>CATOUR010000139.1:8750000-10000000 GCA_951848785.1 Callosobruchus maculatus
TATACAGTGTGTTCCATTCATAAAAATCGAAAATATGTTTGAAATTTTGGAAAAATAATTTATAACTTGGCAACGTCGCAAACGCGAAAAAAAAATTACAAGGCGAGATAGGGTATTAGTAGAGACTTCGATTTAAAATAAAACATACGGCGTTACATTCAAAAAACACTACCAAAATAATAACTATAGGGGTACATGTCATAAATCAACGTATTGGTACCATCTTGTAAGTACCTGTAGCTCTTGAATTAATCACTTTAGACCCCAAGTGTGTTAGCTTGTTGGAATTGCTTTTCCGCGAGGAACACAAAAAAGTCCCAAACATACAGGGTGTCCCATTAAAATTTTTGAATCGGACGTCACGTGATCAAAAACAAATGCCTGACACAATAATAGGAACAGATACTACATTTGCTCTAATTTACATCCCCAAAATTATAATTCGCTACTACTGCCCAGTTCCGATATATTGCTTGTCTTAATCGTCGTGGGACACCCTGTATATGAGCTGTTTACATTTCTTTCAGGTCTCAATCAGTGTCGACACTTCTATAGTGCAGTTACGGTATTATGTAGACCTAAGCAATGATAAAACCGTAATTATATATACAAAATATAGTTAGGCATAGTTCTCCGAAAGCTTGGAATTCAGTTTAAAGAGTACACTTCGCTTTAATATACAAAATATTTATATTATAACAATTTATTCAGAAAGTGAAAGGAGATCAAAATAATCGAAAATACCAATCTGCAATAAATAAAAACAAAATAAATTGATCTACATCTGATTATACACAGACATATACAATTTGACTACACTAACGAACGTCTCAGCTTTATAGCCAGGGTAATAAAACATGCCGAAAGGCAAACAGTCACCCCACTCGTCGGGCTACTTTGATACTTGTAGTGTCGGCACTCGGTAGCAAGACAAAAAATGTAAACTGCTCTTAAATTTTTGACGCGTACAATACTAAAATACGTACTATACAAAATCTCGCAAGCGACGCCATCGGAATAACACTTGTTGACGATTCGGCATCTACTGATCATGCGCAGTGGATGGTAAAATTTGAGAAATTCATCGCAATTCATGACAATTCTAGACAATTCGTATTGAATTCGACACAATTCATGGTAATTCTGGCAATTCATGACAAATCACAACAATTCTTGGCAAATTCAAGGCAATTCATGACAATTCATGCCAATTCCTGTAACTTGTACACCACAATTCACGACCGGTTCACCCCTCGTTTCGGTCATAGGCAGGCAATGTTCAGATGGACCTAAAAAGGTGATTTATGTCGCTAGGTCTTCCTTCACAGGTCAGCGGACAGCCTATTATTAATAATAATAATAATATTAATACATTTTTCAGTTTTTCAACCCCCCACCCCCCAACCACCCCAATTTCACCCCCACCCAAAAAAACTCAGAAAATGATCAGGAACTTCTAAAACGCTTAAAAACGAAGTTTGAGCTGTTTTTATGTTTTTAGTTTTTTTATTATTTCTGCGCCGCTACTAGCACGATTCATAAAAACCATACGCATTTTCCATCCTCGACACGGTAGTAATACTGTGTCCTTGCGTGTGTCGTCATCAGGGCGATCCGAGTCACCGCCACCTTGCCCAGAGCCGGCTTCCGATACCGGCCTGGTGTAGGTGCTCTTCTTCTGGGGCGGTCGAACCAGGCGATGAGAGAACGTCTATCGGAGGTCTCTGACATTTGGAGCATCAATTGCGAAATTTATGCTGCGGCTCTGAGGCTGGCTGGACAGGGGAGAGTGAGAGACTCTCCTGTCGAGAGAGCACAGAGGCGGGTGCCCCAAATGGAAGCGAAAATCCAGTTGGCTCGCCAAGAAGCATCCCGTAATCCAGTGTGTGATGGAATATAGAGCGGCCGGTAGGCCTTTTACGCGCCGCGTACGCCAGATAGCCCGAGAGCTAAGGCGCGACCATCACACGCTCAGTCAACCGGTACTGGTTGTTGTCAAGTAGCATTGTCTTGTCTTTGGAGGAAAACAGAATGTTTTCCGAAAAGCCTGCTCGTCTCTTCCAACAGCGACCACCAGTCATAGAGCAGGCGCCAACTGCTGATCGCGTGGAGACTTTCTGGAGGGGCGTTTACGAACAGCTCAAACCTCTCCAAGCAGACACTCCGGCCTTGACGCAGTTCGAGTCCGTTTGTAGGAGGACTCCAAACTTGAATGTACTGCGTCACCCAATAAACACGGAAGAAATTCTTGGTGCCTTACGAGGCGCAAAGAAACAGCAGCTCCTGGCCCGGATGGCATAAACACCTACTGGTTGAAAAAGTTTCCCAGTTGCCACCGGCATTTAGCTAGAGTTTTTAACTCGTGGTTAAATCAGGAGCAGCCAATTCCGGCTTGGTTTGTCGAGGGTCGAACCGTGCTCCCGAAGACCGGAGATTTGTCTGATCCTAAAAACTACAGGCCAATAACATGTCTGAACGCATGTTATAAGCTCTTCACCAGAATCTTGTACATGCGTATCCTTCAAGCTGTAAATCCCGTATTTCTTGGCGTATATGAACAAAGAGGGTCTAAGAAAGGAGTAGCTAGCTATCGGGATAACCTGTTGATTGACCGCTGTGTCACACAGGACTCCGTGCAGTACCTGCGAAACCTTTCTATGGCCTGGATCGACTTTCGGAAGGCATTCGACACTAAGTCTCATGAACTGATTGTGCGGCTGTTGGAATGCCTTTCGGTAGATGATCAAATAGTGGGATGCATCAAACAACTGATGCCGCTCTGGGGGATCCGGTTCACTATAACATCGGGTGAAACTAGGGTTCGGACAGAGTTGGTATCATTTAAATGAGGCGTCTTCCAAGGAGACTCCTTGAGTCCCTTGCTCTTTTGCATCTCGCTACTGCCTTTGTCCATAGCGCTGAAAAATACTAAGGGATACAGCTGTGGCACGCCCAATTATTGGAGGCACAAGGTCACCCACTTGTTCTACATGGATGACCTGAAACTCTTCGGACAACGCGATTTAGAGCAGTCGCTGAGGGTAGTGCAGGATTACAGTCAAGCTATTGGTATGGAGTTCGGGACGGACAAATGTGCCATGGTGCATCTCAAAAGAGGATGTTGCGGAGATAGTGGAGATGAGGAGCAGCTCGTTGATGGGAGCATATTGCGACAACTGCATGCCGAAGATACTTATACCTATCTTGGAGTGGCGCAGCGTCACATCCAAGAGGCAGAATTGGTCAAAGAGTGTCTCCGTCGCAAGTATTTGCACCGACTCCGGCAGATCTGGTCATCAGAACTGTCCAGCAAGAACAAAGTCGCTGCCACAAACATGCTTGCGGTCCCATTGTTGGCATACAGCTTTGGTGCTATCCACTGGAAAGTGGAAGAGCTGCGACAGATCGACATAAAGACCCGCAAAAGGATGAATATTGAGGGCAGTCTACATCCTAGATCCTCTGTCCCGCGAATATACCTCCCGCGACACCTGGGAGGGCGTGGACTATTGAGTTTGGAGCGTCTGCACAACAGAGTAGTACTGGCCACTGCCTGCTATATTACGACGAGCACCGATCCCCTGATCCGCTTTGTGCGAGAGCACGAGATTGCGGGTAAAGGAGCCTTCCTTTTTAGAGCAGCAACACGGGCAGCCGAAGAACTTAGTCTCACGCTCGACTTCACGCGGAGGTGTCAGCAGTCCGTTACGGAACTTGCTCCCCCACAATTAAAAACTCGGATTAAAACTGCTGAAGTCCAATTGCTTTTAAGACTTCACAAAGATAAGCCAATGCACGGAACCTTCTACAAACATCTAGAAGAGCATGGTTTATCTGAGCAGTTGACCTTCTCCTTCCTAAGGTCTAATGGGTTGAAGACGGAGACTGAGAGCTCTACAATGCCTTGCCAAGACGGTGTCTTCAACACCTTAGTATACCGTAGCCGGATTATTGGTATGGATATGCCTGATATCCGCTGTAGAGCTTGCCTGCAGGCGCCAGAGACCCTTACGCCCCTCTAGTCGGCGTGTAAGGTGTACGCTGGCACAGCCTACGTCTATCGGCACAATGGGGCTCTACGAGTGCTATACTACCATTTAAGGCACTCATACGGTGTAGATGAGACACCGGTGCTGCCATACGCTCCAGGTGACATTGAGTCCGTTGTGGAGAACGAGAGGTGCCGAATTTACTGGAACTACTCATTCTCCACGCTCGAGCTTATACATGCAAATAAGCCCGTCATAGTCCTGCTCGACTACCAACAAAAGACGATGTTCGTTATCGAGTTCTCGGCACCTGCCGAGGGGAACATCGTCTCTAAGGAGAGGAAAAGCGGACCAAATATCAGGAGGTCCTCGGACAACTTCGCAGGCTCTGGCCGGACTGTGAGTCTGCTAGTAATGGTCATTGGATCCCTAGGTGGATGGACAACTTCGCAGGCTCTGGTCGGACTACACTGTGAGTCTGCTAGTAATGGTCATTGGATCCCTAGGTGGTATGTGGGATACGCTGCTCTCTGCACTGCGCAAAATGCCGGTGTGTCGTGCGGCGGCGCACATCTTAGCCGCCAGAATGCAGAAAGCAGTCATCCTTGGGTCCCTTTGTCTGCTTAGGATGCACGATTCGTGGACCCAGTGATTGCTCACCTCACGGTGTGAGGAGTAGTCGCTGGGTAATGGAACAGCAGCCCGGTGTGTCGGAGCCCGGGTTGCACCTTTTTTGTTTTTGTTTTGTTTAGTAGTAGTAGTAGCGATGGGGAGGCGAAGCCAGGCAAGTAGGCCACCTTTGGCCCTTTTTGCCAACCCCACTGAACCAATCACTGAAAACACTAAAATTCTACATCCTAGAAGGCTCCTTGTCGAACCTACCAGACCTCCTGACGAAAGTCAGTATGTCCGACCATTTCGCTGATTATAGTGGCTCCTCCCCAAACTCCGTCGTGCCGAATATCTGAACCCTAAGGTTGCGATAAACTGCACATCTGCCCAGGAAGTGGAACGCTGTCTCGTCCTCCTCCCAGCATCTGGAGCAAATGGGGTCCCCTACCACTCTCATAAGTGACAGATGTCTATTCGGCCGGCAATGGCCAGTGAGAACTTTGTTTTGTTTATATACAGGGTGAGTTTTTAGTACCGGCTCGGTCGATAACTCCACTAGTGTAGAAGATAGCGAAAAAAGTTGTATATAAAAGTTGTCGCCACGGATATGCTGCTTGCTCAGAAAATATTTAGATTTATACAGGGTGGTCCATAACTACGTGGTGATGGAAACACATGCATTTTTTTAAATGAGACACCCTATATATTATTCCATATTTAAATTCTACTAATGATTTCCGTTCTTCCAATATAGGGTATTGTTGCAATATACAGGGTATTTCAAAAGTTATGACCATTT
Source organism: Callosobruchus maculatus (assembly GCA_951848785.1). Lineage (NCBI taxonomy): Eukaryota > Metazoa > Arthropoda > Insecta > Coleoptera > Chrysomelidae > Callosobruchus > Callosobruchus maculatus. Next base: position 8,755,401 of record CATOUR010000139.1, read on the forward strand.
TTATATCAAAATCGCTGTCAAACGAACGTACTGTATATAAAAAAGTAATGAATCAAACATTATTTTTTTTACATGGAAAGATTAAAAATATCCTTTAGTTTTAAAATCGGCTATAAAAAAAGCCCGCGATGCATATTTGTATACAGGTTGATGTAGAATGCAAAATCCATTCTTTTTCTTTTTTTTTAAATGTAACCCCCAATATTTTATTACATATACCAAAGAATTGCCTTTAATATGCTCTTTCATCTTTGTATAGCACTTGTTGTACCTACGTCCATCAGGTTCCGAGATATTTCGATTTTTCGGTAAATTTAAAATATAGCTTCAATTTGAGTACTGAAATTTATTTATTTTGAGAAAGTACTATCGAATTTGTATTTTATTTAACGAACAACTAAATTATAAGGTCATGATAGTATTCGATGAAGTCAAAACCCTGAATCATCGAGATAATAAAGTCAAGTATGCTGAGGAAACAATTTTGGAGGCGTGATGCATAATATTCCAGCAGATTTACTAGGTAGGCTTTGAAAAATTAACAGTTTTCATAACCTGCTCAATAATTCCGTACTGTATGAAAAACGAGCTTTAAAAATTAATTTTTCCATTGAGGGTATTTAGGAGAATCTTTGAGAAATTGCCTACTTGCTCTAGAATATATCAACTATGAACAGCAATATCCAGAACGGAGGCACTCTAAAACTAATGCGTTTGAAAGATTGAAGAATCTTTTTATTTGGACTGTGTCGTTTAATATTTCATAGCCTACCTGATAGAGCTGCTTGATAATTATGCATGACGTCTAGAAAATTGTTTTCTCAGCACACTTGATCTATGATATCTTATTAATTCAGTGTTTTGACTTGATCAAGTACTATCATGGCCTTATATATTAGTTGTTTGTTAAGCAAAAATAAAATTTAATAGTATTTTTCAAATAAAATAAATTTTAGTAAACAAATAGAAGGTATATTTAAAATTTGTAGAAAAATCGAAATATCGCAGAAACTAATGAATGTAGCTATAACAAGTGCTATGTACAAAGATGAAAGAGAATATTAAAGGCAATTCCTTGGTATAATAAAATATTGGGGGTTACATTTAAAAAAATAGAGGAAATCTAGATTTTGCATTCTACATCACCCTGTATACGGATATGCGTCGCGTGCTTTTTTTATAGACGATTTTAAAACTAGAGAATATTTTTTATTCGTCCGTGTAAAAAAATGATTTTTGATTCATCACTTTTTGATATACAGTACGTTCATTTGATAGCGATTTGGACATAAAAATGGTCATAACTTTGAAATACCCTGTATAGTGTAACAATACCCTATATTGGAAGAACGGAAATCATTAGTAGAATTTGAATATTGAATAATATATAGGGTATCTCATTTAAAAAAATGCATGTTTGCATCACCACGTAGTTATGGATCACCCTGTATAAATCAGAATATTTTCTGAGCAAGGAGCATATCCATGGCTACAACTTTTATATACAACTTTTTTCGCTATCTTCTACAGTAGTGGAGTTATCGACCGAGCCGGTACTAAAAACTCACCCTGTATATATACAGGGTGTCCCACGACGATTAAGACAACCAATGTATCGGAACTGGGCACTAGTAGCGAATTATAATTTTGAGGATGTAAATTAGCACAAATATAGTATCTTTTCTTATTATTGTTTCACCCAATGAGGTATTTGTTTTTGATCACGTGACGTCCGATTTTATGGGGCACCCTATACATTTGTCACTTTTTGTGTTTCTTCCGATAAAACAATTCCAACAAACTAGCACACTTGGTGTCTAAGGTGATTAGTTCAAGAGCTACAGGTACTTAAAGGATGGTAACTACCATTGATTATAACATGTCCTACAGTTAAATTATTTTGGTAGTGTTTCATAATGGTAGTGGTACAGTCCTTTAAATACCTGTAGCTCTTGAATTAATCACTTTAGACCCCAAGTGTGCTAGTTTGTTGGAATTGTTTTATCGGGTGAAACACAAAAAATCACAAATATACAGGGTGCCCTATTAAAAATTTTGAATCGGACGTCACGCGACCAAAAACAAATACCTCGTTCGGCGACACAATAATAAGAAAAGATACTAAATGTGCTCTAATTTACACTGCCAAAATTATAATTCTCTACTGCTGCCCAGTTCCGATATATTGCTTGTCTTAATAGTCGTGGGACACCCTGTATATACTTTTTTGCTCTCTTGCATATCTGCTCTATTGATTTTCATATTTGTAATTTTCAGATCTGGGTATTTAGACATGGGCGTAGAGCGTATTGTGGATCAAGTGGTAAATCCCAAAATAAACACAGTGTTCCTGCCACAAGTGGAAGAAGTTGTGTATCGTTTCCTGGGCATTCAGAAGCCAGTCAAGGAGGAGACAAAGGTTACACAGAAGGTAGAACGCTTGAAAGTTGCTATTTGTTTCATCGAATTAGATTTCATGGTGGATTTTGTAATAATTTAATGACAGCAAATCAATCTAATGAACCATAACCCAACCTTCGAAACATTTCTTTTTAAACTACAAGGTTAAAAATTTGTAACAGGTTGACATTGGCGCATTGCTGCCTACTGATCTTGAAGCTGTTTCACCAGAATCTGTTCATAGTGATACTGAATTAGACACAGCTGACAATTCAACATTGACTGTTTCTAAAACCGAGGAAGACGAGAGCCCTCCTTTTGAGCCATTAGATCCCCAAGTCGATCCAGTCAACTTAAACGACGAAAATTCCGTCGAATCGCATTTATCTGGATTTTCTGGTGAGTGTAATGTGGTGTTTGAATTTAATTCAAAAGTTATATTTGTTTCCATAGCGACTATATCTTAAACTTTCCCAAAGCCTTAGACTTCATTAGTATGATATTTTATGTTCAAATATAAAAAATCGAAGACATTGTGTAAGACAAATCTAGGAACTTCTGATAATGTTGGTTGGTGCTCACAAAGTATCTATCATTTATATATTTGGTGTTCATATCTATAGAGCAGACTATAGCTTCATGCTATGGGGAAATAATAAAATGGTGTCACCATAATGTGTGGGAAGTACTGACTCAATTAACTTGACTCCATTTTTTTAAATTTGAGGATCACAGTTCAACATTTTCATCTATCCTTGAATTTTTGCCAGGCCTTAAAGACATTTTGTTACTTCATTAGTATTGTGCTATTGTATTCTTAATCGAATTTTACATGAAATGCTGATTTAGACAGCTTTTGATTGCTTGTAGAACGGGGCTCAATCGTTCCTTTTGGTGATTCGATTCCACGGTATCGATTCGTTCACGATTCCCTGTGATGCCGCGCCCATAAATCCTAGACCGCGGACTCGCTGCATGTCCATGGTATCGATTCCTTTTTTCGGACTCGATTACTCCAATTCGTTCATTACGTTCCGGTTCCATTTTTCCATTACAGGCCAGTGCTGCCGTTTCGGTACAATTGTACTGAATTCAGTACGTTTCCAAGCAATTCAATAAAAAAGGAAAAATTTTAATTTGCTTCTTTGTAGAGCATTTAAATAAAAGCTTGTTTTAAAAACGTTTTTTCTTTTAAATTATTTTTTACTTTTCAGTTATTAACCTGCAATTTTATTCTCAGCGAACCGTTCGCTTGATAGTAATTTTATATGAAAGCATAAAAAAACTTCAAAAGTCCGCCATATTGGATTAAGAGTGATTTCGGAATATTTCTCTAATTATATTCTCGGCAAGCCCTAAATTTCATACCCATACTGCAGAAGTGCCTAAAAATAGCTATTCCGCCATCTTGGATGGATGGCCACATTAGATTTGGAATGAAGTCACATTCTTTTTCAAGTTACTCTCAACAACCCCTTTAATTTGATACCCATATTGTACAAATGCATTAAAATTTACTATTCCGCCATCTTGGATGGTCCGCCATATTGGATTTAGAATGACGGCACACAGCTTCGAACGTTAAAGGTGATTGACATCAAAAAATTGAGTAGCAAGATTCCACCCGTACAAACAAACATATATTGCAAGTTAAAGAAAAACTTTTAAAATTTCTGTACAAGGTTCCTCACAAAGAAAAAGTAATGGAATTGCCAGAAATAACTACACCGCACTACAGCAGCGTCAGGCGTGAATGCCGTGATTGTTTTGTTCATCTCGTTCATGATTCCGGTACAACGCGACGGAATCGACAACACGATTCACTAGTAAGTTTGGCTAACCGACACCAACATCGACAGTCCGAGTCCTGCGCGGATTTTTCAATTCCATTTCCAAACCATCGGAATCGATTCCTTTGATTCCTATTACGGTATCGTTCCTGTGGAACGATTTGTTCGGAATCGACTCATCTCTAATTGGTTGTATAATAATTGAAGAATATGGTAAAAAGTCATTTACTTAAGAATAATTTTTACTTGATTTTTCATTTAAAAAACCAAATTATGCTATTTTTTAAATTGTCTCATCAAAATATCAAAATTTCGATACAATCAAGTTAGGAGTTTCGCTACATCCCAACTCAACCCTTCTAAAAAAGCGAATACCAACCGGGAACCCCTTAACGCCTTACAATGGAGTTGGAGCTGTATTTTTATTTTTCGTCTCCGCCACGGTAGTAATACGGTGAAAGGAAGAAGACTCTTGCGACTGTTCAAAAAAGCAACATCTTTTCATTTTAAGTGGAAGTTTACACCGGGTTATTCACGTTATCCGACAAATAGATTAGGATTAGTAGATTAGTTAAGGAAACTTCAATCAGAGATGACTTGATTTTTTCAAATGGGAATGCCTAATTTTTTTATACAATCAAGTTTAAAATTTGATAGTTTTTCTAATGATATAAGGTTGTGAATATCAATCTCTGGTAGTTTTCATAGTAGATAAACAAGGTGGGTTCAAGAACCAATGCCAAGGGCTGAGGAAACTCGAACCCCCATGCCTCCACCACTGGTTTGCTGTTATGGGCACGAAACCAGGGCAGTTACATAACATTCACTTTCCACCGCATGCTGTTTTAAAAAATCTAATGTGGTCGCTGATTGGGTACTCGTCAGTAACTCATTCTGGCTCGGAGCCCCCGCTTTTTAATTACTGTACAGTCGGTAGTTTATTGTTTTTTGATTAAGCTTTAAATCAAAGGTGTTTATACGGGTGCCTGATTTTTCTTTTCTTGTATCACAAACACAGAAATTTAGATTGATTCAGTCATGGTAGTTTATTGACTTTTTATTAATCTTTAAAACAAATGGCATTATACGGGTACCTGATTTCTCGCACACGCACGCGGACGCACACACAGATGCACACGCAGCCGCACACGCAGCCCCACCCGCTCACGCACACACAGACGCACCCATACCGGACATGGCATTTACTGTGGCATCTGTGCAATAGACCAAATTGTGGTATCCTTGAGATTCGTGGTACCCCGAAATAGCCAGTGATTGACGTTTCGAGTAGCACGTGACAGTGTTTGAATGCACTCCTCTATAACGGGTTATAAGACAATTATTCATTTGCCGATTGTGGCATCCGACGCCACAAGTGTCCTTATCGGATGATACGAGTGTATGATGCCACAAGTATCTGTGTTTACAAATTTTAGTGTATGACGCCAAAAGTACGTGTGTTTGCGAATTTCACTGTGTGATGCCACAAGTGCTGATATAGAAATGTAAATACCTACCAACTTAAGGCGCTGTCATGTAGACGATGTTCCTATTCACTACGGAATCATTATGGAGGTTTGAAACACTGACTGCATTGGAAATATGACATCATATCAGAACTTCTTATTTGTAGTTTAATAAAAGTTAGCTAATTTAATGACATAATAATAGTGATAATTTAATAACATTAATGCAGTGTAGAACGGGGCTCAATCGTTCCGTTTGGTGATTCGATTCCACGGTATCGATTCCTTCGATTCGTTCACGATTCCCTGTGATGCCGCGCCCATAAATCCTAGACCGCGGACTCGCTCCATGTCCATGGTATCGATTCCTCTTTCGGAATCGATTACTCCAATTCGTTCACTACGTTCACGATTCCATTAGTCCATTACAGGCCAGTGCTGCCGTTTCGGTACAATTGTACCGAATCCAGTACGTTTTCAAGTAATTCAATAAAAATGGAAAAATTTTAATTCTCTTCTTTTTAGAGCACTCAAATAAAAGCTTGTTTTAAAAAAATTTTTCTTTTAATTTATTTTTTACTTTTCAGTTATTAACCTGCAATTTTATTCTCAGCGAACCGTTCGCTTAATACTCATATTATAGGAAAGCATAAAAAACTTCAAAGGTCCGCCGTATTGGATTAAGAGTGATTTCAGAATATTTTTTTAATTATATTATCGGCAAGCCCTACATTTCATACCCATATTGCAGAAGTGCCTAAAAAATAGCTATTCCGCCATCTTGGATGGTCGCCCATATTAGATTTAGAATGAAGTCACATTCTTTTTCGACATACATTGCAAGTTAAGGAAAAGCTTTTAAAATTTCTGTACAAGGTACTTCACAAAGAAAATTAAAGTAATGGAATTGCCAGAAATAACTACACCGCACTACAGCAGCGTCAGGCGTGAATGCCGTGATTGTGTTGTTCATCTCGTTCATGATTCCGGTACAACGCGACGGAATCGACAACACGATTCACTAGTAAGTTTGGCTAACCGACACTAACATTGACAGCCCGAGTCCGTGTTCGTGCGCGGATTTGTCCGGAATCGATTCCTTTGATTCCTCGGAATCGATTCCTTTGATTCCTATTACGGTATCGTTCCTATGGAACGATTCCTTCGGAATCGACTCACCTCTAATGCAGTGGCAATACATTCTACGTTAAAACATCCTCAAACGAGTTTTTACCGTAGGAGCGATAAGAAAAAAGTGATAAATGAAGCAAGGTTTAGCAAGCTGAATTTCATATATTGTTGTAAGCTAGTTGCATTGTGTTGCCATGCGGCGGTTCCTTACATAGTAATTTTTCAAATAATATTTTACATCAGTCCGCCTTCTTCGTTCTAACACTGGATATTTTTTGATGCATTCGTAGCATTGTTCTTTTCCCGCTAAAATTTCCTTTTTGATATCAAATATAAAAAAGGTTAAAACGCTATTTATTTCTTCTCTTGTCCATGGAATCTTCTTACACGTTTTATTAATCCTATTTTTTCCTTTTTTTTCCTACCCTTGGCGATATTATTTTCAGTTTTACAGCCGTCATCTTGCTTCGATGATAATTTTTTTTCTAAGAACTGCTAATGGTGCTGAAAAATATACTTTATTAACCTAAAATTTATAAAACTTGAAACACACACTCACTTTCGTCATCACTTGAAGCTCCATTCGTATCACTATCAACATTATACGCATCCTGGTCAGGAACAGCTTTGCAAACTTCGTCAATGTCTTCATCTAAAGCAGGTAAATCTCAAATAGTGAGTATTTTTTATGTACAAGAGGAATTATTTCGAGATATATACAGGGTATCCATTTAAGACTCCGGTCGTCTTCGTTGATTCAATAGAAATTTTTATTGACGGTATGGTAATGACGATAAAATCAAATTTTAAAACGTATTTGATGTGTACAAGGTGTCCTAAAAAAGGGTACCACCTAATTATCATCTTTATTAAATGGAATGACCTACTTATTTTTAATGGAGTGAGTGTAATTTCTGATCCTTCGTTTATCCCTAAAATAGTTTTGCTCTAAATGTGACGTTGCCAGGTTGTTTTTTTATATTTTTTGCCGAAATCGCTACTTTTCAAATTTAAATTGTGCAAGAGATCTAAACTGTATGCGTAAAAATAAACGAATCGTAGATATTCTAATAAAAAAAAGCTGCAAGACCATAAACGAGCGACCCTAACGTAATTCTTTCGTCGAAATCATGATCGGTAAGTTCTTGATGCAGTTGCATATGGTAAGGATGCTAAAGAGATTTTCCAACGGACGATTTTTTAATTCTAGGTCCTCACTTGCCTTATACTAATTTGTGGGTTTTCTACCATTGAATTACAGACCTCCAGCTAATTTAGCTAATTTTCTTTATTTATAACCCTTTTTGTTCTGATTTTCTTTTCATAAGCCACGCTTCTAGTACTCTAGTAGTAGCTCTAGTACCTTTCCTGTAGTGCCTGCAGCATTATTTCATCCAGCTGCCTATTGTTTGTATACTTTCGCGCATTCACTCGTGAAGCCAAAAGGCAGTTCCCAAAATATTCACCAATAACGTAGACCATATTTACTAATTCTTCAAGAGTACTTAGCAGACGTAACATTTGACACTCGCCTACTTGATTTAAGCCACGACAAAGGATCAAAGATGCGTTGAAATTGCGCTTTTTCTTATTTGTGTCACTTTAGTTATAATTTGAAAAAAACGGCCAGTACGATAATAGAAGTATTGATACCATTCTCAAAGTAAATCAGTACTTTATCGATATCTGCTACTAGATATAGAGCATTCCATTGAAAAAATGGCATAAAATGAATTTGAAAATATTGACATTAAAATTATGTTTTCAAACAGCCTGTAAAGGATCACGCAATATTTAAACTCTTGCGAGATAAAAAGATCCCAGATTAGACTTCTTGAAAAATGTTAATTTGAAAAAATCAAAAACGAAGGAGATATCAAGATTTGAGCAAAGTAGTGATTTCGGCAAGAAACATATAGAAAAGTCAATAACTTGGCGATGTCAATTTTTAGAGCAAAACTATTTTAAGGGTGAACGTAGGGTCAGAAGGTACACTCACACCAATATAAATAAGTCATTCCATTAAAAAAATGGTGGTACGCTTTTTGGGGTATACATGATATTAATTTTAAAATGTGTTCATTTTATCCTCATTAACATAACGTCAATTAAAATGTTTAATAAATTAACGATATAGCTACAATGGAAGACCGGAGCCTTAAATGGGCGCCCTGTATAAAATACTTTCCAAGTATATCAAAAAAGTGATTAATTATTATTTTCAAATTATTACTATAGATAGTTATTCATTGTTACTGGCATACCAGTCAATCATCAGTATTCGTTCGATAATAGCTACACTGCGAAAATCAATTTTTGGCTTTTCATTTTTTTTATCGTAGCTAACAATTAAAGTGCTAAATTGATAGCGGAAATAAAAATTATAAATAGAATATTGTTGTACCATTTCGTTTGCCTATTTTGCTATTTTTGATTTTGTACCCGATTGATGAACCAGGAATTCGAAAACATTGTACGTTATCCTATCCAATGTTACCCTACTCACCCTCAATGTGAATCTTATCAAGACTTCTCCTTGCATAACGATTGGCTTCTCCTTTTTCGACCGCTAGTAGCAAACGACTTATTTTTGTGGTCTCGACTGCATTCTCGTGAAGTCTGGAATAGGTAAATGGAATAAATGTGTTCGGATGTAATGATTTCATTACCTGTAAAACTGCGGTGAACTCTAATATCATGGAGGAGATGCCTTGCCATCCAGTCTACTTCATTCTCCCCTAGATTGAATATCTGACAAACAGAGCACAGTGGCTATGTATTTTCTCAGCTTAGTTCCTGAAATGAATTCTGGATGTGTTAAGTTTGCCTCGTTGCAAGCTAACCGAAGACAGTCATGTCCTCGTAGATGTCCACGATCACTTTCATTTGGAGCAGATATATATGGATTATCTTTCAAGATACTAACAGCTGACCTTGTTCTTATCAAAACGTCGATTGCTGATTTTATGTCGGGAGTGATTATTACAGGAACTCTTTGCCCTCATTTTCCTTCAATATCTATCACCTCCATGGTGGAAGCTAAATGCTTTTCTAACGGCGACAAGGAGATCAAAAGCTCTTGGACGCTTTGCTCTTTGAAAGTTGGCGTTGTAGCGTACTGTTCAATCGTCATCCTTGATGCTTCTCCAGAGCGTTTTTTGTTAATAAAATAATTCTAGATAATATGCGAGTTGCAAGATTTCTCCATGTTTTATAATTTTATAATTCACTTCGTTGGATAGCTTTTCTTTAAGTTGTCTAATGTCTTCATCTAAGCATTTGGTTAGCTGTAGCCGATCTTCTGTTAGCGGTAAGAGCTGTTTGTGGTTAAACTTCCTCTTATGCAGTGTAGATAATGCACAAGAAGAAATTTTGGCAGACCACTCCATTTTCATCAAATTCAGGAAGGAAAGATACATCTCGTTTTGTTCGACGTTTCCCTTTCGGAGAGCCATTCCTCTGAGAATATTTACACACTTTTTTAGTGCGTGTCCAAGCTTGAGAGCCAGCGATGGAATATCGAATTCAGGGCTGTTGTGCTTTGACCGAGTAGCTCTGCTCAAACTCTTTGTAGCCACCAACACTATATCAAAGTGTGTTGGAAGAAGGCAATCTGATAAATTTTTAATATCCAATTTAAAGGTTTTAATCTGGAGTAGCAATCTCCCCAACTGACGCATTGTTTGCCTAATGAGCTCACACTGCGTGTAACCATATTTTTCAAATTGAAGTAACCCAAATTTCAATATGGTTGTATCATTTCTGCATGCATCGGATACTGTATCGCTTTTAAATTTTGATAGGATAACATCCTGGTATTTTTGCGAATATTCCCTGTCAATGAGGCCTGTAAGCAGTGCATCACTAGCTGACATTACGCTGTGCTTCTTGTTTTTATTAGCTGCTATAGTCGTTGATTTATAGTTATATTTTATGTGGTACCACAACCTTTTTTTCATCATAAAGCCTAGACAGTGAGGGCATGGCCCATAACTAGAGTAAGGAAAACTACACTTCTCCTTCTCACACCTCACCTCACAATTGTAGTAAAAGTCTGCAGTTCGTGATGGTTCTTGTAAGGTGGACAGTGGACCTTGTCCCTTATTCGTTTTCCTGTGTTTCTATTTTTCTTAGCAGTCGCGATTAAAATATTATCCTTCAGTTTCTCAGAGATAACACTGGAACTATCATCACTTTTGGTTCTGTTTGTAGTTACCTTTACTTTGCTTGCGGACTTCAGACTTTTCTTTACATTTTCATGCGTATTGCCGCTAATTTCATAAGATGAATTTTTTTCGGACTTCAAAATATAATCGTCTGCTGAATGGGCCTACACCGTGATCTCAGATTGATCAATTTATCTACTACGGTATCATTTTTGATGATACATAGGACCGTTTAATGCAAAAAGTTAGCAGAAAACTTGATCCAAATGAAAATAACACTAAAAAGAAAATTTTACTGTAATTTGGAATAGCTGCTGATGACGTCACCTGTAGGGAAACAATGAGAAGCGTCCTTCCATGTGCCTTTCCCAGTAAATGATTTGCGACAATGTCACTCTGAACAGTCTTCTTTTCTTTGCTCAGAACATGAAGTACACTCAATGTAGCACACATTTTTTTTGACAGTTTACATGCCTGAAACGTCATACTGACTGAACGTTGTGCTGTACCCATAAGGGCTGTTCCAAATTACGGTCCCATCACCGTCGCAGAACTGTTCTCATCATGCCCCGCCCATTTTGTGATTCTAGAATCGATGATTGGTTGGTACGCTGGCGGACCAACCAATCACCGTTTTTAGAACTGTAAAGAATCGTAATTTGGAACAGCCCTATAGATATCATAACCTAATAGTTAGAATGTCAACGTCGGTGGTCGTAGGCGAGGAGAGAGAGAAAATGCTATTGCTTTGTGCCACTGAGCTCTTATTGTTCCCCTACACGTGACGTTACGACCTGGGAGGGAAGTGTATGGATTCAAAAAATTCAATATTTAGAGCAATTTTTTTCGGTTATAAATACGATAGAAAAAATTTGTAAAATTATTTATGGCATCTACGTGGTTTCGTCAGGGTTCGTTTAAGCCAATAAACAAAAAATGTGGTATAGGCCCATTTGTATGTTCAACAGAATTTGTTAAACGTAGTAATTTTGGACTCTTCTTGTCTTTATTGTACACTCTGCTTGACACGGATGATCCAAGAGAGGAAGAAAGCTGATACTCTATGTGAGAATCACAAAATTCTGAAGGAGATTTGGTACTGTATGGACTTTCTGTCCTTGGCGTTGAATAGATGGCTGTCTCTGTTCCACCACACCTGCTTATTGGAACAGCACTATAATATTCTGCGTTGTTTTTTGGTAGCTCTGTCTTTTGAAAATTGCCGGCAACGCCCTCATGCTTTAAAATATCACTATTGATGGGTAGCAACTGAGTAACGCTGTAGTCGTGAGCTGTCCTATCAAGACTGTTCTCGATATTTCTGCACTTAACTGGTAATATAGGCCTTGGTGAAAAGGCAAATCTTTACTATTTTTTAGCCAGTCTTCTACGTACTTTACTTTTTCTGTTAAAACACATACAGGGTGAGTTTTTAGTACCGGCTCGGGCGATAACACCACTACAATAGAAGATATCAAAAAAAGTTGTATATAAAAGTTGCAGCCACGGATATGCTCCTTGCTCAGAAAACATTTTGATTTATACAGGGTGATCCATAACTACGTGGTGATCCAAACATGCATCTTTTAAGTGAGACACCCTATACAATGTGCTCCACCATCATGTGGACAAACTTTGAGGTATGAAAATACAATTAAAGTTATCGAGAAAAAATGCGAAAGAAGAAGAACCTTTTAATTAATTTTTTATTACCTTTTCAATTTCTGTATCACGACTTCATGGGTTCGCGCAGTTGTAGCGCCATAGCTTGATTATTTATCGACCGATTCACGACATTTTGGACTCATTTTATAGGAGAATGGCTGGGAATATCAACTAAAGCAAAAAAAGATAATACCTGACAATTTCTAAGGCAAAAAAATTCACCAAACTGAAAAAAAAATTTTGAAATGCACTTATTTGGGTTACTTACAAATAATTTGAGAAAAAAGCCGTATTAGTGCCTATTTATTAAGACATTTTGATGTTTAGCAGGATGTTTCCTGTCTTACCACATGTAATTCGTGTATGTAGCATTGAAATTTTCGACAGAATAGGCCTTTTTGTATTATGACTTCTGTATCACAGCGTCATGTGCTCACGCAGTTGTAACGCCATATCTTGATTATCTATCGAACGATTCAGAACTTTTTGGACTCATTTTATAGGGGAATGACTGGGTGTATCAACTAAGGCAAAAAAGTACAATATCTGATAATTTCTAAGGCTTAAAAAATTCACCAAACTGAAAAAAATTTTTTTTGTAATGCACTTTTTGGTTACTTGCAAATAATTTGAAAAAAAGCCGTATTAGTGCCTATTTATAAACACAGTTTAATGTTTACCAGGATGTTTCCTGTCTAACCACATGCAATTCGTGTATGTAGCACGAAAATCTTCGACAAAATAGGCCTTTTTGTATTATGACTTCTGTATCACAGCGCCATGTGTTCACGCAGTTGTAACGCCATATCTTGATTATTTATCGAGCGATTCACAAGTTTTTGGACCCATTTCATAGGGGAATGACTGGGCATATCAACTAAGGCAAAAAAATAATATCCGACAATTTCTAAGGCTAAAAAAATCCACCAAACATAAAAAAAAATTGTAATGCACTTGTTTCGGTTACTTGCAAATAATTTGGAAAAAAGCCATATTAGTGCCTATTTATAAACACGGTTTAATGTTTATCAGGATGTTTCCTGTCTAACGACACGCAATTTGTTTATGTAGCACTAAAGTCATCGACGAAATAGGCTTTTGTATTACGACTAATTTTGAAATAAACGAGAATTTGGTATGCACATTGTCTTTATTGGACTTCGGTACAGATTATTACTTAGATGCAATTTACATGAACAAATTTTATTATTTTTATTTTTAGTATTATTTAGTATTCAGCCAAATGACTGAAAGGCAACTAATTGAAATGAGATATGTTGGAGTCACTTGGAAATCAAAGAAAACAGACTGGAGCGTACCTTAGCGTCGAGTAACCCAGAGCGTTAGTTTCAGAAGTCAAGCGTGCCTAAATAAAAATTACGGACATTTTGAAAATTTCGTTGATTAATTTAAATACCAAATAATCACATTTCACTATCATGATCTTATAATTTAGTTGTTCGTTAATAACAAACAAATTCGATAGTACTTTCTCAAAATAAATAAATTTCAGTACACAAATAGAAGCTATATTTTAAATTTATCGAAAAATTGAAATATCTCGGAAATTGATGGACGTAGGTATAACAAGTGCTATACACAGATGAAAGAGCATATTAAAAGCAATTCTTTGGTCTAATAAAATATTGGGTGTTACATTTGAAAAAAAAGAGAAAATCTGGATTTTGCATTCTACATCACCCTGTATACGAATATGCGTCGCTTGCCTTTTTTATAGGCGACTTTAAAACTAGATGATATTTTTTATCCATCCGTGTAAAAAATATGATTTTTGATTCACTTTTTGATATAGAGTTCGTTCATTTGAAAGCGATTTGAAGATAAAAATCATCATAACTCTTGAAATACCCCGTATAATATAACAATACCCTATATTGGAGAACGGAAATAATTAGTAGAATTTGAATATGGAATAATATATAGGGTGTCTCATTTAAGAAAATGCATGTTTGCATCAGCACGTAGTTATGGATTACCCTGTATAAATCAAAATATTTTCTGAGCAAGTAGCATATTTGTAGCTACAACTTTTTTCGCTATCTTCTACAGCAGTGGAGTTATCGACGGAGCCGGTACTAAAAACTCACCCTGTATATCTCCATCTGTACCTTCTACCCTTTTTTCATCTTATTGCCGACTATTTTGCCATCCCTCAATTGCTTTAGTTTGTCGGAAGGCTGGAGCCCCTTAGTTTCATAGCCAGGAAGGTTCAGGTAACTCAGTATTTTGGCTGCCCTGGTATTGTACCGCCTTGACTGTAAGTGAAGAGAAGAAACAAGTTTAGCTTCGTTGTCGGTCTCCAGGTAGTTAAGAAAAGGAAGCGTTATAGTCTAAGATAAGACGACCTTCACCGAACTGGTTAATGGATGAAAACCATTTTATATTAAATTTAGTATGTTAAAAAATGATTAATTAAATATTGAAAAATTATTTTTTTTTAACATTTCACTGGTTTGGTTAATAGACAAATCACATACCAATCGAAAGTACGAAGCCCATAGAATATGCAAACGTTAGGTTGGCTACGTTTTTCCCGTCCCAACTATAGGGTAGGCAGGTATAAACAGGTACATCAATAATAGTAATCTGCACCGGTGTGGTTAATGCATGAAACTTATATCAAAATAAAGATAATTTTATTGCAAACACGCCGATATAGGGTTGTCTGCAAAAAATCAGTCTGGAATTCCGGTTGTCGAATTTTAAAGATCAAAATATTGCTGCCAGTGAATACGTGCGCCAGAGAGGTCCGAGCGAACTATCCCGTGTATTAACAAAGGACGCAGCATAGCAGCTGCGTGTAGCTCGGCCATTGAATGAAAGAGAGTGCGCATGTTATGTGTCCGTGAAATTGAAAAGGACAGCGATATACTCGTAAATGCATCATTGTATTGGAACAGTTTGCTTCATTCTTCTGAATTGAAAAAGCGCGCTACTACTACTACTACTATACTGATTGTTGTTATTTATAAACATTAAATTGTGATACAAAAAGGCTAAAAAGTGTGTTCTATGCAATTCGGACGATGCTGTTCTTGATTTTAACGATGAAACTTATAAAAACTGTGTTGAAATTAAATTTTTGTAAAAAGAGAAATTTTAAATACAGCGGCGTTGAGTTAACCAATGCATCACTCGATTTTGTAGGTTATCATACCACGTGCTACAAAAAAGTGACTGCTTTGGGTAAAAAATATAATGAAGAGCTTAATAACTTTCTTGGTGAGAATACGGTAAGTGCAAATAATTTAATAGTTTCACCTTCAAAATTATTAATAAATTATTAGTGCTCCAAAATATTGCACAGCTTTTACGAGTGTATCGCTATCCTTTTCAATTTCACGGACACATGACAAGCGCACTCTCCTTCATTCAATGGCCGAGCTACACGCAGCTGCTATGCTGCGTCCTTTGTTAATACACGGGATAGTTCGCTCGGACCTCTCTGGCGCACGTATTCACTGGCAGCAATATTTTGATCTTTATAATTCGACAACCGGAATTTCAGGCTGATTTTTTGCAGACAACCCTATATCGACGTGTTTGCAATAAAATTATCTTTATTTTGATATGAGTTCCATGCATTAACCACACCGGTGCAAATTACTATTATTGATGTACCTTTTTATACCTGCCTACCCTATAGTTGGGACGGGAAAAACGTAGCCAACCTAACGTTTGCATATTCTATGGGCTTCATACTTTCGATTGGTATGTGATTTGTCTATTAACCAAACCAGTGAAATGTTTAAAAAAATAATTTTTCAATATTTAATTAATCATATCCTGGACTGAAATTTTTCAGCCAACCCACTCGCGATATGTTTTCTAACATATTAAATTCAATATAAAATGGTTTTCATCCATTAACCAGTTCGCTGAAGGTCGTCTTATATTCGGATCTTCTACTATTAGTAGTTTTGTTGGTCACACTGGGGTTAGAAACGGATCTAAAATAAAAAGCGTCTGAAATTGTACACCTATATGATCGTTTGCCAACTGAAACTAGAAAACGGCTTTTCACATTATTTAATTGATCAAATTAAGATTCCATATTCTAAAAATTCTAAATACATTGGGGTGAGCAAACATCCAAATTTTGGGATATACCATGACGCATGTAACTACTCAACTTTCAAAAAAAAAGATGAATTAAAATCTGCAAAAATATACAGGGTGTGACATTTAAATTAAAAAAGTTGACGATACTTCCGGTTAAACCGGAAGTACATTAATAGCTAACATAATGTCTTCGGATGCACTAGACGTCACTACACTTGCCTGCAAATTTTCAGCAATATCACTCTTTCCGTTCCAAAGTTATTTGCTTGGTTCCATACTTTATCCCAACCCTGTAAATTTTAGCCACTTTATTGGCTTTACCAGGACAATACTCGATACGGAAATTAAATTCCTGTAAAAACATAGTCCACCTCGTTAAACGAGCATTTTTCAACTTGGCGTCCATGAGAAATGATAAACTCTTATGATCGGAAAGGACAACAAGATCTTGCCCCAAAACAATGCACCTCCACTGTTGCAAAGCGAAAACGATACTAAGTGCTTCTTTCTCCGTCACAGTATAGTTAGGCTCCGCCCCCTTAAGAGTTCTAGTAGCGTAAGCAATCACATTTCTATCTTCGGATTCATTCCACTGAAACAAACACGATCCCACACCGAAACCGGAACTATCCCCTTGTACATAGAACGTTTTAGAAAAATCAGGATGAACCACCATGGTCACCTTCAAATAAGTTTCCTTAATCAAATCAAACGCAGCCTGCTCCGCGCTCTGCCACTCCCAGCGAACCCCCTTTCTTAGCAATCCTAAGAGCGGTACGGTTAAATCCGCAAACCCACTAGAAAAACGCCTATCAAAATTAACCAAACCCAAAAAACCCCTTAAATCTCGTATGTTTCTTGGCGTCGGAAATTCCTGTATTGCACGAATGCGATCAGGGCCGGTATTCCTGACCGCTCGCGTGGAGCGATAACGCTCTTTAAGCGCGAGGGGAGCGAAAATCACTGCTGTTTAGATTCTCACATCCTCTCCTCACAATTGAAGCGCTCGCGTCAAAGGGGAGTCCTTTCTGTCGCTCGTGTCACTGGTGTATCAATGTAAATAGGTTATCACCGACGATTGGGGTACCTTAATAATAATAATAATAATAATAATAACCCCCATCAGGTGCTAGAACGTTGACGCTCGTTTGGGGGCTTAGAAAGTGACCTTTTGATGGTCAAGCTATGTCGGTTGATGGTTCATCGGAGGCTTTGATAGCACCCGGAGTTGTCATGCCGGCAGGGCTCGAGATTAAAAAGTCACTTCAACCAAGGCTAGCACACTCAGCAAGCTGTGGGCTTGGTGGTTTTACATACCCCACCAAGCACAAAGCTCCTTCCCCCAAGCTATCCTGGCCTCGGTCAGATAGGGATGTGGCGAATCCGGGGAGAAATGCCACAGAGGGCTGAGCGCCGGTCCTTCTGTCACACACCGTTATTGCGCCCCACACTTCAACGACCTCCGCAAGGCGTGGCTGGGGAACGTTGTGAGGGATACGCAACCGGGGGGCTTGCCTTAACCGGCCGGCCCGTGAGGAGAAAGCCTCAACAAAACCCGACAGTAAAGTCGCAAATCCTCCGGAGCACCTTGGGCCAACTTCGGAGTAAATATAAGTCCCCTCTCTCCTGGAATGGGCGTCACCCGGGAGAGCGATATTTAGATCGTCCCTACTCGTGGGAACGCGATGGATAAAGTTAGTTTTTCAAACAACCAACGACGGCCTAGGGTACGTCGATTAAACTCACCTGAACCCCAAAGCCAAACACAACAACCAATAGCACACAATCCAACTGCGGATGTTTTGCCGGTACAGCCGGCAACCACCAAAGCTGGTAAACCAAGACAGCGCTTACAGTGGACTACTGAGATGAACAAATCTGTAATGCACTGTTACTATACCGCCACAAGACTTGAAACCATCTCTACAGGCTACAGACATGAGCTGTATAGGCTGTTTACAGCACAATACCCACACCTCTCAACACGTGTAACCGAACAAAGACTTATTGATCAAAAACGAGTCATAACAAAAAACAACCGTCTTACCCCACAAGAACTACAAGCTATAAAGAGCCTTGTATCCAACGAAATAAATACTGTCACACCAAATGATTCGTTAGCCGATGAATCGATCACAGAAAGACAAAATAATCATACCGGAAGTAACCAGACTCCAAACACAGATACAACCAATAACACCAGCATACACTTAGATGTGGAGTCAGAACATGAGCACATACCAGATACACCAGACCAAACATCCATTAACTTACCTTCCACAGCCACACAAAGCCAAAACGTTACGCCACCACCTTGTATCACACAGTCTACAGAACAAGTGATGAACACACAATATAACAAATGGTGTGGCACAAATCCTACACTACGAGATCCCTTGCCTAGACTGATTTTTAGAAACAACACTCGACAAATATTACAGACAGTAAATTCCAACATAATACCACAATTCTTAACAAAGGACAGTAACCTAGAAGACATCCATACTGTTATATATGCTGCCGCAGCAACCACCCTCATAGTTAACGGCCAAAAACTTCCAAAACGATCGAAAGACCACACAAGCAAAAGATCTAAACCTAAATGGCAAATTAGAATAGAAAATAAAATTAGCACAATCAGAAAAGATCTCGCACACGTCACTCAATATATCCACAAGAACAACCTCTCGAAACGCATCCAAACAACAATAAGTAGACTCAAATCTAGATCACCACAACAAACAATATCCGAAATATACGATACGCTGAAACAGAAACTTGCAGTCTACGCAGCTAGACTCCGCAGATATAATGAGTCCAACGACAGAAAGGATACTAACAACCTTTTTCAGAAAAGTGAGAGGCAGTTCTACCAAAAGATCACATCAAATAATCAGATAACAACAATAGAACCTCCAAGTAGAAAAGAGCTAACCGACTTCTGGGGAAGCTTATGGTCAGAGCCCAAAACCCATAATGAAAACGCTCCATGGATTAGACAAGAAGAGGAAAAACAACAACACATACCGGAACAGGGAGACGTAATTCTTACACCACAGGAAATAGCCGAAACAATAAAACACACCCACAATTGGAAGTGTCCGGGCGTAGACAACGTGCAAAATTTCTGGTACAAACAATTCAGTGCAACATATGAAATGCTCACAGACCAAATCAATAAAGCCATACTCCAACCCAACAGGCTACCCAAATTCCTCACACAAGGAGTAACATATATAAAACCAAAAAACGCAGACACCAAGAACCCTGCCAATTACCGTCCGATCACTTGTCTCCCCACCTTGTACAAGATCATCACCGCAACAATAGGCAAAAGGATTGAACAGCACCTTACTCAAAACAACATCCTCACCGAAGAACAGAAAGGATTTAGAAAACAAAGCCAAGGTTGCAAAGAACAACTAATAATTGATAGTGTGATCATGGAGCAAACTAGAAAAGAACACAGGAACATCCATACCTGTTTCATCGATTATAAAAAAGCTTTTGACTCTGTACCCCATAGCTGGCTAACGAAAACTCTTCAAATATATAAAATTAATCCAACCCTTCGTCAGTTCCTTACAAGAATCATGGAGACATGGAGAACCAACATACATCTTAAAACTCAGGACGGTCACATCCAAACGGAGGAGCTATACATAAGACGCGGTATCTTCCAGGGTGATTCACTCAGTTCACTGTGGTTCTGCCTTTGTTTAAATCCACTCTCCAACGCACTTAACAACACAAATTATGGTTTCAACATCAGACACCAGAAAGTTAATCAACACAGAATCAGTCATCTTCTCTACATGGATGATATAAAACTGTACGCAGCCAGTGAAGTGCAACTGAAGGAATTACTCAAAATAACAGAAGTTTGTACGTCAGACGTCCGGATGGAATTCGGAATGAGCAAATGCAAGGTGCTCCACATCCATAAGGGTCAATGGAAGAACCATTCCGAACAGGAAATATTAACTGGCGAGACTCTGGATAACATGGAGAAGGACGAAACGTACGAGTACCTAGGCTTCAATCAGAACATTAAGATTGACCACTCAGAGATTAAGGCTCAACTAACACAAGAGTTTAGAGACCGTCTCATTACACTTCTGAAAACAAAATTGAACTCCAAAAATCTTACGAAAGCAATTAACACTTTTGCGATACCGGTTCTCACATACTCCTTTGGTATCATCAAGTGGTCGCACACTGATATTGAAAACATCAACATACTCATACGAACGGAACTCACAAAGCACAGAATGTCTCATCCGAAAGCGTGCAAGGAAAGGCTTACGATAGACAGGAAACATGGGGGCAGAGGAATTATAGACATACAGTCACTTCACACAAGACAAATAAAAACACTCAGAGACTTTTTCCAAAGCAAAGAGACAAACTTACATAGATCAATAGTAAAAGCAGACAAAAACTATACTCCACTCACCCTATCCCGCCCAGATCACCCAGCAGACGCACACAATCACATAGAATTACAACAAGAAAAAATAAACACCTGGTCACAAAAAGCACTTCATGGCAAGCACAGATACCGCGTTACACAAGACCACATTAATGAAAGACAATCATACACCTGGCTGCAGGATGGCCAACTGTTTCCAGAAACCGAGGGTTTTATGCTTGCTATCCAGGACCAAGTGATTGCGACAAGGAACTACATGAAATACATAACTAAAGATACATCCATAACCGACGACAATTGCAGAAAGTGCCACCAACAAAAAGAAACAATAGACCACATAACAAGCGCATGCAAAACTCTAGCTGGAACCGAGTACACAGCTAGACATAACTCTGCAGCCAAAGTCATTCACCAAGCACTAGCCACAACAAACAAGCTAATAGAAAACACAGATCCATATTACAATTACACACCGACATCAGTACTCGAAAACAATGAATATAAACTGTACTGGGACGTTGAAATACATACCGATAAGACTATCCCGGCAAATCGGCCAGATATAGTTTTCCAGTCGAAGGCAGACAAAGTTACCTATTTGATAGATATTGCTATTCCCAACGATACGAATATCCAAAACGCCTACGCTGGGAAGATATCTAAATACACGGACCTTGCGATAGAAATAAAACGACTCTGGAAGCAAAACAAAGTTACCATTGTCCCCCTAATTATGTCTGTCTCAGGCCTCACACCAAACACATTTACACCACACCTACAACAGTTAGGCCTGGACGAAAGGTTACAAAAAATATTTCAGAAGTCTGTAATCCTGAAAACCTGCAATATAGTTCGATCTTTCCTAAATTCCGATCCGTAATAGTTCAGGTGCTGACTTGGCACAGCCCGTCAACACCTGTTGCTACCGCAGTCATGCGAGAGAAACTTGGAAAATCAGGATAATAATAATAATAATGGGGGCTTAGAAAGTGACTTTTTGATGGGCAAGCTATGTACGGTTGATGGCTCATCGGAGGCTCTAATACCACCGCGGGGTTGTCATGCCGGCATGGCTCGTGATCAAAAAGTCACTTCAACCAAGGCTAGCACACTCAGGAAGCTGTGGGCTAGGTAGACTTTACATCCTCTACCGAGCACAAAGCTTCTTTCCCCAAGCTATCCTGACCTCAGTCAGGTAGGGATTTGGCAAATCCGGGGAGAAATGCCACAGAAGGCTGAGCGCCGGTCCTTCTGTCATATACCGTTATTGCGCCCCACACTTCAACGACCTCAGAAGGGCGTGGCTGGGGAACGTTGTGGGGGGTACGCAACCGGGGGGCTTGCCTTAACCGGCCGGCCCACGAGGAGAAAGCCTCAACAAAACCCGACAGTAAAGTCGCAAATCCTCCGGAGCACCTTGGGCCAACTTCGGAGTAAATATAAGTCCCTTCTCTCCTGGAATGGGCGTCACCCGGGAGAGCGACATTTAGATCGTCCCTACTCGTGGGAACACGATGGATAGAGTTAATTTTATAAATAACCAACGACGGCCTAGGGTACGTCGATTAAACTCACCTGAACCCCAAACCGAAAAAGAACAGCCAATAGGAGATAACCCAGTTGCGGATGTTTTGCCGGTAGAGCCGGCAACCACCAAAGCTGGCAAGCCAAGACAGCGCTTACAGTGGACTACTGAGATGAACACATCTGTAATGCACTGTTACTACACCGCCACAAAACTAGAAACAATCTCCACAGGCTACAGGCATGAATTACACAGGCTATTTACAGCACAATACCCACACCTCTCAGCGCGGGTAACTGAACAAAGACTTATTGACCAAAAACGTGTCATTACCAAAAATAACCGACTTACACCTCAACAACTACAAGCTATAAAAAATCTTGTAGCGGACGAAATAAATACAGTTGAAACAAATGATTCTCTAGTCAATGAATCAATCACGGAAACACAAGACGATCATACCCTAAACGATAAGACTCCAAACACAAACACAACCAACGCCACCAGCACACACTTAGAAGAAAACCCAGAACATGAGTTTATACCAGATGCCCCAGACACAGTATGCACTAACCGGCCTCTCACAACCACACGAAACCAAAACGTTACTCAAACACCTTCCTTCACACAATATGCCGAACAAGTGATGAACGCACAATTTAACAAATGGTGTGGCACTAACCCTGCACTGCGAGATCCCCTGCCCAGACTAATTTTCAACAGCAAAACCCAAAAAATATTACATACAATAAATACCAACGTAATACCACAATTCTTAACAGGCGGAAGTAACCTAGAGGACATCCACACCGTCATATATGCTGCCGCAGCAGCCACACTTATAGTTAACGGCCAAAAACTTCCGAAACGGTCTAATAACCACGCAAGCAAAAGGTCGAAACCTAAATGGCAAATGCGAATCGAAAACAAAATTACCACAATCAGAAAGGAACTGGCACACCTCGCACAATACACCAACAACAACAACCGTTCAAAACGCATACAGACAACAATAGATATCCTCAAATCCAAGTCGCCCCAAAAATCAATACCAGAAATAACTGATACACTCAAACAAAAACTTGCAGTCTACGCAGCTCGACTACGCAGATACAATGAATCAAACGAAAGAAAGTACGCGAATAACCTTTTTCAGAAAAGTGAAAAACAATTCTACAAAAAGATAACAACTGACAACCAGATAACAGCAATAGAACTTCCTAGTAAACAAGAGTTAACTGAGTTTTGGGGAAGCCTATGGTCAGAACCCAAAACACATAATGAAAACGCTCCATGGATCAGACAGGAAGAGGAAAAACATCAACATATAGCGGAACAGGGAAACGTTATTCTTACGCCAGAGGAAATAGCTGAAACAATAAAACATACTCACAACTGGAAGTGTCCAGGCGTGGATAATATACAAAATTTTTGGTACAAGCAGTTCAGCTCAGTATACGAAGTGCTCACAGACCAAATTAATAAAGCCATACTCCAACCCAATAGGCTTCCCAAATTCCTCACAAAAGGAATAACGTATATAAAACCCAAAAGCGCAGACACCAAAAACCCTGCCAACTATCGCCCAATCACTTGTCTTCCCACCCTGTACAAGATCATCACCGCAACGATATGCAGAAGAATTGAAAAACATCTCACGGAAAACAGCATCCTGACTGAAGAACAAAAAGGATGTAGAAAACAAAGCCAAGGATGCAAGGAACAACTTATAATTGATAGTGTGATCATGGAGCAAACCAGAAAAGAACACAGGAATCTTCATACCTGTTTCATCGACTATAAAAAAGCTTTCGACTCTGTACCCCATAGCTGGCTAACAAAAACTCTTCAAATATATAAAATCAACCCAGGGCTTCGTCAGTTTCTTACAAGAACGATGGAGACATGGCGAACAAATATACACCTTCAAACTGAGGACGGTCATATTCAAACGGATGAGCTACATATACGTCGTGGTATCTTTCAGGGTGACTCTCTCAGTTCGCTATGGTTCTGCCTCTGTCTCAATCCGCTCTCCAACACACTTAACAGCACAAACTGTGGTTTCACCATCAGGCACCAGAAAGCGAATCAACACAAAATCAATCATCTTCTTTACATGGATGATCTAAAACTATATGCCGCCACAGAAGTGCAACTGAGGGAATTACTCAGGATAACAGAAGTTTGTACGTCAGATATCAAGATGGAGTTTGGCATGAGTAAATGCAAGGTGCTTCACATCAATAAAGGCCAATGGAAAAACCATCCCGAACAGGAAGTAGTAACTGGCCAGGCGCTAGACAACATGGACAAGGATGAAACGTACAAGTACCTGGGTATCAATCAAAACGCTAAGATAGACCACACAAAAATCAAATCACAACTAACACAAGAGTTTAAAGACCGCCTTATTAGACTGCTAAAAACGAAACTAAATTCTAGAAATCTTACAAAAGCTATTAACACATTTGCTATACCAATCCTAACATATTCATTTGGCATTATCAAGTGGTCGCACACTGACATAGAAAACATCAATATACTCATCCGAACAGAACTCACAAAACACAGAATGTCACATCCCAAAGCATGCAAGGAAAGGCTCACCATAGACAGAAAACAGGGGGGCAGAGGAATTATAGATATACAATCACTTCATGCAAAACAAATAAAATCACTCAGACATTTTTTCCACAGTAAACAAACAAACTTGCATAAAGCAATAGTAAAAGCAGACAAAAACTACACACCACTCGCCCTTTCTTGTCCAGACCACGCAGCAGACGCACACAAGCACATACAAGCACAACAAGAAAAAATAAACACCTGGTCGCAGAAGGCACTCCACGGCAAACATAGATACCGTGTTACACAAGACCACATTAATGAAAAGCAGTCATACACCTGGCTGCAGGATGGCCAGCTCTTTCCGGAAACGGAAGGTTTTATGCTTGCTATCCAGGACCAAGTGATTGCGACACGAAATTACAGGAAGTACATAATGAAAGATCCATCCATCTCTGATGACAATTGCAGAAAATGCCACCAACAGAAGGAAACAATAGAACACATAACTAGTGGATGCAAAACTCTCGCTGGAACTGAGTATACAGCCAGACATAACTCTGCAGCCAAAGTCATACACCAAGCACTAGCCACAACAAACAAGCTAATTGAAAACACAGATCCATATTATAACTACACACCGACCTCAGTACTAGAGAACAATCAATTCAAACTATACTGGGACATTGAAATACATACAGATAAAACCATCCCAGCAAACAGGCCAGATATAGTTTTCCAGTCAAAGACAGACAAAGTGACCTACTTAATAGATATTGCGATTCCCAATGATATGAACATCCAAAACACCTACGCTGGGAAGATATCTAAATACACCGATCTCGCCATAGAAATAAAACGACTATGGAAACAAAACAAAGTTGTCATTGTTCCCCTCATTATGTCGGTCTCAGGCCTTACTCCAAATACATTTACGCCACACCTGCAACAATTGGGCCTGGATGAAAAGTTACATAAAACCTTCCAAAAGTCTGTAATCCTCAAGACCTGTAGCATTGTACGGTCCTTCCTGAATTCAGAATAATAATAGGTCAGGTATTGACTTGGCACAGCCCGTCAATACTTGTTACTACCGCAACCATGCGAGAAAAAATAAGACATGCATAATAATAATACGTTTATTTTCCAACAGGTAATCACCCAATCATAGGAAACATATGAAAACTAAACTAGATACAGCAAAGCATTAACTATAAATTATTCAATACCACCTAAACCAAAGAAAAAAAAAATAGAAATTATTATAAAAGATACAGAAAAAAAGAAGATTAAAATGGAAGACTATCCCGTGTAATGCTTAGTATATGGTTGATTTTATCGTGAAATATGTCGGCTTTATCACATATCGAGTTATATATGGAAGACATGAGAGCTATCGGAGACTTACTCAACATATTTGTACGCGAGATATCACAGTAAAATGTATAGCTATGACGACTGCCAATTCTAGGTACATGAAAATTGATCTTACTTAATAAGAAGCTGCAATCAATTTTGCCATGTAACAGTTTATGGAGAAAAGCCAGTGCTTGAGTATCACGACGCTGTTTCAGAGATTCAATGCCAAAAATGTTCAATAAGAGATTATGATCACAGCCTCTTTCAGGATATTTGCCACTGCATTTGAAGTACCAATACTTCAGAGCTTTGCGCTGAACAGATTCAACTCTGATTATTGAATTCTGGTATATAGGATACCAAACCAGTGAGGCGTACTCTAATTTGGTTCGAATGAAAACAAAATATAAGATTTTTAAACATTCAACATTAGAGAAACTAGACCAATTTCTTACGCAGTACCCCATCAGTTTGGATGCGGATGACACAATTTCTGATATATGATCATTAAATGAGAACTTAGTATCAAAGACAACTCCTAGATCTCTATAGCCTGAGTCCCTTTCCAGAATGGTACCATTGATGTTATAGCTGTCATTGATAATAGGGTTCAGCTTACGACTGTAGGTAACAACCTTACATTTTTTGACATTTAGAGTAAGTAAATTACTCTGGCACCAATTATAAACTAAAGTTAACATACTTTGAAGCTCCAGACAGTCACTAATTGAATGAATTGCAGAAAATATTTTAAGATCATCAGCGAAAAGCAAGTGCATACAGGGATTAAGGGAAAGATTAATTGACAAATCATTGATAAATATTAGAAATAACAGGGGACCTAAATTGGAGCCTTGAGGAACCCCAGACGTAGCTGTGTAGGATCTAGATTTGATGCCACCATATTCAACAAATAGCGTTCTATCCAAAAGGTATGATTTTAAAAGGGACAACAACGAGGCTGATAATCCAAGAGCATCTAATTTAGTTAATAATAAATAATGATAAGTTGAGTGTGTGCTCTTGTTTATAATTATTATGCTTTATAGTGGACGATCCTGTATGTATCGGACTGTTAAACCAAGAAGAAGCTTAAAAACCGCAATTTTATGGCCACAATCAGATGTAAACTAAAAATCGCCTAAATTTGGAAAACGATTTAATATTAAACATTGCAAATCGGATCGGGAGAAATTGATTGGACAAAGTCAAGCGCAACCTTCACATTGAAGTGTACCTTTTTAAAATCTATAGATTTTTGTACAGAATTCCCACTCAAAAGACACTAACAAAACTCGCTGAAAACTAGTTCAAAAGGTTATTTAGATTAACAAAACAAACCGTTTGATATGTCTTGGACACAATTAGCATTTATCTGGATGACTCTGTAAAAACTACAGATTTATATCCTCAACCAATAGTAAAAATTTTGGTTTACTATTTTTCAGTGATTTTATAAAAAGTTTATAGTTTAATGTACCTACTGCTATATGATTCGAAGTTATAATATGAACTATAACTAAAGTATAATCGCTGTGATTATCATTATTTCATTTCAAACAAGAATATTGGTATCGAAATAGAAAACAACAGTTCTTTCACATTAAATGGGGGCCAAATTCGCCGCTGATTAAATCAGATTTATCCTGAATGTTGCTTTTTGATTGATACTAATCTTCATGTTTAGAATAGCTAGTTCAACCTCGATCGATGTATATCAACGATAATTATTATTTATCGTCTGTGATGTATACGGTACTTTATCAAACGAACATATTGGTTATGTTTTGACAACTTGACGTTTTGTTCGGACATTTTACGTCAAAACGCGATGTTGTCGTATCTCAGCGCTCGCTTTCCAAATTTGCGAGGGGAGCGGTAGATGAGAATCTAGAAATGCCATATCGCTGCAAATCATATCGCTCCTTTGACAGATCGCTCGCTTGCGAGGGGAGCGAGTTGGGAATACCGGCCCAGGATCCATCCGTACACCTTCCCCCGAGATGATATGGCCCAGATACGGTACCTCCGATCGAACAAACATACATTTTCTCAACTTAACCGTTACATTCCGTTCCTTAAATTTCTGTAACACGAACTCCAAATGCTTCAAATGTTCTCCAAAATTATCGGAATTAATAAGTAGGTCGTCAACGTATGCTGAAACAAATCCCTCTGACTGTGGTCCTAAAATTTCTTTCACGGCTTTAATTAAGCTAGCTACTGAAGTCGATAGCCCAAAAGGTAAGACCTTAAACACGTATGTTTCGTTATCATATAGAAAACCCGTATATTTACGATCATCTTCCTTTATTTCAATTTGCCAATATGACGCCGTCAAATCTAAAGACGAAGGAACTTGACCCTTACGGAATTTCATGAGCAACTCTTCCGGTCTGGGTGGAAGAACATGATCATTCTCCATTCTCTTGTTGAGTATCCTTGCATCCAAACAAATACGATCTGACCCGTCACGTTTCTTAACGACAACAAGAGGAGAAACAAATTCAGTCTGTGCAGGTTCGATGACATTCCATGCCACCATTTCCTTTACCTGCCTTTCTACTTCATTACGATACGCTACTGGAATAGGGTAAGAACGTTTGAAGAACGGAGTCTTATCCTTCATTTTTATGGTATGCTCAAATCCCTTGGTTAAACCCCGTGTCTCAGAAAAAACCACATCATATTTTTTTAATAATGTATATAAACTACTTTTCTCCACCTCGTTCAAATTCTCCGCTTTACTTACTGCCTGCCGAAATTCACTGTCAGTATATGTATGACGCTTCACGTTTTGACCAGCTATGAAATTTAATGCCAATACTCCATCCCTTTCATTTTCAAATTTTATTTTTATTTCAAAACCCGCTCCAGGCAACGATAAAACCATTTTATGAAAATCTAAATTAACTTGAGACGCAACCAACCAATCACTTCAAAATAATACCGGTGTATTCAATTTAGGTACAACTACACATATATTACTAAAAGTAAACTGTTGAGTATTATCGCCATCCGACTCCACGGTAACTGAGAGTAGAACTTGCTCTTTCACCGTGTATTTTTTCCACCTACAGCAACTGATACAGACATGTCCGATATCGGTAAACTAGGGACTAGTATTTCTTTATCATTGAGCTGACTTACAAACTCTTCCGAAACGGCTGAAATTTGGCTACCTGAATCTATCAATATATCCACCACTGACTACCCCACTAAAAACTGGTGATTTAAAATTTTCTTCCTTGCTCTCTCTGATTCCGACAATAGCGCCTCTGGTCCCGCGTTAAAACTGGTCAAATACCTTATTTCGCTATTCTGATTGCCTCCTCCTTCCCTTTGTAGATTGCTCTGATTACCTAAGTTCCGTCCAGGCGGTGTCCTCAAATTTCCCCGTGGACCACCCCCTACGTCTTTCATCTTCATACGACCCATCGAGCACCCGTCTAAACGCTTAATACCATTTAAAATTACCCCACGTTTTATTTCCGTCGGAAAATGGTCCACAATCATGGTAACTAAATCTTCTTCGTCGATGGAATTCGATAAATAAGACGCCGAACCCGCAATTTTTAATAAATAGTCTCCTCGACTACCCCCGTATATTCTCCATACTTAATATCGTAGTATAAAGCTCTTTCATGCTCCGCATTCCAATACCTCTCCCTGAATGCACGCTTAAAATCATCATAATATGCTAATTTTTTTCTTTGTTCAGTGCCCAATCGGCCGCAGATTGTCTTAACCAATTTATTGCCAATCCCACCTTTGCCTCATCCGGTACCCCCGCATCACGAAACCTTTCAATCTTATCTAAAAATTGTACTGGATGTAAACTACCTCCGGGACAGAAAAACACATTTCCATCCCCTAAATCCCGCCATAAAGAAATATAATGTTTGCTAAAAATGACCTCCCCTTTTGGCCTTGAATCATTTTTGTTTTCAAATGTCACCGTTAAATTCGAAATATTGGTTTGCATTTTCGCCATGCTTTGGGCCAACGACTCTACTATTTTTTCTAAACGTGATGTATTTTCCATTTCATCCTCACAACACCTTTAATTCTTTCGTCGAGCCATCCCGACTCACAATAAATTCACAATACAGGTATATAATATGTAACTTACGTTAACAATAACTTATTACAGGAAAACGTACAAAATACAAATACCCTATGAACATACCTAGTAACTATACATTTAGGTACCCTACTATCTGCTAAAAAGTCTCTTAAAGTAAATCAGTTTAATACCTAACTCCCTCAGTCTTGAAAAATCCAAATTGCTATCTAAAATCCTCAAATTCAAATATCTCTAGAGCAAAATCAGCAAATTCAAATATCTAAACAGCAATGTCTGTATCTAAATCTAAAAATGACCAGACGACTTTTTGTATTGTCTCTGTCTGCAATGCTGCCAGTACGATGAGTCTATCTCCTTCTCTCTCACGCGATACTTGTCCCAACTGGAAACTGCCCAACTGATTTGGCGACAGCGCTCGATTTTTTTTCCAGCCACGGTCAAGGTAACTGCTAAAATGACCGGCCGGCGACGACAAAATCCCCAAAAAATATGGAACGTACTTACAGGAACCAAGCAGTCAAACTACAAACAGCAACCAGCCACACAGGGATACTGCTACAGCTGCTTTTCTCTCACCTCCAGCTGGTGGTTCGCGACTCCTTTCACCGAAGTCACCCGTTGTGCGCCAAATGTTGTGCCCCGACTTAGCTCAGTCGTAGATCCGTGTAAAGAATCTTAATTTAAAATACACCGCGAAAATCGTCCTTATGTTTATCACTTCACTGCAAATGCGCACTAACCTAACGCGCAGTAGTGTACCGATCTAAACACACAGTGGCGCATCACATATCTGATTAAATAAAATTTGAAAAAATGGAAACTTCCTCATTCCGTACTGTGTGAAAAATTAGCTTTAAAAATTAATTTTTCCATTGAGGGTACTTAATGCGTTTGAAATCTTGAAGAATTGTTTTATTTGGACTGTGTCGTTTAATATTTCATAGCCTACCTGATAGATCTGCTTGACAATTATGCATGACGTCTATAAAATTGTTTCCTCAGCACACTTGACCTATAATATATCGTTAGTTCAGTGTTTTGACTTGATCAAGTACTATTATGGCCTTATATTTTAGTTGTTTGTTAAGCAAAAATAAAATTTGATAGTATTTTCTCAAAATAATTAAATTTTAGTAAACAAATAGAAGGAATATTTGAAATTTGTAGAAAAATCGAAATATCTCAGAAACTAATGAATGCAGCTATAACAAGTGCTATACAAGATGAAAGAGCATTATAAAGGCAATTCTTTGGTATAATAAAATATTGGGGGTTACATTTAAAAAAAGAGAGAAAATCTAGAATTTGCATTCTACATCACCCTGTATACGAATATGCGTTGCGAACTTTTTTATAGCCGATTTTAAAACTAGAGAAGATTCTTTATTTATCCATGTAAAAAATGATTTTTGATTCATCACTTTTTGATATACAGTACGTTCAGTTGATAGCGATTTGGATATAAAAATGATCACAACTTTTGAAATACCCTGTATAATGTAACAACACCCTATATAGGAAGAACGAAAATCATTAGTAGATTTTGAATATGGTATAATATATAGGTGTCTCACTTAAAAGATGCATGTTTGCATCACAACGTAGTTGGATCACCCTGTATAAATCTAAATATTTTCTGAGCAAGGAGCATATCCGTGGCTACACCTTTTATATACAACTTTTTTCGCTATCTTCTACCGTAGTGGAGTTTTCGACCGAGCCTGTACTAAAAACTCATCCTGTATATTTGGTAGAAATAAAGGAATTCCAGTTACACGTTGGGCCATTACTCTATCAGCTTATGATTATGACATACAGTACAAAAAGGGTAAGCTACCCATGTCAAGTGAAATAGAAATACCTAGTTCACTATATTCATTTAACTTAATTGAAAATATTTCACTTAATTCAAATGACATTTCAAAAGCTACACTTAAAAATCTGATATTAGTGAAGGTTATTGATCACACAAAATCTTGGTGGCCTAGCATAGTTCAGAATGAAAAATTGAAGCCTGTTGAAAATAATTGTCTCTTACTAGGACGCAGAGTAATAATACCTTAATCATTACTAAAAGTTTTAGAATTCTTCCATGAACAACACTTAGGAATAGTCCGTACCAAAATGTTAATTCGAGATTACTGTTGGTGGCCAAATATTAACAATGACATTGAGAAATTTCTAAGTCTATGTGAGGTTTGTCAAACATTCCAAAATTTTTCAAATAACACTACCTTGCCTTGGCCAACACCACCACATAACTTCTTCCGAATACACATTTACTTTTTTCATAAAGATGATTATACCTTCCTCATTTTAGTTGATGATAAGTCAAAATGGCTAGACATCAAATTGATGCAAAATGGGACAAACGCAAAGAATACCATACTTAAATTGAAAAAGACTTTTGCTATTTTTGGATTACCTGTCGAATTAGTCTCAGACAATGGCCCTCCATTTGATTCTCAAATATTCATCGGATTTTGCCAGGCAAATGGAATAAACCAGTAAAGTCCCCACTATATCATCCACAGCGCAATGGTCTTGCGAGAGAAGTGTGCAAACTGTTTTTTGATAAAAAGGGAGGACTAAGTACGTATATTTTAAAAACCCAATGATACAATTTCTTATTTACACATAAATGTACACCTTCTACAGTAACAGGTATTTCCCTTTCAGAAAATATTTTAAAAGTGAGACCAAGGATCCGTTTTGATTTGCTAAGACCTTGCTCAAATAAAGCACACCTTGATGATGATTCTAACTCTGACAATTTTCGAAAAACAAAACTGTAAATCTTGAACCAACCTGTTTATGTCAAAAATAAATTATTGAAAGTTTGGCAAAAAGCTAGGGTGGTGAAGATGTTAAGTTATACAACTTCCTTAGTGCAAGTTGACAATGTCACAAGACATGTTCATGCTAGTGATATTCGCTCATGCCTAGACAGTGTATCTAATAATCCTAATGTATCTAACAATGTATCTAATAATTCTAATATGCAAGTGCCTCTACAGAACAGAGACTTCAACTCTTCATCATGTGTACCATTCAATAATAATACTCCATTATCTGTACCTGATACTAATCATAGGTCAGACCATAGTATGAACATGGAAGTACCAGAGGCTGAACAGCCAAATACACAAACATCTAGTTCAATTCAACCATCAAACATAGCTCAACCTGTATTTGGTACTCTCAAGTTCATTAGTACATGATCAGGTAGAATAGTTAGGCCTCCACTGAGACTAGACTTGTAACCTTGTTAATATCTAATTAGGAGGAGAAATGTAGTGTACTATCACTGCCTGTATTTTGTTATGTTCTATGTTCTAAGCTTTTAAGTGTATGTTGTGCTGTGAGGTCTGACAAGTTGTTTTATAAAACAAAAGAAGAATAAAACGAAAGTTATGTTGTGGTTTCTCAAGAAGTTTTTGATTTCTCAAATATTCAAATACATAACAGTTACCATCATTGTTTCTGGTTGGAGTTAATTTGTTGTAAGGATTTTCATAACATTGTCCCTCTATTCTAATCGTCTGTATCTTTCTGCTGAGTTAGTTGTTTTCTCCCACCTGAACGAGTTATAGGTAGGGTAGAAAAATTGGAAAACACCTATTTGATTCAAAATTTGATATGAAACGAAAGCTTTGAAAAAAAAAGCGAAAACTTCCAGAGATTGATATTCACAACCTTCTATCCTCAGAAATGCTACCAAATTTCGTATGAAATCATATGAAAAAAATAGTCATTCCCATTGGGAAAAATCAAGTTATTTCTGATTGAAGTATCCTTAATTAATCGACCGATTTCTCCAAGCACAAACTTAATTCAAAGTTAAGCGTCTAACCTAAGCTAACGTATTTCATGCTTAGTAATATGGCAAAGACACAACCATCTAATTTTTATAATCCTTGCGATATTCAATTTTCTATGATATCTACTTAATATATTAAAAATGATGATTGCACCTAAATGGTTCACTTTACCGGTTCACCGTATTACTACCATGGCGAAGATGAAAAATGAAAATACAGCTCCAACTTCATTTTAAGGCGTTCAGGGGTTCCCGGTAGCGTTTGGTTTTTAGAGAGGTTATGTTGGGATGTAGCGAAACTTCTAACTTGATTGCTCCAACTTCATTTTAAAACGTTCCCGGTCGCGTTTTGCTTTTTTGAGGGGTTATGTTGGGATGCAGCGAAACTTCTAACTTGATTGTATCAAAATTTTGATAGACAGAATTTAAAACAATGGCATAATTTTGTTTTTTTAATAAAATGTCCAGTAAAAATTATTCTTAAGTACACTATTTTTTACCCTATTCTTCAATTATTATGCAACCAATTAAAAACCGTCGAAATCACAATTTTAGGTAAAATTCGATCAAAGAACTACTAACAAAATGTTACTAAGACCTGGCAAAAATGTTGTTAAAAATCGTTGCAGTGGTGGAGTTATAACGTATACTATCTTGTGATATCACATGCCACATGAATTCTTAGAACTTTTTGTTATTCGCAACAAAAAATTCAAGAATAGATGAATATGTTGAATTGTGTTCATCGAATTTTAAAGGATGGAATGAAGTCGATTGACCCGTATGCACCGTAAGTCAATTGCGCGATTAGTTACGTTAACTTGGATTAGATTATTTATTTACTATGCACCACAAGAAAGGTTTGGATTACGCATCAGATTAAATAATTGTCTAATTGTCACTTGTGATTGTCACCGTGTAATCTTTTGTATTTTCCGACATTTTAAACTAAGTCGTAGACGACCAACTGCTTGCAGAAGGTGTTGCGTTCGCTGCTCGAATTGGAACGCACACCAAATAAGACAAACGCTTCACAAAAATTCAAGTTTCGAATTCAAACTGACAATTTTGACACTGTCACCGTCAAAACAATATTGCGAACACAACATTGCCGAATCTCCAATCTGGATGAGTTAATCTCTTCACGGTGCATAGATAGATGCCAAAGATTACCGAAACGTGTATTATGGAACCACGATTAGAATCGCAAAACGGTCCATACGTGTGTTAGTACTTCCCACACATAACGGTGACACCATTTTATTATTTTTCCATAGCACGAAACTAGAGTCTGCTCTATAGATACAAAAAATGCCGGGTTTCCCAGCCACCCTATCTGAAACCCCATCTTACCTTAGCTCATTTTGGCCACTCGAAAAAAAAAGCAGACAATGATCAGGGATCCTCAGAGTACCCTAAAACGGTTTTTGTATTGTACTATTTCTTTGTTAATTTTGTTTCACGGCCACTAACACAATTATCAAAACCCCGACTTTTTCGATCTTTACCACGGCCCCAGTATGTAAAGGCTGCCTAGAACAAAACCTCCACTCTTACTGCTATTCAGATGAAGAAATTTTTAATCATAATTTACAGTTTTTCCAAATATATCCACGTGACTGAAAACGGGTGCTGACGTCATAAGATAATACGATAATCGACAATCGTAGCATGCTAATTGAATTGATCACACACCACCTCTAGCAATAATTGACAACCCCTAAAATGAGGTTGTTTACGTCAGTCTTCCATTTTGATTTGGACTTTTTGGCACCTATCAGTGCCAAAAATCCCAAGAACTCGATGCTTCATCTCGATGAAAATATGACAACCAAAATTATTGACGAAAAAGTGTTTATGATACCTCAAATCCCATCCCCATAATATCTAGTGACGTCAGAGGTTGTTTTAACGTCGTTTTCACTAGTTCAAATTTATATGTGGAATAAGTCTCATCTAGGCAAGTTAAAAAATCAAAAACTTCTATTTTATGATGTTTAATTAATTTAATACGTTGCTATGAATCTTTTGAAGCAATATTTTTTTGGGTGCGAGAACCCTATTTCAAAAAATATTTCTTATCTAAGGTAGGGTAGTATTCGAATAAACCTGAAAAGTATATTATTATGTCGTTCCTTTACATGGCCTGTAAAAGCCTATTACGAATACAACAAACTTTTAGGTTTCAGAACCCTCTGCCCTCAAACTACCCCAATTTCACCCCCTCTAAAAATGTAGAAAACGATCAGGAACCTCCAAGTCGCCCAAAACGAAGTTTGAGATGTTTTATATTTTCAGAGTTTTGATTAATGCTGCGCCGCCACTGACACGATTTCTGACTCGTATATATAGACATCAAAAAATCCTTGCTTTCTCTAATGCCGGCTCCACACACTGGGGCCAACGTTAGGACCAAGAACGTTAAAACAATAGGGAGACGCAGCATGTCTATCCTGTATAAAGGGTGAAACCAAAATATTTACATCTGCGCTTTCCTTTGTTTTCTGTAAAATTGTTGAAGTTGTCAAAATGCAGTGCGGTGCATTTTTCTGGGGTATCACAACAAAAAATAATAATTACCATAACTGGATTTTTGTATATGTATACAGGGTGTCCCCGAATTTCCCTCACACGTAATATTCTCGTAACAAAAAAACGAAAAACCTGGGTTGAATATTTATAAGTACTATAGGGTCTATCATACCATGCTTGTAAAACATTTTTTTTGTACCTCAACCCTTAAAACTCACCCTCAACTTTTGTTTTTCAAATAGCACCAAATAGTTTTTCCTACACAAATTAAATCCTTATTTTATTTAAAATCTTGTATTGCCTTTGATTTTATACTCAAACTCATTTTTTTCGTAAAATCATAAGCATAAAATAAGAATTTGCTTGACACGAAAAACGGATAATAAACTAAGTGAGTTTTTAAGGGTACTGAAAGACTTATAATAGATTCTTCCGAAAACAAATGTCCTTTTTAATCCTTTTTTATTAATTTTAATTAATTTTAATTTGATTAATTTTTAATTAACTCAACGCCTCTGTGTCATATACATGCATTAGCAGACGGCTTAACCATAATAGTGATTGAGTGGTGAATCCAGTGCAAGTTAATTTTTTCCGTGAGTACCAGGTTACTAAGTAATATCCAAGCTACGACTGTGTAAGCTTGCAAGCTAAAATATAAAGTATTTGGATATATTTCAAGAGTTAAACATAAACACATCTCCTACCGTCACATTGTCAGTTAAATTGGAAATTCCACATCTAACATTGGCGTAACATTCGAGAGTGTTAATTCGACGTAGACATACATGATGCCATCAAGAGCACCTTGCAAGTGTTGTAATCAAGTATTTGAAGCCCATCTCTTGTTAACCTGTAGTGTTTGCAAAGATAGATACAACCATAGTTGTGTATCTGTCACCGCAAACGAAGTTCGCACGTTGAATGCGAACAAAGGATATGATTGGTCGTGCTTGGGTTGCAGAGCTGTAGGTAAAGATAAAAAGGGCCTAACAGCATTAATCATTCAACTCCAGAATGACATCAAAGGACCAAAGGCTGAGAATGCGCGAGCTGCAGATTCTTCACGATTTAGCTTCGAAGATGTTGTCTCTGAGGTTATCGAGAGGGAGAAACGTAAGAATGATATAATCTTATTCACCGTAAAGGAACCGAATCAAAATATGTCAGTGAAAGAGAGGTCTGCGAGCGACACCAGCGTTGTGCTAGAAATAGTGAACAAGATCGATCCTGCGTTATCCCTTTCCAATATCAAGCCGGTCAGACTGGTAGTTTATTCGGACACAAAAATTCGTCCAGTAAAAGTCGCATTAGAAAACTGATCTAGTTAAAAGGATCACAATGAATGCAAAAAAGTTTAGTACTAGCAGAACGTACACTAACGTCAGAATCTCCCCGGATCGAACGACGACAAATGGAATATTTCAAGCAAGTCAAGAGTGAGTTAATGGAGCGGCATAGTACTGGTGACACGAACTGTCGTATCAAGTATTTCAACGGTGTCCCCAGAATAGTGAAGTTAAACTAAATTCGCCCAATAGTACTGAAGATGTTCCAGTAAGAGCATACTATCAGAACGTTCGAGGACTCAATACCAAAGTAGATGTTTTCTCCTCCAGTATAAGTGAATGCGAATACAACATAGTTGCTCTCACCGAAACATGGTTAAAACCGGAAGTTATGTCAAATGAACTATTTTTGGACAATTACGATGTACATAGGAAGGACCGGGCTCATGACCGGCTGGGTTTATCGACAGGTGGTGGAGTGTTACTCGCTATGGACCTGAACCTTAAGTCTGTGGTACTACTGAATTTGAAGATACGTTTCCCGAAATCGATTTTCTACTATGTAAATGTAAAATGTAATGTATCTTTCCACGTTCTCTATATTGCTGTTGTCTACATTCCCCCTCATATATCAACTGATAATTTTGATAGTTTCTTTGACATGCTTGGAAATCTAAGAGTATCTTTACTTAAAAAAATTTGTAATTATGGGTGACTTTAATTGTGCAGCCTATATAGAGAATACGCTCGAGGACAGAAAGACATTCACAATAACAAATTGGATCTGCTTATCTGGGTTGAATCAACATAGCTCGGTTCGTAATATCTATGGCAAAATGGTGGTAGGTAATGTAGATCTTAACGTATATCATGAAGTAGTTCCATTAGTAAGTGAAGACGTCCATCACCCAGCTTTTGCTATATTACTGAATAAGTTCAATATCAAAGTCAGTCAATTTTCTACAAACACTCAGATTGTTCGGTACAATTTCAGAAAAGCAAATTTTCATGCTTTATACAACGAACTAATATCTACCGAGTGGAACTACTTGTATAGCGACTCGGAGCCTAACCACACACGTTCCAACTGCTAAAATGTTTAAGCATAAATATCCTGTCTGGTATACTAGCGACATGATTAAAATTGTGAAAAAAAAGGCTAAATATCATAAGAAATTTAAAATCAACCAAAATATTACCTACTACCAGGAATTCTGTAGGCTTGGGATAAGATTTAAACAGATGCGGGAGCTGGGAGTGTAAATTACAGCAAATATAGTATCTTTTCTTATTATTGTGTCACCCAATGAGGTATTTATTTTTGGTTATGTGACGTCCAATTCAAAATTTTTAATGGGACACCCTGTATATTTGCGACTTTTTGTGTTCATCCCGATAAGACAATTCCAACAAACTAGCACACTTGGGGTCTAAAGTGATTAATTCAAGAGCCACAGATACCTAAAGCACTGTACCACTACCATTATGAAACACTACCAAATTTAACTGTAGGGGTACATGTTTTAATCAATGGTAGTGGTACAATCCTTTAAGTACCTGTAGCTCTTGAATAAATAACTTTAGACCCCAAGTGTGCTAGTTTGTTGGAATTGTCTTATCTTGAGGAACACAAAAAGTCGCAAATATACAGGGGTGTCCCATTAAAAATTTTGAATCGTACGTCACGTGACCAAAAACAAAAACGTCATTGGGTGACGCAATAATAAGAAAAAATACTATATTTGCTCTAATTTACACCCCCAAGATTATAAGTCACTACAACTGTCCAGTTCGGATACATTGCTTATCCTAATCCTAATTATTATGTATAAATCTCATTTTAACTTCTGCAACATATAAACGTATGGTATATTAATTTAAAGTACATAATTGGCTCGTGCCCCTTATTCTTTGTCATCCTACGACTATTTACTAAATAAAGCATATTCTTCTTCTACTAGTCCTATCATAGTAAGATTTATGTTGGGAAGTTTATTTTATATAGCTCTTACACTCAACTGCTTGGATCACTAAATACAACACAAAAAAGAAATATAAAAATTCAACATCAAATACAACATACGTCGGTATACTGCAAAAAGTGACAAAGTCAAAAAGCGACGATTTGATGTTTTTGGTAGCAAGGTACTACAAATGATTTTGTCTCATTCAGGAAAAAGTCAATACTCAAATATTTTTGCCAGTTTGGTTAACAGCTCGTTTTGACCAAGTCTAATATGTCTAATAAAGTAGGAGGTAAAATCATCAACTTGACTACATTGTGAGACATATCACGTAAAAGTGGAAATATTGACTATCACAGCTGGAATAAATCCCTCCCTGTAGCTACCTACGAACAAGAAAAGCAATGCACCGGAACCAAACTGAATCCAATTCAGTATTCTAGATTTAAGTGTGATTGATTATGTTTATTATCTCAAGAAAAATAAAGTTTATATTGACCATTAATATATTTTTCAACATCAAGTGCGACCAAGTCAGAGATATAGTCTAATTTCTTCAAACTTATTGAATATAAGATCACTGGACCTTATGTCTATAATACCTATAACTGTCACTACTCGCAGCGAAAATTTGTGAGTTCTTTGTTTTCTAAAAGACGCGTTGAGTGATTTGTTACTTAAATAATTACTTTCAACAGCCATTAGCGAGGAACTAGTTTTTTAACCTGGTCACTTTTTGCAGTATACCAACATCACCAACGATTATAATTATAAACACGGTACAGTATAGTAATAATTATTATAAATATCAGTATAAACCATCGAATCTATTAGTGTTGTTGAACAGGGAAGAATTGCTCGAATTTAATTCAGAATCTTTATAAAGATACTCCCTTCAAAGTATCGCCAATGCTGTCGGCTACGATGATTTACTGAATAAAGCTTCTTCTCCTTCTACTGGTAGTACTGGTAATATCATGGTAGAATTCATGTGGCGAAGTTCAGTTCATATAGCTTTTACACTTAACCCCCCCTTTGATCTCTACAAACACCCCCCCCCCCCGTATTGTGTTATGCCGATAGGTCTTTCCTTCACATGTCAATGTCAGCCTATTATCAGTACACAGAGTACAACAAATTTTTCAGTTTTACAACCCCCCAACCACCCCAATTTCACCTACACAAAAAAAAGTAGGAAAATGATCCGGACCTCTAAAACGCCTAGAAACGGAGTTTGATCTGTTTTTGGATTTTCGGTATAATACTGTGTCGAAATTTCATTAAAATCAGTTCGGTCATTTCCACGCTACACAATACACAACATAAAGCAAAGTCAAAGTCCTTTGGTTTTTGTAATAGGGAAGGCAATGCTCGGATGGACAAAAAAAACTATTTATGTCGCTAGGTCTTCCTCCACAGGTCAGTGGACAGTCTATAACTATGAATACAACCAATTTCCACAGCGACAAGCAACGAGGGTGAACGAGGGCTGAGCGATGTTGCCGAGTTAACATAAGAAAATGACCACATTACTACCTACTACCATTGTAAAAATTGGAAAACAGATTAAAATCCTAACGCTTCGCGTATAACAAAAAATAATGACATCCTTTAGTCATAAATACTTGTAATTTGAAAACTAAATATGATATTTCTATTATTACGCTTTAATTAGAATGTTTGCTTTCGTTGTTTTACGTTTAGACTTTGTGATTTGACAACTTTGCAATCCGCTTAGAAGGTGACTATGCGAGTTCAACTCGCAGTGTAAATAATTGCGTCCCCCTATTGTTTTAACGTCCTTGGTTAGGACAACAGCGTTCGTCATATGTGTGGATGAACGAAATACCGTTGGAGCCAATGTTGGACGACTTTGCCGCTCGTGTTGAGAGTTGGCCGTTGGTTGCCCGTTTCCTTTATTATAATTTAGACGTTAATTCGTACGTTAGAGTGATTAATTAATAAAAATGGCTTTGAGCTGGAGTAATAGTAAATTAGCCGAACCGAGTCTAAGGAACCCTCGTAATTCACAACACAAAAACAGAAATGCAGTGATAGACGCATGGCACCGTGGCAAATGTACACAACGCAATTTCTTTTTCGCGCCCAGACATATTAACCCGGTGCGCAACGGAATGAGCTTGGTGCCAATGTGTAGACACTCCTTATAAATGCACCACGAACATACCAAGTGTGGAGCCGACGTAATAGGCAAGGCATTGGTCGGATGGACCTAAAAAAGTGTATTATGCCGCTAGGTCTTTCTTTCACAGGCTGGTGGAGAGCCCACTATGAATACAACAAATTTTTCAGTTTTACAACACCCAGCCACCTCAATTTCACCTCCATCCAAAAAATTAGAGAATGATCGGGAATCTCTAAAACACCTAAAAATGGTGTTTGAGGAATATTTGAAATTTTTGGTTTTTTCCACCAATTTTAAAAATTATAGCAGTATTACCTACTACAACCCCAATGCTCATCGCTACCCCGAATTTCATCACAATCCATGCAGCGGTTACTGAGATTACGAGGCCATAAGAACGCCAACAGGCATAAAGATCAACTGACAGACCGACCGACAGACAGACCGACAGAAATGAGTGACGTCGTTTTTATTTATGTAAATATCTTAAAACGCCCACAAAGCGTATTATCTCAAAATCGACAATTCTTGCGAACAAAATTACTCCTCCCAACTATCGGTGTGATGCGCAAAAATGAAATTAAATTTTTTGTATATTTGAAATATCTGATTTTTTCCACCAATTTTCAAAATTATAACAGCATTACCTACTACAACCCCAATGCTCATCGCTACCCGAATTTCATCACAATCTATGCAGCGGTTACTGAGATTACGAGGCCATAACAACGCCAACAGGCATAAAGATCAACAGACAGACCGACCGACTAAAAATCTTAAAACGCCCACAAAGCGTATTATCTCAAAATCGACAATTCTTGCGATCAAAATTACTCCTCCCACCTATCGGTGTGATGAGGAAAAATGAAATTCAATTTTTTTGCTGTTTCATTACATTTTTTTGAAATACTGTGAGTAATAAAAATAATTTATAAAACACCATGGCACTGCTTTCGTCTACAAAATTTATATGAACTACTTTTTGACATCTAAATTTATTAACTAGATACGGCCGATTTGCTCTTTGCCTTTTGGGCTATCCGTAGATGAGCATACATATAACTTGCCAGATTTGTAAGTCTTCTAGCTAATTAATCTAACCTTAAGATAGATAAAAATTAAATGAGATGTGAGAAACCCCATTTTTACGCGAGTCTATTAACGCTCCACGTGAAACACGTTTTATTTTATAGAAAGTTATGAAATAAATTTAATCAGTTTAGCTTTTTGGAGAGAATAACTTTTGCGATGGAACATAAATAAATATAAAAACTTGTTAAAAAATTATATTTAAAAATAAATAGAATCACTGTTTTGCTTAAATATTCCATAATCAACTTAACATTCTTTCCTAAGTTTATTCAAAATTAATTTCGCAATATCTGGAACGAAGATGGATCCATAATATTGAAAATATCCATCCGTCGACGGTGGCGGACCTAACCGCTATTATACTGAACCAAGTTTGTTTGTAATTGTACTTAATACATATTGATCTACATCTCGTTAAGATATGATAATAGTGGAGTATGCGCGTGCACAGTTTTCTCTTCTGGGCGCGCGTGTCGCACATGGCATCGTTTACATGTCTCTAAATTCCGCCATAGTCGCCTAATCATGTGGTTTTGGAGCGATTTCGCTTCTGCGACCGTATACGGTTATGGTACTTATTTACTATGGAATATTTTAATTGTGTAATTTTGGTCCATCGATCTTTAATCTTGTTTTGACCAATCTTATGAAGGTTTTTTTGGTTAGTCGATTTAAAATGTATTTTTTCATTAAGTTGGTATTAAGAAATCTTTTTAACTGTGGATTGAAACTATGCTCTTTACAGGACTTCACAGTCATGACTCAAATCATGGCATGAATAGTACATTATCTCAAATGGAGCTGACATTTCAAGATTCACAAGTTTCGCAAAATAGTTCTGATGATCGATTGTCCATCGTCATTTCAGAAGACACCAAAATGGATGTAGATCTTGAGACAAAAACTGTAACCCCCCTTACTGGTTCTGAAGCAAAGACGATGAATGATGCAGCTTTACAGACGCAAGTCGTCACCAAGTCTCAAGAAGATAAAAAATATCATAAAGACAAAAAATTCGACAGAAAGTTTGAGGAAAAGAAAAGAGATGAGAAGAGAGTGAAAAAAACCGACGACAAACGTGATGAACAAAGCAATGAAAAAAAGAAAGAGAAGAAGGATAAAAAGGGGGATAAACATGTCAGTAAATCATCAGATAAGATCAGCAAATCTAGCAGTAACAGTGAGAGTAAAGTGAGGGAAAGGGATAGATACAAAGAGACAAACCTATCCACCTCAAAACACAGTTCAGAATATAAACACAAAGAAATTGACAAGAAAGTTGCTGCCAGAAAAGGTACAGACAGTAACACTAAAGGAGACATGAACAGAAGAAATGATCAAAAAAATAGCGATAAAAAAGATGCTCAAAGTAAAGATAGCGATAAAAAAAGCAAATCTAAATATGCATCTCTAGAAAGGGGTGACAAATTCAAGAAAAAAGAAAAAGATGAAAAGGATAATAAAGAGAA
This sequence comes from Callosobruchus maculatus, assembly GCA_951848785.1. Taxonomy (NCBI): domain Eukaryota; kingdom Metazoa; phylum Arthropoda; class Insecta; order Coleoptera; family Chrysomelidae; genus Callosobruchus; species Callosobruchus maculatus. The sequence goes on from CATOUR010000139.1 coordinate 8,800,385, forward strand.
ATCTGATGACGAAAAAAGCAAAGATAAGGCCAATAGAGACAAAGAAGGCAAACTCAAAGATACGCCTGAAAAGGAGAGGGAAAAATTGCATAGAGAGAAAAGTGATAAGAAAAAGGAGCCAGCTGTAGATAAATCCGATAGATCCAAAGAAAGAGAAAAGAGCTCCAGCAGTAAAGGTGGTAGTAACCATAGCTCCAGTAATGCATATAGTAAAGAAAGGCGGAGGGAAAAAGAGACATCATCAAAAGGCAGCTCTAAATACAAAGATAAAACGAAAAGGAGCGAAGATGATTCAAAGTCCAAGCACAAAAAGGATACAAAACGAGATAAGCAGAGCGGAGACGATCATTATGGTTTCAAAGATAAAACAAGGAACAGAAGGTCGACCGATAGAGATTCCAATGACGATAATACGGAGCGCAGTAGACATATAAATGTCGATAACACCATATCTACATCATCCCAGAAACATAGCAGTGATGCAGGTAAGAAATATGTTACTTGGCATGACAAATTTATGAAATAAACTTCATTTTGAAGGGGTTCAGAGGATTATGAACAACTGCTTAAAATATATTTGAATTCTGATTCACATATTGCAACATATTCATTTTAGATGAATCCTTATATGTTTACGAATATACACTCATTTCAAAATCTGTGTGTATACAGAGTGTCAAGTTGAAAACTTCTTACCACGGATTACCGAAAACCTCTGAAAAAACGCGGAGACATGTCAAAAAATGTGTGAGGGAGGATAATTTTTAACCAAAAACTACTTCCCTCTCTTATACCTCTACTCTCAAGGGTCATCCCCTTAAAAATTTTAAATAACAAGGGTAATCGAGTAATATCTTTATGTCGAAGCCTTAATTTTGACGTTCGATTTTTTAAAATCGGTCGACTCATTTTCCAGAAAATTATAAAAATCTTCATGTATGTGAATTTGTTCAGATAGAAAACAAAAACACACTTCTTATTGCAGTAGGTGTTCAAAACAATACCCGTTATTGGCCAAACAATGATATAGGCGATGTTCAAATTTCTGACGGACAATTGCAAAATGTGCTCGGCAAACTGCCGTTCTGTTTGACGCGACATCCGGGGAGGATAACTTCGCATAGGTACGAGTATGTTATGGAGCTTGTTACTGAATTAACTCAAACTGGATCTGTTGCCGCTCAAATTGAAGTTTTTGGTTTGGCATCAATTCTAATACTTCATTACGCAAAATTGTGGTTGTGACTAATATTTTATCTAGCTCTATACACAGTTACTAGGCCGTCCGTCATCAATTTGAGCATCGCCTATATCATTGTTTGGCCAACAACGGGCAACATTTTGAACACTTATTGCAATAGAGAGTGATATTTTAGTGTTTTTTTGTTCTCTGTTTGAACAAATTAAGATATACAAATATTTTTCTAATGGTCTCGAAAACGATTCGACCGATATTAAAAAATCAAACGTAAAAATGAAGGACTTCGACATACACAGATTCTTCCAATCCAAGCATATTAGTATCAGCTCATGCAACAAACAGAAATCATAATAAGGTTTTATTAGCAACAGCTGAGGTAGTAGTTAGAGATGTGTCTAACAATGTAAGAAAGGTAAACGCGCATTTAGATGGAGCATCTCAATCCAATTTTATTTCGAAGTCGCTGTATGAATCATTAAAGTTGCCATGTGAGAAAATCAATAAACCAGTGATAGGGGTAGGAAACTCTTCTACAAACATAACAAAGAAAACACATGCTACAATTAAATCATTAACCAGTTCATTCAATGTTGACTTGTCATTTTTAATCATTTACAAAATCACAGATAATCTTCCTAATTTTGAAGTTGATTTGAATCAGTTAAACATACCGGCAAATATAGCTTTAGCAGACCCCTGTTTCCATGAGCCTGGGGAGGTACAGCTGCTGTTAGGAGCTAGCATCTTTTATGATGCAATATTGCCAGGTAAAATTTTGTTAGGGAAGGGAATGCCTGTATGCCAAAATTCTGTGTTTGGTTGGTTTGTTTCTTGGTGGAAATATGGGCATTGTAAATCACTCAGATGAAAAGGTTTATTGTAATCTGTCTATCACTGAATCAAACAAATTAATAATGAAAGAACAACTAGAGAGATTTTGAAATATTGAAGCGTGTTCATACTCTCTCAGCAAAGAGGAAGAAGAGTGTGAACTTAGCTTTCAAGAAACAACAGTTAGAGATAAAGAAACAAGACAATTTATTATCAAATTACCCATACGTAAGACATCAGATCAGCTTGGTAACTCATTTGATAGTGCAAGAAATCAATTTTTAAGTTTAGAAAGAAAGCTTTTGAGAAACCATGAACTGAGAAAGTATTATGTAGATTTTCTAACAAATACGAAAAATTGGGTCATATGACAAAAATTGATAAATCAGATCTCAAAACAGAATCACCTGACATGTACTATTGTCCTCATCATGCAGTCATTAATGAACATAGCACAACGACCAAGGTAAGGGTTGTTTTCAATGCAAGCGCCAAGACTACCAGTGGTGTATCATTGAATGACAAACTTAAGGTAGGTCCAACTATTCAAAACGACTTGTTTACAATTTTAATTCGATTTCGTAAATTTGATGTCGTAATAGGAGCCGACATTATGAAAATGTACCGTCAAGTTTTAGTAGATGAAACCCACATGAGATCCATTGCGATTTGCAGCGAACTCTGTGGAGAGCCGAGCCTAATCTTGAACTTAATCTCGAATCTTGGCCAGTAGATCACGCTAATAAATCAAATATGGACATTCCTGAACGAAAGGGCAACAATGTAGTTAATTTAAACATATCCCCAGATATTGACATTTTCAAACGTTATTCTAATCTTCATAAATTACAGATTGTAGTAGCTTTATGCTTTAGGTTGAAGAAAAATGTAACCACGAATAAAGACAACAAAATAACTGGTACTGTTTGCCATGATGAACTTGAGGAGGCATTGCTTGTGTTAGCGAAACAAGCACAACAATTCGATTTTGCAAAAGAAATGAATTCATTGCAAAGGCACGCTATGGTAGAACCAAATTCAAAATTAAAATCACTTCCTTGATGAACGCGGTTTAATCAGGGTCGGCGGTAAAATAGCAAGAGCTGCGGTACCTTATGCAAAAAATTTCCAATAGTGTTGTCTCAAAATAATCTGCTTACAAAATTAATTATCCGCCACGAACATTACAAGCAATTACATGCGGGTTCTCAAGCCATATTATATGCGGTAAAGCAAAGGTTTTGGCCACTTAACGGTAGACAGGCAGTGCGAAGTGTGCTGAAAGATTGTATAGTTTGTTTCCGAGTTAAGCCAGTACCTCAAAGTCGTGTCACCGCTCGAAGCCCATTCTATGTAACCGGTGTGGACTTTTCGGGTTCCTTCAACCTAAAGGATGGTAAATTACGTAATCGCGCTGTAGTCAAAGCATTTATGTGCATCTTTGTATGTTTCACAACGCGATGCGTACATATAGAACTTGTTGGGGATCTCTCAACAGAAGCATTTCTCAATTGTTTGAAACGGTTTGTTTCGCGAAGAGGCTTATGTGTTCATATTTATAGCGACACTGCTACCAATTTCGTTGGAGCAAAAAATGAGTTGGCAAAATTTGCAGCTAGCCTGTCTAAAGCAAATACAGTAACAAAACTTTGTCAGGAAAATCATATTTCATTGAACTTTATACCGCCACATCCCCCCCATCATGGCGGTATCTGGGATGCTGCGGTACGATCGGCCAATTATACTATGAGTCATTAGTAACGTTAACCTTACATATGAGGAGCTAAGTACAGTTTTCACCCAGGTCGAGGCAATTATGAACTCGAGACCGATAACCCCACTCTCGAATGACTCGTCCGATCTCTCTGCTTTAACCCCTGGACACTTCCTTATCGGAGACTACCTGAAGGCGTTTCCCCAGGCAGATATCAAGGATATACCTGCAAATCTGTTAAAACAATACCAATTTCTGCAGAAGTTAGGTCAACACTTTTGGAGCCGATGGGCAAACGAGTATCTTATTTCCCTACAGGCACGGTTCAAGTGGTATTGTAATTCTCCTTCAAAGGTCCAAGTTGGTTCGATGGTGGTCCTAAAAGACGAAAATACTGCACCACAACATTGGCGCTTGGGTAAAGTGCAAGAAATGTATCCTGGGCGCGATGGACAAGTCCGAGTGGTGTTGGTGAAAACGGCATTAGGTTTAGTGAGGCGTGCTATGCAAAAGATATGCATTCTTCCAATTGAAACTGAGATTTAATCATTCTTTGTATTTAATCAAAATTGTTTTGTTCATATAACGGTATATAATATTCTGTTCTTTAAGTTGTATGGTTTTTTTGTGAGAAACCATTACTTTATTTCATGTGTAATCTTGATTTGAGTTTTCACATATTTGTATTTGTGCATACTGCCATGTATTTAGGAAAAATAATTTTTTCAGGTCGGGGCTATGTTAAGTGTCACGTATAAACACCCTGTAATGCAGAAACATTCGGGCAATGACAGATAGTTCAGTCAGATATATTTTTTAATCAATCACCGGACGCTTTTTAAAACACAATAATAATCATAACGCTGACCTGAAGAAACATAAAACAGGAGTGGTTCTTCGATAAACACAAAGTCACCTTGGGACTTGCCGAAGAATAATCGACGGCAACCCAAGCCCAACACCTTTGAAACCCTGGAAAGCAGAGGGTACAAGGAGATAAAGTAGTTTTTGGTTAAAAAGTTGTTCCCCTAGACAAATCATGCCGTTTCTCGGCGTTTTTTTCTTTTAATCAGTGGTTTTCGATAAATTTGTTATGGGAAGTTTTCAAATGAACACCCTGTAGCAGCCCGGTGTGTCTAAGCCTGGGTTGCACCTTTTTTGTTTTTGTTTTATAGTGTCTTTTTTGTTTTTGTTTTATATATATAACAAAAACAAAAAAGGTGCAACCCGGGCTCCGACACACCGGGCTGCTGTTCCATTACCCAGCGACTACTCCTCACACCGTGAGGTGAGCACTCACTGGGTCCGCGAATCGTGCGTCCTAAGCAGACGAAGGGACCCATGGATGACTGACACACCGGCATTTTGCGCAGTGCAGAGAGCAGCGTATCCCTCATACCACCTAGGAATCCAGTGACCATTACTAGCAGACTCACAGTATAGTCCGGCCAGAGCCTGCGAAGTTGTCCGAGGAGCTCCTGATACTTGGTCCGCTTTTCCTCCTCCTTAGAGACGATATTCCCCTCGGCAGGTGCCGAGAACTCGATAACGAACATCGTCTTCTGTTGGTGGTCGAGAAGGACTATGTCGGGCTTATTTGCTTGTATAAGCTCGAGCGTGGAGAATGAGTAGTTCCAGTAAATTGGGCGCCTCTCGTTCTCCACAACGGACTCTACGTCCCCTGGAGCCTATGGCAGCACCGGTGTCTCATCTATACCGTATGAGTGCCTTAAATGGTAGTATAGCACTCGTAGAGCCGCGTTGTGCCGATAGACGTAGGCAGTGCCAGCGTACACCTTACACGCCGACAAGAGGTGCGTAAGGGTCTCTGGCGCCTGCAGGCAAGCTCTACAGCATTATAGAGCTATCAGTCTCCGACTTCAACCCATTAGACCTTAGGAAGGAGAAGGTCAACTGCTCAGATAAACCATGCTCTTCTAGATGTTTGTAGAAGGTTCCGTGCATTGGTTTATCTTTGTGAAGTCTTAAAAGCAATTGGACGTGCGGGAGCAAGTTCCGTAACGGACTGCTGACACCTCCGCGTGAAGTCGAGCGTGAGACTAAGGCCCGATTTTATCAACACAGGCATTCTAACAAAGAATTTGACCAATCAGAGCAACCCCTTCAAAAACGTGCATCTGTCAAAGTTCTCTGAAAATGATTGATTTCTCTTGAAATTTACTTCAAAAAATGAAGCCAAGTTGATTGACTTAGTACTTCCCACACATTACGGTGATACCAGTTTATTATTTTCCCATAGCGTGAAGCCTTAGTCTGAGATCCCCTTGCAACAAAATCATCGCCAGTACCCCCCCCCCCCCAAATTGTCATATGGCGTTAGGTCTTTCCTGCACAGGTCAATGAGCAGCCTATTATCAATAATACAAACTTTTCAGTTTTACAACCCCCACCCAAAAAAGGTACAAAACGGTCAAGAACCCCTAAAACATCTAAATACGAAGTTTGAAATGTTTTCATATTTTTAGTTCTTTGATTATTGCTACGCTGCCACTGACACGATTTCTAACAAGCATACGCGTTTTCCATCCTCACCACAGTAATAATAATAATAATAATGTATCAAAATTTCATTAGAATCAATTTAATAGTTTCCACGTTACAAAATACAGAACAATCTAAAGCAATAAATACTCGTACGTATACAGAAAATTCTAAGCCCCTTAGTTTCGGTAATAGGCAAGGCAATGTTCAGATGGACCTAAAAAGGTGATTTATGTCGCTAGATCTTCCTTCACAGGTCAGCGGACAGCCTATTATTAATACAGCAAATTTTTCAGTTTTTCAACCCCCCACCTCCCAACCACCCGAATTTCACCCCCACCCAAAAAAACTCAGTAAATGATCAGAAGCCTCTAAGACACTTAAAAACGAAGTTTGAGCTGTTTTCATATTTTTAGTTTTTTTATTGTTTCTGCGCCGCCACTGGCACGATTTATAAAAACCATACGCATTTTCAATCCTTGCCACGCTAGTAATACTGTGTCAAAATTTCATTAAAATCAATTCAACAGTTTCTTCGTTACATAATATAGAACGATCTAAAGCAATACTCGTATGTTTACACCAGAAAAAATTCCTTTGGTTCCTGTAATAGACAAGGCAATGTTCAGATTGATCTAAAAACGTGACTTATGTCGCTAGATCTTCCTTCACAGGTCAGTGGACAGCCTATTATGAATACAGCAAATTTTTCAGGTTTTCAACCTCCCACCCCCCAACCACCCCAATTTCACCCCCACCCAAAAAAACTCAGAAAATGATCAGGAACTTCTAAAACACTTAAAAACGAAGTTTGAGCTGTTTTTATATGTTTAGTTTTTTTATTATTTCTGCGCCGCTACTGGCACGATTTATAAAAGCCATACGCATTTTCTATCCTCGACACGGTAGTAATACTGTGTCAAAATTTCATTAAAATCAATTGAACAGTTTCTTCGTTATATAATATAGAACGATCTAAAGCAATACTCGTATGTATACATCGGAAAAAATTATAAGTCCTTTAGTTTCTGTAATAGGCATAAGGCAATGTTCGGATAGACCTAAAAAAGTTATTTATGTCGCTAGGTCTTCCTTCACAGGTCAGTGGGTAGTCTATTTTGAACACAACAAATTTTTCAATTTTACAACCCCCCAACCCCCAACCACCCCAATTTTTACCCCCACCCAAAAAAAGTAGAAAATGATTAGGAACACCTAAAACGCCTAAAAACGAAGTTTGAGGCATATTTAAAATTTTTCGTTTTTTGCTAATTACTCCGCCGCCCATGCACCGATTTTCAAAATTATAGGAACATTACCTACTACGACACCACAGCATATCGCTGCCCAAATTTCATAGCAATCCATCCAGGCGTTACTGAGATTAGGTGGCTAGAAAAACGCGTACAGACAGACAGACCGACAGACAGACCGACGGAAATGAGTGACGTGGATTTTCGTTATGCAGACATCATAAAACGTCCAAAAAACGCATTATCTCAAAATCGAAAATTTTCGCGATCACAATACTCCCCTCACCTATCGGTGTGGGAAGTAAAAGGTGAAAAAAGACATGCTTTATATATAAGCGACCATTATGAACCCTCTAGTATCTTTTCAACCCTAATTTTCCATCCTAAATGGGTGAAAACTTGCATTTTCCTGTTTAACAAAGAGTTTAGCAATTGCTAATCTCAACCAATCAGATTCCACAAAACCGATACATTTGATCACTGGATCAAATGTACTGTTAATGTAATGATAATGATGACAAGAAATTCAAATTACTGCATTATTTTGATAAAACAATAATTCACAATCAATAATAATTATAAATACCTGCAATATATTATAGTAAAAAGGGGTAAAAATAAAATTTTATTGCATTTCGCAAACTAGACAAACACACAACAAGTGTGCATTACTGGTTGCCTATACTTCTTAACAGCAAAACTTGAGCTGGTAAAAGTATAACAATAACGTATTACCTTATTTTTCCTAAACTAGAAACCTTTCGTATAGTCAGAAAGTGAATAAGGTACTTTATATAATTTTTATTCATATACATGCCTTACAATGTGTTTCTGCGCTGCAGTGCCTTTTACGCATTGCCTTTACAATCTTTACACCCTCTGTGAATATTTCTATTAAGCAAGTCTATAATAAACATGCATCCAGTCTATAATCAATCTGACTGCAATTGCAATTGGTAATTATAAAATAATTATAAGGTAAAAATAAAAAATCTAGCATTAATTTGCAAATCAATCGCCTTGTTCTGATTTTCTGCTGTGATTTTGATCCATGAATTCTAAAATATTTTTGACAAAAGTGTCATCCAGCTTTGACGTTTTGTTTCCAATACTGATAAAATAAAAAATACTATTGGATGATACTTATTAACATAGCCCTCAATACCCAATAGAAAGCTTTTGCTAAACAACATCCAATCGAAAAGCTTTATCAAAGTCTTTGTTAAATATGCATGTTGATAAAATCACCTCCGCGTGAAGTCTAGCGTGAGACTAAGTTCGTAACATAGCAGGCAGTGGCCAGTACTACTCTGTTGTGCAGATGCTCCAAACTCAATAGTCCACGCCCTCCCAGGTGTCGCGGGAGCTTGACTGTAACCCTGCACTACCCTCAGCGACTGCTCTAGATCGCGTTGTCCGGAAGCATAGAGTTTCAGATCATCCATGTAAAACAAGTGGGTGACCTTGTGCCTCCGGTAATTGGGCGTGCCACAGCTGTATTCCTTAGTATTTTGCAGCGCTATGGACAAAGGCAGTGGCGAGATGCAAAAGAGCAAGGGACTCAATTGCACGGGCTGGGTCTCGAACCAACACCCATCAACACCTACCACAAAGCAGACAAGCGTTGTGTCGAGCAGCATACCACTCGGCCACCCGCCATCTCGGCGAAGAGATCGCCTCAACGGTACATATTTGATTTGGGATTCGGTACTTTTTTACCGGGATTTGTGATCTAATTTCGACCATTCAAAGAGATATTTATTTCGATCGTTGACTTCGTCTCAAAATCCAAACTTCATTCATCGCCTATGTTGCAACAAATATACAACAATAGTTTGATGAAAAGTGTCATCCAGCTTTGACGTTTTGCTTTCAATATTGATAAAATACTATTGGACGATATTTATTAACCTAGCCCGCAATACCCAATAGAAAGCTTTTGCTAAATAACAACCAATAGAAAAGCTTTGTTAAATTCTTTGTTAAATATGCATGTTGATAAAATCGGGCCGTAGTGTCGAATGCCTTCCGATAGTCGATCCAGTCCATAGAAAGGTTTCGCAGGTACTGCACGGAATACTGTGTGACACAGCGGTCAATCACCCCTGCAGCCAGTTACTCCTTTCTTAGACCCTCTTTGTCCATATACGCTGAGAAATACGGGATTTACAGCTTGAAGGATATGCATGTACAAGATTCTGGTGAAGAGCTTGTAACATGTGTTCAGACATGTTATTGGCCTGTAGCTTTTAGGATTAGACAAATCTCCGGTCTTCGGGAGAAGCACGGTTCGACCCTCGACAAACCAAGCTGGAATTGGCTGCTCCTGATTTAGTCACGAGTTAAAAACTCTAGCTAAATACCGGAGGCAACTGGGAAACTTCTTCAACCAGTAGGTGTTTATGACATCCGGGCCAGGAGCTGCGAAATTCGTTGCGCCTCGTAAGGCACCAAGAATTTCTCCGTGTTTGTCGGGTGACGCAGTACATTCAAGTTTGCAGTCCTCTTACAAACGGACTCGAACTGCGCCACGGCCGGTGTGTCTGCTTGGAGAGGTTTGGGCTGTTCGTAAATGGCCCTCCAGAAAGCCTCCACGCGAACAGCATTTGGCGGCTGCTCTATGGCTGGTGGTCGCTGTTGGAAGAGACGAGCAGGCTTTTCGGAAAACATTCTGTTTTCCTCTAAACCTCTCGCCCGCTTCACCAGTGATCATTTAGCAGCGATTAGCATCCGTATCCTGTCAAGATAATGCTGCTTGACAACAACCAGTACCGCTTAACTGAGCGTGTGATGGTTGCGCCTTAGTTCTCGAGCTGTCTGGCGCATGCGGCGCGTAAAAGGCCTATCTGCCGCTCTATATTCCATCACACACTGGATACGGGATGCTTCTTGGCGAGCCAACTGGATTTTCGCTTCCATTTGGCGCACCCGCCTCTGTGCTCTCTCAACAGGAGAGTCTCTCACTCTCCCCTGTCCAGTCAGCCTGTGAGTTTGCTAGTAATGGTCATTGGATCCCTAGGTGGTATGAGGGATACGCTGCTCTCTGCACTGCGCAAAATGCCGGTGTGCCATGCGGCGGCGCACATCTTAGCCGCCAGAATGCAGAAGGCAGTCATGCATGGGTCCCATCGTCTGCTTAGGACGCACGGTTCGCGGACCCAGTGATTGCTCACCTCACGGTGTGAGGAGTAGTCGCTGGGTAATGGAACAGCAGCCCGGTGTGTCGGAGCCCGGCTTGCACCTTTTTGTTTTTGTTTTGTTTATATATATCATGGCCTACTGGGTCATGTTACTAATAGGTAGGAAAATTAAAAAAACTATTTGATTGAAACTTTGAAATTAAATGAAAACTACTGATATTCACAACTTTTTATCATTAGAACGGCTATTATAATATATAATTTGGCATTTCCATTCGAAAAAATGTAGTTATCTCTGATTGAAGTTTCCTTAATTAATCTACCGATATCTCCCAAGTACAAAAACAATTCAAATTTGACCGTCCAACCTAAGCTGTTGCATTTCATGCTTAGTTACACAGCTTCCCTAAATCTTATAATCGCTGCGATATTCAGTATTTTTCTGATATCTACTTTCCATACCAAAAATGATGCTTCGCACCTAAACGGTTCGTTTTAACGATATGTGATACAAAAAGTCACACTAGTATTGATCAAGAAATCTGAATCTGCAATAATATACAGGGTGTTCCATTAAAAACACAACTTAGGTATGTAACGCTTTTATTAGACATCCTGTAAAAAACTCATTATTGTTTAAACGTCCAACTCGACGTACATTCACTCGCATAGTTATTTTCCTAAAAAGAGATATAGTTTGGTCACAAGAATCCGAGACGTTGAGCTTTTTTAGTCGTGAGGGTTAGGGTTTGGTTGCCCTAATAGTTGCCGCTCAGCCTTAAGGCTTATTGTGCACCCCCAGTCGATGGGATCAAACAGAGTCCCATCCTAAGCTCTTTGCGAACTTTGACATGCATTGGACTATGCTCTCCTGTCTTTCCTCCTGGCCTACATTGAGATAGGACTTCCTGCTGTCACTCAAGGCAGGACAGTCGAAGATGTTGAGCTTGACCACAGCTTGACTCATCGTGTATTATGTATTACCAACTAATTATGGAACGAATGAACCAGTAATCTAAATTATTAGTCACCAAAAGCATTTCTAAAGCATTACGATAGTTCCAATTCAGAGGCGGCTCTATTTAAAACAGCTCCAAACAGTCGTACTTAGTTACTCCTAGCCTAGGGTGGGATGAAAACAATTCAACATCGTTCAGGTTGTAGTAATTTCATGATAGGAACTATCAAATGAATTTTTTTTATTTCAGGTGATACAACGTCCTCAGGCGGTGGCAATAATTCAGGTAACTCTGACAAAGCTGAGTCAGAAAATTCACCAAAATCACCAGAAGATGTAACCTCAAAAGCTCAATCGAACGAAGTGGAAAAAGTGAAATATATAAAACCTAAATTTGCTTCGAATTTAAAAGAAGCTATGCGTATCATGAAAATCAGGAGACAGATCGCCAAGCTGGAGAGACAAAACCAGTTAAGCTTTATAGCAATCGATGGCCCATTTATAAATGGCGTTACCAGTAAAAAAGATACTCAAGAGGAAGGTACTGAAATAATTGAAAATGTCAAGCATTGCGAAAAAGTTTTAAACATTGTTCTAGACAGGAATGATGGTATGGTTGTGAAAGCAGTAGCTAAGGAAGCTATAGACGTTGAGAATTTTATTCAGGATGAAAATTCTGTGCAAAATAAGGAAGTTGCTAACGATAAATCGGAATACTTTGTGGAACAACAGAGATTTGTGCTTCAAACAAAAGATTTGAGCAAGGAGAACTGGGAAGCATTAGAAGCCAGGTATTTGCTTTTTTCAAATGCACTTAGACTGAAATCTATGAAAATAAAAAAATGGAATTGCGAGATTGAATATTTTTATTTTTACCTGCGCCTTATGAGGAAGTGTATATCCTGTATACAAAGGGCGAGTTTTTATTGTGGCTACGGTGGATCACCGTCACTGTATTTTGTTCTATTAAACACTATAAGCATGCTTTCTGCTCAAACATTTATATACATGTATTTTTCATTAACTAACTTACTATGATTTTGAAATCTCAAAGACCACAGAGTGTTCAATTCGCATTATTGACATTAGATATTAACTTACAGGAATTAGAACATCAGTAGTTTGTTCTATAATTTAGTCGCGAGACAAATTATATTCTTGTATAAATTTAGTCACATTTTAATGCCAATTAGACTTACAATCAAGATTCAACTTACCGTTAAAGGGGTGATACACGTACGAGCAAGTACGCGTACTTATGGCTCGACGACCTTTTTCGCCTGTGTGTCACCGTAAGTACGCGTACTTTAAAACCGTCGCGCAAACCGCCGGCTATCCAACTGGTTTGAAATCTTGCTCGTAGCTTATCTCGGCTCGTACTGCGAGCAGCGAGCCTCCACTTTGTTTCGGCAGGCCATCTATGCGCAACGCTTGTTGTGTTTGGCGTTTGTTAAAAGTTTTGTTTATTCAGGAAAATTATCAAAATGAGTGATTTCAGCTTCCCGTGTGTCACCGCGTCGAGCCGAGTAAGTTCGCGAACTTAAAAACCGCGTACTTAAAGTTCGTACCTGTATCACCCCTTTAATGTTCAACAGGTTGTGACAAAGCCGCTTCAAAATTTTGAAGTTTCCGGCAAATGCCAAGTTCCAAATTTAAGAAGGTTATTTATATCGAGTAAACAAAGACTAACTTTTTGGCCAACTTTTTGATCCATTCTATGTTAAAGTTGATACACTTTCTAGACATTGCCTTATTATTTATGACCTGTTCATATTTTGAAAGGTTAAAAAAATGTATTTTGTTGTTGACATTAAGTTATTAAAAGATCTTGTTGAAAAAGCGTTCTATTTTCCTTTTTATGTGAATAAATTTTGCACTAGTACAACATTGTAGCCGAACGTGGTGCCCTTTATTCAATAAATAAGTATCTTTGAGGAAACTTTTTTTTGAGGCTTATTGAACATTTGAGGCGTATAGAATCTAACCCCGCTAACTCCTTTTTTTCCAAACATGATATTTTCTGATTATTCTATAGTAAATGTTCCAAGGAATCTACCTGTATAAATATTATCTTTCTAAACCCGCTAGAACAAGCACATAATCAAGTCGAAAGTTTACTTTTAGTTTCAAAATCGGCTAACTCCATGCGCATATTACAATCAAAGCCCGCCAAATCCATTTTGACCAATGACGATGCACTATTCGATACTGGTACTGGCGGGGGTACAGGTTTATGCGTGTCAGTTCATGTTTAGATATTGAACGTGTATGATCATAATTATTGCCTTCGGTAGTTTTTATGTGATTTAAAGAAAACATGGATGAATACAATAAAGCCGTACAAATGTGTACACAGAACAAAGCCTGAAGACGTTCAATAAATAAATCCACCTGGAAATCAGCGAAACTGAGTATTCAGAGGTATGTTTTATTGTATAATTTTAAAAATCGCAATTATTGCGTGATAAAATTTTGTTCAGTTTGTTAAATGCAGGTACATTTATTGAGAAAATGTTCAGTATTGATTATATTTGATTTGTATGCAGTAAATCTGATTTTGATAATGAAGTAATTGGATCTTGAATATCCAAAACAACGACAAGTTTCCTGTAATCCAAGGATCTATTCAACGTTCAACAATTATTTTCAGATACAAGCCCAAAAGACCACCGGGTGCCCCAAGCTGTAATCATGCAACGAAGAGCTTCCGATGTACTACTTTAACTAAATTTGATATATCAGAATTCCACTCAAGGTTCTACTCTACTGCTGCAAAAATTGATAATTTCATCATAAAGTATTCCAACGTTCAATTGCCGAAGCGTAAACGTCCAAAGAATAATTCGAAGCCAGCCAGGATATTAAGCTATACATTTTTCGTAAGGAATAGAAGCGGAAAACTAATTCCAGTTTGCAAACCAGCTTTTTTGAATATATTGGATATTAATAAAGATAGAGTTTATGGAGTGTTGAAAAGACATTTTGAAACTGGAAAAATGGCACATGAAAACCGGGGAGGGGATCATAAAAGCAAAAAAAAATTAACGGTGGCGGGAGGCAATACTTTTTTTCTAGGATCCCTCAAATGCCAGGAGTCACATTATTGTAGGTCGAAAAGTGCTTGCCGTATATATCTACCACCAGAACTAAACATAAGGAAATTGTACCGAATGTATTTGAGTACGTCACTTGACGATATCAGGATTGAAGAATCATTTTTTAGACGTAAATTTTGTACAAAATACAACATTGTTTTCGGATCGCCTAGAACTGACGTATGTTCCACATGCATTCAGATTAGTGAAAAAATCAAGCAAGCTAAATATGATAATCCTACAAAAGCTGCACTTATGGCCCAAAAAACTACATAAACTAAAGGCGCAAGCCTTTTTTGCTTTACTGAGAGAAGACCCAGAAATGATTACGTTATCATTTGATTGCCAAAAGAATTTGCCACTTCCAAAACTTCCCGACCAAGAGGCATATTTTACAAGACAATATAACTTTTACAATTTCACTATTGTTTTGGCAGCTCCAAGACAACATTAACTCCAGAAAATGTCTTTTGTTATTGTTGGAACGAAACTATCCGTCCTAAAAGCTCGAATGAAATTACTAGTGCGGTATTTCATCGCCTAAAAAACTTAAATTTGGACGGTAAAACACACATTAGACTTTTTGCTGACGGCTGTGGTGGCCAGAACAAAAATACCACTATGATAGGAATGTGTTCTAACTGGCTTGAATGTTATGCACCACCAAATATTAAGCAACTTGAGATAAATTTTTCCCGTTGTCGGACATAGTTTTATTCTGCCTGACAGGATATTTGGGAACATAGAAAAAGCTATTAGAAAAAAAGAGATCATTTCTACCCCTCAGCAGTATATTGAACACATAGAACAGTATGCCACTGTAATAAAAATGGGTGTGGATGTCCCTGTTTTAGATTGGAAGAAGGAGTCTCAAAAGGTTTTGAAGGCACCCGGAGCATGGCACTTTCAATTTAATCCTTCCAAACGGTTTTAAATAATTCTTGACAAAAACGGAACTACCAAAGGTCAGAGAGAAGTGAACTACAGATACGAATTAGGCAGTCCTAGAAGTGTAACGAAGAAAAATAAAAAAATCAGTTCTATGGATCCTCAACCGCTTCCTATTAACGTTCCTGTCAAAAAAGATAAGGTTGTTACAGTGGCTAAATTATCAGATGCTCATTACGGCGAAAACTGGAGGCTTGCAGAAGGCTTCGATTTTTTTACGAATATTGAACTCCGCCGACCAGAAGAAGCTGACGCTAATATTGAAGATGCGCCTGATTTGCAATGCGAACCGGTTGAAGAGCTTGACGCTTTATCTGTATAATGAATGTGTTTGTAAAAACTTTGTTTTATTTAGAAGAGTTTTCCGTATAACGAATTTCTATTCCCAAAGAGTTTGTTTTATTACAAATGTTTTAGTTGAATCTGGTTTTTGTTGTTTAAAATAAACAGAATGATTTCGATAACGATTGTGTCTGTTTATATAGTTAAATAGATAGATAGAACATGATCAACTAATATCTGTTATTTTCGTATCTCGAAGACCAAGTGACAATCAAAACCCGCTATATCCATTTTTCACAATCAAAAGCCGCTAACTCAAAACAAAAACTGATTTATTTAGCGAAAAACTTGGGGTAATGTTGGATTTTTCAGACTGAATAGATTTTTGTTAGAAGACGTAAATAAAAAATACTCTGTAGTGAAATATCAAATAATTATTTACCTAGCAGTTTTTGTCGTTTTCTGAGAAATTTTTGCATTTTGGAGTTAGGGGGGTTTGATTTTATACGCCTCATTTGTTTACAAAGGTTTCTACAAGTTTATAGTAAGAAAAAGCAATGGATGCCAATAAATTCAATATCTGACTGCTTGAGGGTAAACCGGTCTGCTTGGAAGTTCAAGTCTCCTGTTCTGCTTAGAAGTATAGATAGAGCAAACGAAGTATTGGACGGTTTTAGCGTGGAAAGCCAGATGAAGTATGAAAGTGAGGAAGCAGAAAGCAATTCTTCAATATTACGAGTACTAACTATAAACATGACTCAAGAAACTTTACAGAAAGTGATGAGATTATATATATATGATTAGAACTAGATATGCTATAAGATGGTGCGATAGAAGAGAAGGCATAACTTATGCATGGAATTGTAGCAGGTGACAGAAAGGTTCTGCCGGTGCGCCATCTGGTACCCGAAGGTAACGGCAAACCAAGGAAATTGCTGCTGAACAGCAGTATATTTCTTGGTGGGACGCCACGGCGCGTCCGCTTGGCCACCAGAGAGCGCGGGTTCTATACGCTGCCGCGTATGAAAGCCGATATACGAGGGTTGCTCTATACGGAATTCTTTAGCTACAGAAAAGAAGTAGATGACGACATGGCGACGCACATATCTCGCGTGACTGGGTCATCAGAATAAAACTAATGTCATACAAATTTTGAAGAATTTGACATGGACATACATCTAGACAGCGAGTTATGTGAAGGTTTCATATAGTACGGCAAAGCACACGAGATGAAATTTAGTTTCAGAGGCATAGGCCTGGAGAACTTATTGACTCAGACGTGTATAGACCTTTTGAATACAGCTTTAGCGCTACAGGTATCTTGGTTTGCTTCAAAGATGACTACAGCAGATTTCGTAGGGTTTCTTCATGAATGAAAAATCAAAAGTGTCTAATTACTTGAAAACATTCCTACCAGAAGCAGAAGTTTCAAGTCATAGAAGAGTCCTTGTCGGACAACGGAGGTGAGTTTGACAACAAGCAACCGGAATGGAATTAATCAAAGACTCGTTATGCCTTACACTCCTCGGTAAAACAGTTGTTCAGAGAGATAGACAGCAGAACTATAGTTGAGGCAATCTGAGCACGTATTCATGCAAGAAAAGGATTACTCAAGTCCTTATGGGGTGAAATTATTCAAACCGGAGTGTACAGGGTGGTTTACTAAGAACGGACGCCGGCAACATTTCGGTAACTTAATCCTATAACTTCGAGCAAAAAATATTATTAGGTCAGTCGGCTAAGAGAAAATGCTGGAAATGATTTTTAAGTTCCGTGAGTAGCCGATAGGCTGTTACGATCAATCGGAAAAACTGTTTTTTCTCAAAAATATTCAAAAAGGTTATGATATTGCTGCTAATTAGCCGCAATTTCTAAGATCTATTCACATTGATTTTTTCTTACTATCTTTGCTTGTAGAGTTTATATCATACTTTGTGATCAGCTCAAATTGACGTTTAATAATAAAAATAATCAATTTTATACTGCAATTTATCTTTGTTTTTTACTTCCCACACCGATAGGTGAGGGCAGTATTGGGCGTTTTATGATGTCTACATAACGAAAATCCACGTCACTCATTTCCGTCGGTCTGTCTGTTCGCGTTTTTCTACCCTCGCAATCTCAGCAACCCCTGCATGGATTGTGATGAAATTTGGGTACCGATATGCTACGAGGTCCTAGTAGGTAATGCTGCTACAATTTTGAAAATCGGTGCAGGGGCAGCGGAGTAATTAGCAAAAAACAAAAAAAAAATTAAATATTCCTCAAACTTCGTTTTCAGGCGTTTGAGGGGTTCCTGATCGTTTTTTACTTTTTTTGTGTGGGGGTGCATGGGGGTGGGGGGTTGGAAAACTCAAAAATGTGTTCTATTCATAATAGGCTGTCCATTGGCCTGTTAAAGAAAGACCTAGCGGCATAATACCCTTTTTTAGGTTGATCTGAACATTGCCTTGCCTATTACAGAAATCAAGAGACTGATTTTTTTGACGTACAACTACGAGTATTGCTTTAGACGTCCTGTATTGTGTAACCTGGAATTGATTTTAATGAAAATTCGACATAGTATTACTACCGTAGTGAGGTTGGAAAATTCGTAGGGGTTTTAGAAATCGTGTCAGTGGCGGCGCAGCAATAATAAAAAGAATATATAAAAATTAGGCGATTTGGGGGTTTCGATTTTCGTTTCATCCAGTTGAAGCCTGCAGAATGAAAACTGTGTCGTCCTAGTTCCTACAGAGACAGATGCAAACTGGTATCACCGTAATGTGTGGGAAGTATTGGGTCAATCAACTTGACTTCATTTTTTCTTTTAAAAGTTCTATTGTTATAAAAATTGAATACAGCACTTACTGGCGCCTACTACGCCACCTGGTGGTTATTTCAGAAAGTCAGAACATGATTTCTAGTCGTTTTACTTGAGCCTTCTATATAGAATGATTACTAAAACGTTGTGACGGAGGCTAAATCCCTATAGGGCACCAGTTGTTTTTGAAACTTACAACACACTTGTCATAATACTTATTTTATTGAACGCCGTTTTGAAAACATCAAGGAAGTTTAATCTTATGCCAGCTTTTTCACGAATTTCGTCTCCTATCTATCTATGTCAAAAGAGGTATGCCATCCCATTTAAAATTTTCGTAATAATGCGTAATAATTGTTATATCAAATACCGCCTTGTAACTACTAATTTAAGATAAGCTTTTTCAAACGAGACCTAGCCCGTTTAATTCCGTCAACTTAACGATTGACAAAAAAAAATCGAAAATCGTCCAGTCGGACGGAAATATTTGAAACATACCTTTATCTGCATATTTTTTGAGAAAAAGCCGTTTTTCTGATTGATCGTAAAGGCGGCCTTCCACCGAGGCAACATTTCGGCAACATGCAAGCAACGGCGTTGAAAGTACAAAATGATTTTACACCAAAGCAACGCGTAGCCGGCGACACGTACATGCGACGAAATGACGATGCGTATCCGTTGAACGGGGGACGTTCTACGTGTTGTTTAGAGTAGCCTCGAACCCGACAGTGCTGGGAAACATTCCACGTCGAACGCAACGATGGAGTTGAGCCAGAATAAAATATGCGATTTTATCGAATAATATAGGGTGCTGGAAGTTTTGTGGAACATACGCTTGCCCGAATATAAAAACAATAAGGCCAAACTGGATGCTCACCAAAATGTGGCCCTAAATTTTGAGTATGATGTCATAACAGAACATAAAGAAAAAGATCAAAAACTTGCGAATCTCTTTTCGTCGTGAACATAAACAAATGACCAAAAAAATCAGGGTCTTCAGGAGGAAAAGAAAATAAGTGATTGGCATATGATTTGCATTTTGTTCTATCGATAAGTCTCTGCAGGAATATGAACCTGATTTGAATTGAAACTACCTACTATTAAAGTTACGTTTACTTCGCCCTTGAGCACTTCGGTAATTGCATTGCTCGACATACTTCAGGAATTATTTCCGAAATAGTGCACGGAGCAATTATTTTAAACAGAAATTTAAGAGATTCGTAACTATCTCCACTGGCCAGGAAACGTAATGTTATCAGAAGTCTGACTTTAGCTGGTATAGCATCTCGTTAGTATCACATTTCGAGTTTATAGGAGACACTTTTTCCAACAGGTAATTGAAGTCATGAAGACCCATCCGCGAGTAATTTTTGAAAAGTGCTTCGTCGTCTGCTAATAGTTTCTCAAAAAAGCGTTCTGTTCCATATAATTTCTAGTATAAAGTTGTCTGGTCCACCACCGATGCCTTCTTCTTTTGCGCTTATTAACTAAAATCAAATAGGCTGCAGCAGCTATTGCTTGAAGTGACATCCCGTTGCCGATTGACTACTAAATATTGTAGAATCTGTGGAAATGCTTTTGGTTGCGTTCAACGAGATAATTTTGTTGCTTTCAACAATGTTGCTTGTAGAAAGAAACGTGTTTCCGTTGCCTCCAATATCACATCGTTGAAAGGCAACTTGTTGCATTCTACGTGTTGCTCTGGTGGAAGGCCGCCTTAACAGTTAGGCCTCCTAGCGGCTACTTGCGGAACTTGAAAATAATTGCCAGCTATTTCTCTTACCCGATTTTCCTAATAATATATGTTGCTCGAAGTTATATGATTAACGGTTACCGAGATATTGCCGGCGCCATTCTTAATAGATCACCCTGTACATTCTGAGCAGATCAGGTGTATATAGAGAAACCAACAAGTCACCTTTCGAAATATGGTATGGAAAAAACCAATTGTTTCACACTTGAGAATAATTGGAAACATATGTTATTCTCATATACCTAAGATTAACAGTAGAAAGATGAATAAAAAAGTCTGAGAAAGGAATGGGATATGATGATACAGAGTTTTGTGTCCAGAAACTAAGAAGTTAACCAGATCAAGAGACATTATCTTCGATGAAAAACCTTTCTCTAGTCTACTAGTATCCGAAATTTTGAACAAGAAAAATCTGAAAACACTGAAAAACGCTTTTGGTCAACCAAGACGGAGATGGAGCAGGTGAAGAGATAGAAAAATATGTGATTGAAGAGGATAATTAAGATACTGAGAGTACAACTTTAGTTTTATGGTTTTAACAATGAAATATCTACAGAGACTTGAGAAACAGAGCAAGCTTACGAAAACCAGATAGATTTGAAGATTATGCAATATTTTATTTTTTATTTATCGTATGGCTCAAAAACATGACATGTGTAAATATAGATTAAAAGAAAAACTATTATAACCTATACTAAAATAAAATATATACAGCTACAAACTAAGATACATAGTCTTTGGTATTTACAGGTTGATGTCAAGTTCTTTCAACCACTTCAGCGCCAACGGTGTGGCTGTGAAGAACTCTTCTCGCGATCCTTGAAACGCACGCAGTTCACATTCGCTCGTAATATGGTTTATAGTTCGGCGGGGCGCGCCACAGTCACACAAGGGAGATTGCACATAGCCCCACTTGTAAAGGGAGTCGGCACATCTGCCGTGGCCTGTTCGGACTCTATTAAGTTTTACCCACTCTTTCCGGGGTAGTTCTGATCCTGGAAGTAAGGCTGCCCCCATAAACGCGCATCGGGAGTGGTGTTCCGCAAAACCTTCCCACTGGGAGCGCCATTGGTTCAAGGAGTCGAAGTTGTTGGTTTTAAGCCCTTTTGCATCCCTTATTGGTGGTTGTCGGGATTTAAGTCTGTTTATTTGCAACGGGGGTATTGCTCGGTGGATGGGCAGTTTGTTGTTGGCCGTAATCTTGTTATACTCCCTTAGAAGGGCGTCAGTCCTTCGCAGCTGCGGTGGGGCTATTCCAGAGAGTACAGGCAGCCATTGAGTTGGGGTTGTCTTAACTGCGCCTGTAATAAGTCTCATAGTGTGATTTAGTTGGACGTCAATTAGTCTGGTATGATGGCTGTTAATCCAGACAGTCGCACAGTACTCAGCACACGAATAGACAAGAGCTAGTGCACTGGTTCGTAGAGTTGGAGCAGTGGCACCCCACGTCGTTCCACACAGCTTTTGGATAATGTTGTTGCGTGTTCTGAGTTTTCCTGCAGTGTTTGCGAGATGTTTCTTATAGCAGAGAGTGCGATCTAACGTTACTCCAAGATATTTTGGGAAATGGTTATGCTTCAGGGGTTCGCCTGCAAAAAGTACCTGCAGTTCATATTTAGCTAGTTTGTTATTCAGGTGGAAGCAGGAAACTTCGGTTTTGTTGGGGCTCGGTACTAGTCTCCATTTCTTGAAGTAGTTGTTTAGAGCTAACAAGTCGTTAGAAAGAGTATGCTCAACGTTCTTGAAGCTCTTATCGGAAAAAGCTATGGCTATATCGTCCGCATAGCAAAACTTGTAACTGACTGTTTCTGGCATGTCAGATATATATAGATTGAAAAGTAAGGGGGCCAGTACTGAGCCTTGTGGAAGTCCGTTGTTCAATTTGCGCTGCCTGCTTGCTTTCTCGTTTAGGATTACTTGGAACTTTCTGTCGCATAACATGTTGTTTATGAGTCTTGTAGTGGTCTGACAGGGAATCACCTGCAGCAACTTATATAGGAGACCCTCCCTCCAGACCGTATCGTATGCGGCAGTGAGGTCAACAAACGCCACTCCCGTCTTCATGTTTTGCTGGTAGCCTGCCTCTATATGCGTTGTGAGGGACAGTACTTGATCACAACAACTGCGACCCGGTCTGAAACCAGCCTGGGTTATCGGGACCCGGTCTAAGATAGTCGCGCTTAATCGGTTGTAGACGGCTCTTTCTAGCAATTTATAGGAGCAACTGAGCAAGGCTATAGGTCTGTAGCTGGCGGGTTGATCGTTCGGTTTACCGGGTTTTAATATTGATATGACCTTCGTTCTTTTGAATTCCCGTGGGAGGTTTCCCGCATTAAGGAGGTTCGTGAAGAATAGAGATAGCCACACTCTTGTTTTCTGACCTGCGTGAATGAGAAATTCCGGCAGGACGCCGTCGAAACCAGGAGCCCTTCCAGGCCTAACATCTGATATGGCATTATTAATGTCTTCGATCGAGAAGGGTCGGGAAAACGTTGTTTGGGTAGGAGCGTTCCTCCTCAGTAAAGTCAATCCCTTCTTCACGCGTTTTGTATGCTCTCTATCAGAAGGTGCTCTTGACGTTTCTACAATATGCGCAGCAATCTTGTCTGGAGTTACTCCCGACGGTGCCCGTGTGGATGGCGTGCTTGAGCCTAGTTTTCTAAGAAGGCTCCAGGCCTTTCGACTTGAGTGTTGGAAGTTCATTTCCGACGTAGTCTCCTCCCACTTACGTCTTCGTGAGCTGTCCAGGGCAGAGGTGAGTTCGTCGGCAATATCTGGATTGTTGGTTTCCTGAAAGTCGCCGTATAGAAGTTCGCACCGCTCATCCCACCCAGGGATATATTCCTTCCTGTATCCCCTAGGAATGGTCCTTTTTGCAGCGCTCATCACTGCTCCAACGAAACGTTTGTAATTGTTTGATGTTGGCGGTATCCACTGTACCAGCCGGTCCAGCTCCCGTGAGTAGTTACACCAGTCCGCCTTTGCAAGATTCCATCGAGGCCGAGGGATGGATCGTATTAGGGGTATTTGGATTCCCACCTCTAAGAAAACTGGCCTGTGTTGGCTGTGTGGGAAGGCCTCTGCGACTTTTCTGTTAGCTGGTATAGGGATCCCTTTCCGGTTGCAGCTCACAAAGCACAAATCAGGGTTACTTTCTGAGTTCCAGGCTGCTGATTTGAAAGTGCCTTTATCTTTGGCATCAAATACAAGAAAAATATCATTATCATCAGCCCAGTCAGCCAACCTTGTGCCATTTTCGTCACAGTCGGGGTATCTCCACCGTTGGTGGTGGCTGTTAAAGTCTCCAATATATATAGCCGGATGCTGTTGTACTGGAAGTGGTTGTTCAGGCCACTCCGCTGCCGGTGGCTTATATACGTTTACAATTGTGACTTCTCCCACTTTTACTATTACGCTGTGTATGTTGTTGTTTGTGTCATTGGAAATGAGTTGGGCATTGTCAATATTGTTGCGAATATAAGAGGCTACGCCGTAAGTATGGTGGTAAGTCGCTCCCAGTAATGTATGACCAGAAATGTGTCCCCGTCTGGTGAGTGATTCCTCACTGTCGGCGTGAGTTTCTTGGATCGCTATGACATCAACCTTATTGTCCAAAAGTAGTTTGGAGATGCATTCGCTTTTAGCTCTGCTTATGCTCTCCACATTTAGCTGACAAATACGAATAAAACTACCGATATTTCTAGTCTGTAAGTTTTTAGCACTTATGTTCGTCATGTTTTAACCAGGAAATCTCAAAAAAAAGAGTCTGGTTGCCAGGTTCGCTCTAGCTCATTTAGCGTTACCCAGGGTGCACGTGTAGCTTCCTGCTACGGACGCGAGCTAGTCTACACCCCGATTATGCAATGACAGTTGCAACTAACATATTTGAAAGTCAAGAACCGAATACTTACAAAGAAGCTATTTAAAGTGATAAAAAAGGCCAATGGTTACAAACTATGAAGACAAAAACAGAATCTCATAGAACAAATGGTATATGGGTCTTGGATAAGTTACCACCAGGAAGAAAAACTATACCCTCAAGTGAGTTTACAAGATAAAGAGAAACCCAGATGGTTCTGTAAACAAGTGTAAGGCGAGAAGGATCTTCACAAAAACGAGGCGAAGATTATGAGTAATTTTTCCGTTGGACAAATATCACCGTCCTTCAACCTAAGAGTTTTGTGTCCAGAAACTAAGAAGTTAACCAGATCAAGAGACATTATCTTCGATGAAAAACCTTTCTCTAGTCTACTATACCTTATCCACCGAACAAACGGAGTAACCATGCACAATCTATGTAAATTTTTACTGTGTGGTCAAGGGTTATATGCACACCATCTACAAAACTGCAGACTGAGAGCAGTGGTGTTATTATAAACAGAAAAATTAAGTTCGATTTATCCGAGTAAAGCCCCAAAATATGGGTTTGAAATAATTTTTTACTCCTTTTCTTCAGTGGACAGACTATAGTATCCGAAATTTTGAACAAGAAAAATTTGAAAACACTGAAAAACGCTTTTGGTCAACCAAGACGGAGATGGAGCAGGTGAAGAGCTGGAAAAATATGTGATTGAAGAGGATAATTAAGATACTGAGAGTACAACCTCAGTTTTATGGTTTTAACAATGAAATATCTACAGAGACTTGAGAAACAGAGCAAGCTTACGAAAACCAGATAGATTTGAAGATTATGCAATGACAGTTGCAACTAACATATTTGAAAGTCAAGAACCGAATACTTACAAAGAAGCTATTTAAAGTGATGAAAAAGGCCAGTGGTTACAAACTATGAAGACAAAAACAGAATCTCATAGAACAAATGGTATATGGGTCTTGGATAAGTTACCACCAGGAAGAAAAACTATACCCTTAAGTGAAATTACAAGATAAAGAGAAACCCAGATGGTTCTGTAAATAAGTGTAAGGCGAGAAGGATTTTCACAAAAACGAGGCGAAGATTATGAGTAATTTTTCCATTGGACAAATATCACCGTCCTTCAACCTTTACTGATTACTTAC
Source organism: Callosobruchus maculatus (assembly GCA_951848785.1). NCBI lineage: Eukaryota > Metazoa > Arthropoda > Insecta > Coleoptera > Chrysomelidae > Callosobruchus > Callosobruchus maculatus. Next base: position 8,825,884 of record CATOUR010000139.1, read on the forward strand.
TGACTACAGGTTTCACGCTATTATTAATACGCAAAATACAAGATTTTGGCGCTATATTTTAAAGTGACAAACGGCCTGTTGAAAATTTTGAAACAATTGGCATGTGCTATGTTTTATATCAATAAAAATTTAAAATTGTAATAGTTACATACAGGGTTATTGGTAGTTAGTCACAACTTTTCCTATTTGTCAATACCACCCTTGACCAGCGAGGACAAGTCCATCGCTTCTACCACTAAAGAAAAAGCAGACATCTTAGACAGGCTTTTCGCAGCAGCTGCAGACTTCCAAGGAAGTACTCCGACCACCACCATACACGTGAACTCGAGAATGGCAGAGGTCAAGTTTCAATATCTAGATGTAAAAAGCATTCTCCAAAAACTAAATACAAAGAAAGCTACTGGTCCTGACCAAATTCCAGTCATTGTCCTTAAACGCTGTGCCGCTGAGTTTGCACCTATTTTGCAAGCTCTTGAAACTATCGTATCAGCGGGGCGTGTTTCCCGCTTCATGGAAGATTGGCTGCGTACAACCCATCCCTAAGAAAGACAAAAAACCGATCCCACCAACTATAGACCTGTGGTTTTTCTCAGCATTATGTCTAAGGTTATGGAGACTGTCAACACACAGCTGCTAAAATACCTGGACAACAGTAATATCATAAATGATAGCCAGTATGGCTTCCGTAAGCACAGGTCTACGGGAGACCTGACCTACGTCAATCACTCGTGGAACGGAGCAATTGAAAATCATGGCGAATCCTGTGTTGTTGCACTTAATATATGGAAAGCCTTCGACAAAGTGTGGCATGAGGGATTTCTGGTCAAGCTTGCTGCTTATAGACTACCACCTGGCCTGCACCAGTGGCTGAATAGCTTTTTGAACGACCGATCTCTGTTTGTTGTAGTCGAAGGCTGTTCATCAAACGTATTTTCAGTAACGCCGGTGTTCCTCAGGAACCTGTCCTATCCCCTATTCTGTTTCTGCTGTACATCAACGATCTGCTGGAAATAACATCCAATCCAATTTAAAGCTTCGCAGACGACAGTACGCATTAATATCGTGCATGGAACCAGGCAAGCCACTAGCATCCCAGGAGTCGGTACGTCGGCGACAGCAGCATGCCTCACAGATCAACGTAGATATCAAAACAATGGACTAGCATCATGCATTTTTTTATGGCTGTATATGATAGAGTATGGTATAAGAGCCTTCTCATATTTTTTCCGGCGATTTCTTTGGGCACGGGAAAGTCGAGAAAATGAGGAAAATATTTGAATTTTTCTAGACGCGTGACGTCACGGGACTGTAGGGGAAAAGCCAATCGGAAGACGTGTGTGTGCGCCGTGTTGCCGTTTCAACTTAAATCCCAATATTCAATGCATACCTTTAAGTGATCCTCTACAAATGCTAAAAAATACATAGTTTGATATATACGGCCAGTGAAGCCAACAATTTTGCATAGGTTAGAAGGAGTAAACAAGAACTATGTTTGTTTGTACAGTCCTAAAAGAAATTAAGAAATGATTCAGCGGCAGCTTCATGATCGTGGAAGGTCGCACAGTGGCCGCGATATGGTGCGGAAGGTGGCGCCAAATTTCATCGGACCATTAAACGGAGGCTGGATTTTTTAATGTAGACTTTCTTAATTTTGATGAGAAAAAATCTATGTTAGCTGGTCCAAATCTGTGACCTAAGATTTTGAGAGCCTGCGTTAGTGGCAAAAAAAGGATCCACGTGGCTGCGCGATGAACAGCGCCTGCTTTCGATAGTAGAGCAGCAGCAGCCTTGTGCGCGGTAAGCGCTTGGGTGGGGACTGAGCTGCAGCGGGCGCACGGGCACTCAGTTTCGACCCCGTGAAAATTTGCGTCAATACCGCGATTTGGAAGTTGACGAGGCAACAATGCACTGCTGTTGTATGGCGCGCATCGCACAGATTGGATAAATTTAAATTCCTTTTTTTTACTTTAAAATGGAATTATTAGTAAACAAAACGATGCAGAGAGTAACGAAATGCAACAGTACACCCATTTTTGTATACACTAAGAGGTTATAATGACTTAATCATTGTTTTCAAACCCATGATACTAGTCCATTATCGACTGGGGATTAGTAAATAAAGTACAGTTCAACGTACAGAAAACTCAGTCGACAAGACTTACAAAGAAGTCTCACATTGGCTTACCAACTGCACCAAGGCCGTCCGAACGAGGAACTAGAGAGCCTCTGCGAGCTCATCCTTACTAGGTTGAGGTCCCTACTCCCCGAACCATTCTCGTCCAGCATTATTTTTTTATTTTTGAAGAACTTCGACGCTGTGGAATAAGCTACAGGGGAATTTGTTTCCCGACGGCTACAACCTGCAGCGTTCCAAATCTAACGTGCACTGACACTTATCCTCTCGCAGCGCTTCTACAGCGTCATAGGCTGAAACTGTAAATAATTTCCGTGCACGCGTGAGCACCGGAGGCGATGTTCGTTCTAAAAGTAGATACGCAGCTGTCATAGCCCACTGGATCATCACTTGCGCAAGCGTGCGCTCATTATTTTCGATCTATAGCACAACATCTACAGCTTGAGTTTTAGCGTATTTATGCTTATGATCGATCTATAGTGCGTTCATAAGAGATATCACGCTTAATTTTAGACATTCTTCGCTCTGGATGATTTGCGACCTCTCATTTGTACATTAGTGGAAATATACGGCTACAGGATACTTTATAACGTGGCTTGGATGTTCTGCTTGATTACCCAGCAACTTTTAAGAGATTACCTAGCGACTTTCTCAGACGAATCCATTTTAAATTACAACTTGAATATTTCTTTTAAAATTATGCCTTATATCAAAGTTTTGGTTAACCGATCACTTTTTATGAGTAATCATGATGTAATAGCCACAATATTCAAGTAGCCATAATAAAAATTAGAAATTCGATAACAAGTTTTTGCCATAAGATCTGTTCAAACTTTGCACTCTCGGTGATCCATTATGCTTTCAGAGCTTAAATGTAATTTTACTGTCGATGTTTACCACAGTTATAACAAGTTTATGGTACCAATGGGTAACTATTAATATGGGCTTGTTTTTACCGTAAAGGGCACGGTTAATTATTAGGTGACTTTTTAACATAAATTCATTTTTTAACGCTTTTTCAAGTCACTTTTCAACACATGCTGATTTTGACACCATCTCGCGAAGTGTTTGATACATCATCACTTTCTTTTAGTTGCTGATGAGGTAATAGCATATTTGCTAAGGAGTAGTAGCAAAAGTCCAATATCCGACAATAAAATTTTGTTTTATTAGGGTTTTCGTTTGCGAGGTCTTCATTTTAATGAAAATCTGTAAAATTCAATTATTTAACCCGCAAACTACTAGGAATTGGACATTGTGTTATATGGTCAATTTTAGAGCTTACCACCTCTACTACCACTTCCCCAAATATCTGTATCTAATTACCAATAACCCTGTATAAATATACTTACAATATTCTAATATTTTTTTAGATTTTACTAGGGTATCGGTTTTCCAATTAGTGAAACAATGTCCATAAATTATGTATTATGTGCATAAGTTCAATTTTATACAGTCTAATGATGCTATACTAAACATTGAAATATTTGCCTTTGCAGATTGGCCGAAGAGATGTCCAACGTCGACTGTAGATCGTACGATTATTGTGATGACTATGATTGTTCAGATAGCGAGGTTGTCATTAATTCTACGACAACAGATTTGAATAGTGCCACGATAAAAATACATAATTCTGATAAAAATGGCGGAAAAGATAATACATATACAAAACGAACTATGACTGTCATAAACACGATGCATGGTGATGATACTACCTTATTGGAGCCAATCTGCAAGCATAAAGCACGAAGCGATAATAACCACTTATTGACAAACCTCGAGACATTCGATGATAGCAAAATGGGACAGAATAAAGATTTGGCGATCAGCAAAGCGATTGAAGTCATAAAAGAATCCCTTTTGCCTGAAAATATTGCGGATAATGAAGTAATTTCTACTGAACGTAGTGAAATTGAAAACTACGAGAAAGACCCAGACATGTCATATGTTGTTGATGATGGTATAATTGCCTCCCCTGGAAGTATAGAATGTGAACGAGTGAAACTTACGACAACAGGTGATGTTACCATGATTCAAGGTATAGGTAGTTCCGTAAAATACCACCCCATTTTTGGTGAAGAAGAAGTTACTACGATTCTAACAGACAAACCCGATATGGTCGAGGAAATTCAGTTTGTGGAGCAAGTTGCGGAAGTTGGACAAGATATCTCTGTGGAACCGACCTTTATGGAACCGACTGCGCCAGTGGAAGAAGTGATCGTCACTGCTGATAACTCAAAACCTGATAATGTGTGTCGTTACCTTGAAATGCCAACTCCTTATATGAAAAAGAATCTTGCAAATCTCTATAGGTTTATTGGAAAATTGGAAGCTGATATAAAACATTGTATCAAGGCTTGCCAAAATAACTTCGCACCTGTCGAAGTCAGAGGAATGAAAAGAAAATTCAATGCGATCATAGATATCAAGAACAATAACAGACATCATGATGACGGAAAGGTTTCCGCTAATGGTGAGTAAATTTCACTTAATTGAGCAACTAGCAAAATTCCATATGTTACACAAAGCAGTTTTGCCATTCGAAGTAGGAAAGTATAGGATAGTTTAAATTAACGATAGTCTAAAAGATAGGAGCTAGATGTCATGAAATTATTATCATTGATACACGAACGTATGAAATATGGCATTAAGGACTAACATACCGCGAAAATCATAATAGTGAGAGATCTGAGTGCAAAATGCGTTCGTTTATTTTTTTAATCAAAGTCCATTTGAACTTGACGCAATTTATTTAAAATGTAATAATTTTGGGACACAGTTTCATAAAAATCTCGAATAGATTTACGATATGCGCTGGCACTTGTACCCATAGTACAATAGCTCATCGAACACCTCATGTGATCGATGGTACCGTTTTATAGTTTCTTGTAAATATCTCAAATCTTTAGTACCTGTTCGGCAGCACAGCGAAAGTTCAGAAAATAATAGACACACATCAAAACAATAGAAACCACCTGTTGTTTAACATCCACAAATCCAATCCGCCAAACCGTACATACACGAAGATCTTGTTCTGGTCTAGGTCTATCGCAGGTTTCAAGATTTACGCGGCCTTAATTTTTTCACAATCGACATTTAAAAAAATATAATAATGGATGATAGTCATGATACTACGACTCCAACAGATATGATCACTTGGCGGACAGATTTCGAACCGGTCTACGCATGATGTCACCGCGTGACAAAAGTGTACAAGCACATGGCGCCAAAGCATTGATTTTTGAAAGTTTTATTTCGTTTCTTGTTATATCTGTCTTAGATATTTAAAATTCGTACAAAATGAAAATAGCTCATGCACAGTATAATATAAACAATACATATTGCTCTGTATCTGAATAAAAAATTGCTGAAATAGTTATACAGCGAATTGATATTACTCGACGCCTGACCCGTTTGCAGTAGTTCCGAGCGTACTGAATTTCAGATACAAAAATTTGAATATGTACTCAAAAAAATTTACATTGTGGAAAAAGAACAGAGCCAGAGCGGTCTGCACGTATTTTTCTGAAATCTCATATAAGAGATCGATTGGAGTGCTTAGTGAAACCATCTTTTTGTGGGAAAATTTCTCGGGGAGGGGGTGGAATTTTTATATACACCATTCAGGAGCCTTTGATTACTGTTCTTATTTTTTATATATAGATTATGATGTTGCGTCACCAGCTCTTCAAGCTAATTTGCGTATGTATTTACTGTATAATTCTCTTAATAAAAGGTTGACAAGAAATAAATAACATGATTTTGTCATTAGAGGTTTTGAAAAATCATGAACAAGCATAATGGCATTATGTTTATGGCGAATAAATATTGACTTTTTTCTGCTAATGATTGGTAACGTTAGAATTTTTGAAATTATGGGATAAGAAAAATACATTATCAAATTTTCTTATTTTTTATTTATTCAAATATATGTCACAACCGCACTATACTTATATGTTAAACATAAAATAAAAACATATCACAATACAATACAATATATTTCTGGGCATTGTATTTAACTAGTACAGGTGAATTCTCGTATACTAAAGATTCCTAGTAATAACAGGTCTCTTCTCAATTTTTTTCAAAATGTTTTCATACCACGTATATGCTTAATAATATATTTGAATTAAAAAGTTTGATGCACTTGTAGTGATTGTTTCTGATGGCCTGGGTATAGGGCACATTATTTGTTGCGCTCTTGTATTGTAGTTAGGTATTGATTCTGTAAATATGAGTCTATGGGGAAATATATTTTGGACAGACAATAACAACTGAAAAATGGGTGAATAAGAGCATATAGAACTATATCAACTGAAAATGAAATATTTCAAAAAATAAGTTCTGCAAACTGTAGATCTCCAACCATCTTTTAGCGCATTTTTATTTTATGTAGCATTTTTTTTATTCCAAATAGGAAAGGCGCTAGGAAAGCTGGATGCACCGTCGCAGGACCCTGTATACTTATTACTTTATACTATTTTACAATCTTAGCGAATTTCCGTTTTCTAATATTCGAGGTCTCTCTAATTCCCCTATCAAGAATTCGTATTCTAAAATACATTTTACATCTAAAAAACAAGCTATCTTTACTTCACATCTACATTCTCTGATAATTTGTTCAAATTCACAAGATAGTTTTTTTCAATTTTCAAAGCGTTTCCATTATAGTTGGAAAATGTATGGCCGAGTTCATTACATTTTGCCAAGAACTCGTCTGTATGTTTTTGTAGTCCACCTTCTGTTAAATGGTTGACCCAAGTGAAAGAAGTATCTGTGCAATCTGGGATATAACCCAGTTTTTTCTTATTTTTCAACTTAATTGCAATGAAACCTGCCAAGTTTTCCAAACCATCCCAAGTAGCAGTAGTGTGACCAATAGTTTTTACTTTTTTTATTATTATTGTTGGAACAACCCACAACCGTACAATAAACCATTGTTCAAATATGTGTTAAACTTCAGAATCGCAAATAATTAATGTTTTATCAAACTTTACTACAGTAAACGAGTAAACTCAAGAAAATAAACTGAAAATATTCGGCTACAACCTGTAACTAAACAAGTAAACAAACCCCGTTTGTCACACGCTGACGTCACAGGTGGAAGCGAGAAAGAAGACATGCGCGTGAGCATACCTTCTAAAGTCGTAGTATCATGGATGATAGTGGTACAGTGGTACACCCCGATGTCGCACGGTATCCGATGTCGTCATACTCGTGACGCGTCTTCTTTTATCTCTCTCGATTGAAAAGTGTTGGGAAACGCTAACACGTACCTCTGTTCTAATTTTGTTGATGCAATAGGCGCTGACCCAATCAGCGTGGTTGTATGCCTTCTAGGTACAATATCATCGTAAATAATTCATATTTATTAGAAAAAGCAAGTGCGTGACGTTGCCAGCACTTTTAACAGTTGTAGCGTTCTGCGGTCTTGGGCTGCCTTTATGCTTCCATTGTATACTTTGTGGCTTCAACTTAGGCTCCTAATGTTATAACTAACTTTCGTTACATGTCACCACATTATTTAAAACTGTGGATTACATTGTAGTTGCCTGCTGACAAATTGTCACACTATTTCTTCTGCGGCCATCACTTTCAATCTTTCCGTGGCGTTTCGGTAATCTAACTTTCCCTGAATAATCATGTGATGGAACCGTAAGGCGAATTAACATTGTCAGAAATTCGTCTTTTACCAATCTGGTGATCTTTCTAAATCAAGTCAGAGACGGGACCATCTTCAATTGATTCACAACTGACTTTAAATTTCTTAAGCCACTCGAATACCAATCGTGATAAACTATCATCTTATCCAATCGTTACGTCGTAAAAAAGGCCTTTTGACAGCAAAAGGTCGGAGAGTAATGAAATTTGGTGGTATGGTAGACATTGGACCCCTGAACTTACACCTAGGTTTCCGACTGGGAAAACTAGCGTCGTTTTGGTGATATCGAAAAAAGCTAGCAGATAGGCTATCTGACACTTATCAGGAACCCTCCCTTAATGTTGTACTTTTTTTAAGCCCAAATGTGTTATTTAGGCAGCTGCAGATAATAGAGTTATAAGAAATTTTATTCTATTACGAAAAAAAAAGTGTTACAGAACTTTTTGATAACGTACCTCGACTTAATACGCGATAAAATTCTGATTTTAGTAAAAAAGACAAACCACCCCATAACTCTGGGGCACTGTAGAATGGAAACTATTGGTCGCACACGAAAAATGTACAGACCATAATTGTGAAGAATTTTGTTGTCTTCAAATATTATTTGAACTTTCTTTCGATAGCACTTACCACAACGGTGCTATTTGTCGAAAAGCGTCACGAAATCGTTCCCCCCTTCCTCCCACCTCGAGCGGCAACCCCAAGAGGTCTCTTAATTAAACAACGCCGAGGTAGTATCATTTCTACTAAAGGTATGCACAAATAAGATATTTTTTGAAACAGCACATATCTGTAGTAGGTAGAGGTGTGTTTCTAAATGTAATTTTTTTAAACCAAATGCGTGAGTTTAGGCAGCTGCATATAATAAAGTAATGAGAAGATATGTTTTCAGGGAAACAAAAATGTTACACGACTTTTTCATAAAGTTTTTCGTCTTAATCCGCCATGAAATTCTGATTTTAGAGAACATCACAAACCAATCCCGAACTTTGGCGCACTGGAGAACGGAAACTATTGGTCGCACACGAAAAATGTCGACCAAAATTATGCAAAATTTTGTTTTCTCCATAAATCATTTGAAGCTTGTTATATTTATTGCTGGATAAATTATTATTATAATGTTACTAAGTTTGCTATACAGGGTTATTCACATTATTCGACACGGAGCATTATGGCTAAAGTATTTGATAAAAAAGAAAATAATAATTTCGGGTGGATAGAGACCCATAAAGGCTAAATTTTAAAAATATTTTCATGGTCCCAAAAACACGAAATGTGTCAAAGTTATGTTTTTTAAATGGAACACCCCGTATATTATTGCATATTCAGATTCCTTGGTGAATCCTAGTGTGACTTTGTGTATCACACATGGGACTTAAAGCGAACCGTTTAGGTGTAATGCCCCATTTTCGATATAAGTATTAGGAAAAAATTGAATATCGCAGAGATTATAAATCTTGGAAGTTTGTGACTGTGCCGTATTACTAAGCATAAAATGCGTCAGCTTTGATGAGACTGTCAAATTTAAATTACGTTTATACTTGGAGAAATCGGTCGATTAATTAAGGAAACTTCGATCAGCGATAACTTGATTTCTTCAAATGGGAATGCCAATTTTTTTTATACAGTTAAACGTAGAATTTGATAACCTTTCTAATGATATAAGGTGGTGAATATCAATCTCTGGTAGTTTTCATTTAATTTCAAATTTTCAAACAAATCGGCGTTTTTCAATTTTCCTACCTATAAGCAACGTAGCAGGCCATGAAATATAAACAAAAACCTGTTCAGGTAAAAGAAAACAACTAACTTAGCTGAAAAATACACACAAACTAGACTAAACGGACAAGATTATAAAAATTCCTTACAACAAATCAACTCTCCCAGAAACAACTGCGTTAACATCTCTAAGGTCAAAGAGAAGCTGGAGTATGGCAGTAATAGTTATTTTTTACAGTCTACTGGCTACCGCAATTTACTAGAGGTTAAAAATTTCCAAGACAAGACAAGATTTTGTCAGGATGGTGCAGTAATTATTGTTCATATGAAAGTTATATCAAATTGTACTACTTTTCTGGGCCGACAAACAGTCGACAAGTCATGTGTTTAGCTTTGTGAGGTGCAACAAAATGTTATTTTTATGCCTTTCTACTATAATACAAGGGTATATTGCAAGCATTTATAACTATTATAGTTACTGCAAAAAAAATATTACTAATTGAATGCCTTCTCTTCATTATTATTTGTTTAATACACTATCAAACCAGTGATCAAATGTTCTGGTTTCCTAGATTCTGATTCGCTGTGCTAAACGACCGTCACATACCAAAATGCAAGTTTTCACCCATTTAGGATGGAAAATCAGACTGGAAAAGACACTAGATGGTTCACAATGGTCGATTGTATAATACTTCGTGTCATTTTTGACCTTTTTGAGGGACACTTCAAGAGAAATCAATAATTTTCAGAGAACTTTGACAGATGCATGTTTTTGAATGGGCTGCTCTGATTGGTCAAAGCCTTTGTTAAAATGCGCGTGTTGATAAAATCGGGCCTGTACTCGTCAAATTTGGTGCAACTCGAAAATTGTCTATTGGATTAAAAACAAAATCTCAAGTTGAGATTAGTGATGAAAATTTTGAAATAGCAATGCAAATGTAACATAGTTGACTATAATAATAAACGTCAAATTTTGATGTCCAAAATAGAGCAATAAAATACCTATATATCTAAACCTCAATATAGATGAGAAAATCTTGGGGTTGTTGTCAAAATTTTGAAAAGAAACTGTGGGTCACTGCATAAAGGAGACTATGGTGTTAACTGCCTAGCTTTCGGCAATGTTTATTGTCATCTTCAGGGCTTTCTACAATAGTTATAAGAAAAGAAAAAAATGATTTTAAAAATATATGCAATTAGTCAGTATACATTTATTCAAAATTTGCACAGGATCCAAATTTGGGAATATTTAATCGCCATAACACGAAGGAGACCAATAATTCTTTTAAATGCCATTAAAAGATTAAGAAATCGTGCCATAGATTTGCATTCGAGAAAATAGTCTCCAACTTGAACCAACATCTCTAAAAGCTCCTCGATGTTTTTAGTTTTTATTTCGATTCAAATTCAAATTTAATATCGTGTTGATATTATTCAGATATAATGTTGATTGGTTTTAAGTAATGTAATAATAGACCACAATAAGTAATATTTATTGAACATTATCACAAGTACCTAGTAGTTAATAGAGTATAAAATAAAATACAATTAAATAATTTGAGTTTAAAAGTATTGAGTATCTTGTATCTTAATAATTGTTTACTTGGATATAGTTTTTAATAGATTCGTCATTACCTACTGCTACAAATAAAGTAAAAAATGGCAAAATCAAATTTTTAGCGCAATTTTCAAAACAACTTAATACTATCATATATTTTTGAAAAGCTTGAGCTATTTTCGACTGACGTCAAAAATAATATACAGGGTGTTCTATTTAAAAAAACATATGTTTGCTTCATAACTGAAAAATGGTTTAGAGCTTAGAGTAATAATTCTTCTCTAGAATTATTACTCTGAAGGTTAGAGTAAGAAAAAATCAAATTACACCACTGGATTCTACAGAAAAAATCCCATAAGACCATATTTTTAATTTTTCAATAAGATGAAAGACAACCGAGTTACGAGGGTGGTCCCAAAATCGAAAGTTTCCGATTTCACCCTGTATCTCAAAAACCAAGAGGGTCATGATAAGTTTGTTGACGGAGTCATTAGTTTCACAAAAAAGTAGCAAAGTGTCGTGAAAACCGCAACTCTCTATCTTCAAAAATAACCGAGATACCCCGTAAAGGTGCCCAAAATGGGACACCCTGTACAATAACTCTATTTTATGCACTTTTGCAGTAACGAAGTAATAATAAAATTTAGATCTCTAAAGCCAAAAGGGAAAATGATGACATACTCTGTCAAAAATATAGAAATCGAAAATGTGTGGGAAAAACCCACTGAAAATTAAGTATCCCACTATCCGTGTCAGTGTGCCAAGATATCTACAACCTTAGCTACGATTCATCACACATGGCAAAGGAACTCTTTTTGCGATCATAAAAACTAACTTACACCTAGAAAAAAAATACGCAACTTATCTTATAGTTTGGCAAATTCTGTTCCCTCGGCGGTTCTAGCTGGATACGAAAATACCCCGATGATCCTCCGAAGTGCCCAATGCTCTGATGGTATGCTCCTCCCTAATCCTCGCTTGGCCCTCTAGTATTCCAAACCTTATCATCAAGGATCAAGGTCTTCCCAGGTCAAGTTATTAATGACGAACAGCGTATACAATAACGGGATGAATACAGCGTATACAATAACGGGATGAATAAATAAAGGTTAAGCAATTAACGAATGTCGCAATTAATTACGGCTACGAAAATGTTGGCTTACCCTACAGTGACAAAAAACCCCAAATTGAAAGTGAAAGAAATTTTACCAGGTAGAACTACGAATCACTTGTTGCTTCTAAATTCGACGCTATAGCCGATAATCAATATTATATTGAATTTCCGAATATCCGAATCGGAGGAATAGATCGCAGGAACACAAATTCCCAAATGCGGAGGAATCTCCGATTCGGTCAAAACAACGTGAACGTAGGTGCTACTGGCAGGTAGATACGAGAGAGAGAATGAAAGCAGTGAAAACGCGCTATTTATAGATATTCCCCTGCCACTGAACACCAAGTAAAAAAATTGCGAGATTTTGAATTTAGCGAATTGAGCTATTCGGATTTCTATATAGTCCGGTCATGGGAGCATAATTATATTCTAATAATAGTCCAGGCGTGCGAGCATTATTATATAACTTTTAGTATCACGTAAAATCCGACCATAACAGGCTTTTTTTGATGTCACTCACCAAAACGACGCGATTTTTTGAAAATCGTTGCGAAGTAGAGTTTATATGCCATTGACTGTCATATATGATGGGGGTGTCAAGCACCATGTCAGATGACAGACAGTAGCAAATGAAATGTATTTTGTATTATCGTATTACTGTTGAATAAACTATTAAGCAAGTCAGTTGCCGTTCTATGATTCTTGGTCCGAATCATACATGGTGTCAGGTTTCAAGTACGGCTGCAGGATAAATTAGAGTGAGTCAGGCAACTTTTGAAAATCGAGAACTTTGCGCGACCACCGGAGCCACAATCCCTGGAGGGAAACGTGTCGGACAATTGGAGAAAGTTTTGGCAAAGGTATGAACTCTTGCTGAACGCTGTTTTGCTAAACCTCATTGGTGATGATGGATTAGAGCTGTATAACTCCTTCATGCTCACTAATGATGAGGCTGGATATCTGGAGGCAATAAGATCCAAATTTGGAGGGTATTGTTCATCAAGAAAGAACACAATATTCGAGCGTTACAAGTTCAATAGTATTCACCAAAAAGGCCAGTGTTTTGACAACTTTTTAACAGAATTACGGAAAGCTGTGAAGTCAACAGAATACAAAGATCAAGATGAGATGGTTGGGGACAGGATAGTAATGGGTGTGAATGATAAAACTACCCAAGAAATGTTACTAAGGGAACTTAACCTAACATTAACAAAGGCAATAGATTTTTATAGAGCAGTTGGAATAAGTAAGTCTCAGGCAAAAGAATTGCAAACAGAGGTGAAAACGGATGCAGTTAGGAGGATTCAGTGTGAAACAAAAGCCAGCACTTCTGGTGTAAGGAGAGGAAGAGAAGCACATTACGAGTTTTGTGGCTTTAAACATGTTAAAGGAAAATGTTCAGCCTATGGGAAAAGGTGTGACGAATGCAATGGAAGGAATCATTTTGCAGCAGTTTGTAAGAAAAAACAGGGAAGGAAGAATTTGTATGAGGTGGCAAAAAAGAGGAAACCGATGATGATGATCAGTATTCAGGTGAAAGCTATGTGGACAGTGTAGTAAAGACAATAGGATCAATGAACAAATCTAAATCTGGTGAGGTATCGTGGATGGAAAAAATCATTGTAGCGGGACAAGCTATTGATTTTAAATTAGACACAGGAGCAGAGGTAAGCGTGCTCCCATATGAAACATTCAGACAGATTTGCCCACTGATGTGCTTAAATCTTGTTTCATATGGAAGTACAAAATTTAGGATTAAACCAATAGGAGAAGTTACTTTAGAATGTACTATGAATACGAAAAGTGCAATGATTTCTTTTGCTGCGTTAAACTGTAAAAATCAGGTACCACTCTTAGGACTAGATGCATGTATAAAATTACAATTAATTAAAGAGAATAGATAGTCGTAGTAAGTTATTTTCTAGTCTTGAGCAAGTTATGGATCAGTATAAGGATTTGTTTTCTGGTGTAGGTGAATTTCCTAAAGATCATAGAATAACCTTCGTAGATGATGCTAATCCATGCATACAGCCTTTCAGACGAGCCCCTCAAGCATAGCATGAACGATTGAAAGCTAAACTATATGATCTAGAGAAGTTAGAAATTATAAAAAAGTTGATAAACCCACAGAGTGGCTAAATCCGTTAGTGATTGTTGAGAAACCAAACAAAGATTTGAGGTTATGTCTTGATCCAAAATTTCTCAATCAGGCTATAAAACGCGAACACTTTCTTATTCTAACAGCAGAAGAAATTGCAAGCAAACTTAATAAAAGCTTCCTTTTTTACAGTCTTAGACATGAAAGATGGTTATTTTCAAGTGAAAATAGACTAACAGAGTTCGGATTACTGTAAATTTGGATCACCATTTGGAAGATATCAGTTTCAGAGGCTTCCCTTTAGAATATGTTCAGCACCTGAAGTGTTTATGCGATTAAATTATGAAATGCTTGGTGATATTCAGGGGGAGTAACAGTCTCTACGGAACTAGAACATGATCAAAACCTTAAAAAAGTTTTAGATAGGGCTTTAAGATACAACGTAAAATTTAGTAAAGCAAAGGTACAGTTTAAGTTGAGAAAAGTTAAATTTTTGGGACACTTGGGATATTTACTGATAAGGGTATTGAACCTAGTCAGGATCATACAAAAGCTATAACCAACATGCCAACTCCAAAAAATAGAAAAGATATCCTCACACTTTTAGGTGTGGTAAAATTTTTGGGAAAATTCATTCCAAATTTGTCAGCAATTACTTCTCCATTACGCAATTTAACTAAGAAAGATACAGAATTTAGTTGGACTACTGATCATCGCCAAGCGTTATCAGAGTTGAAATATTTAATAACAAACGCACCCGTACTGTCATTTTTTGATCCAGCTGCACCCATAGAAATAGAAACTGATGCCAGTAAAGATGGCTTAGGTGCGTGTTTACTGCAACAAGCCTATTGCTTTGGCATCAAAAAGTTTAATAAACATGAAGCTCGATACGCCCAAATAGAAAAAGAATTGAATGCAATAGTATTTGCTTGTGAAAAATTCCATTACCATATTTATGGTGTTAAAAATGTGGTAGTAAGCACGGACCATAAGCCTTTGGAGACAATTTTCAAAAGTTATGGTTTGTGTGTTAAATACAAACCTGGAAAGTACCTTTACATTGCTGATACTCTTTCAAGAGCATTCCTAACTAGTGAAAACTCAGAAGGCCAGACAATAGAGTATGCTGTTCACTCTTTTATCAATTATTTGCCAATTTGAAGTGAAAAGAAGCTAGAGTTTCAGGTAGCAACTGAAAATGGTATGCAATTGAAAGCTGTAACTGATTTTGTTAGCTCAGAATGGCCTAATAAAAACAAAATACCTGAAAATGCTAAACATTATTATAAAATAAGAAATGACTTGTACATTTGTGGTAAATTACTGTTCTATCAAAATAAACTGGTTGTGCCTACAATTCTTAGATACCAAATGCTTAATAAACTGCATGAAGGCCACATGGGTATAGAAAAAATGAAAAAAAGTGCCAGACAAATATTTTATTGGCCACATCTTGCAAAAGATCTTGAAGAACTAGTAAAAAACTGTAAAATGTGTGAACGTTATGCGAGAAAAAATCAAAAAGAAACTTTCAAACCACTTGATATACCAAATAGGCCCTGGGAAAGAATAAGTAGTGATATATTTTCGTTAGGTAATAAATCATATTTAGTTTAGTGGATATTTACTCTAATTGGTTAGATATTGTAACTCTGAAAGATAAATCAGCTAAGGAGGTAAGACTTAAATTAAAATCTATATTTTCCAAATTTGGCTGCCCTGATGTTTTAATTTGTGACAACATACTCTTCAGTAGTTTTAGTATGAAAGATTGTTCTAAGGAATGGAATATTAAAATACAAACAAGAAGTCCAAACTACCCACAATCTAATGGACGAGCTGAAAGGGCTGTGGGATTGCCAAAAGCATGGTAAAAAAATCAATTGAGGAGGGTAAAGATACATAATTATGAATAACTGTTGCAGTATCGAGATTCATCACTAAAATTCATTGAATACTCCCCATCACAACTGTTGATGAGTAGAGTATGCAAAACTAAGATACCTATCTCAGCTGATTTATTATCTCCTAAGTTGTATACTAATATTGATGAGAAATTTAAAGTGAGGCAAGCGCAAAATGTGAAACGATATAATCGACATGCAGAAGATCTGACCGAACAACAACCAAATGATAATGTAACTATACCGGGTTATTCACGTTATTCGACACAGAGCATTATGGCTAAAGTATCCAATGAAAAAGAAAATAGTAATTTCGGATGGTATATGGCCCATTAAGGTTACATTTTAAAAATATTTTCACGTTATACAGGGTGTCCCCAAAACACGGAACATATCGAAGTTATGTCCTTTTAAATGGAACACCTCGTATATTATTGCATATTCAGATTCCTTAGTAAATTCTAGTGTGACTTTATGTATCACATATGGGATCTAAAGCGAACGGTTTAGGTGTAAATCACCATTTTCGGTATAAGTAGATGTCAGAAAAAAATTGAATATCACGGAGATTATAAAACTTAGGAGGCTTTGATTTTGCCGTATTACTAAGCATGAAATGTAGATGTCGGAAAAAAATTGAATATCACAGAGATTATAAAACTTAGGAGGCTGTGACTTTGCCGTATTACTAAGCATGAAATGTGTCAGCTTAGGTTAGACGGTCAAATTTGAACTACGTTTATGCTTGGAGAAATCGGTCGATTAATTAAGGAAACTTCGATCAGAGATAACTTGATTTTTTTCAAATGGGATGCCTAATTTTTTTATACTACTAGAGAATGTTGTAGGCAGTTTATTGTTTTCATAATAATATTTCACATTTAACGATATAAAGAAGTATGCAATTCTGTCAAGTCAAAAGTACCTCTGACTGGAGTTCTGGAAAATTCTTCAGTACCTATTAGCAAGATTGCAGAAAATGAAGAATGAATTAATTTTTTTTCAAATTATAAAACATAACTTAAATTGCAGACAATTTGAATCTGATTTGTCAGTATTCCTTTTTTGCAATATTGCTAATAGAAAATTGAATGGGCTCCAGTCAGAGGTATGGTTCCTTTGACGCAAATTACTACTTTCTTACACCATTACACGTGATTGTTAATTGCGTGCTGGAACAACACTCGCTGGCTGTTTTTGCTTCATTTCAGGGTTTTTAATTGTCTTGGAAATTTGTAATATCTAGTAAATTTCGGTAGCCAGTAGACTGTAAAAACTATCTATTACTGTGTAATAGATAATTAATGATATTCTTTTTTATTAGTATGTATGCTGCTTCTCTTTGACCTTAGAGATGTTATCGCCGTTGTTTTTGGGAGAGTTGATTTGTTGTAAGGAATTTTTATAACCTTGTCCCTTCTAATTCGTCTGTATATTTGTTTTCTTCCATCTGAATATGTTTTTGTTTATATTTCATGGCTTGCCAGGTTGCTTATAGATAGGAAAATCGAAAAACACCGATTTGTTTGAAAATTTAAAATTAAATGAAAACTACCAGAGATTGATATTCACAACCTTACATCATTATGTGATATGTATATACAGGGTGAGTCAAGCTCAACGCCTCGGACTCTTGTGACCAAACGATACCATTTTCCGAAAAATCGACTTTGCAAGTGTATGTAGGTCGAGTTGGGCTACATTTTAAAAATAATGACTTTTATACAGGGTGTCTAATAAAAGCGTGACATATCAAAGCTATGTTTTTTTAAATGGAACACCCTGTATATTATTGCATATTTAGATTCCTGGGTGCATTTTAGTGTGACTTTATGTATCACACATGGGACTTTAAGTGAACCGTTTAGGTGCAAATCACAATTTTGGGTATAGGTAGATGTCAGAAAAAAATTGAATATCGCAGCTACTATAAATCATAGAGGGCTGTGACTTTTCCGTGTTGCTAAGCATGAAATGTGTCAGCTTACGTTAGACGGTCGAGTTCGAACTACATTTGTACTTGAAGAAATCGGTAGATAAATTAAGGAAACTTCAATCTAAGGTAACTTGATTTTTTCAAATGGGAATGTATAATTTTTTTTATACGATCAAATGTGCAATTGATAGGCTTTCTAATTGTATTAGGTATTGAATATCAATCTATGGTAGTTTTTATTAAATTTCGAGATTTCAATGAAATCAGTGTTTTTAAATTTCCCTACCTATAAACAAACTAGCAGGCCATGAAATATAAACAAAATCGTATTCAGATGGAAGAAGATAGCTAACTTAGCAAAAAGATCCAGCAGAACTAGAGTAAAAGAACAAGTTTATAAAAATTCCCCACAACAAATCAACTCTAACCAGAAACAACGGCGGTAACAGGTCTAAGGTTAAAGAGAAGCTGGAGTACGACAGAAATGGATAATTTTTACAGCCTACTAGCGACTGCAATGTACTAGAGATTAAAAATTTCCAAAATCACTAAACACTTTGAAATGAAAGCAAAACTTTCAGCGATCATTGCCGTCAGTCTAGTATCTTCAGAATGCAATTTCACATTTAATGGTGGTGGAAAACCGTAGTCATTTCCATCAAAGTCATAAGTAATGATACCTCTCACTGTCGTCCTTTAAATTTTTCAGTATCTATTAGCAAGATCGCAAAAAAGGAATACTGACAAATCATATTTTAATTTTCTGCCAGGTAAATTATGTTTAATAATTTGAGCAGATTTTTAATTTATGCTTCATTTTCGGCGATCTTGCTTATAGGTAAGTATTGAGGAATTTGCAGAACTCGTCAGATGTATCGGTTACTATTTTTTTAAATCATGAAACGTTACATTTTATTCTGAAGCTATTAAACTGTCAGCAACATTAAGTGGTAGATTTCCTTTCATTTCAAAATTCACAATGGTTTTGTGAATCGTCAATCTTTAGAATATTGTAGTAGCCGATATGCTGTGAAAAATACCCATTTCTGTCGTACTCCATCAGCTGCTTTTTGACGTTAGATGTGTTAAGTCTGCTATTTCTGGTTAGAATTGATTTGCTGTAAGTCACTTTTATAACTTTGTACCTTTACTCTAGTTCGTCCATAACTATCGGCTAAGTTAGTTGTTTTGTTCCATCTGAACAGGTTTTGTTTATATTTCATGGCCTGCTAAGTTGCTTATAGGTAGGAAAAGTGAAAAACACCGATTTTACTGCAAATTTGAAATTAAATCAAAACTACCAGAGATTGGTATTTACAACCACAGATCATTAGAAAGCTTATCAAATTGCACATTCGATCGAATAAAAAAAATTATGCATTCCCATTTGAAAAAATCAAGTTACCTTTGATTGAAGTTTCCTTAATTGATCTACCGATTTCTCCAAGCACAAATGTAATTCGAACCCAACCGTCTAACGTAAGCTGACACATTTCATGCTTAGTAAAACGGCAAAGTCACAGCCCTCTAAGATTTATAATAGCTGCGATATTCAATTTTTTTCTGACATCTACCTATACCCAAAATTGTGATTTGCACCTAAACGGTTCGCTTAAAGTCCCATGTGTGATACATAAAGTCACACTAAAATGCACCCGGGAATCTAAATATGTAATAATATACAGGGTATTCTATTTAAAAAAACATAACTTTGATATGTCACACTTTTATTAGACAACCTGTATAAAAGTCATTATTTTTAAAATGTAGTGCAACTCGACCTACATACACTCGCAAAGTCGATTTTTCGAAAAGTGGTATCGTTTGGTCACAAGGGTCCGAGGCGTTGAGCTTGACTCACCCTGTATGTATAGTTATAATAGATTAAGGGTTGTGGTATAGTTTAGTAAAATGAAGGGAACTGGTAACATCCAGTATATGGTATTGTTCCACTTTGAAAAGGAGGTTACCAGTCCGTACGTGAGACATGGGAAAATAAGTATGTATATGTTTAGGTAAGAGTGTTTATAAACTGAGTGAGTGTGCAAAGTAGGTCAATAGGATAAGGATGAGATATAAGATAGATCTGTAGTTTGTAGTTCGGAATAAAAGATCAATATACATCACGTTACGAGTATGAAGTAATTTTACTCGGGGCTCCAATAAGCCCCGGTTGGAGCAGTGTGTACGGGGGAAGTTATAGCACATCAATTGGGAGTGATATATCACATGGCAGACCTGCCGAAAAACATATATAACCTGCCGAAAAACATGGAGGAGCCAAAGGAATATTAATAAGAGTCAAAATGGGAAAAGGGCAATCGAAGATTATCATAGCCCAAGTAGGTAACAGTGGTGGCCAAACGACAGATAATTCCATGGGAGTAGCGAGAGAAGCCCTTACAGTTGGAGTGTTGCTGCTGGGTATTATATGCGTAGTTGTGTTTTGCTTCTGCCGATGCAAGAAGATGTTGGAAAGGAAAATTAGAGTAGAAATAGCCAGGAGTAGAGAACAAGTGTAACGAATGGTTGAGGAAACGGAGACGAAAATGGGAGTATGTCAGTGCCAGATGACTTCACGTATCTATTAGACGAAGCACGAGTATTTCACAGGAACTTGGGAAGAGACAGTGTGGAAAGGAGGACAAGTGCCAGAAGTGTTAATAGTAAGTTGATTAAATTAGATAATATTAAATCAGAGCTAGCGAGTTGTAGAGAGAACTTCAATTTAGGTCAGCATGACCCAAAAGTTATTGCTTCTGTTAAAGATTGTATTAGGCAAATAGAAAAGTTTTAAGTTTGAGTCAGGACGTATTAGAGTTACGTTTATTAGAGATAGGAGATGTGGACGGGTAGGAAGCCAAACAAACCTTTTCTCTCGGGTCTGAAGGTGAAACTTCCCATTCAGTAGATCTTGTAAACGTGTCCAATCCAGGAAAAATGGGGGAAAAGTTTGATTTAAAAACGGCGGCAAGCCTATTGTCTGTAATGGATGGCTCTGAATCTGTCACTAAACGGTTAGTCGACTCTGTTGAATGGTATGATGCACTTTTGGACCAGGAGGGGAAAAGGTTACTAACTACATATGTGCTGAAAACACGCCTTTCAGAGGGAGCAAAATTAAGGTAAAGTCGGCGTATACAAGTAACGACATTTTAGTTTAGGATATAAAATCAAATTTAATCATAAAAAATCCCCAGCTGTCCTGTCCGTGCAGCTCCACACAACTAAGCAACGCGGAAAATCCATTGAACAATTCGGTAAATCGATTGAAGAGATGATGGTCAATCTAACAATTTTGCAGGCGAACGGCGATATTAGCGCTGCCGAAATTCTTAGACCAGCCAATGAAAATATAGCCATAAATGCGTTTGCAAACGGGTTACAAAGCGACGATTTGCGCACTATAGTCAAAGCTAGAAATTACCAAACACTTCGCAAGCTATCAGGGGTGCAAAAGACGAAGAGTTGAATCAGGGGAACAAATAGGCCTTGCTATCACATGCGAGGGAATAGATTTTTGTATAGACAAACGAACTTTAGTAAAGAATTTAGGCCCCGAGGCGAGCCATCGCGTGGAGGTTCAGACGAGCCATAGCGTAGAGGTTCAAGCGGAAGCCACGGGTACTGTGGTAATAACAGTAGCCGTCAGTTTAAGTCAAACTTTAATTCACACAAACGCAATTTTGAACAACCAAATCAGTCAGGGGGTAATTTGTCCAGAAATTCCGGAAATAAGGGGAGAAGTTATTTTTTCAATCGTGGTGATCCGGCAGAGTTGAATACTTCCCAAAATAAAGATTCGTCAAGTGATATGTTTTTTTCGTGCCTAACGAGTATTATATATCAAGGATGAATGGTCTAAATTATATAAATGTTAAGTACAAACATAGGAATTTGCAACTTTTAATCGACACCGGAGCGTCTGTCAGTGTTTTATTTAAAAACTGTGTTAATGAATTTGAAAATGTGGATTACTCAAGACACGTTAGAATACTTGAAATTTCCGGGTCGACGGTGTCTCAAGGTTGCGTGTGTGTTAAATTTCAAGTGAATAGTATCACAGAAGTATGCCATGATTTTTTGCTGATAGATCCTTTTGATAGTGGTTTTGATGGAGTGCTAGGGTTAGATTTCTTTATACACTACTCAACAAAAATTGATTTTGAAAATTTTACTCTTTCTTTCTGGTTAAATAATGAAAAAATATGCGTACCCATCTTGTCATCATATGTGGAATTTACAACTATCCCTGCCAGATTTTTTTGAGGTTGGCACAAATAAAGATTGTATTATTCTATCCGAAGAGATATCTGAGGGAGTATTTGTTGCTAGTGCGGCTGCTAAACCAAATCATAGTAAGATTCCTGTCCGAATATTGAATGTACGTGAACATGATGTTCAATTAAAAAATTTCAGACCAAAAACAAAGCCACTCAGTGAATATGAAATATGCAGTTTCAGCACTTCGACAAAACTGTCGATAGAATAGAGGCAATTTTAAGTATGCTAAAACTCGATCACCTAAGTCAAGCAGAAAGGCATTCAATCCAAAAAATTTGTTCAAAATATTCAGATGATTTTTATTTAGACAACGACCCTCTTACAACCACAAACATCTATAAGCAAAAGATCAATTTGCAGCCATCTATGGCTCCTATATATGTTAAACCTTACCGGTTACCACACGTACAAAAGAAGAAGTAAATAGACAAGTAGAAGACATGTTAAAGAACGGTATAATCGAAGAGGCCCAATCACCGTGGAATTTTCCATTACTGGTAGTTCCAAAGCGTGCGGATAGTGAGGGAAATAAAAAATGGTGGTTAGTTTTGGATTACAGAGGGTTAAATGACCACATACAGGATGATAAATTCCCTTTACCGGACATAACCGAAATGCTAGATTCCTTGTCGGGAGCAATGTATTTCTCGCATTTAGATCTGTCACAAGGTTACTACCAAGTAGGGCTCGAGAAGGAAAGTAGACCCTGTACTGCCTTTGTCACCGACAAAGGGCAATTTCAAATGACAAGACTTCCTATGGGGTTGAAGATAAGTCAAAGTTCATTCTCGAGGGCTATGTCAATTGCAATGGCGGGCTTGAATAACTCTTCATGTTTTGTTGATTTAGACGATTTGGTGGTTTTTGGAAATAGATTAGCTCACCATAACCAAAATTTGGTAAAAATACTAAACAGGTTGCGCCAAGTAAACATGAAATTAAATCCAAGGAAATGTGATTTTCTCAAACAAGAAATATTGTATCTAGGTCATCTGATATCGAAGGAAGGAGTAGCGCCTGATCCCGAAAAAACTAAGGCAATCTTCAACCATTCTTAAACTTCCCAATTCCAAACGATGCAAACGAAACGATTTGTAGCTTTTGTGAACTACTACAGAAAGCATATAGCGAACTTCGCAGAAATAACTGCGCCTCTAAATTATTTAAGTCAAAAAGGAGTACCGTTTAAGTGGGATTCGCAATGCCAGCAAGCTTTTGAACGTTTGAAGCAGGCGTTAGCGAATCCTCCCATTTTACAGTATCCAGATTTTTTGGGGACAAACACTTTTATTGTTAAGACCTCTAGTGTGGGCGGTATTGTCGAATAAAGGTGACAAACCTGTCGCTTATGCCAGTAGAAGTTTGAATAAACATGAAAGAAATTATCCCGTTATGGATAAGGAACTGTTAGCAATTTGCTTTGCAGTAGAAACCTTTAGACCCTATCTGTTTGGAAAAAAAAAATATTATTTATACAGACCATCGCCCTTTACTTATTTGTTCTGTATGAATAGCCCTTCCAGCCGATTAACAAAGTTCAGATTGCTTTTAGAGGAATACAATTTTAAGGTGGTTAATGATATTTAAAAAGGTAAAGCGAATGTGGCGGCCGACACTTTGTCGCGTGTCACAATCTCATCAGACGAGTTAAAAAATATGTCGAGCAGTGTAGATACTGTGTTTGCCCTTAACAGGCAACAAGCACGAGTCGCTGACGAAAGCCGTGGCGTGGTAGAGTTATTAAAACGGCTTAGAAAGTGTGTTGAGGCTAACATGACATCAGTCGAAAATTTCAATAAAAATATAAAGGATAATAATTACTGCTTAGAAAATGCAATTTATTTGAAAGATGAAAACGCAATTATATTTAAGCAAACTAGATCAACGTTCGCATTTGGTGCATCGTTGAGAGACTTAAAAGAAATATGCGAAATGTTCAATCTTCCGGAAGTAGTTATCTTGAAAAATGATAACAATAAGTTATTGATTGAGAATATATTAAGGGATCCCAAAATAATAAAGCAGATGAATTTTAAATTATCAATAATACAAGATGTAGAAAAAGTACATTGTAAGGAAATGCGACAAATAATTTTAAATGATTTTCACATTTTACCTAGTGGAGGACATGCTGGTATGAATCGCATGTACAACAATATCAAAAAATTCTATTTTTGGAATGGCATGCCAAAAGATGTGCAAGAATTTGATGAATTTGTGGTTCTTGGCCTTACACAGTATATGTGGAGCCAATGACAGTCACTACAACAGCATCTTCAGCTTTCCAAAAAGTTTTTTAGACCTTGTGCTATCCTATTAACAATAAGGAAGCAGTGACAGTCGCAAAAGCCTTCGTCGAAAATTTTATTTTACGGTTTGGTGTTCCGCAAACAATTATTTCAGACCAAGGTACAGAGTTCGGGTATTTTGAAAGAAGTTTGTAAAATTCTTAAGATTAGGCAAATCCCTTCAACGTTGTATCATCACCAAACTTTAGGAAGCCTAGAAAACACCCACAAAAACTTAGAGGCATTTTTAAAAATCCAGTGCGGTAATTTTCCGGATTCATGGAGCTCATGGGTAAGTTTTTGGAGTTTTGCTTTCAACACTACAGTACATACTGAAACGGACTATACTCCGTATGAGTTAGTTCTTGGCAAAGCTTGTAATCTACATTCTCATTTAAAGCGACAAGTTTATCCTTTATACAACCTTGGCAGCTATCCGCTAGAGTTAAAATTTCGGTTACAACAAGCTCAGGCAGATGCAAGAGATAGGTTGATAAACTCAAAAATGAAACGAAAAGCCAGATACGACTCGAGAGCAAACTCGGTTACGTACAAATCAGGGGATAAAATCTTACTAAAAAATGAGGTTGGAACAAAAATGGAAGCGTTGTACAACGGCCCATATGTAGTTATTGAAGATAAGGCTCCAAATATTTTAATACGTATAGGACGAAAGACTAAGTCAAACCGTATTTTGATTAATTTTCTTGTATATGGTGTGAACAGACATTTTTTTAATGATTTTTTTTTTGTTTGCGTAGAAGGTGGGATATGTATATATGTATAGTTATATTAGATTAAGGGTTGTTGTAGTTTAGTAAAATAAAGCGAACTGGTAACACCCAGTACATGGTATTGTTCCACTTTGAAAAGGAGGTTACCAGTCCGTACGTGAGACATGGGAAAATAAGTATGTATATGTTTAGTTAAGAGTGTTTATAAACTGAGTGAGTGTGCTAAGTAGGTCAATAGGACATGGGTTAGATATAAGATAGATCTGTAGTTTGTAGTTTGGAATAAAAGATCAACATACATCACGTTACGAGTATGAAATAGTTTTACTCGGGGCTCCAGTAAGCCCCAGTTGGAGCAGTGTGTACGGGGGAAGTTATAGCACATGAATTGGGAGTGATATATTACAATTAAATAGGTTATCAAATTCTACAATTAACCGTATAAAAAATTAGGCATTCCCATTCGAAAAAATCAAGTTATATCTGATCGAAGTTTCCTTAATTAATAGATCGATTTCTCTAAGTATAAACGTAATTTAAATTTGACAGCCTCATAAAAGCTGACACATTTTGTCCCTAGTAATACGGCAAAGTCACAGCCTTCTAAGTTTTATAATCTCTGTGATATTCAATCTTTTTCTGACATTTACTTATACCGAAAATGGTGGTTTACACCTAAACCGTTCGCTTTAGATCCCTTAGATCCGTACATAAAGTCACACTAGAATTTACTAAGGAATCTGAATATGCAAAAATATATGGGGTATTGCATTAAAAAAACATAACTTTGATACGTTTCGTGTTTTGGGGACACCCTGTATAACATGAAAATATTTTTAAAATGTAGCCTTAATGGGTCCCTATGCATCCGAAATTATTGTTTTATTTTTTATCCAATACTTTAGCAATAATGCTCCGTGCCGAATAACGTGAATACCCCGGTATAATCATAAGAATAAAACTTGGGAACATGGCCAAGTAGTTGATAAGCATGAAACACCAAGGTCTTACATTGTTAAAGATGCTTCAGGAAATTTAGTGAGAAGAAATAGAATTGACATAAAAACAACAGCAAATCTATATAAGCCTGGAAGTTTATCTGATTGCGATGATGTTGATCATTGTAGTTTTAAAGGTGATATACACAGTGAACATCACAAGTTAGTAATGCTTCTGCATCGAATTCTGGGACAACTATATTTGAAGCTGTGCCCAGAAATGCTCCCAGCAGTCTAAGAACTAGGTCGGCTCGAGTTATTAAAAAACCCACAAGGTTAGATTTATAACGGGGAAGATGTATGATACGTACGTTATATCCCATTGCCATATATGCCATATATGATGGGGGTGTCAAGCACCATGTCAGATGACAGACAGTAGCAAATGAAATGTATTTTGTATTATCGTATTACCACAGCATAGTAAACAACCAGCACAATAAATCAAGTTGGCGGAAATTACACGCGCATCCCCACTTTTGGATGATTTTTTGTAGGGATGGTAACGGTACTTCTATACTTGTACTTCTGCACTAATATCGACTATTTTTATCTTAGATACTTTTTGAGCGATTCCAGACTGGTATCGATACTTTTGTAGGTGTATCGGTATATAATTATTGAGGGGTGTAATCAATTGCACAAAACTCTCTGTACGAACCAAACGCGCCTATGACGCTAAAAAATATTGTTACAAGTCTTTAGTCAGATTGGGCACGAAAACACTTGGTACGGTTTTCACTAACTACGCCTAGCCTAATACTTAACAGTCTAATTTATCTAAAGTCACTACACTAATTTATATTGGTCCTTAGCTTCACTAATTTATGTCACAGTTCATTTATTTCGCGCGCGCCACTGGAACGTCGTCGCGTATTACTACCGAACACTGACTGCTGCACTCTATTGACACTAACTGTAACTGTGCCGGCCTAACTGCTGCTTATATAGATGCCTGCTGATCGCCGAGAACCATCGCGCCGCTACCGTCGTTTCTGGAAAGCTTCTGGATGATCTAATTCTAGATCTCACGTAAATGGCCGGCGGTCCAGGGCCGGACTGTCACAATATCGAGTTGGTACCGGTATCGATATTTTCATTTTCGCATCTCTACCCAAACTTCACAGCCGTAAAATCATCCATAAACCCTCCCAAGGTAAAATTTTGTGGGAACCATTTTTATATAGGAAATCCTCAGAGATATTATGCTGGTTGTTTACTATGCTGTGGTATTACTGTGGAATAAACTATTAGGCAAGTCAGTTGCCGTTCTTATGATTCTTGGTCCGAATCATACAAGCGCCAATCCCCCGGGGTCGCAAACTTAGGTGTGAGTTCAGGGGACCAAAGCCTAAAATGGGACAATAGGCGTGTAGTCGATTCTGGTTTATTTGCCTTGTCGGTGAAAACGAAGCACGATCAGGATTATACTTCTGCTACTGATCTAAAGACTCCACGATATTTGCATCGAAAATCAGTTGACGGTTCAGCTAGTAAGGGCTACCCCATTTCACTCATGTTCTCTATAGTTCCATTTATATCGTCGAGTTACTACAAAAAACAGATAACTCCAAAAATTAAGTTTTGAATAATTATCATTTGCATGTTTGATAACAATGATATAATTACATTAAAACTTTATTATAAATAAGTATCTAAGAAAATATGAACCACACAATTTTATCCCTAAATATAGGTTATATTTAACAAAAATAAAAACAGTTTCGCACTTATTTTTGCCGAACTCCTTTGAGGTTTACTTGTATATAACTAGAACCTAAAGTAATAATATCTAGTTTTTTCCATTTTCTGAGTTACCATCTTCAACAGAAGGTTATGGTATGAGGTCCTGACGTCTCCAACAGCTGGTAAATTCATGTCATGCAATACTGATGAAATTATTTAGGAATGAGTGGGGTTCCCCTTAGCATATATTTAATAGATTGTTCTTTTTAAAAGCACTAATTGTTTGTACCCTGGAGTACGCCCCCAGTATCTTTATTCCAGCACAAACTATATCATATAATGTCAATTCCAGCTGAAAGGAATTAATAGAGATGGGAAAAAGAAGGAATAAAAAGTGGTACAATTGAACAAGTATGGAAACGTTGCTAGTATGATGAAGAAATAGTTACTGAAAATGTGTAACAGTCAAGTAAATAATATGAAATAATTTTCAAAACGGGTGAACCGTTACAATTCCGTAAAAGGTGCATAGCAAAAATAAGATAACTGACAGTAAACTAGTTTTAAGCACAGCAAAACGAAGAAGCTTCAATAAGCTGAATATTGAATACAATATATAGAACCTATACCTCACTTTGGCAGAAGTGATACCAAAATAACGGTATATTTGGATAGTTATATGCACATAGTATATTTTCGGTAATCCTATTTAAGTAAAATGGAGTTAGTTTATTTCTATTCTCTATTCACTAAGCATTAACGATCGTGCTACACTTATCTTGTTTTGGCACAACATACTATGAACAAAAATAACTTTGAAAGTGGGAAAAATGGAGTTATCTTGTTTTTGCAGTAACCTGACGATGTATATATATATATATTTTTCTTGTTTATTATGAAGTTGCCATCGTTTAACCGCACTAACCGACCCGAGACGGTTTCGGCTTTTCCTCAAGACTAGCCCCGTTAAAACAATATCTCTATTCTTGTTCACGCCCTACATATCCCCTTTCCCGGTGGTAAGCGCGCTTCAATTGTGCCAGCCGTCAGTTATGTCTTGGATCAGAATACTATGCCAACCTAATTTCACGTATTTTTTAATTTTAGCATTGGAATGTTTTCCATTGCCACCCAGTCCGGCAGATAGTGAAAAATCTTATGATAAAAAAGAAAACGAAGTGATAAAGGCAACGAAACAGAGGAGGTTGATAGCCAAAAACAGTAAGTTTGTAGTGTATTTTTCAAGTATTTTTTAACGGTGCAGGTTACACGGACGCTGCATATTTAGGTAAAGCTGCCTAAAATGGTATAAGATCAATGACGATGGAGAAACATGGATAAGCAATAAATTGTTTGCCACTCAAAAAAGGGGCGGCCACTTGTCAGCCACCATAGTCGAGTCACAATGGAGTAGTATTATGGGTTTGAAAACAATCACTAAATCAATATAGCCTCTTATTGTATACAAAAATAGGTGTACTGGTGCATTTCGTTACTCTTAATCGTTTTGTTTACTAGTAATTCCATTTTAAAGTTTAATAAAGCGAATTCAAATTTAGCCAATCGGTGCGATGCGCGCCATACATCAGCAGTGCATCGTTGCCTCGTCAACTTTCAAATCGCGGATTGACGCAATTTTCACGAAACAAACTAAGTTTTCTCCAAAACTATAACAATAAACCCGAAATGATCAACCAAAACAAAGTTGCTATTTATATTATTCCCCCCGACTATTAAGAGGAGAGTGGGAGTCGACAGGGGAAGACGTGTTTACCAGTGCTCCTAGTAAAAAGTTAATTTAAATTTAAAATTTTCTTAGTAAAGAGGAAGCGAAAAATTTACCGCGAGTGTGAAAGTGTGCAGATATTATTTTGTTTCTGTATAGTAACCAAAACGAGAAACAGAATAATTTTGGTTGGATAAATTTAATCCATGGTAATAAAGAACCAGTGTTAAAATTTGGATGCTATACACCCTATGAACAAAAAGTAAGGCAAAAACAATAATACCAATTGGTTGCTATTTGCTGTTGTGAAATAAATTTCTTATATTGGTGTATAGAACAGGACCGGATTTCACATTTTACTGCTTGCATTATGGAGTACGTCAATTGCGGACAAGTTAGAAATGGTCCAATGATAAATTGTGATCTTTGTATGAAACCCGTGCACAGAGATTGCTCTGGTCTCAGTGCATCGGAGCTCAAAGTTGTTGATTTGAAAGGGGGGCGTCAAATGAAATTTTATTGCAAGGAATGTGGAAATGGCATTAGTCAACACTATGTTCTGAGGAAGTTATCATCAATGAGATTAATGAACGTCAACGCAAGGAAAAGAATGTGATAATTTATAATATGCCAGAAAATCCAAACCAACGGGATGATTCAAAAGAGGTTAAACAAATTTTTCGTGAAGCTACCAATGATGAACCTGGAGTAACAATGGCTGCAAGAGTTGGAAAATCAAATAAAAATGGGTACAGACCAGTGAAGGTGATATGTTCGAGTTCTCAAGATGCTTTCCGGATTATACAGGGTAGAAGGAACATTGATAAAGGAAGAAAAGTGTTTCTTGAAGCAGACCTTACCTAGCGGCAGATGGAAACTCAGAATAGACTGAAATTGGAGGTGAAGCAGAGAAGAAATAATGGTGAAACTGACGTTTACATTATATATGTGAGTGAAGTGTCACAAATTGTAAAAAACCTAAAAAAAGTAAGTGAAATTGAATGTAGGTGGCTTACGAACAAAGTTGTTAAATTTACGGAATTCAGTTAATTGTTGTGTGTATGATATTACTATTCTGGTTTAATCGTGGCTCACTGCTGATATAGCGGATGAGGAATTAAATTTTATTGATTATGATATATTCAGATTGGACAGAGACCAAATTTGACCAGTACTCAAACGTGGTGGTGATATATTAATAGCGGTTAGGAAAAAATTATCTGCTAAAAGAGTCAGTATTCCATTAGTATCAGTTGAGCAACTATTTATTTCTATTAATCTAAATAATGAAAATGTTATATTTGGTGGTGTATATATACCGCCATCGTCTGGATTAGGCATATACCAACGGCATTCTGCTTCTGTGAATTTAATACAGGAAAATTATTCGGCTAGCAAGTTTATCGTGTGTGGTGATTATAACATTCGAAATGCTGTATGGTACAAAGATAATGATGATATTGTCGTAGATTGTCCTGATATCTTTCCAGTAAATATATTATCACATGATTTTGGGTATCTCAATATGTTTCAAAAAAACTTAATTCCAAATAGTAGAGGTATATACCTTGATCTTGTTTTTTCATCAGTTAGTGATCTACACGTGTCAAATGCATTAGATCCAATATTTCCGGATAGTATGCACCACACTTTAGTCTCATTTGATTTGAAGTTACAGGTCGATGATCAGCTCATTTATGAAGATTATTTTTATGATTTTAAAAGGGGTAATTATAGGGAATTGGATCAATTTTTTGCTGCTATAAGTTGGGATTTAATATGTAAGGGGCACGCGTGTCTACAAGATTTTCATGAAATAATTTGCACTGGCATCAGCATGTACGTGCCTGTTAGAAAATTCAAAACGTCTAGCTACCCTGGTTGGTTCAACTCGAAACTTAGGCAATTAATTCATGAGAAGAAAATTGCGCATAGAAGATACAAGCACTCAGGTGACATTAATGCAAATAGGTACTTTAGCGATATGAGAGATCAGTGTAAAGTTTTGAAGAATAAGCTTTATGAAACTCATATTGCAGAGATTGACAATAAACTAATAAATGATCCGCGCAGCTTCTGGAAATATATCAATAATCAGAAAAATCGTATAATTTATATGCTAAAATGGCAGAAACCAGTGTAGAGAGTGCTAATTTGTTTGCTGAGTATTTTGCAAAGATTTATAGTGGAGAAATTGTAACCCAAATACCTCACTATAATTATATACGTGACAGTGTCGATATATCACATTATTCTGTAGATGTTAAGGAAATTATTGATT
This sequence comes from Callosobruchus maculatus, assembly GCA_951848785.1. Classification (NCBI taxonomy): domain Eukaryota; kingdom Metazoa; phylum Arthropoda; class Insecta; order Coleoptera; family Chrysomelidae; genus Callosobruchus; species Callosobruchus maculatus. The sequence continues at coordinate 8,858,009 of CATOUR010000139.1, forward strand.
GCATTATCTCGGCGCCATCAAAACTAACAGTTGGTCCTGATGGCATACTACTATTTTTTTTTAAACGATGTATTTTCACACTGGCTAAACCTTTACACTCTATATTTAATATTTCGTTGGAGTCAGGAGTATTTCCAGACACCTGGAAGTCCAGTTATGTCATTCCTATTCATAAGTCTGGTTCAAAGGTAGATGTTGAAAACTATCGTGCTGTGTAATCAGTCAGAGATTCCTAAGTTATTGGGCTTATTATAGGGAGAAAGCTTACATGGAATGGAAAAATGAACCCAGAGCAACATGGTTTTTCTGCTGGTAAGTCCACGTCAACAAATTTGCTGTTATATGTAAACTTTATTATTAAATCCATCGAGGATGGTGGGTAGGTTGATTCCATTTACACGGACTTCTGCAAAGCCTTTGATAGTGTAAATATAGACCTTTTAATTGCCAAGCTCAAATCTTTAGGCATTAATAACAAAATGTAAAGTGGCTTCAGAGCTGTTTAACAGACAGAACGCAGCTTGTATAGTGTGCTGGAGCTATTTCAAATACTATTCCTGTTACGTCGGGTGTTCCCCAGGGCTCTCATATAGGTCCTGTGCTTTTCAATTTATTTGTGAACGATATTGCTCAATTTTTGTCAAGACGAAATTTTTTGATGTTTAAAGTTGTTTCGATTAGTTTTTAACTTTTTTTTTGATTAGTTAAGGATAGAAAAGACGCAGAGCTTCTACAAACTGATTTATCTAATCTATCCCGTTGGTGTGACATCAATATGTTAAACCTTAATATTAATAAATGTAGTTGTATAACTTTCACAGAGTCTAGTAGGCCGGTACAATATGAATATAACATCAAATATTTAGTAAAACAATCTTGGGATACGGCCACATTATTATATTTCCCAAAATATAAAATTTTACGACGTTTCGACGCTTCTATTAGGCGTCATCTTCAGGTATTAAAACTAAAATAAAATATCATAAATGTCAAACAGATACAAAATGACTAACATTCACAATTAATTTTTTTAAAAAACAAAATTACAATTTAAAACAAATAATTAAAATGCAACAGAAAACTTACATTATACCATAACAGTCAAATGTATTATGCCGGGTGGTGTTGGCAATTTGGTTTTTAGTGATAGACTGGCGTGGTGGGACAAAAATATCAAGCTGATAAAATATACGTTAAAAAATATATACAAGTACAAAACGTAAGAAAACTTAAATATCGAGGAAGGTAAATATTGATAAGATGGAAGAAAGTATAGGCTATGTTCCATTTATTAAATCTGCATATATGCATGAAAGATTGCTTGTATCTGTCCTGAAATTCATGCTGTTAGAACTTCTTTTTATATGTATCATCTCTAAGATGTTTCTTTTATACCAATCTTTTTCTTTGCATAAAGTTCTAACATTGTTAAAATCGATGGTATGTTTATTTTCTATAGCATGTTTGCTGAGGGCGGTAGAATTCAGGTTATTACTTTTAATATCATACTTATGTTTATATATGCGTTTATTTAAATATTGTTTAGTTTGTCCTATGTATCTTTACAAGGTATTTCATAAACCAAGTTGCTATGCAAGTCGTTTTCTAATGCATGTTTCAGGCTTGAAAATACTGCACGGGTTGTTATCGTGGCAGTATGGGCAACATTTACGTTAAACTTATTGAAAATTTTATGAATGTTTTCGGAGAGTCCAGGTGTATAAGGCATTGAAAAATATTTCTTTTTATTATTATCATTATTTGAACGTTGCCGGCGGTTATAAAGTTGATGAACTCTCTTCTTGATAGTGGTGTTTGTGAAGTGCTGGGGGTAGTTGTTTTGGGACAGGATATTCCTTGCATCTTTGAGATTGTCAGGTCTGTTTTTGACGTCAGAAAGCAAAATGGCTCGAACGGTGAGACTATTTATTACACTGGTTTTATGTGTCTTCGACACGTTAGAATCGAAGTTAAGGTATCTCCTTGACCATATTGATTTTGTAAGCCAATTTGTTTCAATACAACCATCATTGTCATACTTCAATGTAACGTCAAGAAAATGTAATGTTTTATTATTTTCAACTTCTTTTGTAAATTGTAGCCTGGGATGGAAATTATTGAAAACTTTGAATGTTTGTTCAATTTGATCAGAATGTATACAGAGTAGACAGTCGTCAACGAATTTTTTATAGAAGGCAGGTTTGATGGTCAATTTATCAATAACATTTTGTTCTAGTTCTTCCATGACAAGATTTGCGATAGTTGACGAAATCGATGACCCATTGCAGTGCCAAAAATCTGCGAGTAATATTGATCTTGAAATCTAAAATATGTGGTATTTAAGCAGAACTTCACTGCAGATTTAAATCCATTTAGAGGGAGTGGTGTATAAAATTCTAGATCGCTCCAACGTTTTTCAATGCATGCAAAAGAGACAAGTAGATGGTTGCTTGGAATTGTTTGCGATTTAATAAATTCATGGAAATGCCAAGAATCTTTTATATGATAACTGGAATTTCCTAAATTTTTTGAAATAGTATCAGAGAGGTACTTCGAGAGTTGATATGTAGGTGCACCAGTGTTGCTCACAATCGGCCGCAAAGGAACATTAGGTTTATGTAGTTTAGGCAGTCCGTAAATATAAGGTGCAACACCGTTGTAGCAACATAGTTTGTTTTTTATATTGCTGTCAATAAAATTTTTTGATGCCAACTTAGCACCATTTTGTTTAAATAATCTTGTGTTTTACGTGTTGGGTCAAACTTCTCTTTTCTATAAGTTGTAGCGTCACTCAACAGATTCAATAACTTATCTTTATAAGAAGATATAACCATGATGACTGTTTTATTATATTTATCTGCACAAAGGATACACAGGTGTGGGTGATCTTTCAAGAAATTTTTGGTTGATTTGAGAAGGAAGTTGTATTTGTTCTTACATGTCTTTTTTGTATTATTCAGTTCAGTTAAATCTGCAGTGAAGCTCTGCTTAAATACCACATATTTTAGATTTGAAGATCAATATTACTCGCAGATTTTTGGCACTGCAATGGGTTCACCGATTTCGTCAACTATCGCAAATCTTGTCATGGAAGAACTAGAACAAAATGTTATTGATAAATTGACCATCAAACCTGCCTTCTATAAAAGATATACATTCTGATCAAATTGAACAAACATTCAAAGTTTTCAATAATTTCCATCCCAGGCTACAATTTACAAAAGAAGTTGAAAATAATAAAACATTTTCTTGACGTTACATTGAAGTATGACAATGATGGTTGTATTGAAACAAATTGGTTTACAAAATCAATATGGTCAGGGAGATACCTTAACTTCGATTCTAACGTGCCGAAGACATATAAAACCAGTATAATATATAGTCTCACCGATCGAGCCATTTTGCTTTCTGACGTCAAACACAGACCTGACAGTCTCAAAAAGGTAAGGAATATCCTGTCCCAAAACAACTACCCCCAGCACTTCACAAACACCACTATCAAGAAGAGAGTTCATCAACTTTATAACCGCCGGCAATGTTCAAATAATGATAATAATAAAAAGAAATATTTTTCAATGCCTTATACACCTGGACTCTCCGAAAACATTAATAAAATTTTCAATAAGTTTAATGTAAATGTTGCCCATACTGCCACGATAACAACCCGTGCAGTATTTTCAAGCCTGAAACCTGCATTAGAAAAGGACTTGCATAGCAACTTGGTTTATGAAATACCTTGTAAAGATTGCCCCAACTTATACATAGGACAAACTAAACAATATTTAAATAAACGCATATATAAACATAAGTATGATATTAAAAATAATAACCTGAATTCTACCGCCCTCAGCAAACATGCTATAGAAAATAAACATACCATCGATTTTAACAACGTTAGAACTTTATGTAAAGAGAAAGATTGGTATAAAAGAAACATCTTAGAGATGATACATATAAAAAGAAGTTCTAACAGCACGAATTTCAGGACAGATACAAGCAATCTTTCATGCATATATGCAGATTTAATAAATGGAACATAGCCTATACTTTCTTCCATCTTATCAATATTTACCTTCCTCGATATTTAATAGTTTTCTTACGTTTTGTACTTGTATATATTTTTTAACGTTTATTTTATCAGCTTGGTATTTTTGTTCCACCACGCCAGTCTCTCACTGAAAACCAAATTGCCAACACCACCCGGCATAATACATATGACTGTTATGGTATAATGTAAGTTTTCTGTTGCATTTTAATTATTTGTTTTAAATTGTAATTTTGTTTTTTAAAAAAATTAATTGTGAATGTTAGTCCTTTTGTATCTGTTTGACATTTCTGATATTTTATTTTAGTTTTAATACCTGAAGATGACGCCTAATAGAAGCGTCGAAACGTCGTAAAATTTTATATTTTGGAAATATAATAATGTGACCGTATCCCAAGATTGTTTTACTAAATATTTGGTACCGACGGTCAGGATTTAAAAAAATAAAAAATTCTATAACATTAAAAACAAATTTGGAAAAACGAAATCATGTGAAGGGTTTGGGGATAACTTTTGACGAAAGTTTGAATTTTAAACGGCACATAAATGATGTGTGTCTTACAAAATGTTGGGATTTATCCAAAGATTAGCTTGCGATCTCACCGTAAGGTCATGGAAATCACTTTTCTGTTCTCTAGTGAGATCAGTATTGGAGTACAATTCAGTTATTTGGTGTCCTACATATCATCAGGAAATATTGCTGCTGGAAAGAGTTCAGAATAAATTTTTAAGGATTTGTGCATATAAATTGGGGCTTCGACATGGTTTCTACGAATATTCCGATATTTTAAATTGTTTGAACCTAAACACCTTGGAGCACCGTAGAATAGAAGCTGATTTGAAGTTTTTCCATAAGTTAATTAATGGCATTGTCGACTGCTCAGATTTATTAAAGCTTGTTAGTTTTAACATGAATAGGACGACTAGGGTACCAGAGATTTTTTTGAGCAAAGTCATACTACTAACTATGGTAGAAATGACCCTTTAACAAGGATGATCCGTCTTGCTCCAATATTTTGACTCCTCAGTGGTATCTTTTAAATTAGCGGTTAATAATATATAGTTAGCAATATATTTGTAATAGGTACTCTGTCATGTAAATGTAAAATTGCACACACACACACACACATAATTGTTAATGTTTTCTTTTGTTTGTATTCTCTATTTTATTTAAATGTCTTCTGATATTTTGATCTAATTGTAAAATGGTTCATCCGTAAATAAATAAATAAATAATAATTGATTTAATAGTCGGTGATTATTCCCCTATTCATACCGTTATTTTTTAGAGTTCTCTATCTGTTAGCTCGTCGAGGGTACACGCCAGTACACGGGTTTATTAGTCAAAGAGTAGCCTCAAATTTTCACGGTGATTATACTGAGAATTTACAGTTTGGTGTCGATTAGTTTTCCGTATAAAAGTCACGAATAAATATGTTAGCTGAAAAATTTCTGTGAGTGGGCGATAGCTACTGCCCTATTTGAGATAGGAAAAATGTCTCAAATAAAAAATTTAGAGGGCAAATAAAATTGTTACAAAAATATTCACCATTATACCAATTGTGTGTCCAATAAACGTGTGACTTATCAAAGTTAAATTTTTTTAAATAGAATCCCTTGTATACAGGGTGAGTCAAGCTCAACGCCTCGGACTTTTGTGGCCAAACAATACCACTTTTCGAAATACCAACTTGGGGAGTGTATGTACATGTAGGTCGGGCTGGACTACATTCTAAAAATAATGACTTTCATACGAGTCTAATAAAAGCGTGACATATCAAAGTTGTTTTTTTAAATATAACACCCTGTATATTATTGCATATTTAGAATCCCGGGTGAATTTTAGTGTGACTTTATGTATCACACATGGGACTTTCAGCAAACCGTTTAGGTTCAAATCACAATTTTTGGTAAAAAGTAGATATCAGAAAAAAATCGAATATCGCAGCGATTATAAAACATAGAGAGCTATGACTTTGCCTAGTCACGTTTTATCACCCCCCCTCTATCTTCGATCCCTCCCCTTTGAAGTCCAAACTGCCTCTAGAACTAAATACCAAGCGTCATCCGATTTTTTTCTGGACTTGAAAATTAGGTAGGTACGCATCATTGCCTTAACTATAACTAATACAGAGGCTGATCATCGTCAATAGAATAGGAAGGTCTTGTTTTTCACCGTCGTTGATCACGGGGATGAATTCTAGTCCAGAAAAGAAATAATTCCTTCCATCGCAAAAAGCTGTCTGTCTATCACACACATGCTATGTGAAAAGAATCAATTATACAGGTTATCCGAATATTCGACCAACAACGCCTTCAGGTGATATACCTTACATTTTTATGAACATTGAGATAGGAGCATGGAGCCTTAAAATGCTTCATTTTCAAGATACAGGATGTCAAAGTTTTACTTTTATTTTCGTATTCTTTTCTCTATTATTCTGCGATAAAATGGCACAACGATCTAAAATTACGAATCGGGGGTTTTTTAAGGCGAGAAATATAAATGTTATCACGGTTTTGCTATCATGCCTCTTATCAAAATCAATCGGTATCAAAAAAATCGTTTCCTCAATACGTTTTACGTGAAAAAGGGATACTTTGTTTAAGTCCCTACAGGCAACCGTTTTTGAGATAATCTTCATTGAAATTTCCAATGCGACTGAATTTCCGCACGAGTGAATATTAGGCTTATACTTTTACATACCATTTACGAAGTATTCTTAAACTCCAAGACCACCTATTTTCAAAATTATATTTGTTTGAAACATGTTTTTTGATCTAATATTGATTCGTTTGAGAATAGGTACCGACTTCTTTTGACCACATTTTACTTTTAATTGGGGTGCTTAAGAAATTGCATTAAAGGTTACCTCGAAAACGGTTACCTCTAGGGACTTAAACAAAGTGTTCCTTCTTGTGTAAAACACATTGAGGAAACTATTTTTTTAATATCCACATTGATGCACCAACTAGGAAAAAGTTTTATTAATTTAAAGGAGTTCGATGTGCCTTAGGTGGCGCCCTCTATTCATGATAGCAAAACTGTGATTGAAAATGGACTTATCGCTTTAAAATACCCTCCAATACGTAATTTTAGATCAATTGAGAAAAAACGAAAATAAAAGTGAAGCTTTGACACCCCGTATCTTGAAAATTAAGCATGTTAAGGCTTTGTTCCTATCTTAATGTTCAAAAAAATGTGAGGTCAAGCGTTGTCGGTCGAATATCCGGTCACTGTATAATATATAACATCTCGTTAATGTTACGGTTATACGTTCGCAATAAAATATAATACTTGTATATTTGATTTAGGTCCCAATCCGAAAGCTCAAAGGTATAATAGTGATGACTTGTACAAACCAAGGCCGATCTTTGGTAGCAGTCGTAGAAGCAGGAGTGCCAAAGTGATGGAATCTTAAGGTAGAGACAAAGCATATATTTTTTCTTTAAGAAGTTTGTATTTTTTTATCAGTTCCTTATGTATGTTACTGAATATAATTATGTTTTTAATAAACATAGCATTAACATTATACTTGTGTAGTATTATTACTATATACAGATTGACCTGACCGTTCAAGTATGTAACATTGATACTAACAATAACAGACATTTTGTTATACAGTGCATTTCTAAGAAACATGGTATATTTAGGTGTTATATCCCCTTGTCGTACAGAATACGTATCCCCGTTAGTAGTACTTAAAAAAAATGGTGGGTCGGTTCGAGTATGTAGAGACGCCAGATTTTTAAATACAGTGATGGAAGGCGATGCTATACAACTCCTCCACATACCGAAGAACTTCTGACAGAATTTAATAAAAGCTAGGTACGATCTGCGTTAGACATGACAGTCGGCAAGTCCCCATTAAGGGGGAACATCGGAAGTCTACTGGGTTCACTTTTGAAGGTATAACATAATGCTATAATGTACTTCTTTTTGGTTTAAAAACGTCGGTAGCATCCTTTATTCGAGGTCCGAGTAAAGTGTTCGGCTCGCAGTTCGATGATATCTTGCTACTTTACGTCGACGATATGATATATTATTCTAGCACATTGTATTATTGTTACCAGAATTTAATTTAACCATAAAACTGCACGAGTGTGCTTTTGTTCGAGTTTTTGAAAATACAACGCTTGATCATGTTTTCGTCGACCGGTTGCGCACCAAAGCGAATCACAAGAAATTGAATTAAGGGCTTATCCATTTTGTACCAGAGCTTATAATGTTTTTCAGATCTGACCTTACTTTACTTCCACTTTTAAGCAAAAACCAGCCATGGTACTGGGGTACTGTTTTTCACCTGGTTTTAACCGAATTTGGAAAGGCGTTTTTGAAAGTCATAATGTCGCATCCAGAATTTACGAAAATGAAAAGATTCTATGTTCAGTGCGACAGTTCGAACTATGCTGTGGGCGCTTCTCTATCTCAGTTGGGACCGGATGGCAAAAGAGATACCGTGGCGGTTGCTAGTAGTGTGTCGCGGGGATCAGAATTACGATATACCGTCACGAAGAAGGAAGCTTTATCCATTGTTTGGGCCAACCAGCAACCGCCATCAGTGATCATAAAGCTCTCTTTTTTCTGATGTCCACTCCTTCATATCAGCCTGATACACCGGATGAGATCCAAAAGATCGAAACAGCGCTGTCTTGGACCAGTGTCTGATGCGATTCAGGACGTGTGTGGTTGTGATATCCTTCAGTCGCTTTGGGTTAGGGTGAAAATAATGTTCTTGATGTTTCCCCAAAGGAAGCATTCGACTCAATAGAATAATAATAGAATAATTCAATGCCGATACGGGTATTAGCCCACGGAGTATTTGTTGGTTCACTGCTTTGGAAGTCTAGGTTAAGGCGACGCTGCCAATTGCGGTCACAAACTTTGCACGCCTAAAAATCAGGTCAGGCTATTTTGGGGTCAAAAGACGTCCGCGTTCATTAAAAAAATGTTCTATTGGCCAAATAGGCCAATCGTTAGTCCCAAAAAGCCTCTGTTCGTGAAAGGTCGGAAATAAATGAAATTTGGTAGTACGGTTGACATTGGTCCCCGGAAAATAGTTTGCGAATAATTATTCCACATGAAATCAATGAAGCTAAAACCATGAGTTGTTGCCGGTAAAGTCAAGAGAGAGGTATGAAATGGCCATAACGAAATTAATATCTCGAAAGCCACTACAAGTACTGCAACGCCTAATACTAATTTCAACATATCGACTACTGTTCACATTCTTAATACTATTAATATAAGTAATAATAATTATTGTTATAATTGTACAGTTAATGTTCATAAGTAATATAAGTATCTAACCCTATTGTTTTTTAATATTTTATCTAATAACCGGCTGCAGAAAAAATATTTACCGCTACCCGAAAGTGACCTACGGCTCGCCCGGGTGTGGCCTACCTACTCATCCCGTAAAAAATCACTTTTGGGACTTGTTACGTAAATAAACATTTCACTTAAATTTTGACGTTTATACAGGGCGATTCATATAAAACTTACATTTTTTGAATCGAACTCCCTATATATTATTGGATATTTGATTTTCTTGGAAATTCTAGTCTGACTATGTATCGTACATAGAACTTTAAACTAACTGTTTAGTTTAGGCGCAAATCGCTTGGTATAAGTAGGTATTAGAAACAAATTGAATATCGCAGCGATTATAAAACTTAGAAGGCCGTTACTTTGCGGTACGACTAAGCATGAGATGCGTCACCTCAGATCAGACGGTTAAATTTGAATTTATTTTGTACTTCAAGAAATCGGTAGATTAATTAAGAGATTTCAATTACAGATAACTTGATTTTTTCAAATCTATTTTTGTTTACAGAATCAAATGTAAAATTTGATTGCCTTTCTAACGATATAGGATTCTCAATGTGAATCTTTTTTAGTCCTCATTTTATTTCAAATTTTCAGTCAAATTGGTGCTTTACAATTTTGCTACTTACAAGCAACCTAGCAGGCCATGAAAAATAGACAAAGGCCTGTTAAGATGGAAGAAACCAACTAACTTAGTAGAAAGATATACAAATCTAGAGCTACGAGGCAAGATTATGAAAATTCCTTACAACACACCATCTCTAAGACAACAGCAGTGAGATATCTAATGTCAATGAGAAGCTGGAGTATGACAATGACGATCAAAGTATTGAAACAAAAGGAAAACTACCAGCGATTGTGCTGAAAGCCTAACATCTTCAGAATGAAATTTCATAATTAATGGGATAAAAAAAGTAGTCATTTCTCTTAAGTCAGAAGTAAAGATATCTCTTAACTGGAGCATTCTGAGCATCTACTGAAATTATCGTTAGAATTTTTATTACTCCATATATTGTAATTGTGTTAGTATGTTTCTGCCAAGTAAATGATGTTTTATAATTTAACATACTGCAATTCAGTTTTAATGCTCTGCGATTTTGCTAATAAGTAGAAGTACCTACTGAAGAATTTGAAGGGCTCCAGTCAGAGATATTGTCACCTTTGACTTACGGAAATTACTTCTTTTGTATGGTATTTAATGTGAAAATTTATTCTGAAGATATAGATATTCTACTGCCAGCAACAATCGCTGGTATTTTTCGTTTCATTTAAAATTTTGTACTACAGATTTTGGAAATGATCGTGGTCGCGAAAGATAAGCATTCTTGTTGTAGCTGTTGTTTCTAGTTAGAGCTAACATATAAGAAATTTTTGTAGTCTTGCCTCATTACTCTAGTTTTTTTGTTGGTTTCTTCCATCTGAACAGGTATTTGTTTATTTTTAATGGCCTGCTAAGTTGCGTATAGGTTGTAAAAATGGAAACCACCGATTTGACAGAAAGTTTGAAATAAATGAAAACTAAAAGAGAATGATATTGACAATTCCACATTGTTGGAAACGTTATCAGACTTTACATTTAGGGCCGGTTGTACAAACACAGTTTAACTCGAGTTCAACTTTGAACCGAGTTCATTTCTAATTTGTTGTTGTACCAACAAAGTTCAAGCGTTGACTTCAGTTCAACCTCGGATCACGTTGAACGGCCACCGAGGAGCGTTTAACGGCGGTTCAAGGTTTAAAATGGCGATGTTTACGACCAGCTGATCAGTTTCTAACCTGAATATCCGACGTGATCGTGAGTGACATAGTCAAATGCGATATTTTCACTTGAGTTACATGATGGAGTACTTTGACGAACCTTTGACCGAGGATGACATTGTTAGAAAAAACGAATTGAAAAATGCCCAATGAAATTTGTACCTAATGTATCGTGAACAAATTCTCCATTAATTGTAAGCACATTAGCAATAAAAGTTTCCGCATCATCGTCGAATATAGATGTGAATCCTGTATTTGGGGTCCGATTATTTCTTTTATTGATATGTCCAAGTCCTGTATTTTGAAACCCAGCGAAGGCCCACCGCCGGTACTATGGATGTATTGTTTCTCATCGGCAAATTTTTGTTTTGTCCTTTTTTTAAATTTCGGTATTTGCTTTTCAGTACCTTTGCTTCACGAAATATCGCTCCACGCAAACAGAAGTTTATTCTTATATTTTTTCACCAATTCTATTAATACGGCCTCCTCTTTCGCCGTAAAATTAGTCGCCCTTTTTTTGGATTCCATTATAAAATTGCAAAATACTTCTTGACTGACAACAAAGTTTGATGAATGTCAGAACCTGACATTCATAAATAGACGTGACATTAACATAACCTGCATAACTTTAAACATTAAAAACGAAAAGTAACTAGTTTCGCCACCAAATACCCTATATCCATTGCTACCAATCCTCTTTTGTTCAGCTGATCCTTCCCAGAACCGAGTTTGTACAACCCGTCAACCGTTGAACCGTGTTCATCACTGAACTTAAGGTTACGTGATCGGGAGTTCACTGAGCGTTTGTACAACCGGCCCTAAATGGTATACAAAAAATTAGGCATTCCCATTTGAAATAATCAGGTTACCTGTGGTTGAAATTTCCTTAATTAATCTACTGATTTCTCCAAGTACAAAAAGAATTCATATTTGACTGTCTGACCTAAGATGACGTATTTCATGCTTAGTCGCACCTCAAAGTCACGGCCTTCTAAATTTTATAATCGCTGCGATATTAATTTTGTTTTCTTATACCTACTTATACCAAAAATACTGATTTGCGCCTAAACGGTACATTTAAATTTCCATATTATACATAAAGTCACACTAGAATTCCAAGGAATCCAAATATGCAATAACATATTGTAACATACTGTATATTATGGTATTTGTGTATTGTGTGTAGTTGTCATGCATGACGTAAAGTCAAAATGTTAGGTTAGATCTTTGAAGTGTAAACGTCATCGAATCGTCTGGAGTTTTCGGGAATGACGGATGGGCATTCTCGAAGGTCATCGAATTCTCTAGATGGTTCGATGAAGTGTATATAAGGCGCCACGGGTAGCGTGGAGCAGTTCAGTTCAGTTGAGTTCAGTTCTAGTTGAGATACGGTTAAGAGATATTGTATTGAGTTGTGAAGTAAAACGGTGAACGTTACGTCCAGTTTGATTCTTTGGTGAAGAAAAAGAGGCCGTCGTGACAACATTATAAAAAATAATTTTGATATGAATCACCCTGTATAAACGTCAAAATCTAAGTGAAAATATTTCAACGTTATAGCCCTCAAGGGCATGATCCTAGCATGATCAAGTAACAGATTTTTGCAATATGCTTTAGTAAGTCCACAATCCTACGTTCATTCACGATTGTCCCACCCTGTAAAAGTTTTAGCTACTCAAGTGCGTGCGAATGGGAAAATAATACTGAGGTGTTTTCTTAAAATCAATTTACTATGATAAAAAATCCTGATATCACAGTCTGTCAATTAGAATGCAAAAATAATTATTGAGAATATGTCGCAATTACACAGCTGAGAGAATAAAAAAATTGCAAGTCAAGATTTATCTATCTAGAAGTAAGTAATATTAAATAACTATGTCAATGTACCATTCAATATATTGCTGGCAATGAAAAAAAGTATGGCAGGCAACGTTCGTAGCCCCACAGTGAAAACATGCAGGATCGTCGCATATTGCAAGCAGATTTGAATAAACGACTCAACTGAATTAAATGCACACTTTTTTTAATACTGTTTTCTCCACCTGTAGGTTTTCAAAGAAATTACGGTTTAAACTGCTAGAAATATATGTGATGGTACTGTTATCTATGTGAAAGATGTCCACTGTCCACTATTCAATATAAAAATAAATACTAGTAAATTTCTAAGAATCAACTTTAATATTAGGCATTTTCAAAAAAAAAAATAGGCCTAAATGGATACCTCCATTATTTGACACCCTGGAGTATTTAAAAGATTTACAGCAGTACTTATAGCAAACAAATGACGCAGATCGGGAAATATTTTCAGGAGACATGAATATAGATGCTGAAACCTGAATCGATAGAAACAAATAGCTACCTAAATATACTTAATTTTAATGGTTTCATATCCCAGATAAATAAACCTACAAGAGTAACTTCAACCTCTAAGTCTGCTATTGATGACATTTTTGTCAAGAAAAAGCCAATGTTAGAAAGCAGAATTGAGATTGATCCTATAATTTTTCATACAGATCTGCCACTACTCCCCATTTGTTTTTGTAGATTTCAAAGAAAATATAAATATATGTAATGTTGATGTAGAAAAGTCGTTCAAAATTATCAATTATAGTAGATTAAAGAGGGAGCTTGATAAAGAAAAATGGGTTGAAGTGATAAAGTGTAATGATTCACAGGATGCTTATAATATATTTTTTGATAAACTTAACGCATACAGGATGGCCAATCGGGTGACGATAATAATTTTTTTTCAGATAGCCCGTGCCGAGACCTATCCAAAACACCCCCATGTATGTGTACCGATTATTGATAGTTTTCGAGTTATGATTTTTTTTGAAAACTTAGAGATTTTCCAGTTTTTCCAAAAAATCGTCAAAAACAAAAGCAAGAATGCTTTTTGGCTTTTATTTTTTTCTGCCATTATATTCAGTATTAAGCCTATTTTAATATCCAATAAAGAGAACCTGTACATCCGAACAATAATTAGGTACATTTTGGGCCCAAAGTTTGAAATCTCTGTTTTTAGTCAGGAGACCAAAACCTTCAAAATAAAATTAAAAATACTTATGCCTAGTTTTGGAGCTTCAAACTAGTCTTAAAAACTTTGCAAGACATTGAAATTTCGAAATAATAATGAAAACGTAGCACTTATGGGGACATTTTGCGCCGTACGTGAGTGTTAAATGTAAAAAGATGATAATTCACGAATTTCCAAAATGATTTAAAAAACTATTGTTTTGCTTTATTATGATAAATTAAAGAAAAAAACTCGTAACAACTAATAAATTCGATAATCATTGATGTTTTGATAACTTTTAATAAAAAAACTAAACCCAAATTGTGATTTTTGTAGTGTTTTTGCTATGTAATATTGAACTTCTGCTAAATTAAGTTGTATGGAAAGTTAACAAAAGAAAGGAATAATAAAACAATAATCTGACTTCCAATTTCATGGCAGAATTACCTGGGAAGTGATGTCATAGCAAACGCTATCCCTTCCTTTCAGAGTAGCTTTTTGCGAGCTCATGTCGGCGAAGCGCAGTTGTGTTAATTAATTTTCGGTAATGGGCAAGGCAATGTTCGGATGGACCTAAAAAGGTGATTTATATCGCTAGATCTTCTTTGACAGGTCAGTAGACAGCCTATCATGAATACAACAAGTTTTTAAGTTTTTCAACCCCCCACCCCCCAAACACCCAAATTCCACCCCCACCCAAAAAAACGCAGAAAATGGTCAAGAACCTCTAAAATGCCTAAAAATGAAGTTTCATGAATATTTGAAATTATTGTTTTAATTACTCCCCCGCCCATGTACCGATTTTCAAAATTATAGCAGCATTACCTACTAAGATCCCACAGCATATTGCTGCCCACATTTCATCACAGTCCATGCAGCGGTTACTGAGATTACGAGGCTAGAAAAACGCGTACAGACAGACAGACCGACAGGCAGACCGACAGACAGAACGACGGAAATGAGTGACGCGGATTTTCGTTATGTAGACATTATAAAATGCCCAAAAAACCTATTATCTCAAAATCGAAAATTTTCACGATCACAATCCTCCCCTCACCTATCGGTGTGGGAAGTTAAAGGGATGGCGTATGCTACAATAACGCTTCCCAGGTAATTCCGCCATGAAATTAACTTTCCATACAACTTAATTTAGCAGAAGTTCAATAGTACACAGCAAAAAGCACAGGTATTAATTTTTTTATTAAAAGTGATTAAAACATCAATGATTATCGTGTTTATTAGTTGTTATGAGTTTTTTTCTTTAATTTGTCATAATAAAGTAAAATAATAGTTTTTTAAATAATTTTGGAGATTCGTGAATTATCACCTTTTTACCTTTAACAGTCACGTACGGCGCAAAATGCCCCCATAAGTGCTATTTTTTTATTATTATTTCGGAAGTGCAATGACTTGCAGAGTTTTTAAGATTAGATTGGAGCTCCAGAACCAGGCATAAGTATTCTTAATTTTATTTTGAAGGTTTTGGTCTCCTGACTAAAAACAGAGATTTCAAACTTTGGGCCCAAAATGTACTTAATTATTGTTCGGATGTACAAGTTCTCTTTATTGGATATTAAAATGGACTGAATACTGAGTATAATTACAGAAAAAAATAAAAGCCAAAGAGCATTCTTGTTTTTGTTTTTGACAATTTCTTGGAAAAACTGGAAAATCTCTAAGTTTTCAAAAAAAAATCATAACTCGAAAACTATCAATAATCGGTACACATACATGGGGGTGTTTTGGATAGGTCTCGGTACGGGCTATCTAAAAAAAAATTATTATCGTCACCCGATTGGCCACCCTGTATATTGACCACACCACACCACAATAAAGATGATTCAAAAAAGAACAGAAAATTAAAACCCTGGATTTTTTCAGTTTGATTACGTCTATTCATAAAAGAGATGCAAGAAAAAATTAATGAAGCATTTCCATCCAGATTAACATAGAGAATATATTATAGTGTATCGATATAAATTGAACATACTTATAAGGAAAGCTAAATACGATATTATAAAATTCAGATTGATATGGCTAGAGGTTATTAATTGTAACAAAATATGGAATTATCTTAACGACCTTATTAGATGGAAATTTTAACAAAAAATCGCAGGTAGAAAATACTAACATAAGTGGAGAAAATGGACAGTTAGTCACAATTTCAGTGGAAAGAGCAAACCTGTTTAACACTTTTTTTATAAACATAGGTATGAACAATAAAACAAGTAACCAAGAACTACCAGATCATTTCCTGAAAGATAAATCTATCAAACCATCGATTTTTTTTAGAACCACCAACGAATAGTGAACTGGTTATGCATATATCGAATTTAAAAAATAACTCCTCACCTGGTCCCGATCGTATAAGTGTAAAACTCATAAAGCATGTTCATAGCTTCATTTCATCTCCCTTAGTTCATATCTTTAATCTAAGTCCCGCAAGCAGTAAAATCCCTAAGCAATGGAAAGAATCTGTTGTCACCCCTGTGTATAAAAGTGGTAACAAAGCAAAGCTCACAAATTATCGTCCCATCTCTGTTATTAACTATTTTGCAAAACTGTTTGAACATGTTGTCAAAAAAGGCTGAACAATTTTTTAGAAAACCGCAATATAATAGCAGACAACCAATTTGGATTTACAAAAAACTTAAACAATGAAGACGCAATTTTGAGATTGATGGAAGTTACATAACTATGGCATTAGGGGCGTAGCTCTTAATCTACTACAAAACTACTTAACAGATAGGATACAAAGGGTAAAGATATATGAGGTAAATTCAGTTCAAGGACCACCGTGAAAATTGGAGTCCCTCAAGGTACAATTTTAGGTCCTATGCTCTTCTTAATTTATATAAACAGTATTACAAAAATTAATGACTTGAAAGGAAATATAGTAATATGTTATGCAGATGATACGGCAATTGTTGTCACTGGATCAGAGTGGGATGAAATGCGCAAGAATTTGGAAGCATGTTCAGTGAAGGTGAAGCAGTGATTAGATGTTAATCTACTCAAACTAAATGTAAGCCAACTCTAGCAAATCAACCGAATATCAGGCAAACATTGTGATAGAAATGACTGCGATTGTGAAATCTTAGAGAAAGATACAGTTGTTAAGTATTTGGGGGTTAAAATTGATCATCGCATTAGGTGGATTGATCATATTGTTACAAGTCTTTAGTCCGATTGGGCAAAGGACACTTGGTACGGATTTCACTATTTATTTTCACTATGTGCACTACGCCTAGCCTAATACTTAACAGTCTAATTTATCTAAAGTCACTACATTAATTTATATTGGTCCTTAACTTCACTAATTTATGTCAGTTCATTTATTGCGCGCGCGCCATTGGAACGTCGCGTATTTCAATACTACCGAACACTGACTGCTGCCCTCTATTGAAGTGTCAATAGAGGGCAGCAGTGTTAGTGAACTGTAACTGTCGCTGCCTGGCTGCTGGTTATACAGATGCCTGCTGAACGCCGAGAACCCTGGCGCGCCGCTACCGTCGGTTCTGGAAAGCTTCTGAACGTCTGAATTCTAGATCTCACGTAAATCGGCTTGGCCGTCCAGGGCCGGACTGGCACACTGCCCCCTCCTTAAGGCCGTTTCGTCCCCGAAACGTTCATGTCTGAATGGACACAGTACGCCCTTCTTGCAGCCAGATGTTTGGTAAAAGAAGCAATCCACGGTTCTGTGTGCTGTCGGTCCTCTCGGGTTCCAGCTGCAGACCAGAATTTCAATTCCCGTGAACCTGAAGAGAACTTGCATGTTTCGGATGATCCGCCAATGCAGGCCGTCCCGTCCGCAAGCTAGCTTAGGGATCGCCAGTTTCAAAACATTTGCGGTTAGCAGCTTCTCTCTGAGGTCCAGGAGTGCCTCCCATACAGTCCGGTACGTCGGTTTCTGATAGGACTTCTCCTTCGCAATCAAGTAGTAGAGTCGCCTCTGGTCACTTCGTAACTCCAGCACTTGTCCGACTCGTCCACCCTGTCTCTTCAGCTCGTCCACTTGGCCAAACAGACGTTGGAATTCACTGGCAATCCCTCGGGACATCCGAAGATCTCTTGCGACACAATGTGCCGACGCGTACTCATCCGGCACCGTGAACAGATCTCGCTGTTCCTCACGAGTCACGCCAAACTTAGCCTTCGCTGTACCAGTGTGAGTGGCCATGAAATCCTCGAAGTTCAGATCTGGGTGGAGTTGCTCAAGTTCTCTAACTTGCGCCTCGGCATTATCTCCAGCAAACGGTGCCAACCTGTTGAAGTGTACGACTCTGGGTTTTCCACCGTTGGCCTTCTTGATTCGATAGACTACGTCATTGATCTTCTTGATGACCTCATACGGGCCCTCCCAGGAACTCTGGAGCTTCGGTGACAAGCCTCGGCGTTTCTGAGGGTTGTACAGCCAGACCAGGTCTCCAGGTTGGTACGCTGTTTCGCTGGACCCTACGTCGTACGTCATCTTCATGCAGTCGCTTGCGGTGCGAATATTATGGCGAACTTTCTCATGGGCCTCGTCCATTCTGCTGCGAAGGTTGGCAACGTAATCTTCGCCTGCCACATCGTCCCCTGGTTTGCAGCCAAACATGAGGTCACAGGGTAGCCGGAGCTCTCGCCCAAACACAATACTGGCCGGTGTCTCTCCCGTGGTTTCATGGACTGCCGAGCGGTACGCCAACAGGAACAGATAGAGCCAGCTGTCCCAGTCTCGCTGGTGGTCGGAAACAACCTTAGCCAAATAGCGGTTCACCGTCCTATTCATCCTTTCCACCATGCCGCCCGACTGAGGATGTAACGCCGTGGTCCGAGTCTTCCTAATCCCCAAAGTTTTGCACAGGTTCTGGAAGAGCGCAGACTCGAAGTTCCTTTCCTGGTCCGAATGCAGCTCGAGAGGAACTCCAAAACGGCAAATCCAGTCCTTGACCAGAGCGTCAGCAACGGTTGCGGCCTCCTGGTTTGGCAGAGCGTAAGCTTCGACCCATTTGCTAAAGTAGTCAATCACCACGACGATGTACTTATTCCCAGCTTCGCTCTCCGGAAAAGGTCCTGCTACGTCGATAGCGATCATCTCGAAGGGACTTCCGACGTTGTAATGGCGCATAGGAGCTTTCTTACGTCTCTGTGGATCGTTGCTGGCGGCACAAGCTGTACACTTCCTGCACCATTCCTTGACGTCTTCCTTGCACCTAAACCAGTAGAATCGCATAGGAGCTTTCTTACGTCTCTGTGGACCGTTGCTGGCGGCACAAACTGTACACTTCCTGCACCATTCCTTGACATCTTCCTTGCCCCTAAACCAGTAGAACCGCTCCCGAACCTTCTCTAGGGTCTTGGCCACGCCCAGATGACCTCCAGTGGTTCCGCTGTGAATCTTCTCGAGTACCTCGGCCACGCGGTTCCTAGGCACCAGGATCTGTTTTCTTTCCTGGGCCCCTTCCTTGTCTTCCAGGATTCGTCTCAGGATGCCATCCTCCAGCACCAGACTGTCCCACTGAGCCCAGTAGGACTTGACGGTAGGCGAGTAAGGTGAAACCTCCTGCCAACTCGGTCGTCGATCCTCCCTTTTCCACTCGATGATCAGTTTCAGGCTGGGATCCTCCTCTTGATCCCTCTGGAGTACGGCAGGGTGCCAGCGATCATCCACAACAGTGGTTCTCCTTGTCATGGCGTCCTTCGTCTCGGCTCGGTTGCAGTGAGCACAGTCGTCGGGACACGGTCTCCTCGAAAGCGCATCCGCATTCCCATGAGACATGCCAGCACGGTGTTCGATGTCAAAGTCGAATTCCTGCAGTCTCTCGATCCACCTGGCTACCTGCCCCTCTGGATTCTTGAACCGAAGTAGCCATGTCAGGGATGCATGGTCCGTCCTCAGCAAGAACTTGCTCCCGTACAAGTACTTGTAAAAGTACTCCATGGACTTGACGATAGCCAGCAATTCTCTCCGAGTGACGCAATAGTTTCTCTCGGGCTTAGATAACGTCTTGCTGAAATAGCCGATTACCACCTCTCGACCATCTTGTATCTGCGACAGAACTGAGCCTATTCCTACGTTGCTCGCATCGGTGTCTAACAGAAATTTGTCAGTAGGTAGGGGATAGCTTAGCACTGGAGCCGTCGAGAGAGCCTCCTTCAGCAGGTCGAAAGCTTACTTGCAGTCATTTCCCCACTGGAACCTCCGGCCTTCCTCCGTAAGCCTAGTCAGCGGCTTGGCGATGGTAGCAAATCCAGCCACGTATCGACGGTAGTATGTACACAGACCTAGGAAACTTCTTACGTCATGTTTGTTGTTGGGTACCGGCCATTCTCTTACTGCTTCGATCTTCTGAGGATCCACTGCTATGCCTTCTTGCGAAACCACATGTCCTAAATATTGCACCTTCTTCTGGAACAGATGGCACTTCTTGGGGCTCAGCTTGAGGCCTGATTGGCGCAGCCTCTTAAATACTTGTTCCAGGTTCTTGAGGTGATCGTCGAACGATTTCCCAACCACGATGATCTCGTCTAGGTAGACCAAGCAGCCCCTTCAAGACAGTCTCCATGAGCCTCGCAAATGTAGCTGGTGCATTACACAGACCAAACGGCATAACCGTAAACTGCCACAACCCCGAGCCGACGGTGAACGCAGTCTTTTCCTTATCCCCTGGGTTCATCTCGACTTGCCAGTAGCCACTTATCAGATCAAGCGTGGAGAACACCTTAGAACCCGCCAAAGTGTCTAGGGTGTCGTCAATTCCTGGCAGAGGGTAGCTGTCTTTCTTCGTTACATTATTGAGCTGCCGACTGGCGATGACCAAAGACTCGCTGATTGCTCGATCACCCCCTCTTCTTCCATTTCCTTGATGATCCTATCCGCTTCTTCTCGCTTGGCCAATGGTAGCTTCCTTGGTGGTTGCCGAATAGGTGGTACATCGCCCGTGTGGATCTTGTGTCAGATCACATTTGTCCTCTCCTTCTTTCCAAAGCCAACATCGAAGATATCCTGGTATTCTGTGATGAATACCCTCAGCCTCTTCTGTTGTTCCCTGTTCAAGCCTTTCGACGAATAGATAGATAGATAGATAGATAGATAGTTTATTCATCCAGTAAAATCTACAAGCTGAGATATTGGATACGTCACAGTTAAAACAGAGACAATTTATGTTAAATAGAGTTAAAAAGACAAAGCAAATACATTTAAATACAAACGTAAGGAGAATAAGTAAATATAAAACAAACAATAAATAATCTAAAATATTCAGAGTAGTACAAAAAACATAAGATCACACAGATATAGATGGTTTATCAGAACCATTGTAGTAATCCACAAATTCATTTAAGTTATAGAAGCCACGATCCAGCAAGTTGCTTCTCCGACGTCTCTTAAATAACCAACTGAACCACAGTTTGTCAATCCAGATGGTAGCAAGTTGAAAAGGTAAATACCTGCTACCACAGGAGATTTGGAGTGAAACGTGTGGTAAAATTTAGGCCTAACAATGTTATTTTTATTACGCGTGTTGTAGCTATGGAGATCTTTATGGCTGGTAAGATTACTTTTATGCTCAAAAATGTGAGTCAAGATCTTATACAGGTAAACACACGTCACAGTGAGTATCCTGTATTTTATAAATATTTCACGACAAGATGATCTAGACTGCATTTTAAATATCGTGCGGATGATTCTCTTTTGTATCACAAACACCCTGCACACATCATTTGCCCTGCCCCATGCAATAATACCATATGATATAATGGAGCGTGCACAAGCGTAGTAGACATCTAGCAACGCATTAATGTTCAACATCCTACTCAGCGTCATTATTAGATACAAGCTGTTTCCCAACCTACCACACACAGAACTAATCTGGTCTGTCGATTTTAAACTGCAGTCAAAATTAATCCCCAGAAACGTAGCAGACTTTGAAGGTTCAATTGTATTGTCCTAAAGTTTGAATCTGAGGTCCAGTGGAATCCTAGGATTCATTCGATATTCAATTAAAACCGTTTTTTCGGTATTTATTATTAATCTGTTTTCAAAACACCAGAGTTTGAAGTCACCGATTTATTAATTTTTTCTTCAAGACATTTGGAGGATGAGTCACAAAGTATAATATTAGTATCATCTGCATACAGTAGTAATTTTCCGCAGGGTAAGTATTTAGGTAGGTCATTAATAAAGATTAAAAAAAGTAATGGCCCGAGGACACTACCCTGAGGTGTGCCCCATTCCAAATTGAATTTATCAGATCTTGTATTACCAACAGAGACATAAAATTTTCTGTTTTCAAGAAAACTCACTAGCCACTTATTTAAACATCCACGTATGCTTTCTAGTTTGTTTGCCACAAATGAGGAACTCACACAGTCGAAAGCCCAAGTTAGGTCAAACAGTATACTGACTACATAATTCCCCTTATCAAGGTTATCACTGATGCACTGAACATACTCAAGGATACTAGATTCAGTTGACCACTTCTGAAGCCATGTTGCGCACCAGTTATAATACTGAATTTTGATAAGTAATTTTCAATTTTCTGTGCAACTACTTTTTCGATGACCTTAGAAAAGATGCTTAACAATGCAATTGGCCTGTAGTTGTCGACATTGCATTTTTCATCTTTTTTGTATATCATTGTCAAGGATGCAAGTTTAAGTGCAGTAGGAAATTCACCAGCAGTCACAGATTTATTCATGAAATCAGCAAGTACTGGGGAAAATATACCAGAGTTTTGTTTTACTAAAAAAACTGGAATTTCATCCGGACCTGTAGATTTTTTGTTTGGAATGTTAGCAATCACATACGACACATCCTCAGTCGTAACAGGAGCAAAGAACATAGTTTGAGTATGATAGCTGTCTGTAGTGCAGGAGTTAGATAAGGCGCTGAAATTACTGGACAGTTTTTTGTCAATGATAGTTGATACATGTTTACCTAAAGCGCTTGCAAAATCAATAGAGTTTGTTAATGTAGTATTCTCATACACTATTTCCCTGATAACTGTACTCTTATTGGTTCCTTTGACTGAGTTGACCAAATTCCATGTTGCTTTCTGTTTATTTGATGTTTTGATGATGAATTAGCCACCAACTCAGTCAGCTTCTCATGCAACCGCTTATTCCGTTGGTCTGATGCGTTTACACTTCTCTCCACCGATGAGACTGGAGAACAACAACCCAGTGGTGTTCCTTTCTTGAGGTGTACCGGAAAGGCATTCGCGTTCAGCAACCTCACAGGAACTGCATCATCAGTTCGTACCAGGCATTTTCCAATGGCGATGCCACGGTTTAGGTTCGAACAACATGACGCTCCCTCGACCAGCGCCATCAATCAGGCAGGCTTCAATCACCACCTCGCATCTTTCTGGGATGACAGTTTTTTCTGAGAGCACAACCTGGACAGCCTCTTCTTGACGTCGGTGGGGGACTACCTCTTCCTCTTGAACTAGCAGGGTACCATGCCTCAGGTCAAGTTGGAATCCATAGGTATCCATGATGTCCATTCCAACTATCACCTCGTTCTCGATGTCGGCTTCCCCATGGATGCTTATGGGCAGTGCGAAGCCGCCATCTTGTTGGCCTTACATCAGCACTCTTCTTGAGCACATCAGGTCGCACGATGGTCTTCGTCGCACCCGTATCCAGAAGCATCAGTTTCTGCCTGCCGTCCACGAAGCCATCCACATACAGATTAGTCGTCTGCTGCCCAACGTAGGCCACACAAGCAGTTCTTCTGGAGGTCTTCCGGACGCGGGTGGAGCATTGCCTCTTCTCTTCGACTCGACTCAGCATCGGATCTCCTTTCTTCTTTAGACGGGCCTCACTGTCACTAGTAACCCGCCGCAGTTCCTCAACTAGAGCCGCCAGGCATCTGTCCTACCTTCACACTCCCGAACTCGAGCCTGGCACTGGTAAGCCTTTTTCACTGCCTCAAATTCTAAAGCTCTGGCTAGCGCATCCACCAAACATCCCGGATGTGCGAGAGCTACAGCTTGACGCATTTCGGTATTATGAAGACCACCCACAAATGCCTCCACAGCTAGTCGCTTCGTTAGATCTTGTGGAGCGGTCGGATATGCCAGTCGAACCAAGCGGGCTATATCTGCTTCAAATTCCTGCAGGTCTCGTTTGGTCATTGGGAGCGATTCTTCAGCTGAGCGTGGAAGACGTGACCGAATCTGGCTTGACCGAACCTCATTTCCAGGTGTCTGACTAGCTGTTCGTAGTCCCCTCGTTCTGTCGGTGATAGCGTCTGAAGAACATATGTAGCTTCGCCTCTCAGTGCTAACGTCAAAGCTGTCGCCCTCTCGCTAGGTAACCAACCATTTGCGTTCACGGCCGCTTCAAACTGGAGGAGGTATTTCTCCCAGGATGTTTTCCCATCGTACTAACGAGGTTTCAATCTCGGCTTGCACCAATCTCCTGCCTTCAGGTCAGTTGGTGTGGTTACGCTTGCAGCCTGAAGCTCCATTTGCAGCTTGTCCATCTCTGATTCCAGGCGTTGGATGTTGTCTTGCAGATCTTCTTTTTGTTCTTCCAATCCCTTCTGGAGATCTTCTTTTTGTTTTTCCAATCCCCTCTTGAGATCTTCTTTTTGTTTTTCCAATCCCCTATCGAGATCTTCTTTTTGTTTTTCCAATCCCCTCTTGAGATCTTCGTTTTGTTTTTCCAATCCCCTCTTGAGATCTTCTCTTTGCTCTTCCATTCTCGATTCTAAGATGTCGATGCTCTTTTTCAAAGCAGTAACCTCCACCTTCAAGGTAGATTCGAGCTTCTCCGCCCACTCGAATTCGGGTGATTCGAATTCGAAAGTATCTGGATCCTCGCCCTCTTCAAGCATTATTTGTCGGAGTCGATCCTGTAGAACGGCCTTCAGCCCGCTGCTATCGGCACCGCGTTCGTCGCTCTCTCCTTAAATCTGCAACCTTCAGTTCACCGAATTTCACCATATTGACAGTTTATTCACTAACTGTCGCGGACTAACCGTCCGTACCGCGTTGCCGAATCAGTCAGTCTACCCCACACCTGACACCACTGTTACAAGTCTTTAGTCCGATTGGGCAAGGAAACACTTGGTACGGATTTCACTATTTACATATTTTCACTAACTATGTACACTACGCCTAGCCTAATACTTAAAAGTCTAATTTATCTAAAGTCACTACACTAATTTATATTGGCCCTTGACTTCACTAATTTATGTCATAGTTCATTTATTTCGCGCGCGCCACTGGAACCTCGCGTATTACAATACTACCGAACACTGACTGCTGCACTCTATTGACACTAACTGTAACTGTCGCTGCCTGGCTGCTGCTGAACGCCGAGAACCGTAGCGCGCTCCTACCGTCGGTTCTGGAAAGCTTCTGGACGTCTGAATTCTAGATCTCATAAATCGGCTCGGCCGTCTAGGGTCGGACTGGCACAATATAAATTATGTTAATAAACGTATAAGAGTTTTAATAAGCAAATTTTACAGTGTTAGAGATATTTTTCCTGAAAGATATTGCTCATAATGTATAACGTTATTGTAGAGTCCGACTTGAAATATTGTATTACAATTTGGAGTGGCGCGTTCTCAACCACTTTGAATTATTTACAAAGGACTCAAAACATGCTGCTAAAAATAATATACCACAAAAGAAAATTATTTCAACAGAATTACTCTATCATGAGACGCAAATGTTCAGGATAAAATATATTTATGTCTATCAGTGTCTCCTGAAAATGTATTCAAAGCAAGAAAGTTTCAAAAAATTGTGCACTGCATCTAGATCAACAAATAATTCCAATCTGGGTGTTCACTTTTTCAAGAAAACTCTGACGACACATGGGCCCAATTTTTTCAATATACTTCCTGCAGATTTGAAATGTATAAAGAAATTTAACGAATATAAAAACAAAATAAAAAATTTCATAATAAAAAATAAAAATTTTTTTTTTTTAAATTCGACTAAATTGCTACCTCCAGCCTTGTTTTCTCTATTTATTTTTCCTTTTTTTACTATTCCCTGTTTATTTTCTCTTTTCGAGCAATTATTATGTATATACTACTGTTCCTGCTCAGCTCAGCCTGCCTCTTCGGCGGACGGACGGCCGGTTACCCAGGCTGAAAGCTCGCCGATAAGGCCCGCTGAGAGGGAAACCGACTGTAACGAGATTTTTGTTAATTTCGTTACACGTCGTTTGTGACTCCTTTTATAGATCAATTCTTCCAGAATAATGTCCGATTGGCAGGTGAATATGTGTTCCACGCTTGTGCCTTGCCGTTACGCTATTAAAAGAACCACTTTTCCGCGCCTACGGATACCCATAGTATTTGTTCTCTAGCCTAACCGGACTATAGCGCAGACGCGATAGGCAACACCGTAAAGGTTGCCAACGAGAGAAGAATGATTACCCAGGGTTGCCAATGTATGAGAATTTAGTAAATATGACTATTGCGTTATTTGTAAAAGTTAACCTTGCAAAGTTGTTAGTTTCATTCTGTTGATGCATTTCTCGTTCCCTATTATGAATTTATTTCATTAATAATAGTAATTCTGTCCCGAGTTGCAATTAAGACTATAGTTACTTTGAGGTTGGGTTGGTAGTACTAGATTGCTGCGGCAACACTGCCATACCTTTGGATGTGAGAGTGAGAGGGGGTAGTCCCTGAGTGAGATTTGACAGTTGTCTATGGTATTCGTGAACAATCGAGAAATTTTCGAAGTTTTTGTGACTCCCGACGAAAAATTATAAATAGGCTCGTCCCTCCCTAGCTTCTTCCTTCTTGTCTCTCTGCAGCTGCAACAGGCGAGGTTTGTGTGTCTTCTTGGCCTTCCGCCATCTTTTCAGTACTTTCATGAATGGACTAGTATCATGGGTCTGAAAACAATGATTAAATCATTGTAACCCCTTAGTGTATACAAAAATAGGTGTATTGATGCATTTCATTACCCCCTGCATCATTTTGTTCACTAGTAATTTCGTTTTAAAGTTTAAAAGAAAGAATTTAAATTTAGCCAATGACAGCGAAATGCGCCATACGTTAGCAGTGCATTGTTGCCACGATAACTCCCAAATCACGGTACTGACCCAATTTTCACGGAACAAACTACTGTTTTATGATTGTCTGGCGTCAGTTTCGTAAGGGGGTGCCCTATGGATTTCATCCGTTTCACCTTTTGGCTGTGCCACGTGAAAGAAGGTTTTGTGAAAGATTTGTTTTGTGCCGTTGTTGGTTGACAACACGTTGTCAAATGAAATGAAACCTAACCCTATAATTTTATGAATTGCCTGTCATCGACGTGTCCACTTTTGTCTTTAGTTATTGTGCAGTGAATGTTTTTGAAAAGTTGTTACATTTCAGTATTAGTGTGCCTTAGCTTTACCTGTGAAACACGAACCTTCTAACCAAGACAGATTATAAACAAAAAGCGAACAAACAATACACACAACAAATACAGTCAACGACAGACAACGCAGATGCACAAAATAGATAGAATGACATGTCAGCTCAGTCAGTCAATAATGGATCACGAGCACAGATCACGAGCCTTAACCTAGATCATGGCCGACACTCCTGCCTAGATCATGGCCGCTGGATCACGGAACACAAGGCGATAAATGTCAGCCGTATGTTCGTTCATCTCAGGTAGATCGTCAACACAGCACACGTATCCGTCTTCCGATTGGCTGTTCCCCTATAGGACCGTGACGTCACGGTCCTAGCGGAATTCAAATATTTTCCTCATTTTCTCGGCTTTCCCGTGCTCAAAAAAATCGCGGAAAAATTTGAGAAGGTTCTTATGCCATACTTTATCATATGCAATCATAAAAAAAAATCATGATACTAGCCCATTAGTTACGATTTCATTGCCGTGGGGTTGTCTTTGAAGTTTATTCACTCTCCTTTCGCGAGAGTTCTATTTGAAGTACCTAACCCAATAACACGGGCAATTATTTGTGAAAATTCTGCCATTTCGACATTTTGTTTAACTGCGTAGTGTGCTGTTACAATCAGCGATTGTTTCGTAGTGATTTCGTATTTTGCTAGCATTTTACCGTTGATATCGAACCTTTAGTATCTAAAATCGATATTGTTGATTTGATTGAGTTCATTTTCGAGTTAGGTTGTGAACGCCATACTGTGGTATATATGTGTTTTCAGCTCAAGTGAGTGCATCTGCTTCCCGAAGAAGCCCACCTCGTACTGATGTTGATCTAAGGGAATACAAGCCCCTTTTTCCACCTGCTTCTGAGACCTTGGAAGGACACACAGAGCGTGACTGCAAGCTGTTCCTGCTACTTTGGATATAGAAGGTACGTAAATATTGCTTATTTCAATTTGAACGACATTTAGGCAGTTGTCGAGCTATTTTACGTACTTTCGTATCTAGAGTTTGTAGTCACCTCCAAGTGTGACCTTCAGTCCGCTTTTTCTTTGTTTTTTTTATGTTGTTGCTCATTTGTACTTTTTGAGAGAGAGAGAGAGAGAGAGCACACCTCTTTTTTTATTTGGTAGAGTCTGTGTAAAAATTGCTTCGTTATTGTTTCCGCCATTTTGGGCAGCTAATGCGAGCACTTTTGCATAGGTGTCTAACCTTCTTCAGTTTTCTTTGTACCTCGTACAATTTTTTTTAGAGAGAGAAAAGCACCTGTCTTTATTTTGGTATAATTTTGATAGTTTTTGAGTGTGCTGACACACACATTTTGCAAATTTTGAGCTGTAGTTTTGCTGTACGATTTTGACAATTTTCCATATTTACAACCGATACAGCCTACCGAAGTACATCTATGTGAGACTGAACGTACTCATAGATTTTTGTTTCCTTTGGAGCTATAATTTTAATATTGAGAGTATTTATTGAAGTATAGTTGCTCGCACCTTGCAACTACTGTGCATATAGTTTCAATTTTCTGGATTACTTGTGATATTTGATTTTGAGACATTTTAGTAAACATTTGTGGGCTTGATAATTTTTTTTTGTGGTTATACTACCTTTCAAGATTCTAACTTTCTGGAGCACTAGAGCCAGCAGTAGCTTAATAGAATCATAGCCTTGATTTCCTCTTAAATCAATTAAACTGTTTTGAACTTAAGTGAACTATAGCCTTGCTCACTTCAAGACTCATATTTTTAAGTTTCGTTTTAAGTGTTAGACTTGAAAGGCCTATCAAGTATCTAGGTTAGGTGATACCTTGTGGTTACGATATTGGTCCTTTATTTTAAGATTATATTTTAATTATATATGCAGATTTAATTGTGAACCATTGTGGGGAGATATCTGCTATAACTTGGTGTATAACTTTTAAGAAATTTTAGTATAGAATTTAAGCAGTTTGTAAGGGATCTTTTTATTAAATTTAAGCAGATATAGTTTCAGCTAAATTGTTAAATTTAAACAGATATTGTTTCAACTAAATTGTTGAGGAGGGGGCTTTTAATTGTTCTATTCAAAGCCAAGTAGTACGCCTGAGCTTGCATAACCTCCTACATCCTGGGGTTTTGCCATAGAGGGTCCAGACTCTAATCCTTCTTTTTTCTATACTTTGCATGACGGCGGCCGGAAGTGGTGGCCGAGCCAGACCCAGATATCCCTCAGCCTAAAAGGGGGAAGTCTAAGAGTAGGGGTCAGGGCCAAAGGAACCTGAAGAGGCTGCCAGTCATCAGAGGGGACCCTCTGAAGGAGCGGTTAGAAGGAGCCCACAAGCCGACCCAGGAGGAGAAGACAACCTCGTTGAGCAAGCCAGGTTGTATCGCTTACTTAAGCCTGCAGTCCCTGTTTATTATTGTAAATAAGTCATCACTCACTATTCACCATCCAAATAGTTTATATTTTAACCACCAATATACTTGTTATTGTTTAATTCTCTTTTGAATTTTTTTTCTGAACCCATCCCTTCAGTGTTTCTGGAGAGGTTGGGCAATTTCACTAACTTCCTTGGAGTTTGGAGGTGAAAACTCCTGGCGCCCTTTTTCTTGAGTTTTTGTTGAACCTTAGAGTAATCTCGCGATAAAAGTTAGTGATTTTGCCTGACATCTCTTATAAGAGGAAAAGAATAAGTTGCCAAGGATCCACAACCCACCGTAAGTAAACTGAGCAGCCCAAAGGCACCCCAGTTTAGCTAGATTGGAGGTCTTAACTTAGTTGAACTTTCAATCTAGCTTTACACGACGAAGTCGTCTCACCTGGGGATTTCAGGGACCGAAGGGCCTTGCATAACAACAAGAGGTTCTATAAGCTGGCAGATTTGAAGAGAGAGGATCAGGCTGTGGATGAACGCCTATCGGAGGCCTCTGACATTTGGAGCATCAATTGCGAAATTTACGCTGCGGTTCTGAGGCTAGCTAGACAGGGGAGAGTGAGAGACTCACCTGTTGAGAGAGCACAGAGACGGATGCGCCAAATTGGAAGCGAAAATGCAGTTGGATCGCCAGGAAGCATCCCGTATCCAGTGTGTGATGGAATATAGAGCGGCAGGGAAGTCTTTTACGTGCCGAGTGCGCCAGATAGCCTACGGGTTGAGGCGCGACCATCATACACTCAGCCCAGCGGTACTGGTTGTTGTCAAGCAACACTGTCTTGACAGTATACGGATGCTAATCGCTGCTAAGCGATCGTTGGTGGCGCGGGCGAGGGATCTGGAGCAGAACAGAATGTTCTACGAAAGACCTTCTCGCCTTTTCCAACAGCCGCCACTAGCCATAGAGCAGCCGCCAACTGCTGATCGCGTGGAGGTTTTTTGGAGGGACATCTAAGAACAGCCGCAACCTCTCTCAGCAGGCACTCCGGGCTTGGCGCAGTTCGAGTCCGTTTGTAGGAGGACTCCTAACGAATGTACTGCGTCATCCGATAAATACGGAAAACATTCTTGACGCCTTACCACCTACTGGTGGAAAAAATTCCCCAGTTGCCACCGGGATTTAGCTAGAGTTTTTAACTCGTGGCTAAATCAGGAGCAGCCAGTCCGACTTGGTTTTTCGAGGGTCGAACCGTGCTTCTGCCGAAGACCGGAGATTTGTCTAATCCCAAAAACTACAGGCCAATAACATGTCTGAACGCGTGTAACAAGCTCTTCACCAGAAACTTGTACATGCGTATCCTTCAAGCTGTGAATCGTGTATTTCTAGACGTGTATGAACAGAGAGGGTCAAAGAAAGGAGTAGCTAGCTGCAAGGAGAACTTGCTGATTGACCGATGTGTCACGCAGGACTCCGTGCAATACAAGCGAAACCTTTCTATGGCCTGGACTGACTATCCCAAGGCATTCGACACCACGTCACATGAGCTCATTGTGCGGCTATTGCAATGTCTTTCGGTGGATAATCAGATAGTGGGATGTATCAAACAACTGATGCCGCTCTGGAAGACCCGGTTCACTATAACATCAGGTGAAACTCGGGTTCGAACACAGTCGGTGTCATTCAAAAGAGGTGTCTTCCAAGGAGACTCCTTGAGTCCTTTGCTCTTTTGCATCTCACTTTTGCCTCTGTCCATAGCGCTGAGAAATACTAAAGGATACAGCTGTGGCACGCCCAATAACCGGAGGCACAAGGTCACCCATCTGTTTTATATGGATGACCTAAAACTTTATGCCTCCGGTCAACGCGAACTACAACAATCGCTGAGTGTGGTGCAGGATTATAGTCATGCTATCGGAATGGAGTTCGGAACAGACAAATGTGCATTGGTTCATCTCAAGAAAGGACGAAGCGGAGGTAGTAGAGATGAGGAACAGCTCGTTGATAGGAGCACCTTGCGACAACTGCATGCCGGAGATACCTATACCTACCTTGGAGTGGCGCAGCGTCATGTCCAAACAGTAGAATTGGTCAAAGAGTGTCTCCGCCGCAAGTATTTGCGGCAGATCTGGTCATCCGAACTGTCCGTCAAGAACAAAGTCGCTGCCACAAACAAGCTTGCGATCCCATTGTTATTATACACCTTTGGTGGTATACACTGGAAAGTGAACGAGTTGAAGGAAATCGACACGAAGACCCGCAAAAGGATGAATATGGAGAGAAGTCTGCATCCTAAGTCGTCTGTCCCGCGAATATACCTCCCGCGACACCTGGGAGGGCGTGGACTATTGAGTTTGGAGCGTCTGCACAACAGGGTAGTATTGGTCACTGCCTGCTATTTAACGAACAGCACCGATCCCCTGATCCGCTTTGTGCGAGAGCACGAGAATGCGGGTTAAGGAGCCTTTCTTTTTAGCGCAGCGAAACAAGCAGCCGCGGAGCTCAGCCTCACACTCGACTTCAAGCGGAGGTGTCAGCAGTTCATTACGGAACTTGCTCCCGCAGAATTAAAATCCCACATTAAAACTGCCGAAGTCGACTTCCTGTTAAGACTTGATAAAGATAAGCCAATGCATGGAATCTTCTACAAACATCTGGAAGAGCATGGCTTGTCTGAGCAGTTGACCTTCTCTTTCCTAAGGTCTAGTGGGTTGAAGTCGGAGACTGAGGATTTTATAATGGCTTGCCAAGACGGTGTCTTCAACACCTTGGCGGCGTGTAAAACGTACGCTGAGATGGCTTACGTCCATCGGCACAACGCGGCTCTACAAGTGCTCTACTATCATTTAAGGCACTCAATACGGTATCCATGAGACACCGGTGCTGTCATACGCTCCAGGGGATATAGAGTCCGTTGTGGAGAACGAGAGATGCCGGATTTACTGGAATTACTCGTTCCCCACGCTCGAGCTTGTACAGGCAAACAAGCCCGACATAGTCCTTCTCGACTAACAACAGAAGACGATGTTCGTTATTGAGTTTTCAGCGCCTGCCGAGGTGCACATTGTCTCTAAGGAGGAGGAAAAGCGGACCAAATATAAGGAGTTGCACGGACAACTTCGCAGGCTCTGGCCAGACTACACTGTAAGTCTGCTGGTTATGGTCATTGGATCCCTAGGTGGAATGAGGGATACGCTGCTCTCTGCACTGCGCAAAATATCGGTGTGCCGTGCGGCGGCGCACATCTTAGCCGCCAGAATGCAGAAGGCAGTCATCCGTGGGTCCCTTCGTCTACTTAGCGCGCACGATTAGCGGACCCAGTGATTCTTCACCGCACGGTGTGAGGAGTAGTCATTGGGTAATGGAACAGCAGCTCGGTGTGTCGGAGCCCGGGGTGCACTTTTTTGTTTTAAATAATAATAATCTGGTCTAATGGCTGGGATAGTCTTGACTGTATGTATTTCAACGTCCCAGTATAGTTTGTCTTGATTGTTTTCAAGTACTGATGTCGGAGTGTAATTATAATATGGATCTGTGTTTTCTATTAGGTTGTTCCTTGTGGCTAGCGCTTGGTGTAAACATCTCCACAGGCTACAGACATGAATTGGACAGGCTATTTACAGCACAATACCTACACCTCTCAACACGGGTAACTGAAAAAAGACTTATTGACCAAAAACGGGTCATCACCAAAAACAACCGACTTACACCTCAACAACTACAAGTTATAAAGGATCTTGTAGCGGACGAAATAAATACAGTTGAAACGAATGATTCTCTAGTCAATGAATCAATCACGGAAATACAACACATTCATACCCTAAACAATAAGACTACAAATACAAACACAACCAAGACCACCAGCATACACTTACAAGTAAACCCTGAATAAGAGTTTATACTAGATGCCCCAGACACAGCATGCACTAACCCACCTCCCACAACCACACGAAATCAAAACGTTACTCAAACACTTTCCTTCACACAATCTGCTGAACAAGCGATGAACGCAAAATTTAACAAATGGTGTGGCACTAATCCTGCACTGCGAGATCCCCTGCCCAGACTAATTTTCAACAGCAACACCCAAAAAATATTACATACAATGAATACCAACGTAATACCACAATTCTTAACACGCGCCAGTAACCTAGAGGACATCCATACCGTCATATAGGCTGCAGCAGCAGCCACACTTATAGTTAACGGTCAAAAACTTCTGAAACGGTCTAAAGACCACACAAGCAAAAGGTCGAAACCTAATTGGCAAATACGAATTGAAAATAAAATTACCACAATCAGAAAGGAACTGGCACACCTCGCACAATACACCAACAACAACCGTTCAAGACGCATACATACAACAATAGATATACTCAAATCCAAGTCGCCTCAAAAATCAATACCAGAAATAGCTGATACACTTAAACAAAAACTTGCAGTTTACGCAGCTCGACTACGCAGATACAACAAATCAAACGACAAAAAGGACGCTAATAATCTTTTCCAGAAAAGTGAAAAACAGTTCTACCAGAAATTACTTCAAACAACTAGATAACAACCATAGAACATCCAAGTAGACAAGAGTTAACAGAACCCAAAACACATAATAAAGACGCTCCATGGATCAGACAGAAAGAGGAAAAAAAACATCAACATATAACGGAACAGGGAGACGTTATTCTTACGCCAGAGGAAATAGCTGAAACAATAAAACATACTCAGAACTGGAAGTGCCCAGGCGTAGATAATATACAAAATTTTTGGTACAAGCAATTCAGTTCAGTATACGAAGTACTCATAGACCAAATCAGTAGAGCCATACTCCAACCGAATAGGCTTCCCAAATTACTCACACAAGGAATAACGTATATAAAACCAAAAAATGCAGACACCAAGAACCCTGCCAACTATCGCCCAATAACTTGTCTTCCCACCTTGTACAAGATCATTACCGCAACAATATGCAGAAGAATTGAACAACACCTCACAGAAAACAACATCCTGACTGAAGAACAAAAATGATGTATAAAACAAAGCCAAGGATGCAAGGAACAACTTATAAGTGATAGTGTGATCATGGAGCAAACCAGAAAAGAACACAGGAACCTTCACACCCGTTTTATCGACTATAAAAAAGCTTTCGTCTCTGTACCCCATAGCTAGCTAACGAAAACTCTACAAATATATAAAATCAACCCAGGGCTTCGTCAGTTTCTTACAAGAACTATGGAGACATGGCGAACAAATATACACCTCCAAATTCAGGACGGCTATATCCAAACGGATGAGCTACATATACGGCGCGATATCTTTCAGGGTGACTCTCCCAGTTCACTATGGTTCTGCCTCTGTCTAAATCCGCTCTCCAACACACAAACTGTGGTTTCACCATCAGGCATCCGAAAGCAAATCAACACGAAATCAATCAACTCCTCTACATGGATGATATAAAACTATATGCCGCCACAGAAGTGCAACTGAGAGAATTACTCAGAATAGCAGAAGTTTGTACGACAGATATCAGGATGGAATTTGGCATGAGCCCAGTAGGACTTGACGGTAGGCGAGTAAGGTGAAACCTCCTGCCAACTCGGTCGTCGATCCTCCCTTTTCCACTCGATGATCAGTTTCAGGCTGGGATCCTCCTCTTGATCCCTCTGGAGTACGGCAGGGTGCCAGCGATCATCCACAACAGTGGTTCTCCTTGTCATGGCGTCCTTCGTCTCGGCTCGGTTGCAGTGAGCACAGTCGTCGGGACACGGTCTCCTCGAAAGCGCATCCGCATTCCCATGAGACATGCCAGCACGGTGTTCGATGTCAAAGTCGAATTCCTGCAGTCTCTCGATCCACCTGGCTACCTGCCCCTCTGGATTCTTGAACCGAAGTAGCCATGTCAGGGATGCATGGTCCGTCCTCAGCAAGAACTTGCTCCCGTACAAGTACTTGTAAAAGTACTCCATGGACTTGACGATAGCCAGCAATTCTCTCCGAGTGACGCAATAGTTTCTCTCGGGCTTAGATAACGTCTTGCTGAAATAGCCGATTACCACCTCTCGACCATCTTGTATCTGCGACAGAACTGAGCCTATTCCTACGTTGCTCGCATCGGTGTCTAACAGAAATTTGTCAGTAGGTAGGGGATAGCTTAGCACTGGAGCCGTCGAGAGAGCCTCCTTCAGCAGGTCGAAAGCTTACTTGCAGTCATTTCCCCACTGGAACCTCCGGCCTTCCTCCGTAAGCCTAGTCAGCGGCTTGGCGATGGTAGCAAATCCAGCCACGTATCGACGGTAGTATGTACACAGACCTAGGAAACTTCTTACGTCATGTTTGTTGTTGGGTACCGGCCATTCTCTTACTGCTTCGATCTTCTGAGGATCCACTGCTATGCCTTCTTGCGAAACCACATGTCCTAAATATTGCACCTTCTTCTGGAACAGATGGCACTTCTTGGGGCTCAGCTTGAGGCCTGATTGGCGCAGCCTCTTAAATACTTGTTCCAGGTTCTTGAGGTGATCGTCGAACGATTTCCCAACCACGATGATCTCGTCTAGGTAGACCAAGCAGCCCCTTCAAGACAGTCTCCATGAGCCTCGCAAATGTAGCTGGTGCATTACACAGACCAAACGGCATAACCGTAAACTGCCACAACCCCGAGCCGACGGTGAACGCAGTCTTTTCCTTATCCCCTGGGTTCATCTCGACTTGCCAGTAGCCACTTATCAGATCAAGCGTGGAGAACACCTTAGAACCCGCCAAAGTGTCTAGGGTGTCGTCAATTCCTGGCAGAGGGTAGCTGTCTTTCTTCGTTACATTATTGAGCTGCCGACTGGCGATGACCAAAGACTCGCTGATTGCTCGATCACCCCCTCTTCTTCCATTTCCTTGATGATCCTATCCGCTTCTTCTCGCTTGGCCAATGGTAGCTTCCTTGGTGGTTGCCGAATAGGTGGTACATCGCCCGTGTGGATCTTGTGTCAGATCACATTTGTCCTCTCCTTCTTTCCAAAGCCAACATCGAAGATATCCTGGTATTCTGTGATGAATACCCTCAGCCTCTTCTGTTGTTCCCTGTTCAAGCCTTTCGACGAATAGATAGATAGATAGATAGATAGATAGTTTATTCATCCAGTAAAATCTACAAGCTGAGATATTGGATACGTCACAGTTAAAACAGAGACAATTTATGTTAAATAGAGTTAAAAAGACAAAGCAAATACATTTAAATACAAACGTAAGGAGAATAAGTAAATATAAAACAAACAATAAATAATCTAAAATATTCAGAGTAGTACAAAAAACATAAGATCACACAGATATAGATGGTTTATCAGAACCATTGTAGTAATCCACAAATTCATTTAAGTTATAGAAGCCACGATCCAGCAAGTTGCTTCTCCGACGTCTCTTAAATAACCAACTGAACCACAGTTTGTCAATCCAGATGGTAGCAAGTTGAAAAGGTAAATACCTGCTACCACAGGAGATTTGGAGTGAAACGTGTGGTAAAATTTAGGCCTAACAATGTTATTTTTATTACGCGTGTTGTAGCTATGGAGATCTTTATGGCTGGTAAGATTACTTTTATGCTCAAAAATGTGAGTCAAGATCTTATACAGGTAAACACACGTCACAGTGAGTATCCTGTATTTTATAAATATTTCACGACAAGATGATCTAGACTGCATTTTAAATATCGTGCGGATGATTCTCTTTTGTATCACAAACACCCTGCACACATCATTTGCCCTGCCCCATGCAATAATACCATATGATATAATGGAGTGTGCACAAGCGTAGTAGACATCTAGCAACGCATTAATGTTCAACATCCTACTCAGCGTCATTATTAGATACAAGCTGTTTCCCAACCTACCACACACAGAACTAATCTGGTCTGTCGATTTTAAACTGCAGTCAAAATTAATCCCCAGAAACGTAGCAGACTTTGAAGGTTCAATTGTATTGTCCTAAAGTTTGAATCTGAGGTCCAGTGGAATCCTAGGATTCATTCGATATTCAATTAAAACCGTTTTTTCGGTATTTATTATTAATCTGTTTTCAAAACACCAGAGTTTGAAGTCACCGATTTATTAATTTTTTCTTCAAGACATTTGGAGGATGAGTCACAAAGTATAATATTAGTATCATCTGCATACAGTAGTAATTTTCCGCAGGGTAAGTATTTAGGTAGGTCATTAATAAAGATTAAAAAAAGTAATGGCCCGAGGACACTACCCTGAGGTGTGCCCCATTCCAAATTGAATTTATCAGATCTTGTATTACCAACAGAGACATAAAATTTTCTGTTTTCAAGAAAACTCACTAGCCACTTATTTAAACATCCACGTATGCTTTCTAGTTTGTTTGCCACAAATGAGGAACTCACACAGTCGAAAGCCCAAGTTAGGTCAAACAGTATACTGACTACATAATTCCCCTTATCAAGGTTATCACTGATGCACTGAACATACTCAAGGATACTAGATTCAGTTGACCACTTCTGAAGCCATGTTGCGCACCAGTTATAATACTGAATTTTGATAAGTAATTTTCAATTTTCTGTGCAACTACTTTTTCGATGACCTTAGAAAAGATGCTTAACAATGCAATTGGCCTGTAGTTGTCGACATTGCATTTTTCATCTTTTTTGTATATCATTGTCAAGGATGCAAGTTTAAGTGCAGTAGGAAATTCACCAGCAGTCACAGATTTATTCATGAAATCAGCAAGTACTGGGGAAAATATACCAGAGTTTTGTTTTACTAAAAAAACTGGAATTTCATCCGGACCTGTAGATTTTTTGTTTGGAATGTTAGCAATCACATACGACACATCCTCAGTCGTAACAGGAGCAAAGAACATAGTTTGAGTATGATAGCTGTCTGTAGTGCAGGAGTTAGATAAGGCGCTGAAATTACTGGACAGTTTTTTGTCAATGATAGTTGATACATGTTTACCTAAAGCGCTTGCAAAATCAATAGAGTTTGTTAATGTAGTATTCTCATACACTATTTCCCTGATAACTGTACTCTTATTGGTTCCTTTGACTGAGTTGACCAAATTCCATGTTGCTTTCTGTTTATTTGATGTTTTGATGATGAATTAGCCACCAACTCAGTCAGCTTCTCATGCAACCGCTTATTCCGTTGGTCTGATGCGTTTACACTTCTCTCCACCGATGAGACTGGAGAACAACAACCCAGTGGTGTTCCTTTCTTGAGGTGTACCGGAAAGGCATTCGCGTTCAGCAACCTCACAGGAACTGCATCATCAGTTCGTACCAGGCATTTTCCAATGGCGATGCCACGGTTTAGGTTCGAACAACATGACGCTCCCTCGACCAGCGCCATCAATCAGGCAGGCTTCAATCACCACCTCGCATCTTTCTGGGATGACAGTTTTTTCTGAGAGCACAACCTGGACAGCCTCTTCTTGACGTCGGTGGGGGACTACCTCTTCCTCTTGAACTAGCAGGGTACCATGCCTCAGGTCAAGTTGGAATCCATAGGTATCCATGATGTCCATTCCAACTATCACCTCGTTCTCGATGTCGGCTTCCCCATGGATGCTTATGGGCAGTGCGAAGCCGCCATCTTGTTGGCCTTACATCAGCACTCTTCTTGAGCACATCAGGTCGCACGATGGTCTTCGTCGCACCCGTATCCAGAAGCATCAGTTTCTGCCTGCCGTCCACGAAGCCATCCACATACAGATTAGTCGTCTGCTGCCCAACGTAGGCCACACAAGCAGTTCTTCTGGAGGTCTTCCGGACGCGGGTGGAGCATTGCCTCTTCTCTTCGACTCGACTCAGCATCGGATCTCCTTTCTTCTTTAGACGGGCCTCACTGTCACTAGTAACCCGCCGCAGTTCCTCAACTAGAGCCGCCAGGCATCTGTCCTACCTTCACACTCCCGAACTCGAGCCTGGCACTGGTAAGCCTTTTTCACTGCCTCAAATTCTAAAGCTCTGGCTAGCGCATCCACCAAACATCCCGGATGTGCGAGAGCTACAGCTTGACGCATTTCGGTATTATGAAGACCACCCACAAATGCCTCCACAGCTAGTCGCTTCGTTAGATCTTGTGGAGCGGTCGGATATGCCAGTCGAACCAAGCGGGCTATATCTGCTTCAAATTCCTGCAGGTCTCGTTTGGTCATTGGGAGCGATTCTTCAGCTGAGCGTGGAAGACGTGACCGAATCTGGCTTGACCGAACCTCATTTCCAGGTGTCTGACTAGCTGTTCGTAGTCCCCTCGTTCTGTCGGTGATAGCGTCTGAAGAACATATGTAGCTTCGCCTCTCAGTGCTAACGTCAAAGCTGTCGCCCTCTCGCTAGGTAACCAACCATTTGCGTTCACGGCCGCTTCAAACTGGAGGAGGTATTTCTCCCAGGATGTTTTCCCATCGTACTAACGAGGTTTCAATCTCGGCTTGCACCAATCTCCTGCCTTCAGGTCAGTTGGTGTGGTTACGCTTGCAGCCTGAAGCTCCATTTGCAGCTTGTCCATCTCTGATTCCAGGCGTTGGATGTTGTCTTGCAGATCTTCTTTTTGTTCTTCCAATCCCTTCTGGAGATCTTCTTTTTGTTTTTCCAATCCCCTCTTGAGATCTTCTTTTTGTTTTTCCAATCCCCTATCGAGATCTTCTTTTTGTTTTTCCAATCCCCTCTTGAGATCTTCGTTTTGTTTTTCCAATCCCCTCTTGAGATCTTCTCTTTGCTCTTCCATTCTCGATTCTAAGATGTCGATGCTCTTTTTCAAAGCAGTAACCTCCACCTTCAAGGTAGATTCGAGCTTCTCCGCCCACTCGAATTCGGGTGATTCGAATTCGAAAGTATCTGGATCCTCGCCCTCTTCAAGCATTATTTGTCGGAGTCGATCCTGTAGAACGGCCTTCAGCCCGCTGCTATCGGCACCGCGTTCGTCGCTCTCTCCTTAAATCTGCAACCTTCAGTTCACCGAATTTCACCATATTGACAGTTTATTCACTAACTGTCGCGGACTAACCGTCCGTACCGCGTTGCCGAATCAGTCAGTCTACCCCACACCTGACACCACTGTTACAAGTCTTTAGTCCGATTGGGCAAGGAAACACTTGGTACGGATTTCACTATTTACATATTTTCACTAACTATGTACACTACGCCTAGCCTAATACTTAAAAGTCTAATTTATCTAAAGTCACTACACTAATTTATATTGGCCCTTGACTTCACTAATTTATGTCATAGTTC
This sequence comes from Callosobruchus maculatus, assembly GCA_951848785.1. Taxonomy (NCBI): domain Eukaryota; kingdom Metazoa; phylum Arthropoda; class Insecta; order Coleoptera; family Chrysomelidae; genus Callosobruchus; species Callosobruchus maculatus. Next base: position 8,899,105 of record CATOUR010000139.1, read on the forward strand.
ATTTATTTCGCGCGCGCCACTGGAACCTCGCGTATTACAATACTACCGAACACTGACTGCTGCACTCTATTGACACTAACTGTAACTGTCGCTGCCTGGCTGCTGCTGAACGCCGAGAACCGTAGCGCGCTCCTACCGTCGGTTCTGGAAAGCTTCTGGACGTCTGAATTCTAGATCTCATAAATCGGCTCGGCCGTCTAGGGTCGGACTGGCACAATATAAATTATGTTAATAAACGTATAAGAGTTTTAATAAGCAAATTTTACAGTGTTAGAGATATTTTTCCTGAAAGATATTGCTCATAATGTATAACGTTATTGTAGAGTCCGACTTGAAATATTGTATTACAATTTGGAGTGGCGCGTTCTCAACCACTTTGAATTATTTACAAAGGACTCAAAACATGCTGCTAAAAATAATATACCACAAAAGAAAATTATTTCAACAGAATTACTCTATCATGAGACGCAAATGTTCAGGATAAAATATATTTATGTCTATCAGTGTCTCCTGAAAATGTATTCAAAGCAAGAAAGTTTCAAAAAATTGTGCACTGCATCTAGATCAACAAATAATTCCAATCTGGGTGTTCACTTTTTCAAGAAAACTCTGACGACACATGGGCCCAATTTTTTCAATATACTTCCTGCAGATTTGAAATGTATAAAGAAATTTAACGAATATAAAAACAAAATAAAAAATTTCATAATAAAAAATAAAATTTTTTTTTTTTTTAAATTCGACTAAATTGCTACCTCCAGCCTTGTTTTCTCTATTTATTTTTCCTTTTTTTACTATTCCCTGTTTATTTTCTCTTTTCGAGCAATTATTATGTATATACTACTGTTCCTGCTCAGCTCAGCCTGCCTCTTCGGCGGACGGACGGCCGGTTACCCAGGCTGAAAGCTCGCCGATAAGGCCCGCTGAGAGGGAAACCGACTGTAACGAGATTTTTGTTAATTTCGTTACACGTCGTTTGTGACTCCTTTTATAGATCAATTCTTCCAGAATAATGTCCGATTGGCAGGTGAATATGTGTTCCACGCTTGTGCCTTGCCGTTACGCTATTAAAAGAACCACTTTTCCGCGCCTATGGATACCCATAGTATTTGTTCTCTAGCCTAACCGGACTATAGCGCAGACGCGATAGGCAACACCGTAAAGGTTGCCAACGAGAGAAGAATGATTACCCAGGGTTGCCAATGTATGAGAATTTAGTAAATATGACTATTGCGTTATTTGTAAAAGTTAACCTTGCAAAGTTGTTAGTTTCATTCTGTTGATGCATTTCTCGTTCCCTATTATGAATTTATTTCATTAATAATAGTAATTCTGTCCCGAGTTGCAATTAAGACTATAGTTACTTTGAGGTTGGGTTGGTAGTACTAGATTGCTGCGGCAACACTGCCATACCTTTGGATGTGAGAGTGAGAGGGGGTAGTCCCTGAGTGAGATTTGACAGTTGTCTATGGTATTCGTGAACAATCGAGAAATTTTCGAAGTTTTTGTGACTCCCGACGAAAAATTATAAATAGGCTCGTCCCTCCCTAGCTTCTTCCTTCTTGTCTCTCTGCAGCTGCAACAGGCGAGGTTTGTGTGTCTTCTTGGCCTTCCGCCATCTTTTCAGTACTTTCATGAATGGACTAGTATCATGGGTCTGAAAACAATGATTAAATCATTGTAACCCCTTAGTGTATACAAAAATAGGTGTATTGATGCATTTCATTACCCCCTGCATCATTTTGTTCACTAGTAATTTCGTTTTAAAGTTTAAAAGAAAGAATTTAAATTTAGCCAATGACAGCGAAATGCGCCATACGTTAGCAGTGCATTGTTGCCACGATAACTCCCAAATCGCGGTACTGACCCAATTTTCACGGAACAAACTACTGTTTTATGATTGTCTGGCGTCAGTTTCGTAAGGGGGTGCCCTATGGATTTCATCCGTTTCACCTTTTGGCTGTGCCACGTGAAAGAAGGTTTTGTGAAAGATTTGTTTTGTGCCGTTGTTGGTTGACAACACGTTGTCAAATGAAATGAAACCTAACCCTATAATTTTATGAATTGCCTGTCATCGACGTGTCCACTTTTGTCTTTAGTTATTGTGCAGTGAATGTTTTTGAAAAGTTGTTACATTTCAGTATTAGTGTGCCTTAGCTTTACCTGTGAAACACGAACCTTCTAACCAAGACAGATTATAAACAAAAAGCGAACAAACAATACACACAACAAATACAGTCAACGACAGACAACGCAGATGCACAAAATAGATAGAATGACATGTCAGCTCAGTCAGTCAATAATGGATCACGAGCACAGATCACGAGCCTTAACCTAGATCATGGCCGACACTCCTGCCTAGATCATGGCCGCTGGATCACGGAACACAAGGCGATAAATGTCAGCCGTATGTTCGTTCATCTCAGGTAGATCGTCAACACAGCACACGTATCCGTCTTCCGATTGGCTGTTCCCCTATAGGACCGTGACGTCACGGTCCTAGCGGAATTCAAATATTTTCCTCATTTTCTCGGCTTTCCCGTGCTCAAAAAAATCGCGGAAAAATTTGAGAAGGTTCTTATGCCATACTTTATCATATGCAATCATAAAAAAAATCATGATACGAGCCCATTAGTTACGATTTCATTGCCGTGGGGTTGTCTTTGAAGTTTATTCACTCTCCTTTCGCGAGAGTTCTATTTGAAGTACCTAACCCAATAACACGGGCAATTATTTGTGAAAATTCTGCCATTTCGACATTTTGTTTAACTGCGTAGTGTGCTGTTACAATCAGCGATTGTTTCGTAGTGATTTCGTATTTTGCTAGCATTTTACCGTTGATATCGAACCTTTAGTATCTAAAATCGATATTGTTGATTTGATTGAGTTCATTTTCGAGTTAGGTTGTGAACGCCATACTGTGGTATATATGTGTTTTCAGCTCAAGTGAGTGCATCTGCTTCCCGAAGAAGCCCACCTCGTACTGATGTTGATCTAAGGGAATACAAGCCCCTTTTTCCACCTGCTTCTGAGACCTTGGAAGGACACACAGAGCGTGACTGCAAGCTGTTCCTGCTACTTTGGATATAGAAGGTACGTAAATATTGCTTATTTCAATTTGAACGACATTTAGGCAGTTGTCGAGCTATTTTACGTACTTTCGTATCTAGAGTTTGTAGTCACCTCCAAGTGTGACCTTCAGTCCGCTTTTTCTTTGTTTTTTTTATGTTGTTGCTCATTTGTACTTTTTGAGAGAGAGAGAGAGAGAGAGCACACCTCTTTTTTTATTTGGTAGAGTCTGTGTAAAAATTGCTTCGTTATTGTTTCCGCCATTTTGGGCAGCTAATGCGAGCACTTTTGCATAGGTGTCTAACCTTCTTCAGTTTTCTTTGTACCTCGTACAATTTTTTTTAGAGAGAGAAAAGCACCTGTCTTTATTTTGGTATAATTTTGATAGTTTTTGAGTGTGCTGACACACACATTTTGCAAATTTTGAGCTGTAGTTTTGCTGTACGATTTTGACAATTTTCCATATTTACAACCGATACAGCCTACCGAAGTACATCTATGTGAGACTGAACGTACTCATAGATTTTTGTTTCCTTTGGAGCTATAATTTTAATATTGAGAGTATTTATTGAAGTATAGTTGCTCGCACCTTGCAACTACTGTGCATATAGTTTCAATTTTCTGGATTACTTGTGATATTTGATTTTGAGACATTTTAGTAAACATTTGTGGGCTTGATAATTTTTTTTTTGTGGTTATACTACCTTTCAAGATTCTAACTTTCTGGAGCACTAGAGCCAGCAGTAGCTTAATAGAATCATAGCCTTGATTTCCTCTTAAATCAATTAAACTGTTTTGAACTTAAGTGAACTATAGCCTTGCTCACTTCAAGACTCATATTTTTAAGTTTCGTTTTAAGTGTTAGACTTGAAAGGCCTATCAAGTATCTAGGTTAGGTGATACCTTGTGGTTACGATATTGGTCCTTTATTTTAAGATTATATTTTAATTATATATGCAGATTTAATTGTGAACCATTGTGGGGAGATATCTGCTATAACTTGGTGTATAACTTTTAAGAAATTTTAGTATAGAATTTAAGCAGTTTGTAAGGGATCTTTTTATTAAATTTAAGCAGATATAGTTTCAGCTAAATTGTTAAATTTAAACAGATATTGTTTCAACTAAATTGTTGAGGAGGGGGCTTTTAATTGTTCTATTCAAAGCCAAGTAGTACGCCTGAGCTTGCATAACCTCCTACATCCTGGGGTTTTGCCATAGAGGGTCCAGACTCTAATCCTTCTTTTTTCTATACTTTGCATGACGGCGGCCGGAAGTGGTGGCCGAGCCAGACCCAGATATCCCTCAGCCTAAAAGGGGGAAGTCTAAGAGTAGGGGTCAGGGCCAAAGGAACCTGAAGAGGCTGCCAGTCATCAGAGGGGACCCTCTGAAGGAGCGGTTAGAAGGAGCCCACAAGCCGACCCAGGAGGAGAAGACAACCTCGTTGAGCAAGCCAGGTTGTATCGCTTACTTAAGCCTGCAGTCCCTGTTTATTATTGTAAATAAGTCATCACTCACTATTCACCATCCAAATAGTTTATATTTTAACCACCAATATACTTGTTATTGTTTAATTCTCTTTTGAATTTTTTTTCTGAACCCATCCCTTCAGTGTTTCTGGAGAGGTTGGGCAATTTCACTAACTTCCTTGGAGTTTGGAGGTGAAAACTCCTGGCGCCCTTTTTCTTGAGTTTTTGTTGAACCTTAGAGTAATCTCGCGATAAAAGTTAGTGATTTTGCCTGACATCTCTTATAAGAGGAAAAGAATAAGTTGCCAAGGATCCACAACCCACCGTAAGTAAACTGAGCAGCCCAAAGGCACCCCAGTTTAGCTAGATTGGAGGTCTTAACTTAGTTGAACTTTCAATCTAGCTTTACACGACGAAGTCGTCTCACCTGGGGATTTCAGGGACCGAAGGGCCTTGCATAACAACAAGAGGTTCTATAAGCTGGCAGATTTGAAGAGAGAGGATCAGGCTGTGGATGAACGCCTATCGGAGGCCTCTGACATTTGGAGCATCAATTGCGAAATTTACGCTGCGGTTCTGAGGCTAGCTAGACAGGGGAGAGTGAGAGACTCACCTGTTGAGAGAGCACAGAGACGGATGCGCCAAATTGGAAGCGAAAATGCAGTTGGATCGCCAGGAAGCATCCCGTATCCAGTGTGTGATGGAATATAGAGCGGCAGGGAAGTCTTTTACGTGCCGAGTGCGCCAGATAGCCTACGGGTTGAGGCGCGACCATCATACACTCAGCCCAGCGGTACTGGTTGTTGTCAAGCAACACTGTCTTGACAGTATACGGATGCTAATCGCTGCTAAGCGATCGTTGGTGGCGCGGGCGAGGGATCTGGAGCAGAACAGAATGTTCTACGAAAGACCTTCTCGCCTTTTCCAACAGCCGCCACTAGCCATAGAGCAGCCGCCAACTGCTGATCGCGTGGAGGTTTTTTGGAGGGACATCTAAGAACAGCCGCAACCTCTCTCAGCAGGCACTCCGGGCTTGGCGCAGTTCGAGTCCGTTTGTAGGAGGACTCCTAACGAATGTACTGCGTCATCCGATAAATACGGAAAACATTCTTGACGCCTTACCACCTACTGGTGGAAAAAATTCCCCAGTTGCCACCGGGATTTAGCTAGAGTTTTTAACTCGTGGCTAAATCAGGAGCAGCCAGTCCGACTTGGTTTTTCGAGGGTCGAACCGTGCTTCTGCCGAAGACCGGAGATTTGTCTAATCCCAAAAACTACAGGCCAATAACATGTCTGAACGCGTGTAACAAGCTCTTCACCAGAAACTTGTACATGCGTATCCTTCAAGCTGTGAATCGTGTATTTCTAGACGTGTATGAACAGAGAGGGTCAAAGAAAGGAGTAGCTAGCTGCAAGGAGAACTTGCTGATTGACCGATGTGTCACGCAGGACTCCGTGCAATACAAGCGAAACCTTTCTATGGCCTGGACTGACTATCCCAAGGCATTCGACACCACGTCACATGAGCTCATTGTGCGGCTATTGCAATGTCTTTCGGTGGATAATCAGATAGTGGGATGTATCAAACAACTGATGCCGCTCTGGAAGACCCGGTTCACTATAACATCAGGTGAAACTCGGGTTCGAACACAGTCGGTGTCATTCAAAAGAGGTGTCTTCCAAGGAGACTCCTTGAGTCCTTTGCTCTTTTGCATCTCACTTTTGCCTCTGTCCATAGCGCTGAGAAATACTAAAGGATACAGCTGTGGCACGCCCAATAACCGGAGGCACAAGGTCACCCATCTGTTTTATATGGATGACCTAAAACTTTATGCCTCCGGTCAACGCGAACTACAACAATCGCTGAGTGTGGTGCAGGATTATAGTCATGCTATCGGAATGGAGTTCGGAACAGACAAATGTGCATTGGTTCATCTCAAGAAAGGACGAAGCGGAGGTAGTAGAGATGAGGAACAGCTCGTTGATAGGAGCATCTTGCGACAACTGCATGCCGGAGATACCTATACCTACCTTGGAGTGGCGCAGCGTCATGTCCAAACAGTAGAATTGGTCAAAGAGTGTCTCCGCCGCAAGTATTTGCGGCAGATCTGGTCATCCGAACTGTCCGTCAAGAACAAAGTCGCTGCCACAAACAAGCTTGCGATCCCATTGTTATTATACACCTTTGGTGGTATACACTGGAAAGTGAACGAGTTGAAGGAAATCGACACGAAGACCCGCAAAAGGATGAATATGGAGAGAAGTCTGCATCCTAAGTCGTCTGTCCCGCGAATATACCTCCCGCGACACCTGGGAGGGCGTGGACTATTGAGTTTGGAGCGTCTGCACAACAGGGTAGTATTGGTCACTGCCTGCTATTTAACGAACAGCACCGATCCCCTGATCCGCTTTGTGCGAGAGCACGAGAATGCGGGTTAAGGAGCCTTTCTTTTTAGCGCAGCGAAACAAGCAGCCGCGGAGCTCAGCCTCACACTCGACTTCAAGCGGAGGTGTCAGCAGTTCATTACGGAACTTGCTCCCGCAGAATTAAAATCCCACATTAAAACTGCCGAAGTCGACTTCCTGTTAAGACTTGATAAAGATAAGCCAATGCATGGAATCTTCTACAAACATCTGGAAGAGCATGGCTTGTCTGAGCAGTTGACCTTCTCTTTCCTAAGGTCTAGTGGGTTGAAGTCGGAGACTGAGGATTTTATAATGGCTTGCCAAGACGGTGTCTTCAACACCTTGGCGGCGTGTAAAACGTACGCTGAGATGGCTTACGTCCATCGGCACAACGCGGCTCTACAAGTGCTCTACTATCATTTAAGGCACTCAATACGGTATCCATGAGACACCGGTGCTGTCATACGCTCCAGGGGATATAGAGTCCGTTGTGGAGAACGAGAGATGCCGGATTTACTGGAATTACTCGTTCCCCACGCTCGAGCTTGTACAGGCAAACAAGCCCGACATAGTCCTTCTCGACTAACAACAGAAGACGATGTTCGTTATTGAGTTTTCAGCGCCTGCCGAGGTGCACATTGTCTCTAAGGAGGAGGAAAAGCGGACCAAATATAAGGAGTTGCACGGACAACTTCGCAGGCTCTGGCCAGACTACACTGTAAGTCTGCTGGTTATGGTCATTGGATCCCTAGGTGGAATGAGGGATACGCTGCTCTCTGCACTGCGCAAAATATCGGTGTGCCGTGCGGCGGCGCACATCTTAGCCGCCAGAATGCAGAAGGCAGTCATCCGTGGGTCCCTTCGTCTACTTAGCGCGCACGATTAGCGGACCCAGTGATTCTTCACCGCACGGTGTGAGGAGTAGTCATTGGGTAATGGAACAGCAGCTCGGTGTGTCGGAGCCCGGGGTGCACTTTTTTGTTTTAAATAATAATAATCTGGTCTAATGGCTGGGATAGTCTTGACTGTATGTATTTCAACGTCCCAGTATAGTTTGTCTTGATTGTTTTCAAGTACTGATGTCGGAGTGTAATTATAATATGGATCTGTGTTTTCTATTAGGTTGTTCCTTGTGGCTAGCGCTTGGTGTAAACATCTCCACAGGCTACAGACATGAATTGGACAGGCTATTTACAGCACAATACCTACACCTCTCAACACGGGTAACTGAAAAAAGACTTATTGACCAAAAACGGGTCATCACCAAAAACAACCGACTTACACCTCAACAACTACAAGTTATAAAGGATCTTGTAGCGGACGAAATAAATACAGTTGAAACGAATGATTCTCTAGTCAATGAATCAATCACGGAAATACAACACATTCATACCCTAAACAATAAGACTACAAATACAAACACAACCAAGACCACCAGCATACACTTACAAGTAAACCCTGAATAAGAGTTTATACTAGATGCCCCAGACACAGCATGCACTAACCCACCTCCCACAACCACACGAAATCAAAACGTTACTCAAACACTTTCCTTCACACAATCTGCTGAACAAGCGATGAACGCAAAATTTAACAAATGGTGTGGCACTAATCCTGCACTGCGAGATCCCCTGCCCAGACTAATTTTCAACAGCAACACCCAAAAAATATTACATACAATGAATACCAACGTAATACCACAATTCTTAACACGCGCCAGTAACCTAGAGGACATCCATACCGTCATATAGGCTGCAGCAGCAGCCACACTTATAGTTAACGGTCAAAAACTTCTGAAACGGTCTAAAGACCACACAAGCAAAAGGTCGAAACCTAATTGGCAAATACGAATTGAAAATAAAATTACCACAATCAGAAAGGAACTGGCACACCTCGCACAATACACCAACAACAACCGTTCAAGACGCATACATACAACAATAGATATACTCAAATCCAAGTCGCCTCAAAAATCAATACCAGAAATAGCTGATACACTTAAACAAAAACTTGCAGTTTACGCAGCTCGACTACGCAGATACAACAAATCAAACGACAAAAAGGACGCTAATAATCTTTTCCAGAAAAGTGAAAAACAGTTCTACCAGAAATTACTTCAAACAACTAGATAACAACCATAGAACATCCAAGTAGACAAGAGTTAACAGAACCCAAAACACATAATAAAGACGCTCCATGGATCAGACAGAAAGAGGAAAAAAAACATCAACATATAACGGAACAGGGAGACGTTATTCTTACGCCAGAGGAAATAGCTGAAACAATAAAACATACTCAGAACTGGAAGTGCCCAGGCGTAGATAATATACAAAATTTTTGGTACAAGCAATTCAGTTCAGTATACGAAGTACTCATAGACCAAATCAGTAGAGCCATACTCCAACCGAATAGGCTTCCCAAATTACTCACACAAGGAATAACGTATATAAAACCAAAAAATGCAGACACCAAGAACCCTGCCAACTATCGCCCAATAACTTGTCTTCCCACCTTGTACAAGATCATTACCGCAACAATATGCAGAAGAATTGAACAACACCTCACAGAAAACAACATCCTGACTGAAGAACAAAAATGATGTATAAAACAAAGCCAAGGATGCAAGGAACAACTTATAAGTGATAGTGTGATCATGGAGCAAACCAGAAAAGAACACAGGAACCTTCACACCCGTTTTATCGACTATAAAAAAGCTTTCGTCTCTGTACCCCATAGCTAGCTAACGAAAACTCTACAAATATATAAAATCAACCCAGGGCTTCGTCAGTTTCTTACAAGAACTATGGAGACATGGCGAACAAATATACACCTCCAAATTCAGGACGGCTATATCCAAACGGATGAGCTACATATACGGCGCGATATCTTTCAGGGTGACTCTCCCAGTTCACTATGGTTCTGCCTCTGTCTAAATCCGCTCTCCAACACACAAACTGTGGTTTCACCATCAGGCATCCGAAAGCAAATCAACACGAAATCAATCAACTCCTCTACATGGATGATATAAAACTATATGCCGCCACAGAAGTGCAACTGAGAGAATTACTCAGAATAGCAGAAGTTTGTACGACAGATATCAGGATGGAATTTGGCATGAGTAAATGCAAGGTGCTCCACATCAATAAAGGCCAATGGAAAAACCATCCCGAACAGGAAGTAGTAACTGGCCAAGCTCTGGATAACATGGACAAGGACGAAACATACAAGTATCTGGGTATCAATCAAAACGTTAAGATAGGCCACACAAAAATCAAAGCACTGCTACCACAAGAGTTTAGAGACCGCCTCATTAGACTGTTAGAAACAAAACTGAATTCTAGAAATCTTACAAAAGCGATTAACACATTTGCTATACCAATCCTCACGTATTCATTGGGCATCATCAAGTGGTCGCAAACTGACATTGAAAACAGCCATATACCCATTCGAACAGAACTCACGAAACACAGAATGTCACATCCCAACGCATGCAAGGAGAGGCTCACGATAGACAGAATACAAGGGAGCAGAGGAATTATTATAGATATACAGTCACTTCGTACAAAACAGATAAAATCACTCAGAAATTATTTCCATAGTAAACACACAAACTTGCATAAAGCAATAGTAAAAGCAGACAAAAACTATACGCCACTCGCCCTTTCTTGTCCAGACCACGCAGCAGACGCACACAAGCACATACAAACACAACAAGAAAAAATAAACATCTGGTCGCAGAAGGCACTCCATGGCAAACATAGATACCGTGTTACACAAGACCACATTAATGAAAAGCAGTCATACACCTGCTGCAGGATGGCCAGCTCTTTCCGGAAACGGAGGGTTTTATACTTGCTATCCAGGACCAAGTGATTGCAACACGAAATTACCAGAAGTACATAATTAAAGATCCATCCATCACTGATGATAAGTGCAGAAAATGCCACCAACAGAAGGAAACAATAGAACACATATCAAGTGCTTTCAAAACTCTCGCTGGAACTGAGTATACAGCCAAACATAACTCTGCAGCCAAAGTCATACACCAAGCACTAGCAACAACAAACAAGCTAATCGAAAACACAGATCCATATTATAACTACACACCGACCTCAGTACTCGAGAACAATTAATTCAAACTACAATGGGACATTGAAATACATACAGACAAAACCATCCCAGCAAATAGACCAGATATAGTTTTCCAGTCAAAGACAGACAAAGTGACCTATATAATAGATATTGCAATTCCCAATGATATGAACATCCAAAACACCTACGTTGGGAAGATATCTAAATACACAGATCTCGTCATAGAAATAAAACGACTCTGGAAACAAAACAAAGTTGTTAGTGTCCCCCTCATTATCTTTGTATCAGGCCTTACTCCAAATACATTTACACTACACCTGCAACAATTGGGCCTGGATGATAAGCTACATAAAACCTCCCAAAAGTCCGTAATCCTCATGACCTGCAGTACTGTACGGTCATTCCTGAATTCAGAATAATAATAGGTCAGGTGTTGACTTGGCACAGCCCGTCAATACTTGTTACTACCGCAACCATGCGAGAAGAAATATGAAATGCATAATAATAATAAGCAGGATGGTCAGCTCTTTCTAGAAACGGAGGGCTTATCTATCACCGACGATAGTTGCAGAAAGTGCCTCCAACAGAAGGAAACAATAGAACACATAACAAGTGGATGCAAAACTCTCGCTGGAACTGAGTACACAGCCAGACATAATTGTGCAGCTAAAGTCATACACCAAGCACTGGCCACAACAAACTAACTGAAAACACAGATCCATATGATAATTACACACCGACCTCAGTACTCGAAAACAATAAATTCAAACTATACTGGGACATTGAAATACACACAGACAAAGCTATCCCAGCCAATAGACCAGATATTGTTTTTCAGTCAAAGGCAGATAAAGTGACCTATTTGATAGATATTGCGATTCCCAATGATATGAATATCCAAAACACCTATGCTGGGAAGATATCTAAATACACAGATCTTGCCATAGAAATAAAACAGCTCTGGAAACAAAACAAAGTTATTATTGTCCCCCTTATTATGTCGGTCTCAGGCCTTACACCAAATACATTTACACCACACCTGCAACAGCTGGACCTGGAGGAAAAGTTACACAAAACCTTCCAAAAGTCTGTAATCCTCACGACCTGCAGCATTGTACGGTCCTTCCTGAATTCAGAATAATAATAGGTCAGGTGTTGACTTGGCACAGCCCGTCAATAGTTGCTACTACCGCAACCATGCGAGAAAAAATATGCAATGCAAAATAATAATAATCCCCCATCGGGTGCTAGAACGTTGACATTCGTTTGGGGGCCTAGGAAGTGACTTTTTGACAGGCGAGCTATGTCGGTGAATGGCTCTTGGTGGGCTTTAATGTCACCGCAGAGCTACGACACCAACAGGGTTCGTGGTCAAAAGGTCACCTCAACCAAGGCTAGCACACCCAGGAAGCTAACGCTCCTAACTTACCCTACCTAGCGCCAAGCTCCTACCTTTACCCAAGCTATCCTGACTTCGATCAGAGAGGGGTTTGGCAAACCCGCGGGGGTATCATCTAAGGAGGTAGACGCTATGCGGCAGCCGCATGTTTGGCGATTGGTTCTGTCAAAGTCAAATTCGCATCATGTAATGTCAGCAGATGCAGCAGCATGTCCGCAGCCGCAGCCGCAGCAGCACAATATGTGGCAGGAAGCGACATTACAGCGGACCAGAGATAATCAGCGGACATATTGTATTCTAAAATTTTTAAATTTCAGAGCTATAATTATGAAAATATGAGAGCGGACAAGACGTCGAAGTGCTTTTTGCGTAGAACGGTCAGAGACCATATAATACCTATTACCTACGCCCATGCCCCATTTAATATATTTATAGCATGTGATATTGTAATGTAACAGTGATTCATCCTCGATCCTCCGTAAGAAGTTTTTAAACTTAATGTGACCGCCTAAAGTAGAAAAACAGGTAAGTGAACTAATATTTTAACCGCTTGCTAATGCCGAATTACGATTTAACGGTGGAATCTTTGTAAAAACAGGAATATTATATACTCGCTCATTTTGAGGTTATGTAAATATGTTTATTAGTTTATTTTATTGCCGAGTTGGGCCCACAACAATCAGAGAGATTTCTGCGGTTTTTACAGGTTTCCCAAAAATAAGACACTTGCAGAAGTAGTTGAGTTTTCTTAAGTTACAGAAATTTCTTATACATTCTGAAGTGATTGTTTGCCTTATTGTGGCTACTCACTAGCTGTTATCTAACCTATCCAATTTTTAGTGGATCAGAAGCAAGAGGTTGTGATTGGTATTTCTGTGAAGCAGAGAAGACTAATTGGCCAGAATTGTAAACACACAATGTAGAGGAGTGTTCAACCTACATCATCTTTCTCCACAGAGACCAGAAATGGGGCAAAACATCTTCACAGATAACTAGGTAAATACTTATATATTATATATTGCACTCAAGGTTGTCTTACAAAATGATGAGTCTCCATGCTCCTTGGATTTCTACCAAATATCTTTCAGTAACAAGCGCATGTAACTTTTTGTTGTTGATATATAATTTTATGTTTGGTAGCCTTGAGAAAGTGGTATACAATCCTAAAAGCTAGAAAGAAGTAGATATTGTTGTTTAATTTGTTGCTTCCCAGCAATACCTACAGTTTTGTTTTAAATATATATATTTGATTATGTCTGACCATACCACCAAAAAGATAACAATTATAATACACATTTATCAAAAATTGAAAAATTATGTAGAAATCTCAGCAAAAATAACAAAGATAATTTTATAGAGGACTTACATAGTATAAAGTGGGAGGTATCGGAAAGTGATGTTGGTGTGCAGTGAAAAATTTTTCAAACTGGCTAGATATCGAAGAATGTAAACAAAAGTTGGATATACTCTATGTTTCAAGTTTTGCTGATAAAAAGTCTAAGGAAGCTTACAATGATGTGTGAATGTTTACAACAAACTATTAGGTGATAGAAAAAATATTTTTAATAGAATTGTTACCTCTGATAACAAGATAAAGTGTGTGTGTGTGTGTGGAACATAGTCAGTGAAATTAAGGGGTATGCAATTGATTCAGATGTACTTATTCCTGGAAATTCAGAAAGTGTTGCAAAGGCATATATATATTTCAAATGTAACCAAGGACTCCCTTTTATACCCTTTTCATACAATTTAGTCTAACCTAATATATAAATACCTACAGAGTTAATAACAAATGAAAAACTGCAGGAGTTGAGCCAAATTTGAAAAATAAACCCACAAATAAATTCAGCAGTGGTGAGGATAATTTTCCTAAAACCTTGCTGATATCCTGTATTTACCATATTGCTAGTCCATTGGTTTTCATTATCAATAATTGTTTAAAATTTGGTAAATTTCCAGAGAAACTAAAATCAGCAATACAGTGCTGTTCCTAGAATGACGCCAGGAAACAGTAAAAAAGCCTAGACAGAACATGGGCCTGATGACCAGAGCAGTCTATGCCGATGACACAGAAGTAAGTATTAATATCAGTTTACAAAAGAGGATATGTAGCAGACATGTTAAACTATAGGCTGATAAGCTTACTCTCTGCATTTGTGAAACTTGTACCTCAAACAAAGGTATTGAAGCAATTGAACAACTGCAACCTAATAACTGAAGCATAGCATGGTTTTATAAAAGGCAAGTCGACTACTACAGATATTTATCATTTTAATCGCCAAATTATTGCTATTGTAAAAAAAGGAAATATGCCCCTTGGCATGCTTTTTGACTATGTAGACCTTTTACTATTTAAACTGGAAAAGTATGGAATAGGTGGAACGTTTTTGCAGTGCAATACATCGTACCTCACATGTTGAAAACAAAAAATTATGATTACAAAAAATTATAATACCAAGCAATCAACAAACATCATTAGGAATCGCACAAGATAGCATCCTAGGTCCACTTTTACTTATAATATATGTTAAGTTAATGATTTGTTCCTAGATATTGATAGTTCAGTTGAGATGATAGTTACTGCTCCAATAATTTATAAGCTAGTTGGAACAAAAGGCCACCTTAGTTTTAAATGCTACATAAACGAACTTGTTATTATTCAAATCAAAAAATCCTAGATGCCAGGGTCCACCAGTTAAAATGAGCTTGGGAAAAGATGTTCAAATTCATTTAGTAGACAGTAGTGGACAACACCAAATTCCTTGGAGTATATATAATATATAGATGAGACGCTTAGGTGGACGTCTCATGTGGAGGCCACTAAAAAAAAATCGTATCGTACCCTGCAAGGAACTTTAATTATAGGTATCCAGTTCATCACCTCACCTTAACTGAGAAGAATGTAGAGTATAGTTGAATGAAAATCTTCAATTATCTACCATCTGGTCTTGTGAACAATTTGACAACTTTCAAAAAAAAAGATACACAAAATGTTAGTCAATTTGGAAGCCTATTCTCTTGAAGACTATTTAAATTTTGTTGTTCCCATTTGTTATATTGACTCTATTTCACCTAATTCTGTGAGTACATTATGTATTTTGCAGAGTTATTTTGCAATAAAGATTTGTTATTTTATTATTATAATTATAAATAACATATGACATACTGTATGATTTTTCATGATTTCTGTTTACAGAAACTCAAGCATATCCTCTTTAGACCAACCAAGTTCTTCTTTAGCCTCAGATAGGCCTAGGTGTGGCCAAGATGTTATTGATGCAGGTACTGCTACTCCCTCATGTTAAGGTTCGAATGTGTTATTGGACGAAGAAAATTATTGGCAAGGATTACAACTAGAGCGAAAGGATAAGATAATCAAATCTCTAGGTATAAGTATGAGCTATGTATAAATTCGTGACAGTGATAAGTATATTTTTTACTACACTGGATTGCCAAGTCACACAATATTTGAAAGTGTATGTATTGATCAAAGATATTAAGATAAATTATTAATTGAAATGGAATGTTCAAAAAATTAAGTGATTTGGTCAGCTACTCTTGACATTAATGAAACTTTGAAACTGCACCATAATTTTACTTATACAGATTTAGCGTTCAGATTCAAAATATCTGAAGTTGCTGTTACAAATATTGTCGTTACTTTGTACAAACTCTATATGAAGTCTTGTTCTTGAGGTTTATGAAAGACATTTCTAAAAGATCAAAAAACCATTCTTGTTTACCAAATTCACTAATTGTAGAATAATAATAGATTGTACTTGTATTTTGTGTTGTACCAAGAATCATGATAATCAATGAAGAACTAACGTCTTACTTATAGTAGTTATAAGCATAGAAACAGTTTCAAAAGCTTAGTTGGTGTGGTCCTAATGGCGTACTGACTTATGCTAGTATGCTCCACCCAGGATCTAATATCGATAAAAATATTGTTCAGCAGCATTTTGATACAGAAAGTGGAGATCTAATATTGGCAGATCAAGGTTTTCTTATAAGTGATATTGTACCAAATGCAGTAAGTTTAAATATTCCACCATTTCTCAGTACTCCAGAATTAACATCAGAGCAGATACAATAGACAAAAAGTATTGCAAGAGCAAAACTTCATGTAGAAAGGGCAATATGTAGAATCCAAATTTACAATATCCATTGATTAGAGAAGTATCACAGTTTTATATTGATTGGCAGAAGTTTAGATTACATAATTATATTGGTTGCGTATACAGGGTGAGTACCAAGTTGATATTTTTTTGCTGTGTATGAAAGTCGATAAAATAAACAAATTTTCAGAAAACTAAAAAATAAGTGAGATACAAAATAAAAAAAAGTATATCTGGGCTTGTGTATCAAGACTACCTAGTCTGTTTATGTTTAGTTTTTTGCTCAGATTTGTCAAATCGATTAGGGATTGTACCTCTTAGATATTGCAGTACCCACTTTTTGTTTATAATTGTTACTTTTAAACTGGTAAATCTTAAAAGTGGCGCATTATTATAAACAGCTATAGGTACGTCTTGGTGCACAAGCCCCGATTTACTTTTTTTGATTCTGTACCTCGTGTATTTATCAGTTTTCGGTAAAAAGTTTTTAGAAAAAATTGCTTGTTTTAACGATTTTTTTACACAGTTTAGAAAAAGGATCAACTTAGGACTCACCCTGTATATATCAAGCCATAAAGACACAAAAAATGTGTCACTGAGCAGTGTACATGTGGAATAACCTTTATGTCTTAGACCACCTAATTAATTCGTACACATCTTTGATAATGCTGTAATAGCACTTGTGATATTTTTAATCTATTTTTAAGTTATATTCTATTTTGTTTTATATGCTATTTTATAAGCTCCATCTTCCATCATATTTAATTACCAATTTTTTCATAAACAGCATAAGAGTGAACAGCATCATCGGCTATGCAGCTTGCCTGTTCAGCAATAGTAATAATAATATAATAATAATAATAATAAATCGTCTTTATTGAAAATAAACATATCATGTAAGATGAGGCTTACATCAGGATAGGGCATCGGTGGCGAAGTTTAGCAAAGTGCTATTCTTACACTTAACCACCAGTGTCTCACATTTATTAGATGTTAAAAATAAAATAAACAAACAAAAACGAAAAATCAAATGATATATAGTAATGTTTCAGTTACATGACACATTGGTTTTAAATCCTTTCAGGTAATGAGATGTTTTATATTTGTTAAGCCTGTTAGTTTATAAATATCAAATATGTATGTTTTTGCTCTGAAATTTTATAGCAATGATTATGCTCTTATATAATATACCTAAGTGAAAGTGACTTTGATTTTGTAATATATGGAATACATAATAATAATTTGATAACGGATTTTCTGTTTGTTGTACTACAGTCTTTATTACTTTTGTATATAGGATTTAAATACTTTAAATGTATAACTTGTATTTATCACTTAGAACAGTAATATCAGTATTTTTTTAAGCTTGTTGTTAAACAGGTTGCTTGATAATGTACATTGAATTATTTGGAATAGAATGGTGTTACTGGATTTTTCCCATGAGACATAATTTTGTCCAATGTACAAAATTCTTTCTGAAAAATATAAATATAGGAATAAGATTATTAAGGTAAATTCTATTTCATATTCGAATGCTGTATTATGTTAATAACAAGATTAGTTTACACAAATAGCAATCAAAACAACAATTTATTCCTTTAAACATTAGAGTTCAGTTATATAAATTCATCAATTATAATGCAAAATTATACAAAACTGATTTACACTAAACTAAAAACGAGATGCATATAACAACAACACATACACACACACAGCATTATTATGATTTGAAGTGTCAAGTCTAGAACATAGAAGAAATTTTGAGGCAGGATTATTTTTATAAAAATTATTACAGATTGTTCCTAAATTCTTGAAAAAGTTCATTTTGTTGTGCCTCCTTATACCACTCAAGATAATGTTGCATTCAAGTCACCTAGAGCCAAACCTAATATTGATATTACTGAAGTCTCCAATCTCATTACTATGTACCTATGTTTATTTTGTTACTGATTAGATGAATTAAGTTCTGTATTATGAAGATATTTCAATAAAATCTAGGATTGAGATACTATTATATATTACCATTAATATATGTATATTATCCTGAATTATATAATATATACTATTTAACAATGGTTTGATATGAAATAAATGTTTTTTTAATGAAAATTGCATGATAAAAAAATGATAAGTTTTGTTGCATTTATTTTGTTACCCTAATGGATTATTTATAACAAATATATCTTTGTTCACTTATTTCAACATTGATCAACTGGAACATGCAAAGAAATGAGTTTTCTGCAAAAAACTATTTAAACAATTTATACGAGTAAATAGATATTAAATTTGTAAACAAATTTCATATTTGTAATGTACGCGAAGGGAACATATATGTGCATGCATATTCATATGCATTAAAAAAATAATCGTTAAAATCTGTCAATATAATTATGCAGAGATATAATAAACTGATCCAACTTTAATTATTTTATATTTAATTTTTTGAGCGCACACATTTCCAAGCAAATTTCATTTGAGCTGCATTTTTGAAGCTTTGCTGGTTCATCTGGAAACATGCAATGTCTTAACAAAATACATGAAAGCTTTTAATATATATCTTTTAAATGGCGCAAATTAGGTTCCTTAATTGTCATAAACAAAGGAGCTGTAAATTTTAAAAGAAAAATGATAACTTTGGCCCAAATTGACCTATGAATTATGATATATATTTTTTTTCAATTTAAAGTATGTATAGTAATGCCAGCTTTTTGCATATGAAAAAAATTATGTAAACTGTTATTCTATTTGTTTATAAGTACAAAATTATATAGAGCATTACATTATTTTGCAATGTTGTAAAATTATTTTTTGCCATTCAATTAGGTATAAAGTTTGAGCCTTCTTCTTTGATATTCTGCCCATAGGATGTGGATCTTTAAGATTTTCTGCAATATAGCATTGGAAAGAACATGTTTGTCAAACTATTTAATGAATCGTACTGAAATTTTTATCTCATATTTTGTACCAAAAGCCCGCATTGTTAATGTCATATTAGGGTCCCTAGATACATTTTTGTCAATGTTATTGTAAAATTACGTATTATTAATTTTAGTCCGTTTTTTGAAATTTTCTAAGCAATAAATAAATTAAAATATTTGTGCTTTTGTGGAAGACGATGCTCAATATCAATTTTCACTTTATTATGGACATACTATGGAAATATTAAAGTATATGTTCATCTAGGGTAAAAAATTAAACATTATTAAAGTCATTATAAAAAATAATAAATAACCAAAAGCGGCAGAAAAAGATGGGTGAACATTTTAATATTCCATGTATTTAATATAATTCAGAAGGATTTACATTAATACATTCAAAGTATTCAGAGTCGGGGATCAAATTGCCTGGGCACTCCACCATTCCACTTCGACAATCACGATTCCGATACAATGAATTTCCTACTGTTCAGAATCAGCCCTTCTTGGATATCAAAGGAAAATATGTATAATAAAAATATAGCAAAATTCAACAATAGTTTTGTTCAAGTAATAATCCTCAGCTTCTAGTGTGTGCAATTTTACAATCACCCAATAAGTGTTTTTTAGATGACCACTAACATTAAGAAATTAATCACCCTCTATGTTCATGTTTAGCAAACTTCTACTAAAAATACATGTTTCTTCTAGGCATGCTTTAACTAGATACTATTCAAGGTTACATATTTGGAAAAAATTATGAATATGGGTATGAAACTATTTATATTATGAAATACTTTTTATTTGATTACAAACAATAAATGTTTCTATACCTTTTATTGACAGATAACATAAGCATTTATTAGTGCTGTTAGTATACACAGTATGTGGAACACGTCTGTATCTACATTTTTAGAAAGTCATCATCGTCATCATGATGGAGGCTCTCAACTCGTAACCATCTGTGCTCTTCGCCTTCTGGTATCAGTCTGCCTTTTGTGTCTTGAATACTTGGGATGCTGATGAATTTTTTCTTCAAACCTATAATGCCAAAAACAAGCATTTTTGAAGTACCTAGTGAATATACAATGTGTTTAAAGTCATAGTAAACATATTTTTTTTTTATTGCACATATCTGCAGGCACCTGGATATTGGATATCAAAAGATTAATGTTTTAATTGATCCATTCCTTGAACATTTATATACATCTAAAATTAACAATTATTAAATACCGAATAAACGTTTTTTCTACTTTAACATGGACTAAAGGTTTAATAAAGATGTGTTTAGTTGACCTCTACACTTTTGAAAATATTTAATGTTCTATTACATTTTTACTCACCATAAGCAGATGCAATATAAATATGATCACTCCGATGTCGGCTCACTGTCGACTGAATATTTGAATACCCAAATCCAGGGGCATTGAGCCTGCCTGCAATTTCTTGCCACATGCAGCCTAAGATCCAGACCCACGCCTTGCACCAACGATAGATTTTCCATCAAAATGTCCAAAAGCTTGTTTATTTGACCATTTAACACTCAGTGTTCCCTATTTACTTCTAAATTCTAAAACGACGCACTCAAAATATAATAATATCACGGACATAACCTACAATGTAGGCTGAATGAAGTCAGTACTTGGCCAGAACTGTCATGTGACAGCACGCCGCAGAATTAGGAGATACAAACGCTGCTGCTGCCGCAATCGCTGATTTGTGGACGTTTTGAGGATATTTTGAGGATGTTTTGTGGATGTTTATCCGCTACCGCCTAGCAGCCGCTGTGCGATTCCTTCCGTGATTAGGCTGCCGGGGAAATATGCCACAGAGGGCTGGGCGCCGGTTCTTCTGTCATACACCGTTATTGCGCCCCACACTTCAACGACTTCAGCAGGGCGTGGATGGGGAACGTCGTGAGGGGTGAGCAACCGGGGGGCTTGCCTTAACCGGCCGGCCCATGAGAAAGCCTCAACAAAACCCGACAGTAAAGTCGCAAGTCCTCCGGAGTACCTTGGGTCAACTTCGGAGTAAATGGGCGTCACTCGGGATAGCGACTTTTAGATCGTCCCTACTCGTGGGAACAAGTTACTTCTAAAAATAATCAACGACGGCCAACGTCGATTAAACTCACCCGAACCCCAAATATAAACAGAACAATCCATAGAACATAACCCAGCTGCTGATGTTTTACCGGCACAGCCGGCAACCACCAAAGGTGGTAAGCCCAGACAGCGCTTACAGTGGACCACTGAAATCAACAAATCTGTAATACGCTGTTACTATATCGCCAAAAAACTAGAAACCATTTCTACAGGCTACAGACATGAGCTGCACAGACTATTCTTAGCACAATACCCACACCTTCCAGAACGTGTAACTGAGCAAAGACTCATTGACCAAAAACGAGTCATAACAAAAAACAACCGCCTTACACCCCAAGAGCTTCAAGCCATAAAAATTCTTGTTTCCATTTGAAATAAGAACATGAGCATACACCAGATATACCAGACACCAATGCCCAACCTAATGATTCGTTAGCCACTGCATCAACAGAAGGACAGACAATTCATACCCGCAATAACCAACCTCCAAACACAGACACAATCAATAACACCAGCATACACTTACAAATAGATCCAGAACATTAGCATAAATCAGATACACCAGAAACAACATGCACTAACTTACCAGCCACACAAAGCCAAAACATTACCACCTTCTATCACAGAATCTGCTGAACAAGTGATGAATACACAGTATAACAAATGGTGTGACACCAACCCTGCACTGCGAGATCCCCTGACCAGACTAATTTTCAAGAACAACACTCGACAAATATTAAACACAATAAATTCCAACATAATACCACACTTCTTAAAAATCGACAGTAACCAAGAGGACATCCATACCGTTATATATGCTGCCGCAGCAACCACAATCATAGTTAATTGACAAAAACTTCCAAAACGATCTAAAGACTACATAAACAAGAGATCTAAACCTAAATGGCAAATCAGGATAGAAAATAAAATTAGCACAATCAGAAAGGATCTCGCACACCTCACGCAATACACCTATAATAACAACATCTCAAAACGCATACAGACAACAATAAATAGACGCAACTCCAAATCACCGCAAAAAACAGTACCCGAAATATCCGAACACTCAAACAGAAACTTGCAGTTCATGCAGCTAGACTCCGCAGGTACAAGGAATCCAACGACAGAAAGGATGCTAACAATCTTTTTCCAAAGAGTGAAAAGCAGTTTTACCAAAAGATGACACCAAATAATCAGATAACAGCAACAGAACCTCCAAGTAGACAAGAATTAACCGAGTTCTGAGGAAGTCTATGGTCAGAACCCAAAACCCATAATGAAAACGCTCCATGGATCAGACAAGAAGAGGAAAAACAACACATACTGGAACAGGTAGACGTTATCGTTACACCACAGGAAATAGCCGAGACAATAAAACACCCCCATAATTGGAAGTGCCCAGGCGTAGATAACGTGCAAACTTTCTGGTATAAACAATTCAGTGCAACATTGAAATGCTCACAGACCAAATCAATAAGGCCCTACTCCAACCTGATAGGCTTCCCAAATTCCTCACACAAGGAATAACGTATATAAAACAAAAAAACGTAGATACCAAGAACCCGGCCAATTACCGCCCGATCACTTGTCTCCCAACCTTGTACAAGATCATTACCGCAACAATAGGCAAAAGGATTGAACAACACCTCAACCAAAACAACATCCTGACTGAAGAGCAAAAAGCATGTAGAAACAAAGCCAAGGTTGCAAAGAGCAACTTACAATTGATAGGGTGATCATGCAGCAAACTAGAAAAGAACACAGAAATCTTCATACCTATTTCATCGATTACAAAAAAGCTTTTGACTCTGTACCCCATAGCTGACTAACGAAAACTCTTCAAATATATAAAATTACCCCAGCCCTTCGTCAGTTTCTTACAAGAACCATGGAGAAATGGCGAACCAACATGCATCTTAAAACTCAGGACGGCCATATCCAAACGGAGGAACTACACATAAGACGCGGTATCTTCCAGGGTGATTCATTCAGTTCACTGTGGTTCTGCCTTTGCTTAAATCCACTCTCTAACGCACTTAATAACACAATTAATTACACACTTAAGTAAAACAAAATAAAATAATATTCTCTACATGGATGATATAAAACTATATGCAGCCACTGAAGTGCAACTGAAGGAATTTCTCAGAATAACAGAAGGTTGTACATCAGACGTCCGGATGGAATTAGGAATGAGCAAATGCAAGGTGCTCCACATCCATAAAGGCCAATGGAAGAACCATTCCGAACAGGAAATATTAACTGGCCAAACTCTGGACAACACAGCAAGGACGAAACGTACAAGTACCTGGGCTTCCATCAGAACATTAAGATCGAACAAGGTCAAGGCTCAAATAACACAAGAGTTTAGAGAGCGCCTCATTAGACTACTCAAAACGAAATTGAATTCCAAAAATCTTACAAAAAGAAATTAACACAATTGCGATACCGGTCCTCACATACTCCTTTGGTATCATCAAGTGGTCGCACACTGATATGGAAAACATCAACATACTCATACGAACGGAACTCACAAAGCACAGAATGTCACATCCGAAAGCGAGCAAGAAAAAACTTACCATAGACAGGAAACAAGGGAGCAGATGAGTTATAGACATACAATCACTTCACACAAGACAAATAAAAACGCTCAGAGACATTTTCCAAAGCAAACAGACAAATTTACATAGGTCAAAGTAAAAGCAGACAAAAGCTATACTCCACTCACCCTGTCCTGCCCAGACCACTCAGCAGACGCACACAATCACATAGAATTACAACAAGAAAACATAAACACCTGCAGTAGCGTGCCAAGGTCTTCGGGGGCCTCCCCCGCAATTTGTTTCACGGGGCCCCCCCTCTATATAAAAAAGAATAATATTTCAAATCGGTTTATAAATAGAAAAAATTTGGTGTGACCTTAACTTTATATTTTTATTTCCTTCTTTCAAGTTTTTGAAGAATAAAAATTCATAGACCTTAGGTACAACATAATTATACATCGATTAATCATATTAATGTATCAAACTTCTTCTATATTATATGGCCACTATGAGTTTTACGCATAGAAAACTACATAATTTGAGATAGAACTTTATTTAATAAACATTACTAACACACATCGCAAAACTATAACAAAATTAAAAATAAACAAATAGAACACCTTAACTCTAAAAAATTTAATATTTTGATTTGACTTGCATTAATTTCATGTAAAGAAAAAAACTATTTTTTTGAATGTAAACAACAAATATATCAACTATTTGGTCTATGCCTTCTGCCCCTTCATTTTCTATAGAAAATAATGCCAAAGTACTTAGGCGCGATTCACCCACTGTCGATCTTGCAAAAATTTATATTAGTTTTAGTTCTGCTTGAGCCGAACGTGAGCGCCAAGGCATCGGTATCGACTGCCTGGGATTCCCAGAAATAACTTGTCGGCGAATTCGAATAGGTTAGAAGAAGTAAACAATCCGAAGTAGCGATTCAGAGGTAGCTTGAAGATGGTATTTACAGCATACTGAGCGCTGATAAACCCGTATGATCTTTGTTTCTACACCCTCTTCGAGATAGCAGGTAAAGAACTCTAAAAATAATGGCATGAATAGTGGAATAATATAAATAGCAACCTTGTTTTGGTTGATCATTTCCCGTTTATTTTTTTTTTTTTTTATTTTAATTTGCGGCATCAACTGCTAAAGGTCATTAGCCGCCTTCTCAAATGAAAATTCAAATGTGAGCTATATTTATTATGCAGATTTTGATGTGGATTATTTCTATTGTCAAGCGATGTTTCTTAAATAAGTGTAGTTGAATATAAACATGCGTAGGTTTATTGCAGTAACATTATTTCAGATTTTAGATTTTCCAATAGATGCGAATGTATTTTAGGTAGGATAACAGCGAGAGTGTATTTTTTTGGTCTTTCGTGCAATTCGTTAGTGTGTTCGGTATTTGAAATCTTTCTCTCGCGTGACTATATTTAGGGCATTCGATGAGGATATGTTTCACGGATAAGGGACAGTGACAAGATTCACATTGGGGGGGATTGGACCTGAGCAGTAGAAAGTTATGTGTTAGATTAGTGTGGCCAATTCGAAGACGTGTGATCACGACTTGATCTTTTCTATCGTGTAGACCAGGTAAGTACCATTTCTTGATAGTTTGTTTGAATGCTTTTAGTTTGGCTTCACATTCATCCCATTGCTGTTGCCATAATTCATATATCTTATTTTTAACATAATTTTTCAGGTCCCTTGGATGTACGGGAGCCTCTGTGTTTACTTCTGTTGCTGCTCTTCGTGCCAAACGATCAGCATGTTCGTTTCCAGAAATTCCTATATGACCTGGGGACCAAACGTATATCACGATTTTGCCTTCTGTGTATAGGAGGTGTTGCAAATTAACGACTTCCTGTATAATAGGGTCGAAACTAAATATATCACCGATGGAATAAAGCGAACTTAGGGAGTCGCAGCAGATAATGTAAGTCCCTACTTCTTGATTTTTTATGTATCTCAATGCTTTTGATATTGCATACATCTCTGCATTGAATATAGATGTAATTGGGTTTAATGTAAAGCTACTTTCAATGTTATTACCCACAAAAGCACATCCCACCCCAGTGTCAGTTTTTGATCCATCTGTGTATATTACATCTTTTGCGTCATGATGTCTGTTAATTATGTGGAGGAATGTTTGTAAGAGGGTGGTATTATTTATGTCGTTTTTCTTATACACTGCGCAATCAAGGTATACCTGCGGCTTCACAATTGTCCAAGGGGGTGATTCACTGAAGCCGATCTCATAAGTGTTTGGAAGCTCCGCGTCAATCCTATTGATGGTTTCCTGGATCCTTACCCCGGTAGGTCTCATTATGGTTGGACGGTTCAAGAATTCCGCGTTATTTTCATTGAAAATCTCTCTGTGGTTTAGGTGAGATGGTTGTGCCCAGATGTTAATGGCATAGTTCAACGTTAATTGCTGGATCCTAATGTTGAATGGGGGTACTCCTGACTCGCAATGTATCGAAGAGAGTGGGCTTGTTCTATAAGCGCCTAAACATAGTCTTAGGCCTTCATTATATATCCTCTCCAGTGGCCGGAGGTGGGTCTTTCTTGCAGCAGCATACACCACAAGTCCATATTCCATCTTTGATAATACGAGCATCTTAAATAAGGTTAGCAACACCTCTCTGTCAGCACCCCAAGTAATATTTGACATACATCGTATTATGTTAAGTCTTCTCTTGCAGTTAGTGACTAGTTCATTAATATGTGCTCTCCAATACAGCTTTTTGTCGAAAGTCAGACCCAGAATCTTCATGTTATTTCGGACAGCAATTGGTACACCTTTCATTGTCAGCCGCGGTTCACTGTGTGGTCTTCGGAGTCTACAGAAGTGTATGCAGCATGATTTGGTTGTTGAGAAACGGAATCCTATAGCTTCCGATTCTCTCACTAGTCGGTCGATCGTCTGTTGGATTTTGTCTTCAATGATTTCAATATCTTCCGAGGCATGAAAAATCGTTAGATCATCTACGTACAGACATTTGCTTACTTCGGGTCCTATAGATTGTGTTAGACGATCAATAGCGATAATAAACAGAGTCGCACTCAGTGTTGAGCCTTGGGGTATACAGTTTTCTTGTATGCGAGCAGATGATACGGTGTTTCCCACTCGCACCTTAAATGTGCGGCTTAGCATAAATGCATTGATGAATTTGATAAGGTTTCCTCGTATGCCCCACTGATACAATATATCTATGATTCCGCGTCGCCAGGTGGTGTCAAATGCCTTCTCCAAATCAAATGATACTGCCACTAAGTGTTTTCTCTGTGCAAATGCATTCTGAATAGCGGTGTCTAGGTAAACTAGTTGATCAATGGTAGATTTATGTTTTCGAAAACCCATTTGAAATTTTGACAACAGGCCATTCTTTTCTAGATGCCACACTAGCCTTCTATTGATCATTTTTTCTAGAAGCTTGCTCATGCAACTTGTTAATGAAATGGGTCGATAGTTTGTTGGGTCTTTTGCATCTTTTCCAATCTTTGGTATGGGTATTACGATTGCTTCTTGCCATTTTTCTGGGTAGTAACCTTCATTCCATATTTTGTTAAAAAGTTGTAACAATACAAATTTCTCTGTGCCAGGGAGGTTTCGGATCATGTCATAGTTTACTAGGTCGCCCCCGGGCGCTGAATTGCGGGTTTCTGATAGAGATTCATCTAGTTCGTCCATAGTGAAAGGTAAGTTGTAAGGTGATGTGTTTCGTTCGTTATAGTCCAACATGATAGATTCTGAATCATTTTTTATAGTTAGGAAATGTGGTTCATAATTACTGGAGCTACTAGCTTTTTCGAATTGCATAGCAAGGGCTTCTACAATATCTCCGGGATCAACTACTTCTCTGTTATCAATAACTAGAATGGGGGAAGGTGAAAGAAAGTGTTTTCCTGTAACGGATCTGACTTTATGCCACACTTCTGATGGTGGTGTATCTTTTGTAATTTTTGAAATGTATTCCTTCCATGAGGATCTTTTGCTATTGAGAATTAGATGGCGTGCTTTGGCTCTCAATTTTTTTAGATTGATTAGGTTTTGCAGTGTAGGACTTCTTTTGAAAATTCTTAGGGCTGCCTTCTTTTCTTGTAGTGCTTGATGGATTTCATTATTCCACCAAGGAACGGTTTTATTTTTCCCACGATGCTGTTTTTTGGGTATGCTTTGTGTGGCAGCTTCGATTATAGAATCGGTTACTGTCTGTAAGGTGGTATCGATGGATGTTTCAATTTGAAAGGGTTGTATATTATTTCTAAACAGTTGCCAGTTTGCTCGTTTCATTTGCCATGTAGGGTGTGGTGTAGGTTGAGAGAAGGTTGTTGCAAAATTAATAGTTATTGGAAGATGGTCAGAAAAAAGGTGATCGCTCAAAACGTTCCACATCAGTGTTTGGGAGATATTGGGGCTGCAAAAGGATAGGTCGATATTTGAGAATTTCATAGATCTCGAGTTGAAAAAGGTTCCTTCGCCAGTATTCAGAAGTACTAAATCTAATT
Source organism: Callosobruchus maculatus (assembly GCA_951848785.1). Taxonomy (NCBI): domain Eukaryota; kingdom Metazoa; phylum Arthropoda; class Insecta; order Coleoptera; family Chrysomelidae; genus Callosobruchus; species Callosobruchus maculatus. The sequence goes on from CATOUR010000139.1 coordinate 8,927,738, forward strand.
CTGAAATGATTTCTTCTATCATTCGCCCACGTACATCTGTGTGTTCAGAACCCCAGAACAGATTATGAGCGTTGAAGTCACCTACCACCAAATATGGTCTAGGAAGTTGTAATAGAATATCCTTTATTTGTGTTTGATTCCAATTTGCGTCAGGTAGATATATATTACATATAGTAATTTTTCTTGGTGCAAGTATTTGTATCGCCACTACTTGTAGCTCGGTTCTTATATGGACTTCTGTCGCTCGTAGGTGACTATTTATGAAAATAGCTACTCCTCCTCTAGCTCTATGAGTAGGCACGACGTCTTTTCTAAAACAATCGAAACCACGCAAATTGAAGGTTTTATTCGGAATAAAATGTGTCTCTTGGATACATATACAGAATGGCGTCCTTTCTGCCATAATTAGTTTTAACTCAGGATAGTGGTTCGCACATCCATTCATGTTCCACTGAATCAGTGTATCCATTTAGTGAAATGTTTGTATTTGTGATATCTGTTCGAATTAATTGAAAGGACTATACTTACAGTAGTTCAATTTCTATAGAGAAACAGGACAAATAATACAGTATATAAAAACAATTAACGGGTAGTTTAGGTAAATAAATATAAAATTATAGAACCTGTATATAACAGAAACAGTTCAATGTATAAAAATAAATATAAAAAAAATAGGATAAAATGTGGTAGAACTTGTATAAAACAAAAATTGATCAACAATAAATAAGTATAAATAAATAAGATAGAATATAAATAAGATAATATATAATTATGTATTTTGGTTTGCAAAGGCAATTCTACATATCGAAACTATTCTGCAACTTGTTGGGTGGGTGGTTGATCAGTGTTGTTATTCTGAGATCCGTCGTCTGATCTCGGTTTTCTGGCTTTGCCTTTAGGCCAACCCTTTTTCTTTTTTATTTGGTCTGTACCGGTACTTGTATGTGAACTATCGGAATCTAGTTCACCTTCTCTGTAATTAATAGTTCGAGTATTTTTTCCTCTTTTTCTTTTTTCGCTGAATGTGGTAGATGTGTCTGATACAGCAGATACATTTGGTTCTTTTCTTATATGTGGTGTTCGGAATGGTGGTGTATTTGGTAATAGGTTGGGGTCTGGTAGATTTAATATTTTTTTGAATTGTTCTTCTATTGTGCTTCGTATTAAGGGCATTAGGTCATTGATAGCTGTCTTTACTGTTTCTTTTTGTGTGGTTGTAACTTGTGAATATGATAGGGGACGTATTTGACTGGTAACTTTTCTTTTAGCCTCAATATAACTTATATTTTCTAAGGTTTTAGTTCGTTGGATATTTACTTCTTCTTTATACTTTGAACAGTTTTTGTATCTTGCTGAATGTTCTAATCCACAATTCACACAAATTTTAGGATCGGGACACGGTCCCTCATGAGGTGCTCGTCCACAAACACACGTATTCGTATTAGGACATGAAGAAGAGAAGTGACCATAACGCTGGCAGTTAAAGCACTGCATTGGACCAGGAATATAAGGGCGGACTTCCAGGGAATAAAAAGCTGCTTTGATCTTCTGAGGTATGCGAGGCCTATTGAACGTAAGTATAAAACTTGCAGTTTCAATAAACTTGTTGTCCTTTTTCTTGTATATTTTTTTTACCTCGGTTACGCCTTCATCCTCCAATCCTTCCAGAACTTCTTGAAGAGAACAATTTAGAAGGTCAGGGCATGTAATCACTCCTTTTGAAAAATTTAAAGTCCTATGAGCTTTTACGGTTACATTGTGTGGACCAAACACTTTTATATTCATCAAACTTTTTGCTTGTGCTTCTGATACGGTTTCCAAAATTAAGCCTTCTTTGGTTTTCTTGATGTTTCTCAAATTTCCAATTAATCCATGCAATTTTTTTGCAATCAGGAAGGGGCTCACTTTGTTGAAGTTTTCCCCATCCATTCTCTCCATTACCAGGAACCGAGGGACACGTCCCGTCTTTTCCCAGCTAAATGGATCCTCCTTCCTAGCAGTAGCTCTCCAAGGAGCCACACCTTCTCCTCCTCCGCCTGATATTACAGGGTTGCATGTCGAGTTGCCCCCCCCAGAATCCATGGGGCAGACTGCTGGCGCAGTGTAGGATTGTGAGCTCGTTTGAGCTCTACCTACCTGGGGTTCCATTTCCTGGCTTTGTCTCAACATTTCATTTTGTCTTTTCCCCTTTATCGTAGGGGATGAACGCCTCTGTATCGCAGAGGATGCGGGCCGTTAGCGACACACTTTTGTAGTGCCATCCATCCCCTCAGCACGACCAACACCTTGGGATTACCGGAAAGATTGGGTTTCGAAGGAGTAAGGTTAGGATGGGCAAGGAAGAGGACTAGGACAGGTAAAGTGGATGGATGGAATTAGGTAAAGGACAGCGGTCAGCTGATCGGCGCTGGCTGTACGGTCTACGACATTACCGTAGCACGGGGGCACCATCTAACGCAGCGATGCTGCAGAAGATGGTACTCCTGGTGGCCAGACGGCCTCCCGTTTATTGTTATAGTTTTGAGTAATTTTTGGGTCTCAACAGTGCAAAAGATAAAATACTATTTTAAACAGTTTCACAAGATTTAAATATTGCGGATTTCTGTGAAAATTAACATCGTATTCGTGAACACGGTAAATAATAACAACGGGGTCTTGGGAACACACACATGCCTGTTAGAGCATTTTTCTATAACCTATTCGAATTCGTTGGCACAGATACGCGTCGCGTCAGTGTAACGTTGCACTTATTTTTGCCGTTTTGGATTCTACGCTCGACTACGTTGTGGTGTTGTCCAATTTTGACAAAAAATAAGTCCTGAAAAAGCAAAATATGGCAAAGTATATTTAATTTGATTTTGGAAAATCATGATTCCATCGCTATAAAATTAAGTATATACATGTTACGTTGGTAACAAATAAAATTACTTTTTAAAAAAATTTACTTTATTTTATTGACGCTACTTGCGTTCTTCAAAAATGTGACAAAGTTTACAAAGTTACTTAACGTATACTGACATGACGGAGTCTAACCGGGTTTATGAATATGGGTGTTATGGAAGCTACGGCTTTTATAGTTTTTAAATGCTAACTCAGCATCTGTGTCCTCTAGGGCACCTTAGCTAAACAAAGAGATGCTGTGAGAGCCTGTTTACTTGGGAAGTCGTTATCTTATGCTGACTAAGCATCTGCTACAACATTGTTGCAAATAAAGAACCATTATGATAGATCAAATTACGTCTATTGCAACAATGTCGCTAACAATAGGGTATCTGTTAAAGGACCATATAACAACTTCCCCCTAATGCAAAAAGTTGTTGCTATGCTAAGCGACAACTTTTTCCAGATTCAAAAATAATCAAATAAAAAAAATAATACAATAAAGCTGAAATTGGAAAAGGTTTACAATTAAACAATAAAATTTGAAAAAGTACAAGAAGGGGTTGCACTGATTTTTCAGAACACAACACTAAACTTCACGGACGACTTCTGGGGAAAAATTTTGAAAATCGCATAGTTGTGGATTTTCTTTGTGGACTTGGAGCATCGTCGTCGTCTGGATATATTGGAGCGGAAATACTTAAATGACATGGTTTCCGTCGTCTGCATTTGCATATAATGTAAATGATCAAAGCAACAAATAGTAATACCACAGTAGTGTAGGTAAACCAAGATCTGTGCTTTGAAATAAAGGGCTCATTAACTAGTTCATCTAGCAATTTTCCATTTTCATTCAATTTGTGCTGTGCTATTTTTAAATCGTCCATATTAATTTTGTTTAACTTCAAAGGTTTTAATTTTGGAAGTTCTGCCTTTTTAGGGTAATTTTCACAGCATTTGTACGGAATTTCTACAGGATGCGTTTTATACGTTATGTTCCTGTAGGTATTCATAAAATATCTTGATCGAACTCTAGTGCTGCCAATAAACGCATTGCATTCTGGTTGTAATCTTAGAACTGATTTTTTTCCAATGGTCTTGGTAATTACTCCTAGACCATTACATTTTATAGTTACTGGAACTGGACTGGTGGTTATTATCAACCAATGGTTAGTAGATATTTCTTGAACTTTATAGCCCTCTGCAGCTATTACGGTTGTTTGACAATTTTTAGGCAATGTTGCAGAATAACGTAGCAACTGAGCCTCGCAAACAGCATTGTCATCTATGGGATATGCAAATACATCGGAACACAGCTTAGTTAGCGACGACAAATCTTTGCAGCTTCCTGGATCACGCAGGGATAAGTACAACAATGAGTCATCGCTTTTCGCAATATACCTTTGTGATGTCAACACGACATGGGAAAGGCCAGTTCTATTATCTGGTACAGGCAATGGAAATACTTTATACAATGCAAATGATTCTGGCTCAACAAGAGGTACCTTCAAAGCAAATATAACTTTAGATTCTGTTTGATAAGCTTCTAGCTTTATTATATCCAAATATGTTGAAACATGCGAAGAATATAATGGTAAAGGTAAACTGTTTCTTATAAAATTTCTAAACATCTCTTTTAATAAATAAAGTAAGTCTTTTGGGGTAATTATTGATGTATGAATAATACGGAGATGTGCAAATGTAATAGAATTCAAAATGTCGTTTATATTTTCTTCTAAATAAAGATAACTTTCCATGAGAGACTGGTATAATTCTAATACGCTTAATTGAGCTTGATGAAATGCGAATGAATCAGAAATATTATAGATTGTTGATTGTATTCCATCTAAATCGGAATTAAACGTTTGTTCATCTATCATCAATTTTTGTATAGTAGTATTGAAGCTTTTTATAACAGAAGTAGTAACAAAAATTTGATTTTCCAAAAGATTTTCCATTTGGTGTTCATCTTGCGTTAACTTGTTAATGCAATTATTATAATATTCTCCGTCATCGGAATCTAAATTTCCGGTGATGGCTTTCCAAAAAGTTCCTATGCCATTGATTAAACCGTGCTTCATTCTGGAAGCAGGTTGAGCATCTGCGAAAATAGTTTAAAATTTTTCATTTAAAGAAAGTGATGTTTGAGTAAGAAGACTAACATGTGTATGTACTTGTGCTCTAAATGCTGTCATCCGTAATGTTGGTTGATAATGAAGATCACTTAATCTTTCTAAAAGCATGCCGTTATGATTCAGTGCGTTTTCTTAAACTTAAGTCTTTATATACCAATAGTGTCCATTTTTTATATCGAGGTCTACTTTGGCAACTTTCCAAAACGATTAAAAATTTGATACAAAAGGAAAACTACCAGCGATTTTTGCTTACAGTCTAACATGTTTAGAATTTAATTTCACATTTAATGGGATACAAAATTAGTCATTCCCGACTTTTCGTTTAGTTAAGTCAAAAGTGAAGATATCTCCAACTGGAGCATTCTGAACATCTATTGAAATAATTGCGAGAATTTTTTAATTACGCTATGTTGTAATTGTGATTATTTCATGTAGTTTTCTGCAAACGAAATGTTTTACAATTCAAAGAGTCTGCAAATCAAGTTTCATTTTCCGCGATTTTGCTAATAAGTAGAAGGACCTACTGAAGTATTTGAAGGGTTCCTGCCAGAGGTATCATTACTTTTGACTTACGGACATGGCTACCCTTTTATAGCATTAAATGTGAAAATTTATTCAGAAGACAGATATTCTACTGCCAGCAACAATCACTACTAGTTTTCCTTTGATTAAATATTTTTTTACTGACTTTGGAAATTGGCTAATGACTAGTAGGCTATGAAAAGTGAGCGTTCTTGTTACCGCTATTGTTTCTGGTATGTTGTAAAGAATTTTCATATTCTTGCCTCGTTGCTCTAGTTAGTTTGCATCTTTCTACTCAGTTAGATGCTTTCTTCCATATTAACGAGCTTTTGTTTATTTTTCATGACCTGCTAGGTTGCTTGCATGCAGGAAAATTGAAAAACACCGATTTGACTCAAAATTTGAAATAAAATGAAAACCAAAAAAAGATTGATATCAAGAATGCTATATCGTTACAAAGGTAATCAATTTTTACATTTGATTCTTTAAACCAAAATAGGTATTCCTATTTGAAAAAATCAAGTTATCTGTGATTGAAGTTTCCTTAATTTATCCTCTGATTTCTCCAAGTACAAAAAGAATTCAAATTTAACCACCTGACCTAAAGTGACGCAATTCATGCTTAGTCGTACCGCAAAGTCAAGGCCTTCTAAGTTTTAGAATCGCTGCGATATTCAATGTTTTTCTGATACCTACTTATACCAAAAATGGTGATTTGCGCCTAAACGGTTTGTTTAAAGTTCCATGTGTGTAACATAAAGTCACACTAGAATTGACCAAGGAATCCAAATATGCAATAATAAATTTGGGGTTCCATTAAAAAAATGTAAGTTTGATATAAATCACCCTGTATAAACGTCAAAATTTAACTGAAAATATTTTTACTTTATAGCCCTCAAGGGTCCCTACCATGATCAAGTGACAGCCTTTTGAAATATTTTTTAGTAAGCCCACAATCCGCCGTCCACGCACTATTGACCCACCCTGTATATTAAAAACAACACCGGTTCCAAAATTGTGCCGTTTTTTTTATTGTAGAGGGTTTAGGAAATCGGCTTGATCGACTTAAATTTCGGGTTTCGAAATTTGGTTTTTTAAAAAATTTATTTTTTACAACTTTAAACTGCACAATTCAAAATTATAAAAAATTACAATATAATGATGTTACGTGTATGAAGTGTATGTCGAATCTGGCTGTTCGCTGCAATTAACTTATCCAAGTAACTTCTGGCTCAGCATTTCCCTATCATGCATTGTGGAACTCGTGGAAGGCTATCGGCGAGACGACAATTATCTGCTTACAGGATGATTCTGGCGTACATAACTCCTCCATCCCTTAGAAGGAACTCGAGGGCGGAGATACTCGAGTTTCATCCACCCTGGTGGTTGGTTTTCTTTCTTGATTTTCTTTCTTGAAAACTTGCCTAATGCAGCGCCATTTAGTAAAAGCTAGGTAACTAATGGCAAAAAGGGCAAGCATGGAAATTATCCCTAAGGATGACCTGGAGTAGAGTTTCTGGAACTGGATTTCTTGTAACTCTTCTTCTTCTGAATCTTGAAGTTGAATTTGGTGTAACTTGTCTAATGAAATTTTTTCTAACCGGAGCTTCTTAACTGCTAGCTTCGGTATCTCAGCTGATTTCTTGAATGCTTTTAACGTTATTGGATGACCAGGTATGATGCTTTTTTCATTCTTGTAAATAAATTTAGGGGTGACAATGGAACATCCCGGTGGAACGGTAATTAGATAGGAACCTTGCAGAATGGCTACTTCTTCTTCTTTGCAGTTGGTCTGGATCTTCTCTGGATCAGGAAAAATGCCAATATAATGGGCATCGTTAATTTCTTCTACCATTTGTTGGGTAGCATGAACAGGAACATGTTGACAATTCTGTGCTTCCGTGTTTCTTGACAAAAGGGAAGCAACACAGTCTGGATTATCTTGCAAGGGCAGCAATTGATTCTTGGAGCAAAGATATTCGCCTTGGAGGTTTAGACATTCATCGTAGTCGTACTGATAGTGGTTGTTGCTTAGGGTAAGGTATGGTGATGGTGGTATAATAAGGGAGTTGTTGGAATTAGGAACAGAGAATAGGTGGTAGTGATTGAAGGTATCGGAATGCACTAATGGAAAATCTAGCGAAAAAATGATTTTATCATTTGCCAAAATTACTTCGGTTTTAACTAATTTATAGTATTTCAAGTAATTTTCCTTAGAGTAAAAACTCTGAAAATGATTATGTGATTGCAATAACTGATTGACAGTTTCTTTAAGTTGTTTAGGAGAAATTATACTATGATGCAAAATTCCAAGACTTGCAAAACTAATAGCATTTTCAATGTCAGTTAAATAAGCTAGAATAGAATCCAAGTTGATCTTAACTTGATTCAAAATTTCATGCGATTCCAGATAATGTGATAACGAAAATGATGTATCATTAAGTGCTATTCTCAGTTGTTCCACTTTATCAGCTATTGATTTTTGATTATTAGTTACTCTAGTGAGTGTTTCATTAAGAGAATTCATAAGTTTCGTGTTAAGTGAAAAATGTTTGTTTATCCTTCGAATAATTTTATTTTGACCTGATTCGAGCTTTGAGATGCTGCCATATATTTCTTTTGCGTCTTCATTATCCATATTGCCAGATATAAATTTGACCAAAGATCCTAGAGGGTTGATTAATCCTCTTTTCTGTCTTTTTGAAAGAAACATAGAATAGAACTTTTGATTGACCATAGATATTTCATACTCTAAGTGCTTATAAGTACTTTGTAAGGTGAATCTATAAAAATTGCTAGTAGCATTAATTACGTCATTCAATTGTAAATATTGATCAGTAATTATGTCTATTTGTGATCGAATAGGTAATTTAGGAACATAGTGTAGGAAGGTGTGAGATGCAATTTTAACCTTTGCTGTCCCTAGTTTAAACGGAAGAACGCCGGGGCTGTCTTTCAGGCTGAGGATTTGGACTTTCTGCGTCAGTACAGTGTGAAACATCAGTAACCTGTAAAAAGTCACCTGTAAATTTTCGTTGAGGTTTAAATATTTGTTTATGATATGTGTTTTGAGGTGTTGACACAGTTAGGTCATTTGTTCTTAAAATATGTTCAGGTCTGTAAAGAGCTTTTGTCTTGGACTGTCTATTGGGCTGTTTTCTATATCCGGTGGTTCCTGGTTGTATATCTGGAGGGTCGTTACGTTTTTGATTTGCTTTTTCTATGACTTTGGCTTTTTCGGTTCTTAATGTGTCATGTATTGATTTGTAAAGATCGGTCATAATTTCTTTATGTTCACTCACTTTGAAATTGATCGGTTGGGGTTCCTCGTTAATCTCAATAGGCTCTTTTAGTTCATGATGTCCTAGTATGAGATCAATAGGTTTATGCTTTGTAGCAGAATGAATCGAATTATTGTAACCAATTACAGCGTATAGTAACTTTTCATGAGGGCTCAATTTAGGTTTAGTAATGTTCAAAACTCGAAGATGTTCAATCAAGGTAGAATGAAATCTTTCTACGATTGAATTGCTATTTGGATTGAGAGGTAATATATAATGCCAATTTATATTATAAAGTTCAGCGAAATCTGTCAGAAGACTCTGTTTAAATTCTGTTCCATTATCAGATACAATATTTTCTGGAATTTTGTAGGCGGAAATAAATTGTAATAGATTCTGATAAACATGCAAGGCTGATAAACTAGGTAGAATGTAAGCTTGCGCGAATTTGGAAAAACTATCACAAATCGTTAAAGCTGTTGTATTCTCAAATTTGAAAGTATCAATGAAAATTGTCTCGAATGGTTTTTTAGGGGTAGGTGTTAATTGTAATTTAATAAGAGGTGGGTGACGTTCATATTTTGACTGCTGGCAAATTGCACAGTTATTAACAAAATTTTTAACGTCATCTGATAATTTGGGCCAATAATATTTTTGTCTTAACGCTTGAATCGTTTCTATAATGCCTCTATGATTAGTAATGCCTTCGTGTTGTTTCTTTAAAAGTTCTTGCTGTCGATTTTCTTGGATTACATCAAGCAGCAAAGTATTAGACTTAAGTAACTTGAAAGCTGAATTTTTGAAAATACGTGAAACAAATACAGACATATTTTTATATAAATTCTGATCGTCATCATTCTGAAAATAGAAAGCATACTGTTTATTAGGAACGCCATATTCTTTTAAAAATGTAATAATTTGATTTTCGAAAGTTTCGTTGGTGGTATAGATTATCCAACGCGTACGAACTACGGGGTTTCTAAATAGTCTTTCTATTTCTGTTCGAGGGTTGTTGTCAGCTTTAATTATTACAATTTGGTTTTTAAAGGTATTCAAAGCTTTTTCTGTAATATTTATGGTTAAAATAGGATTTTCTGAGCTAGTGTGAACGGTTTCGTCTTCGTCATGTTCGTCGGGATCAGCTTGTGCTAATACAGACATGAAATCGGGTTGTGATTCTGCGCTAGATCTAGGGGGTTCATTCCTATCAGCTTGACTTGTCGAAGGTCGGTCATTTTCATCTAGTATGGGATTTCTATTAAATTCGTCCATATATTGTAAAATGGGGGAACGTCGGATTGGGTTTCATTAGGGTGAAGCTCAATTCGAGAGAGTGCGTCAGCATTTGTATTTTTCTTGCCTTTTTTATAAATAATTTCATAATCAAAATCTTCTAACTTCAATCTCCATCTAACTAATCTGGAATTTGGTTCTTTAATATTCCAGAGGTATTGAAGGGGTTTGTGATCACACACAATTTTGAACTTACGACCAAATAGATAAGGTCTAAATACTTTTGTAGCCCACACTATGGCGAGACATTCTTTTTCGATGGTTGAATAATTTTGTTCTGAAGCACTAAGGGTTCTAGATGCATAAGATATTGGTTTATCTTGTCCTATTGGACCTTGAGATAATATGGAACCAATAGCGACGTTACTGGCATCTGTTGTCAATATGAACTCTTTGGAAAAATCGGGATAAGCAAGAATAGGTTCATTTGTTAACAAAGCTTTACAATCTTCAAATGTTTTGATATATAAGGGATCATTGATGTTAATTGTAGCACCTTTCCTTAAACAATTAGTAAAAGGTTTTGTGATATGTGCGAATTTTTTTATAAATTTTCGGTAATAACCCAGTAAGCCTAAGAATGCTTTTATTTCCTTAGTGGTTTTTGGGATAGGATAATTAATAATAGCTTTAATTTTGTCGGGATTTGGTTTAATACCGTCGGGGGTAACTAAATGACCAAGGAAAGCGACTTCCTTTTTTAAAAATTCTGACTTATCTAATTGGATTTTCAAATTACTTTCTCTTAATTTTTGGAAAACTTTTTTCAAGTTAGTGAGGTGTTCTTGCAAACTAGATCCTATTACGACAATATCGTCCATATAGACAAGACACGTCTTATTTAATAGATCTCTAAGCACATTGTCCATGACTCTTTGAAATGTCGCAGGGGCATTTTTCAAGCCAAAGGGCATTCTAAGGTACTCATACCTACCGTGCTCAACAGTAAAAGCGGTTTTCGGTATGTCATCAGGATGCATTTCGATCTGATGGAAACCACTGGCTAAATCCAGGGTAGAAAAATACATACTTCTGCCAAGATTGTCTAAAATATCTGTTATGTTCGGAATAGGGTAAGGGTCATGCGTTGTTTTGTCATTCAGTTTTCTGTAATCTACTACGATTCGCCATTTTTTCTTGCCTGAAGCATCGGGTTTCTTATCTACGATCCATATGGGACTTGACCACGGAGAATCACTTTCTCTGATAATGCCCTGATTAAGCATATCATTAATTTGACTTTTGACTTCTGGTTTATGAACAAAGGGATATCTATAAGATTTTGCGTGAACTGGAATTTCGTCTGTAGTTTTTATTCTATGCTTAATCTGATTAGTGAACGTTAGCTGAGAGTTTGGTTTATGAAAAATGTCAGAAAAAGATTTGCAAAGTTTTTCAATGTGATAACGTTCTTCTTCGTTCAAATGGTCGGTTCGTATTAGATTTGAAATATCAGATTTTTCTAGATAGTCTGAGTCATTGCTAGGTATAGTTGTAGCTTGGAAAAATTCAAAAGAATTTTCGTCACAATTGTTAACATTAATGGGGGCGTATAAGTAAACATCCTTAACTTGATTGGATTCGTTTCTAATATCAACAGGAGCATAACCATTTTCGGAAAAACTAAGGCCTTCTCTGATTTTACAATCAGACAGATTTGTTGCAGGAATAATTACATTGCCTTGGGGGACAGATACGGGAATTTTAACAGATTCTACGGTACAGGGTTCAATTCTTGCGAAAAATAAAAGTTTACCTTTTGATTCGTAATGAGATAATGGTAGTTCAGAAGAGGGTGTTTTTAGGGTAAAAGATTTCAAATTTATTTCAGCACATAAATCTTTTAGAGTTTCATATCCAATAAGACCATCAAAGAAGTGATGAAATTTGAATAAGTAAAACTTTATTGGTTTAGGTGAGTTGAATTCAGGAAAAGCTGGGATATCTGCACAAAGATCACGAGTTGCTGTTTGGAAAATTGAAGAAATGGTGAATGGTTCCTTTCGAATATATTCGGAATACATATTTTCGGCAATTTCAGGATTTAAGAATGATTTTGTAGCGCCGGTATCAATTAAAAGTTTTAAGGGAGGATTACTAATTTGAATGTAAGGAAGGTCTTTACGTTCGTAAATATGATGGATTTCTAGGTGGGTTTGGTTTGAGGGACTACCTGCTGAAAATTTTCAGTAATAGGCTCAGAAATGTGACTTGATGGTTGATTCAATGTCTGGTCAATGGCGGAATTAGGTTCTTCTTGCTCGTATGAGATTGATGGTATTTCCTGTATTTCAGGATAGTAATCGGAGTAGTCTGGATAGTTTCTATCATAAGAAGGAAAATATTCTTCTGATGGATAGTGTTCTTGGACATTGTATAGCTCTTCGGCTATAAAGTTAGAAGGACCTGCTCTTTGGAAGTAGTTCTGATTTTGACGTTGGAAGTTATGAGAAGGATTTGGTCTAGCAGCGGTACCATGAGAAATTCCACTCATTGGAGTAGGTCGTGGTTGCTGTTGAAATCAGATGGATCTGGTTTCCAAACATTTTTGGGAGGACCAAATACTTGCCTATTTGTTGGAAATTTCTGTGGGGGTACAGGCCTAGGTTGAATCGGAATTGGGCCGCGTGGCAATGGTGGATTTTGATTAGATTGAGAAAAGTTGGGTCTTTGAAAATGATTAAAATTTTGAGGATTTTGGAAGCTGCGATGATTTTGGAAATTTGAGTTTGAGAAAGGTCTTGGGTGGTGATTTTGTGGATTTGGTCGATGTTTCTGACTATCAAATTGTGGTTTTCTTAAATGTAATATATTATTTTCAGTGATAATAAATTGTCTAGCTTCTGCGAGTGAATGCGGTCTCATAGCTCGAATGGTAGAGCCCATAGGCTCGCGTAAGCCAGCCAAAAATATTCTAAGAGCATGTGTGTTATAAAAATTTTTCTTGACAGACTTTGTAGTCGGGTCAATTTCATGGGTGTCTATAAAATTATGAAGAGCACTTAGGTTCGACATAATTTTCGTATAGAACTGTAAGGCACTTTCATTGTTTTGTCTCAATTGGTCTAAATCAAATAATAATCCATTTTCGTCCCTTTGGTCACCGAAATGAGCAACCAAAGCGCTTTTCACACTTTGCCAGTCTTTGGAAATGCATGTAGTATACACTTCCCTTGCGTTACCAACTAATTTTGAATATATACCATAGATTATTGTTATGTTCTGCACACAATTTGCGTTATTTGGGTTTGTGTCCCAATAAGTGCTGATTAATGTATTGGCGGTTTCCAAATATGCGGCTAACTCTAAAGGGTTTCCGTCATATTTTGGTACTATATCTAATAATTTGGATTCGAAGTGCGGTACTTGAGGTGCTTGCGAAACAGACATATTGCTACTGTTATTTCTATCGCTTAAAGATAATTGAGAAAATCTAGCTTCTAAAAGTGAATCAAAATTTCCCCTTGTAATGTTATAGTTAGACTCGTCTTCGCTACTTTCCAAAATGGAATTAGGAGTCGAGGAGATTGACATAGACACGCAACAAATAAAAATAAAAATATATAGTGCAGTAAGGAGTTGGAAAAAAGGAAAGCAACTTACACCACGCTGGTGAAGAACTTCATCTTTCGGAACGTTGGACCGAGAGATACAACGAGTACAGTGGACTCTTTCGCTCTGGAAAGACCGTATCCTGCCTGTACTTTCTCTCTAGCGGTACTTCCTCTTCGGATTGCCTCTTGCCCTACGGGTTGTCCTCGATGGATGGCACGTTTGGGTGAAGTAGGTTCTAATCCGCGATGACTGCGCCACTTAAATTTCGGGTTTCGAAATTTGGTTTTTCATTAAATTTATTTTTTACAACTTTAAACTGCACAATTCAAAATTATAAAAAATTACAATATAATGATGTTACGTGTATGAAGTGTATGTCGAATCTGGCTGTTCGCTGCAATTAACTTATCCAAGTAACTTCTGCCTGGCTCAGCATTTCCCTATCATGCATTGTGGAACTCGTGGAAGGCTATCGGCGAGACGACAATTATCTGCTTACAGGATGATTCTGGCGTACATAACTATCGCAAGGACAGAAAACACTCACACACCCGGAAGTGTGAGAGATAGTCTGCCCGCCCGACGTTGAACCAGCTTGAGTCCTCTGATCACATGTCCAATGGACGCAACCACGTCCATCCGACATGTCATTACGGCCCGACCGGCTAAAATCCGTTCCCTCTTCCTTACCTCTGATGCCATATCTCCATCTGCACCGGGCATCATCGTGAACGATATTCTTCGCAGTGCAAGATAAGGTAATGATTAAAACCCACTTATAAATAACTTCCAATCCTCATTTATCCTTGAAGGCGCTCCTCTTTCTCCTTTGCAGAGAGTATTTTGTTGACCATCTCATGTATGATGGTCCATGCTTCTACGCTGGACAACATCAGCGGGACCATAGTCTCTGGGGTCAGCTCCCCATCCAGTTTTTGACTTGCCTCCTGTCTGTACGCCCCCCATCGGTCGCACAGAAACAGGGCATGCTCGGCCGTATCTTCGGCCTCGTAGTGCAAGCATCTTTCGTCCATCACCCGTCCTATCCGTTTCCTATACACTCGAAAAGGGCCGTGCCCAGACAGTGCCTGCGTTAGGAAATAGGACGTCTGCCGATGACTGCATTCCGCCCATTCTTTTATCGACGGTATTAGTCGTTTCGTCCACTGTCCGACATCAGTGGTCTCGTTCCATATGCTTTGCCACTTACTTGCTGTCAGCCTTTTAGCCTCAGCTCGGCGATAAGCACTGGCTACCCTTAGCAGAGACTTTCTCTGCAAGACCTTCTGATACCTTTCCCTTTTCGTGGCTTTACACCACACAGGAGCTCCGTATAGGACGACCGACTGTACAACCTGGCACAGTAGTGCCCTTTTGTTGCTACTGGGTCCTCCTACATTTGGCATCAGTCGCGACAGTATCGCCGCCTTCTTCTCAGCCTTTGTCACTACTCGTTTAAGGTGTTCTCCATAACACCTCTCGTTATCCAGTGTGACTCCGAGGTACACTATGGACTTGCTTGGTAGGACCTGCACTCCCTTTAGTTGAAAGACCACGTTAGCTCTCTTGCTCCTTGGGCCACGCATTATAACTGCCTGTTTTCTCAGGAGCCAACTTAAGCTTGTGATCGCACATCCACCTGTCAATCTTGCACAGTGATGCATTGGCTTTATGAACCAGCTCTGCCTGTTCATTTGCCACGATAACTAGTGCCAGATCATCGGCGTATGCTACTGCCTTTACGCCGGTGGGCAGCGGAAGCTTCAGCACCCCATCATACAGGATGTTCCAAAGTAACGGCCCTAAGGCAGATCCTTGGGGCACCCCTGTTGTCATAGAGATTTCGGTTCCGGCAATGCAAATTGATCTGGAGTCTAGGTAGCTGCTTATAAGATTCCTTAGGTATTTTGAAATCTTTAGCTTTCCTAGTTCCTCCATAATCATGCTCCACGAGGCTGTATTAAAAGCATTGCGGACATCCAGCGTCACCAACGCACACCATTTCTTCTTGGTATCTTCCGCAATCCTCGTCACCGTTTCCAGGGCATCGATGGTGGATCTCCCCGAGCGGAAACCGAATTGACATGGCTAGAGTCCTTCTGCCTTTTCGATCTCTTTCTCGAGCCTCTGTCTTATTAGGATTTCGTACAGCTTTCCGATGGTATCTAGCTGGCAAATTGGCCTGTGTGAAGAGGAAAGCTCTGGTGGTTTTCCGATCTTGCTAATCAATACCACGTTTGCCCTTTTCCACGCCTTTGGTACGGTTTGCGTACTCAGAAGGTGGTTAAATAGACCGGATAGCAGCTGTGGTGCTATAGATGCAATAACCTTGATGGCCTCAGGAGGGACACCATCTGGCCCAGGAGCTTTACCATTTTTCATCTTCCCCGCAGCCGCCTTAATCTCCTCCACCGTAAAGATCTCCGGATTCTTTTCGGTACTGTCCGTCTCCCAAGCTTCCGAAGTACTTGGGAAGAGCTCTCTCACTATCTCTACCCTTCTGTCGTTACTTAGTAGACACGGTGACGATTGCTTGATCATCCTTTTGGTGACCAACTTGTACCCTTCACCCCAGATGTCATGTTCTAAGTCTTCGCATAGTTCTTTCCAGTGCTTGGATTTTGAAGTACAGCTTACGCCGTACTTGAAGGCAGTCCGCCCTAGCAGATTCGATTTCCGAATTCCACCAGTACGGTACCATAGCGGTCTTGGCACCCCTTTTGATGGTACTTTCTTTAGGAACGGCTTGTATCAGCCTCGTGTACTGCTCTTCAGTGACGATTTCCATGGTATGCAAGGACTCAAGTCTACGGGTAAGTGCCTCTTGGAATTTGATGACATCAACGAAAGGCGTGTGGCGCTCCGTTGATCTCCTTTTAACTTTGAGTTTCATGTCCATCTCAACATAGATGTACCTATGGTCACTCAAAGTTTCGTCTTCCAAGACCTTCCACCTTTGAATGCGCTTAGCTACCTCCTGCGATGCTAGAGTGACGTCGATGAACGAACACGAATCTCTTCTGCAGAAGGTAGGCAGCAAGCCATCATTCAACACTACCATGTCCATCGCCGCTATCCACTCGCATAGGACACTCCCCCTTTTATCTGTAATTGGTGACCCCCAGTCTGCAGCTTTAGCATTTAAATCGCCAAGAACAAGAACGTCTCGGCCCGCCGTAGCTATATCGTCCCAGAGCGTCTGCATATACTTTTCGTATGGCTCCATACTTATATTTGGAGAGCAGTAACAACAGAAGATGGTCAGTTTATCGAGATTCAGGCGTATATAGCCATCTCCACTAACCACCGAATTTACGACGATACTCCTATTTCGAATATACGCCGCTACGTCGTTGTTGTGGTCGGTGTACCACCTGGATTGACTGCAGATTTTTCGATTTGGCTCCGATACTAATATTAGGTCAATGCCTACCATCTATGTCTCGCACATGGCCAGCGCATGAGCCATGTCATGCGCTGCACGTCACCCGTTTAAGTTAGCTTGAAGTATCGTCACCATTTACTGTTCCATAGTTTCTACCTCGCAGTCCGAGAGATCTCCTTCGGTCGCTACGGACTCCAGAGGTTCCGTCCGCGTTTTTCTCTTTTGTTTCTTTTGTTTGGCTTTTAATGCCTTTTTGTATACAGGGCAGGCAAAAGAACCTGCTCTGTGTCCTTCGACAGCTCATATCGGGCAGAATGCCGGGCTTTTACATTCGGCCTTCTTGTGCCCCGTCTTGCCGCAATTTAGGCATAAATTCTGCCTATTTTCTCCCCTGCATGTGCTGGCTTTGTGCCCGATGCCCCAGCACTTTCTGCACTTTTCGATAGAGACTCTTTCCTGGACCGTGCACATCACGATACCCAGCTTGAAACGTCCCTTACTGGTCAATTCATCAGCCAGTTTCCTTGAAGCGAGGACAGTGGCTACCTGATTGCCATTTCTTGTAGGCCTCAAGGCTTTCACTTGTAAGTCGTCGCTTCCGCGAAGCGCGCTTTCCACTTCTGCTCCGGAGGTAGCACCATCTATGTCTCGCACATGCAGGGCAACCCTCCCGGAATGCCTGGTGTGGATTCCTTCTATTGGAAGTTTTCCAATAGCGTCTCTTAATTTCTCAGCTCCCCCACCCGTCTTCGGAACCGTGAGCAATAGTTCTCCATTTTTCGTTTGCCTGATGGTTTGAACAGTCATCTGGAGGTCGATTACCTTCGCCTCCTCTTTGACTTTCCTCAGCAGCTGCAAGTAATTCATGTCCTTCGCAGAGACTATTACAGCTTCTGTATTGCTCCTCTGCCTGTTCCTATCGTTCGGTTGCGATGATTCCTTGGCTTCATTGGCCCGTCTTCTTGGGGGTGAATATATTCCTATATTCACGTTGGTTCCCGCAAAAACGAACTCAACGAGCTTTCGGAATCTGCTCGCCGTTGGGAGGTCGGGGGCTGGAATCGCAATATCTAGCCGCCGCTCTTTAATGGCGAAATCCCTCAATTCATGTCATATCAGATTGCTGGTTATTGATAGAAACACACTGTGAGCGACCTGCCAAATAATTTCGTTTATGGTTAATTCGATCGAATGGTTTGGGGTAGTCAATCGATACTACTGGTGTAGCCAAACCTTTATCTAGTACCCTCATAACACTATCGCAAAGATTCAACAGCGCCGATGTAGTGCTGTGGTTTTTCCTAAAGCCTGATTGATGGGATGATATTAGGTATCTTCATTTCCTCCACGTAGTTTACAACTTGAAGATGTATAATTCGTTCTAAAATTTTTGACAGTACAAGTAATAAGCTTATAGGTCTAAGATGTTTCAGTTCTGTAGGATTCGATATCTTAGAAACAGGTATAATTAAAGATAATTTCCATTGTTTAGGATGGTATCCTTTTTCCAAACATAACTTTATTATGTGAGTTGTGTGACAAAAAGTTATAGGTAGATGAAGCGACGTCGATAAAAGAATGGGCGGAATGCAGTCACCGACAGACGTCCTATTTCTAACTCAGGCACTGTCTGGTCATGGGCCTTTTCGATTATACAGGAAAAGGATAGGACGGGTGATCGACGAAAGATGCTCGCACTGCGAGGCCGAAGATACGGCCGAGCGCTTTGTTTCTGTGTGACAGATGGGGGCCATACAGACAGGAGACAGGTCAAAAACTGGAGGCTGAGCTAACCCCAGAGACTATGGTCCCGCTGATGTTGTCCAGCGTAGAGGCATGGAACATCATGCATGGGATGGTAAACAAAATACTCTCCGCAAAGGAGAAAGAGGAGCGACTTCAAGGTTAAATGAGAATTGAAAGTTATTCCTATATAGTTTTTAATCATGACCTCATCCTGCACTGAAGAATATCGTTCACGATGATGCCCGGTACAGATGGAGATATAGCATCAGAGGTAAGAAAGAGGGAACGGGTTTTAGCCCGTCGGGCCGTGGTGGCATGTCGGATGGACGTGTTTGCGTCCGTTGGACATGTGATCAGAGGACTCAAGCTGGTTCATCATCGGGCGGGCAGACACTCTCTCTCACACTTCCGGATGTCCTTGCGATCAAGCCGATTTCCTAAACTCTCTATAATAAAAAAAATCAGAAATACGCATAACTGGGAGTGCATTATTTAGTGGCTATTGTCGATTGCTTTGGTAACTCCGACCCATGTGGGAGTATGCCGCTGATCAGCTCGTTTGGTAACTCCGACCCATGTGGGAGTATGCCGCTGATCAGCTCGTTTTTTTTGAGGGGGAGGGGGCGTTGCCGGCGCTCTGGGCTACCCGGAACAAGAGGTCCCCCGAACACCAGCTTTACCCTGGAACCATCGTTCAGACATAACTTCGCGGGTAGAGCTGTTCGCTAATTTGCCTCTTCTTTTTTTGCTCAAAATTTATCATTTTTCTCCTACTCCTCGGTTCACCGTCGGTGATTAGGGGTTCTCAGTGGATGTACGGTGTTCTGTATCATCACTATCATTATCCATATAGACGTTCATCTTCTTCGCTCCTTTCTAAAATTCTTCTAATCGTTTTATGAATGGTGGTCCAATTATGTCGGCTTTCTACCATCAGGCGCATTATGTTTTATTTTTCTATTCTCTCCTATCGCTCTACATGTCTCCTGTCTGATTGTCTGCCACCGATCACACACAAACATTGTGTATGATACTGTATCCCGCTGGTCACAATACATACACTTATAGAGCGTTTTACCGATTCTTACGGTAAATGTACGAAAGGAGCCATGTCCCGTAAGACTGCGTGAGGAAATAATTCGTTGTCCTGAATGGGCAGTTAATCCACTCCGCTAGATCCGGAATTAGCATCTTGGTCCATTTACCTACGTCCGCCGTTTCACTCCATCGCTTCTGCCATAGGTCTACAGTTCGACGTTTCGCGATCCTTCGCATCTCTGGTAGGTGCTCACCTTCTATTTGATATAGAATTTTTCTTTCTTCTATCATTAAATCTATAGGTGTAACTCCGCTCACAACCTGTAGCGCTGTGGTAGAAACAGTCCGGTATGCGCTCGCTACCCTTAGTAACATCTTTCTCTGCATGCGTTCTAACAGAGTTTGATTTCTTTTAATGTTTATCGCATCATACCATACGGGAGCGCCATAGAGAATAGTGGAGTGTACCACCCCACTAAGTACTTCCCTCTTCTCACCACCTATATTCGCCATTAACTTTGTAAGAGCCATTAGTCGTTTTTCTGCCTTCTATATTACATACTTTACGTGCGCCCCATATGTACCATTGGGACCCAGAACTATTCCTAGGTATTTTAAAGCTCTGGTTGGCTTTACTGTTGCCCCGCCTACTTCAAAACACATATTTTCTGTTTTCCTTCTAGCTCCAGCTAACAGCACCGCCTCCGACTTATGTGGTGCAAGTTTCAGATTGTGCTCTTTCATCCAGTCATGTATTTTGTCTAGGGCGAGGTTAGCTTTATGCTTTAAACTGGCTTTATCGTCTGCATATACAAGAAGGGCTAGGTCGTCAGCAAAACCAACTGTAGTAGCTCCTTCTGGTAGCTCTAATTTAAACACTCCATCATAATATTTGTCCCACAAATTGGTGGACTGACCCTTGAGGTACTCCAGTGCAAACATCTATCTTTTCTACCTAATCTAATCTTGCGATCTTGAAAATAATAATATTAGGTTTACCAAGTACTCTGATATGTTCCTTTCTCGCAGCGGAATTGAATGCATTCTGTACATTCAGAATTAAAAGAACACACCACTTCCTCTTAGCAGACCTAGCAATGTTCATAACAGTTTCTACCGCTTGGATTGTCGACCTGCCCCTACGAAACTGTAGTGAGCAACTGGTCACTGTCAAACTGTCAATGATGTATGTGTGCCCTTGGTAACCAGATTCTTTTAGCATGCATGTGTAGTGTACCAACTCAGAGAGAATGAAATCAAAACACAGAAGTGTTATGATATGGTTTTTTTATTATTTGTTTCTTAACATTTGTTTTGTATTTATTAATCACGAGTGCTGAGTGTTTATGTTGACGATGATTTTATTACTTGATTCTTGTATTTATCAAATCATGAGTGCTTTGTATTTCATATATTTTACTGGTGGAGTATTTATATTGATATGTTAAAACATACGATTCAAAAATGTCTTAATAATAGTGGTTAACTGGCTCTTGTTATTGATATTGTATAATAAAGAAATGATTATAAACATTCACAGTCTGTTCAACGTCAGAGACAGAAGTATAGATAGGATGTGGAAAAATGTAAAATATCAGCATATATATAAATAAATAAATATAACCAACCATATAAAGGAGTGAATAAAGGAGATAATTGGAATAGGTCCAGCCTGGGTGATTACCAGGCTCTCAACCCTCCGTAAATAAATATCATATATAAATAAAGAGAAATCAGTAAGGATTTAAATAAATACACCTAAACACCATCAAGCTGCAAGCTCCAGGACCTATAATACCTAGAGTAGACGGAAATCAGAGACCCAACGCCATATAGTATCGTCTCAAAAGCAGGATGCGTATACATTGTGAAACACTTTAAAATATCGTAGCCAGACCACATTAGTTAATAATACAAACTCAAAAGACAACACACCTGCAGATATTCGTGAAAAAGAATCAAAAACCCTTTTGCTGAAATTTTGGTCCCCAGCCTCTTGCGTTTTTTAAAAACAATCCCCTCTCGTCATTAATAAACAAACTATCAACAAAACTATGGCAACGATTACCACAACCCACTACTTTATTCAAGTTTCAAGTGACAAAACCCAAAAGCATCACAAAACAGTACCTTTAGTCACAGAATGAAGGGAAAGGAAGGAAGCATTACAGAACTGTAGTGTATCTTTGAGTCACAGATTGAAAATTAATACGGAACTATTTATTCTATGAAAAATCACTCATGATCTGACAAATATCAAAATGGCAGCCTGACAGCTAAAGGTGCGTTCTAATGTATGGCAGCCAGGAGCGCGTTCCGGATCAGCACAAAACCCATACTGTTTTTCAGAAACATTCTTCTTTTTCTCCAGTTCTATTTCGATACTCTCTCTTAGTAGTAGTTCTAATAACTTGCATAATGTATTTAATAGGCAAATAGGTC
The DNA here is from genome assembly GCA_951848785.1 of Callosobruchus maculatus. Classification (NCBI taxonomy): domain Eukaryota; kingdom Metazoa; phylum Arthropoda; class Insecta; order Coleoptera; family Chrysomelidae; genus Callosobruchus; species Callosobruchus maculatus. The sequence continues at coordinate 8,950,015 of CATOUR010000139.1, forward strand.
TATACGAGGATGGTACATTAATCGGGTTGCCGGTTTTCCATAGCAGAATTACTCTCGCTGTCTTCTATTCGCTTGAAAACATTTGTTGGGCTAGTAGCTTATTCATCAGTAGAAGCACGAAGTCTGGTGATGTATCTACCGCGTACCTCAGGCGTGAGGGAATCTACCCTAGGAGCTGTCCCGACTTTCCGCTGATGCACTGCATTCTTCAATTCATCGATACTAAATGGCGCTGGTGTGTGTCTCTCAGTCACGGTCTCTAATGTATCATAATACGTTGGGAATAGATTTTCAATCACCATGAGCTTGTTCTCCTCAGTCATCCCAGGGTGACTGGCACAGATTAATCTTTTTGCTACAATCCTGTAACCATCTCCCCAAATATCGATGTTCAAGTCTTCACAGAGTTCAGTCCATAGTTTTTTCTTAGACCCATATATTCACTTTTTAAGCTCCTTTTTATTTTATTTGTAGTCTTTGGTCGCTACACTGATGAATTAGGGATACATCCTCTATATTCTCTCTAGAGCTCCTGGGGCAGCCCCTAGCTCGCGCTTGGTGCGTACTTTATGACCAGGTGCACGAATAAGTAGTATTACCTAGGAATTTCATAGCATCCATAATTTTTTCATAAATTTATTTTAGTTAAAAATGTATAAAAACTAAAATATAGTGTTAAATATCTGATCCAAGGATATAAAGCACTCTCTATGAAGAAATATTCCTCACTCCTTGGTAGAACCTTTTCTTTATAAGCCATGAGAGCTGCTGTCTTTCTAATTAATGTAGTAGTAAATTAATGACATCCAAGCTTTTCAGCCAATTGTAATCTTTTCTCAATGGAAGCTATGTAAATGAAATATTCTTCCAATACTTTCTTGGGTGGACTATGTTTACTAAGACCATACACAAATATATCTGCTGGAATACTTGTTTTGAACATTTTCTTCTTGGTGAGCCAGTTCTGCAATAAATTTAAAGTGTAGTCCTTAGTAATGTTAGACATAAAAGAAGCCATGTAATACTACTATAAGTTAAGCTGGTTCTACGAATCTCCATTAAATAGTGAATTTAGTGCATGTTTTAGTCTATGAACAACATTTTGTAATAACAGATTTTGTATACTGCAAAACAAGGGATTTAGGGCTTGTAAGTGTCGGAGTCAGAGAGAGAAAAACCGCCAACAGGCTACATACCTACTAAGATCGCAGTTTAGAGACATAGGATCTCCTGACAGATACAAGGTGCCCCGCGACGATTAAGACAAGCAATATATGGGAACTGGGCAGTAGTAGAGAATTATAATTTTGGCGATGTAAATTAGAGCAAATGTTGTGTCTTTTCTTATTATTGCGTTATCCAATGAGGTATTTGTTTTTGGTCAGGTGACGTCCGATTCAAGATAATTAATGGGACACCCAGTGTTCTGTGTTCCTCCCGATAAAACAATTATAACAAAACTAGCACACTTGGGGTCTAAAGTGATTCATTCAAGAGCTACAGGTACTTAAGTGGAGGTTATACGAATAGTAAACTGCTTGAGGACAACACATTTGCGGGGTAAGCGCAGAGGTAAGAAGTCGAGCAAGAAGCGGGCGTGGCCTATTTACTATAATTCCTACTACAAAGATATATACCGCCAAACCATAAAAAATATTTGCAGGCGCCGCTCTCTTTTGCTTAAATGCCGAGGGGTCTGTGATGGTGATGCCGAACCGTGTCCCGATGACCCTAGACCCGTTGCCGTCGCCGTCGTGTAAAAAGTATTAAGACCTTTTTTGATCTTCCGTCGTTGAGAAACAGACATTGTATAATTTATACCTGGCATCACAGTTGATCCCTTTTCTGTGTATTTCAGGCATATACATAATAATACAATGAGTATAAAGAGTTGTCTATAAGTGCAAATAAGACTGAAAACAAGGTGAAAATATGAAAAATCAACAAGTACCAATGACAATATTATGAGCAGATTAGACATGGCAATGCCGTTGGAAAACTGCAAAATGTAAACGTATTTCTGAATTGGCGTAAATACGGGGAGACATGCCCCCCTTGGAACTAGAAATTAAAAAAAACTATCATGTTTCATACTTTTTGCCTATAGCGCCCCCAGAAGGCGCCAGCAAAAAAAATTTGTTGTGTTTAGCAGCATCGACTACTGTGGTCATTAGCTGAGTAGTATTGTTGATTAGATATTAATCAGTCATACACCTCAGACTTGATTTAATGGTTACTGAAATTGGTGTTGAGGTAAGTAGTGTAACACTTAACAGTTTAAATTTTCCAATATAGTCCTATGACTTTCAGGTACAGAAGGTCGGTACTGTAATTCTGCGATAGAGTCAAACATTGTTTCAGGTTGTTGGGAATACCAAGCTGTCCACGTTGTGTACTATATTGTTGACATTCCAGAAGAATATGGCAGACTGTAATGGCGGTGTTGAATGTTTCACACATGGGGGGATCTTGACAAAGAAGTTGGTACACATGTCCACATGTATGTCCAATTCTCAGTAGAGGGAGAATGTATGTTCTGGGGGGGTCAATGACCGAGCAACCTTGACCTACATGAGCAACCTTGACCTTTGACCTCTGACCTTTGACCTCTGAACTTTGACCTCTAAACTTTGACCTCTGAACTTTGACCTCTGACCTTTGACCTCTGAACTTTGACCTCTGACCTTTGACCTCTGGACTTTGACCTCGTGACCCCTCAACAAACAAAAAATTCTCAACTGGGAATACAGGTGGCTACAACGCCATGTATATAGAATTTACTATAAGTGGAATAAGCGAGAGAGATGTGGAAATATTTGCATTTCAAATTAATGCTTAAGCGTTCGTCATATAACAAAGGTCGTCCAGACGCCTTTTCGCAGTAGGCGATCACCCAACTGGTTTTGCGCCGTCGGCTTGAAGAACGAAGACTAATTAAATTCAACTGTTCGATATGTTATAGTACAGTCTATGTAGGTCTGACATCCTGTGTAAATGTGTTTGAATAAGAGAGATGCTATTGTTCGGCAAAGTGGGAAAGATACAGGATGGCCTTCAAAGGGTAACACGCTCCAAAGCGGGCTACCTAGTCGAGTTTGGAGGGGGATAGGAGTTATATTCACGTTGTATCAAGCTTTTCGCAGTTCGTTATTCGCACCCAGTAGACATGGACGATCTATATGTGGTAATCGAGGACGGACGTCTGAGCCCGATCTCCTATGACTCTACCCAGAGTACATTGGTCTTCCCTGCTCAGAATGCTCCTGTACAGGTCGGAAATGCCCTCCTGCACGAACTGGAGGAAGATCTGGCCGACTTGGAGGAGAGTGAGGGAGAGGCAGGTGATACGGACCAGGAAGGGGACACTGACGCGGAAACGGAAACAGATGAGGAGATCGGAGACCTGCAGGAGGAAAGCAACGATTCGGCTTATTGTAGCGATGAAGGTTTTTCATAATTGTAAATATATAAATTGTAAATACACCAATGTAAATAAACCAATGTAAAGAGATCGTCTGTCATTTATTACTGATATGCTTCAATGCAACCTGGTTAACAGCGAATTGAAAACAAATAGTAGAATAAAAGGAAATCAATTAAGTTGTGGCAGTGAAAGAACAAGTCATAAGTGAGTTTGCTAAGGGGCAGCTGAAAAATAGTACCCAGAATAGATCAGTGTTCTGTTGTGATTAGAAATAATAAGTGGGTATATTTCTGTGCAAGTAAACAACAGCGAGCTATCAATAAAACACAATCATGTTACTATTTTGTTTTTATTTCAAATACGGTTTTACTCATATCTTCTCTAACTTACAACCCTTACACAAACACTGAGTTCGGGCGTTTTACGACACGCTTTTACACACCTGGCTCTTACACGTTTTCCACAATAAAGACATTTTGCCAACCGCATATCGTGGGCATGGAACTGCTTGGTGTACGCAGTATCCCACACACTAAATATGGCATATCTTGCTGCTGGTAGACATTGCTCGCACACTATCGAACCTTTATCTCTGCTTCCAACAAAGCTATATTCTTGACACATTTCTTGATTCCATTCAATGCCTCTGGAATACGCTTCTACTATAGCAATGCTTTCCACGTATACGTTATTCCCAGTTACTGTACCACACATCACATCTATCAATCCGTATGGATGTCGCTCAATCTGGCTGTTCTGCAATTCTTCCCATTTTATCAGATGACTTCCATTCATATTCAAATCTGTTTGACACGCTGTATTCCTCGGACATACTGTAGTAGTTTTTCTCAATACTTTCGTCACATCTGAGGGGTCGCTACTCATTGCACCGGAGCAACAGCGTTTCCGTGCTGACACCTGTTACACATAAGCTCTCCCAACTGGTTACCACACGTATTGCGCAGCCACTGGTCTTCGACTTCTCTTGAGAATGGTTTGAGATACAACTAAGATTTGCAAAGCGTCGTCACCACAACACCATCACCCCCTCCCCCCAAACTCAAGTTGTTTAACTGGTAAGGTTGTTAAACTTTCTAGGTCAGTCAAAGCATAATTATGTCCCCCCCGCCCCCCCGTGTGGGGAGGTATGGAGAGATACAACTAAGATGTGCAAAGCGTCGTCACCACAACACCATCACCCTCTCCCCCCAACCTCAAGTTGTTTAACTGGTAAGGTTGTTAAACTTTCTAGGTCAGTCAAAGCATAATTATGCCCCCCCCCCCCGCCCCACACCCCCCCCCCCGCCCCACACCCCCCCCCCCGCCCCCCCCCGTCTGGGGAGGTATGGAGGGGGCTTTAGTGTGGGGAACTTAGAACATAAAAGGCAGAGTTCTTGTCAATGAAAAACATAGTGCAGAGTCAACTGATACAGTAACACATCTAGCAGCGAAATGGACTTCACTACAGAGTCAAACGGTCCTTGCGACTCCACGTCTTGGATACAGCACCAAGAAGATAGTTCCAGCATATGGAGTGTGGAGACTGCGGTACCGGATGATGGGACACCCGACCAATCACATTGGGCGGTGGCGAGGCCACCGATGGACCATGGACCATGCGACTCCACAACACAGCCGCTGGGGTTCCTGCTGTCTACTATAGACAGCTCATCAGATAACAGCGACAGTGATGATCCTGATCGTACAGATGGTCCATCAAACCATAGAGCTGTGCGAGTGTACCTGCCGTTTCCCATAGATAGCGAGGAGGAGACATGAGGCGCTATTTGGAAATTACAAAGAGACGTAGTTCTGGGAGGAGCTCCGTGAGGTAAATGTTAAAAACTAAATCTATATAGATAAATCATGTGTGTTTCGTTGGTTTCAGATAGGACGGAGCCCCCTCCCACTGTGGCAAGAGAGGACTGCCACCTCCTCGTGGTTCTTGCTGGGTAACGCCGAGAGCAGTCCAACCGAATTTGTTGGGGATACATAAGGTAACATAAAAACATCTTCGATACCCCCCTCCCTCAACCACCCCTACTCACATACATGTTTTCTCTTTTGCAGAGATATAAGGTGAATGATATGAGTCGTTGCAGCAGTGAGTGACGGAACATGGAGAAATACATCTGCAACCGATGCCACAACAGGTTTACAACGAAGTGGAATCTGAAGCGACACCAGGCGACCAGCTGTAACGTATCAGAGGAGCCGCCGTCCAAGAGGACACGTGTGAAGACAACCGCGCGGGTCAAGCAACCAGCAACAAAAGGTAATATATAAGTGTGAATACAATTAAACAACTTTTGCACTCAAATATGGAACACATGTCGATGAGCTGTTGAAAAATCATTGATATTCACAGACGCATTTTCTGATATTCTAGGTGCACCAATAGCAAACCTTGCGCAGCCAGGTCCAAGCGGTATGCAGTCTACTGGTCGGATCGGGATGGCAACCACTGATCAGGCAGGACCAAGCGGTATGCAGCCTAACACGGATTACACCAGCGCCAAGTATTGTGACAGCTGTTCGCGGTACATTCCAGCCAAGACGTTTTCTGCACACCTGCGGAGCTTGAAACATAAAGCTTACACATGGAAGCCATTGAACGAAGCGGTAAGAGTCAGTCAAAGTGTATTTGGCGGTAAAATTGTAAGCTACCAAGTAGTGTCAGGTCTGCAGACGTTGAACATTGAAGATTATTTGGAGTCAATTAAATCAAAGATTATTGAGTTATTAGAACAAGAAGTAATGAAGCATAATGCCGTCAAAGCTAATATAGAACTTCTTGCTGTATATATTTTACCCGCTAAAGAAACTAGAGATGTAAAGTCTCACAACACGGCAAATAAGGTTTTCACAGTAGCGTCAGATTTCAGTAAAGAATACGATGCACTTGTTACAGTAATCAGCGATAAGTCAAAAGGGTTTGCAGAACGCGAAAGTGGGTGGGTTTTGGAAAAAATTTTGTATTTGGAAGTTAACATTAGTAAATATAATCCATTGAGAGCATCCTCATACATTCCGCTTCCAAAAGAAATAGCAAACAAAAAAGCAGTTGTGAATATGAACAATCAAGATGAATGCTGCTTCGCTTGGTCAATTGTAGCAGCCCTATTCTCACCACAGGGACGAGTGACTGATACCAAATCATATCCACATTATTCCACAATACCATTCTTAAATTTTTCGACAATAGATTTTCCAGTATCACTAAAAGCTATCCCGCAGTGGGAGCAAGTGAGTACCATTTCATTGAACGTGTATGGTTTGGAACCATTCCTAGTTGATGGTAAATGGAAATACCATATCGTTGGTCCGTTACATTATACCTCAAAAAAACAAACAGTGCACATAAATTTGTTGCTCGTTGGCGATTCAAATGGTAAGCAACACTACTGTTGGATCAAAAACTTTTCTCGTTTATTATCGAGCCAACTCACGGCCAACACGAGAACAAAATATTTTTGTGACGGGTGCTTGCAATACTTTCCGTCTGAAAGTCTGCGGGACTGTCATTTACAGCAGAACTGTAAGTTCGTGGCTGTAAAGTTACCAAGAGGTGAACTTAGACAAGACCGATTGGGAAACCTAGTTCCCGATAACGTGTTAAAATTTGAAAACTATCACAAACAGTTGAAAGTGCCATTCTGTGTGTATGCAGACTTTGAATGCATCCTTTCACCCATTCCACCCGACTCTACGGATTCATCCAATCGTGAGTCGTATACCATAAAAAAGTATAAACACAGCCCCAGTTCGTTTGCATATTATATCAAATTTACCCATAATGAGGCTGCATCAAAGCTTCAGATATATCGAGGGGAGAACGCTGCAGCAGAATTTATCAAACGTTTACAGGCTGATATATACGAGTTATATAACACTTATTTAAAAGATATAGCTCCGATGCATATGAGTCAACACGATGTGAGTCAATTTGATGCTGCAACAGAATGTTATATATGCGACAAACCTTTTGAACCCTTCAATCGAAAGGTGAGAGACCACTGTCACATCACCGGTCGATATCGTGGAGCTGCCCACTCTATCTGTAACTTGAATTTCAAGCTTCCCAACTATGTCCCTATTGTATTTCATAATCTCAGAAATTACGACGCCCATATTTTCATAAATCAGCTTGGAGCCGATAAGGGAGACATCACAGTATTGCCACAAACTTTTGAAAAATATATTTCTTTTACCAAGTTGCTCCCCGTAAATCAGTATAAAGCGCAAAATGGTACAACTGAATCGGTATTACTACAAATGCGTTTTATTGATTCCTACCAGTTTCTATCGACCAAACTCGAAACTCTTGCTTCACTTTTAGACCCTTCACAATGTCGTGAAGTACGTAGAGCCTTTCCAGATGATACACAATTTGAGTATATGCGACAGAAGGGTGTTTTTCCCTACTCATATCTAACGGATATGGTGAAATTCAGTGGAACATCTTTGCCAGACAAAGAGTGTTTTTATGATGAGTTGCGTGATGCGCACATATCGCAAGAAGATTACAACCGTGCATGTAAGGCATGGACGGCTTTGGGTTGTAAAACGTTGGGCGACTATTCGGACATGTATCTAACCTCCGATGTATTGTTACTGGCAGACGTCTTTGAAAATTATAGAGATTTATGTCTTAAGACGTACCACTTGGACCCCGCCCATTATTTCACTGCCCCTGGGTTGAGCTGGGACGCAATGCTTCGGCATACAAAAATCGAACTTCAACTCCTCTCAGATATTGAAATGATCCACTTTTTCAAGAAAGGGATACGGGGTGGAGTGAGTACGTGTATTACACGGAAAGCGGAAGCTAATAATCCACACCTCCCTACATTTGATGCAACAAAACCAACATCCTATATCATGTACCTTGATGCCACGAATTTATACGGGTACAGTATGTCCCAACATTTACCGCTGGGGCAGTTTGAATGGATGACTTCGGATGAAGTTAAAAACTTTTCCGAAATTCTACCCGAAGTAAGCGACACCTCAAATGTTGGTTATGTATTAGAAGTAGACCTTGAGGTGCCACGCGAGCTGCACGATTTCTTTAATGAATATCCGTTTTGTCCAGAGATGATTACACCTCCTGGTGGGAAGGGTAAAAAATTAATTCCAAATCTATATGAGAAAACACGATATATAATCCACTATCGAGCATTGCAACAGTGTCTGAAGTATGGAATTGTGTTGAAAAAAATTCACAAGGGACTACGGTTTGCACAAGCTAAATGGCTGGAACCATACATTGCTTTAAATACTCAGCTCAGAAATCAGGCTAAGAACAAATTTGAAAACGGGATGTACAAAACGATGGTAAATTGTATTTTTGGAAAAACGATTGAAAACGTGGAAAAAAGAGTGGACATTAAACTAGCAACAACTTTTGAAAGTAACAGTCGCAAGCGTGGAGCCTCTAATTATATTAGCAAACCAACATTCAAAGAGTTACGCATTTTCAGTGAAAACTTAGTTGCTATTCAAATGGAAAAAACATTTATTGATTATTGCCGACCGACATATGTTGGATTTTGTATTTTAGATATCGCCAAAATTGTGATCTATGACTTTGTATATGATTTTTTAAAACCAACATATGGAGACAACTGTACAATTTTATATACGGACACTGATAGCTTAATAGTTCACGTCAAAACGTCAAATTTTTATGCGGATATGAAAGCAAATATATCACGATTTGATACATCGAATTATACCGTTCCAAATTGTCACAACGTACCAAAAAATCAGTCAATCTTAGGAAAAATGAAAGACGAATATGCAGGCAAAGTACTGGCGGCATTCTACGGAACAGGGGCCAAAGCATACTGCATTGACTCTATCGATGAGGTATGCAAAAAGGCTAAAGGAATTACCAAAGCCAGCGTAGACAATCAGTTGGATATAATCCACTACAAAACTATTGTGGAAGGCTCCAAAAACCAAGTGTATTGTATGATGTATGTGTTTAAATCTGAATCACATACCATCTATACAAACTATATAAAAAAAGTGGCACTAACAAATCGGGATGATAAACGTTACTTAATTCCAGACTCAACAAGTACATTGGCTTGGGGTCATAAAGATATCGCCTTTCACGAAATTCCTCAGGAAGAACGCTTGGAGTTGCTGCTTCACCTACTCAATGAAGCGATGGCACAAGACAATGATGAACCGCGGTGACTCCTTCCCCACCATGTATTTTCAGTGGTTAGAGGAAGGGGCTATAGCTATTTAAGCTCTACGTCAGGCTGAGCACAACATAGTTCCAGCCATGGGTGCGCAAATGTATTTCACACTGTTTTCGCAGTTGTGCAGCGCTCAAGTTGCGGTAATCAATAAGTACATACGAACAATTGTGCGAAAAGTTCCCACTGATGATGAAATACACTTATTCACATCGCTGTTGGATGAAGTGGTAGTGCCCGATGAAGCCTTTCAATGGATCGCGGAATCCGACGCGTGTAATGCTGAGGTGATGAAAGCTATTATAGCACGAAAACTTCACCTAGATCATGTAATAAACGATACTATTGCCGCACTGCACGGTGCACACTATACCAACATCAGTTTGCATGGTTTGAGTAAGATATTCACTCAGTTGTTAAATCCTCCGACAATATATGAGCAGCATTATATTTTCACTTTATTAAGTGGAAAGGCAAGTGAAGATATAAATGAAGTTTTTCCTGTTGCAAATATTGAAAACAATTATCGAACAACTTTAATACACGTGGATACAACGATGTGCACACTTGGATATATGGCAGATATGGTACTATTTGAACGTTTTGTTGATGTGATTACTCATATGGGTATCACATTCGTGTTTGATCCACGAAGCAAAGAGGAACATAAATCGCTTATTCAATGGTTACGCAAAAATATTGAAAAGGGTATCAGAGGCGAGGGCTCTTTAGGGTGGACATGTGGTCCGTGTAGTTTGAAATGGCCGTCAACTAACCTGGATGACTATCTGGATGCACTCAAAATTTTACATAAATTTCGTACAAACAATGATTCTTCAGAGATGGATGGGTGGAAAATCTGATTTGCCGTGAATGTGTGCGTGTAACTGTATGTAATTCGGTTTGTCCTATTTAGTATACTCCATGTCAGATATTTCGATTATGTTATTCACAAGTATGTTCAGATATATTTCAGATTTATATGTTTTCGCAATGTGATGTGTTTTATGTATTGCTGCTTGATCTTTGTACACACTGGTTGTCGTTGTGTATCCCCAATAAATCAGAATTAAAGTTAAAAAATGACTGTTTCCTTTCTACACACATACACATGCGCAGAACGCAAGGTGGAGGGGAGAATATGAAATGTATAAAGTAGCGCACGCTAAGGTGTACTCCAGTGTAATCAACGTATCTTTGAGCAGTGCGCCATGTTTGCCAAGCAGTCCAGTGCCGTCAATGAGCATAGTGAGAAGAGTGCTTCAGGCTCCAAGCGCCCGAAATCGCTAATCACGATCAACGAACGGTGTTATCCGCTGAATCCATCCAAGTCCAAATTCATAAGTGTCGGCTTAGCGTACGAGTGGAGCTTTCAACCCATCATTATCATCAGAGGGTGTAGAAATGATTGTGCAACGTTGACCGAATCTGAGTGGTATGAATTATTGGAATATGAAGGGGTGTTGGTGAACTATTTTCATTGTGTAGAGGAGTTTCAGCCCATTGTACATGGCACGTTCACAGTCATGTTCGAAAAGTTCAAAGATATGCGCACAATCAAACTACAAGATCGTTTTAAGAACATTGTTTATCTGGGTTTAGAGAGTGTGCTGAACATGATTGAAATGACTCGATTGATTGCTTATACAATAAACACCCTGAAAGGTCAAGAATTTGCAACATACTTCAATAGCCTACTGAGTGAAGTGCGAGCTACACCACTAGATGTACGGGACTTTGTTGCTGATCATGTGGCTGACATACCAAGGTCCGAAAACGTGCGATCCATGATGGAGCTAGCGTATCGACATCCAGATCTCCCAGAGTTTCAGAAAGCCGCTACGTTGTCGTATCACCATCCTACTATACCACATATACCACACCGCAAATGTTAGGTGTGAACTGGCAAATAAATGATACAAAGATTCAACTGTAGTTCTTTTATTTCTGTTACAAAAACTGCGCTACACTTGTAGATTACACATATAAGTCAGACTTGTTAATCCAGGCATTATGTGTCTTATCTAAACCTAAAAATTTCACATACACCTTTGAACCTTTACGTCTTAACACTTTTTCCACGAGATATAAATCAGGATATTTAACTTTTTGAAGTTCCTCAATGTAAAAGGTCCCAAAAATCTCTTCACCATTCTGATCTTTCAACAAATAGGTCCTTGGATTCGTCTGCTGCACTTTTCGAATTGTAAAAATTTCATTGGACCAATTTGGTGTATAACCTTTGGAGAAGGCATGTCGGTACTTGCTGATCCTAACGCTGCCACCAGTCTTATACTTTGGCGTCCTAGGGTCGACCGTTTTTAAATGACTGTAGCTATGTAGTAGCACTTGCTTCTCATTCCGCAAATTCACATCTTTCGGTTTCAGTCCCGTTGTTCGATGTTTTGTGTTGTTATAATCGTGAACCACTTGCTGCAGTAGAGGTAGCCATTTATACGACCCCTGTAAGCTGAATGCTCGCCACATACGATTTTTTAATGTGCGATTTAGTCGTTCAACGATACTGGCTTTCAAATTAGAATATGTGCTATAATGATTAATGTTGTATTGCTTCATTAGTGATTGGAATTCCTTGTTATAAAACTCTTTTCCCATATCGGTTTGTATATGTTTTGGGAGATGTTGCATCTGAGATAAAATGGTTTTCATAGCCTCCGCTACGGCTTTACTAGTTTTTGTTTTTACCGGGCGAGCCCATGCAAATTTACTAAAGACATTAATCACTACCAGAATATAACGGTATCCTTTGTTAACTTTTGCATATGGCAACATTTCCACCAGATCGGCCTGCACCAGATCTTTGAGACCTCGAATAATGACTTTGACTATTTCTTTCTTTACCGTACTCATTGCTCGTTAGGGGGCAACGTATGATGATTTCTACAAACAACGGAGTGGTGACACCTGTGTGCGCAACAAATTTTACCCTGTCACCTTTCAACACACTATCTCCCTGTCTTAGGTTGCGAGTCATCTTATACCACACTTTGACACCTTCCGAGCTTCGTATTTCGTCTATAATGCCAGATACAGGAAAGAAATAATCAGTCGTTCCATTTTCCAAAATATAAAAACTAGAGGGATCATTGTGAGACACAGAGCCTCGAATTTGAACTATACATAGAGAGGACAGCTGCTTTTCGAGCTGGCCCACCCATGCGACATCTCTCAGCCACCGCTGTGGATGCCTGTGATGCCTCCCAAATTTATCAATCGGCATATGAGCAGATACACAAACGAAGAGTGACTAAGATATTTTAATATATCGGTCACTTTATAAAGCGTCCCTCCTTTAACTCCTCAATAATAGATTGAATTTCGTTGGTGTGACTGCGGTTACCAACCTGTTGAGATGCTAAAAGTAACCTGAGTCGATTTGCAAGTTCGTTAGGGTCGTCAAAGTATACGTATTCAATAGGTTTGTTATTTAACTGCATCATTCCCCTACCAGTATGTTTGAATGATTGTGTGCGTCGCAGGCGTGTTTTTGGGGGTGCTGGCTTTTCGAACGATACCGAGGTGCTTGAGCTAGTTACTGGATGTTTTAGAATGTTATATTTGAGCAAATATGGTTTAATGATCTGCTTATATTTGGCTGACTGCGTACCTTGTATCTGTAAATTGGGATCAAAATTCCTTCGATAGGCATTCGTCCGCTTCAGCATATCCATATATTGATCTAAATCTGCTTGCGTGTAGGCCACTGGGTTCTTTTTAAATAGTAACTCATACAACCCCACTGTTCCTGGGTATCGCACATTGTGTATGATAAAATCCGACCCTTCCAGTAGTACTGGTGTTTTACCTAATGTGAATGCTTCAGTCGCGAGGTCATGTGACAACCCATAGTATCGATCAAATTCTTCCTCGTTTCCTCGAATGCTCTCATCCACATATTTTCTTGGTAACGGGTCAAACGCCTCCAGATACTCATTATATACCGGAGTATGAATTAAGCGCTGCAAGCTGTCACGACTCGTAGTAATAGTGTCATCTAACTTTTGATTCTCGCGTTCGACTACTGTCGGGTCACGAGCTTCTTCTTCAATTGTGGAAATGTCCACCGCATTTGAAGTTTGTGGTAGGTTGGAATAAGTATCCTCCAAAAAGCTCAGTCCTGAGAGTGGTAAATATTGCTGATAAGGGTTGTCTAACTGTTTATACAATGCCCTCTTAGGTGTCGAAGATGCAGATTCGGACTTTATGGATTCCACTTTTGTCACTGGTTCCACCTTTATTGGTTCTACCCGGTGCAGAAGTTGTTGTAATGGTTCAGAGATGGGTTGCAGTTGCTTTTGTAATTTGCGATCTGTTTCGACGAGCTCAGATTTTAATGCTTTAAACTTTTGGTGCACCGCTTTCCGTGTTTTCACAAGTTCCTTTGCTAATTTGATATTCATCTTCATATGTGCAGTGAGACTGTTCGGCTGCTACGACTAGTATCACCTTTTATACCAATCTCCTTAGAAATAGATATAGTTATCAAATCCTTTCCGATACCTTCCTTCATTCTTGGGTGAATCTTTATCGATGACTAAAAAGTCGAAGGGTTTTTGCCAACACAAACTACACAGTTGCTTAAATTCCTGGAACGTCATATCCAGACTGCAGTGATCTTCGTATATATGTTTTAAATTTAGGACATCTTGTGGAAGCAGGATGAGTAGGGTTGCATTATCGCGAAGAAGGTGTTTTGGAATTGCGGTATAGGTTTGACATAAATAAAAGCAATCTGTATTCCGATGCCTACCAAAGCTAAAATATTGTCGTATGATATCTTGGGAGCATGTTGCTACGTCATCGAAAATTATGAGTGAATTGGGTCTAATATGGCTCGGAAGTACAATGTTCTTATCATTCGTGTATTCAAAATATCCAATTTCTTTTAGCGGTTCCAACACTTTGCGTAAATATTGGTATTTAGGTTGGTATGGAGATTTACAATAAAGATACACATTCGAAAATCGAAGTCCATTTGGATGAGTTATGAGGCTCATCATAATATTGGTTTTACCAGATCCGCTTGGTCCTACAATTAGTGCTCGCTTCGATTCCCCACCGAATAACGAACCATGCTTCCGAAATGACGTTGCCTCAGCTGGAGCGTCATAATTAATAACTGGTAGCTGTGGACCCGCTGACTTGACCCTCATTCTGGTACGATATATATACCACTGTGCACCAACGCCCATAGCCATTCTTTTTAAAGTCAATTGTGTGCATAAGTATATAATGCTTGTACATTATTCATCACGTAACAGTATTCGATCAGGGGACTTAGTGAGTAGTTCTGGGCTTTTTACTAAGCTCCTCGACAGCTTCCCTTTAGAACTACATCTTCCTGGAGGATACCGATACTGTGGTCCATTTACGCATCTGCAACAGCGACTGTCGCGCGGTGACGTTGGAATCAACCCATTGGACAACTATTGCAAACAACACGATATAGCTTACGCTAACGCCCAGAACAGTAGTGACCGCACAGCCGCAGACGGTGTATTACGACAACAAGCTTGGAGTCGTGTAGTTGATTCTAACGCATCCTTGGGAGAACGTGCTGCTGCACTTGCAGTTGTCGGTGCGATGAAAGCTAAGAAAAAATTAGGTTTTGGTATGCGAAAACCGCGAAAGCAAGGTAAACGGAAACATGGAAAAGGTTTAACAAAGAAGTTGCATTGTCAACGCTCGAAGCGACTTTTGCCCGTGCCGAAGAAAGGAGGATTCCTTCCCCTGATTCTCCCTCTACTTGGCGCTATTGGAGCTCTTGGTGGTGGTGCCGCATCTATTGCGAAAGCTGTCAACGATGCAAAAGCGTCGCAGGCTCAGCTGGCTGAACAGAAACGTCATAATATAGCTTTAGAGTCAATGCGGACAGCAGTCAATGGCAAAGGATTTTACTTAGCTCCATTTAAAAAAAACTTCCAATAAGGCTGCCCCGTCATGCAATGACTAACATAGAATTAGAAACGTTTGCTTTATCTTTAAAGATTCCTTATTTTCGCGGTGTATTTATGCGTAATCAGCTACCGAGCCGTATTCACAAAAATGAGTGTGGTATCATTAATTTGGGTCACTCCTCTGGTCCTGGTACTCACTGGACGGCCTACATCAAAAATCGCAATGATGTCATTTATTTCGATTCATACGGTAACTTGAGGCCACCATCTGAAGCAGTTCATTACTTTTTGAGTAACAAGGATGTCGATAACATCGTCTACAACTATGACACCGTACAAAAATTCAACGCTCATAATTGTGGTCAATTGTGTCTGAAATTTCTATTTAAGTTCTCATCCTTTTTTGTATGACTAGATTGATACTACACGTTGTTGCAGCACCATGTCGTTCACGTTTACTTTGTCGGGCAATTCTTCCATCCTTACCGCTGATTTTAACCCCCCTCTGTACCTCCTTGATGGTCTAGACTATGAAATTGGATTATGCAATTTTGAGAGTTTCAATATGATTCCTAATATTGATGAAAGTAATAATTACTTTCCATAAGGTAACGGCGGTCTCACCATCCCGACTGGTACCTATGAAATATGGGATTTACAAAAATATCTCCAAACCCATCTTCCAAATGATTACACTGTTTCTATTACGCCTAATCCGAGTACCTCGACTGTTTCTCTCCAGGCAAACTTTCCCATTGATTTTGCTCAACAACGAACGTTTGGACGACTTTTAGGTTTCAAACCACGTGTTTTACAAGCTGGCAAAATTCACGACTCTGATTTTCCTGTTGAAATTCTCAAAGTGAATGCTGTGTGCATCGATTGTAGCATCGCAACAGGTTCGTATCACAATGGAAAGCCTTGTCATATTATTCATCAGTTTTTTCCAACTGTTCCAGCAGGGTATAAAATCGTGGAATCCCCTCAAAACATTTTGTATTTCCCTGTTAGTGTGAAAACAATCACAACGCTTACCGTTCGTGTGCTTGATCAAAACGGGGACCTTGTCAATTTTCGTAACGAAACTATCACAATTAGACTACATTTACGCGTTGCTAACAATGGGCATTAGATACCACAAGTGCTTTGAGCATCACTCCACTCATTTGTATAAAAAGTCGCAACGAAAGCGTGGCTCTGTCAGTGCATTATACCCCATCGTTGGCAAAGGTTTCACATCTCTTCGACCTCCCACTCTCACAAGTGAGAATAAAACGTTTTTGCGGTCACTAGGATTCCAAGTGTATTAATCATGAGTATTCTGAATATCACCCGGCCACCCCTTGTTGACAACTCAATTACTGAAATGGAGATTCATACCTACCAGCCGTTCATAAATGCCAAATTTGATTATAACGATGAAATTCGTATAGCGATCCAAGAATTAGATGCGTACACTTTACCATCTCAAAGCATGTTATATCTTGAGGGAACTTTGACAAAAAGTGATGGTTCAAAGGCTGAGTCCTTGAAACTAATTAACAATGCTTTCGCCTTTTTATTTCGCGAAATTCGATACGAGTTAAACGGAGTTGTTATCGACTCTGTTCGCAATGTTGGCCTTACATCCACGTTGAAAGGATATATGTCCTACAATGAAAATGAAAGCCTGCGTCTGCAAAATGCTGGTTGGTTTCCCAAGGATTCCACAATTTCAGATAGTGGAAAGTTTAACGTTTGTATACCACTAAGCATGTGGATGGGATTTTTTGAAGATTACAACAAAATTATACTGAATATGAAACAAGAACTGGTTCTAATACGTAGCAACTCAGATCTTGATGCAGTGGTCAGCACTACTGACGAACAACCTAAAATTACTATTGATAAAATTCAATGGCGAGTGCCTCACGTTTCGGTTGACATACCACAACAGTTAGCATTAACAAAACTGCTTAATAAAAATGTTGATATCCCCATCTACTTTCGCAGCTGGGAATTAATTGAATACCCCACTCTTTCAGAAACTACCCGTCATACGTGGCCTGTAAAAACGACTACAAAACTTGAAACGCCTCGACATGTTCTAATCGCCTTCCAAACCGATAAGAAAAATAAAGTAACTTCCAATATGTCCACCTTTGATCACTGTCACTTAACTAACATTCGCGTCTTTCTTAATTCTGATCGTTTTCCGTACAATGATTTATATCTGGATTTTGATAACAACAAATTTGCTACGCTCTATGACATGTTTTCCAAATTCCGCGCTACCTACTACAATACGGAAAATGAGCCGCTGTTGTCGATCGCACCCATAACCCATATTGATTGCTCCAAGCAAAAGGAAAGTATTCAGTCTGCCTCAGTCGTCATGCGTGTAGAGTTCGAAACTAGTCAAAATATTTCCCCGCAAACCAGCGCATACTGCTTAATTCTTCACGATCGCGTATTCTCTTACAATCCTCTGACTAAAATTGTTAAACAGCTTTAGCTGGTATGGCAATATAAGCTCAATCGCCACTCATGCACCATCATTTTCACCATGCCTGCCGCCTACAAACGAGCTCTCTTGGAGTATCGTGAAAAACTCAAAGTCTTGCGCCAAGCCCTTGACAGCTACTGCAATAAGATTTCTGTTTTTAGACGCTTTAGCCGTCTGCGAGTATGAGTCTTGTGCTGGACGTACAAGGATTCAAACTTGAAAACAATAAGTTTATTGTGAAAGAGCTTGCTGCTTTTGATGGTTTGCGGATATTCCATTACGTTTTTAAACCACCTTTTTCCTGGGACCTGCTCCCCCCAGAGTTACAAAAGCAAGCTTCTTGGTTAACAGAATACCACCACTGTATTCCATGGACTTCTGGATTCACGCCACTACATCATGCCTCCCGGATCATCCAAGAACTAACATCACAGGCGGATAGAATTTTTGTAAAAGGGAGAGAAAAGGCGAACTACTTACGACAATATTCCTTATCGCCTATTATTGAATTGGATGAACAGCCACGTTTAATGGTACAGCCTGCTCGCTGTTTTGCTCACACTAAGGATATCTGCATATGCGCTCTTTCGAATGTTCATTTTTTGTATGATACGTTTGTCATGTCATAATAATTATTTTGTTTTTAATATTTTTGTGTTAATAAACATAACCATTACTTTTACCTTGTTGTTTTCTTTTACTCGAATCAGAACTACGTATTTTTGGTATAAATTTTATTTAGTTATCAGTTAACATTTATTTACAACGAATCGATAACTTACAACAAAAGCGTTTAGACTTACAATGTGTGATACACTTGTCTACAATTTCTATTATTTTCTACATAGCTTCCATTTGATTCATGTTTTGTCAAATCGCTCGCTCCACACCTTTTCTCTATGTTGCTCACTTAAAACTCTTTCCAACACTTGTGCACACTTTTGTATTCGCCTTTGAAATCTGCATCTGTCTGCACCCTCCTTCTGCCAATCACCCCGACGAGCTGCTTTTGCTGCATACTGCCACACCACTAGCTGTTGTTCACTTATACTTGAATTAAAGTGAACCCGCTTCCCATTCATTACGTTTTATTGTTTCACACGCTCCAACGTCCTTCTCTCTAACTTGATTAATCTACTTTTGATTCGCTGTTAATAAGTGAGAACTGCTACCAAACTTTGTACTTGCATTGACGTTTATAACTCGCAGAAGAATACTAATCGTTTCCCATCCGTTTTCACTACTCTTATGGTTTTCGCACCGTCTTCCGTTGATCGCCTTTGCTGGCCTGCCTTCGCTTTCTGCTCCATTATCGCACTCCTCAGCACTGGTGGCAACTGGTTCATTATTGGATAAAATAAGTCATACCGTTTGGTATACTCGATGTTGTTCACTAATCCTTTTACACACAACTTTCCATCTTCATAGTCACCTATAGATCTGTGCAACCGTCGGAGTTTTTCCGCTATCGTATATCTTTCCGGTATATCGATTTTTAGCTGCCACTCAGCAAACTCCGTTTCGATCTGTTGTTTCACCGACTCCAACGTACTTCTTTCTAAGTTGGTCAGCTCCATGTTTCGTTGATATTTTGTTTTCGATTCACTGTAGATAACTGCGAACTGATGAGAACACATTGTGTTGGTCCTCACTTTATATGGCTCTATCTATTACAAAACCTGTTTTCCGACTTCCCCACCATTACACTACAAACTGGTTTTTCTTGTTTCCCCACCCTCATTGTCACCAGCATACGTGCTTCAAGGAGCAATTGAGTCTCTCAGTCAAGGGGTCAAAGGTTAATAGACTAAAGTTTAGAAGACACGGTTCAAGGGTAGAAGTCATTCCAGGCCCCCCTGTGATATTTCCTCACTTCTACTTTATTCACACACATTTACGCGGGAGCAGCAAAGTGCAACCTTCTACGACTACTATAACTCCATATAGAATCACAATTTAGTTACTGACCGTATGCTACTGATGTCTCATTCAATTTCGTGTTAACACTCTCTTGTTTTGTATGACCCAGGTTATCGTGTAATATTTTCCCACTTTACAGTACTATAGCATTATTCACATGCATTAACACGGCATCTGAACGGCTAACAGTGACGGTACTATAACTGGCATAGAAGCAGGTAGCCAACAAGTTCCGGACAATGACCACTTCAGTGTATTGTATCGTGATGACCACTAATTAACAATCCAGACAAGATCGTCGTCGATATAACCGTGGCGTATATATTATGTATGAGTAAATTATCGCTCGATGCACTGCTTATTCCAGATAGCTACCCAACGCTAAAAATAAAAAGACCTTGACATGACTCATCCTATTTGTCTACCGCACCAGCCCGAAAGACTGCCAAAATTAATACTGACTTCCGCTCCAGACCATATGTAAATGAAACCCTATCTACGCCATTGCAATCTTATAGTACTTATAGTAAATTCTATGTACATGGCGTTGTAGCCACCTGTATAGCGAACGTGTTAGTGAAACAGAAGGTCTTAGGTTCGATTCCCAGTTGAGAATTTTTTGTTTGTTGAGGGGTCACGAGGCCAAAGTCCAGAGGTCAAAGGTCAGAGGTCAAAGGTCAAAGTTCAGAGGTCAAAGGTCAGAGGTCAAATTTCAGAGATCAAAGGTCAGAGGTCAAAGTTCAGAGGTCAAAGGTCAAGGTTGCTCATGTAGGTCAAGGTTGCTCGGTCATTGACCCCCCCAGAACATACATTCTCCCTCTACTATTCTCAGATGCTGTAAACGTACCCTTTCATTGCGGGATAGTGGGGTATTAGGGATCCAGCATCCAATCCTGGGTTTAAGCCTACGTAGCTGGGTGTCTGTTCCCTCCCACAGGCGCTGCCATTTTCTTTTCATTACTGTATTAATCAGTAGTTTCTGTCCTGATACCTTGATGCAGTCTATATCGGTGGAAGTCATTGCCTTCTATGCCGACATGTCCTGGGACCCAAATGAAGACGATCGATTTCCCAGAATCTATAAGTAATTTTAACGTAGCCAGTATGATTTGATTAAGTGGGTCATGACTGTTCCTGTTTTTTAAATTTAATAATGCAGTAAGTGAGTCACTTGCGATCACGACTTCACTGGCATTGACTATCATCTCACAGAACCTCAGGGCTTGCCAGATAGCATATTGTTCTGCTGTAAATATGGATGCGGTGGATGGCAAGGTCCATAAATATGCATTACTGCTAGATACAAAGGAGGATCCCACACCTAATTCTGTTTTAGATCCGTCCGTATATTATTTCTGATCCAGGATACCGATGTAAAAGGTCGGTAAACTGAATTGCACAGGTGGCGTGTTTTGCTTCGACAGCCTGGCGTGTTCCGTATTAATTTCTACTATAGGAAGGCAGACTGGACTATCCAATAAGTTGGGGTAAAATGGAACCCGACTTCCTCTGCTGTCTCATGCAGCCTAACACACAGAGGTCTTATGGCTGTGGGCCTGCCAAGGTAACTGTCACAGCTACTTAAAAGAAATGTATAATTTCTGTGATTTGGCTGAGCCCTGATCCTGCATGCGTACGAGAACGAAAATTTGGAACGACGGATACAAAGTGGTTCTAGACCAGACTCACAGCACAAACTCATACTAGGGGAAGTTCTAAATGCTCCCAAACAGTACCTTAATCCCAAGTTGTGGACAGCATCTAAGCGTCTCAATAGGGAGGGCCTAGCCGTGGAGTATACCATGCAGCCATAATCGATCCGGGATAATATCAGACTCTGATAAATTTTCAGAAGCACGTCTGCGTCTGCTCCCCAGCGGGTAGAATACAGACATTTAACAATATTAAGCAGTTATTTGCACTTTACAATCATATTTTCTATCTGTCTCTAACTGAATTTGCTGTCGAATATAAGGCCTAGAATTTGACAGATTGTACACTGGGTGGGGGTTCAGAGAGAGAAGTGGATCACGGTGAGGCTTCCTCAGTCTACAAAAGTCGACGTACTTGGTTTTTTCTTTCGACAGTCGTAGGCCTTCGTTCCTTGCAAATGACTATATGTTATCGATGGCTGGTTGATGTAGCTGTCTGACATTCGCTACCTGATGCAATTACACGTAGGTCATCAACATACAGGCAGCGCCCAACATTGGCATTTATACTCTCAGCGGTGCTACTGATGGCAATAAGGAAGAGAGTACAACTGAGCGTGGACCCTTGCGGGATACCATTTTATTGTAGCCGAGGAGATCATAGACTGTTGCCCACACGTACCTTAAAATAGCGATCAAACAGAAATGACATTATGAATTGCGGAAGGTTGCCTCTTAAAACCCCATTGATGCAATCGCTGCAATATACTGTATCTCCGTGTCATGTCGTAGGTCTTCTCAATATGAAAAAAGACAGGCACCGTGTGCAATCTGTCTGTGAATCCATCTTGAATAAGGTTTTCGACGTATACCAGTTGATCGATTGTGGACCGATGTTTACGAAAACCAGCTTGGTACTGGGCAAGATGGTTGTTGTGGTGTTCTAAGACCCATACCAATCGATCGTTGATCAAGCGCTCTAGTAGCTTTCCAAGGCAGCAGGTAAGACTAATTGATCTGTAACTAGCAGGATCGAGGGAGTTTTTGCCTTCTTTAAGTATAGGAACTATGATTGCGAGTTTCCAACAATCTGGATATGTTCCATTTGACCAGAGTCTATTGTAGATGTCAAGCAGCGACAACTTTAGAGCAATAGGGAGGCGTCCTATCATCTCGTAATTTATTTTGTCCTGACCCGGGCAGCTTCTTTTAACATACCTTAAAGCGTCCTCCATTTCTTGTAACTGGAAAGGTACATTGTATGCCAGTTCTTCGTTGGTGCCGAAGTCAAGGGGTGCTTCTCCCACCTCCTTGTTTGACCTGAATTCTTCGCCAGTTTTCCGTGCAGGTGGTTTTTGCAACATAATCCGCAAACAATTCAGCAATTTCGGTGTGGACCCCAGTGATTGAACGGTCGGCGGTATGGAGATATGAGATGTGTCTGAACGATCTTGAGCCTCTGACTGCTCTTACTTTATTCCAAACTTCGGAAACAGAGGCATCAGACGTAATTTGGGAAACATAGTCCTCCAAAATTGTTTTTGAGCAGCAGGCATAGCCTGTCGGGCTTGGGCACGTTTGCGTCAATCAAGTTATCCATAGTGGGATGTCTCTAAGGCCCTCATTTATAAACCTTCCTTAAGGGAGCCTCAAGGTCGCCTTGATGCTTGAGGACGCCTTAGCGACAAAATCCTTAGCTTGGTTTGACATTTAATAATAAGGTTATATTATGTTAATTAAAATACTGTTTTCTATTCACCAAAAAGTAGTGTTTTGACCTGTTTTCGAGAGTTTTTTCTTATTTTTTTTTTTTTGGAATATCTATGATCATATACAATTGAGATAGTAGTAGGTGTATGCTGCGTTATTTGTAATACTGTTTTCTCCAAAGTCCAAACCAAAAGAAGTCAAGGTTCATGCAAACCAGTATGATAAAGGTCATTGAAGGAGAAAAGTTATTAGAGGCTTGGATTAAAACACATTGTGGTCATGCAACATATACACTCTCACAAATGGATAAATCGATAGTCGCATCTAAACTTGCATTGGGAGTTCTACTTTCAAGGCAAGTACTGAATACTTTCAAGCTGTTCACCAATTCACTAATATTAAATAACACTTTCTCAATTAATTTTTTATTTCAGGATCTTAGATTCATATCAGAATAAATTTGATGCAGATAATTTAAACTGTGAAGGTTCAACAAGAAGAAAAGACATCCAAAGTATTCAAACATAATATCCTAATGACATGTCAACCAGGAGTTAAACAGAATAATGATGTTATATCAGCCCATTTATGAGTGAATCAGTGTAAGTAATATAGAAATAATAATAATAATAATAATAATACCGCAGTCATGCGAGAGAAACTTGAAAATCAGAATAATAATAATAATAATATGGGACAGACAAATGTGCATTGGTTCATCTCAAGAAAGGACGAAGCGGAGATAGTGGAGATGAGGAACAGCTCGTTGATGGGAGCATCTTGCGACAACTGCATGCCGGAGATACTTATACCTACCTTGGAGTGGCGCAGCGTCATGTCCAAGAGGCAACATTGGTTAAAGAGTGTCTCCGCCGCAAGTATTTGCACCGACTCCGGCAGATCTGGTCGTCAGAACTGTCCGGCAAGAACAAAGTCGCTGCCACAAACATGCTTGCGGTCCCATTGTTATTATACACCTTTGGTGCTATACACTGGAAAGTGAACGAGCTGAAGGAAATCGACACGAAGACCCGCAAAAGGATGAATATGGAGAGAAGCCTGCATCCTAAGTCCTCTGTCCCGCGAATATACCTCCCGCGACACCTGGGAGGGCGTGGACTATTGAGTTTGGAGCGTCTGCACAACAGAGTAGTACTGGCCACTGCCTGCTATGTAACGAACAGCACCGATCCCCTGATCCGCTTCGTGCGAGAACACGAGAATGCGGGAAAAGGAGCCTTTCTTTTTAGCGCAGCGAAACGAGCAGCCGAGGAGCTCAGCCTCACACTCGACTTCAAGCGGAGGTGTCAGCAGTCCATTACGGAACTTGCTCCCGCAGAATTAAAAGCCCACATTAAAACTGCCGAAGTCGACTTCCTCTTAAGACTTCATAAAGATAAGCCAATGCATGGAATCTTCTACAAACATCTAGAAGAGCATAGCTTGTCTGAGCAGTTGACCTTCTCTTTCCTAAGGTCTAGTGGGTTGAAGTCGGAGACTGAGGGCTTTATAATGGCTTGCCAAGACGGTGTCTTCAACACCTTGGTATACCGTAGAAGGGTTATGGGTGTAGATGTACCCGACACCCATTGTAGAGCTTGCCGACAGGCGCCAGAGACGCTTATGCATCTCTTGTCGGCGTGTAAGACGTACGCTGGGACGGCTTACGTCCATCGGCACAACGCGGCTCTACGAGTGCTCTACTATCATTTAAGGCACTCATACGGTATCGATGAGACACCGGTGCTGCCATACGCTCCAGGGGATATAGAGTCCGTTGTGGAGAACGAGAGATGCCGGATTTACTGGAACTACTCGTTCCCCACGCTCGAGCTTGTACAGGCAAACAAGCCCGACATAGTCCTTCTCGACCACCAACAGAAGACGATGTTCGTTATTGAGTTTTCGGCGCCTGCCGAAGTGAACATCGTCTCTAAGGAGGAGGAAAAGCGGACCAAATATCAGGAGTTGCTCGGACAACTTCGCAGGCTCTGGCCAGACTACACTGTAAGTCTGCTGGTTATGGTCATTGGATCCCTAGGTGGAATGAGGAATACGCTGCTCTCTGCACTGCGCAAAATACCGGTGTGCCGTGCGGCGGCGCACATCTTAGCCGCCAGAATGCAGAAGGCAGTCATCCTTGGGTCCCTTCGTCTACTTAGGGCGCACGATTCGCGGACCCAATGATTGCTCACCTCACGGTGTGAGGAGTAGTCATTGGGTAATGGAACAGCAGCTCGGTGTGTCGGAGCCCGGGCTGCACTTTTTTGTTTTAAACACACAATAATCTGCGATCCGCGAGGGGTTGATTGATCCCCTCAGCAGACACTCCGGCCTTGGCGCAGTTCGAGTCCGTTTGTAGGAGGACTCCTAACTTGAATGAACTGCGTCACCCGATAAACACGGAAGAAATTCTTGACGCCTTACGAGGCGCAAAGAATTTCGCAGCTCCTGGCCCGGATGGCATAAACACCTACTGGTGGAAAAAATTCCCCAGTTGCCACCGGCATTTAGCTAGAGTTTTTAACTCGTGGCTAAATCAGGAGCAGCCAATTCCGGCTTGGTTTGTCGAGGGTCGAACCGTGCTTCTCCCGAAGACCGGAGATTTGTCTGATCCCAAAAACTACAGGCCAATAACATGTCTGAACGCATGTTACAAGCTCTTCACCAGAATCTTGTACATGCGTCTCCTTCAAGCTGTGAATCCTGTATTTCTCGACGTGTATGAACAGAGAGGGTCAAAGAAAGGAGTAGCTGGCTGCAAGGAGAACTTGTTGATTGACCGATGTGTCACGCAGGACTCCGTGCAGTACAAGCGAAACCTTTCTATGGCCTGGATTGACTATCGCAAGGCATTCGACAGCACGTCTCATGAGCTCATTGTGCGGCTGTTGGAATGCCTTTCGGTGGATAATCAGATAGTGGGATGCATCAAACAACTGATGCCACTCTGGAAGACCCGGTTCACTATAACATCAGGTGAAACTCGGGTTCAGACAGAGTTGGTGTCATTGAAAAGAGGTGTCTTCCAAGGAGACTCCTTGAGTCCCTTGCTCTTTTGCATCTCACTTTTGCCTCTGTCCATAGCGCTGAGAAATACTAAAGGATACAGCTGTGGCACGCCCAATAACCGGAGGCACAAGGTCACCCATCTGTTTTATATGGATGACCTAAAACTTTATGCCTCCGGCCAACGCGAACTACAACAATCGCTGAAGGTGGTGCAGGAGTACAGTCATGCTATCGGAATGGAGTTCGGGACAGACAAATGTGCATTGGTTCATCTCAAGAAAGGACGAAGCGGAGATAGTGGAGATGAGGAACAGCTCGTTGATGGGAGCATCTTGCGACAGCTGCATGCCGGAGATACTTATACCTACCTTGGAGTGGCGCAACGTCATGTCCAAGAGGCAGCATTGGTTAAAGAGTGTCTCCGCCGCAAGTATTTGCACCGACTCCGGCAGATCTGGTCGTCAGAACTGTCCAGCAAGAACAAAGTCGCTGCCACTAACATGCTTGCGGTCCCATTGTTATTATACACCTTTGGTGCTATACACTGGAAAGTGAACGAGCTGAAGGAAATCGACACGAAGACCCGCAAAAGGATGAATATGGAGAGAAGCCTGCATCCTAAGTCCTCTGTCCCGCGAATATACCTCCCGCGACACCTGGGAGGGCGTGGACTATTGAGTTTGGAGCGTCTGCACAACAGAGTAGTACTGGCCACTGCCTGCTATGTAACGAACAGCACCGATCCCCTGATCCGCTTTGTGCGAGAGCACGAGAATGCGGGAAAAGGAGCCTTTCTTTTTAGCGCAGCGAAACGAGCAGCCGAGGAGCTCAGCCTCACACTCGACTTCAAGCGGAGGTGTCAGCAGTCCATTACGGAACTTGCTCCCGCAGAATTAAAATCCCACCTTAAAACTGCCGAAGTCGACTTCCTTTTAAGACTTCATAAAGATAAGCCAATGCATGGAATCTTCTACAAACATCTGGAAGAGCATGGCTTGTCTGAGCAGTTGACCTTCTCTTTCCTAAGGTCTAGTGGGTTGAAGTCGGAGACTGAGGGCTTTATAATGGCTTGCCAAGACGGTGTCTTCAACACCTTGGTGTACCGTAAAAGGGTTATGGGTGTAGATGTACCCGACACCCTTTGTAGAGCTTGCCGACAGGCGCCAGAGACGCTTATGCATCTCTTGTCGGCGTGTAAGACGTACGCTGGGACGGCTTACGTCCATCGGCACAACGCGGCTCTACGAGTGCTCTACTATCATTTGAGGCACTCTTACGGTATCGATGAGACACCGGTGCTGCCATACGCTCCAGGGGATATAGAGTCCGTTGTGGAGAACGAGAGATGCCGGATTTACTGGAACTACTCGTTCCCCACGCTCGAGCTTGTACAGGCAAACAAGCCCGACATAGTCCTTCTCGACCACCAACAGAAGACGATGTTCGTTATTGAGTTTTCGGCGCCTGCCGAGGTGAACATCGTCTCTAAGGAGGAGGAAAAGCGGACCAAATATCAGGAGTTGCTCGGACAACTTCGCAGGCTCTGGCCAGACTACACTGTAAGTCTGCTGGTTATGGTCATTGGATCCCTAGGTGGAATGAGGAATACGCTGCTCTCTGCACTGCGCAAAATACCGGTGTGCCGTGCGGCGGCGCACATCTTAGCCGCCAGAATGCAGAAGGCAGTCATCCTTGGGTCCCTTCGTCTACTTAGGGCGCACGATTCGCGGACCCAGTGATTGCTCACCTCACGGTGTGAGGAGTAGTCATTGGGTAATGGAACAGCAGCTCGGTGTGTCGGAGCCCGAGCTGCACTTTTTTGTTTTTCACATATAATAATCTGCGATCCGCGAGGGGTTGATTGATCCCCTCAGTGGCGCCTCCCCAAGGTGGCGGATAGGGGAACGCCTCCCAGATATGGGTGGTACCGGGGAAATCAAATACCCGGGGCGGACCAAAACTAGCACGGTGGAATAGCGTCTGCATCCAGAGGATCGGCTATTCCTCAACAATTAGGACACGACGGATCTCCATGTGAGGAGCGGTACTCCGACAGCGTCTGACTCCATGTTAGGGGCGGCTGATAATACACCCGCAGGAAGCCACCCAACATCAGTAGGCTATCCGGTGCGTGGCGACACCGCAGGGTATACCGAAGCCCAAGGATGTAATCCAGCCGGCAACCTTCGCAGGTGCATCCTCAGGAGGCAATTTGGACGGCTGCCTCCGGAAATGTCGTCTGGGGGCCCTAAGGCCAACCACCTGACGGGCCCTATCTTCGGGTTCGACCACCCCGGAAGAAAAGCACCCACACCGAGCCGGTTTCGGAAGCCGGCGTTGGGCAAGGTGGCGGTGCTTCGAATTGCCCTGTTGACGACCCCCGCAATGACATGGACCGTTTTAGGTGGACGACGGAGCTCAAGGATGACCTACTGAGCTGCTACGAGAGCAGTAGCCCGCGCCGTAGGGGATACATGTCCCGCATGTATGAGAGGTGGTGTGAAATGCACCCAGAGCATAGCACGCTTACCTCTCAGAATTTGCGAGATTATGTATCGTACCTCCGGAGGCAGGGATATGTTCGTGCTCCAGCTCAGCCTGCCCCTTCGGCGGACGGAAGGCCTGTTAACCAGGCTGAAAGTTCACCGGTAAGGCCCGCTGAGAGGGAAATCGACCAAGTCGTCTCACCTGGGGATTTCAGAGACCGAAGGGCCTTGCATAACAACGGAAGGTCCTTGAAGCTGGCAGATTTGAAGAGAGAGGATGAGGTTGTGGGTGAACGTCTATCGGAGGCCTCTGACATTTGGAGCATCAATTGCGAAATTTACGCTGCGGCTCTGAGGCTAGCTAGACAGGGGAGAGTGAGAGACTCTCCTGTTGAGAGAGCACAGAGACGGGTGCGCCAAATGGAAGCGAAAATCCAGTTGACTCGCCAGGAAGCATCCCGTATCCAGTGTGTGATGGAATATAGAGCGGCTGGGAAGCCTTTTACGCGCCGAGTGCGCCAGATAGCCTACGGGTTGAGGCGCGACCATCATACACTCAGTCAAGCGGTACTGGTTGTTGTCAAGCAACACTGTCTTGACAGGATACGGATGCTAATCGCTGCTAAGCGATCGCTGGTGGCGCGGGCGAGAGGTCTGGAGCAGAACAGAATGTTCTACGAAAGACCTTCTCGCCTTTTCCAACAGCCGCCTCCAGCCATAGAGCAGCCGCCAACTGCTGATCGCGTGGAGACTTTCTGGAGGGGCATTTACGAACACCCCAAACCTCTCCAAGCAGACACTCCGGCCTTGGCGCAGTTCGAGTCCGTTTGTAGGAGGACTCCAAACTTGAATGTACTGCGTCACCCGATAAACACGGAAGAAATTCTTGACGCCTTACGAGGCGCAAAGAATTTCGCAGCTCCTGGCCCGGATGGCATAAACACCTACTGGTGGAAAAAATTCCCCAGTTGCCACCGGCATTTGGCTAGAGTTTTTAACTCGTGGCTAAATCAGGAGCAGCCAATTCCGGCTTGGTTTGTCGAGGGTCGAACCGTGCTTCTCCCGAAGACCGGAGATTTGTCTGATCCCAAAAACTACAGGCCAATAACATGTCTGAACGCGTGTTACAAGCTCTTCACCAGAATCTTGTACATGCGTATCCTTCAAGCTGTGAATCCTGTATTTCTCGACGTGTATGAACAGAGAGGGTCAAAGAAAGGAGTAGCTGGCTGCAAGGAGAACCTGTTGATTGACCGATGTGTCACGCAGGACTCTGTGCAGTACAAGCGAAACCTTTCTATGGCCTGGATTGACTATCGCAAGGCATTCGACAGCACGTCTCATGAGCTCATTGTGCGGCTGTTGGAATGTCTTTCGGTGGATAATCAGATAGTGGGGTGCATCAAACAACTGATGCCACTCTGGAAGACTCGGTTCACCATAACATCAGGTGAAACTCGGGTTCAGACAGAGTTGGTGTCATTGAAAAGAGGTGTCTTCCAAGGAGACTCCTTGAGTCCCTTGCTCTTTTGCATCTCACTTTTGCCTCTGTCCATAGCGCTGAGAAATACTAAAGGATACAGCTGTGGCACGCCCAATAACCGGAGGCACAAGGTCACCCATCTGTTTTATATGGATGACCTAAAACTTTATGCCTCCGGCCAACGCGAACTACAACAATCGCTGAGGGTGGTGCAGGAGTACAGTCATGCTATCGGAATGGAGTTCGGGACAGACAAATGTGCATTGGTTCATCTCAAGAAAGGACGAAGCGGAGATAGTGGATATGAGGAACAGCTCGTTGATGGGAGCATCTTGCGACAACTGCATGCCGGAGATACTTATACCTACCTTGGAGTGGCGCAGCGTCATGTCCAAGAGGCAGCATTGGTTAAAGAGTGTCTCCGCCGCAAGTATTTGCACCGACTCCGGCAGATCTGGTCGTCAGAACTGTCCGGCAAGAACAAAGTGGCTGCCACAAACATGCTTGCGGTCCCATTGTTATTATACACCTTTGGTGCTATACACTGGAAAGTGAACGAGCTGAAGGAAATCGACACGAAGACCCGCAAAAGGATGAATATGGAGAGAAGCCTGCATCCTAAGTCCTCTGTCCCGCGAATATACCTCCCGCGACACCTGGGAGGGCGTGGACTATTGAGTTTGGAGCGTCTGCACAACAGAGTAGTACTGGCCACTGCCTGCTATGTAACGAACAGCACCGATCCCCTGATCCGCTTCGTGCGAGAGCACGAGAATGCGGGAAAAGGAGCCTTTCTTTTTAGCGCAGCGAAACGAGCAGCCGAGGAGCTCAGCCTCACACTCGACTTCAAGCGGAGGTGTCAGCAGTCCATTACGGAACTTGCTCCCGCAGAATTAAAAGCCCACATTAAAACTGCCGAAGTCGACTTCCTCTTAAGACTTCATAAAGATAAGCCAATGCATGGAATCTTCTACAGACATCTAGAAGAGCATGGCTTGTCTGAGCAGTTGACCTTCTCTTTCCTAAGGTCTAGTGGGTTGAAGTCGGAGACTGAGGGCTTTATAATGGCTTGCCAAGACGGTGTCTTCAACACCTTGGTATACCGTAAAAGGGTTATGGGTGTAGATGTACCCGATACCCATTGTAGAGCTTGCCGACAGGCGCCAGAGACGCTTATGCATCTCTTGTCGGCGTGTAAGACGTACGCTGGGACGGCTTACGTCCATCGGCTCAACGCGGCTCTACGAGTGCTCTACTATCATTTAAGGCACCCATACGGTATCGATGAGACACCGGTGCTGCCATACGCTCCAGGGGATATAGAGTCCGTTGTGGAGAACGAGAGATGCCGGATTTACTGGAACTACTCGTTCCCCACGCTCGAGCTTGTACAGGCAAACAAGCCCGACATAGCCCTTCTCGACCACCAACAGAAGACGATGTTCGTTATTGAGTTTTCGGCGCCTGCCGAAGTGAACATCGTCTCTAAGGAGGAGGAAAAGCGGACCAAATATCAGGAGTTGCTCGGACAACTTCGCAGGCTCTGGCCAGACTACACTGTAAGTCTGCTGGTTATGGTCATTGGATCCCTAGGTGGAATGAGGAATACGCTGCTCTCTGCACTGCGCAAAATACCGGTGTGCCGTGCGGCGGCGCACATCTTAGCCGCCAGAATGCAGAAGGCAGTCATCCTTGGGTCCCTTCGTCTACTTAGGGCGCACGATTCGCGGACCCAGTGATTGCTCACCTCACGGTGTGAGGAGTAGTCATTGGGTAATGGAACAGCAGCTCGGTGTGTCGGAGCCCGAGCTGCACTTTGTTGCTTTTTTGTTTTTAATAATAATAATAAGCCAACTGTCCAAGGTCATACACCAAGCATTAGCCACAACAAACAAGCTAATAGAAAACACAGATCCGTATTACAATTACACTCCGACATCAGTACTCGAAAACGATCAATACAAACTATACTGGGACGTTGAAATACATACAGACAAGACTATCCCAGCCAATAGACCAGATATAGTTTTCCAGTCAAAGGCCGACAAAATTACCTATTTGATAGATATTGCCATTCCCAATGATGTGAATATCCAAAACACCTACGCTGGGAAGATATCTAAATACACGGACCTTGCCATGGAAATAAAACGACTTTGGAAACAAAACAAAGTCACAATTGTCCCCCTCATTATGTCTGTCTCAGGCCTTACACCAAGCACGTTTACACAACACCTTCAACAGTTGGGCCTGGACGAAAAGTTACACAAAGTATTCCAAAAGTCTGTAATCCTAAAGACCTGTAATATTGTACGATCCTTCCTAAATTCCGATCAATAATAGTCCGGGTGTTGACTTGGCACAGCCCGTCAACACTTGTTGCTACCGCAACTATGCGAGAGGAACTTAGAAAGTCAGATAATAATAATAAAACTAACAACACCAGCATACACTCAGAACTAGGGCCAGAACATGACCAGGCACTAGATACACCAGACACAACAATCACTAACCCACCTTCCACAATCATACAAATCCAAAACATCACTCGACCATTTGCCGTGACACAATCTGTCGAGCAAGTGATGAGTACGCAGTATAACAAATGGTGCGGCACCAATCCTGCACTACGAGATCCCCTGCCCAGACTAATTTTTAAAAATAACACTCAACAAATATTACATACAGTAAATGCTAACGTAATACCACAATTCATAAGGGACGACAGTAACCTGGAGGACATCCACACAGTTACATATGCGGCCGCAGCAACCACTCTCATAGTTAATGGCCAAAAACTCTCAAAGCGGTCTAAACACCAGACAAGCAATAGGACTAAGCCTAAATGGCAAATAAGAATCGAAAACAAAATTAACACAATCAGAAAGGATCTGGCACATCTCGCACAATATACCATCAATAACAACCATCCTTCAAGGCACATACAGAGAACAATAAATATACTGAAATCCAAGTCACCACAACAAACAATACCAGAAATTACTGATACACTTAAACAGAAACTTGCAGTTTATGCAGCTAGACTCCGCAGATACAACGAGTCCAATGCCAGAAAGGATGCTAACAGCCTTTTTCAGAAAAGTGAAAAACAGTTCTATCAAAAGATAACAGCCGACAACCAGATCGCAACAATAGAACCTCCCAGTAAACAAGAGTTAACCGAGTTTTGGGGAAGCCTGTGGTCTGAACCCGAAACACATAATGAAGACGCTCCATGGATCAGAGAGGAAGAGGAAAAACATCAACATATAGCAGAACAGGGAGACGTTATTCTTTCAAAAGAGGAAATAGTCGAAACAATAAAACATACCCACGACTGGAAGTGCCCAGGCGTGGACAACGTGCAAAATTTTTGGTACAAACATTTCAGCTCAACATACGAAGTGCTCACAAACCAAATCAATAAAGCCATACGTCAACCTGATAGGCTTCCCAAATTCCTCACTCAAGGAATAACGTATATAAAACCCAAAAATGCAGATACCAAGAACCCTGCGAATTACCGCCCAATCACTTGCCTTCCTACCTTGTATAAGATCATCACCGCAACATTATGCAGGAGGATTGAACAACACATCACGCAAAACAACATCCTCACTGAAGAACAGAAAGGATGTAGAAAACAAAGCCAAGGTTGCAAGGAACAACTTATAATTGATAGTGTGATCATGGAGCAAACTAGAAAAGAACATAGAAACCTTCATACCTGTTTCATAGACTATAAAAAAGCATTCGATTCTGTACCACATAGCTGGCTAACAAAAATTCTGCAAATATATAAAATTAACCCAGGCCTTCGCCAGTTTCTTGCAAAAACCATGAAGACATGGCGAATCAACATACACCTTCACTCTCAGGACAGCCATATCCAAACGGAAGAACTACACATACGACGTGGTATATTCCAGGGAGATTCCCTCAGTTCACTTTGGTTCTGCCTCTGTCTACATCCACTCTCCAACGCACTGAACAACACAAACTATGGTTTCAACATCAGACACCAGAAAGTAAATCAACACAGAACAAATCTTCTCTACATGGATGATATAAAACTATATGCTGCCACTGACGTGCAACTGAGAGAATTACTCAGAATAACAGAGGTTTATACGTCAGATGTCAGGATGGAGTTCGGGATGAACAAATGCAAGGTGCTACACATAAACAAAGGCCAATGGAAGAACCATCCCGAACAGGAAATAGTAACAGGCCAGACGTTGGATAACATGGACAAGGAAGAAACGTACAAGTACCTGGGTTTCAATCAGAGTGTTAAGATCGACCACACACAAATCAAAGCAGAACTTAGACAAGTGTTTAGAGACCGCCTCATTAAGCTTCTGAAAACAAAACTGAATTCTAGAAACCTTACAAAAGCTATTAATACATTTGCAATACCAATCCTCACGTATTCATTTGGCATCATCAAGTGGTCACACACTGATATAGAAAACATCCACATCCTCATACGGACAGAACTCACGAAACACCGAATGTCACATCCAAACGCATGCAAAGAAAGGCTCACCATAGACAGGACACAAGGAGGCCGAGGGATTACAGATATACAGTCGCTCCGCACAAGACAGATAAAGACACTCAGACATTTCTTCCAAAACAAACAAACAAATTTACATCGAGCAATAGTAAAAGCAGACAAAAACTATACACCACTCAACCTATCATGTCCAGACCACGTCGCAGACACACACAATCCCACCCAATCACAACAAGAAAAAATAAGCACCTGGTCGCAGAAACCACTCCATGGCAAACATAGATACCGTGTCACCCAAGACCACATTAACAGAAAACAGTCATACACCTGGTTGCAGGATGGCCAGCTGTTCCCAGAAACGGAGGGTTTCATGCTTGCTATCCAGGACCAAGTGATTGCAACACGAAACTACAAAAAATATATAACTAAAGATCCATCCATAACTGACGATAATTGCAGAAAATGCCAACAACAAAAAGAAACAATAGATCACATAACAAGCGGGTGCAAAACTCTTGCCGGTACCGAATACACAGCCAGACATAACTCTGCGGCCAAAGTCATCCACCAAGCATTAGCCACAACAAACAAACTAATAGAAAACACAGATCCGTATTACAATTACACTCCGACATCAGTACTCGAAAACGATCAATACAAACTATACTGGGACGTTCAAATACATACAGACAAGACTATCCCAGCCAATAGACCAGATATAGTTTTCCAGTCAAAGCTCGACAAAGTTACATACCTGATAGACATTGCTATTCCCAATGATGTGAATATACAAAACACCTACGCTGGGAAAATATCTAAGTACACGGACCTTGCCATGGAAATAAAACGCCTTTGGAAGCAGGACAAAGTTACTATTGTTCCCCTCATTATGTCAGTCTCAGGCCTTACACCAAACACATTTACACCACACCTACAACAGTTAGGCCTGGACGAAAAGTTACACAAAACATTCCAAAAGTCTGTAATTCTGAAGACCTGTAACATCGTACGATCCTTCCTAAATTCCGATCAATAATAGTCCGGGTGTTGACTTGGCTCAGCCCGTCAACACTTGTTGCTACCGCAATTATGCGAGAGGAACTTAGAAAGATGAATAATAATAATAATATCCCCCATCAGGTGCTAGAACGTTGTCGCTCGTTTGGGGCTTAGAAAGTGACCTTTTAATGGGCAAGCTATGTCGGTTGATGGTTCATCGGAGGCTTTAATACCACCGCGGAGTTGTCATGCCGACAGGGCTCGTGATCAAAAAGTCACTTCAACCAAGGCTAGCACAGTCAGGAAGCTGTGGGCTAGGTAGACTTTACATACCCTACCGAGCACAAAGCTCCTTTCCCCAAGCTATCCTGAGCTCGGTCAGATAGGGATTCGGCAAATCCGGGGAGAGATGCCACAGAAGGCTGAGCGCCGGTCCTTCTGTCACATACCGTTATTGCGCCCCACACTTCAACGACCTCAGCAGGGCGTGGCTGGGGAACGTTGTGAGGGGTACGCAACCGGGGGGCTTGCCTTAACCGGCCGGCCTGCGAGAAGAAAGCCTCAACAAAACCCGACAGTAAAGTCGTAAATCCTCCGGAGCACCTTGGGCCAACTTCGGAGTAATTATAAGTCCCTTCTCTCCTGGAATGGGCGTCACCCGGGAGAGCGACATTTAGATCGTCCCTACTCGTGGGAACACGATGGATAGAGTTAATTTTATGAATAACCAACGACGGCCTAGGGTACGTCGATTAAACTCACCCGAACACCAAACCCAAACAGAACAACCCATAGAACGCAACCCAGTTGCGGATGTTTTGCCGACGCAGCCGGCAACCACCAAAGCTGGTAAACCAAGACAGCGATTACAATGGACCACAGAAATGAACAAATCTGTAATGCGCTGTTACTATACTGCCACAAAACTAGAAACCATCTCTACAGGCTACAGGTACGAGCTGCACAGGCTATTTACGACACAATAGCCACATCTCTCAACACGTGTAACAGAACAAAGACTTATCGACCAAAAACGCGTCATCACAAAGAACAACCGTCTTACACCCCAAGAACTGCAAGATATAAAAAATCTTGTATCCAACGAAATGAATATCGTCCAACCAAATGACTCCCTAACCACTGAACCGATTGTGGAAACCCAAAACAGTGATACCCAAACTAGCCAGACTTCAAACACAGCAAAAACTACCAGCATACACCCAGAACTAAGTTCAGAACATGACCAAACACCAGATGCACCAGACACAACAATCACTAACCTACCTACCACAACCATACAAATCCGAAACATCACTCGACCATTTGCCGTGACACAATCTGTCGAGCAAGTGATGAGTACGCAGTTTAACAAATGGTGTGGCACCAATCCTGCACTACGAGATCCCCTACCCAGACTGATTTTTAAGAATAACACTCAACAAATATTACATACAGTAAATGCTAACGTAATACCACAATTCATAACGGACGACAGTAACCTGGAGGACATCCACACAGTTATATATGCTGCCGCAGCAACCACTCTCATAGTTAATGGCCAAAAACTCTCAAAGCGGTCTTAAACATCAGACAAGCAATAGGACTAAGCCTAAATGGCAAATAAGAATCGAAAACAAAATTAGCACAATCTGAAAGGATCTGGCACATCTCGCACAATACACCATCAATAACAACCATCCTTCAAGGCACATACAGAGAACAAATAAATATACTGAAATCCAAGTCACCACAACAAACAATACCAGAAATTACTGATACACTTAAACAGAATCTTGCAGTTTATGCAGCTAGACTCCGCAGATACAACGAGTCCAATGCCAGAAAGGATGCTAACAGCCTTTTTCAGAAAAGCGAAAAACAGTTCTATCAAAAGATAACAGCCGACAACCAGATCACGACCTCTCAGTAAACAAGAGTTAACTGAGTTTTAAGGAAGCCTATGGTCTGAACCCAAAACACATAATGAAGACGCTCCATGGATCAGAGAGGAAGAGGAAAAACATCAACGTATAGCGGAACAGGGAGACGTTATTCTTTCAAAAGAGGAAATAGTCGAAACAATAAAACATACCCACGATTGGAAGTGCCCAGGCGTGGACAATGTGCAACATTTTTGGTACAAACATTTCAGCTCAACATACGAAGTGCTCACAAACCAAATCAATAAAGCCATACTTCAACCTGATAGGCTTCCCAAATTCCTCACTCAAGGAATAACGTACATAAAACCCAAAAATGCAGATACCAAGAACCCTGCGAATTACCGCCCAATCACTTGCCTTCCTACCTTGTATAAGATCATCACCGCAACATTATGCAAGAGGATTGAACAACACCTCACGCAAAACAACATCCTCACTGAAGAACAGAAAGGATGTAGAAAACAAAGCCAAGGTTGCAAGGAACAACTTATAATTGATAGTGTGATCATGGAGCAAACTAGAAAAGAACATAGAAACCTCCATACCTGTTTCATAGACTATAAAAAAGCATTCGATTCTGTACCACATAGCTGGCTAACAAAAATTCTGCAAATATATAAAATTAACCCAGGCCTTCGCCAGTTTCTTGCAAAAACCATGAAGACATGGCGAATCAACATACACCTTCACTCTCAGGACAGCCATATCCAAACGGAAGAACTACACATACGACGTGGTATATTCCAGGGAGATTCCCTCAGTTCACTTTGGTTCTGCCTCTGTCTACATCCACTCTCCAACGCACTGAACAACACAAACTATGGTTTCAACATCAGACACCAGAAAGTAAATCAACACAGAACAAATCTTCTCTACATGGATGATATAAAACTATATGCCGCCACTGAAGAGCAACTGAGAGAATTGCTCAAAATAACAGAAGTTTGTACGTTAGACGTAAGGATGGAGTTCGGAATGAGCAAATGCAAGGTCCTTCACATCAATAAAGGCCAATGGAAGAACCATTCTGAACAGGAAATAGTAACTGACCAAACCTTAGATAACATGGGCAAGGACGAGACGTACAAGTACCTGGGTTTCAATCAGAATGTCAAAATAGACCACACCCAAGTCAAGGCGCAACTTAAACAAGAATTTAGAGACCATCTCATTAGGCTACTGAAAACGAAATTGAATTCTAGAAACCTCACAAAAGCAATTAACACATTTGCAATACCAATCCTCACGTATTTCTTTGGCATCATCAAATGGTCGCACACTGACATAGAAAATATACATATACTCATGCGAACAGAACTTACGAAACACAGAATGTCACATCCCAATGCGTGCAAGGAAAGGTTGACCGTAGACAGAAAACAAGGGGGCAGAGGAATTATAGACATACAGTCTCTTCACACAAGGCAAATAAAAACACTCAGACATTTCTTCCAAAGCAAACAAACAAACTTACATGGAGCAATAGTAAAAGCAGACAAAAACTATACACCATTTAACCTCTCTTGTCCAGATCACGTAGCAGATACATACAATCACATCCAATCACAACAAGAAAAAATAAACACCTGGTCACAGAAAGCACTCCACGGCAAACATAGATACCGTGTCACACAAGACCACATTAACGAAATACAGTCATACACCTGGTTACAGGAAGGCCAGCTGTTCCCAGAAACGGAGGGTTTCATGCTTGCCATCCAAGACCAAGTGATTGCAACACGAAACTACAAAAAATACGTAATTAAAGATCCATCCATAACAGATGATAATTGCAGAAAATGTCACCAACAAAGAGAAACTATAGATCACATAACAAGCGGATGCAAAACTATTGCCGGCACCGAATACACAGCCAGACATAACTCTGCGGCCAAGGTGATACACCAAGCACTAGCCACAACAAACAAACTAATAGAAAACACAGATCCGTATTACAATTACACTCCGGCATCAGTACTCGAGAACGATCGATACAAACTATACTGGGACGTTGAAATACATACAGACAAGACTATCCCAGCCAATAGACCAGATATAGTTTTCCAGTCAAAGACCGACAACATTACCTATTTGATAGATATAGCCATTCCCAATGATGTGAATATCCAAAACACCTACGCTGGGAAGATATCTAAATACACAGGCCTTGCTATGGAAATAAAACGACTTTGGAAACAAAACAAAGTCACTATTGT
Organism: Callosobruchus maculatus; assembly: GCA_951848785.1. Classification (NCBI taxonomy): domain Eukaryota; kingdom Metazoa; phylum Arthropoda; class Insecta; order Coleoptera; family Chrysomelidae; genus Callosobruchus; species Callosobruchus maculatus. Next base: position 8,989,994 of record CATOUR010000139.1, read on the forward strand.
CCCCCTCATTATGTCGGTCTCAGGCCTTACACCAGACACGTTCACACAACACCTTCAACAGTTAGGCCTGGACGAAAAGTTACACAAAGTATTCCAAAAGTCTGTAATCCTAAAGACCTGTAATATTGTGCGATCCTTCCTAAATTCCGATCAATAGTCAGATTGTTGACTTGGCACAGCCCGTCAACACTTGTCGCTACCGCAATTATGCGAGAGGAACTTAGAAAGTTGGATAATAATTATAATATAATAAGAGACACCGGTGCTGTCATACGCTCCAGGGGATATAGAGTCCGTTGTGGAGAACGAGAGATGCCGGATTTACTGGAACTACTCGTTCCCCACGCTCGAGCTTGTACAGGCAAACAAGCCCGACATAGTCCTTCTCGACCACCAACAGAAGACGATGTTCGTTATAGAGTCTTCGGCGCCTGCCGAGGTGAACATCGTCTCTAAGGAAGAGGAAAAGAGGACCAAATATCAGGAGTTGCTCGGACAACTTTGCAGGCTCTGGCCAGACTACACTGTAAGTCTGCTGGTTATGGTCATTGGATCCCTAGGTGGAATGAGGAATACATTGCTCTCTGCACTGCGCAAAATACCAGTGTGCCGTGCGGCGGCGCACATCTTAGCCGCCAGAATGCAGGAGGCAGTCATCCTTGGGTCCCTTCGCCTACTTAGGGCGCACGATTCGTGGACCCAGTGATTGCTCATTGGGTAATGGAACAGCAGCTCGGTGTGTCGGAGCCCGAGCTGCACTTTTTTGTTTTTTGTATAAATAAACCCGATTTCCAATGCACTTAATAGCACAAACCATGGTTTCAACATCAGACACCAGACAGCAAATCAGCACAAAATCAATCATCTCCTCTACATGCGACGATATAAAACTATATGCCGCCGCAGAAGTGCAACTGAGAGAATTACTCAAAATAATAGAAGTTTGTACGTCAGACATCAGGATGGAATTCGGAATGAGTAAATGCAAGGTGCTCCACATCAATAAAGGCCAATGGAAAAACCATCCCGAAAAGGAAGTACTAACTGGCCAGACGCTGGACAACATGGATAAGGACGAAACGTACAAGTACCTGGGTTTCAATCAGAACGTTAAGGCAGACCATACACAAGTCAAGGCACAACTAACAAACAGTTTAAAGACCGCCTCATTAAACTATTAAAAACAAAATTGAATTCTAAGAATCTCTCAAAAGCCATTAATACATTTGCGACACCGGTCCTCACATACTCCTTTGGAATCATCAAGTGGCCACACACTGACATAGAAAACATCCATATACTTATACGAATAGAACTCACAAAAAAACAGAATGTCACATCCGAACAAGTGCAAGGAAAGGCTTACCATAAACAGAAAACTAGGGGGCAGAGGAATTATAGACATAGTCACTTCGCACAACACAAATAAAAACACTCAGACATTTCTTCCATACCAAACAAACTAACTTACAAAAGGCAATAGTAAAAGCAGACAAAAACTATACACCATTTAACCTCTCTTGTACAGATCACGTAGCAGACACATACAATCACATCCAATCACAACAAGAAAAAATAAACACCTGGTCGCAGAAAGCACTGCACGGCAAACATAGATACCGTGTCACACAAGACCGCATTAACGAGAAACAGTCATACACCTGGTTGCAGGATGGCCAGCTGTTCCCAGAAACGGAGGGTTTCATGCTTGCTATCCAGGACCAAGTGATTGCAACAAGAAACTACAAAAAATACGTAATTAAGATCCATCCATAACAAGATAATTGCAGAAAATGTCACCAACAAAAAGAAACAATAGCTCACATATCAAGCGGGTGCAAAACTCTTGCTGGTACCGAATACACAGCCAGACATAACTCTGCGGCCAAAGTCATACACCAAGCACTAGCCACAACAAACAAACTAATAGAGAACAAAGATCCATATTACAATTACACGCCGACGTCAGTAAGCGAAAACGATCGATACAAACTATACTGGGACGTTGAAATACATACAGACAAGACCATCCCAGCGAATAGACCAGACATAGTTTTCCAGTCTAAGGCCGACATTTGATAGATATTGCCATTCCCAATGATGTGAATATACAACACACCTACGCTGGGAAGATATCTAAATACACGGACCTTGCCATGGAAATAAAACGACTTTGGAAGCAAAACAAAGTCAGTATTGTCCCCCTTATTATGTCAGTCTTGGGCCTTACACCAAACACGTTTACACAACACCTTCAACAGTTGGGCCTGGATGAAAAGTTACACAAACCATTCCAAAAGTCTGTAATCCTAAAGACCTGTAATATTGTGCGATCCTTCCTGAATTCCGATCAATAGTCAGGGTGTTGACTTGGCACAGCCCGTCACCACTTGTCGCTACCGCAATCATGCGAGAGGAACTAATTTATTGGTGCTTTACACAAAACTGTTTGCGTAAGTCAAAATTAAAATACCTATATAAAATTTTACATTGCGTATATAACAAAAACTGTTAAAAAACACAAACACATACATTACACAGGAAAAAAAAGGAACATAATTACATGTCCATTGAAAATACATAGAACATTTCATACAACATTTCAAAAGGTAAGAAATAGAAACAAAAAAAAAATAAAAAAATATCAGCCCTTAGCAAATGTCTACAAAATCATTATTTAGGTACTCATTAAAGTTATAAAATGCCTTGTCGATCAAGTAACGCTTCATTTTCCGTCTGAAGGGTTCTAATGCTAGTTGCCTAACATTATGAGAAAGAGCATTATAAAATAGTATGCCATAAAAAATGGCGCCAGTTCTAGTCTTATGAAGCCGAAGTTCAGGTAGGACTAAATTATCATTATGGTATGTTTGGTAATTGTGAACGCTGCTGTGAGAAGTATATAGATGCGGATTGGATTTAATGTATACCAGGCAATTAAGAATATATATGCTGGGAAGCAGTGGCGTATATAAGGGGGGGCCTGGGGGGACCGCCCCCCCCCGAGACCAGCCAAGCGTTCAGTTTTGACGTCTGGGAAGAGGCTAAAGTAATGTCAAAAAATATAGTACTGAATAAAATTAGCAGCGGCATCAAAATGTAAGCTAATAATAAAGCAAATGAGGCAAATTTAACGATCATAGATGTTTGATTAGGAAGTACACCTTAGTTTATTTGCTTCAATTTAGAATTATCTATAAAAATAGAAATTTACATTTCTAATATGCATATATGTTATATATAATTATTTTCGTTAATATTAGTACATTGTTATTTTATATTTAGGTTAGGATTATAATACGCCAGTATTATAACGTATGAAATAAACTTTAATTTTTCCGATGGGCCCCCCCGAAATCGATTTCTACATACGCCACTGCTGGGAAGGGTCATTATTATTATTGCAATGAAGCTGTATCTACAAGGATCAGTATAACCGACATTGGCAATATATCTAACACAGCGTCCTTGTACCGCAAAAACTTTTTCCATATGTGCCGAGTGACCCCAGTTGAAAAGTGCGTATGGCATTCGTGAGTGGAAGTAAGAAAAGTAGCATTTTAGAACCACGGTGTCTGAAACAACGTTTTTTAGATTTCTTATTAGATAAATGCACTTTGCTGGCTTGGATGTTACATGGTTAACATGCGATTCCCATGTCAAATGAGGATCGATGTGTACTCCTGTATCGATGGAATTGCTGCGCAAGCTTAAGACCATTGTCTGTGACTTTGACTGATTGAGTGTCAATTTATTTGCTTCAAACCAGTTCTCTAAATTGCTTTTCAGACGTATACATTCATCTACAAGCGCTGTTGTGGAAACATGTCTGTGCTCCAAAGTTGTATCATCTGCATATAGAATGACATTATCCGTATCCACACAGTTTGCCAGGTCATTAACGTAGACGAGAAAAAGAATGGGGCCAAAAACCGAGCCTTGCGGCACACCATCAGTAACCGCCAAAAAACTAGAGGAATAGTTTTCAAACCACACATACTGTTGAAGATTACTCAAGTATGAGGTTATCAGTTTAATACTATCGGCATGGAATCGATAGAATGAAAGCTTTTCAAGTAAGATGTCATGCTGGACACAATCAAATGCTTTCGTGAGATCAAATAGGTTAGCCATACCATATAATTTTTTCAAATGTTTCATTAGCGAAATCTATAAACTTATGTATTGCTGTGGAAATTGAATAATTGTCCCTGAAACCGAACTGACAAGAAGTGAAAAGCTCATTTGTTTCAAAGTATTCACTCCTTTGATCTTTGAGCAATATTTCAAAAATTTTCGCAAAAACTGGCACTAAGGATATTGGTCTGTAATTTGATAGTTCAATGATATTTTCCTCTTTAAAAATTGGGATAACTTTAGCAATTTTGAAGCTGTCAGGAAATATATTAGTTTTAAGTTTGTCACAGTTTTTAACATTTTTGCATTAAAACCGTAAACATCGGTGCTTTTGGAGTTTTTTAGTTTGTTTATTGCATTTCTGACTTGGTTATTTGTTACCTCTTCGAATCGGAACTCAATATTTTTATTTATATTCTTCATGGAGGATGGAGATGGAGGTATATTTGAAGATGAAATTTTTTGTACAAGATTTTTTGCCACGCTTGTGAAGTAAATGTTAAAATCTGTTAATATTGTTGTAGGGCTTTTTTTCTAATGATATGATAGCCTTTCTAATCGTATAAAGTTGTGAATATCAATATCTGGTAGTTTTCATTTATTTTCAAATTTTCAATCAAATCGATGTCTTTCAATGCTCCTATGTATAAGCAACCTAGCAGGCCATGAAATATAAACAAAAACGTGTTCAAGATGGGAGGAAACAACTAACTTAATAAATATACAGACGAATAAATTGGAGTAAAGAGACGTGAAAAAAAATTCCTTACAACAAATCATCTCTAACAGACACAACGACGGTAACATACCTAAGGTCAAAGAGAATCTGAGGTATGACAGAAATAGATATTTTTCACAGCCTACTGGCTACTGCAATGTACTAGAGGTTAAATATTTCCAAAATAATAAAAACCCTGAAATGAAAGAAAAATTACCAGCGATTGTTGGTCCAGCACGCAATTATCAATCACACGTAATGGTCTAAAAAATTAGTAATACGCGTCATAGTAACGATATCTCTAACTGAAGCTCTTTTAAGTTTTTGGTATCTACTAGCAAGATCACAAAAAAGATATACTGCAAATCGGATTTAAATTTTCTGCCAGGTAAATTATTTTTTATAATTTGAACCAATTTTAGTTCATTCTTCATTTTCTGCGATCTTGCATTTAGGTACTGAAGAATTTTCAGAACTCCAGTCAGCTGTATCGATATTTTTGACTTGACAGAATCGAATACTTTTTCATCATTAAATGTGAAATTTTATTGTGAAGATAATATCTGCCTACAACATCCGCTAAGAGTTTTCCTTTGATTTCCAAATTTGTAATGATTTTGGAAATTAGCAATCTGTAGTACATTTCAGTAGCTAGTTGGCCGTGAAAAATATCCATTTCTGCCGAACTCCAGCTTCTCTTTGACCTTAGATATGTTACCGCCGTTGTTTCTGGTTAGAGTTGATTCGTTGTAAGTAATTTTTATAATCTTGCCTCTTTAGTCAAGTTTATCTGTATTTTTCGGCTAAGTTAGCTGTTTTCTACTGTTTGAACAGGTTTTTGTTTATATTTCAAGGTCTGCTAGGCTGCTTATAGGTAGGAAAATCGAAAAACACCGATTTGACTGAAAATTTGGAATCAAATGAAAACTACCAGAGATTGATGTTCACAACCTTATAACATTAGAAAGGTTATCACATTTTACATTTAATCGTATAAAATAATACGCATTTGAAAAAATCAAGTTATATCTGATTGAAGTTTCCTTAATGAATCGACCGATTTCTCCAGGCATAAACGGAACTCAAATTTGACCGTCTTAGACCAGGGTCGATAATTTTTGAAACAAAAAAAAAAAATTACAGTAGGATGAAACCCATTAGAAAAAGAGGGGAATATGATAAGAATGAAGGAAAAATAAATTACGGTCGATTCGAGATCGGGAACTGGGAGGGGGTGAGTTTTTAAGGGTAGAAAATGGTTTATTTTTATTTCTGGCAAAACTACACGTCCTATGGAAAAAAGTTAAATGGCAAAGTTGTAGGTAATAAAAAGGTCTACAACCTTTGTATTTTCAATTTTTTCACATAACCTCTAAATTTTGGTAAAAAATTCAAAAAACCAAGTTTTTGGTTTTTTATTTTTATCTTTTTGAAACAAAAAAATTTTCTACGAAATTTGGTGAAAACTTACCTTACTATGTCCCAGATACACTGTAATTTATATGTTTTAAAATATTCATTTTTTCGCCTTATTTTAACTTAATATCAAAAATGCACCCCAATTTTCAATCGAAAATTCTCGCGTCAAAACATCAGCTTTTTTCAAAAAGTTTGGGAGCTTTTTATTCGTTGGAATCTCTATTTTCTGATGGTGTAAAAAATATACATTACTATGGAAAATCTTCTCAGAAAATGCAAAAAACTAAAAAAAACTCAAATTCGTAATTTTTTTTACTCACTATGTACAATTTCATCAAAAAAATGTGATTGCTGCAATTTTTTTTAGTTGAAAGGTTTATTAATTAAATTCGAATTACATTCATGTCATAGAAAATTTCAAAAAATATAAATATACATGTAAATCGCACTATTGAATTTAGATACCTAATTCTGATTACGTTATTCATTATATTTTTTTTCGAAAACGTTAATCTTGTGATTTATAAATATCTTATCTGAAATTCCCATTAGTTATTCATTAGTTTTTGTCTCTTTGAAGGCATTTATTCATCTTCAGATTCGATAAACCTTTCTATCTCTAGTTGATCGTCGAAATCTTCAAGACAATCATCTTCGTCTCCAATATTATTTCCAGTCTGGCTCTCAACTGTATCGTGTATCATAGCGCGTTTGAGTTAACGCATTGCGTTGATACAAGGAAGTGTGCCAGCGTTATAGTATCAGCGTATTTAATTTGTCTGCGTTACCCATGACCATTGACTAACGGTTTTACAGCTGCTACGAAATAGCAGGTATGTAGTAAGGCCCAGACCCTGCTAAGTCCGTCCCCACTTCTCCATGAAATACCTTACAATGGGCTAACATTTACCGTATGTCACTCAGGTATATAAATTATCTTACAACAGCAATAAATAGGCATCTACAAATATTATTTAAAGAAGATTCTACAACTTTTTCAAAATATTGTAGATGTCTTATTAAATATTAACTTATTTGTTTGTTAATTATAGTAGGATATTCCAATTTGCAATTTTTTCGTTTATCAATGTAACATGAAATCTCACGTTTTTTAAGTAAATAAGTGTAAATTTTAATAAATAGCTCAAAATTGTACATAGTGAGTAAAAAAAAATTTTCGAATTTGAGTTTTTTTTCAGTTTTTTGCATTTTCTGAGAAGATTTTCTATAGTAATGTATATTTTTTTTACACCATCAGAAAATAGAGATTTCTACGAACGAAAGGCTCCCAAACTTTTTGAAAAAAGCTGATATTTTGACGCGAGAATTTTCGATTGAAAATTGGGGTGCATTTTTGATCTTAAGGTCAAATAAGGCGAAAAAATAAATATTTTAAATCAAATAAATTACAGTGTGTTTGGGACATAATAAGGTAAGTTTTCACCAAATTTCGTAAAAAAATTATTTTTTTTGAAAAAGATAAAAATAAAAGACCAAAAACTTGGTTTTTTGAATTTTTCACCAAAATTTTGAGGTTATGTGGAAAAATTGAAAATACAAAAGTTGTAGACCTTTTTATTACCTACAACTTTGCCATTTAACTTTTTTCCATAGGACGTGTAGTTTTGCCAGAAATCAAGATAAACCATTTTCTACCCTTAAAAACTCACCCCCTCCCACTTCCCGATCTCGAATCGACCGTAATTTATTTTTCCTTTCATTCTTATCATATTCCCCTCTTTTTCTAATGGGTTTCATCCTACTGTAATTTTTTTCACTTTTTATTATTTTTGAAGGCTTCTGCACTGGTCTATCTAACCTAAGCTGACGTCTTTCATGCTTAGTAATACGGCAATGTCACAGCCTTCTAAATCTTATAATCTCTGCGATATTCAAGTTTTTTCTGATATCTACTTATACCGAAAATTGTGATTTACACCTAAACGGTTCCCAAGTCCCATGTGTAATACATGATCACGGTAGGGACCCTTGAGGGCTATAACGTATGTATATAACATATATGCATATATGCAATAATATATAGAGGGTTCTATTCATAAAATTGTAAGTTTGATAGGAATCATCCTGTACAAAAGTCAAAATTCGAGTGAACATATTTTTTCGTTATAGCCCTCAAGGGTCCCTATCATGATCAAGTGACAGATTTCTGAAATATGTTTTAGTAAGCCCACAATCTTCCGTCCACTCACTATTGGCCCACCCTGTATTTGTACATCTTGCTCTATATTGAAGACATGGATACATGGATGTAGGAAAATGAAGCAGCTAATTTAGGTAAATAATGTAGAGCCTCAAGAATATTAATACTTGAATGAAAATGAAAAACATAAATATTGCATTCCATAAGATAAAATGATCCTTTGTAAATACTTACATTTTTGATGAAAAATTCTGATATTAAACGCCACATTTGTAACGAGCCTAATACATTCAGAACAGTCCATTCAAAAATATAACCATCAATTTTGAACCGTTCCTTGAATTCTTCAATAACCTTAAAAGTTTCGTTCTTCTTATCCAGCTCCTTTTTGCAAAGCAGTGCCAATTGTTCAACCACGGATGCAGCAGATTCTTTTTGATCTATCTGCCACTCTGCAAATTAATTATGAACGTCAATCTTATGGAAACTATATTACACCGTCAGAGAAAATCCACCTTAAAAAATGTCTATGGTTATCAAACTGAATAACCTTTCATGTTAGTTATAAGCGCAAATTTCTAGTGTCTGCATTATGCAATGTGTTCAGTGGTTCTGTGATTACAAGTACAGAAAACATTTGTGCTATTTTCTGGCCGCTACCCGTACTTTATACTTGTTCCGAGAGTATGATGACGAATCAATAAATCGGTGAAATATGTTTACTGGTGAACCTAACACCGTTTTATTGACTTTATGTGGATGGGGAGACCTGCTCTGCTATCATAATATCTAGACCTAGGTATACCTTACAATATTTTACCACATCTAAGAGCAAGATATCTGACGAGTACAAATTAAAAAAGATAGGATTCGATATAGAACTCTGAGGTACTCCGGTGGTTACAGAAAGTACATCTCACAATTTGCAGTCAAGAAAGGGATGATGGAAATGAGCCGGAGAGTGAAACAGACTTCGGAAGGAACTCCGAAACAAAGCACGGTCGTAAAACTATCTTCGGACAACGACCATGAAATATCATACAGGACGCGTATACAGGGTGGGCCAATACTGCGTGGACGGAAGATTGTGGGCTTACTAAAATATATTTTAGACACCTGTCACTTGATCATGGTAAGAAACCTTGAGGGCTATAACAAAAAAATAATTTCACTTAAATTTTGACGTCTATACAGGGTGATTCATATCAAACTTACATTTTTTAGAATGGAACCACCTATATATTATTGCATATTTGGATTCCTTGATGAATTCTAGTGACTTCGTGACCTTATCATATATGGTACTTTAATCGAACCGTTTAGGCGCAAATCACCATTTTTGGTATATGTTTGTATCAGAAAAAAATTGGATATCGCAGGGATTATAAAACCTAGAACGCCGTGACTTTGCGGTATGATCAAGCATGAAACGCGTCACCTTAGATTAGACGGATCAACTTTTTATAGTTAGAGAAATCAGTAGATTAATTAAGGAAACTTCAATTGCAGATAACTTGATTTTTTCAAGAATGCCTGTTTTGGTTTATAGAATCAAATGCAAAATTTGATTACCTTTCTAACATATAGGATTCTCAATATCAATCTGTTTTGATTTTCATTTTATTTCAAATTTTCAGTCAAATCGGTATTTTTCAACTTTCCTGCGTGCAAGCAACATCGCAGGCCATGAAAAATAGACAAAAGCCTGTTAATATGGAAGAAACCAACTAACTTAGTAGAAAGATGCAAACAAACTAGAGTAGCGAGGCAAGATCATGAAAATTCCTTACAACACATCAGCTCTAACCGGATAAAACAGCGGCAAAATATCTAATGTCAATGAGAAGCTGGGGTAAGACAGAAGTATTTGCCCAAAACGATTAAAAATTTTGAATCAATCGGAAAACTACCAGCGATTTTTGCTTGTCTGACATCTCTAGGATGAAATTTCACATTTAATGGGATAAAAAAACTAGTCATTCACACACACATTTCCGTTTAGTTAGGTCAAAAGTGAACATATCTCTAACCGGAGCATTCTGAACATCTATTGAAATTATTGCTAGAATTTTTTAATTACACTGTGTTGTAATTGTGTTTATTTCATGTAGTTTTCTACAAACTAAATGATGTTTTACAATTCAAATAGACTGCAATTCAAGTTTCATTTTTCGCGATTTTGCTAATAAGTAGAAGTATCTACTGTAGATTTTGAAGGGTTCCAGTCAGAGGTATCATTAATAATAGTAATTTATTGGTGTTAAGGTACATAAATTGTACTTACACACATCAGTATAAAAACATGCCTCGTAGTGTGCATTCATTATAAAAGACAAACATACCTTTACAATAAACAAACAAACATACAAGCATACATCATATGTAGCGACAGTGAATTATCAATACATCAAAATTTAAAATTGAACTCGTTATGCCAATAAAAAGCTTTTTCTGTAAGAAACTAGTTAACAGTTCTCTTGAAATTATGGAAGCTCATTGTTTTTATTTGCACTGGCCGGTGAGTAAAATACTCAGGTGCTGAATACCTAATTGCCTTTTGGCTTTTTGAAAGTCTCATAAATGGCACATGTATTTGATCTGCATTTCTAGTACTAGAAGTTTTGACTTTCGCATCATCAGTGAGATATTGCTTTGCATATTTAAGTGACTCATATATATAAACTGAGGGAAGTGTTTAGAATTTGGTGCCCTACAAATTTTTCTCTAGTCCTTAGTGTATCCAGTACCAGAGCCTATCCTCACCGCTTTTCTTTGCAGTGCAAAGGGTCTCTGCCAGTCTGCAGCTTGTTCCCATAACAATATTCCATAGGATAAGATGGAGTGACATAAAGAAAAGTATACGGATTTCAACGCATCACCTGAAAGTTCTAACGACAGATTTATTATTAAATATATAATATGTTTTGTCAATTTTTTAGCTGTTTCACCTATGTGCACATTCCACCTTAACTTGCTGTCAACATATACACCTAAAAACTTAGTACAATCAGTAGCCTGCTCTTCAAGCTGCTTCAGAGTGAACACTACATCTACTGTCTTAGTATTATTTAGGGTTAACCTATTTTTTTTAAACCATATTTTAGCATTCGACATCTTCTCTGTCATGTTTTTATAAAGCTCTGAATATTCTTTACCTTTTACAAAAACAGCTGTATCATCTGCAAAAGTATATAATTATTTTCATTGCCATTTGGTAAGCCGTTTATATATATTAAAAAAAGCAAAGGTCCCAGCACCGAACCTTGTGGCGCACCATGTTTAATATTTATTGTTTCAGAAATGTTTTGCCCTATTTTAACTAGCTGTGTTCTATTTTCTAAATAAGATGTTAATAGACTACAAGAGTCCGATGTAAAACTATATTTTGTAAGCTTGTCAAGAAGCAACTTATGTGACACACAATCGAACGCCTTACTAAGGTCGCAAAATGAATATAGTGAAGCTTTTTCCTCATACGAATTGATTATTTCATCAACCAGTTTCGACAGTGCTAATGTCGTACTTCGGTTTTTTCTCTATCCGAATTGGTATGCAAAAAATGCAGCATTTCCCTCCAGATGTGATGCAATTTGTAAAGCCAAGCATTTTTCAAATATTTTACTAACCACAGGCAATAATGAAATGGGGCGATAATTTGAAACATCACCCTCATCTCCTTTTTTAAAGATAGGTACAACTGCCCTTTTAAGACAATTTGGGAAAACATTATTTCTAATGCAAAAGTTGATTAGTTTCGTTAATGGTTTGATAATTAAATTTTTTATAGATTTTATAGGAATAGTATCAAATCCGAATATGTCTTTGCTGTGTTTACTTTTTAGAAAATTTATCACGTCTCTGACATCGTTGAAAGAAACATCGCTGAACTTAAAAGGAATATCAATTTTTCTGATGTTTTCACTAGCATCTAGCTCACTTTCCCCTAAATTCACTATCAATTCTTGTACCGATTCACAAAAAAATCTATTAAAGACATTCGGGTCAAGTAGTGGGTTCGTTTTAGGAGTTCTATTTGTGCACCTTTGTTTATTAACTATGTCCCACATTGTCTTAGTAGGGTTGCTTGATCGTTTTATAATATTGCTATTGAAATTTTTCTTCGCATGAATTATTGCTGTCCTGTACGCTTTCCTAAATTTATTCAACTGTATTTTTGTTTTTTCCGTTTTGTATTTATCGTAAAGTGCATTCAAAAGGTATAGCTGTTCTTGCATTTCCCTTAGTTCGTTATTGAACCAGCTAGCATTATAAGTTATTCCCTTTTGTGCAGGTAAATTTTGTTAGGAAACGCTGTATGTAAACAAATCTGAATCTTGTTAATGAAGGTTTCCAACTTTTCATTACTATCTAAATCTGGATCCTGAATAAAATCCCAATTTATGTTTTCAACTAGATTAAAAAAGATTAACTTACCCTGTTCCGTAATGGGTCTACACTCTGTTCACTGCAGGTGTAGATGGAACACTAAACCTCAACAGTTGACCTAAATGGTCGGACAAAATTCTGTTACTATTTTGGCCTTACATGACTCAATATTAAAATTTATGAATATATTGTCGATGCATCTCTTTTTTCTTATATTTGTTGTAAGCATCTTTCGAAGTCCATATGACGACATCAAATCAAGTAGATCTGTACAATCTCTTTCAAAGTGCGTGTTGAAATCTCCTGTTATAATAATTTTTTTATTCTGTAGTAGCGTAAGGGCTTTTTCCAGGATTTTTAGAAATAATGCATAGTCTGCATTTTCTGAGATTACTACAGAAGGGGATCTATATACACACAAAACATAAAAATTGAATTTTTTAATATAGCAACATGCAATTTCGCACTGCTTTTCTACAGATAAACTATTAACCTTTTCAATATCTTCAGTTTCAAGAGAACTATAAATCAGTATAATACTACCCCTTTTCTGAAATCTATTTCGCGCAAACGTAGATGCTACTTTATACTCATTTATACTAATCAGCGGTACTTCCTGTATCGTTAGATGATGTTCCGTTAAACATATTATTGGAACATTACAGTCTTCTACAAACATTTCTAGTTCATGGATTTTGTTTCTAAGAGACTAAACATTTATATGAAACAATTCAAGACAGTCTTCAGTCACATTTCTTCTGTTGCTTGTCCTAGTCCTCGAAAATTCTTCTTGAAGATAAAACGTTGAACAGCAGCACCCCTTGGCCAGATTTCTGGATCATACACCTCTTTGTAGTACTCTATAGGAAATGATATCTTGAAAGATGAGCCTTTTTCCGTTCTGTTCCAAAGTTCACATTTAAAATTGATGTTTGGTGCAGAGTCTTTCAGACCGTCTAGGAATTCGTCACAGGTTACATTTGGCCCACACCTGTACACATGCAGATATCCTAGCCGCGGTACTGTCTCGACATCAGCTGTTATCCTTTTTCCATTGCCAATAACAGGTTTATATTCATTATAACTCCGTCTGTTTGTAAACATGCGTTGATTTCCTTGTATAGGTTTTTGTAGCTGGGGATTCCCGTTTTTTCCGGGTCTTGTCTGGTTATCTGTGAAGAGTTTTTATCTTGTATTTGTGTCTTTGTTGCGCCAGAATAAGTAGAGATCTGCTGGGAGGATTTCCTCTCCGCATCTTCACTACCATTTGTTGTGTTTGATTTTGGTAATGCACTAGTAGATGGCGCAGCGTTTAGATTTTTCACATTTTCCAGAGGTTTGTTAAATAACATATAACTTTGTTTAAGTAAAATTATCAAATCTTCTTGGTCCTTGATCCTCTTTTCAAACTGAGAACTAAGTTTTCGTTCCAGGTCAATTTGATTTTGTAAACTATCACATCTTTCACATCCAACGCCAACCTGTTCAGTCTGGCTGTCAAAGAACAGATCACCATTTGAACCACTGATAACAGTATTATCACTATCCACTTTCGTCCCCGATACATAGTTTATTAGTAACGAGCTCGTAACTGTTGATGGCTACTTTTCTCTTACTATGATGTCAATTAATCCATTCTTTTTAAGTTTATTTAACTCCCGAACAAGAGGAGCACTGTCGATGCCGGACGCCATATTTGACTTTTGACTTACGGAAATGGCTACTTTTTTATGGCATTAGACGTGAAAATTTATTCAGAAGACATAGATATTCTACTGCCAGCAACAATCACTAGTAGTTTTCCTTTGATTAGATATTTTTTTACTGACTTTGGAAATTGGCTAATAGCTAGTAGGCTGTGAAAAATGAGCGTTCTTGTTACCGGTATTGTTTCTTGTTAGAGCTAATATGTTGTAAGGAATTTTCATAATCTTGCCTTGTTACTCTAGTTAGTTTTCATCTTTCTACTAAGTTAGTCGGTTTCTTCCATATTAACGGGGTTTTATTGATTTTTCTTGGCCTGCTAGGTTGCTTGCACGCAGGAAAATTGAAAAACACTTCAAAAAAACACCGATTTGACTGAAAATTAGAAATAAAATGAAAACCAAAAAAGATTTATATCGAGAATGCTATATCGTTAGACAGGTAATCAAATTTTACATTTGATTCTTTAAACCAAAATAGGCATTCCAATTCAAAAAAATTAAGTTATCTGTGATTGAAGTTTCCCTAATTAATCTACTGATTTCTCCAAGTACAAAAAGAATTCAAATTTAGCCGTCTGACCTGAGGTGACGCATTTCATGTTTAGTCGTACCGCAAAGTCACGGCCTTCTAAGTTTTATAATCGCTACGATATTCAATTTTTTTCTGATACCTACTTATACCAAAAATGGTGATTTCCGCTTCGTTTAAAGTTCCATGTATGACATATAAAGCCACAGTAGAATTCACCAAAGAATCCAAATATGCAATAATATACAGGGTTATTCACGTTATTCGCCACGGAGCATTATGGCTAAAGTATTTGATAAAAAAGAAAATAATAATTTATAGGTCTCTATCCCCCCGAAATTATTATTTTCTTTTTCATCAAATACTTTAGCCATAATGCTCCGTACCGAACAACGTGATAACCCTGTTGTTGTGTATGGAGAATAGTAAATATTGTAAGGAGTTTTTATAAGCAAAACACTCATACCTGTGAGTGGCATAAAAACAGCCGGGCGTTGGTACCCGATACCTTTTGTATATTTCGTTAGTTCGTAATATATGTTCTCCAAATTGAGACGTGTTTATTTGTGTGCAAACATAATAGTGGCGACGAGCATTTTAAGGATCTCGCGAGTCAGCAACCGAAGTTAAAATGTCTCAGCCGTCTCAAGTGCAACCGTTGGGCCTATTGGGATCTTTGGGTACGTTTGATCCAAAGACCTACGATTTTTCGGTGTTCCAAGAGAGATTGAACCAGTTTTTCATTGCAATTGCCATTTCATGAACCAGTGGCAAGTTGGGAGGCACGCGTGAAGAGCCTGGCAAAAAACTGTGGTTTTAACTCCAACGAATTAAACACTGTCATGCGTGACGTCTTTGTGATTGGCATTAATAACGAAAAAATCATGGAACGCCTATTTAAGGAGGATGCAGCCAAAACAACAACAACTTTTTCAACTGTATTGAAGATTGCATTGGCTAGAGAGTCATCGCTGAAAGAACATGGGAGTCAGGAGTGTGCCTCTACGTTCAACAGATCTGAGGCTGTCAATTATCATCAAGTACGAGGTCCCGCTATTAGACAGCCCGTTCGCGAAAATGCGAAAAGGAATTGGAGACAACAGCCAGAATCAACAGTCCACGAAAATGAGTGCGGTGTTTGTGGTCGAAAAAACCATGCAACTAGTGAATGTGCGTACGCCAATTGCGTGTTTCCGGTGTGGCGTGAAAGGTCATTTAGCACCGCGGTGCAGGCGAAGAGTGCCGGTGCGTCAGAATTTTGTGAATGACGTTGAATCGGTTATTCAAGAAAATAATATTTTTTGTATAGAAGCAATGTACAGTTACTTTAAGTTTAATTCCAATATCAAACCTACTTATGCTAAATTAATTGTTGAAAATGTTCCATAAAGTTTTGAGGCTGATTCAGGTTTTGCGCATTCGGCTATATCTGAAAAACTGTATTTGAAACATTTCAAAAACAAACAGCTTTTTTTGAATGACTTGTCATTAAAATACTATATTGGAGTAATTTTCAAACCGTTGTTGGGTTATCTAATGTTGAATATTCAATTTGAAAATAGACATTATTTGTTAAAAACTTACGTTATTAAGAATGGTGGGCCACCACTTATAGAAAGAAATGGATTACATATGCTAAATCTGGGTATAACGAAATTGAATAAAGATTGCACATTAAATAATATTGCGCACCTGGAGAGCTCAGACAAGATCGAGTCAATTTTGAAAAAATATGCTGACCTGTTCGAAAAAAAAAATTGGTACATTTAATAAATTTAAACTTACTCTAAATTAATTTTCTTTAAGAAAAAATGCGGTGCCAAAATTTTGCAAACCACGGTTAGTGCCTTTCGCTTTGAGAGAAAACATTGAAAAAGAAATACAACGCCTGGAAAAGAATCAAGTGTATCTGTATCTGTAGAGTGGGGAGGGTGAGTGGTCCCACTGCACTTAGGCCACAACTGGCCCATTGTGCATCCTCCCAGGGAGTTGTTTCCTCAGGTCATCGTCCATCCTGCCAATTGTAGGAAGGTGAACAAGTCGCTAGGGGACATCTCCCTTATGTGGGCAGGTGTAGGCCAAGACTCGCCGAACGCACACTCTCTAATAGAAGATAACTCTGGGCATTCACATATGACGTGTTCCACAGTTTCGTCTTCACTTTCACACATTCTACATATCGGTGTGTCACTTAACCCCATAGTGTGGAGGTGTTTCCTGAGTTGACAATGGCCAGTCAGGAATCCTACTAAGAGACGTAGGTTCGGTCTGGTCATCGCCAAATACTTCTTGGATATTGCCATGTCAGAACCTGCAAGGGTTTCCTTGGCAAATCGACATCCTTGTAGTTCTTCCCATCGTTTTACCATTTGGTTATGGGAGTGTTTTTTGGCTATTTCCGAAATTGTGGTTGTCGACATTCCAGAAAGGTCACATGGTCCCAAAATTCTTTGGTCAGCGGCCTTCCTGGCTAGACCATCCGCTATACGGTTGCCTTTGTTGTTGTTGTGCCCTTTAACCCACCTCAGGACAATATTGTTTTTGTCCGAAGCATGGGCTAAAGATTGGTGGCATTCCATTGCTAGCCCTGAGGTGATACAAGGTCTTTTCAGGGTTAGAAGTGCTTGTCTGCTGTCAGTGCAGATTGCTACAGTTTTGCCACATACATCTCTCCTGGCTAGTTCATTTGCGGCTATCGATATGCCAGCCAGTTCCGTTTGAACGATACTGGCGTGTTTGCCCATAGCCCACTTTGTTCTTAGGTTTAAAGACCTGGAGTATACACCACATCCAGTGCCTTCCCTTCTTTTGGAGCCATCTGTGTATATGCAAATTGCATTTGTCACATTTGGCTCAACATTCTGTTTAATCTCTATTTTGTAGGGTTTCTTAAAAACGAATGTTGGTTTAATTGAGTCGCTGGTTGCTTGTAGCATGGGTAGTGCCTTTAGCGCTTCCCGCCTTACCAGCTGCCTCAGTCGTCCCATACCTACATCTGGATTAATACCAACCGTGCGAAGTCGTAACATTGACAGTAACGCAACCTCTTTGATGTAAATATCTAGAGGGGTAATGCCAATTATTACTTCCATAGCAGCAGTCGGTGTTGTGCTCATGGCTCCTGTTATATTAATGCAAGCCATACGTTGTATTTTATATAATTTATTAGTCGCCGTCGCCTGCAGAACTTCAGGTACCCAGGCAATGGCTCCATACGTTAGCATAGGCCTAATGATTGTGGTATAGATCCTGTGGGTAACTCTTGGCGACAGGCCCCAAGTGCGTCCCACTGTTCGCCGACATTGTTCATAAGCGATATATGCTCTTTAAGAATCAAGTGTTAGTGCCAACAGAATTTTCGGATTGGTCAAGCCCTATTGTACCAGTTTTGAAATCGAATCGCATATGTGGAGATTTTAAGGTTACATTGAATCCATATTTAGAAATCCCAGAGTTTCCACTACCACGCATAGGGTATTTATTTTCTCAGTTGCGGGGTGGTGAAAAGTTTTCCAAAATAGACTTGTCTGATGCCTACCAGCTAGTAGAACTTTCTGAGGAGTCTAGGCAACTCGTTACAATTTCAACGCATAAGGGACTCTACTCTTATACTCGCTTACCATATGGTATAAGTTGTGCACCAGCTGTTTTCCAGAACATAATGGAACAGATGTTAGTAAATATACCGGGAGTTGTGTGTTTTCTAAATGATATTTTAGATAAGGGTAGGAATGATTGTGAACATTTAGAAAGGTCAGAATTCGTATTTCAGAAGCTACAGGAATGTGGATTGAAAGTTAAAAAAGAAAAATGTAAGTTTTTTGAAAATTCGGTTAATTATCTAGGTCATACCATTGATAAATTAGGACTACACACTTCTGAAGAAAGGGTCCTCGCAATAAAAAAAGCTAAAGTTCCAGAAAACCTCACGGAATTAAAATCCTTTTTAGGGATGATAAATTTTTATTGCAAATTTATTCCTAATATTTCAAAGTTGTTGAAGCCTCTGTATGATTTGTTGAAAAAAAATATTGCTTGGAACTGGACATCTGAATGCATGCAAACTTTTGAGGAAGCAAAGAGTATTTTGTGTTCTTCGTCCGTTCTCGCGCATTTTGATCCGGACAGGGTAATAAAATTGACAGTAGATGCATCTCAGTCTGCGATAGGATCATGTATAAGTCACGTATTCGATAAGCAAGTTGAAAGACCGATCGCTTTTGCTTCGCGTTTATTAAACAGTTCAGAACAAAAATATTCAGAAATTGAAAAGGAGGCCCTAGCCATCATTTTTGGCGTAAAAAGATTTTTCCAGTACCTGTATGGACAGAAGTTTTTGTTATACACAGACCATAAACCGTTATTATAGTTAAATTCCACATTGCATGATAGCTGCGTCACGCCAGGTAGCAGTGGCGCGCTCGATTTCTTTGAAGGTCTAGATAGGGATTCACAGCCAATATACAATTTAAAGCTATCATAAAATTCTATACGTTCTGTATTCATTTTTTACAAATAGGTGTACCAGATTTTATTTTGAAATGAAAAGATATATTTTTATGTTAAAATATTACTTCCCTGAACCTTAAGTTATATGCTCGGTTATATGTACATATATGTTGTGACAGTTGTGCTTTGAGCATCGTCTTATCGCATTCTATATTTTTTTGACAAGAGCCAGTCATAGACATCCGCTTTTTTCCAATTAGAAGTCGGAAGAGCTTTTATACGCCGACTATGGTAGGACGCGTTATCTAATACAATAACCGAACCGGGTTCTAATTTTATCAATATGGATTTAAACAAAGATTCAAAAACTATAGCGTCCATATCCTCATAGTAATCACCAGCTTTCCAAGATTCAAAGACGTTCAATCCCTCATCCACAAACTCAGATTCGCTGCCAATATGCGTTATTATTAGCCGACGGTCTTAGGCCTTCAAGATGGACTTGTCTACGACTCGTTATATTCAAATCCTGCCAACACTTAGTAACCGTGTGACCTTCATTCAACCAGGTTTCGTCCAAGTAATAAATTTGTATTCCCCCTGCGTTACGGAAACTACGTATTTTTCTTAAATATTCTCTACGCCATAATACTATGACGTCCCTTTCAATCAATGCGCTGTTCTGCTTTCTTTTTACATATCCGATATTTATTTCGCGTAATGTTCTCAATTTATCCCGACGTGACATCTTTGGCAGACTTTCATCATTTTGTAATTCCTGTTGGAGTTTTTTTATCGTTGGGAGTTCATTACGGAGATAAAATTAATGGGCTTTTCGACGAATCGCATTTTATACGTCATCTAAAACAATCTTTTTAACTCCTCTTTTTTTGTTTAAGTGATTTTACCACAAATAATACGTCGCGCTTTTTTTCTTTGAAAATTCTGAAAATTGTTGCAATCGAGACCTTAGTCAGATCGCTGCAAAGTTTAACGATTTCCTTCACCGGCCTATTCAGGAAATAGTGTACGTACACCATCATAAACATTCTTCACTATATTGCGTTCACCGGTTGATAAAACATGTCGTTTGGATGTATTGGTAACCGATGTGCCTTGCTGCGTTGTTATTAATTTTATCGTCTAATTTCTCGCGCAAACTTCAAGAATAACTTACCACAGCCGTTACGCACCTGGCGGAGACGAGCGTTAAAATTATAGACGCCAAGGGACGAAGCCAACGCTCACTTGATCTTGCGACGTTGTCAAACCGTGCGTAATTGCTGCGAAACTGCTGTGATTTCCTGGCCTCTCACAATCCGTCACAACGTCACATCTCGCAAAATACATGAGTGGCATTGTGAGCAAGAGTGGTGTCGGTTTTTTGATGAACATCAAAGAAACATACGTGTGCGTTGGTGCTCTGATTGATGGTTATTTTGCTCCTCAGAAATTTTTATCACGATACCGAATGGATCAAGCGACTTGAATTCGCACAGATATGCAACAGTACAAGTCTGCGATGAACGTTCTGAGCGCGAATATATTGAGTACATCTATAGCTTTCCACAGTATGCGTGTGCATGCCTGTATTGCCTGTACCGGTCTTTAGGCTATGACTAAAGGACCCTCACAAAGGGGCAACGCCGCGATCTCGCATGCGGGCATTTCAAGCGCTGTTGTCAAGTGTACGTATGTTTCAGCAGCTGTGCTAACGTTGCGTTGGTATGATTGGAAGTGGATTGTGGATTAGGCATACTAAAAATTAAGGATTGCAATTAATGTTTGATTTTGAACATTGTTGAATATTTGCTCACAGATTATGCATACAATAATACCTTTTCGTTATCTGAGCACCTAACGGATTTTACGATTTTGTTATACAAGCGCGTGACAACATCGCTTGCGCTGGTTTGCCGCTAGGCGTTGGTATCATCGAATGTGAAATTTAACTATAGCTATTTTTGGCGATAAAAAAGGAATACCAGTTTTTGCAGCCAATCGTCTCCACACCTTATCTGCGTTCAATTTCGAAATACGTTATATTAGGTCAACCGAAAATGTTGCAAATTTTTTATCTAGATCATCCTTAGAAGAATATAATCATAATGCGGACGATTCCATAAATAATTTAGCAATTGACTTAGACATAACCTACTTGAATTATGTTAAAGAATCAGTACCTATAAGGTTCCAGCAAATAAAAAAAGAAACAGATGTTGATGCTCTTTTAAGTAAAATATTATATTTTGTTCAACATGGCTGGCCTACGAAGAGCCCTCTAAAAGAACTGCAACCGTTTTGGCTCAGAAGAACGGAAATTAGTGTCGTCGTGTTTACTTTGGGGCTACCGATTAATCATTTCTGAAAAATATCGTAAATAAGTACTCGATGAATTACATAGTACGCATATGGGGGGAGTTAAAATGAAATCACTGGCAAGATGTTATGTTTGGTGACCCAATATAGATAACGATATAGAGGGTTTAGCAAGAAGTTGTAGAACATGCGCGGTGTATTCTAATAAACCACCTAAAATGCCCTTGGTGGTATTGCATGCAGATTTTTTTGGTCCTGTTTCGAACAAAAACTTCTCAGTCATTGAAGATGCCACTTCCAAGTGGATTGAGTGTTTCGAGGTTACAAACCTCAGTACGTCCAGTACTATCAAAATTTTTAGAGAACTTTTTGCAAGATTCGGGCTTCCTTTCGAGTTGTGTACAGATAATGCAAAGACATTCACTTCAGAAGAGTTTCAACATTTTTTAGCCCTTAGTGGAGTTATACATTCACCAGGAGCACCATACCATTCAGAAACTAACGGTCTTGGTGAAAGTGCCGTAAAAATAATGAAAAAAGCTATACAAAAAGGGGTTTATGAGGATAAATGTACGGATATTCATTTGATAATCAATAGATTTTTGTTTGACTATAGGAACACTCCGCATACCACTACTAATGAAAAACTTTCGACATTACTTTTTGGGCGCACTGTGCGCAAAATTTGATTTGATGGTACCATCAACTAAAACTATAGTTCTAAATAAACAGAATCTGCAAAAAAAATATTTCAAGGAGAATCGAACGACTCATATTAAAGAGCATGATCTAGTATGGGTACGTGATTATAGACCTAGAAAGCCGGTATGGTGCCCTGGCATTGTAGATAAAGTCTTAGGTCATAGAACTTATGTGATCAAAACAGAGTGTGGAAATACTTGGAAAAGGCACAGTGATCAGATTAAACTGAATCATTCAACAGACGTCATAGGACAAAGCCAGTCCGGTATAGTTCCACGCTCTGCGCTGATAGAAAGTAAGGATCATGCAATAGAAACCGCGAACCTAAACGGAGCAGTGGTGATTGATAGTGATCAGTCCGACGATATTAGTAGAAGTTTAAGACGTCGAAGTCAACTTAAACCGCAAGATAGACCGCCAGAAAAAATTTCAGTCACCATCGGAATTTGGGCTAGAGTTTTTAACTCCTGGCTAAATCAGGAGCAGCCAATTCCGGCTTGGTTTGTCGAGGGTCGAACCGTGGTTCTCCCAAACACCCGAGATAATAATGTCTGATCCCAAAAACTACAGGTTAATAATATGTCTGAAAGCATCTTACAAGCCTTTCACCAGTATCATGTACAAGCGTATCCTTCAAGCTGAAAATCCTGTATTTCTCTACTTTTATGAACAAAGAGGGTCAAAGAAAGGAGTATCTGGCTGCAAGGAGATTATGTTTTTTTATGCCTTGGACTGACTATCGTAAGGCACACCACGTGTCATGTGCTGATTGTGCGGCTGTTGGAATTTGTTTCAGTGGATAATCAAATGGATGCATAAAACCACTGATGCCACTCTGGAAACTCGGGTTCAGACACAGTTGGTGTCATTTAAAATAGGCGTCTTCCAAGAAGACTCCCCGAGACCCTTGCTCTTTTGCATCTCACTTTTACCTCGGTCCATACAGCACTGAGAAATACTAAGGGTTGCAGCTGTGGCACGCCCAATCGCCGGAGACACAAGGTCACCCATCTGTTTTATATGGATGACCTAAAACTTTATGCCTCCAGCCAACGCGATCTACAACAGTCGCTGAGGATAGTACAGGAGTACAGTCATGTTATCGGAACAGACAAATTATGTGCATTGGTTCATCTCAAAAAAGGATGAAGCGGAGTTATACACATTATTATACACATTCTATAACTATGGGAGTTAAATGGAAGAGCAGAGGCAGTGTTTTGGCACCGCATTCTGATTTCCCGCCCTTGATATACTACTACTGTTTTTCTGTAATACTTATATTATTAAATAAAGATATTATTATTAAAAAAACAAAAAAGTGCAGCCCCTGCAGCCTGTTCCATTACCCAATGTTTACTCCTCATACCGTGAGGTGAGCAATCACTGGGTCCGCGAATCGTGCGCCCTAAGTAGACGAAGGGACCCAAGGATGACTGCCTTCTGCATTCTGTCGGCTAAGATGTGCGCCGCCGCACGGCACACCGGTATTTTGCGCAGTGCAGAGAGCAGCGTATTCCTCATTCCACCTAGGGATCCAATGACCATAACCAGCAGACTTACAGTGTAGTCTGGCCAGAGCCTGCGAAGTTGTCCGAGCAACTCCTGATATTTGGTCCGCTTTTCCTCCTCCTTAGAGACGATGTTCACCTCGGCAGGCGCCGAAAACTCAATAACGAACATCGTCTTATGTTGGTGGTCGAGAAGGACTATGTCGGGCTTGTTTGCCTGTACAAGCTCGAGCGTGGGGAACGAGTAGTTCCAGTAAATCCGGCATCTCTCTTGCTCCACAAGGGACTCTATATCCCCTGGAGCGTATGGCAGCACCGGTGTCTCATCGATACCGTTTGAGTGCCTTAAATGATAATAGAGCACTCGCAGAGCCGCGTTGTGCCGATGGACGTAATCCGTCCCAGCGTACGTCTTACACGCCGACAAGAGATGCATAAGCGTCTCTGGCGCCTGTCGGCAAGCTCTACAACGGGTGTCGGATACATCTACACCCATAACCCTTTTACGGTACACCAAGGTGTTGAAGACACCGTCTTGACAAGCCATTATAAAGCCCTCAGTCTCCGACTTCAACCCACTAAACCTTAGGAAAGAGAAGGTCAACTGCTCAGACAAGCCATGCTCTTCTACATGTTTGTAGAAGATTCCATGCATTGGCTTATCTTTATGAGTCTTAAGAGGAAGTCGACTTCGGCAGTTTTAATGTGGGATTTTAATTCTGCGGGAGCAAGTTCCGTAATGGAGTGCTGACACCTCCGTTTGAAGTCGAGTGTGAGGCTGAGCTCCTCGGCTGCTCGTTTCGCTGCGCTAAAAAGAAAGGCACCTTTACCCGCATTCTCGTGCTCTCACACAAAGCGGATCAGGGGATCGATGCTGTTCGTTACATAGCAGGCAGTGGCCAATACTATCCTGTTGTGCAGACGCTCCAAATTCAATAGTCCACGCCCTCCCAGGTATTCGCGGGACAGAGGACTTAGGATGCAGACTTCTCTCCATATTCATCCTTTTGTGGGTCTTCGAGTCGATTTCCTTCAGCTCGTTCACTTTCCAGTGTATAGCACCAAAGGTGTATAATAACAATGGGACGGCAAGCATGTTTGTGGCAGCGACTTTGTTTTTGCCGGCCAGTTCTGACGACCAGACCTGCCGGAGTCGGTGCAAATACTTGCGGCGGAGACACTCTTTGACCAATTCTGCCTCTTGGACATGACGCTGCGCCACTCCAAGGTAGGTATAGGTATCTCCGGCATGCAGCTGTCGCAAGATGCTCCCTTCAACGAGCTGTTCCTCATCTCCACTATCTCCGCTTCGTTATTTCTTGAGATGAACCAATGCACATTTGTCTATTCCGAACTCCATTCCGATAGCATGACTGTAATCCTGCACCACCCTCAGCGATTGTTGTAGTTCGCGTTGGCCAGAGGCAATACAGGATTCACAGCTTGAAGGATACGCATGTACAAGATTCTGGTGAGAGCTTGTAACATGCGTTCAGACATGTTATCGGCCTGTAGTTTTTAGTATCAGACAAATCTCCGGTCTTCGGGAGAAGCACGGTTCGACCCTCGACAAACCAAGCCGGAATTGGCTGCTCCTGATTTAGCCACGAGTTAAAAACTCTAGCTAAATGCCGGTGGCAACTGGGAAATTTTTTCCAGTAGGTGTTTACGCCATCAAGGCCAGGACCTGCGAAATTCTTTGCGCCTCGTAAGGCGCCAAGAATTTCTTCCGTGTTTATCGGATTACGCAGTATATTTAAGTTAGGAATCGTTCTACAAACGGACTCAAACTGCGCCAAGACCGGAGTGTCTGCTGAGAGAGGTTTGGGTTGTTCGTAAATGTCCCTCCAAAAGGTCTCCACGCGATCAGCAGTTGGCGGCTACTCTATGGCTGGTGGCGGCTGTTGGAAAGGGCGAGAAGGTCTTTCGTAGAACATTCTGTTCTGCACCAGACCCCTCGCCCGCGCCACCAACGATCGCTTAACAGCGATTAGCATCCGTATCATGTCAAGACAGCGTTGCTTGACAACAACCAGTACCGCATGACTGAGTGTATGATGGTCGCGCCTCACCCCGTAGCCTATATGGCGCACTCGGCGCGTAAAAGGCTTCCCAGCCGCTCTATATTCCATCACACACTGGATACGGCATGCTTCCTGGAAAACCAACTGGATTTTCGCTTCCATTTGGCGCACCCGTCTCTGTGCTCTCTTAACAGGACAGTCTCTCACTCTCCCCTGTCTAGCTAGCCTCAGAGCCGCAGCGTAAATTTCGCAATTGATGCTCCAAATGTCAGAGGCCTCCGATAGACGTTCACCCACAGCCTCATCCTCTCTCTTCAAATCTGCCAGCTTAAAGGACCTTTCGTTGTTATGCAAGGCCCTTCGGTCCCTGAAATCCCCAGGTGAGACGACTTCGTCGATTCCCCTCTCACCGGGCCTTATCGGCCTGGTTAACAGGCCTTCCGTCCGCCGAAGGGGCAGGCTGAGCTGGAGCACGAACATATCCCTGCCTCCGGAGGTACGATACATAATCTCGCAAATTCTGAAAGGTAAGCGTGCTATGCTCAGGGTGCATTTCACACCACCTCTCAAACATGCGGGACATGTATCCCCTACGACGCGGGCTACTGCTCTCGTAGCAGCTCAGCAGGTCATCCCTGAGCACCGTCGTCCACCTAAAACGGTCCATGTCATGGCGGGGGTCGTCAATAGGGCAATTCGAAGCACCGCCACCTTGCCCAACGCCGGCGCCGGCTTCCGAAATCGGCTCGGTGTGGGTGCCTTTCTCCGAGGTGGTCCAACCCGAAGATAGGGCCCGTCAGGTGGTTAGCCTTAGGGCCCCCAGACGACATTTCCGGAGGCAGCCGTCCAAATTGCCTCCTGAAGATGCACCTGCAAAGGTCGCCGGCTGGCTTGCATCCTTGGGCTTTGGTATACCCCTCGGTGTCGCCACTCACCGAATAGCCTCTTGATGTTGGGCGATTTCATGGGGGTTTATGAATACAGCCGCTTCTGACATGAAGAACAGACGCTGTCGGAGTACCGCTCCTCACATGGAGACCGTCGTGTCCTATAGTTATTGTAGAATAGCCGATCCCCTCGATTCAGACGCTATTCTACTGTGCTAGTTTTGGTCCGCCCCGGTACCACCCATATCTGGGAGGCATTCCCCTATCTGCCACCTTGGGGAGGCGCCACTGAGGGGATCTAGCAACAAATGTTGACGGGCTGTGCCAAGTCAACACCTGAACTATTACGGGTCTGAATTTAGGAACGATCGAACAATATTACAGGTCTTCAGGATTACAGACTTTGGAATATTTTGTGTAACCTTTCGTCCAGGCCTAACTGTTGTAGGTGTGGGGTAAATGTGTTTGGTGTAAGGCCTGAGACCGACATAATTAGGGGGACAACAGAAACTTTGTTTTGCTTCCAGTCGTTTTATTTCTATCGCAAGATCAGTGTATTTAAATATCTTCCCAGCGTAGGTGTTTTGAATATTCATATCGTTGGGAATAGGTAACTTTGTCCGCCTTCGACTGGAAAACTATATCTGGCCGATTTGCCGGGATAGTCTTATCTGTATGTACTTCAACGTCCCAGTATAGTTTGTATTCATTGTTTTCGAGTACTGATGTCGGTGTGTAATTGTAATATGGATCTGGGTTTTCTATTAGCTTGTTTGCTGTGGCTAGTGATTGGTGTACGCCTTTGATTGCAGAGTTATGTCTAGCTGTGTACTCGGTTCCAGCGAGAGTTTTGCATGCACTTGTTATATGGTCTATTTCTTTCTGTTGGTGGCACTTTCTGCAATTGTCGACGGTTATGGATTATCTTTAATAATGTATTTCATGTAATTCCTTGTCGCAATCACTTGGTCCTGGATAGCAAGCATAAAACCCTCAGTTTCTGGAAAGAGTTGGCCATCCTGCAGCCAGATGTATGATTGTTTTTCATTAATGTGCTCTTGTGTAACGCGGTATCTGTGCTTGCCATGGAGTGCTTTTTGTGACCAGTTGTTTATTTTTTCTTGTTGTAATTCCATGTGGTTGTGTGTGTCTGCTGAGTGATCTGGGGAGGATAGGGTGAGTGGAGTATAGTTTTTATCTGCTTTTACTATTGACCTCTGTAAGTTTGCATGTTTGCTTTGGAAAAAGTCTCGAAGTATTTTTATTTGTCTTGTGTGAAGTGATTATTATTATTCTGATTTTCAAGTTTCTCTCGCATGACTGCGGTAGCAACAAATGTTGACGGGCTGTGCCAAGTCAACACCTGAACTATTACTGATCGGAATTTAAGAAAGATCGTACTATATTACAGGTCTTAAGGATTACAGACTTTTGGAATGTTTTGTGTAACTTTTCGTCCAGGCCTAGCTGGTGCAGGTGTGGTGTGAATGTGTTAGGTGTAAGGCCTGATACCGACATAATTAGGGGGACAATAACGACTTTGTCTTGTTTCCAGAGCCGTTTTACTTCTATGGCAAGGTCTGTGTATTTAGATATCTTCCCAGCGTAGGTGGTTTGAACATTCGTATCATTAGGGATAGCAATATCTATTAAATAGGTAACTTTGTCTGCCTTCGACTGAAAAACTATATCTGGTCTATTGGCTGGGATAGTTTTATCTGTGTGTATTTCGACGTCCCAGTATAGTTTGTACCGATCGTTTTCGAGTACTGATGTCGGAGTGTAATTGTAGTATGGATCTGTGTTGTCTATCATTTTGTTTACTGTGGCTAGTGCTTGGTGTATGATCTTGGCCGCAGAGTTATGTCTGGCTGTGTATTCGGTACCGGCAAGAGTTTTGCACCCGCTTGTTATGTGATCTATTGTTTCTTTCTGTTGGTGACATTTTCTGCAGTTATCTTCTGTTATGGATGGATCTTTAATTATGTATTTCTTGTAGTTTCTTGTCGCAATAACTTGGTCCTGGATAGCAAGCATAAATCCTTCAGTTTCTGGAAAGAGCTGGCCATCCTGCAGCCAGGTGTATGACTGTTTTTCGTTTATGTGGTCTTGCGTAATACGGTATCTATGCTTGCCATGGAGTGGTTTCTGCGACCAGGTGTTTATTTTTTCTTGTTGCGATTGTGTAGGATTGTGTGTGTCTGCGGCGTGGTCAGGACATGATAGGTTGAGTGGTGTATAGTTTTTGTCTGCTTTTACTATTGCTCGATGTAAATTTGTTTGTTTGTTTTGGAAGAAATGCCTGAGTATCTTTATCTGTCTTGTGCGAAGCGACTGTATATCTATAATCCCTCTGCCTCCTTGTTTTCTGTCTATGGTGAGCCTTTCTTTGCATGCGTTTCGGTGTTTCGTGAGTTCTGTCCGTATGAGGATGTGGACGTTTTCTATATCAGTGTGTGACCACTTGATGATGCCGAAGGAGTATGTGAGAACTGGTATCGCAAATGTGTTAATGGCTTTTGTAAGGTTTCTAGAATTCAATTTGGTTTATAGTAGCTTAATAAGGCGATCTCTGAACTCTTGGGTTAGTTGTGCTTTGACTTTTGTGTGGTCTATTTTAACGTTCTGATTGAAGCCCAGGTACTTGTATGTTTCGTCCTTGTCCATGTTATTTAGTGTTTGGCCAGTAACTGTTTCCTGTTCGGGGTGGTCCTTCCATTGGCCTTTGTTGATGTGGAGGACCTTGCATTTACTCATTCCGAATTCCATTTTGACGTCTGACGAGCAAACTTCTGTTATTCTGATTAACTCCCTCAGTTGTACTTTATTGGCGGCATATAGTTTTATATCATCCATGTAGAGGAGATGATTGATTTTGTGTTGATTTAGTCTCTCATGTCTTATGTTGAAACCGCAGTTTGTGTTGTTAAGTGCGTTGGAGAGTGGATTCAGACAGAGACAGAACCACAGTGCACTGAGAGAGTCACCCTGGAAGATGCCGCGTCTTATGTGTAGCTCATCTGTCTTGATATGGCCGTCCTGGGTTTTGAGATGTATGTTGGTTCGCCATGTCTCCATGGTTCTTGTAAGAAACTGACGTAGCCCCGGGTTGATTTTATATATTTGAAGAGTTTTCGCTAGCCAGCTATGGGGTACAGAGTCGAAAGCTTTTTTATAGTCGATGAAACAGGTGTGAAGGTTCCTATGTTCTTTTCTGGTTTGCTCCATGATCACACTATCAATTATAAGTTGTTCCTTGCAACCTTGGCTTTGCTTTCGACATCCTTTTTGTTCTTCAGTCAGGATGTTGTTTTGCGTGAGGTGTTGCTCAATTCTCCTACATATTGTTGCGTTGTTTTTATTTGTCTTGTGTGAAGTGATTATTATTATTACATATTTAAAACAAAAAAGTGCAGCCCGGGCTCCGACACACCGGGCTGCTGTTCCATTGCCCAATGACTACTCCTCACACCGTGAGGTGAGCAATCACTGGGTCCGCGAATCGTGCGCCCTAAGTAGACGAAGGGACCCAAGGATGACTGCCTTCTGCATTCTGGCGGCTAAGATGTGCGCCGCCGCACGGCACACCGGTATTTTGCGCAGTGCAGAGAGCAGCGTATTCCTCATTCCACCTAGGGATCCAATGACCATAACCAGCAGACTTACAGTGTAGTCTGGCCAGAGCCTGCGAAGTTGTCCGAGCAACTCCTGATATTTGGTCCGCTTTTCCTCCTCCTTAGAGACGATGTTCACCTCGGCAGGCGCCGAAAACTCTATAACGAACATCGTCTTCTGTTGGTGGTCGAGAAGGACTATGTCGGGCTTGTTTGCCTGTACAAGCTCGAGCGTGGGGAACGAGTAGTTCCAGTAAATCCGGCATCTCTCGTTCTCCACAACGGACTCTATATCCCCTGGAGCGTAAGGCAGCACCGGTGTCTCATCGATACCGTATGAGTGCCTTAAATGATAGTAGAGCACTCGTAGAGCCGCGTTGTGCCGATGGACGTAAGCCGTCCCAGCGTACGCCTTACACGCCGACAAGAGATGCATAAGCGTCTCTGGCGCCTGTCGGCAAGCTCTACAAAGGGTGTCGGGTACATCTACACCCATAACCCTTTTACGGTACACCAAGGTGTTGAAGACACCGTCTTGGCAAGCCATTATAAAGCCCTCAGTCTCCGACTTCAACCCACTGGACCTTAGGAAAGAGAAGGTCAACTGCTCAGACAAGCCATGCTCTTCCAGATGTTTGTAGAAGATTCCATGCATTGGCTTATCTTTATGAAGTCTTAAAAGGAAGTCGACTTCGGCAGTTTTAATGTGGGATTTTAATTCTGCGGGAGCAAGTTCCGTAATGGACTGCAGACACCTCCGCTTGAAGTCGAGTGTGAGGCTGAGCTCCTCGGCTGCTCGTTTCGCTGCGCTAAAAAGAAAGGCTCCTTTTCCCGCATTCTCGTGCTCTCGCACAAAGCGGATCAGGGGATCGGTGCTGTTCGTTACATAGCAGGCAGTGGCCAGTACTACTCTGTTGTGCAGACGCTCCAAACTCAATAGTCCACGCCCTCCCAGGTGTCGCGGGAGGTATATTCGCGGGACAGAGGACTTAGGATGCAGGCTTCTCTCCATATTCATCCTTTTGCGGGTCTTCGTGTCGATTTCCTTCAGCTCGTTCACTTTCCAGTGTATAGCACCAAAGGTGTATAATAACAATGGGACCGCAAGCATGTTTGTGGCAGCCACTTTGTTCTTGCCGGACAGTTCTGACGACCAGATCTGCCGGAGTCGGTGCAAATACTTGCGGCGGAGACACTCTTTAACCAATGCTGCCTCTTGGACATGACGCTGCGCCACTCCAAGGTAGGTATAAGTATCTCCGGCATGCAGTTGTCGCAAGATGCTCCCATCAACGAGCTGTTCCTCATCTCCACTATCTCCGCTTCGTCCTTTCTTGAGATGAACCAATGCACATTTGTCTGTCCCGAACTCCATTCCGATAGCATGACTGTACTCCTGCACCACCCTCAGCGATTGTTGTAGTTCGCGTTGGCCGGAGGCATAAAGCTTTAGGTCATCCATATAAAACAGATGGGTGACCTTGTGCCTCCGGTTATTGGGCGTGCCACAGCTGTATCCTTTAGTATTTCTCAGCGCTATGGACAGAGGCAAAAGTGAGATGCAAAAGAGCAAGGGACTCAAGGAGTCTCCTTGGAAGACACCTCTTTTCAATGACACCAACTCTGTCTGAACCCGAGTTTCACCTGATGTTATGGTAAACCGGGTCTTCCAGAGTGGCATCAGTTGTTTGATGCATCCCACTATCTGATTATCCACCGAAAGACATTCCAACAGCCGCACAATGAGGTCATGAGACGTGCTGTCGAATGCCTTGCGATAGTCAATCCAGGCCATAGAAAGGTTTCGCTTGTACTGCACAGAGTCCTGCGTGACACATCGGTCAATCAACAGGTTCTCCTTGCAGCCAGCTACTCCTTTCTTCGACCCTCTCTGTTCATACACGTCGAGAAATACAGGATTCACAGCTTGAAGGATACGCATGTACAAGATTCTAGTGAAGAGCTTGTAACACGCGTTCAGACATGTTATTGGCCTGTAGTTTTTGGGATCAGACAAATCTCCGGTCTTCGGGAGAAGCACGGTTCGACCCTCGACAAACCAAGCCGGGATTGGCTGCTCCTGATTTAGCCACGAGTTAAAAACTCTAGCTAAATGCCGGTGGCAACTGGGGAATTTTTTCCACCAGTAGGTGTTTATGCCATCCGGGCCAGGAGCTGCGAAATTCTTTGCGCCTCGTAAGGCGTCAAGAATTTCTTCCGTGTTTATCGGGTGACGCAGTACATTCAAGTTAGGAGTCCTCCTACAAACGGACTCGAACTGCGCCAAGGCCGGAGTGTCTGCTGAGAGAGGTTTGGGCTGTTCGTAAATGTCCCTCCAAAAGGCCTCTACGCGATCAGCAGTTGGCGGCTGCTCTATGGCTGGAGGCGGCTGTTGGAAAAGGCGAGAAGGTCTTTCGTAGAACATTCTGTTCTGCTCCAGACCTCTCGCCCGCGCCACCAACGATCGCTTAGCAGCGATTAGCATCCGTATCCTGTCAAGACAGTGTTGCCTGACAACAACCAGTACCGCTTGACTGAGTGTATGATGGTCGCGCCTCAACCCGTAGGCTATCTGGCGCACTCGGCGCGTAAATGGCTTCCCAGCCGCTCTATATTCCATCACACACTGGATACGGGATGCTTCCTGGCGAGCCAACTGGATTTTCGCTTCCATTTGGCGCACCCGTCTCTGTGCTCTCTCAACAGGAGAGTCTCTCACTCTCCCCTGTCTAGCTAGCCTCAGAGCCGCAGCGTAAATTTCGCAATTGATGCTCCAAATGTCAGAGGCCTCCGATAGACGTTCACCAACAACCTCATCCTCTCTCTTTAAATCTGCCAGCTTCAAGGACCTTCCGTTGTTATGCAAGGCCCTTCGGTCTCCGAAATCCCCAGGTGAGACGACTTTGTCGATTTCCCTCTCAGCGGGCCTTACCGGCGAACTTTCAGCCTGGTTAACAGGCCTTCCGTCCGCCGAAGGGGCAGGCTGAGCTGGAGCACGAACATATCCCTGCCTCCGGAGGTACGATACATAATCTCGCAAATTCTGAGAGGTAAGCGTGCTATGCTCTGGGTGCATTTCACACCACCTCTCATACATGCGGGACATGTATCCCCTACGGCGCGGGCTACTGCTCTCGTAGCAGCTCAGCAGGTCATCCTTGAGCTCCGTCGTCCACCTAAAACGGTCCATGTTATTGCGGGGGTCGTCATCAGGGCAAATCGAAGCACCGCCACCTTGCCCAACGCCGGCTTCCGAAACCGGCTCGGTGTGGGTGCTTTTCCTTCGAGGTGGTCGAACCCGAAGATAGGGCCCGTCAGGTGGTTAGCCTTAGGGCCCGCAGCCGACATTTCCGGAGGCAGCCGTCCAAATTGCCTCCAGAGGATGGACCTGTGAAGGTTGCCGACCGACTTACATCCTTTGGCTTCGGTATACCCCTCGGTGTCGCCACGCACCGAATAGCCTGTTGATGTTGGGCGGCTTCCTGGGGGTTTATGAAAACAGCCGCTTCTAACATGAAGAACAGACGCTGTCGGAGTACCGCTCCTCACATGGGGATCCGTCGTGTCCTATTAATTGTGGAATAGCCGATCCTCTGGATGCAGACGCTATTCCACTGTGCTAGTTTTGGTCCGCCCCGGGTATTTCATTTCCCCGGTACCACCCATATCTGGGAGACATTACCCTATCCGCCACCTTGGGGAGGCGCCACTGAGAGGATCTAGCAACCCCTCGCGGTGATTATTATTATTATTATGATTATTATTATTATTATTATTCGCTGCCACAAACATGCTTGCCATCCCATTGTTGTTACATAAACCTTTGGTCCAATCCACTGGAAAGTGAACGCGAGCTGAAGGAAATCGACACGAAGACCCGCAAAAGGATGGATATGAAGAGATGTCTACATCTTAAGTCCTCTGTCCCGCGACAACAGGGAGGGCGTGGACTATCGAGTTTGGAGCATCTGCACAACAGGATAGTATTAGCCACTACCTGCTATGTAACGAACAGCGCCGATCCCCTGATCCGCTTTGTGCGGCAGCACGAGGATGCGAGTAAAGGGGCCTTTCTTTTTAGCGCAGCAACATGAGAAGCCAATTCGTCGAAGCTGGCATGGAATCATCTACAAATATCTAGAAGAGCATGGTTTGTTTGAGCAGTTGAGCTTCTCTTCCCTAACGTCTAGTGGAGTGAAGTCGGAGACTGAGGGCTTTATAATAGCTTGCCAAAATGGTGTCTTTAACAGCTTAGTATACCGCAGTAGGGTTATAGATGTAAATGTACCCGACACCCGTTGTAGATCCTTCCGGCAGGCGTTAACGCTTTGGCTTGCCAAAATGGTGTCTTTAACAGCTTAGTATACCGCAGTAGGGTTATAGATGTAAATGTACCCGACACCCGTTGTAGATCCTTCCGGCAGGCGTTAACGCTTATGCATCTCTTGTCGGCGAGCAAGACGTAAGCTGGGATGGCTTGCGTTCATCGGTACAACGCAGCTCTACTATCATTTAGGCACACGCTCCAGGGCATGTATAGACTCCGTTGTGGAGATCGTGGGATGCCGGATTTTCTGGAACTACTCGTACCCCACGCTTGAGCTTGTACAGGCAAACAAGCCCGACACAATCCTCCAGGTCCACCAGAAGACGATATTCTTTATAATTTTCGACACCTGCCGAGGTGAACATCGTCTCTAAGGAGGAGGAAAAGCGGACCAAATATCAGGAGTTGCTCGGACAACTTCGCAGGCTCTGGCCAGACCACACTGTAGGTCTGCTATTAAAGGCCAATGGATCCCTAGGTGGAATGAGGAATACACTCTCTGCACTGCGCGCAATGCTGGTGTGCCGTGCGGCGGCGCACACCTTAGCCGCTAGAATGCATTCATCCTTGGTTCCCATCGTCTACTTAGGGCCTACGATTCGCAGAACCAGTGATTGCTCGCCTCACGGTGTGGGGAGTAGTCACTGGGCAATGTAACAAAAGCTCGGTGTGTCGAAGCCCGTCCCCCTGTTAAAAATAATAATGACAATAATTTGATGTCTGGAAGGTTAGAGCACTGTTCCTACCGTAACGACATAGACGCTACAGACAGAAATGCGACAGTCCCCGTCACGAGGCCGCCCAACATCATAAGGATATTCGGCGGGTGGCAACACCGCGGGGCTAACCAGTAGCCAAAGGGTTCAAACCGGCCGGCAAGCTACACAGGTGCATCCACAGGGGATAATTTGGTCCGCTGCCCCCAAAAACATCGCCTTGAGACTCTAAGGCTAACCACCAAACAGGTCTTATCTTCGGGTAGTATATGTTACGGTTAAAGTGTTTACTTTGATAGTTTATACACTAGCTGGATATTACACAAACTATCCAAATGTCTCGTTATTTTGATGGAAAATCATATTTCAACTAAAATAGCTATGAATATTGGTTGGTTTGTATATCA
This sequence comes from Callosobruchus maculatus, assembly GCA_951848785.1. NCBI lineage: Eukaryota > Metazoa > Arthropoda > Insecta > Coleoptera > Chrysomelidae > Callosobruchus > Callosobruchus maculatus. The sequence continues at coordinate 9,026,006 of CATOUR010000139.1, forward strand.
TCAAGCTAGCTTACAAACTATACAAGATATGCCTCTAAAGTATAGACCACAAAGGTATCACACATATTAACCAGTGTTTCTGGTCAGTTTACAAACTATCTACATCATTTGGATAAGGTGTGCACCTAATATCTCTAGTAATACATAATAACCAACTCGTTGTATGTAAATTAACCAACTTCTTGGTTAATATGTAAACTAACTAATTTTCTTTGGTCAATTTATAATAATAATAATAATAGCTTTATTGCCCAACAGCATAGCCATTTACAGGACAATTTTCATAAAAAACAGCTGAGAAAAATACACTAGTAAACTAACCTAATTACTTAACCAAATTACCTAAACTAGTTGAAAACTTACTGAAAGTAAATGTTGCCAATCCCTGCTATCTCATTAAATGAAGAATTAAATATATCACAGTACCTGCATATTCTGTTAAAATTATTGCACATCACATGAATCGGTGACTTTATAAGTATGTTGGTTCGAGCTCTGTTACTGAACAGCAAACAGCTCCTAGATAATTGAGGAACATTGAAGTTCAGTTGAGCTATGATATCGTTACAACCTATGCCATTATGCAAGAGCTTGAATAAAAACTTAATTGAGGCAATATCTCGTCTGCATTTCAGGCTAACAAAACCGAACCTACTACATAAAATATCATGGTCTATACCTTGCTCAGGATAGATACCATCTGTTTTAAAGGCCAGATATTTTAAAAATTTCCGTTGCACCTTTTCAATATTAACATAACAATTATAAATTGGATACCAGATGATAGAAGCATATTCAAGCTTGGGTCTAACAAGAGAATTGTACAGTGCTATGAGCGATTCTATATTGTAAAAATTCCTGCAGTTCCTGATTATGAAGCCACATGATTTTAATGCAGAAGATACTATCGATTCTATATGCCCAGCAAAAGTGAGTTTAGCATCAAAAGAGACCCCTGAATCTTTAACAGAATCGCAACGTTCTAGTGTCGTATCATCACTTGCATAACTATGTATAATAGTAGCTTTCTTCCTTGAATACGTTACAATTTTGCATTTGTTAACGTTCAAATATAATTTATTGGATTTGCACCACTCGTTTATTTCATTTAACTTGCTTTGGAGAACAAGACAATCCTCTACGTTACGAATTTCTGAATATATCTTCAAATCATCGGCAAAGCACAACTTCTTGCAATCAAGACTGACACATAAATCATTAATGTACAGAAGGAATAAGAGAGGGCCCAGATTTGATCCTTGTGGAACACCGCTTGTAACAGAACTAGATGGAGATTCAAATCCATTGTAAGCAACAAACTGAGATCTTCCTGATAGGTATGATGTTAACAGAATTATAAGTCTATTAGAAAACCCGTACTGTGATAGTTTTGTTATTAGAATTACATGGTTGACCCTGTCAAATGCCTTCGAGAAATCGGTATAGAGGGCATCTACTTGGCCCTGAGAGTCGAGAATTTCAGAAATATATTGAGCTATTAATGCCAGGTTTGAGAAAGTAGAGCGGTTACTCATGAATCCGTGCTGATACGGTGAGATCAAGCTTTGGACACTGGGATAAATAAGGTTTTACATTGAAATTTCAAATACCTTCGAAAAATTAGAGAGCATGGAAATCTGTCTATAGTTTTCAATGTTATGTTTATCACCGCTTTTATATATAGGACATAACCTGGCTTGTTTCCACAATATGGGGTACACTCCTGTCTTTAGAGATAGATTAAAGATCTTCACAAGAGGCTTAACTAATATGGGAGAGCAATCCTTCACCAGAAAAGATGGAATTTTGTCAGGGCCCGAAGACATCTTGTTTTTGAGTTTTTTTATTGCGTTCACGACATCATTTTCACTTAGTTCATCGAAATGTACCACTGATTGATTGTCGTTTGTAAAATATTTGTAGTCTCAGTTTCAGAACATGAGAATGCTCTCTCAAAAAAAACTTTTGAAAGCATTATCAATTTCGAGTGAATTTTGACAGGTAATGTTACCTAAAAACATTTCGCCAGGGATCCGTGAGGACTTGTTTCTGGCGTGAAAAAAAGACCAGAATTTTCGGGGATCATTTGCAACGTTATTCTCGACTTCATTCAAGTAGTTAGCGTATGCGGATTTGATTTCCTCTTTTATCAAGGCTCTAAGTCTTTTGTACTCTGACGCATAAAATTCATTCCCTGTAACCTTGTATTTTTTGAGATATCGGACCTTCAGTTTGATGTTTTTAATAATATTTGCGGTAAACCATACAGGATACTTGTGACTATAATTCTTATAAATAGGTACGTGCTTATCTAGCAGGGTATACAAAATTTTATAGAATTCATCGACAGCAAGGTCTATATCAACTACTGAGAGAACAGAATCCCAATTTACCTGTAACAATTCGTCATATAGTGCTGGAAAGTTAGCTTTTCTAAAGTTGTATGCTTTAGCCAAAGGATTGGTTTTGAAGTTTGTAGTATTAATGCCAAAGTTTTCAACGGTTACTAACAAAGCGGGATGGTGAAGATCCTCATTTAGAAGAGATTTCTCATCATGACTTACTTGACATGTATACGGTGATATAACTACACCCAGTATACGATTAAGACTATTCTTAACCGTATTATGTTTTTATAGCGCAAATAGATCTAGAAAATTAAATATAGTTGCTGATTTTCCATCACTTCTCTGGTCATCCACCAGATTTGGTACATTTATGTCACCTAAAATAAATGCACGACGTTGTTGTGGACAATCTAGCTGTTCCAAGCACTCAAAGAAGTTCTGGAAGTCAGCTCCACTAACTTTATCAGGTATATAAAGTATTAAAACATAAATAGTCTGATATCTAAATTGACATTTCAGAAGAAGCATATCGATCATTGGAAAATATTGTCAAATGTGGATACATCGATGTTGATACAATTGATATGATTTTTAAGAGCAACTAAGACACCACCACCACAGGACTTATCAACTAAATCAAATTTTCCATCCTTACGGTAAACATTATAGAACTCTGGAAATAATTCAGAGCTAGAGACACTGTCACTCAGCCACGTTTCTGTAAACACAATCAGGTCAAATTCACCATCACATACACCAGAGAAACACACTGCAACTTTTGAGTTCAATCCGCGAACGTTCTGGTAGTAGCACTGAAGATTGTAGTTGAGTTCCTCTTCCTCCACAGAGCTGCCGGGCGTTAGCGGTTTAAAGGTACAATTTTTGGTGTTAAATTAAAGTACCTGATATGAAATTTTTCTGAACTGGATGCATTTTTCTCTTCCAGCTGCGCCTTCAGGTCCTTGTAATAATTCATTTGCCTGGGTGTACGATCAAATGAGATAGAGACATGTTTGTGTTCACTATTCTTCGGTGACTTAGCGTTCCTTATAATTGCAAGCACTTCACTTTCATCCTTCAGGGTTATTTTGATCGGTCTATTTCTATTGTCACAGAACCGTCCCAACCTAATTGGTTTGGCATGGCTGACATCAATACTCAACTGTAGATATCACTCTTTGCACATTAGACTTATCCCTATCATTACGCACTTCCGGCGTAAGTCTCTGATCATGCTCAGGGATACCATGCAATATTATGTTTCACTTAAGCTTGTTGCGCTCGCCTATTTCCTGTATGACCTCTTCAAAGTCTAGTGAATTTTCAGTTGAGCGGTGTCTCTTATTCTCATCCTTTAAGGCCTGAATATCAGTACAAGTCCAATCAAATCCTTTATCGCTATTAATTATATTAAGTTCTTCCACAGTAACACTGACACAAAGATGCCTGAATGCCTTAGAGCATATACATCATTTTATCATCAAGTTAAACTTGTAGGATTTGCTACAACAACTGCAAATCAGATTTGATGGCATTTTTATGGGACGCCACTGTTAAACACTGCCAGCCTTGTTTATATTTACGATCTGGATGCTGCGATTAATAACCTGGCAAAAACAGGGTATGCAATGATCGGAATGAATGGAAAACTGCTCACCTAGGTAGCCCAAGCATTTGAATGATGACTGGTTGCACTGATTCAAATTACTTCCACTTAATACCGGTATTAATTTGGATTAAACATAGAAGGAAATTTTTCTCAGCCAGTCTGTCTGAACATAGACGTACGACGTCAGAAAAGTGAGATTATGTTTATGGCAAGTGCAAGTGTGACTTGTTGGTATTGTTTACTGTCGTGCCTTGTCAGATTTGTTTAAGAACAGGTATCTAGTTACCAAAAATTCAAAATTAATGAATGACAGTGAGTATAATGTACCTCTGCAGCATATAATATAAAGAGAATACGCGAACAAGAACCTGACACTAATAACAGGAATGATTATCATGTAATTAATACTTATGATTTACAGATAATCGAATAGCAATTGTATGTTTTATCTATGAATAAACTTTTCTTTTGACTAAAAATTATTGTTCTAAACTGAAGTAACCAAAGAGGATTGGTTAGTTTACATACTAACCAACGAGTTGGTTATTTAGAGATATTAGGTACATAATTTATCCAAATGATGTAGATAGTTTGTAAACTGACCAAAAACCCTAGTTAATATGTGTGATATCTTTGTGGTATATACTTTAGCGGCATATCTTGTATCGTTTGTAAGCTAGCTGGATAGTATACAAACCAGTATTCATAGCTATTTTAGTAGAAATATGATTTTCCATCAAAATAACCAGACATTTGGATAGTTTGTATAATATCCAGCTAGTGTATGAACTATCAAAGTAAACACTTTAACCGTAACATATACAGGGTGGCCAATCGGGTGACGATAATAATTTTTTTTTAAGATAGCCCGTACCGAGACCTATCCAAAACACCCCCATGTATGTGTACCGATTATTGATAGTTTTCGAGTTATGATTTATTTTTGAAAACTTAGAGATTTTCCTGTTTTTCCAAGAAATTGTCAAAAACAAAAACAAGAATGCTTTTTGGCTTTTATTTTTTTCAGCAATTATACTCAGCATTAAGCCTATTTTGATATCCAATAAAGAGAACCTGTACATCCGAACAATAATTAAGTACATTTTGGGCCCAAAGTTTAAAATCTCTGTTTTTAGTCAGGAGACCAAAACCTTCAAAATAAAATTAAAAATACTTATGCCCGGTTCTGGAGCTCCAATCTAATCTTAAAAACTCTGCAAGACTTTGCACTTTCGAAATAATAATGAAAAAATAGCACTTATGGGGGCATTTTGCGCCGTACGTGACTATTATAGGTAAAAACGTGATAATTCACGAATTTCCAAAATAATATAATATAATAATAATAATAATATTTATTTGACAAGGTATAAACATTTGTACACAGGCAAATAAATATGAGAACACTCACTGAAGGTAAAACCTTGTGCGTGAGGAAGTGTTCAAAACTTTTATAAAATCATCTTAATATGTAAATTACTTAAAAATAATAAAACATCAAGACATTAAGTTCTAATTATACTGTTTTCCTGTAAATAGCTGATGTATGCTGAATAAACATCTATACTACTACTAAAAGACTAGATACACAAAATAGCTAAAAAAAATTCATTCACACGAAAGTATAGACAATGTATATTTTTTTTATTTATTTAGTACCATAGTATATATTTTTTACATCAATGTACTGATGCACCTGATACCTGGGAATGCTAGCTATCCAATTTTTCAACATCGATTTAAACAAATGAATAGATTGGACGTGTCTCATATAATCTGGTATGAGATTATAAGATCTAGGGCCTAAAAATAAAAATAACCTTTGCATCACATTTTTTGCAGGTTTGGGAACATCCAGTTCATTTTTATTTCTAGTTTTGTAGTCATGTGATGAGGTGCTATGTCTATATTTTTTCTTATATTGAGATATTATTATGTAATGGAAGAATAATTGCCTGACATCAAAGAACTTTGTTTCTTTAAATAATTCTTCAGTTGGGTATCTATAAGTTTATTGTAAATTATTTTTAAAATGGTTTAAAAAACTATTATTTTGCTTTATTATGACAAATTAAAGAAAAAAAACTCATAACAACTAATAAACATGATAATCATTGATGTTTTAATCACTTTTAATAAAAAAATTAATGCCTGTGCTTTTTGCTGTGTACTATTGAATTTCTGCTAAATTAAGTTGTATGGAAACTTAACAAAGGAAAAGAATAATAAAACAACAATCTGACTTTTAATTCCATGGCGGAATTACCTGGGAAGCGTTATCGTAGCATACGCCATCCATTTTACTTCCCACACCGATAGGTGAGGGGAGGATTGTGATCGTGAAAATTTTCGATTTTGAGATAATACGTTTTTTGGGCGTTTTATAATGTCTACATAACGAAAATCAGCGTCACTCATTTCCGTCGTTCGGTCTGTCGGTCTGCCTGTCGGTCTGTCTGTCGGTCTGCCTGTCGGTCTGTCTGTAAGTGTTTTTCTAGCCTCATAATCTCAGTAACCGCTGCATGGACTGTAATGAAATTTGGGCAGCAATATGCTGTGGGGTCTTAGTAGGTAATTTCAAATATTCCTAAAACTTCGTTTTTAGGCGTTTTACAGGTTCTTGATCATTTTCTGCGTTTTTTTGGGTGGGCGTGGAATTTGGGCGTTTGGGGGGTGGGGGGTTGAAAAAACTGAAAAACTTGTTGTATTCATGATAGGCTGTCTACTGACCTGTCAAGGAATACCTAGCGATATAAATCACCTTTTTAGGTCCATCCGAACATTGCCTTGCCTATTACAGAAAATTAATTAACACAACTGCGCTTCGCCGACATGAGCTTGCAAAAAGCTACTCTGAAAGAAAGGGATGGCGTATGCTACGACATCGCTTCCCAGGTAATTCTGCCATGAAATTGGAAGTCAGATTATTGTTTTATTATTCCTTTCCTTTGTTAACTTTCCATACAACTTAATTTAACAGAAGTTCAATAGTACATAGTAAAAACACTTCAAAAATCACAATTTGGTTATTAGCTTTTTATTAAAACCCATCAAAACATCAATGATTATCGGGTTTATTAGTTGTTATGATAATAAAGTAAAATAATAGTTTTTTAAATCATTTTGGAAATTCGTGAATTATCACCTTTTTACCTTTAATAGTCACGTACGGCGCAAAATGCCCCCACAAGTGCTATTTTTTCATTATTATTTCGAAAGTCCAATGTCTTGCAGAGTTTTTAAGATTAGATTGGAGCTCCAGAACCAGGCATAAGTATTTTTAATTTTACTTTGAATGTTTTGGTCTCCTGACTAAAAACAGAGGTTTCAAACTTTGGGCCCAAAATGTACTTAATTATTGTTCGGATGTACAGGTTCTCTTTATTGAATATTAAAATAGGCTTAATACTGAGTATAATTGCAGAAAAAAATAAAAGCCAAAAAGTATTCTTGTTTCTGTTTTTGACGATTTCTTGGAAAAACTGGAAAATCTCTAAGTTTTCAAAAAAAAATCATAACTCGAAAACTATCAATAATCGGTACACATACATGGGGGTTTTTTGGATAGCTCTCGGTGCGGGCTATCTAAAAAAAATTATTATCGTCACCCGATTGGACACCCTGTATATAATATGCCGTCAGAAACGTCTATCAAGAACAGGATATATGAAAAACAAAATATGACATAGTCGACGACCGAGAACGCATCCGTAGCGGAATTTATGCCGATTTATGTTTGAAATTTACGGTAGAGAGTAAATTTATGTATACAAGTGGAAGGGCGCCATTTTGAATACCTGCTCTAGTGCTCTCCTCTAATTTTTTAATCATCTCTTATTTGTTGTTATTCTTATAATGTAATTGTGTCATAGTATTTTTATTTTAAATTTGTGGACGCATACTGCCTTTGAAACTAACTCGAAAACATTCAATGTTATTATCAAGGCATCTTTTAAGTTGAAACTACAATCTCGATTTATTCATGCAAAAATCCAATATCGCGCGAATATGAAAAAATTATGACATTGATGATGGAGGGCGATAGATAAAACGTCGCAATGAAAATGTAATGATATCGTCATATAGTGAAGAAATGTTGTAATGCTAATTCGCAATTCATTATATAATTCCATTCAAAATAAAGTCAGGAAAAATAAAAATGAAGTCGCTTAATTTCGGTTTTAATTATCTATTCTTTAAATTTCCAAACTTTTCAAATACCTATTTTTAGTCACCTACATCCGCAACTTTTCCCCCCATTCAATCGATCTCGTATCTCTTACGGCATCCGTGATCCCATGCTTCAATAGTCAAGCAGCTCTGAAAGTGGTGTTATATCCAAGGGCTAGATCAGCTCTAGCCCAGGAAAGTTCTGCTCGCCTTCATCCACTAGCACGCCACAGAAATGTGACCCTGTTATGGGTTCCTGGACACATTGCTGTACCCGGCAATGAGAAGGTAGATCGCCTAGTCAGCTCCTGCGCCAGCCCTCAACCCATGCTAGGATTAGTAGGCACCAGGCACGCGATCGAATGAGCAGGCATACAACCGAATTGGCGAAACCTTAGTTAAAGAGAGAGTACTGCAAACAAGCAGAAAAAAGGTATATAGCAGACCCTGACCAGAGCTGTACACGACGGTTTTTGAAGAAATGCAGAGAAACGCTCAACCCTTTGGAAGGAGTTCTTCCACTGCAGGTTGAGCAGACAATTATCACTCATGAAAGCGGTAAAGGACCCTACCTGTTCCAGGTATTGGGAAGATTAAACTTCTTTGCCTGGGCAGATTTGCTGTATATCGCAGCATCAAGGGTCAGATATTTGACACCAATGAGTTTGAAGAGAAATTGCTATACTCAGTAAGCTGGTTAGACATAGTTGACATTGATCAGGGGTTGAAATAGGTTTGACAAGGAACAGTTTTTTAGGAGGCCATTCTGGTTTTTAGTGTTGCTCTTGTGAGGTCATCAAAAAGGGGTCAGAAGTGACCTACTTATTTGACTTCCTCCCGATCACTATTACTACTACATGACAGTGAAGCCAGATGAATTATTAATATGAATTGGATAGAATACCCACTTAAAAATTGCATATCGTCATACATCTCAACTCTCACATCATGTTTGGCAAAGTTCTGTAGGTGTTCCATCAAAGCATGTTCCAGCCTTTTATATAAAATATCCTTTGCAGTTACATCCTTGCCAGTCAGGTAAAATAATTGTTTCTAGAAATAGATTATATATAAATTACATATTTTAAGTAGACACTTTATTTCTAGCATACCATGTTAGAAGTAGCACCTGTAGCCCTGCAAAAGTAATAAAAATGTCAGTAAAGAACAAATATTAGTGAAGCATTACCTTACATATATAAATCAGCTAGTTCTTGATACAGATTACTGATAATGAGGTGATATGCATAATGCTTAACTGCCAGCTTCCATTTTGAAAGTTGTAGAAAAAATATATTTGGCCTCAGAGTCTGTTTCAAAAACAATATTACCTATAAGAGAAAATATGAAAAAATATATGCCTACACTGTTGAATATATTTCCATTTTCACTGATTTCCAGTTAATTTGAATTCTATATACAGGGTGGGCCAATAGTGCGTGGACCGAATATTGTGGGCTTTCTAAAAAAATTTTTTAAAATCTGTCACTTGATCATGGTAGGGACCCTTGAGGACTATAACGTAAAAATATTTTCACTTATATTTTGACGTTTATACAGGGTGATTCATATCAAACTTATATTTTTTGACTGGAACCCCCTATATACCGGGTTATTCACGTTATTCGAAACGAAGCATTATGGCTAAAGTGTTTGATAAAAAAGAAAATAATAATTTCGGATGGATAGGGACCCATTAAGGCTACATTTTAAAAATATTTTCATGTTATACAGGGTGTCCCCAAAAGACGAAACGTATCAAAGTTGTATTTAAGTGGAACACCCCGTATATTATTGCATATTTAGTTTCCTTGGTGAATTATAGTGTGACTTTATATGTATGTCATACATGGAACTTTAAACGAAGCGTTTAGGCGGAAATCACCATTTTTGGTATAAGTAGGTATCAGAAAAAAATTGAATATCGTAGCGATTATAAAACTTAGAAGGCCGTGACTTTGCGGTACGACTAAACATGAAATACGTCACCTCAGGTCAGACGGCTAAATTTCAATTCTTTTTGTACTTGGAGAAATCAGTAGATTAATTAGGGAAACTTCAATCACAGATAACTTGATTTTTTCAAGTGGGAATGCCTATTTTGGTTTAAAGAATCAAACATTTTTAATGGTTTTGGAAATTGCCAATCTCTAGTACATTGCAGTAACTAGTAGGCCGTGAAAAAAATCCATATCTGTCGAACTCCAACTTCACTTTGACCAAAGATATGTTAATTCTGGTAAGAGTTTGTTTGCTGTGAGTAATTTTTATAATCTTGTCCCTTTAGTCTAGTTCGTGTGTATTTTTCTACTAAGTTAGTTGTTTTCTTCTACCCGAACAGGTTTTTGTTTATATTTTATGGTCTGCTAGGTTGCTTATAGGTTGGAAAATCGAAAAACACCGATTTGGTTGAAAATTTGAAATTAAATAAAAACTATCAGAGATTGATATTCACAACCAGACATCATTAGAAAGGTTATCAAATCCTACATTTAACCGTATAAAAAAATTAGGCATTCCATTTGAAAAAATCAAGTTATCTCTGATCGAAGTTTCCTTAATTAATCGACCGATTTCTTTCATAAACTTAGTTGAAATTTGGCCGTCTAACCTAGGCTGACGCATTTCATGCTTATTAATACGGAAAAGTCACAGCCTTCTAAGTTTTATAATCTCTGTGATATTCAATTTTTTTCTGACGTCTACTTATACCGAAAATGGTGATTTACACCTGAACGGTTCGCTTTAGATCCCATGTGTGATATATAAAGTCACACTAGAATGGGCCTATACCGTGACCTCAAATTGATCAATTTATTTACTGCGGTATTATTTTTGATGATACATAGGACTGTTTACTGTAAAAAGTCAGCAGAAAACTTGATCCAAATGAGAATAACACTAAAAAGAAAATTGTACTGTAATTTGAAATAGCCGATGATGACGTCACCTGTAGGGAACCAATGAGAAGCGTCCTTTCTGTAGGGAACCAATGAGAAGCGTCCTTTCGTGGTCCGATGACTACGAGCGGATACTATTGTTTTGTAGCAGTGAGCTCTTATTGGTTCCCCCAGGTGACGTCACGACCTGGGCGGGAAGTGTATGGATTAAAAAAATTCAATATTTAGAGCAATTTTTTTCGGTTACAAATAAGATAGAAAAATTTTGTAAAATTATTTATGGCATCTACGTGGTGTCAGGGTTCGTTTAAGCCAATAAACCAAAAATGTGGTCTAAGCCCATTTACTACGGAATCTGAATATGCAATAATATACGGGGTGTTCCATTTAAAAAAACATAACTTTGATACGTTTCGTGTTTTGGGGACACCCTGTATAACATGAAAATATTTTTAAAATGTAAACTTAATGGGTCCCTATCCAACCGAAATTATTATTTCCTTTTTCATTAGAATTCTAGTGTGACTTTATGTATCTTACATGGAACTTTAAACGAAACGTTTAGGCGCAAATGGTTATTTGCATGAAATGTGTCACCTTAGGTCAGACGGCATAATTTGAATTCTTTTTGTACTTGGAGTAATCAGTATATTAATTAAGGAAACTTCAATCACAGATAACTTGATTTTTTCAAATAGGAATGCCTATTTTGGTTTAAAGAATCAAATGTAAAATTTGGTTAACTTTCTAACGATATAGTATTCTCGATATCAATCTTTTTTGGTTTTCATTTTATTTCAAATTTTCAGTCAAATTGGTGTTTTTTAATCTTCCTGCGTGCAAGCAACTAAGCAGGCCATGAGAAATAACCATAGGCCCGTTAATATGGAAGAAACCAACTAACTCAGTAGAAAGATGCAAACTAACTAGAGTAACGAGGCAAGATTATGAAAATTCCTTACAACATATTAGCACTAACCAGAAACAACAGCGGTAACAAGAACGCTCATTTTTCGCAGCCTACGAGCTATTAGCCAATTTCTAAAGTCAGTAAAAGAATATTTAATCAAAGGAAAACTACTAGTGATTGTTGCTGGCAGTAGAATATCTATGTTTTCTGAATACATTTTCATATTTAATGCCATAAAAAGGTAGCCATTTCCGTAAGTAAAAAGTGATACCTCTTCTCCTCAAATTCTTCAGTAGGTATTTATTAGCAAAATCGAGGAAAATGAAACTTGAATTGCGGTCTGCTTGAATTGTAAAACATAATTTAGTTTGTAGAAAACTAAATGAAATAAACAATTACAACATAGCGTAATTAAAAAATTCTAGCAATCATTTCAATAGATGTTCAGAATGCTCCAGTTAGAGATATCTTCACTTTTGACTTAACTGAACGGAAATGACTAATTTTTTTATTCCATTAAATGTGAAATTTTATTCTAAAGATGTGAGACTGTAAGCAAAAATCGCTGGTAGTTTTCCTTTTGTTTCAAAATTTTTAATCGTTTTTTAAAGTTGTCAGTCTCTAGTAGAGCTGAATAGCTGTGAGAAAAAAAACACTTCTGTCATACCCCATCTTCTCATTGACATTAGATATCATGCCGCTGTTGTATCCGGTTAGAGCTGATGTGTTGTAAGGAATTTTCATGATCTTGCCTCGCTGCTCTAGTTTGTTTGCATATTTCTACTAAGTTAGTTCGTTTCTTCCATATTAACGGGCTTCTGTTTATTTTTCATGGCCTGCTAGGTTTCTTGCACGCAGGAAAATTGATTTGACTGAAAATTTGAAATAAAATGATAACCAAAAAAGATTGATATTGAGAATCCTATATCGTTAGAAATGTAATCAAATTTTAAATACCCATGTGTACTGTGATGGAAGGGTTACGCCTACCAACTATAAGCTGTATGTATTTAATATACCTATCAAATAATTTTGTCCTTCATGTTCTACCTATAATTTTTGTAGTGACAACATTTATACAGGCTGATATTTCATCAATTTGTAAAACAATGTACTTCTCCGATAATAATAAACCCTCTGCAACAGTTTTTGTAAGGCATATTTTCTGTCAGGTGCTATTTTTAAAAAACTGCAAAGCTTTGAGGAATGTTTAGGATGGTGGTAAAATTGGCAACTTATTCTCTCTCACAAAATCGTAAACTTTCTTTGGCTGGACATAGGAATTCCTATAACATTTAAATCAACAGAAAACCTATTTGAACATAGTGTGCCAAAATATTTTCTTTTTGAGACCAACAGGATATTCTTAATGACAGTGGTAAAATCTAACTCAAATCACCAACAAATTATGATTTATTGATTTAAAGGAATGTCTATATTCATTGATATTAATACCACCTACATCTGATGTCTGGTTCATCGTAGTCAAACACTACAAAATAAAAATAAACGCAACCTGTTTCCTGCTGCCACTTCCACTTAAATGAACACTCAATTTACTTTGTATAGAGCAACCCCCGTTTACTTTGTAAATTTTCACTTAAGCTAGAAAAATTCACTATTAGGTCACCTTGAAGCGATTCTTGCAGGTCTTGATTCCCCTTCATTATCAAATCTATTCTTAGGTGTGCCCAGATGTGTTCTATTAGAACTGTATTTTTCTGTGATATTTCGGAGGTCCAGAAAACATTGTGCTTTAAAATAGGTCTTATCCTTGGAAATGTTTGTAAATGCTTGTCTTTATTCTTATAAATATAACCAGCCCTTACGAGGAATACCTTTCACCCACTTCTGTTTGAAATGCTCGTCTTGAGGAAAATTGAACACCCTAATATGTCCTTTATTGGAAGCACAATTGCTAGTGCAACCTGGTACTACACACTTAGCAGGCATCTTTTTATCTTTAGTTCGTTTGTGCAGGTAAATAATTAGAAACACAATTAAAAATCACCTTCCAATCTTCTTTTTTACTCTGGAAGATTACAGTAATGACTTATAAACAAATAAAAGCTCGGCCCGCTATTCAGTGTTGCCATATTTCAATGCTCCGGCCTAGTGAGTAGAGTCGGCCATGGTCTGAAGCATTTGTATTGACAAGCGGCTAGCCGTACCAAAAATTTACTTTGGCTCCCTGACTTCCGCATGCGCAGAGTACTAATGTCATGTTATGATTTGAAAATTGTCGCGCCTTATATTTTTAAACTTGAAAATGAAAATGTAATGTAAATTGTATTATTTTATTATGTGCCTATGTATTATACTTGAAAATAAAAATGTTATGTAAATTGTATTATTTTACTATGTGCCTATGTATTTAGCTGTGAGTTGATCGATTCTGCCATTGTGTATACAGGATATGTAAAAATTCGGAAAATCTGACCAGTCTTTTCCTATTTATTTCTTTTTTTTTTTGCATTTTCAATGACAATTTTCGCGGTAACTACAGCTGATACGTAAAAACTTTATAGTGCTTTTCTGCTCACAATTTTAGGATCTACAATTTGGTTATCTCAAAAATTCAATTTTTTAGGTTAGTTTCATCAGATTTTCCGAATTTTTACATACTTATACACACAATGGTTTGGCAGATTTGATCAACTCACTGCTAGTTTTTCTCTATGCACTATCTTTTATCATGAATAGAATTTTCTGAGATATCGATAATAAAAAAATTTCCCGTATGTAGACCACACTATATATCGATCTTTCATTTCTTTATAGTTGTAAAATTAATTAGTTTAATATACTTCGGTATTCGAAAAGGAATCAGTTTTAAAGTTATAAATGATCAAAATAAAAAATAATAAAAAATTTATTTATATTGAAATTCAATTAGTTCTATTCTGGTGGATATAAAAGGTTTAGCGCGATATAGTTTTTTTTTTTGTTTTATACAGACGTCTCTCTGTTGTGAATTTACTAGGGTGAGATTTTTTCACATGCAGCCTTAAATTGCAATGCTTTGAAAATAATGTATTGCATATAGTACATCTTGAAGCTATTTTTTAATCAATTCACAGTAAATAATAGACGATAGTTCAATTCCAATATTATTAAAACCTCAGACTCTCAGACGAAAAATATCAGCGGTACCTCAACCGCGAAATCCCAAAATAATGCGGGCCTTTTAGTTTTAGAGTTTTAGGTTATGTTCCGTGTCAACGTCAACTGTCAAAGTCAGGGAGCCAAAGTACACTTGGTACGGCTAGCTGCTTTTTTTGTATTGTTATATTGTTAAGTTTTTGGGTTTGTTAACTGTAAAAGTGGCTCGGTGTCGGTGAGCATCGACACAGAAACGCTTTTATTCCAACTGCACAACTGGTTATGAATCCAGGAACTGTGTGAGGCATATGTAAAACAATATTTTACACAAGGCCACCGATCTTCTTCAGATAAACTTTGCAATAGTGTTGGCCTGGGGGCACTCAATATACTTTCAACCTCACTAGTAAAATGGCTACAAACAGTAAAGAATCTACATCAAGCTCTCCAGTGAACGTTATTTATTCACAAACGACTGCTTCTGAACCAAACATAGAAAAGTTGGAAGGTCAGGAAAACTATAGCAGTTGGAAGTTTGCGATGAAGATGAGCCTTATCTTGGAAGGATTATTTGGGTATGTTGGTGGTTCTGTCGACGTGTGTTCTCAGCTTGATATTGAGAAAGACGTTAAGGCATTAGCTAAAATATGTCTTTCTGTTAAAACTTGTTGCTATATACATATTTCCAAGGCAAAGACTGCAAATGAGGCCTGGGATAATTTGAAAAATTCCTTTAAAGGACATAGTATGCCGACTGCGTTTGAATTAACCAGGAAGTTACTTAATCTGAAACAAGGAGACCTAGAAAGTATGGAGAAATATATCAATGAGATATTAGTAACTGCACAAAAGTTAGCTGATATGGGAGAGCCCATAGATGACACATGGGTGGTATTCATAATGATGAATGGAGTTATGGAAGAATATGAAACTTTAATATCATCTTTGTATCAGTCAAATGAAAAACCAACGGCTGAAAAAGTAAAAATAAGTCTATTAAATGAAAGCGAGAGGCGTAGAGTGAAGAGTAACCAAGTATCATTACCACACTCTACAAGTGCTTTGCTGGTAAATGAGGAGCATGGCAAGAGAAGTTCAGAAAGGAAAGTTTTCAAGTGCTATAACTGTGGCGATCCAAATCATAAGAAACCAGATTGTCCAAAATTGAAGGTATCCAGTCAGACTTCTAAGAAACCTGATTCTCAAGGCAAGCCAAGAACATTTTTGACAAAAGTTCAAGATACCGAATGATTAATCCACTCAAGTGCTACTTCGCATATGTGCAGGAGTAAGGAGCTACTGTCCAATCTAACTGAACAAGATGTCCAGATTGCGGTTGCAGATGATTCAACCATGAAGTGCTTATGAGTTGGTGAAGTCCAGGCAAACCTTGATACAGATGGTCAAAAGGACACTAAAATTATAACTAATGTTATGTATGTACCTTCTCTTTCTACTAACGTGTATTTAAATTTAGAGATTTTACCTTCTGTTAACATTTCTTATTTCCATTAGATTTCCTCTTTTTAGTTTTGTCAGTTTGTATTTTGTCTTGGACTGTTTCATTGTAATTATTACTAAAAATATGTACTACATTAACAACATTAATTCAAGCAGAATTTCATCAGTTTGGGGTTGATTACATGAACAAATGTGTCTAAAACAAACTTATCTATATGTATATTGATGTATTCTTTTGCATTTTCCATTAAAACTACTTTGTGCAATTGCCCAAAAACTTACTTTTATACCTATCGGCCTGAAATCAAAATTTTAACTATACCTATTATAAGGACTAATTTGAGCTGTGTACTGTGATGGAAGGGTTACGCCTACCAGCTATAAGCTGTATGTATTTAATATACATATCAAATAATTTTGTCCTTCATGTTCTACCTATAATTTTTGTAGTGACAACATTTATACAGGCTGATATTTCATCAATTTGTAAAACAATGTACTTCTCCGATAATAATAAACCCTCTGCAACAGTTTTAATGTAAGGCATATTTTCTGTCAGGTGCTATTTTTAAAAAACTGCAAAGCTTTGAGGAATGTTTAGGATGGTGGTAAAATTGGCAACTTATTCTCTCTCACAAAATCGTAAACTTTCTTTGGCTGGACATAGGAATTCCTATAACATTTAAATCAACAGAAAACCTATTTGAACATAGTGTGCCAAAATATTTTCTTTTTGAGACGAACAGGATATTCTTAATGACAGTGGTAAAATCTAACTCAAATCACCAACAAATTATGATTTATTGATTTAAAGGAATGTCTATATTCATTGATATTAATACCACCTACATCTGATGTCTGGTTCATCGTAGTCAAACACTGCAAAATAAAAATAAACGCAACCTGTTTCCTGCTGCCACTTCCACTTAAATGAACACTCAATTTACTTTGTAAATTTTCACTTAAGCTAGAAAAATTCACTATTAGGTCACCTTGAAGCCATTCTTGCAGGTCTTGATTCCCCTTCATTATCAAATCTATTCGTAGGTGTGCCCAGATGTGTTCTATTAGAACTGTATTTTTCTGTGATATTTCGGAGGTCCAGAAAACATTGTGCTTTAAAATAGGTCTTATCCTTGGAAATGTTTGTAAATTATTGTCTTTATTCTTATAAATATAACCAGCCCTTACGAGGAATACCTTTCACCCACTTCTGTTTGAAATGCTCGTCTTGAGGAAAATTGAACACCCTAATATGTCCTTTATTGGAAGCACAATTGCTAGTGCAACCTGGTACTACACACTTTGCAGGCATCTTTTTATCTTTAGTTTCGTTTGTGCAGGTAAATAATTAGAAACACAATTAAAAATCACCTTCCAATCTTCTTTTTTACTCTGGAGGATTACACTAATGACTTATAAACAAATAAAAGCTCGGCCCGCTATTCAGTGTTGCCATATTTCAATGCTCCGGCCTAGTGAGTAGAGTCGGCCATGGTCTGAAGCATTTGTATTGACAAGCGGCTAGCCGTACCAAAAATGTACTTTGGCTCCCTGACTTCCGCATGCGCAGAGTACTAATGTCATGTTATGATTTGAAAATTGTCGCGACTTATATTTTTAAACTTGAAAATGAAAATGTAATGTAAATTGTATTATTTTATTATGTGCCTATGTATTATACTTGAAAATGAAAATGTTATGTAAATTGTATTATTTTACTATGTGCCTATGTATTTAGCTGTGAGTTGATCGATTCTGCCATTGTGTATACAGGATATGTAAAAATTCGGAAAATCTGACCAGTCTTTTCCTATTTATTTCTTTTTTTTTTTGCATTTTCAATGACAATTTTCGCGGTAACTACAGCTGATACGTAAAAACTTTATAGTGCTTTTCTGCTCACAATTTTAGGATCTACAATTTGGTTATCTCAAAAATTCAATTTTTTAGGTTAGTTTCATCAGATTTTCCGAATTTTTACATACTTATACACACAATGGTTTGGCAGATTTGATCAACTCACTGCTAGTTTTTCTCTATGCACTATCTTTTATCATGAATAGAATTTTCTGAGATATCGATAATAAAAAAATTTCCCGTATGTAGACCACACTATATATCGATCTTTCATTTCTTTATAGTTGTAAAATTAATTAGTTTAATATACTTCGGTATTCGAAAAGGAATCAGTTTTAAAGTTATAAATGATCAAAATAAAAAATAATAAAAAAATTATTTATATTGAAATTCAATTAGTTCTATTCTGGTGGATATAAAAGGTTTAGCGCGATATAGTTTTGTTTTTGTTTTGTACAGACGTCTCTGTTGTGAATTTACTAGGGTGAGATTTTTTCACATGCAGCCTTAAATTGCAATGCTTTGAAAATAATGTATTGCATATAGTACATCTTAAAGCTATTTTTTAATCAATTCACAGTAAATAATAGACGATAGTTCAATTCCAATATTATTAAAACCTCAGACTCTCAGACGAAAAATATCAGCGATACATCAACCGCGAAATCCCAAAATAATGCGGGCCTTTTAGTGTTAGAGTTTTAGGTTATGTTCCGTGTCAACGTCAACTGTCAAAGTCAGGAAGCCAAAGTACACTTGGTACGGCTAGCTGGTTGTTTTGTATTGTTATATTGTTAAGTTTTTGGGTTTGTTAACTGAAAAAGTGGCTCGGTGTCGGAGAGCATCGACACAGAAACGCTTTTATTTCCACTGCACAACACCGTTTTACGGTGGAGTGTTCACCATAAATTTTTAGCTCTATACGTTATTAGAGCAAAAAATTGTAAACAAAATTTAGATGGAATGTCAAACTTTAATGAAGCTGTTATTGACAAATTTGCTTCAAATACGAACAAAAGGATGGATTTATACAATGTTTGAATCGTTAAAAGTTGAAACAATGCAAACAGTAATGAAACATCGTAAAAGCTTTTATTTTATTTCAGATCTGATTTGAATGGATATTCAAACATATATCTACCTTTTTAAATCCAAAAGATATTTTGATGTTCAAAGAAAATTTCATTCTGGCTCAGGGGAGGGGGTAGCTAGTGAACCCCCAACTCCAGTGACCACAAGCCGCCACTGGTGTGTATGTATATAATGTAAAAATTGTGTAATTATAATTGCTTTAGATTTAGATACTTAGTACTTTGGTCGTGTCTTAATACTTTGTTGAAACATGAATAAATTGAGTATATGTAATTTCTGATCGGATCTGGGTTGGAGGAATTGTTGTCATAACAAGTTTATTGAACTTGGACTGCTCACCTTTACATCCCTGTATATTCCAAATTGCCTGATATACATCAAATCCATGTTATGTTTTTTAATGTGTTGCCAGAAAATATAAGAGGTTTACATTAACCAGATAAGCTGTTTCATGCTAAAATGAAGAGCTACCCCCTTAGTGTTATTATATTATGATCAATTTACAAGCAACAATTTCTGAGATCTTACTTAGGATTTTTGTTTTTTCCTCCCTTTTATCTTTGATATTCAACTACTGTTTTGTGTCTCTGATGTTTTACCTAATACACCTACATATGTATTATATTTTCCGGTTGAAACCAAATGCTGTGAAATTGCGGTTGTTTTGTCCAATGAATTTTAAATAATCTTAGTATGTACTGTGTATAATATGTAAGTTTAATGTGTAATGTAACTGTATCGGTGATTGAACGGATGAGTATTGATTTGCTCATGACTATTGTATTTATTTCTGTGTATTGTATGTTATTGTATCTAGTGGCGGCTCGCCTTAAGGAGCCAAGGAGCCATGACACCACCACAATAAATCGAGTACCTAACTTCTTTAGTGCTACTTTTAAATATTATATTACATCCTATTTTTTTCACATTATTTAGCAAAAATGAAACATTCACAAAAATCCAATATATTATTGTAACATACTGTATATTGTCGTATTCGTGTATTGTGTATTGTCATGCATGATGTAAAGTCAAAGTGTTAGGTTAGATTTTTGAAGTGTAAACGTCATCGAATCGTCTTGAGTTTTCGGGAATGACGGTTGGCATTCTAGAACGTCATCGAATTCTCTAGATGGTTCGATGAAGTATATAAGGCGCCACGAGTAGCGTGGCAGTAGTTCAGTTCAGTTGAGTTGAGTTCTAGTTGAGATAAGGTTAAAAGATATTGTATTGAGGTGTAAAGTAAAACGGTGAAAGTAACGTCCAGTTTGATTCTTTGGTGAAGAAAAAGAAGCCGTCGTGACAGTATTATTAATTTTTCGCTAAACACACCCAGACTATTGCTTTGAAAACACGGCGCCACGCGGCGTGCGGTGTCGGATCTAAACTGCCAGCGGCCCCAATTGCCGACAATTCTGCTACAATACATCTAGTCGAAAGATTAAATGAGGTCGTATATAAGTAAGCGTTCACAGGCCATTTAGGCCCATAGCTTAGTGATGCGTTTCCATTGGCTCCTATCGCCTGCTGCAATCTCCCAGTTATTGATCTTCTTTTCTTCTAGGTCCTCTAATACTGCATCTCTCCACTTCTTCCTTGGCCTACCCCGCTTTCTTGCCCTCTCTGGCTGTTTCCATCCAATATTTTTGATTATCCTTCCCTCATCCATTCGTTTCAAATGACCTAACCATTGTAACCGTCGCGCTTTAATCTTCTGGCTTACCGGTGCCGCACCAAACAACCCGTATAGTTCTTCATTTGTTCGGCGCATCCAAATATCTCCAAGCTTCTTTCCTCCCAAAATTCGTCTCAAAACTTTTCTCTACCAAACATCCAATTTTTCCTGAAGACTTTTTTTCATAACCCAAGCTAGTCACCCGTACATCAATGTTGGTCTTAAAATTGTTTTGTGTAGCCCGAGCTTTGCATTCCTTGATATATTCTTTGACCTTAGTATCCTGTTCATTGACCCTAGGCATCTGCTGCTTTTAGCTATTCTCAGGCTGACCTCTATATCTTCGTTACAACTATGAGTAGACAACCCAGATACATATAATTTTCAACTGCTTCGAATTCCATTATCTGTCCTTCCCATATATGTACAATTAAATTGTCGTTTATGTCGAATGTCTTATGCAGTTTCATATATTTGCTCTTGTTCTTGTTTACAGATAGCCCCATGCGATTAGCTGCTATTATTAATTGTCTTGTTATTATCTGTAGTTCTTTCTTTGTCTGCGTCAATAGCACTAGGTCATCTGCATAGGCAAGGCATTGATGAGCTTTTGTGTAAAGAGTTCCTGTTCGATTAATCTGACTATCTCTGATTATTTTTTCTAACGCTAGATTGAACAGTACTGTTGACAGTGGGTCACCCTGTCTTAAGCCTCCATTAACCTCAAAGTACTGTGATACTGTTCCATTCGATTTCACAGCGCATTTTGTTTTCGACAATGTCATGTTCACCAATCGTATCAGCTTACTAGGTATTCCAAATTCTTTTAACGCGATGACCACAGCCTCTCTGTCTGTCGTATCATATGCAGCTCTGAAATCAATGAACAACATGTGCACTGGAATATTATATTCATAGCAATCTAAAAGAATCTGCTTAATTAAAAATAGGTGATCTCTCGTGGATCTGCTTTTTCGGAAACCAGCTTGGTACTCTCCTGCTATGTTCTCTGCGTGAATTTCTAGCCTTCTCTTAACCAGTGTTGCAAATATTTTATATGCTACATCCAAGAGAGCTATTCCCCTATAATTGCTGCACTCTGCTGAATCTCCCTTCTTGAATATTGGTATTATTATGGACTTGCTCCAGTCAGTTGGTAGAGTCTCCTTTTGCCATATTTCAAGTATTATTCTGTGGAGTTCACTTTGTACAAGCTCTCCGCCATATTTGAGATTTTCGGCCATAATGTCATCTGCCCCTGGACTTTTGTTGTTTTTCATGGCTTGTAACACTTTTAGTGTTGGTTGAGATTCTATTTCGTCTTCTATTATTTCTATGCTGAGTTGAGATTGAGTTGCCTCCCCTGTTTCTTTATTTAGTAGTTCTCTAAAGTGTTCCATCCACCTGTCCAAAATTTGATGCTCACCCCCTAGTAAGTTTCCTTGTTTGTCCTTGACATAAACAGCCTGCGGTTGGTATGCTTTCCTAATTTCTTTCATGTCCTTATAAAAATTACGTATTTCTTTTTTTCTGAAAGCTTCTTCAATCCTCTTCACTTTTTCTCCCTCAAACATCCTTTTCTGTTTCCTGTAAACTTGTTTCGATTTTTTCTTCTGCTTTTGATAGTTTAATATATCCTCTTCCTTATGCGACTGCAGCATCTTCTGTCTTAACCTTATTCTTTTTGTCGAGCTCACGTCTGCATTCACTATCAAACCACGTCTCTTTTTTATAGTGCCGTTGTCTACTAAGTGTCGTACATGTTGCTCTTTGAATTACATTTTTCAGATTGTCCCAACGTTCTTCAATTCCCCTCCTTTCATCCCTGTCTATTGAGCTGAACGTTTGACCTACTACTTTTCTATATTGCTGAACAACTTTTACATCCTGTAGCTCTTTCACCTTATACCGCCTAGCTCTCTTTCGTTTTGATCTTTTTTCTGTACTATAATTTATCTTCATTTTAGCCAAGACTAAGTAATGGTCCCAGTCTGACTCTGCTCCCCTGCAAGACCTTATGTTAGTAATAAATCTTGCAAATTTCTCATTTATTAGCACGTGATCTATTTGATTCGTTTCTATTTTGCCAGGTATCAACCACGTCCCTTTATGTATATCCTTTCTTTTGAAATGTGTGCTCATAATTTTCAGGTTATTCTCTATCGCAAATGAGATTAGCCTAAGGCCATTATCGTTACTTTCCATGTGTTTGCTTTCACCTCCTGTTATCTGTTTGTAAATGTCCTCCCTACCAACCTTGGCATTCGCGTCCCCTATCACCACTGTGACATATTCATCTGGTAACTGTTCCAGTATCTCGTTCATCGTTTCATAGTATTCCTCCTTCACCTCCTCATCCTTATCTTCGGTTTATCTTCGGTAGGTGCATGTATATTAATGAAAATCAAAGTCGTTCTATTCACCTCCACCCTTAGCACACATAACCTATCCGATTTTGCTTCAAAGCTTTTTATATTGTTTTTGAAACTTTGTTCTACTAAAAAACCTCCTATTCTCCCCACCACTTGTAAACAGGATATAATTACCTATATTGTTAATAGCCTTTCCTTTTAGGTCAGTTTCTTGCAAGGCAACTATATGCATTTTATATTTAGTGACCTCCCATACCAATCTCCTTAATGCCCCGGCTACTTGTAGACCCCTGACATTCCATGTACCAATGTTTATGAATAAGTCCTCCTTCTCCTTATTTTCTTGTTTCCCATGGTTAAATCTTCCGCCGTTAAGCTGTACCGTGTCCATAGCTTCAGTCGTCAACATTGCCTCTTTCATATTTTCTCTAATGGTTAGTTTTTTGCTCTTGCTTGCTCATCGCGTGTGTACTGCTTCTCTATACCTCCTTTGTTGTCATTCCATTTCCACACTTGCCCATCGATAATTAACTTCAGAAATCCTGATTTCACCATACGCCCTTTCATTCTCTCTTCTCTTGCTTTTTCTTAAATTAGCCTGTATTTCCCTTTCTCTCTTCGACAGATCATCATTTATATAAATTACTGACTCCTTATATGTTCTCAATTTATTTTTATTTTTCATAACCTTGATTGTCTTCCGTAATATTTAGTTCTAGAAGACAAGTTTTTTCACCAATTAGTCTTGCTTGTTTTATGTCCGCCTCAATGCCAATGCTCTGTTGAAGGAAATCTTTCATCTTCTTAGTTAACATCTTGGGATCGTCTTTGTTTAACTCTAAACCTTTGACTACTATATTTTTCTTTCTTTTATCTCCTTCTAGCACATCTATTCGCCTTTTTACTGCACTAAGTTCTTTCCGTAGTGATTCACTTTCAGCTCTTATTGCTTCATTTTCTTGTCTTAGGGTATACATTTCGGCCATAATTTTATCTTCTTTCTGTTCTATCTGATTCGTTTTTAGGGTTAGCTCTTCCAGCATATTCATAATCCTGTCTAATTTTTCGTTATCCATTTTCGTACTCTTATCTGGTGTTCGAGCAGTTTTCCGGCACTTTGAAAATATATCTGGAATCCCTGTCCCCTCCCTTTTGCGCTTACCTTCATCTGTTGAGTAATCGTCGCTATCCATACTTCCCTTCTTATTTCGTGCTCCAAATCCCCAAGTCCGCCTCTGTCTGCTAACCTGTGCGCGTCTGCTCGACACGACGGAACGACGCGGCTTGCGTTGGCTCAACTGGCGCTGAATTCCTAACACTTGAATTAACGAATCACGTTTCACGCGCAAATGTTCCCGCTCGCTACCTCCACCGCGATAGGTGCCTTGTTCGGGTCGACCCCTAGGAAACTCGGCACCTCTCGGTAGACTTGCTTGCTGTTTTTGTTTTTAACCGTTTAATTCACCTCAAAAACTACACACAGGAACGATTTGCCTATTCCAGGCCACTATACTCTAAAGCAATTCACTGGTCACTTATATAGATTTTAATTCACTCTAAACCCCTCCTTTTGGATGAAGACTTAGGAGTGAATTTACACTGTCTAACCATATTCGCTGGCAGGACCGTACTCTCTGCTCTAAATGAGGTCGTATTAAGGTATTAACCAAGACTAGATCTTGTTGTCGTTGTCGATTGGGAATATTCGGATTAATTTCTACTATCGTTTTGCGCCCCGACGTGAAAGTTGCAAGTTGTTTTAATAATATTTAGTGGTGACGCGTAATAAGTAAGGGACTATTGCCAAAATAAATAGTAATTAGCGATCTTTTTTTAAAGCCGTTTTCCACATACTCGATTGAGGAAAAAATTGAAATCAAGGAATTGGGAAGACCGCTTCCCGATTTAGATATTCAAAAAAATTAAAATCTGTCTAGTTCGTCGAATGTTAAAAGCCGAATACGGAAATTCAATCGAAATATGTACAATAAAAACAATTGGATTTGTGGATGTTTTAAGAAAAACGAATTTTTTGTTTCCCATGTGTTTTGTTTGGTGGCGATCCTACCTGGACGAAGAATGGAGTAACCGATTTAGTGCATCTATGGGAAAATTAAAACGCATGAAAATTCCAGGGTGCATGTAAATAATAGGTTTAGCTTTGCTTGAAACAGAGGAATCGGTAAACAAAGGAGTATTCCGAAAACTAATAAATTTTAGTTCTCAGTTAGGTAGGGATTTAAAGGATGATTTTAGCAAAGCGACGGTATTTTAAGGACCCTCTAAAACAATTATAATATTCAAATTCAAAATGGTTATACCTTGTTTTCACAATTGATGACACCAAATGAGTACAAACTAAACAAAAGCAATATTGTCAGGCACCCCTCTAACAAACCTATTACAGGTTGGCAAATTGTACTGCGATCAGGGTATGCATAAGCTATGCATGAAAGCCATTATTCCTCCATCTAGTGCCCAAACCACTTAGATATCTTCATGGCGATGGTGCCATCATTTGAGGTAACAAGGTATAGGTGAGGGGTTCCATTCCAAAACTCATCTTGTCCACTTGACATAATTTTTCACAAAGTGCGAAAAACCTTTTTAAAGGAGGTACAGAAATACGAGGTAACCAAAAATTGACAAGTGAAGGCATTACCACAATGGGGGTAGTATTTCAGCACTGATTCAAATCTTGTTTTCTTCATGTCAGAGATATTTACAATAATAAAATGGATAAGGCGAGTTTTGACATATTAGCTTGGATAAAGCAAGAATGATAATAAAAAGTGTCATAAGAGTAATGTTTATATTAATTTAATGAAAAATCTTTTAAATCTCTTCCTTTTCCTCGTTCGACAGGTAAACAAAAAGATTCATTATTACTTCCCACACCGCTAGGTGAGGGGAGTATTGTGATCGCGAAAATTTTAGATTTTGATATAATATACTTTTTGGGCGTTTTATGATGCCTACATAACGAAAATCCACGTCACTCATTTCCGTCGGTCTGTCTGTTGGCGTTGTTCTAGCCTCCTAGTCTCAGTAACAGCTGCATAGATTTTGATGAAATTTGGGCAGCGATGTGGTGTAGGGTCGTAGTAGGTAATGTGGCTACAATTTTGAATATCGGTGCATGGGCGGCGGGTTGTAAAGCTGAAAAATTTGTTCTACTCATAATAGGCTGTCTACTGACTTAAGAAAGAAAGACTTAGCAGTACACTTTTTAAGGTCCATCCGAACATTGCTTGTGTATTACAGGAACCAAGGGACCAATTTCGGCAGAGTATTACCACTTTGGTGAGGATGGAAAACGTGTCTAATTTTTAGAAATCGTCTCAGTAGCGGCGCAACAATATTAAAAAGTCTAAAAACAGCTCAAACTTTGTTTTTAGACGTTTAAGCGGTTCCTGATCATTTTCTACTTTTTCTGGGGTAGGAGTGAAATTGGGATGATTAAGGGGTGGGGAGTTGTAGAACTGAAATTCTTTTGTATTCATAATAGGCTGCCCATTGACCTGTGTAAAAAAAGACCTAGCGGCATAATACACTTTTTTGGCTCCATCCGAACATTGCCTTGCCAATTACAGAAACTAATGGACTTAAACTTTCTAATGCATACAAAATACATACGAGTATTACTTTGGATCGTTCTGTATTGTGTATGTGGAAATTTTTAAATTGACTTTATTCACATTTTGACACAGATTTATTAGAAATTAGTTTTTAAAAAGCGTTTCAGTGGCGGCGCGAGAATAATAAAAAAACAAAATATAAAAAACACCTGAAACTTCGTTTTAGGGGTTCTTGATCGTTTTTAAAAATTCTTGGTTGGGAGTGAAATTGGGGTGGTTCGGGGGTGGGAGTTTGTAAAACCCAAAATTGTTGTATTCATGATAGATTGTCAATTGACCTGTGAAAGAAGCACCTAGTAGAATAAAACACTTTTTGCAGTCGGGCGAGTGATGATTTGGTTGCAGGGGCATCTAGACTATAATTTCATGCTGTGGAAAAATCATGGCCGGATCAACCATGGGACTAAAGGGGCTGGAGCCCCGGGCCCCGCGGTTTAGTGGGGCCCCGCGAGGGCTATATTATGTTGTTATTATTATTATTATGTTATGTTACTTATAAAGGCCCCTTAAGACTATAATAGCCCTGAGCCCCATAAAACCTCAATCCAGCGTTGGGGAAAATAATAAAACTGGTATTATCAGAATGTGTGGGAAGTACCTAATGAGTCAATCAACTACATTTTCTATATTGTGGCCAAAAATTTTCTGAAAATACTGTCACAATAATTCTACGTCTTTGTTACTCAACAGCAAGTCAAATGGCTCTGAAGTTGGTTGCTTGATGCATAATAACAATGTGCAATCATGTCACATAAATGCTGAATTTCTATTGGTCGCCCCCGATAAAGCAAGTTTTGGAATGATATAGGTGATGGATAAGGCAAGTTATGGATGACACAGCAACTTTTGCATGTTTTTAACATAGGAGGTGGAAACTTTTGACATGTTTAAAGTGGACCATCACATAGGTGACTGTTCATATAAGGCCTAGACATCGCTATCTCATCTATCATTTTTTGTAAAAGGAGGATAAGGCGAGTTTTGGAATGGAAGCCCTCGTAAGGTATTGAAATTTCTGTATCTCAAAGTGAGATATAGATTTTCGCCAAACATTTCCTCAGTTTTTTGGGAGTGGTTGACTTCAACTTAGGAAAGCAAGACAAGTTAATTAACAAACGTTTAAACCTTGACAACCTAACTAGTTTAGTAAAATAATGCTGTTGGTTTTCACCAGCACATTTCCTCAGTCTAGGGAAGGTCTTGTTGGATTTAGGATGTCAAACCGTAAAAACATAAATACCTGCCAACTCAATACATAATTATTATATTGAATTCACTTTAAAAGCTTGGAAGTAGATCATCAATTACTAATTACCATGAGGATTAGATTTCCATCCTTACTCTCCAAAGCAGCTTCAAGTAAAGAAATCTTATCCTTTAAATTCCTGTATTCAAACAAGGAACTTTTTTGACCTTTTAACAGCCTCTGTATTGTAACTTCAATGGGTGGTATATCCTTTTTACTGGGCTTTGCAGCAGCTAAAACTAAAAGGCCATCAAAACAGTTCAGCTGAAGTTTTCCTCATTTACCAAAATTCAAGCAAATCTTTGAAATAAAGGAGTGAATTGGGAGTACACAACTGTCTTCACTTGATTTGAACATGAAATCAACCGGTTCATGAAGTACCTAAAATAAGAAACAAATTGGACATTCGAAAATTTCAGATGAATGTAATATCACTTCATCCTCGTCGTCGTCGAAATTAAATACGCGCAATGAACCAGACGTCCAAAAATGATCTGCATTTGAACACCCCATATTCTCAAATACACATAAAAAACAGGTTAGCCACAATTTCACACAAAAAACAGATAAGGTTGAAGTTTTTACACAGGTTATTTATCTTCACCACATCTTCACCGTCGGTGATCTTCCATAGACAAAACCACAAGACAAAACCATAGACAAAACTCGTCGACTTTCTCGTATAATATAGACACTCATCTCTAGTGTTAAAACATTTGAACTGATTTCTGCGCCATCTGATCGGTTGGTGTCGCTACTAAAATTTAGGCGGTAATTTTAAATCGGGGATTCGTAATTCAGTTGCCAGGAATAGCCTCGAATTTAGTTTATAATCTCTATATAAAGCCACATTTAACTTTGAAATACACTATAGCAGTATATGTCAAAGTTATATGTTGCCTTATAACGTGACATATTCTTTTGCGGTGCTAAATGAAATGAAAAACAATAAATGCTAAAAGTGTATTTATTAAGAATTGTATATACATATAAATAGATATTTTCTATTTCGATATAATTGTATACATATATACAAATTTGAAAAAAGTCTAAAAAGTAAATATCTGCTTAAGCTAGTAGTTGTACATAACTTAAAATGCACTGTACTACAAAGAACTTGCTTCTATGTTAACAAATTTGGTTATGGTGTATGGTTCAATGTCAGATAAATATTAAATTCCTGAATAATCAATTCCTAATAAATCTAATGTTCGTAATAATTTTCATCTTGCGAGGTTATAAAATTTAATATTGAAAGTAAGGTAGGTATACAAGTACTCTTTAAAATGTTACCTTTTAGATGGTATATCGGTAACGCAATATTATGCAGTCTCCTTCGCATCCAAGGTTGAATACAACGTTGGTAGAAATGTTTTTCGCAAATACATTGTACAACTTCTTCTTGTCCATGTTTTTTAATGCATCAATTCCCAATCCATTCAAGCCAGACCTTGCGCACCTATAGTAATGCACATTATCATTTACTTATACAAAGGTTTTTATAATATAAATTTACCTCTTCATCCTTTATAGGTACTGCATCCAGGCAAGCAACAACTAAAAACCAGTTTCGGCAAAATAATGCAAACGCACAATGCAGAAATGAAAAGAAAATAAGAAAATTACCTTTTCTCACGAAAGACGCTTTCAAATTTCTAGAATCCAAATTTCAGTGACAAAACGTGACAGAACATTTTCAATCACGTGACTTTGACAGTTCGGCCAATTTGATTTTGCGTGGAAGTAAAACAGAAATTTTTCATGATCTGGTATGAACTTTTTGTAGTTTTTGTTGAAAAAAAAAATGGTGTTATATAAATCCCTAAGCGGTGACCGGTAAAACACGAGGATAAACTACAGAGATAGTAGTGGCATTGATCCGTATACTCTTAAACCTACCGATAGACTTTGTAAACTTCTTATCACAGTTTTTATATGGGGCAGCAATTGAGAGCATTCAAAAGTTTGAAAACTTTTTAATACCATAAAATTTCTGGTCCACAGAAGATACTACACTATTTATGAGAGATGCCTAATTATAATGTACAGCGATGTAGATGTTGTAGGAAGAGTAAGCTATAATTGATTTTGTTGCAACTTTACCAATTTTATCCATATATTTAATCTTTTTTTTTAATACAGTGTACACTTATTTTTAGGTGAGAGAGTGTCAGAAATTTAATGCAACACTATTAAAAGCATGAATAATAGTCATAAATGATGAAAGTGCTGCATGTAAGCATTGCACATGTATGGATCGTCTAGAGGAAGTATGCTAAATTATCACTGGTACTACCTTTAAAAAATGCATAATTATTATCTATCTTGTCAGTACTACATTTGAAAAATGCAGGATGTGTTTCATTAAGTACATAAGTTGGACAGGAGGCTAAAACGAAGGCTTCAGTTGCAGTTTCTAAATTAACTGGAGGAAAAGTGATCAATTTTTGTGATACATTTTTACAATATATAATATATGTATATATATTGGAGGAACATCAACAGTTTACCCAGCTTTATAAGAACACTATATATATGACTGTTATATATAGTGTTCTTATAAACTTACATAGCTCGGATGTTATGTATGAACTATGAATTATAAATAAATAATAAAAGTTCGAATGGGTGGCATTTATTAAAAAAGGAAATTTAAATTCTGTAACTGTTTAATGCATTTTAGCAGCAAAACATCAAAAATCATTTTTTCAGTACAAATATTTGCCGTAAGACTAGTGGGATTATAAAAATCCATAATCATAAACAAAATAAATTTATTCCTCAAAGACAAAGATACATGTATATATCTGTACCTATATTATGTTCGACTCATACAAAAATTGATATGAAAGTAACTACAGTTACTAAACAAAAGCATGAGACATTTTGTTACAGACTAGTGAAAGAACATATCAATGGGCTAGTATCATGAATTTTTTTTATGATTGCATATGATAGAGTATGGCATAAGAACCTTCTCAAATTTTTCCGCGATTTTTTTGAGCACGGGAAAATCGAGAAAATGAGGAAAATATTTGAATTTCGCTAGGACCGTGACGTCACGGCCCTATAGGGGAACAGCCAATCGGAAGACGGATACGTGTGCTGTGTTGTCGATCTACCTGATCTGAGCGAACATACGGCTGACGTTTATCGCCTTGTGTTCCGTGATCCAGCGGCCATGATCTGGGTAGTAGAGTCGGCCATGATCTAGGTAGGAGTGTCGGCCATGATCTAGGTTAAGGCTCGTGTGCTCGTGATCCATTATTGACAGCTGACATGTCATCCTATCTATGTTGTGCATCTGCGTTATGTGTCGTAGACTGTATTATTTGTCGTGTGTATTGTTTTTTCGCTTTTTGTTTATAATCGGTTCCTGTTTCACAGGTAAAGGTAAGGCACACTAATGCTGAAATGTAACAACTTCTTAAAAACATTCACTGCACAATAACTAAAGACAAAAGTGGACGCGTCGATGACAGGCAATCCATAAAATTATAGGGTTAGGTTTCATTTCATTTGACAACCTTCTTTCACGTGGCACAGCCAAAAGGTGAAACGGATGAAACCCATAGGGCACCCCCTTACGAAACTGACGCCAGACAGAGCATAAAACAGTAGTTTGTTCCGTGAAAATTGGGTCAGTACCGCGATTTGGTAATTTATCGTGGCAACAATGCACTGCTAACGTATGGCGCCTTTCGCTGTCATTGGCTAAATTTAAATTCTTTCTTTTAAACTTTAAAACGAAATTACTAGTGAACAAAATGATGCAGGGGGTAACGAAATGCATCAATACACCTATTTTTGTATACACTAAGGGGTTACAATGATTTAATCATTGTTTTCAGACCCATGATACTAGTCCGATTTCCTGATTATTTAGGAAATAACACAAATAACAGATTTAAATATTTGGCTAACAGTTTCTTTCTCTGTATGAGAATATACCTACATAAAAATGCTGAAATGATTACATTGTTATTTGTACATGACCAAACTATAATTTTTTGTTGCATACTAAATACCAATTGTTATTAGATATATACACACAGACACAACAAACTATATTATATATAAATAAAACAATCAAATGTACATTTTTAATTACTTTTATTACGATATATCACAGTCTACAAATTCCCGCAGTTTATAGGTGTTGCATGCTCAGATTGAGTTCCAACTTTTTCTCAGTATATGACTCTTGAGGTTTATATAATAATATGTGGAGACCTTGTCTCAGATTTTAGTCAAAGAGTAGATAACATATTTCTGGAGATAGCTGTACCTGATGTTATAAGGTATAAGTCTATTGTTCCCTTTCGCTCCTCACTGGTGTCTTGCAGTAAATTAATATATCGATGCACTAATAGACAATTTTTGAAACAGTACTGGGTGCTATATCAAAATGATATGCCAAATGCTTAAAGAGCAAGTTAAGACATAGTTTCATCCCCGGCAAGCCAAGCATCCGGAATTGATCTATGAAGTATATGGTCACCCTAGTATTATCATTATCTCCAAGATTTTTCATTTATTTCAAACTGCTCCAATGTTCCTTCTAATTTCTAACATTTGACTAAATCACTGGCCAAAAGATCTGTTTGAGTAGAAGGAGTTGCTGTTTATTTGCTTTAATCAGGGCTTTAATACACTATCCTCTTTGTTACTAGTTCCAGGTACCAATGTCGTCAGATTTAATGCTTCAATGTCCAGCTATAAAAATGATAAATCAGTAAATCCAAATGTTCCCTGTGTTTTCCTTTGGATAAACTTACCTTTTTTACTGGGGCATGTTTAATTGTAGGTCTGTGTCTGCTTACTTGAGTTATTGTGCCTCTGCCTCTTCTAGGGTTATGATAACCTATACTGTGATTCCTATTATTACTCTGAGGTGATTCCTTATCCTAATTATGTGGTGCACCTAGAAATTGATCCATCAGTTAAACATGCAACATTCTATAAGGAACATTATACCTATTACCAGTTATAAAGTGCCTAGAGCAAATTCTGCCATATTTTAGTGAGCTATCACTCAATGGGCCCTTGAGTCTTGAGTACTTCATCGACATTTCGCGGCGCTTTATTGAAAGGAAGATAAGTTTTTTTGCCAGAATTGTTCTGCTGATCTTGTTTCATGGAGTAATTTATCACTGTACATCGAAGGCATTCTTAATATGTAGTATGTTATCATTAGTAAAAGTCTGTAGCGGTATGTTGTAGCCATATCAGCAAGTAACTGAGAAAATCAGAAAAGAAAATACAAAATATTAAGTATTTCTCTCCTCTGTGATAAACTCTGGTTGTCATTTTGACGTAGTCATTGACATTCTAACCTAACCTTAAATGAAAATGAACTGACAGCTTATGTTTGGATAGCGGCCCTCTGGCGCTCGGTGTCACTACTATTCGTACCAAAACTTTGTTTGACCTTGAGCATTTAAGATAAACGGCTATGGAGGCAGCCGCTATGCGGCAGCCGCATGTTTGGCGATTGGTTCTGTCAAAGTCAAATTCGCATCATGTAATGTCAGCCATAGATAAAAAATTTTTGGGTTGGGTTAGGTTATAGATGGGAAACTGACCTTCAGCGCCATCTCGCGTTTGGAGCAACGAAATAATGATATACGGGGGCGTAAGAGAAATACCTGACTACGAGGGCGATTAGAAAATTTCAGATAGAAAATTTTGTGGTGATAGTAAAGTTCTAACACGGCCTAAGTCAAAATTTACAATTTGCCAGACAGCCACACAAATATCATAAAGGAACTATTTCAGCGCTAGATATAGGTTTTAGGAGTATGTCTGCGCTAAAAACAGCACTTTATAATTGTTTCTATTTGTCTGACAAAATGCAAATTCTGACCTAAGCTAATGTTAGAACTTTACTGTAATATTAAAAAGACAGGTTAGCAATTCCACCACAATACTGGTGGAGCCATGAAATTAAAGTAGAACAGTAAGGTCCACATAGCTTCATTATTTTCTAATAAAACATGATACAAGAAAATAAAAACGATAAGTAACAGTAAATTGAATAATAATAAGGATGATGATAATAATAACTCCTGATGCACACTCTTGGCAGTCACTGCTGCTTGTAGCAGTTTTCTGTCCTTCGGTTTCAGTGCTGATCCCTTGAGACTGTCAAAGGTTTTGTCAATGAACATTAACAATTCTATTCCAGCCTGTTCCATCATACCTGGAAGCAAACATTGGCAAATGTAATCTTGGTGTACAGTACAGCTACATATGAATCAATATAATAATAAGAATAAATACAGAAGGTGTGGCATTCAAATGTCCATGTTGATACCAATCATAAGAAAAACTATGATTATGATGGCGAATGACTCCTACATTAGAACCCAATGTTTAGGTGACCATTTGGCATTGAGCAAAAGGATCTTCAGAGTATAATAGATGTTCAATTATACAGTCACAAAAAACTGATTTGTTGAAGCTAATATCTCCATATTTGTACAGTGCAATAGATGAATGACGACATGACTGGTAAGGCAATATGAGGTGCATTACAGAATGTCCCCAGACAAGCTGCATGTATGGAAATGGTGGAAAGTAGACCACAGTTCATTGAAAAGCTCACATCTAAAACCAATTTAGCTGTTACAATTTTATGTTTTATGGATTTTTGTTGGCATGACCCTAAAAATTAACCCAAAAATCAGTCTTATATTTTTCTTCTGAGCCCAGACTTGCCTACCAGTATCAGGCAACCTACCCCATGTGACGATGATACATGACTATAGTCAAAAGTGTAAAAGGGCTATATATATTATATGAAATACATCTAACCTTGATTAGGCAACTACAGTGATGGATTTGCATTACCTTTAAGTTGGATCTTCGTCTCTTGTGTATTGGTCGATCTGCCTCTTTATCCTCTAGTCCAAAGTGCCTGTCACAGACTCGATAAGCATTTCTGACTTCTGTTGGGGTTTTCTGTCGAAGCTTCCAATTTCCAACCAGTATTATCCAGCGACACCTCGGCAATCATAAATCCACCCTAAGTTATGTGAATTGAAACTTTTAAACTTTAAGTGTCATCACAAATGTGATATATTACAGAATTAGTAGCAATGAGGCACCCTTGTTGTGCAAGGAGAGCCCTGTTTTTGTGGGAGCACTGGGGGCCCTACTCTGCCTACCAGGCTGACGTATTTACAAAATTACAAATTTATAAATTATTTATAACCAAACTTATGGAAGTCGACAGTCGACTGTCAAGTAGCTTTAGGGTTAGGGTGAATGACCATTTTGGAGTATATGAATTTTGACATAAAACGGCTGAGTTTCCCACGTATGATGTCAGCAGATGCAGCAGCATGTCCGCAGCCGCAGCCAGGGGGTGTTCCTTAGACAAGGAAAGAGAGAGGACGGAACCCGCGACTGACATTTCTGATACCAAATGGCACCAAAGCGCTATTCCCAGTGGCGTAACTAATGGGATTAACGTTCTGGTTGAGCTATTTGTAGAAATAATCTTTTTCAAATAAAATTTAATGAAATATTGTTATTCAGGGTTTCTATATGGCCAATTTCGCCATCCACAATTAAAACTTAAGTGACTAACATTACCGTAACCGTGATTTTCATTCGACTGCTGTTTTGTGGCCAATAATATATAAAAATTGATAATGTATATATTTTATTCAGTCATGAACATGTTATGTTCATTTGCAGTATATGACTGATGGAATACACGATTATACTTCTACCCAGAAAGAAAAAAACTGCTTGTAGTTTGTAGTAAATCAATTTTTTATTATTAAAGAACACATAATACCTATAGTATATTTATATTTATTGACATTATGTTTATATATAAAATACTGTCTATTACATACTGTAAACAGAAGCAGCAATAAAACATTTTTGTTATTATAGATTAGCTTACGAGATTGAGGAATTTGATGCCTTCAATCTCGGAGTCCCCATATGCAGTAAAAAAATCTACTTGCTGTTACGCTGTTACTTGCTGTTTGTAGTGTGTAATGAAGAGCAGTATTTTTAATTACTCCAACGAGGCTTTTTTATACATAACTTCTTTTTGCGACGGTGGCAATAATTCATGAAAAAGCTGGGGGGTTAAACATAAAAATTATCTCAGACATGAAATAAAGTAAGTTTTGGGCTAGAAATACAAAGGTCCTTTAATCTTATCCAAAATCAAAACATTTACAAAATTAGAAAATGACCCCTAGATTAGCTAGTAGTAAATAAAAACGAACAATTCATTCAATATAGGTGAGGTCCTATAACTTACATAGAAATTACAACTCTATTTTATCACTTAACCCCTTGCTTCCAGTAAGTTCTAATTTATTGCAGTTATGTATTTACTTATGGGGAAGTTTGGGTGAAACTCAGTATTGTGTGCTTCAACAAAAATAATTTTTTTGTAGGAACGTGGCATTTCGCTTGCTCCTACAATTGATGGCAGTCAATATTACAGTCACGAAGGTCAAAAACTACCAATATTTTACTGCCCTTTAAACAGAATCATTTTTGTTAATTGGCTCCGAACTGGATTGTCCTGTTGTGATCGAGATTTTACAATAAAATGGATTCTGATATTTAAGTATTTCGTGCATACAGCTTTTATTAAAAAATATATATGATTTACATCATTTTCTAATACGTGACGTTCTAAGCAGCTGAAAATAGGGGTGCCTAGAAAACTTGATATTATTTTGCTTATCAGCAAAGGTACAAAATGTTTGGTGTGAATACAATTTTCATTAACTCTCAGAAAATGTTCCGATTTCAAACATATCTTGATAACATCATTTGATGGGTAAGTCAGACCGCCGTGGCTTTTAAATTCAATTAGGGAATTGAGAAACCGATCTCTAGTACCAATCAATGCTGTGACACATGTTTCACATTTTATTGTTTTTTGTAATTGGTGCGAAACATAACCAGCAATATATTGCACAATTTGGGACGAACATTCACTTATCACAGGTGCATTCATGATGTAGTCATGATCCTTCCAAATAGTTTCTAGATCATCAGAAGGCTCATTTATGTCTATTAAACTATGGTTAGATAAACTACTATTAATTACATCTTCAGACCTTACATTTTTTGTAGAACTACTTAGAATAGGGATTTGATCTAATGGAATACAGTTACCCATACCGCCCTCTCTAATTTCTGCTCGAACCAGAAGCCTTTTGTAAGCAGCTAGAAACTGTCGAGCGGTTGCGTTATTATTCCAGCCACCTCTTGATCTAATTGACGAAAAGAATAATTCTAAATGATCTTGACTAATCTTATACAACGGAAGGTACAGTAATGTTTTTCTCTCAGAAACAAGTTCTTTGTACAATCCTAAAGAACTTGATAATGAAATTATTAATCCAATAAACCCAGTTTTTCTGTTAGACATGATTACTTGCTCATTATTAGATAATTTCAACTTTGAAAGATAAAAAATTGCACTATTGATAAATTCCGCAGATCGATCTATATTTTTTTGACATAATGCTTTTTTATAACCTGGTGCTACTAGGGTTCTGCTGTTTAAAATATCGAAAATGCTATTTACAATTCTAATAAATTTAACTGTTGCCTGACTACCTTTAAAATCCTCAAGATTCAGCTTTTTTTCGCAATACTCAATAGCATCGGCTACTGATGCACTAAGTAACTGAACTGCAAGCCGAACCTTCATTTTTTGTTT
This sequence comes from Callosobruchus maculatus, assembly GCA_951848785.1. Lineage (NCBI taxonomy): Eukaryota > Metazoa > Arthropoda > Insecta > Coleoptera > Chrysomelidae > Callosobruchus > Callosobruchus maculatus. The sequence continues at coordinate 9,064,098 of CATOUR010000139.1, forward strand.
TAAAAAAATAATATGAGCGCGACGTAACTTATTCCCTAAATGTAAGCCCTCGCTAGTTTGCAGCTTCTCTAGAAGCGCTATGTATTTCCATTGAATAAAATTGTTATCACAATCAATTAGGATTTTCTTTTCACCAAATGCATTGCGAACAAGTTTTATCATATGACATGGATCATAAAAAATATATACATTGTGATCTGTAACTCTGAAACTTGTCTGTATATTTGAAATGTTAAATAAGAATCCAAAGTTATGACACATAGCGGTATTAGATGGAGCACCATCGAATGTGATTGACATAACTTTGGCTCCCGTATCTTCAATCAGATGGATGCATTGAGATACAATTGAATGTTTTTGACTGCCATTCAAAGAATCTGTAAGAAAGTAACCGACAGGTAATTTCCAAGTTCCATTGATGCAAACCAACATTATAACAAAAGCTTCTTTGGCTAAAGCATTAGAGTCATCGTTTAAATTTGTACCACAGTTCACATAACCATGGAATTTTTTTCCATCCCATTCTAAATGTTTCCGTATGGCTATTTCATCGATAATTAATGAACAAATTATTGGTCTGTCAGATGATTGAACCTTATTTCTTAAGGTATTTATTGATTCCTTGGTATAACCAGGCTCAGCATCCACATTCTGAAACCATTTAGCAATAGTTTTGCTATGCGGGAGACAAGTGTCAAAAACATCTCTCACATAGTTGTATGCCTTTGGTGAAAAAAAATTTAATGTCAGGGCAAATTTCCTAAGTTCAGGTGAATATTGAACATTTCTCCCCATTTTTCTGTTCAATATTTCTATATTAACCTTGCTCATATTTTGAACTAAAACTAAATTTTCTTGAGATAGTAAATTTTGTCGCTCTAATTCCTCAGCAATTATTTTTAAAGAGGCTACTTTTTTGTGTGCTCTTTTCAGTGACTGACCAAGGGCACGGATTTTTTTCGTTTTTTCCTTATTCTTATCTTTTTGCAGCAGCAGTTCTCTTCTAAGTTTCTTTTTCCGGGGAGAGTCGTCCTGTGCAGCCAGAGCTGAGGTTGATGGCGATGGTTCTGGATGAACATCACGTTCACGGGGTCTTTTTCTTTCTTTTGCCTAAAATAACAGAGCTGTATATTAGACAATGTTTGAAACATTATTTCCGAAAGAAAGACAGAACAAATTAATTTATGATTTAAGTAGATGTGAATGAGTGACTGAATCTTATAGGAAAAGTGACAGTAACATTTTGTTTTGATTTCGTATCGAGTAAACACACCTAAATATAGTTGTTTAATAATGTAACTGTAACACAAGAAATTATTACATTTTTGAGGTTAGCTGCCTTTTGATTTTCATAGCTATCAATTTTTAAATGGTTATTCAGCCATTCGTAATCGTATTTCTCCTTACTTTATTGCACTGTTTATTTTGGAAACGTCATCACTAATACTCAAATATAAAACCAAATTTGAGACCATAAATATAGAATATAGGCATAAGACATAAGAATGATTTTAAATTAATATCACACCCAAATCATAACTCATTAATGATCCAATTATATACAATGGAGTGAAGATTTATAACAAACTTCCTCCTCACAGGTTTTAGTGAATATCCCAAAAGTGTTGTTTGTTATTATATAGCTTTGTCAATAAGAATCTTGTAAATTCTTAGACTATAAAGTATATCGATCTATCTATCTATCCATCTATCCATCTATCCATCTATCCAACTATCCATCTATCCATCTATCCATCTATCCATCTATCCATCTATCCATCTATCCATCTATCCATCTATCCATCTATCCATCTATCCATCTATCCATCTATCCATCTATCCATCTATCCATCTATCCATCTATCCATCTATCCATCTATCCATCTATCCATCTATCCATCTATCCATCTATCCATCTATCCATCTATCCATCTATCCATCTATCATAATCCTAGAATGTTTATTATTTTAATATTGATTAAGCGTAGACAATGTAAGCTAGGAATTATAACTTACAATTTTTGGACGTAAGTATTCCGGAAGCTCGTCAAATATGGTGGGGACTGCTCCTTTCAGAAGATATACTTTTTGATTTGTTTGATGAAGGAAATTCTGTTCAAAATGCTTAGAACAAAGCCTATCGTTGCTTGTAGGCTTCCAACCTTCGATCCTCATATTTTTGATCCATAAATCATGTCTAGGAAGATCTTTAGGAAACCTGTCGAGGAAGAAAGAAAATTAATTTTATTATTCATACAACTACAAATAAAGGCCACCCTTGAAATGCACACCTTGTATAAGGGTATTGGTATATTATATATTACAATGCAAAGTCATAATATTTCTATTCAAAATGTAAGCTATAATAGATACGCCACTGGAAAACTGATTGTATTTGAACCAAAAAATCCCTTAAAAACATAATTTTTAGACTTTACGTGCTCAAAAACATTATGATTCGCATGTTAGTGGTACATTCCAAATTATATTTCGGATACACATATATCTTTGAACTAGATATCGAGATATTTGCATGAATTTCGGATACACCAAAAAAATAAGATCATAAATTTACCTGTGAAAAGTGATTCCTGGCTCCTTCCTGCTGCTGTGGCTTTTACAACGGTAAGCTGCACACCCCACCATTACGCTCACCACAATATTTCACAATTATTGGTCTTAAAAACGTTAAATATCGCAAAAAACACCACCTTGACACTACCGTCAGTTTTCCACCAGCATTTTGACAGCTATTCATTTTCGGTATCAGCTAATCCATATAGCATCAAATGGGCGTGCGGTATCCCCTCTCTTTCCTTATCTAAGGGGTGTTCACTCTTATGGAGCCAAGGAGGCCGGTAATTTTAATTCCCCCCCAAATTAACAAGATGTCGCCAGGAACCGTTTGGTAGATAATGTGTATATGTGGTTGCCTGACATTCTAGTATGAAGGCCTTTTCCTTGTCTAAGATGAAGGCGAAATTAACCTTAATAACTTTTGAAACTTTGAAATTATCAACTGTCATGTGAGCGTCACTGGTCTTGTTTTTGTGTATTTGTCGAAGTTTTTAGTGCTCTCGCATTTACAGTGAACTTTTTCAGTGTTTATCGGACTTTGTTTGTAGTGATAAGTGTTTTTTTTACTTTTTTCGCCCAAAAGTGACTATAAATAAGCAAGAATCAGGCGAACCCATCGACCTTTCGTCGGTCCTGATAACAAGAATTTTTAGTTTCAGTTTGTAAGTAAAATTATCATGCTGTAATCTAGATTTTAGATAAAATAATATGTTCATGTTAGTAAGATGAATATGTTCGTTCATCTCTGCAGTACATACATAAGTGCAGTTAAATGTGGTTTAGGATGTTACCAAAATGAGCAGTTTGTTAACTTTGGAAACTATTGTATGTAAAAAAAGCATCAAGTGAGAGAATGCCAAATATCAAATTAAAATCATCAGGTGTTTATTAGAATTGAGGAATTTATGTGTAATTTACATACTTGTTGCATTACATGTTCATAATTGAATATTATTTTTTTAGCAATACTAAGTTCCTGTCCAACCTAAAGGCTGACTTCATACTAGTCTACCAAATGCCATCTCATCACAAATGTGCAGTCAAGGACTTCCAGGATAGGGTCTCATGCAGTGCGCCACAGATTTCCCAACTCTAGGAAATGCATGACTATCTTCAAACTATGGATGAACTGTGTTGGAAATGAAATACTTCAACATCTGAATCCAATATATTCATCTACTGAACAAATCATAGGTATGTTATTCTTCTTTGGTTATTATGAAACAATTAATAGTACATTATATTGCAAGGTGTAAAAGGCACTTATTATGTGTTGAGCTCAGAAGTGTAATTCCGAGGCAGCAGCCGAGGCCATGTAATCTGAGCGAAAAACATATTGGAGATTTATACTCCAAATAGGATTTACTATTTTTTGAAAAATGAAAAACATATAATTCAGAGGTGAGGATCGAACCTGAGACTTTCAGTCTTTCAAGCGTAGCTATTCATTTTTATTTTTTCAAATGCTTGACATGTGGTGTACAATCTCTTACACAAAAGTTAAGATTGGGTGAAAGAGATACCCAAGTCAAATAAAAGTCAAAGAGAAGTAAAACGGTGACGTTTTGGAATCTTGTTGTTTGACCCTGTCTTTTTTCAGACACTTGTTTTAACTGTATATTGTTGTATGTACCACTGGTTCTCTGGCTTAAAAGTTTCGTTTGTTTTTAGATCAACCTCCAACTTCTGCAATGCCACCAACACAGCCAGTAGTTAAAATGCCACTGATTGCCACCACCCCCACTACAGTGCAACAAAATCTGAATCAAGTGGAACAGATAGCGAAGCAATCTTCTAATCCAAGTAAGTACACTAACCAGGCACGTATCCAGGATTTGGTTTTTGGGGGGGGTCCAGATTATGGCTGTCAATTACTTGACCTTTGGGTGGGAGAGCAGACGGCATTATATGATGTTTCGGGGAGGGGATCCGGACCCCCTGGACTCCCTCTAAATACGTGCCTGATCACTAACTTTCAATGGGTGAATCAAACTTATGTCCCAAAAACTCTCATAACAAATGACAGATTCTATAACCAAACCGTAATAAAAAAACATATGTTGATTTACTGTATGACATGTAATACTGGCACTATCTGTATCATGTAAGAAGTATTAGTATTCTGTTTCAAGTTTCAAATATTTTAAAATATGAATTATTTTTATTTTTTTTTTAATTCCAGGTTCCTCTAGATCTGGTTCAGGATTCTTGAATTATATGTCTGTGAGCAGAGAGTCGCAATTAAATCCAAGGGCTTAGAGGCTATACAGGGTAAGAAATCGTCCCTCCCGAGCAAATAGGAGATTAAAAGCTAGAAGATTGTTTCGACGTGCCCAGCAGGCAAGAGAAACATATCTCAAACACAGGAGGCACAGAAAGTAGCGATGTCTGACATACATTTAATCAATTTTATGATTCCTTCTATCATGTGCCAATTCATTATTCATATTCCAGTTTTTAGTATTGATTCCGCCATTTAGAAAAAAATCCCAGTTTAATTTAATGCCAATCTTTGTAGCCAAGACTGGAAGATCTGCCTCGTTTAATTCAAGTAGATTAAAAGTGGTAAGCCATGAAAGATACTTTATTATTAATAACTGGAATTTATTTGATTACTTTCGACAATGTTTAAAAACCGCGTAAATTTTAAGTTTATTAATTTATATAGCATTAATAGCTTTTTAACAAACTACTATGAAATGACAATGTATCGAGAATTTCTTGAATGCTCATCTGGTATCCTTTTCCTGTGGCCATCAAAATAAGGGCTTCCAAATGTTCTTGCAGTTTTTACATGTAAGGTTGTAAATATTTTCAAGAAGGTCTGTTTTCTAGGCGGCCCCGATTGTTTTAAGGTGAGAACTGGAGTTTTTATCTTAAATAAAGTTGTTACATTTTAAACAAGGCCCGTTTTCAAGGGGGTCTCAATTTGTTTATGACGGTATATATATGCCACTAAATGAGGTTTTCACACATAAATTTGTACATTTTTTTAATAAGGGCCGTATTTTATGAGCCTTGATTGCTCTGTCGTTGTAAAAATATATGGATATTGCACCGAAAACAGTTTTGGCTCTCACTGTAAGAGAGCTTGTCCAGAGCCTCTGTCTGTCCGTCCGTCCGTATACAAAAGATAGCGAAAACTAAACTGTTAGAGGAAACTAAATACAGATTCGGAATCGGCATGAAAAAACTAGTCCGGGTAGAATCTGGTCTTTTCAATATCGCTTCCGGTTACACAGTGAGAGCGCCGTTTGGTCAACCCGAAGTTGTAAACATATTAAACTAAATTGTAAATATCTTCAACATGGGTCATTTTCAAAAAGGGTCTCATTTACGTGCTTCAATTCTACGTTATTTAAATACTATTAACTGGATATGAAGAGTTTCAATTTGGCAAAGTCAGCATAAACAGGTTTTATGTGGAGTAAACACAATTCTATTTAAAGACTTCATTGTTCTGTGATTACTTATTCCTAATGATATATGGATTATAATATAATGTTATATGTACCACAATGTTCAATTTACTATTGTATCCATCCAAACAACGGCCCTTCTACCCTACAGTCCGTTGCCCGGTGGGCCTGTTTGAGTTTACTAAGCTTCTTGGCATGTAAATTAATTTCGAAACCCTATTATGTAACTATTTTAATGTACATGATCATTATTTTGTCATACTGATAAGTATTTTTGCATTTGCTGTTACCTAAACTATAAGTACGGGTATGTACAAGTAGAATATAAATTGCTTCATTTATCTGATTTTGTACATGTAATTCTAACTTATGCACTGTATATTACATTACAAGTTAATAAACCTTCATTTTTAATCACTTCTTTTATTGCATAAAATATTTTGAACATTTCAGGTAATGCAACCAAATGTGAAAAGCCCCATTACATTCCCTACTCGAGCATTGTGGGAAAAGCCCATTCAGCTTTTGTACCCCCCAATCCGCAAGGGGGCGCAAAAACACGGTCCCTTCCGTTCCCATCTATAAGAGGGGGTTATCTATGGCCGCAGCAGCACAATATGCGGCAGGAAGCGACATTACAGCGGACATATTGTATTCTAAAATTTTTAAATTTCAGAGCTACAAAGTACAATTATGAAAATATGAGAGCGGACAAGACGTCGAAGTGCTTTTTGCGTAGAACGTAGAACGGTCAGAGACCATATAATACCTATTACCTACGCCCATGCCCCATTTAATAAATACGCCATTGCATGTGATTTGTAATGTAACAGTGATTCATCCTCGATCCTCCGTAAGAAGTTTTTAAACTTAATGTGACCACCTAAAGTAGAAAAACAGGTAAGTGAACTAATATTTTAACCGCTTGCTAATGCCGAATCATGATTTAACGGTGGAATCTTTGTAAAAACAGGAATATTATATACTCGCTCATTTTGAGGTTATGTGAATATGTTTATATTGTTTATTAGTTTATTTTATTGCCGAGTTGGGCCCACAACAATCAGAGAGATTTCTGCAGTTTTTACAGGTTTCCCAAAAATAAGACACTTGCAGAAGTAGTTGAGTTTTCTAAGTTACAGAAATTTCTTATACATTCTGAAGTGATTGTTTGCCTTACTGTGGCTACTCACTAGCTGTTATCTAACCTATCCAATTTTTAGTGGATCAGAAGCAAGAGGTTGTGATTGCTATTTCTGTGAAGCAGAGAAGACTAATTGGCCAGAATTGTAAACACATAATGTAGAGGAGTGTTCAACCTACATCATCTTTCTCCACAGAGACCAAAAATGGGGCAAAACATCTTCACAGATACCTAATAATAATAATAATAATAATGATTTATTGCCATTTCAGTATAATATATCTAACTACTTAACAGTTTCAACAGTTGTACCTAATAACCAACTAAAATAAGTTTTTATAATCTAACAGTGTAAGTTTATATTACAGTGACGTAAAAGAAATATTCAAACTAAAAGGTTTTTTTCGGCACACCTTATGAACAGATTTAAAGCATATATATTTTTTGGATTTTTTGTAATTTGTTTTTTTTTTGTTTTTATGTTTTGATTTTTTTTTTCTCTTTTTTCAAATATATCTTTGTCTGTTTTTTTTTTATTTTTTTTTTTAATTGACATTAACATGATTAGTCGGCATAATCAATCAGTAGTTGATTTATCAGTCTGTGCTTAATGCGAAATGGCACATCGCAAGCATAATGTTGTCCAATATTTTCAGTAATGTTTAGTTTTTTAACTTTTCAGTATTTTTAAATATAATATGACCAATTGGGGTGACGTTTAATAAGCTATGTAGTTCCCTATTGCTAATTTGGTGACTTTTTTTATTAGCTATTATTCTAAGGCAGGTATTTTCGGCTACAGCTAAATTTCGGTAGAGATAATCGGCTGCACTACTCCAAACTGGCGCTGCATATAACAGTATACTTCGCACGTATGCTTTATACAGTTGCAATTTTAATTTTTGGTTAAGTGGGGAATGCACATAAATATAGGGGTATATATAGCGCCTTGCGGCAGCGGCCTTTCTTCTAAGCTGGATTATATGTTCTCTAAAGGTCAGTTTTTTATCAAGATGTATGCCGAAATATTTAATCACAGGTTTTTCCTGAATAGTTTCTCCATTCATTTTTACTATGTTTAAACTCGCCTCTCGAACCTTATGACTGAAGTTAATGAGTGCAGTTTTATCACTATTGATTTTAATTTTCCATTTATTGTAGTATTCAATTAATAGTTCTAAATGTTTGTTTAATCTCTGATTTGCTATATGTGTCCGCCTTGAGCTGGCCATGATCGCAGTGTCGTCTGCAAACATGGCTAGGTCAGTGAAATCAGTTTTTGGGGTATCATTAACAAAAAGTATGAAAAGTACAGGTGATAGCACACTACCTTGCGGAACTCCGGCAGGAATACTTTTAACATCAGACAGTTTATCATTTATTGCTACTTTGAAGTTACGACAGGATAGAAATTTTGTTATTAGCTTAACTAAATATAAAGGAACATTTTGAAGTATGAGTTTGTAGATAAGGCCTTTATGCCATACGGTGTCGAATGCTTTTTCTACATCTATGTTAAGCATGGAGGTAGTATGTTTTATGTTATAATTAATTTTTATTTTATCTACCACTCTCGCTAATTGAAGTTCAGTATTTCTATTTTGTCGGAAGCCAAATTGTTCATCAATAATAATATTATTTTCGTGATTGTGATTTTTTAACCTTTGTAGCAAAATTACTTCAAAAATCTTCCCAATTGCAGGTAGTAAACTAATAGGTCTGTAGTTATTAGCGATTCCTTTATCTTTTCCAGGTTTGGGAAATGGTAACACTATAGCTTGTTTCCAAATATCTGGAAAGTGCATAAGTCGCAGACAAGCGTTAAAAATATAATAAAGTTGCACTATTGCTTTCTGTGGTAGCTTTTTTAAAACTTTATTTTGAATTCCATCATATCCAGGTGCTTTGAGAGGTTTAGAGTTTCTAATAATTTTGAATATTTCCTTAGGTGATGTGAAATTTTCAACAGGAGTAATGACTGTAGCATTTTCTAGTTGTAGTAGAGCAGCATCTACGGCCGCTTGAGTTGCCTCATTAGACAAATGTTCAGTCATGCAATGACTTTCATAAATTTTATCTGCGATGATATTACTTTTACGAATGCTGCTATGGGCTACAGTGTTGCCATCTACCAATGGCGGTATAGAAAGCGAACCACCATTTTTACGCGCTTTAATTTGCCTCCAAACATTTTCTTTTCTCTGTTGTACTTTTCTAATTCTATTTTTCCATTTTTCCTCATAAAAACTGTTTAATGTCGCGGACACCATACTATTTAAATTATCTAAGTCTACTTTATTACTATTATCTGGAAATCTTTGGAATCTTCTTCTTGCTCTATTCCTGTCCCTAATTAGGTTTACTATATGCTCAGGAAGTTGATATTTATGTTGAGCTAAGTTTGGAATGTATAAGTCCACTGCAATTTTGATTAAGTCTGTCAGCCGTTGAATTTCTGAATCAATTTTTTGTGTTGAGTCAATGTTTCTGTTGATAGTTACGTTGCAATTGAGATGCCTTCTAAAGTTAAGCCAGTCTGCGTGTTCGTAGTCCTTAAATATTCTATGTGGTTTTACATTTACATTTGCTTCATTTATTTTGACAACTATAGGTCTATGATCTGAATTTAAGTCATTAATAGCATCTATGGTACTAACAACTACATCTTTAGCTACCGCAAAATCGATAGTAGATTTTGATAATCCATTTGAGCTATACCTTGTTGCTGAATCTGGTGCACATAAAATGTAATTATTATCGTCGCATATTTGCTCAAGTCTGAGTCCATTTAAATTATTTTGATTATTATTCCAAAGTATATTTTTGGCATTCCAGTCCCCAATTGCAATGGACTTATTGCATTTTTCCATTATACTGGTAATAGTAAGTTCATTTATCAAATTTTCTGGTTTATTGTAAATATTTATTATGGCTATATGATTTCCAAGATAGATTCCTAAAACCTCCAGATCACCTAAATCATTAAAGCTAATCTCATCTGCTTCTAATTCTTTCTTATAATAAATAGCTAGACCTCCACAAGCGTTTCTCCTAAGGTTTTGTTTATTTTTGAATAATAGATGATATCCAGCCAAGGCCGGTGGTTTGTTATCATTCTTGTATTTTGTTTCCTGTAGTAATACAATATCATAGTTAAATAAAGATATTTGCGATCTTAACTCGTTAAATTTGTTCTTTAAGGAATTACAATTCCAGCTTAAAATAGTTAAAGACTTTTTAGTATTGAAGGGCATACCTCTGTAGAACATTCAGTTTATCGATCTCATTTTGACAACCAGCAAGATCGGATTTTAATTCTCTAACAATTTTGATCATTCTATCAATGTTGCAAATATTATTAAGTTCTTTTAACTCATTCAGTAGGATGTTAAAATTTGTAAGGTTTGAACTAGTGTTCATGTTATTGTTGTTAAGATTACTTGTAGTAGGGTTTTGTTTGCTATTTGTGATTTGACTAAAGGTTTTAGTGGGTGTAACATAACTTGAATTTGGTATTATTCTGGGATTTTTAATCACAGCATTTGAGTTATTAAGTTGGTTAGATTTTTGCGCATTTTTATACATGTTCCTTGATTGTAAATAGTTTAGCAGAGCTGGGCATTTGGAATAATTTGCTGTGTGGCCACCACTACAATTGCAACAATATACACTAAATCCGATTTTTTGTGTTTCCTTACAATCTTTAGTATCATGCGACTTGCCGCATTTAACACAGCGTGGTATATTATTACAATTGTTAGAACCATGGCCAAACCTTTGGCATTTAAAACATTGAGAATAATTGTGCTTCTTGCTAAACTTTTGCCATTGCACTTTAACATTAGATACTGCATCAAGTTTGGTAATTTCTTTTACATTTACATTGTGAGGTACAGTTAATAAATAAGAATGGGACATAGCTGTCTTGCCTTTCAAGGGAATACAATCTTGAACATTTACGTCTAAGTTCTTCGATATTTCTTCTTTCATATCTTCCAGATCCATGTTTGGGGCCGCCTTCAAGACAATTTTTTTGACTTTGTCATGATGGCTGGTATAACTATGATATGGAGTATTGCTTAAGGAAAACTCGTTCTTTAATATTTTATATTTGTCATCATCTGGCAGCATTACTTTGACGTTGTTTCGGCTAAATTTGATGGTGAAATTATCTGATTTAATGACTGACCTAATTTTATCAGTGAATGATTTATAGTCTTCAATATGACCCGTTACAACTATGGGTGGAATCCTAATTCTCTTCTTTGAAACAGTCTTGCTGGTGGAATTTAGAGTACATAAAACGTCATCCGTAGTTTCACTACTTGTCAAAACTCCGAATTTGTTCGTGACTTGAATTGTATTGGTATCAGAACCATTAGATATAGCTGCTCTTACCGCCTTTCGTTTCTTCGGTCTAATAAAACCATCAGAACTTTGGTCTGGATCCGGGATAGATAGCATAGCTTGCCCTTCCTCCATCATTACTTCGGCATTCCAGTCGATTCTAGCATCGCCTGATATAACAATAGGCTCTATGTGACTTAGATTTTCGCGGGGTGGGCCGCAAGCATTATTTTCATTGATATTTTTAGAGAAGTATTCAAGCGACATTGCATTTCGACAGTGTCAACATGACAACTCACAGATACCTAGGTAAATACTTATATATTATATATTGCACTCAAGGTTGTCTAAGTTGTCTTACAAAATGATGAGTCTCCATGCGCCTTGGATTTCTACCAAATATCTTTCAGTAACAAGCGCATGTAACTTTTTGTTGTTGATATATAATTTTATGTTTGGTAGCCTTGAGAAAGTGGTATACAATCCTAAAAGCTAGAAAGAAGTAGATATTGTTGTTTAATTTGTTGCTTCCCAGCAATACCTACAGTTTTGTTTTAAATATATATATTTGATTATGTCTGACCATACCACCAAAAAGATAACAATTATAATACACATTTATCAAAAATTGAAAAATTATGTAGAAATCTCAGCAAAAATAACAAAGATAATTTTATAGAGGACTTACATAGTATAAAGTGGGAGGTATCGGAAAGTGATGTTGGTATGCAGTGAAAAATTTTTCAAACTGGCTAGATATCGAAGAATGTAAACAAAAGTTGGATGAACTCTATGTTTCAAGTTTTGCTGATAAAAAGTCTAAAGAAGCTTATAATGATGTGTGAAATGTTTACAACAAACTATTAGGTGATAGAAAAAATATTTTTAATAGAATTGTTACCTCTGATAACAAGATAAAGTGTGTGTGTGTGGAACATAGTCAGTGAAATTAAGGGGTATGCAATTGATTCAGATGTACTTATTCCTGGAAATTCAGAAAGTGTTGCAAAGGCATATATATATTTCAAATGTAACCAAGGACTCCCTTTTATACCCTTTTCATACAATATAGTCTAACCTAATATATAAATACCTACAGAGTTAATAACAACTGAAAAACTGCAGGAGTTGAGCCAAATTTGAAAAATAAACCCACAAATAAATTCAGCAGTGGTGAGGATAATTTTCCTAAAACCTTGCTGATATCCTGTATTTACCATATTGCTAGTCCATTGGTTTTCATTATCAATAATTGTTTAAAATTTGGTAAATTTCCAGAGAAACTAAAATCAGCAATACAGTGCTGTTCCTAGAATGACGCCAGGAAACAGTAAAAAAGCCTATACAGAATATGGGCCTGATGACCAGAGCAGTCTATGCCGATGACACAGAAGTAAGTATTAATATCAGTTTACAAAAGAGGATATGTAGCAGACATGTTAAACTATAGGCCGATAAGCTTACTCTCTGCATTTGTGAAACTTGTACTTCAAACAAAGGTATTGAAGCATTTGAGCAACTGCAACCTAATAACTGAAGCATAGCATGGTTTTATAAAAGGCAAGTCGACTACTACATATTTATCATTTTAATCGCCAAATTATTGCTATTTTAAAAAAAGGAAATATGCCCCTTGGTATGCTTTTTGACTATGTAGACCTTTTACTATTTAAACTGGAAAAGTATGGAATAGGTGGAACGTTTTTGCAGTGCAATACATCGTACCTCACATGTTGAAAACAAAAAATCATGATTACAAAAAATTATAATACCAAGCAATCAACAAACATCATTAGGAATCGCACAAGATAGCATCCTAGGTCCACTTTTACTTATAATATATGTTAAGTTAATGATTTGTTCCTAGATATTGATAGTTCAGTTGAGATGATAGTTACCCAATATGCAGATGACACTAGTGTGCTTGTTACTGCTCCAATAATTTATAAGCTAGTTGGAACAAAAGGCCACCTTAGTTTTAAATGCTACATTAACAAACTTGTTATTATTCAAATCAAAAAATCCTAGATGCCAGGGTCCACCAGTTAAAATGAGCTTGGGAAAAGATGTTCAAATTCATTTAGTAGACAGTAGTAGACAACAACAAATTCCTTGGAGTATACATAATATATAGATGAGACGCTTAGGTGGACATCTCATGTGGAGGCCACTAAAAAAAAATCGTATCGTACCCTGCAAGGAACTTTAATTATAGGTATCCAGTTCATCACCTCACCTTAACTGAGAAGAATGTAGAGTATAGTTGAATGAAAATCTTCAATTATCTACCATCTGGTCTTGTGAACAATTTGACAACTTTCAAAAAAAAAAAGATACACAAAATGTTAGTCAATTTGGAACCCTATTCTCTTGAAGACTATTTAAATTTTTTGTTCCCATTTGTTATATTGACTCTATTTCACCTAATTCTGTGAGTACATTATGTATTTTGCAGAGTTATTTTGCAATAAAGATTTGTTATTTTATTATTATAATTATAAATAATATATGACATACTGTATGATTTTTTATGATTTCTGTTTACAGAAACTCAAGCATATCCTCTTTAGACCAACCAAGTTCTTCTTTAGCCTCAGATAGGCCTAGGTGTGGCCGAGATGTTATTGATGCAGGCACTGCTACTCCCTCATGTTAAGGTTCGAATGTGTTATTGGACGAAGAAAATTATGGGCAAGGATTACGACTAGAGCGAAAGGATAAGATAATCAAATCTCTAGGTATAAGTATGAGCGATGTATAAATTCGTGACAGTGATAAGTATATTTTTTACTACACTGGATTGCCAAGTCACACAATATTTGAAAGTGTATGAATTGATCAAAGATATTAAGATAAATTATTAATTGAAATGGAATGTTCAAAAAATTAAGTGATTTGGTCAGCTACTCTTGACATTAATGAAACTTTGAAACTGCACCATAATTTTACTTGTACAGATTTAGCGTTCAGATTCAAAATATCTGAAGTTGCTGTTACAAGTAAGACAGAAGGAATTCTGCCGGTGCGCCATCTAGTACCCGAAGGTGACGGCAACCAAAGAGAGAAACGCCACTAGAAGCAGTTTACCTCTCCTTGGTGGAACGACAAGGCTCGCTCGCTTTTTGCCACTAGAGGCGCGGATTTTGACGCACGCAGCGTGAAGCCGATATACGAGGGTTGCTCTATACCTCCGTCAATCCACCAGTACGCAGACAGCTGTTTCACGCTTATTAGCGATCATCAGTGCGCCATAGGTCGATTGACGAAAGTAGAGAGCATCAATTTTTCCATGTTTAATAAACATGTGAAAGATGTACGAGTAAGACAGAAGGAATTCTGCCGGTGCGCCATCTAGTACCCGAAGGTGACGGCAACCAAAGAGAGAAACGCCACTAGAAGCAGTTTACCTCTCCTTGGTGGAACGACAAGGCTCGCTCGCTTTTTGCCACTAGAGGCGCGGATTTTGACGCACGCAGCGTGAAGCCGATATACGAGGGTTGCTCTATACCTCCGTCAATCCACCAGTACGCAGACAGCTGTTTCACGCTTATTAGCGATCATCAGTGCGCCATAGGTCGATTGACGAAAGTAGAGAGCATCAATTTTTCCATGTTTAATAAACATGTGAAAGATGTACGAGTAAGACAGAAGGAATTCTGCCGGTGCGCCATCTAGTACCCGAAGGTGACGGCAACCAAAGAGAGAAACGCCACTAGAAGCAGTTTACCTCTCCTTGGTGGAACGACAAGGCTCGCTCGCTTTTTGCCACTAGAGGCGCGGATTTTGACGCACGCAGCGTGAAGCCGATATACGAGGGTTGCTCTATACCTCCGTCAATCCACCAGTACGCAGACAGCTGTTTCACGCTTATTAGCGATCATCAGTGCGCCATAGGTCGATTGACGAAAGTAGAGAGCATCAATTTTTCCATGTTTAATAAACAAGTGAAAGATGTACGAGTAAGACAGAAGGAATTCTGCCGGTGCGCCATCTAGTACCCGAAGGTGACGGCAACCAAAGAGAGAAACGCCACTAGAAGCAGTTTACCTCTCCTTGGTGGAACGACAAGGCTCGCTCGCTTTTTGCCACTAGAGGCGCGGATTTTGACGCACGCAGCGTGAAGCGGATATACGAGGGTTGCTCTATACCTCCGTCAATCCACCAGTACGCAGACAGCTGTTTCACGCTTATTAGCGATCATCAGTGCGCCATAGGTCGATTGACGAAAGTAGAGAGCATCAATTTTTCCATGTTTAATAAACATGTGAAAGATGTACGAGTAAGACAGAAGGAATTCTGCCGGTGCGCCATCTAGTACCCGAAGGTGACGGCAACCAAAGAGAGAAACGCCACTAGAAGCAGTTTACCTCTCCTTGGTGGAACGACAAGGCTCGCTCGCTTTTTGCCACTAGAGGCGCGGATTTTGACGCACGCAGCGTGAAGCCGATATACGAGGGTTGCTCTATACCTCCGTCAATCCACCAGTACGCAGACAGCTGTTTCACGCTTATTAGCGATCATCAGTGCGCCATAGGTCGATTGACGAAAGTAGAGAGCATCAATTTTTCCATGTTTAATAAACATGTGAAAGATGTACGAGTAAGACAGAAGGAATTCTGCCGGTGCGCCATCTAGTACCCGAAGGTGACGGCAACCAAAGAGAGAAACGCCACTAGAAGCAGTTTACCTCTCCTTGGTGGAACGACAAGGCTCGCTCGCTTTTTGCCACTAGAGGCGCGGATTTTGACGCACGCAGCGTGAAGCCGATATACGAGGGTTGCTCTATACCTCCGTCAATCCACCAGTACGCAGACAGCTGTTTCACGCTTATTAGCGATCATCAGTGCGCCATAGGTCGATTGACGAAAGTAGAGAGCATCAATTTTTCCATGTTTAATAAACATGTGAAAGATGTACGAGTAAGACAGAAGGAATTCTGCCGGTGCGCCATCTAGTACCCGAAGGTGACGGCAACCAAAGAGAGAAACGCCACTAGAAGCAGTTTACCTCTCCTTGGTGGAACGACAAGGCTCGCTCGCTTTTTGCCACTAGAGGCGCGGATTTTGACGCACGCAGCGTGAAGCCGATATACGAGGGTTGCTCTATACCTCCGTCAATCCACCAGTACGCAGACAGCTGTTTCACGCTTATTAGCGATCATCAGTGCGCCATAGGTCGATTGACGAAAGTAGAGAGCATCAATTTTTCCATGTTTAATAAACATGTGAAAGATGTACGAGTAAGACAGAAGGAATTCTGCCGGTGCGCCATCTAGTACCCGAAGGTGACGGCAACCAAAGAGAGAAACGCCACTAGAAGCAGTTTACCTCTCCTTGGTGGAACGACAAGGCTCGCTCGCTTTTTGCCACTAGAGGCGCGGATTTTGACGCACGCAGCGTGAAGCGGATATACGAGGGTTGCTCTATACCTCCGTCAATCCACCAGTACGCAGACAGCTGTTTCACGCTTATTAGCGATCATCAGTGCGCCATAGGTCGATTGACGAAAGTAGAGAGCATCAATTTTTCCATGTTTAATAAACATGTGAAAGATGTACGAGTAAGACAGAAGGAATTCTGCCGGTGCGCCATCTAGTACCCGAAGGTGACGGCAACCAAAGAGAGAAACGCCACTAGAAGCAGTTTACCTCTCCTTGGTGGAACGACAAGGCTCGCTCGCTTTTTGCCACTAGAGGCGCGGATTTTGACGCACGCAGCGTGAAGCCGATATACGAGGGTTGCTCTATACCTCCGTCAATCCACCAGTACGCAGACAGCTGTTTCACGCTTATTAGCGATCATCAGTGCGCCATAGGTCGATTGACGAAAGTAGAGAGCATCAATTTTTCCATGTTTAATAAACATGTGAAAGATGTACGAGTAAGACAGAAGGAATTCTGCCGGTGCGCCATCTAGTACCCGAAGGTGACGGCAACCAAAGAGAGAAACGCCACTAGAAGCAGTTTACCTCTCCTTGGTGGAACGACAAGGCTCGCTCGCTTTTTGCCACCAGAGGCGCGGATTTTGACGCACGCAGCGTGAAGCCGATATACGAGGGTACTAGATGGCGCACCGGCAGAATTCCTTCTGTCTTACTCGTACATCTTTCACATGTTTATTAAACATGGAAAAATTGATGCTCTCTACTTTCGTCAATCGACCTATGGCGCACTGATGATCGCTAATAAGCGTGAAACAGCTGTCTGCGTACTGGTGGATTGACGGAGGTATAGAGCAACCCTCGTATATCGGCTTCACGCTGCGTGCGTCAAAATTCGCGCCTCTAGTGGCAAAAAGCGAGCGAGCCTTGTCGTTCCACCAAGGAGAGGTAAACTGCTTCTAGTGGCGTTTCTCTCTTTGGTTGCCGTCACCTTCGGGTACTAGACGGCGCACCGGCAGAATTCCTTCTGTCTTACTCGTACATCTTTCACATGTTTATTAAACATGGAAAAATTGATGCTCTCTACTTTCGTCAATCGACCTATGGCGCACTGATGATCGCTAATAAGCGTGAAACAGCTGTCTGCGTACTGGTGGATTGACGGAGGTATAGAGCAACCCTCGTATATCGGCTTCACGCTGCGTGCGTCAAAATCCGCGCCTCTAGTGGCAAAAAGCGAGCGAGCCTTGTCGTTCCACCAAGGAGAGGTAAACTGCTTCTAGTGGCGTTTCTCTCTTTGGTTGCCGTCACCTTCGGGTACTAGATGGCGCACCGGCAGAATTCCTTCTGTCTTACTCGTACATCTTTCACATGTTTATTAAACATGGAAAAATTGATGCTCTCTACTTTCGTCAATCGACCTATGGCGCACTGATGATCGCTAATAAGCGTGAAACAGCTGTCTGCGTACTGGTGGATTGACGGAGGTATAGAGCAACCCTCGTATATCGGCTTCACGCTGCGTGCGTCAAAATCCGCGCCTCTAGTGGCAAAAAGCGAGCGAGCCTTGTCGTTCCACCAAGGAGAGGTAAACTGCTTCTAGTGGCGTTTCTCTCTTTGGTTGCCGTCACCTTCGGGTACTAGATGGCGCACCGGCAGAATTCCTTCTGTCTTACTCGTACATCTTTCACTTGTTTATTAAACATGGAAAAATTGATGCTCTCTACTTTCGTCAATCGACCTATGGCGCACTGATGATCGCTAATAAGCGTGAAACAGCTGTCTGCGTACTGGTGGATTGACGGAGGTATAGAGCAACCCTCGTATATCGGCTTCACGCTGCGTGCGTCAAAATCCGCGCCTCTAGTGGCAAAAAGCGAGCGAGCCTTGTCGTTCCACCAAGGAGAGGTAAACTGCTTCTAGTGGCGTTTCTCTCTTTGGTTGCCGTCACCTTCGGGTACTAGATGGCGCACCGGCAGAATTCCTTCTGTCTTACTCGTACATCTTTCACATGTTTATTAAACATGGAAAAATTGATGCTCTCTACTTTCGTCAATCGACCTATGGCGCACTGATGATCGCTAATAAGCGTGAAACAGCTGTCTGCGTACTGGTGGATTGACGGAGGTATAGAGCAACCCTCGTATATCGGCTTCACGCTGCGTGCGTCAAAATCCGCGCCTCTAGTGGCAAAAAGCGAGCGAGCCTTGTCGTTCCACCAAGGAGAGGTAAACTGCTTCTAGTGGCGTTTCTCTCTTTGGTTGCCGTCACCTTCGGGTACTAGATGGCGCACCGGCAGAATTCCTTCTGTCTTACTCGTACATCTTTCACATGTTTATTAAACATGGAAAAATTGATGCTCTCTACTTTCGTCAATCGACCTATGGCGCACTGATGATCGCTAATAAGCGTGAAACAGCTGTCTGCGTACTGGTGGATTGACGGAGGTATAGAGCAACCCTCGTATATCGGCTTCACGCTGCGTGCGTCAAAATCCGCGCCTCTAGTGGCAAAAAGCGAGCGAGCCTTGTCGTTCCACCAAGGAGAGGTAAACTGCTTCTAGTGGCGTTTCTCTCTTTGGTTGCCGTCACCTTCGGGTACTAGATGGCGCACCGGCAGAATTCCTTCTGTCTTACTCGTACATCTTTCACATGTTTATTAAACATGGAAAAATTGATGCTCTCTACTTTCGTCAATCGACCTATGGCGCACTGATGATCGCTAATAAGCGTGAAACAGCTGTCTGCGTACTGGTGGATTGACGGAGGTATAGAGCAACCCTCGTATATCGGCTTCACGCTGCGTGCGTCAAAATCCGCGCCTCTAGTGGCAAAAAGCGAGCGAGCCTTGTCGTTCCACCAAGGAGAGGTAAACTGCTTCTAGTGGCGTTTCTCTCTTTGGTTGCCGTCACCTTCGGGTACTAGATGGCGCACCGGCAGAATTCCTTCTGTCTTACTCGTACATCTTTCACATGTTTATTAAACATGGAAAAATTGATGCTCTCTACTTTCGTCAATCGACCTATGGCGCACTGATGATCGCTAATAAGCGTGAAACAGCTGTCTGCGTACTGGTGGATTGACGGAGGTATAGAGCAACCCTCGTATATCGGCTTCACGCTGCGTGCGTCAAAATCCGCGCCTCTAGTGGCAAAAAGCGAGCGAGCCTTGTCGTTCCACCAAGGAGAGGTAAACTGCTTCTAGTGGCGTTTCTCTCTTTGGTTGCCGTCGCCTTCGGGTACTAGATGGCGCACCGGCAGAATTCCTTCTGTCTTACTCGTACATCTTTCACATGTTTATTAAACATGGAAAAATTGATGCTCTCTACTTTCGTCAATCGACCTATGGCGCACTGATGATCGCTAATAAGCGTGAAACAGCTGTCTGCGTACTGGTGGATTGACGGAGGTATAGAGCAACCCTCGTTGCTGTTACAAATATTGTCGTTACTTTGTACAAACTCTATATGAAGTCTTGTTCTTGAGGTTTATGAAAGACATTTCTAAAAGATCAAAAAACCATTCTTGTTTACCAAATTCACTAATTGTAGAATAATAATAGATTGTACTTGTATTTTGTGTTGTACCAAGAATCATGATAATCAATGAAGAACTAAAGTCTTACTTATAGTAGTTATAAGCATAGAAACAGTTTCAAAAGCTTAGTTGGTGTGGTCCTAATGGCGTACTGATTTATGCTAGTATGCTCCACCCAGGATCTAATATCGATAAAAATATTGTTCAGCAGCATTTTGACACAGAAAGTGGAGATCTAATATTGGCAGATCAAGGTTTTCTTATAAGTGATATTGTACCTAATGCAGTAAGTTTAAATATTCCACCATTTCTCAGTACTCCAGAATTAACATCAGAGCAGATACAATAGACAGAAAGTATTGCAAGAGCAAGACTTCATGTAGAAAGGGCAATATGTAGAATCCAAAGTTTTTAAATTTTATCTTTTATACCAGAACTAGAACCAGATTATAGTTCAATGATATTCAGGACAGTATGTGCTCTAACAAATTTACAATATCCATTGATTAGAGAAGTATCACAGTTTTATATTGATTGGCAGAAGTTTAGATTACATAATTATATTGGTTGCGTATACAGGGTGAGTACCAAGTTGATATTTTTTTGCTGTGTATAAAAGGCGATAAAATAAACAAATTTTCAGAAAAAAAATAAGTGAGATACAGAATAAAAAAAAGTATATCTGGGCTTGTGTATCAAGACTACCTAGTCTGTTTATGTTTAGTTTTTTGCTCGGATTTGTCAAATCGATTAGGCATTGTACCTCTTAGATATTGCAGTACCCACTTTTTGTTTATAATTGTTACTTTTAAACTGGTAAATCTTAAAAGTGGCGCATTATTATAAACAGCTAGGTACGTCTTGGTGCACAAGCCCCGATTTACTTTTTTTGATTCTGTACCTCGTGTATTTATCAGTTTTCGGTAAAAAGTTTTTAGAAAAAATTGCTTGTTTTAACGATTTTTTTACACAGTTTAGAAAAAGGATCAACTTAGGACTCACCCTGTATATATCAAGCCATAACGACACAAAAAATGTCTCACTGAGCAGTGTACATGTGGAATAACCTTTATGTCTTAGACCACCTAATTAATTCGTACACATCTTTGATAATGCTGTGATAGCACTTGTGATATTTTTAATCCATTTTTAAGTTATATTCTATTTTGTTTTATATGCTATTTTATAAGCTCCATCTTCCATCATATTTAATTACCAATTTTTTCATAAACAGCATAAGAGTGAACAGCATCATCGGCTATGCACCTTGCCTGTTCAGCAATAGTAATAATAATATAATATATAGTAATGTTTCAGTTACATGACACATTGGTTTTAAATCCTTTCAGGTAATGAGATGTTTTATATTTGTTAAGCCTGTTAGTTTATAAATATCAAATATGTATGTTTTTGCTCTGAAATTTTATAGCAATGATTATGCTCTTATATAATATACCTAAGTGACTTTGATTTTGTAATATATGGAATACATAATAATAATTTGATAACGGATTTTCTGTTTGTTGAACTACAGTCTTTATTACTTTTGTATGTAGGATTTAAATACTTTAAATGTATAACTTGTCTTTATCACTTAGAACAGTAATATCAGTATTTTTTTAAGCTTGTTGTTAAACAGGTTGCTTGATAATGTACATTGAATTATTTGGAATAGAATGGTGTTACTGGATTTTTTCCATGAGACATAATTTTGTCCAATGTACAAAATTATTTCTGAAAAATATAAATATAGGAATAAGATTATTAATGTAAACTCTATTTCATATTTGAATGCTGTATTATGTTAATAACAAGATTAGTTTACACAAATAGCAATCAAAACCACAATTTATTCCTTTAAAGATTAGAGTTCAGTTATATAAGTTCATCAATTATAATGCAAAATTATACAAAACAGATTTACACTAAACTAAAAACGAGATGCATATAACAACAACACATACACACACACAGCATTATTATGATTTGAAGTGTCAAGTCTAGAACATAGAAGAAATTTTGAGGCAGGATTATTTTTATAAGAATTATTACAGATTGTTCCTAAATTCTTGAAAAAGTTCATTTTGTTGTGCCTCCTTATACCACTCAAGATAATGTTGCATTCAAGTCACCTAGAGCCAAACCTAATATTGATATTACTGAAGTCTCCAATCTCATTACTATGTACCTATGTTTATTTTGTTACTGATTAGATGAATTAAGTTCTGTATTATGAAGATATTTCAATAAAATCTAGGATTGAGATACTATTATATATTACCATTAATATATGTATATTATCCTGAATTATATAATATATACTATTTAACAATGGTTTGATATGAAATAAATTTAATAAACAAAAAATGTTTTTTTTAATGAAAATTGCATGATAAAAAAATGATAAGTTTTGTTGCATTTATTTTGTTACCCTAATGGATTATTTATAACAAATATATCTTTGTTCACTTATTTCAACATCGATCAACTGGAACATGCAAAGAAATGATTTTTCTGCAAAAAACTATTTAAATAATTTACTCGAGTAAGTAGATATTAAATTTGTAAACAAATTTCATATTTGTAATGTACGCGAAGGGAACATATATGTGCATGCATATTCATATGCATTAAAAAAATAATCGTTAAAATCTGTCAATATAATTATGCAGAGATATAATAAACTGATCCAACTTTAATTATTTTATATTTAATTTTTTGAGTGCACACATTTCTAAGCAAATTTCATTTGAGCTGCATTTTTGAAGCTTTGCTGGTTCATCTGGAAACATGCAAAATGTCTTAACAAAATACATGAAAGCTTTTGATATATATCTTTTAAATGGCGCAAATTAGGTTCCTTAATTGTCATAAACAAAGGAGCTGTAAATTTTAGAAGAAAAATGATAACTTTGGCCCAAATTGACCTATGAATTATGATATATATTTTTTTCAATTTAAAGTATGTATAGTAATGCCAGCTTTTTGCATATGAAAAAAATTATGTAAACTGTTATTCTATTTGTTTATAAGTACAAAATTATATAGAGCATTACATTATTTTGCAATGTTGTAAAATTATTTTTTGCCATTCAATTAGGTATAAAGTTTGAGCCTTCTTCTTTGATATTCTGCCCATAGGATCTGGATCTTTAATATTTTCTGCAATATAGCATTGGAAAGAACATGTTTGTCAAACTATTTAATGAATCGTACTGAAATTTTTATCTCATATTTTGTACCAAAAGCCCACATTGTTAATGTCATATTAGGGTCCCTAGATACATTTTTGTCAATGTTGTTGTAAAATTACGTATTATTAAGTTTAGTCCGTTTCTTGAAATTTTCTAATCAATAAATAAATTAAAATATTTGTGGATTTGTGCATTTGTAGAAGACGATGCTCAATATCAATTTTCACTTTATTATGGATATACTATGGAAATATTAAAGTATATGTCCATCTAGGGTAAAAAATTAAACATTATTAAAATCATTATAAAAAATAATAAATAACCAAATGCGGCAGAAAAAGATGGGTGAACATTTTAATATTCCATGTATTTAACATAATTCAGAAGGATTTACATTAATACATTCAAAGTATTCAGAGTCGGAGTTCAAATTGCCTGGGCACTCCACCATTCCACTTCGACAATCACGATTCCGATACAATGAATTTCCTACTGTTCAGAATCAGCCCTTCTTGGATATCAAAGGAAAATATGTATAATAAAAATATAGCAAAATTCAACAATAGTTTTGTTCAAGTAATAATCCTCAGCTTCTAGTGTGTGCAATTTTACAATCACCCAATAAGTGTTTTTTAGATAACCACTAACATTAAGAAATTAATCACCCTCTATGTTCATGTTTAGCAAACTTCTACTAAAAATACATGTTTTTTCTAGGCATGCTTTAACTAGATACTATTCAAGGTTACATATTTGGAAAAAATTATGAATATGGGTATGAAACTATTTATAATATGAAATACTTTTTATTTGATTACAAACAATAAATGTTTCTATACCTTTTATTGACAGATAACATAAGCATTTATTAGTGCTGTTAGTATACACAGTATGTGGAACACGTCTGTATCTACATTTTTAGAAAGTCATCATGATGGAGGCTCTCAACTTGTAACCATCTGTGCTCTTCGCCTTCTGGTATCAGTCTGCCTTTTGTGTCTTGAATACTTGGGATGCTGATGAATTTTTTCTTCAAACCTATAATGCCAAAAACAAGCATTTTTGAAGTAGTGAATATACAATGTGTTTAAAGTCATAATAAACATTTTTTTTTATTGCACATATCTGCAGGCACCTGGATATTGGATATCAAAAGATTAATGTTTTAATTGATCCATTCCTTGAACATTTATATACATCTAAAATTAACAATTATTAAATACCGAATAAACGTTTTTTCTACTTTAACATGGAGTAAAGGTTTAATAAAGATGTGTTTAGTTGACCTCTACACTTTTGAAAATATTTAATGTTCTATAACATTTGTACTCACCATAAGCAGATGCAATATAAATATGATCACTCCGATGTCGGCTCACTGTCGATTGAATATTTGAATACCCAAATCCAGGGGCATTGAGCCTGCCTGCAATTTCCTGCCACATGCAGGCTAAGATCCAGACCCACGCCTTGCATCAACGATATATTTTCCATCAAAATGTCCAAAAGCTTGTTTATTTGACCATTTAACACTCAGTGTTCCCTATTTACTTCTAAATTCTAAAACGACGCACTCAAAATATAATAATATCACGGACATAACCTACAATGTAGGCTGAATGAAGTCAGTAGTTGGCCAGAACGTTTTGTTGCCAGAACTGTCATGTGACAGCACGCCGCAGAATTAGGAGATACAAACGCTGCTGCTGCCGCAATCGCTGATTTGTGGATGTTTTGAGGATGTTTTGCGGATGTTTATCCGCTACCGCCTAGCAGCCGCTGTGCGATTCCATCCGTGATTAGGCTGCCGGTCGGACCCACAAAAGTCGGACCAATTTCGGCAGCCGGTCGGGCCAATTTGAGCAGCCGGTCGGGCCAGTTTCAGCAGCCGGTCGGGCCAATTTGAGCAGCCGGTCGGGCCTCTTTCGGTGGACGGTCGGGTCAATTTCGGCAGCCGGTCGGGCCAATTTCGGCAGCCGGTCGGGCCAATTTGAGCAGCCGGTCGGGCCAGTTTCAGCAGCCGGTCGGGCCAATTTGAGCAGCCTGGTCGGGCCTCTTTCGGTGGACGGTCGGGCCAATTTCGGCAGCCGGTCGGGCCAATTTGAGCAACCGGTCGGGCCAATTTCGGCAGCCGGTCGGGCCAATTTGAGCAGCCGGTCGGGCCAGTTTCAGCAGCCGGTCGGGCCAATTTGAGCAGCCGGTCGGGCCTCTTTCGGTGGACGGTCGGGCCAATTTCGGCAGCCGGTCGGGCCAATTTGAGCAACTGGTCGGGCCAATTTCGGCAGCCGGTCGGGCCAATTTGAGCAGCCGGTCGGGCCAGTTTCAGCAGCCGGTCGGGCCAATTTGAGCAGCCTGGTCGGGCCAGTTTCAGCAGCCGGTTGGGCCAATTTGAGCAGCCGGTCGGGCCTCTTTCGGTGGACGGTCGGGCCAATTTCGGCAGTCGGTCGGGCCCGCTTCAGCAGCCGGTCGGGCCAATTTCGGCAGCCGGTCGGGCCAATTTGAGCAACCGGTCGGGCCAATTTCGGCAGCCGGTCGGGCCAATTTGAGCAGCCGGTCGGGCCAATTTGAGCAGCCTGGTCGGGCCTCTTTCGGCGGATGGTCGGGCCAGTTTCGGCGGATGGTCGGGCCAGTTTCGGGGCCAGTTTCGGCAGCCGGTCGGGTCCACCTATACAGGTGATAGGTCACAAAATTTGACCTTCCAAGCTAAGTGAGTTACACGTTAGACTTGGTTACAAAGCTCCAATGGGTGAAATATGTTTGAATGTTCCAATACGTCTGGGTTAGGCCCGAGAGCGTAGGAAAAGGTTTCCCAGACCTTTGACCAGCGTCGTTGAGAATCGAAAAAAATGCTGTAACAATCATGATATTAATTAAATAGAGATTACCTTATTGGGGTATATACACCGTTATTCACTTTCCGAACGTTACACAACGTTGAGGTATCGCGTTAGTTTACGCACACACGCGGAGACACAACCGTTCGCTTGCTGTAAATAAACCGTACTGACTCTGGTACTGACGAACGAGCGATACACTGGCTCCTTGCCGGCTAGCTTCGGCGCAAGCGGAGGGACGGGGACGGGCCAAGAGCAGGATGACGGGGTGAGAAAGAGAAGAAAGATGGAGACACACCGAACGCCGCGCTGTAAATGAAGAAGGTAATCTCACCGGTCAGGCCGTAGGCACAGAGCCGAAATAACTCCCTAATATCTCTGAGGATTTCCTATATAAAAATTACAAAATAAAAATGATTCCCACAAAATTTGACCTTGGGAGGGTTTATGGATGATTTTACGGCTTTGAAGTTTGTGTAGAGATCGTGGTGTAGAGATGCGAAAATTAAAATATCGATACCGGTGCCAACCCGATATTTTTTAGCCTCATAGGCGCGTTTGGTTCGTATAGAGCATTTTGTGCAACTGATTACACCCCTCAATAATTATATAATTATTTTCGATACCGATACCCTACAAAAGTATCGATACCAGCTTGGAATCGCACAGAAAGTATCCAAGATAGAAATAGTCGATATTAGTGCAGAAGTATAAGTATCGAAGTACCGTTACCATCCCTACAAAAAATCATCCGAAAGTGGGGATGCGCGTGTAATTTCCGCCAACTTGAGTTATTGTGCTGAAAATGCTGAAATATAGACGTTCTGGAATAGACTTATGAAATATGAACAGAGTGTTAGTGATTGTTTTGGAACTATAATTACTATTGCATACCTCGTTTTTGCCCGTGGTTTAGTTTCGTTGTGTTGTGTTCAGTAGTCTGTAGTTGTAAAAGTAGGTAGATAATTTTGTTTATTTTTAACAATAGGAAGAGATATATAATAATTTCTCTATTGTAAAATGTAATAACAAATCAAACTTATGTTATATAATATATTTTACGTTGCATCTATGATTTTGACTGTGATTCAGTGTTTGTGATGTAAAATTGTCGTCTGATATCAATGTACTTTTTTTGTAATATAAACCATGTACAAACTATAAAAATAATAAAAAGATTGCTGTCAAAGCCTGGTTTTCTTATTTATAGTAGAGTTTGAATGAGGGAAATGCAGATTCAGACATAAACAAAAATATATTTGATTTTCATCTGGCTTTCAAAATGTACGACGACTTGTAGTTTATTATGACTAAACCTACTGGCCACTTTGCAGCCATGCTCTTATGTCAATCATAAAATTAGTAAGGACACTGTTTTATACTTTTACATAATGATTAATTTAGTTATCCAGATATTTGCTCCTGAAAACGAATGCCATGCATACAATAATTTTTTTCATTTTCAAAGCCAGAAAAGAAAAATGTGACTGCCAGTTTTTGTAAGAAAATTAAAGTTAGTATGTGTATCTGTCCAGCTATGTATAATAACAGTAACACAACAATAAATTATGAATAAATAAACAAACAGTTCGAAGCACAAACAGGAGCGCAGTTGGTAGATGGTAATTTATGTAATTAGAACCATATTCCTTTTTTGTCCAGTTAAAGATCAGATTGGTGATTCATTGATATATTATTAATTTACTTTACAGATATATTACAAAGAATTTTGATCCTTGTAAACAGGTATATAATATAAGTTAATAAGTTCAAATATATAGATAGAAAAAGGACCCGTTTGATCCACATTAGGTATTTACTTCAATTGATTCTTATGGCCTGATTATGCATGTTGTTGGATGTACAATCTGTACATCATATATCTATGTTCTATGATTGACATGACATATGTCAATAGGCGATTGGTTTCCCATCTTATGTTTCATTCTGTATTCTGTATCCATCCATGTAACCTGTTGTATCTGATATAAATATAAAATGTTTAATCTTCAAACATCCTTCATTAAAATATCATAATTAAACATGGCGCTGCGAAAACGAACTATATAGAAGATGTTCTAACGATTGGACACGATATTTCCAGTAAGTTCCGCAAAAGTATACAAATATAACATATAACCTAGAAATATGGCTGGAGGCGTGGTGAAGCTACCCCCCGATTTTGATCTGCAAGGGCAGAATGCGGCAACTGAATGGAAATTCTGGAAGACAAGCTTTGAAGACTATCTAGTGGCCACAGGGCAGCACGAGGCAGCTGATACGGTGAAGATGTCTATCTTGAGAAATATGATAGGAACAGAATCCGCACGGATTATGAGTACCTTTGTAGTACCTGAGGAGCAGGAAAATAAGTACGATTTTATAATGACCCTCATCGGAAAATATGTGAACCCAAGGGTGAATGAATGCTTCGAAAGATACAACTTTTTGAAACGGATGCAGAAGGAAGGTGAAAGTTTTGAGCACTTCTTGACTGATCTGAAGCACTTGATGAGGACATGCAACTACAATGTCTTAGACCCCAATCAAACTGCAGGGGATAAGGCACTTCGTGACAAAATAGTAATGGGGATTAAGGATGCCACTACAAGGGAGGCACTACTGAGGGTTGACCAGCTGACATTAGAAAAGGCTATCCAGTTCTGTCGGAGTAGTGAGCAGAGTAAGTTGCAGAATCTTCAGTTCGAGCAAGGGACATCTGAAGTAAATATTGTGAAGAAACGGCAGTCAGGTAACCACAGTAGGACAAACAGGCAAGAAAACCACAAGGTCAGTACTGAGAGTAAAAAATTTAAATGCAGAAGATGCCAAAGCATGCATAGGCCAAGACAATGCCCAGCTTTTGGGAAAAAATGTAACAATTGTGGATTATTGAATCATTTTGCTGTGTCATGTAGAGTGAAAAATGTTAAAACCATAGATCATAGCACTGAACTAGAGAGTGATGATTCTGATGTATTTGTAGGTAATGTTAATCACTTTAAGAATGTTTGTAACTGTAAGAATATAAAGTGCAAGCATAGTCAGGGCATCTGGGAAGAAATAATTAATATTGAAAGTAAAAAATTTAAGGTTAAGCTTGACACAGGTGCTGATGTCAATGTCATTCCATTAGAAAAGTTTAGATTGGTAAACAATCAATTTAAAGTGAGACCTGCTAACTATAAATTAAGAGCTTTTGAAGGTTCTATGTACACTCCAGTAGGAATTGTTAATTTAGGTTGTAAGTATAATAATACTGAAATCTATGAAGATTTTGTGATTGTTGAGGGTGCAACTCAGATTCTATTGGGTGGACAAGCATGTCTACAGTTAAATCTGGTAAAAAGAATAAATACAGCCGAAAAGTCTTGTGTGAAAGAGGAATTTACAAAGCAAAATTCAGATATATTTTCAGGTCCAGGTTGTTTTGCAGGTAAATGACATATAACTACTTCTAAAGAATTTGAGAGTGTAAGTTATCCCCCTGTTAAGGTACCTATTGCTATAAGGAATGAATTCAAGAAAGAGCTTGATAGGCTAGTAAAACGGCAAGCTATTGTTAAAGTAGATGAGATAGACAGCAATGCAAGTATAAATAGGATTGTGTTAGTGGAGAAGGCTAATGGCAAAATCAGACTTTGTTTAGATCCCTCTGATTTGAACAAACATATCATACGTAAACCTAGGCTTGGTTTGAGTATTGAATAGTTATGCTCTTGTTTGAATGGTAAAAAATATTTTACAGTATTTGATCTTTCTGAAGGATATCACCACCTTCAATTAGATGATACATCATCATGGAAATGTTGTTTTGCAACCCCCTTTGGTATATACCGTTATCTTGTACTCCCATATGGACTGTCAAATTCTCAAGATTTATTTGAGGAGAAAATAGATGGAATTTTTGGCAATATAAAAAATGTCACAATTTGTCATGATATGATTGCTGCAGGATCTACAAAAAGTGAACATGATGAAGCTGTAGCTAAAATAGTTGAAATTGCAAGAAAGGTAGGTGCAAAGTTTAATAAGGAGAAATTTCAGTATTATAGGAGAGAAGTAAAGTTTATGGGGCAGTTATTTTCAGAAAAGGGAATGCAAGTTGACCCTGATAGAGTCATTAGTAAAGCTAAAACCACCTAAAGATAAAACAGAATTGCAAAGAATTATAGGTTCTTTCAATTATGTTAGAAGATACATACCAAACATGGCTCAACATATGAATATTTTATGTGATCTTTTAAAATCTAATGTTGAATGGGAATGGTTACCCAAACAAAATGAGGCTTTTGAGAAGTTGAAAGATATTATTGTTCATGCGCCAGCTCTAATACCATTTGACCCTAAGAAGAAAATAATACTTCAATGTGATGCATCAAAGGATGGAATTGGATGTTGTATGTTTCAAACACATGATAATGTACTAAAATTAGTTGCTTGTGCATCAAGAACAATGAATGATCATGAGGTAAATTATAGTCAGACGGAGAAAGAATTGCTTGCAATATATTTTGGTACACAGAAATTCCATGATTTTATTTATAAAACTGAAACTGATGTTCAGACTGATCATAAACCCATTGTCTCTATTATGAAAAAACCAATTGGAAAAATAGGTTCTATTAGGCTTCAACGACTTAGGCTGAAATTACTTAAATATAACCTTAATGT
This sequence comes from Callosobruchus maculatus, assembly GCA_951848785.1. Taxonomy (NCBI): domain Eukaryota; kingdom Metazoa; phylum Arthropoda; class Insecta; order Coleoptera; family Chrysomelidae; genus Callosobruchus; species Callosobruchus maculatus. The sequence continues at coordinate 9,095,201 of CATOUR010000139.1, forward strand.
TTATTATGTTTCTGGTAAAAATGTACAGTTTGCAGATATGCTATCTAGATCTAGTTTAAAAATTAATACATGTGATTATGAAATGTTTGAGATGGTACATTATATAACACGACACTTACCTATGAGTGATGAAAAAAAAGTAGAGTTCAGGGAAGCTACATCAAAAGATAAAATTTTGAGTAAACTTTGTGATTATTACTACCTAGGTTGGCCAAAGCCTAAACAAAATGAATCTGTCTATAGAAACTATTACAATTTGAAAAATGATAGCAGGATTAGTTTTTGTCAACAACAAAATCATTGTTCCAGAAAAACTTAGGTCTTATATATTACAGTTGTTACATAAAGGCCACCTCGGTATTAACAAAACTATAAATAAGGCAAGACAGTTATTTTTTTGGCCAAATTTGTCAAATGATATAAGAAATATGGTACAACAATGCCGTACTTGTGAGAAGTATATGCCAAATAACTACAAAGAACCAATGTTATATCATTCAGTACCTAAACTGAGATTCAATAAAGTATCTACTGATATTTTAGAGTATGGATCCAAACCGTATTTAGTAATAATTGATCATTTATCACACTGGTTAGAACTTTGTCCATTATCTTCCAAAACTGCAGAAGCTGTTATAAATTGTTTCCAAAATATTTTTACTCGTTTTGGATATCCCCAAACAATTATAGCTGACAATTTGCCTTTCACATCATTTAAATGCAAAGATTATTATAAAAGTAAGGATATAACGATTTTAACCTGTACACCCCATTATCACCAAAGTAATGGATTAGCAGAAAAGGCTGTGTCTATTAGTAAAAAGATTTTGCTTAAAAGCTTGGAGGAAAATGAGGATTATAGGGAATTAGTCATGGAATATAATAATACCCCCATACTTACAATAGGAGCATCTCCATCACAAGTATTACAAAGTAGAATACTTCGTACACAGTTACCCGTACTTAGCAGTACACTTGAACCTAAGATCGAAACTAAAGTATATGAGTCACTTTACAAACATAAAAAACTTACCAAAGCAAACTATGACAAACACAGTAGAAAACAGACAGATGAATTCACAAAAGGGGAGAAAGTAGTCATACGAACAAACCAGGATAAAACTTGGGAAAAAGCAACAGTTTTGAGGAAAGCTGTAGAACCAAGGTCATATTGGGTACGTAAACAAAATAATAACAGAGTTGTTAGACGTAACACTAACCAGATGAAACCATCATGTAGCAAAGCTAAATATAGTGAACACATCCTGGAACCTGAGTTATACCCCGAACAATCAATGCAATGTAATTTAGGTCATAGTGATAATAAGTTAAGAGTGACAAGTGATACGCCCAGTGATACTGTGAAACCAAGTGTCAGTGATAACCGCCATCTGATCTCTAGATCTGGACGCCACATTAAACCTATTGTAAGACTAAATCTTTAAGGGGAAGGTGTTGGATGTACAATCTGTACATCATATATCTATGTTCTATGATTGACATGACATATGTCAATAGGCGATAGGTTTCCCATCTTATGTTTCATTCTGTATTCTGTATCCATCCATGTAACCTGTTGTATCTGATATAAATATAAAATGTTTAATCTTCAAACATCCTTCATTAAAATATCATAATTAAACACATGTATTGTGATGTAACTGTTTGAAATCCATGTACTTACCTTTTTGGTTGTAACTGATGTCCCTGTGCTTTGCCAACTCTCAATTTGAGTATCCCTAGGCTTGATTGTTTTTGTATGATGAAATAAAGCTCAATAATTGTTACTACTATTACTATATAATGATTTCTTTATTGTAAAATGTAACAAATCACACTTCTGTTATGATCGTTTATGTTGACAATCCTCTTTGTGTTATGATCTCAAACTATAACTTCGATTTAAAATGTATGACTCTTATCAATGTACATAATATGTTATAATATAAACTATATAAATATGAAAGAATTGCTGCCAAGTTTCTCTTCCCTATTTCTGTTCGCCTTTGAATAGTGGAATTGTAGATTCAGCCTGTAACATAAACAACATATATTAAAAGAACTCAGATCTGCAGTTTCATATAGGTATCAGAAAATATTTGATTTTTCCTTTTCATACAGTTAATAGAAATAAAAAAATGTTGTCTTGGTATATCCATTGAAAAAATTGTGGAAAAAAAAATTGTGGAGGAATTCTATAAGGAGCTCTATAGGAGCAGAAGAGAGGAGTTAAATATCGCAGAAAATAAAATGAAAGTCATAAACCAAGGTTTAGAACTTGTACCCGAAATAACAATTGAAGAAGCAAAAAATGCCCTAAAGGAAATGAAAGACAGGAAAGCAGCAGGAGAAGACCAAGTTGTGATAGAAGCTGTCAAGGTCGGTGGTGAGAAACTTTTAAAAGAAATAGTCTCCCTCTTCAATTTGTGTCTACAAAAGGGAGAAATCCCGGAAAAGTGGAGAAATGCAACGATAATTCTCATCCATAAAAAAGGAGATATAACTGATCTAGAAAACTTTAGACCTATAAGCTTGCTCTCGCACTTGTATAAGTGGTTCACTAAGATCGTAACTAAACGCTTGGAACAAAAGTTAGACTTTTATCAGCCCAGAGAACAGGCGGGGTTCAGAAGAGGATATGAACAAACGACCACTTACAAACGGTCAAAGCCCTGATAGAAACATCAATAGAATATAACAGGCCGCTCGTAATGGTATTTGTCGACTTCAGAAAGGCGTTTGACACGGTTGAACTTCCAGCAATCTTATCAGCACTGCAGCAATGTAGGATAGACTACAGATACACAAAGCTAATTAAACATATATATGAAAACACAACTTTAAATGTAAATCTCCACGAACCAACAAACAAGGTGCATGTAGAACGCGGAATTAGACAAGGAGACACTATCTCTCCTAAGCTCTTCACAGCTGTGTTGGAATACTCTTTCAAAAAATTAAACTGGGAAGGAAAAGGTATAAAAATCGACGGTGAGTACCTAAACCATCTGCGTTTCGCCGACGATATTGTCATAATTACCGACAATATGGGAGACGCTCGACAGATGGCCATTGATTTGAAAAGAGCCACAATGGATGTTGGCCTAGAAATAAATCTCGGCAAAACCAAATTTATGACAAATTTGGTAACAAACGATAACATAATTGTCGATGGGGGTGAGATAGCCCAAGTATATGAATATAAATATCTAGGTCATGAGGTGAGAATAGGAAGAGATAACCAAACGTGTGAGATAAATCGTCGAATACAGCTAGGATGGGTAGCTTTTGGGAAGTTGAGTAGCACTCTGAGAGCAGACTTACCAATAAGTCTAAAGAGGAAAGTATATGAGCAATGGGTTATATCTGTGATGACATATGGGGCAGAGACACTTACCCTCACAAGACAAACTGCAGGAAAGATGAGAATGGCGCAACGGGCAATGGAAAGGGCAATGTTGGGAATCACGAGAAGGGATAGAATTACAAATGAGAACATAAGAAGAAGAACTAACGTTAAGGACATTGTTGAAATTATAGCTCAAAAGAAGTGGAAATGGGCAGGCCACATAGCCCGAATGACAGACAATAGATGGACGAAAAGAATATTGGAGTGGAGGCCTAGAATGGATAGGAGAAGTAGAGGCAGGCCGCCAACAAGATGGAGTGACGATGTCAAGAAAATTGTAGGAAATTGGATACACACAGCTCAAGATAGAGATCGATGGTTTACACTAGAGGAGGCCTATATCCAGCAGTGGATGACAGATGGCTGATAGATGATGATGATGATGATATCCATTGACCGAAAACCTAAGAAAAAACCAAGTTTGAAGTCTCCGATTACAAAAAAATTAAATTATATCTGAAAATCTAAGGAAGATATCCACTTACAACAATCCTGTACTTAAAATATACAAGTAATCAATTAGGTGTTTTAGGTATGACAGACAACCCTGTACGAACTCTAGAAAACTTTCATTTCATAGGTATTTGATTATTTGGCTAATTTGTTTTTGTCTGCTGAATATGGATGATTATATCTATAATATATAAAAATATAAAGTTAACCTACCTTTATTCTTGCAGCAGACGTACATATACATTTTCAAGATTTTTATCTTTTCATATACTTTGAACTTGTTCCCAATATTTGCCTTTTATACAGGGCGTCCAGTTAGTGGGTAATTCTTCGATATCTCGCAAAGTATGCGTGATAGAAGAAAATGTCAAATACAAGAGTTATTTGGTTACTTAAGACGCATATTGTAAAAATATTTTGAAATATACAGGGTGTTGCGGGAAAGTAGGATAGTGACCAACTTAATTTTTTTATATGGAACTATAACTTTTTTTTAAATTCTTTTAGTTTCCGTCATTGATCTGTATTTAACCCAAGGACGTTAAAACAATAGGGGGACGCAGCATGTCACAGTCTATCCTGTATTAATGGTGAAGCCAAAATATTTACGTCTGCGCTTTCTTTTGTTTTCTGTGAAATTGTTGAAGTTGTCAAAATGCAGTGCAGTGCATTTTTCTGGGGTATCACAACAAAAAATAATAAATCACCATAAGTGGAATTGTATCTGTATACCGGGTGTCCCAGAATTTCCTTGACACGTGATATTTTCGCTTAATCCATGAAATCGTAAACATAAATTAATTAAAACACGTGTGGAAAATATTTTTTTTATTTTCATGAATCAACTAATAAAAAAAATGTGACAACAAAACTAAGTGCAAAAACGTGGAAAAGTTTTATGGCTACATCGGGCCGCGCCAACCCCGTGTGCAGGGTGTGCCCCGCACACGGGCGCCAAAATTAACGATAAATTGCAGTAGGGGCATAAAAAGTAAGGCACTACGATAATTAAATTCAAGTAAAGAATTTATTTTTCCAGGCAAAATTGTGGATTGAAATTTGAAAAAACAAGCTAGGGGTAGATTCCAGGGGTTTAAGTAAGAAAAAAATGGTTCATAAGCAAGGAATGATAGGTCATTCACTACCCTTGAAACACCCACTTACTTTTCTTTTTTATCCGTTTTTGTTACAAAAATATCAGGCGTCAAACAAATCATCATTTCGTTTGTCTTATACTTATGATTTTACGGAAAAAATAAGTTTGCATATAAAATTAAAGGTACCACAATATTTTAAATAAAATGGGGATATCATTTAGGTAGGAAAACCTATGGGGTGCTATTTGAAAAAAAAATTTGGGGGTGAGTTTTAGGGGTTGATGTACAAAAAAAATGTTTTGAATGCAAGGTATGATAGACCCTATAGTACCTTCAAAAGTACCACTCGGTACAGTTTTGTACTTATACCTTCGAATATTTACTTATGACATCAGGAGTATACTGTTTTGGTATTTTTTGAGGTTATAAAGACATCAGAAATCAAATTTATCATTGTAATTCGAAAAAGAATAATTTAATAGGTCATACAACCATTAGTAGCATCCGAAATATGTTAGCTAGGTACGCTTGAGTCGTACTTCCATTTAAAATAATAAAAAAATATATAGTACTAAATCACGTTTACAGATAAAAGTTTTATAAAGCCATACTCTGTCATGCTCAAAAGTAAAGACTATCATGAAGTAATTTTTATTGTAACAAACTGTATTGATAGAAATACATAAGTACCTAAGCATTGCATGTGCTCCGTTTGCAGTGGTTTAACCATTATTATATTTTGGCAAAGAAAATGATTACAACTTATTTCAAAGAAAAATATTAGTGGCTCGAAAATCAGTAGGTAAATTGGAAGTTACTACACCATGTACTACCTTATTAAATCATGTCAAATTAAGTGTATACATTTTTAAAGTAGCAGACAGGCAGTGAACAATTACGTGTTTTTCCTATAAACTTTAAAATTTTCATTAAAATCAGTCTTCCCAATTATCGATATATCGACAGCCTTCACATAAAAAAATAGTAACTGTGGCAACAATTATTTTATTCATATTTGTACACAAATTAATATTCGTTTACACAGATGTCATGTAACCAATAGTAATAAAAAATGTTTCTCTTATTTAAAAACAACTATTTAAGTATTTTTAATGTACATGTATATTTTAAATTTCATTTTAATTTTCGCAACATATAACGTATGTATACTAATTTAAATTACATAATGAGCTTGTGCCCCATTCTTTGTCATCCTACCGTTATTTATTCAACAAAGCATATATTCTTCTAGTAGTTCACAGTCACAGTAGGATTTATGTTGGGAAGCGTATAGCTTACACAGCTCTTACACTCGACTGCTTGGATCACTAAAAACCGAGCTAAAAACAAAACAAAAAAGAAATATAAAAATTCAACATCAAATACATCATATGTCCATGTACTGCAAAAAGTGATAGGTCAAAAATCGACGATTTGACGTTTTTGGTACTAAACGACGATAAATGATTTTGTCCAAGTCAATACTCGAAAATTTTGCCAGTTTGGTTAACTAAGTTTTGACTAAGTCTAATATGTCCAATAAAGTAGCAGGTAAAATGATCAACTCAACTTCACTACATTGTGAGACATATCACGTAAGAGTAACCATCTTGAACTAGCACAGCTGGAATAAATCCCTCCCTGTAGATAAGAACAAGAAAAGCAATGCCCTGGAACCAAAATAGATCTGATTCAGTATTCTAGATTTAAATGTGATTGATTATGTTTATGTTTCTTATTTCAAGAAAATTGAAGTTTATTTGGACCAAGTCAGTACTAATATATTTTCCAACATCAAGTGTGACCAAGTCAGAAATATAGTCTAATTTCTTCAAGCTCTCTTTATAACTCGCAGTGAACATTTTTATGAGTTCTATGTTTTCTAAAAAACATGTTGAGTGATTTGTTACTTAAATTATGATTACTTTCAACAGCCATTTACGAGGAACTAGTTTTCTGACTTGGTCACCTTTTTGCAGTATACCAACATTATCAACGATTATTATAAACAATGGTACAGTATTATGGGAATAATTAGAAATATCAGTATAAATCATCGAATCTATTAAGCGTTGTTGAACGGCGAAAAATTGCAAATGTGCCGGATATGATGATTTACTAAATAAAACTGCTTCTACTGGTAGTACTGGTACTACTTAGCTCACATAGCTTTTACACTCAACCCCTTGGATTCCTAGAAGCACAGCAAAAAATTAAACATAAAATACGGGACATAAATAATGGCACACTATAGTAATAATACAGGTAGGTCATCAGATTTTGAAATAAAATTTTAGATTATTAATATTTTTAAAAAACACGAATTTGATATATTCTGGGATTTATCCCATAATGAATGAACGTATAATTTCATAAACTTTATATTTGTTAAAGAAGTTTTTTGACAGCTGCCACAGCACAACAGAAAACTGACTCAGTGGATGTAGAACTTTTATATTTCTTATCTAACTTATCTAACTCAATGAATATATAGCAAATAAGTGGTTGTAAAGTCAAATTGTATCTGTATATGACTATTATATTGAGCGTCTCTGTAAGGATTTTTGAATAATTTCAGGTTCAGCATGGATGCCTTCAGTTGTGAAAGTCTTTCAACATTAATTTTTTTGTATGACCTTATGTTTTTACAAAAAAATACCCCAGCCCAATATTACATGTTCTGAAAGACTCTTTATGCTCAGTAGTATTTATTATCATATAATAATCATGGACTTCAGAGATAATGAACCTCGTTATTTTTTTATCACATTATTAAGCAAAAAATCAGAATGAATAAAAGCACACAAAAAGACAAAGTAACGGAAAATGGACTTTCCTGTTGTATACAATGTAACACCAAAAAACCCTCAAGAAGCCATATTGTGCTGACAACTTATATGTTTAATACAACTATAATTAAAAAAAAATACCTCTTAGGAGCTGGTTCACCACAGATCGCTTCTTGAGAAGCACCAATAGCAGATAAGAAAGCTTCCTTCAAGGGGTAGTGGCACCTAAAAACTTAAATCATAATAAAATTATAATATTAACTACATAATTATAACTTGATAAAACAATTATAGATAAAACATTCTATTTGTGATAGTAACCATTTTGACCATGGAGACGAGACAGAAGAATTTAAAAGTAAAAATATTTCCAAAAATAAAGATACTAGTGGTGAACAACAAAATACTGTTTAGCAATATGTTCAAAAAACAATTTTAGATAAAATATTCTATTTGTGATAGTATCCATTTGACCATGGAGACAGAAGGATTTGAAAGTAAAAATATTTCCAAAAATAAAGATACCAGTGATGAACAACAAAACAATACATTCAAAAAATACTACACAGTAAAGTAATTTAGTGATAAAAATTACAACATTATCATAAATAGACAGTGTAAGGCACTATTAATTGTATGTAACTGCCTTTGTACATTTTTTCACATTGTTTTCAAAATATAATTGCATACTTTATGCTCCGAAAAAATGTATCTCTGCAAGCTGTTTACTGAGCAAATCTATGAATGACATGCAAGTATATATATCTCTAATAAAAAATATATTGTATGTATATTAAATATATAAATAACAGTTAAAAATCAGATCAAATACAGGCACACAGCAAAGAATCCTTGAAAAGGCAGTATATTTCATATATTTTTACTAAATAAAAAAGGTACCTCTTTGCAGCTGGTTCATTACCACTACCTTCTTGAGAAGCACCAGTATTACGAGTACATTTGTGTGCTACCTTCAAAGGATGGTCTCTATATAAGAATTGGAATTATGATTATCATTATGACTATATAATTATAACATTATAAAACAATAGATAAAACAGTCTGTTTGTGATATTGCCCATTTAGACAGTGGTCAGAATAATTTACGAGCAACAAAGTTTCAAAAAATTGAGATAGGTACAAGTGATGAAACACAAAATACTGTTCTGGGAAATGATTAAAAAACTATACACATTAAAATAATTTTGTGATGAAAATTTAGAACAAAATAAATGATATTACTGTTAAACAGTAAAAAATTATTAATTGTATGTAATTATTGTACATTTTTTATTTATTTATTTTATTATATTCAAAAAATAAATTGCTCACTTTATGCTCTGAAAAAAATTATCTGAAAGCTGTTTCCTGAGCAAAAACTGTTGAGGATTGAGAACATTGAAGTATTTATTGCATATATATATATTTCCCTTGAAAATAAAACAGCCTATAATTTATACTTAGTATATGATGCTAAAAACTAAAGATCACCTTAAAATAACTAGTAAGAGTAACAGTTAAGGTCTTTCAACAGTTTATCAATTTAGGGTTACTATTACTTTTTACTAAACACTTGTACCTATTTTATCTTTTGCTCTAAAATAATTACACCTCATTATTCAATTCACCAACTAGATTTTTTACTCACTATTCCTTCAAACCTCAAAGAAAAATTACATTACAAGTTTTACAACTTGTCTCAGCAAAAGTATACCCTTGACACTAAAAAAAGTTTCACATGCACCTAGATGGCATATCGTAGCATTTCATAACTCCAATTAATTTTCCTGCATTAGAACCATAAAGTCTACAGTTCAGCAGCCTATCCACTTTGACACCATTATTTAGAATAATCAGACTAAAGACTGTGCTCACAGATATAATGGATTTTCTTGGATTATTTCCAACATAACAAAGATGTAAGGAAAACATGCTTCTTAGAATGTAACGTTGATTAAATTATATTTTTTGTTACTATATCAGATTCTAAATCCTACCTATAATGTTAAAGTCTAATTATTTATATATAGCTACTTACACTTTAAGCTGTTTTCTATCTTCTTCCTTGGTATACAAAGTAGGCAGCACATTCTTTTCCAAACGCTTCTTTCCAGATAGTGTGGTTTCAAAGTCATCGTTAGTAAAATGTTCTGAGCAGATTTCTTTTAATTGTGGTAGGTCTGTTTCAGTCACTCCCATTACATCAAACCACTTCCTCCTCAGAACAATATCTTTGGTAATACTGAAAAATATGATTAATTATAGAAAAGCTCAAAAAAATGATACTTTAATTTATTTTATTTTGTTAAATATGAAAGTAACACTCAAGCTAGGTTTATTTATATGTAAGTATATATACAGATATGTAGGTAAAATAATATCACATAAATATATATAAAGCAGTACCAGTCCAATAAATTTAAACATGCATAGATTAAAAATATTCTATACCTATGGCAACAGTAGCAAACTGGATGAGGTGTTTAAGAATATGAAAGTAACACTCATCAGGCTAGGTGTGTTTATATGTAGGTACAGTTGTGTATAATATGTGATATCGATATCACTTTCAAATTATCTAGGTAAAATAATATGACATTATAATTATATAATGCAGTACCAGCCCAATAAATGTAAACATACCAAAGTATTCCTACATGACAATAGGAGCAAACTGGAGGTGTTTAAAATAATTTCTAAAAATATGAAGCCCAACTTTACTGTTTATAGACACCTTATTTGAAAGATCCCATATGTACTGTATACTGTTATTTTCAAATGTACCCCAGCAGGTAGCACAATAGGAATGAAATTAGAGGTTTTACAATACCATCAATTTTACTGCAGATGAATGCACGAATACACTTACCTGTAAAAGGTCAAGTTAGGGTGCCGATAATCCCATTTTTTGCATAATACTATGTAGCAGCGTCTACCCATGACTATTTTCGGATCGTCAGCCTGTTTTTGGGGCCTATCAGGTAATTAAGCACTGAAACACACTCAACACTACTCGAACACAAAACAGATACCTACGAATGTACGGTCTGTGTTACGATTATCTAGAATTTGAAATGTTGGAATTCACAACAGAACAATTTATACTCGAACACAAAATAGATTCGAATAAGGTTTAACGGTTCTCAGGAATTTCAAATATAATTGAAATTCACACCCGTTGACGTTCCCTGGTCCGGCGCTCTGACGGTACAGGGTTGCCGGTGGAATAGCAAGAATTTCTCGCACCTTTGTCGAGTTGGTGGATCAACATAACCTCTTCGTTTAATGACGCGATGTTTGGGGCGAATTTGACCGTAAATCTACTTAGAAATTTGCCCAGTTTGGCAACCGTAGAAATCCCATGGCAACTAGCAATGAGAGCCAAGCGGCGTTGCCGGGTTGACATATGAAAATTTCTTCATACTATCAAATATTGCAAAAGAGCGAAATTAGACTCTGATCCTAACGTTTTGCATATATAAAAATCATTACATCAATTCACTGTTCATAAATATATTATATTATTATATTAAATATGATATTTTGTGTTCATAAGCTTGCTTGTTTCGCTGATGTTTTGTGTTCATAAGCTTGCTTGTTTTCTTAGTTTTACTTAGAAAAATGCCTAGTTTGGCAACTTTGCAATGCGCTTAGAATGTGACTATGCGGCTTCAACGCGAAAAGTAAATAGCTGCGTCCCCCTATTGTTTTAACGTCCTTGATTTAACCCTAAAATATTTTTGGGATAGGTTGCGACGTTGCCAAGTTATAATTTATTTTCTATTAATTTCCGGATTTGCAAGGTCGCAAGTAATACGACGTCCAAATTGATATATTCCTTTAACTTTTCTTAATAATATTATACAGCGAGTTACTTGAGTACTAAGTGGATATTAGTTTGGATGTTACCAGCAGTTTGTGTTTACAGGGTGTTTTTGGCAGAATTTTAAATTACAGCAACTTGAAGGTCATTTTACTTTGTTTTTTTAAATGTAACACCCTGTATTTTTTATTTTAAATCGAAATATCTACTAATACCCTATCTCGCCTTGTATTTTTTTTCGCGTTTGCGACGTTGCCAAGTTATAAATTATTTTTCCAAATTTTTAAACAAATATCCTCGGTTTTAGTTTATTTTGAATATTATCCTCTACTTATTTTCAATGCATGAATGGCACATGTCGAACTTAGTAAGATCTCAAAATCTCAAAATTGCTGGTAACATCCAAAATAATATCCACTTAATATTCATAAGTAACCCGGTGTATAATATTATTGAGAAAATTTAAAGGAATATATCAATTTAGACGTATTACTTGCGACCTTGCAAATCAAAAAATTAATAGAAAATAAATTATAACTTGGCAACGTCGCAACCGATCCCAAAAATATTTTAGGGTTGAATAGAGATTCATGATGGAAACTAGAACAACTTAAGAAAGTTATAGTTCCATATAAAAAAAATCCAGTTGGTCACTATCCTACTTTCCCGCAACACCCTGTATATTTTAAAATATTTTTAGAATATGCGTCTTAAGTAACCAAATAACTTTTGCATTTGACATTTTCTTCTATCAAGTATACCTTGCGAGATATCGAAGAATTACACACTAACTGGACACCCTGTATTTGATGGAAGGATTTTTCATGTTAAAACTTCCCCGACATACAGTGTTAATTAGTAATTAGTACAAGTTTATTGCCTATTTTGTAATTTTATTGTAAAACTGCCCCACTAATTTCACATATATCTTCGTCACACAACCACAACCTGCTTTAACATCCCAGGTATGTGTATGCGTCAATTTCTTCTATGGAGTACACATGATTAAACAAAGTACGTCGCTACATCCTATAAACAGCTGCACTGTCCACTATGACTCTTATGAGACGTAGATAGCTCTTCGAAATATACACTAGTCAGCACCCATTGCCACCTGTAAAAAGCTGTTTTCCTTTCGAATCCAGAAATTCATTGTATTTCAGACTATAGCGCCTTACCTTACCTCTATCCAAACCCCTATGCACCACAAAACAGGCAACAGGCTATGCACTGGTAATATTTATGATTTTTATCATTTTGTCCTCCATCCATTTCTGTTTTCCTGATCCAAAATGTGAGAATTCCGTTCCGATTCCGACTTTGTGCCACGATCAAACCCGATGCGACATCTATCAAGTACAAGTAGGACTATTGGAGAATATAAGAGAAGATAAAGTAGGTCGCTACCTAGGTAACCCCACCCCAAAATACCATTAACGTTTTTGCACAATAGATGTCGCGTTATTTCATTGGTGTTGCCAATTCTTCCAATTTTTCCCGATTATTTGTAATGTACACCTTTCTTTATAGTAGCGTAGAATAAGTGAGGCTAGCGCTGTAGGCTTTCTGTGTTTTTATAATATTTGTATTGCAAACGCTCAATACGGAACAAGGTTTGGACATTGTTTTGAGGCGCTGGCGGCATATGTGACCTGATCGTCATCTGATAAGATAATAACCACTTTACACGGTCAAGAAGACAAGACATCGATCAAATTTGTGTTGTTTGTATTTGGAGAAAATGCGGAAAATATTTGAATTTTTCTAGTCGCGTGACGTCACGGGACTATAGGGGTAGGGTGACCATCCGTCCGGAAAATCCCGGACATGTCCAGAAATCGGTAAAATGTCCGGAATTTGAGCGGCGATCGAAAATAATTGGCACAACATACAGTAAAATGAACAAATACAGCTACTGGGCAGTCAAAAAATTCACAAAAATCGGTGAAATTCCCGGAATTTTAACCCCAATCGAAAATAGTACATACAGCAAAATAAGCAAATACAGTTAACGGACAGGCAAAAAATGGCACTACTGTCGCTTGATGACCAAACTGCCTTCATTCTCTTACCCCCCTCCCCCCGTACGCCAAGCGTCCGGAATTGATCTATGAAGTAAGTGGTCACCTTATGTAGGGGAAGGGAACAGCCAATCGGAAGACGAGTATGTGTGTTGTGTTGCCGTCCTAATAACCTAAGTCCCAACATTCAATGCATACCTTCATGTGATCCTCTACACATGCTAAAAAATAGATAGTTTGATATATACGGCCAGTGAAGCCAAAAGCCAACGAATTCGCTTAGGTGAAGGAGTAAACAAGAACTATACTAAGAACTACCCTGTTTGCCGCGCAATTTTTTCTGTATGTATATTCTATGCTGAAGGAAACAACAAACCTGTGCTGTGGCTAAATTTCGGTTTTTATTTTAATTATTAAGTATGAACTGAATCTCTGACAAGTACCTAATTTCCACAGAATTGTTCTTTATTGCTTCTCAGGATTTTACATAAGCATCATATGGCAACTCTGCTTGCGTCAACGTCAAACAAAGTTTTGGTACGAATAGTAGTGACACGGAGCGCCAGAGGGCCGCTATCCAAACATAAGCTGTCAGTTAATTTTTCATATTAAGGATGATTCTAAGGTTAGAATGTCAATGCTACTAAAGCAACAAAAAGATAAAGAAAAACAAACTATTAAGTCTGCTACAGAATTTAAACATGCTCGAAAACATTATAGTTTTGATTGAAGAGCACTACACCAACATAAATTTTGTTAAATGGGAAAATACTACTGACAATTAAGTTTTGGTCCGAAGTGTGGCAATATCGGGACGCGAGCGGAGAGAACCCTTTTAATTCCATGCCTTTCGTGTTCACCAAATTCAGAGGCCAAAGAGGTGGAGTCATTCTGAAGTTTGCGGACTTGGTAGTTCAAGGGGACGGGGAGGCAAGAGCGTCTGCGTTCCGATTGTGGAGTCAAGGCAGTTGGTCCTTTGTGAATCCTGGCAGGAAACACTGTGCCATCCTCTCAGAACTGCAAAGGGATTGCCCTATCCTATATATGAGGAGTGATCGCTTTGACTAAACATTTACAGTGAAGTATTCTACAAGGTAAGAGTTGCGGTCAAGCGACAGGCGGCCTTTAGTGGGAGGAGGGCCAGGTAGTCTGTGAGGGCCAGTATGATACACGGACGGCTCACTCACCGACGAAGGCTCCGGTGCTAGAGTCTATGGGCCAAAAACAAAGCTCTCCCTTTCTCTTGGAAGATACACCCCAGTATTCCGAGCAATATATTTGCGATTTTAGCTTGTGTCTTCCGTATTCACGAAATTCAGGCGACTTGCAGCCAGATCACATTTCGGAAAGACATCAGGTGTCACTGATGTAGATGCTGAGTCATGCTGGAGTTGGTGGCAATGAAATTGCGGACGTGCTCGCAAGGCGAAGGCCGAGAGATAAATTCCTGGGTCCTGGCCAGCTGTAGGGCTACTGGCTAGTGCAGGTACAATCGGTAGCGGTAATGAAACGGCGGATGCTATCGCAAGGAGAGGGTCGAAGATAATTTCCTGGGACCTGAGCCTACTGTTGGGCTGGAAGCAAGTACCATTAGAAGAAAAACAGAGGTGTGATTGCAAAGTGTTGTTTAGAAAACGACCAAATACAACCGAATAGAACAGAAAACAGCCCACAACAACAGAAAGCAGGCAGACAACAGCGCTAAACAATAGAAAACGACTAAATACAGCCGAATACAACATTTTTTACACTAGAGGAGGCCTATATCCAGCAGTGGATGAGAGATGGCTGATAGACGATGATGATGATGATATCCATTGACCGAAAACCTAAGAAAAAACCAAGTTTGAAGTCTCCGATTACAAAAAAATTAAATTATATCTGAAAATCTAAGGAAGATATCCACTTACAACAATCCTGTACTTAAAATATACAAGTAATCAATTAGGTGTTTTAGGTATGACAGACAACCCTGTACGAACTCTAGAAAACTTTCATTTCATAGGTATTTGATTATTTGGCTAATTTGTTTTTGTCTGCTGAATATGGATGATTATATCTATAATAAATATATAAAAATATAAAGTTAACCTACCTTTATTCTTGCAGCAGACGTACATATACATTTTCAAGATTTTTATCTTTTCATATACTTTGAACTTGTTCCCAATATTTGCCTTTTATACAGGGTGTCCAGTTAGTGGGTAATTCTTCGATACCTCGCAAAGTATGCGTGATAGAAGAAAATGTCAAATACAAGAGTTATTTGGCTACTTAAGACGCATATTGTAAAAATATTTTGAAATATACAGGGTGTTGCGGGAAAGTAGGATAGTGATCAACTTAATTTTTTTATATGGAACTATAACTTTTTTTTAAATTCTTTTAGTTTCCATCATTGATCTGTATTTAACCCTAAAATATTTTTGGGATAGGTTGCGACGTTGCCAAGTTATAATTTATTTTCTATTAATTTCCGGATTTGCAAGGTCGCAAGAAATACGACGTCCAAATTGATATATTCCTTTAACTTTTCTTAATAATATTATACAGCGAGTTACTTGAGTATTAAGTGGATATTAGTTTGGATGTTACCAGCAATTTGTGTTTACAGGGTGTTTTTGGCAGAATTTTAAATTACAGCAACTTGAAGGTCATTTTACTTTGTTTTTTTAAATGTAACACCCTGTATTTTTTATTTTAAATCGAAATATCTACTAATACCCTATCTCGCCTTGTATTTTTTTTTTCGCGTTTGCGACTTTGCCAAGTTATAAATTATTTTTCCAAATTTTTAAACAAATATCCTCGGTTTTAGTTTATTTTGAATATTATCCTCTACTTATTTTCAATGCATGAATGGCACATGTCGAACTTAGTAAGATCTCAAAATTTCAAAATTGCTGGTAACATCCAAAATAATATCCACTTAATATTCATAAGTAACCCGGTGTATAATATTATTGAGAAAATTTAAAGGAATATATCAATTTAGACGTATTACTTGCGACCTTGCAAATCAAAAAATTAATAGAAAATAAATTATAACTTGGCAACGTCGCAACCGATCCCAAAAATATTTTAGGGTTGAATAGAGATTCATGATGGAAACTAGAACAACTTAAGAAAGTTATAGTTCCATATAAAAAAAATCCAGTTGGTCACTATCCTACTTTCCCGCGACACCCTGTATATTTTAAAATATTTTTAGAATATGCGTCTTAAGTAACCAAATAACTTTTGCATTTGACATTTTCTTCTATCAGGTATAGCTTGCGAGATATCGGAGAATTACACACTAACTGGTATTTGATGGAAGGATTTTTCATGTTAAAACTTCCCCGACATACAGTGTTAATTAGTAATTAGTACAAGTTTATTGCCTATTTTGTAATTTTATTGGAAAACTGCCCCACTAATTTCACATATATCTCCGTCACACAACCACAACCTGCTTTAACATCCCAGGTATGTGTATGCGTCAATTTCTTCTATGAAGTACACATGATTAAACAAAGTACGTCGCTACATCCTATAAACAGCTGCACTGTCCACTATGACTCTTATGAGACGTAGATAGCTCTTCGAAATATACACTAGTCAGCACCCATTGCCACCTGTAAAAAGCTGTTTTCCTTTCGAATCCAGAAATTCATTGTATTTCAGACTATACCGCCTCTATCCAAACCCCTATGCACCACAAAACAGGGAACAGGCTATGCACCACGTTGGGGCAACTAGCATTACAGAATAGGAAACAGGGCGGGGTCAATGTGGAGGACATATTGCAACCCAAAATAATGGCGGCCCAGACCACAGAAACACTGGATCAGCCCTCATTTCAGTGATCCGTGGTTGACAACGGCGCGAAATTCAATAGTCTTCTCTAGCTGTTCTTCATGATGTCTTCAGATTTTAAAAGCGACACATTAACTTTAAGCAATTAAAAAGTGAGCGTAATAATGCATAATGACAAAAATTTTGCAGCCACACCAAACGCGTCAACCAGTTGCCCTCATAGATCAAATACGAACATATTTTGTGGCGAATACCGTATAGCCAGAAGAAGAAGAACATTCGAATTTCCCTCCAAGCGCCGCCGACATTAACCTCGTTTTTCTTTGAGTGTTGTTTTGGACTGTGGTTTTGGTTTGCTCCACACATTGCTTTATTTGTGAAACTGCTAATGGAAAACTGTTGATGGAAAATTTGTTTAAGCATTATTTTTTATACTCGAAACCATTTCATATATATGTGAATGAATTTGTTAGGGAGTTTGAACTTTTTGAAGGCTTCAAACTTTACAACCACAAAGTAGGTATGAAGTACAGCCAAGAAGTAAGAAATAAATGGGGCTAGAACACTATAAGCTCCTGA
This sequence comes from Callosobruchus maculatus, assembly GCA_951848785.1. Taxonomy (NCBI): domain Eukaryota; kingdom Metazoa; phylum Arthropoda; class Insecta; order Coleoptera; family Chrysomelidae; genus Callosobruchus; species Callosobruchus maculatus. The sequence goes on from CATOUR010000139.1 coordinate 9,113,170, forward strand.
TGAAGTGCAACTTTAGTTAAATGGGCGAGTACAAAGCGTAAGTATATTTATTACTGAATTTCTGTGCAATACTGTTTATTAGTCATTCATACACTCTCACTACTTTAATTTTCTATTCTTCTATTTTAGATCATACACAACCACATCTGAGGTATAGGTTGTAGGATGCTGCATTGTCTGCAGTGTCTACCTTCATGTTAATAATTTTGATGAATATTATTGCAATGAGAGATGAGCTATTCAGTGGAGGAGCTTATACATACAAGTGACCAACGAATATGGAGAAACCAATGTTAAGCAGTGCCTTCTCAGTTATGGATTTGACAGATTGGCAATAAGATGCTCAACACAGATGAAAATAGAAAATAGTACTTGCAGAGGCTAGGGCGATTGAAGTATTCTACAGCAAAGCTAAGTAAGTACATCCTATTTACTTCAAGAAAAAGCCAGTGATGTTATACAGTTGATCAGCCTAAAGACTTAACTGTACAAAGGGCCAGGTACAATTAAAAGTTTAAATTTTTATAACTAATTCACCTTTATTATGTTTCGAACCTATTTGCTGTATTTCATATTTATACTCTCAAAATTTGCATTTCAAAGTTTTCCTCATAAGCATTTCTGTGATTTGACTGTGATATGAAATTATGGATATTGATTACATTTCAATTAATTCTAATCTTCTATCTGTGACAACTATTACTATTGTTTTTATGATCAATAAAAAGTATTTATTTTGATTTATTTTGGTTGTTATTCATAAATGCAGATGTTCCTTTTTATAAAGTGGCAGATATGGGTGGGGTTTTCATTTATTTATTTATTGATTGTACCATTTGAAATCATAAATAATACAAAAATATATCATATGTTCCTGTTCTAATCCTATAGTTTTGACAAAGTTAAATGCTAAGGCTCCATATGATTCAATGGGTTACGCTGCAGGTTTGCTAGGCTGTGAAATTGTGGATATTGATTACATTTCAATTAATTCTAATCTTCTGTCTGTGACAACTATTAGGTATATACTATAGTTTTCATGATCAATAAAAAGTATTTATTTTGACTTATCTTGGTTGGTATTCATAAATACAGATGTTAATGTTTATAAAGTGGAAGAGGTAGCTGAGATTTTCATTTATTTATTGATTGTTAGTTTCATATTAATTTTATTTTGCTTGGCATACCACCACTTAAAATAAAGGGTAATGTGCCAGAACAATACCTCTGAGGTGGTGTGGAAATTTTTATATACTAGGGTAATCAGGTGCAAGATTAAAAAGCATGGACCTTGAATACTCTAGTTTAGTAGCATATTGCATTTCTTGCTAATATTTTTTACCCTGTTTCATGTGGTTACTTTATTCACTGTAGGTCAAACTGAGATGAGGTGAGGAATGAAAACATAAACTGTATGCTTGATGGAACTAATAATAGAGAAGATTATTATTATTGTTGTTATACTTGAATGCAAGACAATTTGTATTATATTATTTATAAATTTATTTATTTATTTATAAATTTATAAATTACACATAAAATAACCATATTAATCATATTTAATATTTTCTTGCAAATAAATGGATGAATGAATAGGTATTTTCATTGTTTTGCTCCAATTTTTAAATTTTTAAGCCAATCACTGATTGATTGATTGAAATAAAACATCAATCAATCAGTCAATGATTGACTAACACCAAAAATTATGATAATTTTGACATAAATAGGTAGAGCACCTACAGATTTGCGCCACAATGTGGCAACATCGCCTCGAATTCTTGATATATCTGGCAACCCTGCGGCGGCCATGTTGCAACCCAAAATAATGGCCGCTGACATTGACATAAGTCATTCGTGTTTCCAGTGAAATAACACGGAATTGTGCCTTCTTAACCGTACCTGTTTTGTGCTATGCACTGGTAATATTTATGATTTTTATCATTTTGTCCTCCATCCATTTCTGTTTTCCTGGTCCAAAATGTGAGAATTCCGTTCCGATTCCGACTTTGTGCCACGATCAAACCCGATGCGACATCTATCAAGTACAAGTAGGACTATTGGAGAATATAAGAGAAGATGTAGGTCGCTACCTACGTAACCCCACCCCAAAATACCATTAACGTTTTTGCACAATAGATGTCGCGTTATCTCATTGGTGTTGCCAATTCTTCAAATTTTTCCCTTCGCTCCAGAAATAGAAAATCCGATTATTTGTAATGTACACCTTTCTTTATCGTAGCGTAGAATAAAAGGGACTAAATAGAGTGCGGTAAGGTAAGAGGTAACGTAAGACGTAAGGTAATAAACCTGTGGAATCAGATGAGAGTGTTGCGTTACCTCTTACGTTACGACTATAAACACTCTCATCTGATTCCACAGGTTTATTTTCTTACGTCTTACGTTACCTCTTACCTTACCGCACTCTATTTCATACTTAAGTGAGGCTAGCGCTGTAGGCTTTCTGTGTTTTTATAATATTTGTATTGCAAACGCTCAATACGGAACAAGGTTTGGACATTGTTTTGAGGCGCTCGCGGCATATGTGACCTGATCGTCATCTGATAAGATCATAACCACTTTACACGGTCAAGAAGACAAGACATCGATCAAATTTGTGTTGTTTGTATTTGGCGAAAATGCGGAAAATATTTGAATTTTTCTAGTCGCGTGACGTCACGGGACTATAGGGGTAGGGTGACCATCCGTTCGGAAAATCCCGGACATGTCCAGAAATCGGTAAAATGTCCGGAATTTGAGCCGCGATCGAAAATAATTGGCACAACATACTGTAAAATGAACAAATACAGCTACTGGGCAGTCAAAAAATTCACAAAAATCGGTGAAATTCCCGGAATTTTAACCCCAATCGAAAATAGTACATACAGCAAAATGAGCAAATAGTTAACGGACAGGCAAAAAATGGCACTACTGTCGCTTGATGACCAAACTGCCTTCATTCTCTTACAGTCCCCCCCCCGTACGCCAAGCGTCCGGAATTGATCTATGAAGTATAAATGGTCACCCTATATAGGGGAAGGGAACAGCCAATCGGAAGACGAGTATGTGTGTTGTGTTGCCGTTCTAATAACCTAAGTCCCAACATTCAATGCATACCTTCATGTGATCCTCTACACATGCTAAAAAATAGATAGTTTGATATATACGGCCAGTGAAGCCAAAAGCCAACGAATTCGCTTAGGTCAGAAGGAGTAAACAAGAACTATACTAAGAACTATACCCTGTTTGTCGCGCAATTTTTTCTGTATATATATTCTATGCTGAAGGAAACAACAAACCTGTGCTGTGGCTAAATTTCGGTCTAATAAATATGTCTATTATTAAGTATGAACTGAATCTCTGACAAGTACCTAATTTCCACAGAATGGACTAGTATCATGATTTTTTTTATGGTTGCATATGACAGAGTACGTCATAAAAATCATCCTGTTTTTTTCCCCGATTTTTTTGGACACTGGAAAGCCAAGAAAATAAGGAAAATATTTGAATTTTCCTAGGGCCGTGACGTCACGGCCCTATAGGCGAACAGCCAATCAAAAGACAGATATGTGTGCTGTGTTGCCGCATTCTGATGGCGCGCGAAATGCCGGAGCTGTACGCGGGCTGGCTCATCTATCTTGTCTTCTGTTCCCGTCTGATATGTTTTGTGGTTTTAATGTCCCGTGATCCGAAATTCCAGGGCTGTTCCAAATTACGGTTCTATCGCCGTCCTAGAACGGTTTTCATCGTGCCCCGCCCATTTTGTGATTCTAGAATCGATGATTGGTTGGTACGCTGGTGGACCAACCAATCACCGTTTTTAGAACTGTAAAATGGGCGGGGTTTGATGAAAACAGTTCTAGGACGGTGATAGAACCATAATTTGGAACAACTCTTCCGAAAGCTAAGTTAAGGTTCGATCCGTCAATCCTGTCAATCAATCGTCATTCGGTCATTGTCACTTCCAAATTCCATTGGGCTTTGGCTGTAATTTCCAACAATCTTAAAGTTATTATTAAGTTATTATTATTTGTTTGCGTTTATTTGTACAGGATATCCTTTTATTCCATTTTACTGGGTTTCAAGTTATTTTATCATAACATAACCAACAAGTATGAGTAAAATCGATAGTGGATTCACAAAAGCCGATTCAGATAACCTGCCTAAAGTTGATATGGCTATGGTGAACGACTTTTATGTGGATAATATGCAGTTCTTCAATACGGAGATGAGAAATGTGAAAGCTAAGAAGTGAGTTTCAAAATATTTATAACAGTTGGTATAGCAAATAACATGTTTATGTGAAATGTAAATGTTTTGCGAGTCGGAGCTGTTCTTGGCAACAATGCACTGCTGATAATTCGCGCGGTTGGCAGTGATTGGCTGAATTTGAATTCCGTTCTTTAAACTTTAGAATGGAATTACTAAAAAACAAAATGATGTAGAAAGTAACGAAATGCAGCAGAACGTTTATTTTTGTATGCACTAAGCGGTCATAATAATTAAATCATTGTTCTTAACCTCGTGATACTAGTCCATTGTTCTTTATTGCTTCTCAGGATTTTACATAAGCATCATATGGCAACTCTGCTTGCGTCAACGTCAAACAAAGTTTTGGTACGAATAGTAGTGACACGGAGCGCCAGAGGGCCGCTATCCAAACAACAAGCTGTCAGTAAATTTTTCAAGGTTAGAATGTCAATGACTACTAAAGCAACAAAAAGATAATGAAAAACAAACTATTAAGTCTGCTACATAATTTAAACATGCTCGAAAACATTATAGGTTTGATTGAAGAGCACTACACCAACATAAATTTTGTTAAATGGGAAAATACTACTGACACAATTAAGTTTTGGTCCAAGTGTGGCAATATCGGGACTCGAGCGGAGAGAACCCTTTTAATTCCATGCCTTTCGTGTTCATCAAATTCAGAGGCCAAAGAGGTGGAGTCATTCTGAAGTTTGCGGACTTGGTAGTTCAAGGGGACGGGGAGGCAAGAGCGTCTGCGTTCCGATTGTGGAGTCAAGGCAGTTGGTCCTTTGTGAATCCTGGCAGGAAACACTGTGCCATCCACTCAGAACTGGAAAGGGATTGCCCTATCCTATATATGAGGAGTGATCGCTTTGACTAAACATTTACAGTGAAGTATTCTACAAGGTAAGAGTTGCGGTCAAGCGACAGGCGGCCTTTAGTGGGAGGAGGGCCAGGTAGTCTCTGAGGGCCAGTCTGATACACGGACGGGTCACTCACCGACGAAGGCTCCGGTGCTAGAGTCTATGGGCCAAAAACAAAGCTCTCCCTTTCTCTTGGAGGATACACCCCAGTATTCCGAGCAATATATTTGCGATTTTAGCTTGTGTCTTCCGTATTCACGAAATTCAGGCGACTTGCAGCCAGATCACATTTCGGAAAGACATCAGGTGTCACTGATGTAGATGAAGAGTCATGCTGGAGTTGGTGGCAATGAAATTGCGGACGTGCTCGCAAGGCGAAGGCCGAGAGATAAATTCCTGGGTCCTGGCCAGCTGTAGGGCTACTGGCTAGTGCAGGTACAATCGGTAGCGGTAATGAAACGGCCGATGCTATCGCAAGGAGAGGGTCGAAGATAATTTCCTGGGACCTGAGCCTACTGTTGGGCTGGAAGCAAGTACCATTAGAAGAAAAACAGAGGTGTGATTGCAAAGTGTTGTTTAGAAAACGACCAAATACAACCGAATAGAACAGAAAACAGCCCACAACAACAGAAAGCAGGCAGACAACAGCGCTAAACAATAGAAAACGACTAAATACAGCCGAATACAACATTTTTTACACTAGAGGAGCCTATATCCAGCAGTGGATGAGAGATGGCTGATAGATGATGATGATGATGATATCCATTGACGGAAAACCTAAGAAAAAACCAAGTTTGAAGTCTCCGATTACAAAAAAATTAAATTATATCTGAAAATCTAAGGAAGATATCCACTTACAACAATCCTGTACTTAAAATATACAAGTAATCAATTAGGTGTTTTAGGTATGACAGACAACCCTGTACGAACTCTAGAAAACTTTCATTTCATAGGTATTTGATTATTTGGCTAATTTGTTTTTGTCTGCTGAATATGGATGATTATATCTATAATAAATATATAAAAATATAAAGTTAACCTACCTTTATTCTTGCAGCAGACGTACATATACATTTTCAAGATTTTTATCTTTTCATATACTTTGAACTTGTTCCCAATATTTGCCTTTTATACAGGGTGTCCAGTTAGTGGGTAATTCTTCGATATCTCGCAAAGTATGCATGATAGAAGAAAATGTCAAATACAAGAGTTATTTGGTTACTTAAGACGCATATTGTAAAAATATTTTGAAATATACAGGGTGTTGCGGGAAAGTAGGATAGTGACCAACTTAATTTTTTTATATGGAACTATAACTTTTTTTTAAATTCTTTTAGTTTCCATCATTGATCTGTATTTAACCCTAAAATATTTTTGGGATAGGTTGCGACGTTGCCAAGTTATAATTTATTTTCTATTAATTTCCGGATTTGCAAGGTCGCAAGTAATACGACGTCCAAATTGATATATTCCTTTAACTTTTCTTAATAATATTATACAGCGAGTTACTTGAGTATTAAGTGGATATTAGTTTGGATGTTACCAGCAATTTGTGTTTACAGGGTGTTTTTGGCAGAATTTTAAATTACAGCAACTTGAAGGTCATTTTACTTTGTTTTTTTAAATGTAACACCCTGTATTTTTTATTTTAAATCGAAATATCTACTAATACCCTATCTCGCCTTGTATTTTTTTTTCGCGTTTGCGACGTTGCCAAGTTATAAATTATTTTTCCAAATTTTTAAACAAATATCCTCGGTTTTAGTTTATTTTGAATATTATCCTCTACTTATTTTCAATGCATGAATGGCACATGTCGAACTTAGTAAGATCTCAAAATTTCAAAATTGCTGGTAACATCCAAAATAATATCCACTTAATATTCATAAGTAACCCGGTGTATAATATTATTGAGAAAATTTAAAGGAATATATCAATTTAGACGTATTACTTGCGACCTTGCAAATCAGAAAATTAATAGAAAATAAATTATAACTTGGCAACGTCGCAACCGATCCCAAAAATATTTTAGGGTTGAATAGAGATTCATGATGGAAACTAGAACAACTTAAGAAAGTTATAGTTCCATACAAAAAAAATCCAGTTGGTCACTATCCTACTTTCCCGCAACACCCTGTATATTTTAAAATATTTTTAGAATATGCGTCTTAAGTAACCAAATAACTTTTGCATTTGACATTTTCTTCTATCAGGTATACCTTGCGAGATATCGAAGAATTACACACTAACTGGACACCCTGTATTTGATGGAAGGATTTTTCATGTTAAAACTTCCCCGACATACAGTGTTAATTAGTACTTAGTACAAGTTTATTGCCTATTTTGTAATTTTATTGGAAAACTGCCCCACTAATTTCACATATATCTTCGTCACACAACCACAACCTGCTTTAACATCCCAGGTATGTGTATGCGTCAATTTCTTCTATGGAGCACACATGATTAAACAAAGTACGTCGCTACATCCTATAAACAGCTGCACTGTCCACTATGACTCTTATGAGACGTAGATAGCTCTTCGAAATATACACTAGTCAGCACCCATTGCCACCTGTAAAAAGCTGTTTTCCTTTCGAATCCAGAAATTCATTGTATTTCAGACTATAGCGCCTCTATCCAAACCCCTATGCACCACAAAACAGGCAACAGGGAACAGGCTATGCACTGGTAATATTTATGATTTTTATCATTTTGTCCTCCATCCATTTCTGTTTTCCTGGTCCAAAATGTGAGAATTCCGTTCCGATTCCGACTTTGTGCCACGATCAAACCCGATGCGACATCTATCAAGTACAAGTAGGACTATTGGAGAATATAAGAGAAGATGTAGGTCGCTACCTACGTAACCCCACCCCAAAATACCATTAACGTTTTTGCACAATAGATGTCGCGTTATCTCATTGGTGTTGCCAATTCTTCAAATTTTTCCCTTCGCTCCAGAAATAGAAAATCCGATTATTTGTAATGTACACCTTTCTTTATCGTAGCGTAGAATAAAAGGGACTAAATAGAGTGCGGTAAGGTAAGAGGTAACGTAAGGTAATAAACCTGTGGAATCAGATGAGAGTGTTGCGTTACCTCTTACGTTACGACTATAAACACTCTCATCTGATTCCACAGGTTTATTTTCTTACGTCTTACGTTACCTCTTACCTTACCGCACTCTATTTCATACTTAAGTGAGGCTAGCGCTGTAGGCTTTCTGTGTTTTTGTAATATTTGTATTGCAAACGCTCAATACGGAACAAGGTTTGGACATTGTTTTGAGGCGCTCGCGGCATATGTGACCTGATCGTCATCTGATAAGATCATAACCACTTTACACGGTCAAGAAGACAAGACATCGATCAAATTTGTGTTGTTTGTATTTGGCGAAAATGCGGAAAATATTTGAATTTTTCTAGTCGCGTGACGTCACGGGACTATAGGGGTAGGGTGACCATCCGTTCGGAAAATCCCGGACATGTCCAGAAATCGGTAAAATGTCCGGAATTTGAGCCGCGATCGAAAATAATTGGCACAACATACTGTAAAATGAACAAATACAGCTACTGGGCAGTCAAAAAATTCACAAAAATCGGTGAAATTCCCGGAATTTTAACCCCAATCGAAAATAGTACATACAGCAAAATGAGCAAATAGTTAACGGACAGGCAAAAAATGGCACTACTGTCGCTTGATGACCAAACTGCCTTCATTCTCTTACAGTCCCCCCCCGTACGCCAAGCGTCCGGAATTGATCTATGAAGTAAATGGTCACCCTATATAGGGGAAGGGAACAGCCAATCGGAAGACGAGTATGTGTGTTGTGTTGCCGTTCTAATAACCTAAGTCCCAACATTCAATGCATACCTTCATGTGATCCTCTACACATGCTAAAAAATAGATAGTTTGATATATACGGCCAGTGAAGCCAAAAGCCAACGAATTCGCTTAGGTCAGAAGGAGTAAACAAGAACTATACTAAGAACTATACCCTGTTTGTCGCGCAATTTTTTCTGTATATATATTCTATGCTGAAGGAAACAACAAACCTGTGCTGTGGCTAAATTTCGGTCTAATAAATATGTCTATTATTAAGTATGAACTGAATCTCTGACAAGTACCTAATTTCCATAGAATTGTTCTTTATTGCTTCTCAGGATTTTACATAAGCATCATATGGCAACTCTGCTTGCGTCAACGTCAAACAAAGTTTTGGTACGAATAGTAGTGACACGGAGCGCCAGAGGGCCGCTATCCAAACAACAAGCTGTCAGTAAATTTTTCAAGGTTAGAATGTCAATGACTACTAAAGCAACAAAAAGATAATGAAAAACAAACTATTAAGTCTGCTACATAATTTAAACATGCTCGAAAACATTATAGGTTTGATTGAAGAGCACTACACCAACATAAATTTTGTTAAATGGGAAAATACTACTGACACAATTAAGTTTTGGTCCGAAGTGTGGCAATATCGGGACGCGAGCGGAGAGAACCCTTTTAATTCCATGCCTTTCGTGTTTACCAAATTCAGAGGCCAAAGAGGTGGAGTCATTCTGAAGTTTGCGGACTTGGTAGTTCAAGGGGACGGGGAGGCAAGAGCGTCTGCGTTCCGATTGTGGAGTCAAGGGAGTTGGTCCTTTGTGAATCCTGGCAGGAAACACTGTGCCATCCTCTCAGAACTGCAAAGGGATTGCCCTATCCTATATATGAGGAGTGATCGCTTTGACTAAACATTTACAGTGAAGTATTCTACAAGGTAAGAGTTGCGGTCAAGCGGCAGGCGGCCTTTAGGGGGAGGAGGGCCAGGTAGTCTCTGAGGGCCAGTCTGATACACGGACGGCTCACTCACCGACGAAGGCTCCGGTGCTAGAGTCTATGGGCCAAAAACAAAGCTCTCCCTTTCTCTTGGAGGATACACCCCAGTATTCCGAGCAATATATTTGCGATTTTAGCTTGTGTCTTCCGTATTCACGAAATTCAGGCGACTTGCAGCCAGATCACATTTCGGAAAGACATCAGGTGTCACTGATGTAGATGCTGAGTCATGCTGGAGTTGGTGGCAATGAAATTGCGGACGTGCTCGCAAGGCGAAGGCCGAGAGATAAATTCCTGGGTCCTGGCCAGCTGTAGGGCTACTGGCTAGTGCAGGTACAATCGGTAGCGGTAATGAAACGGCGGATGCTATCGCAAGGAGAGGGTCGAAGATAATTTCCTGGGACCTGAGCCTACTGTTGGGCTGGAAGCAAGTACCATTAGAAGAAAAACAGAGGTGTGATTGCAAAGTGTTGTTTAGAAAACGACCAAATACAACCGAATAGAACAGAAAACAGCCCACAACAACAGAAAGCAGGCAGACAACAGCGCTAAACAATAGAAAACGACTAAATACAGCCGAATACAACATTTTTTACACTAGAGGAGGCCTATATCCAGCAGTGGATGAGAGATGGCTGATAGATGATGATGATGATGATATCCATTGACGGAAAACCTAAGAAAAAACCAAGTTTGAAGTCTCCGATTACAAAAAAATTAAATTATATCTGAAAATCTAAGGAAGATATCCACTTACAACAATCCTGTACTTAAAATATACAAGTAATCAATTAGGTGTTTTAGGTATGACAGACAACCCTGTACGAACTCTAGAAAACTTTCATTTCATAGGTATTTGATTATTTGGCTAATTTGTTTTTGTCTGCTGAATATGGATGATTATATCTATAATAAATATATAAAAATATAAAGTTAACCTACCTTTATTCTTGCAGCAGACGTACATATACATTTTCAAGATTTTTATCTTTTCATATACTTTGAACTTGTTCCCAATATTTGCCTTTTATACAGGGTGTCCAGTTAGTGGGTAATTCTTCGATATCTCGCAAAGTATGCGTGATAGAAGAAAATGTCAAATACAAGAGTTATTTGGTTACTTAAGACGCATATTGTAAAAATATTTTGAAATATACAGGGTGTTGCGGGAAAGTAGGATAGTGACCAACTTAATTTTTTTATATGGAACTATAACTTTTTTTTAAATTCTTTTAGTTTCCATCATTGATCTGTATTTAACCCTAAAATATTTTTGGGATAGGTTGCGACGTTGCCAAGTTATAATTTATTTTCTATTAATTTCCGGATTTGCAAGGTCGCAAGTAATACGACGTCCAAATTGATATATTCCTTTAACTTTTCTTAATAATATTATACAGCGAGTTACTTGAGTATTAAGTGGATATTAGTTTGGATGTTACCAGCAATTTGTGTTTACAGGGTGTTTTTGGCAGAATTTTAAATTACAGCAACTTGAAGGTCACTTTACTTTGTTTTTTTAAATGTAACACCCTGTATTTTTTATTTTAAATCGAAATATCTACTAATACCCTATCTCGCCTTGTATTTTTTTTTCGCGTTTGCGACGTTGCCAAGTTATAAATTATTTTTCCAAATTTTTAAACAAATATCCTCGGTTTTAGTTTATTTTGAATATTATCCTCTACTTATTTTCAATGCATGAATGGCACATGTCGAACTTAGTAAGATCTCAAAATTTCAAAATTGCATGTAACATCCAAAATAATATCCACTTAATATTCATAAGTAACCCGGTGTATAATATTATTGAGAAAATTTAAAGGAATATATCAATTTAGACGTATTACTTGCGACCTTGCAAATCAAAAAATTAATAGAAAATAAATTATAACTTGGCAACGTCGCAACCGATCCCAAAAATATTTTAGGGTTGAATAGAGATTCATGATGGAAACTAGAACAACTTAAGAAAGTTATAGTTCCATATAAAAAAAATCCAGTTGGTCACTATCCTACTTTCCCGCGACACCCTGTATATTTTAAAATATTTTTAGAATATGCGTCTTAAGTAACCAAATAACTTTTGCATTTGACATTTTCTTCTATCAGGTATAGCTTGCGAGATATCGAAGAATTACACACTAACTGGACACCCTGTATTTGATGGAAGGATTTTTCATGTTAAAACTTCCCCGACATACAGTGTTAATTAGTAATTAGTACAAGTTTATTGCCTATTTTGTAATTTTATTGGAAAACTGCCCCACTAATTTCACATATATCTTCGTCACACAACCACAACCTGCTTTAACATCCCAGGTATGTGTATGCGTCAATTTCTTCTATGGAGCACACATGATTAAACAAAGTACGTCGCTACATCCTATAAACAGCTGCACTGTCCACTATGACTCTTATGAGACGTAGATAGCTCTTCGAAATATACACTAGTCAGCACCCATTGCCACCTGTAAAAAGCTGTTTTCCTTTCGAATCCAGAAATTCATTGTATTTCAGACTATAGCGCCTCTATCCAAACCCCTATGCACCACAAAACAGGCAACAGGGAACAGGCTATGCACTGGTAATATTTATGATTTTTATCATTTTGTCCTCCATCCATTTCTGTTTTCCTGGTCCAAAATGTGAGAATTCCGTTCCGATTCCGACTTTGTGCCACGATCAAACCCGATGCGACATCTATCAAGTACAAGTAGGACTATTGGAGAATATAAGAGAAGATGTAGGTCGCTACCTACGTAACCCCACCCCAAAATACCATTAACGTTTTTGCACAATAGATGTCGCGTTATCTCATTGGTGTTGCCAATTCTTCAAATTTTTCCCTTCGCTCCAGAAATAGAAAATCCGATTATTTGTAATGTACACCTTTCTTTATCGTAGCGTAGAATAAAAGGGACTAAATAGAGTGCGGTAAGGTAAGAGGTAACGTAAGACGTAAGGTAATAAACCTGTGGAATCAGATGAGAGTGTTGCGTTACCTCTTACGTTACGACTATAAACACTCTCATCTGATTCCACAGGTTTATTTTCTTACGTCTTACGTTACCTCTTACCTTACCGCACTCTATTTCATACTTAAGTGAGGCTAGCGCTGTAGGCTTTCTGTGTTTTTATAATATTTGTATTGCAAACGCTCAATACGGAACAAGGTTTGGACATTGTTTTGAGGCGCTCGCGGCATATGTGACCTGATCGTCATCTGATAAGATCATAACCACTTTACACGGTCAAGAAGACAAGACATCGATCAAATTTGTGTTGTTTGTATTTGGCGAAAATGCGGAAAATATTTGAATTTTTCTAGTCGCGTGACGTCACGGGACTATAGGGGTAGGGTGACCATCCGTTCGGAAAATCCCGGACATGTCCAGAAATCGGTAAAATGTCCGGAATTTGAGCCGCGCTCGAAAATAATTGGCACAACATACTGTAAAATGAACAAATACAGCTACTGGGCAGTCAAAAAATTCACAAAAATCGGTGAAATTCCCGGAATTTTAACCCCAATCGAAAATAGTACATACAGCAAAATGAGCAAATAGTTAACGGACAGGCAAAAAATGGCACTACTGTCGCTTGATGACCAAACTGCCTTCATTCTCTTACAGTCCCCCCCCCCCGTACGCCAAGCGTCCGGAATTGATCTATGAAGTAAATGGTCACCCTATATAGGGGAAGGGAACAGCCAATCGGAAGACGAGTATGTGTGTTGTGTTGCCGTTCTAATAACCTAAGTCCCAACATTCAATGCATACCTTCATGTGATCCTCTACACATGCTAAAAAATAGATAGTTTGATATATACGGCCAGTGAAGCCAAAAGCCAACGAATTCGCTTAGGTCAGAAGGAGTAAACAAGAACTATACTAAGAACTATACCCTGTTTGTCGCGCAATTTTTTCTGTATATATATTCTATGCTGAAGGAAACAACAAACCTGTGCTGTGGCTAAATTTCGGTCTAATAAATATGTCTATTATTAAGCATGAACTGAATCTCTGACAAGTGCCTAATTTCCATAGAATTGTTCTTTATTGCTTCTCAGGATTTTACATAAGCATCATATGGCAACTCTGCTTGCGTCAACGTCAAACAAAGTTTTGGTACGAATAGTAGTGACACGGAGCGCCAGAGGGCCGCTATCCAAACAACAAGCTGTCAGTTAATTTTTCAAGGTTAGAATGTCAATGACTACTAAAGCAACAAAAAGATAATGAAAAACAAACTATTAAGTCTGCTACATAATTTAAACATGCTCGAAAACATTATAGGTTTGATTGAAGAGCACTACACCAACATAAATTTTGATAAATGGGAAAATACTACTGACACAATTAAGTTTTGGTCCGAAGTGTGGCAATATCGGGACGCGAGCGGAGAGAACCCTTTTAATTCCATGCCTTTCGTGTTCACCAAATTCAGAGGCCAAAGAGGTGGAGTCATTCTGAAGTTTGCGGACTTGGTAGTTCAAGGGGACGGGGAGGCAAGAGCGTCTGCGTTCCGATTGTGGAGTCAAGGCAGTTGGTCCTTTGTGAATCCTGGCAGGAAACACTGTGCCATCCTCTCAGAACTGCAAAGGGATTGCCCTATCCTATATATGAGGAGTGATCGCTTTGACTAAACATTTACAGTGAAGTATTCTACAAGGTAAGAGTTGCGGTCAAGCGACAGGCGGCCTTTAGTGGGAGGAGGGCCAGGTAGTCTGTGAGGGCCAGTCTGATACACGGACGGCTCACTCACCGACGAAGGCTCCGGTGCTAGAGTCTATGGGCCAAAAACAAAGCTCTCCCTTTCTCTTGGAGGATACACCCCAGTATTCCGAGCAATATATTTGCGATTTTAGCTTGTGTCTTCCGTATTCACGAAATTCAGGCGACTTGCAGCCAGATCACATTTCGGAAAGACATCAGGTGTCACTGATGTAGATGCTGAGTCATGCTGGAGTTGGTGGCAATGAAATTGCGGACGTGCTCGCAAGGCGAAGGCCGAGAGATAAATTCCTGGGTCCTGGCCAGCTGTAGGGCTACTGGCTAGTGCAGGTACAATCGGTAGCGGTAATGAAACGGCGGATGCTATCGCAAGGAGAGGGTCGAAGATAATTTCCTGGGACCTGAGCCTACTGTTGGGCTGGAAGCAAGTACCATTAGAAGAAAAACAGAGGTGTGATTGCAAAGTGTTGTTTAGAAAACGACCAAATACAACCGAATAGAACAGAAAACAGCCCACAACAACAGAAAGCAGGCAGACAACAGCGCTAAACTATAGAAAACGACTAAATACAGCCGAATACAACATTTTTTACACTAGAGGAGGCCTATATCCAGCAGTGGATGAGAGATGGCTGATAGATGATGATGATGATGATGATATCCATTGACGGAAAACCTAAGAAAAAACCAAGTTTGAAGTCTCCGATTACAAAAAAATTAAATTATATCTGAAAATCTAAGGAAGATATCCACTTACAACAATCCTGTACTTAAAATATACAAGTAATCAATTAGGTGTTTTAGGTATGACAGACAACCCTGTACGAACTCTAGAAAACTTTCATTTCATAGGTATTTGATTATTTGGCTAATTTGTTTTTGTCTGCTGAATATGGATGATTATATCTATAATAAATATATAAAAATATAAAGTTAACCTACCTTTATTCTTGCAGCAGACGTACATATACATTTTCAAGATTTTTATCTTTTCATATACTTTGAACTTGTTCCCAATATTTGCCTTTTATACAGGGTGTCCAGTTAGTGGGTAATTCTTCGATACCTCGCAAAGTATGCGTGATAGAAGAAAATGTCAAATACAAGAGTTATTTGGTTACTTAAGACGCATATTGTAAAAATATTTTGAAATATACAGGGTGTTGGGGGAAAGTAGGATAGTGATCAACTTAATTTTTTTATATGGAACTATAACTTTTTTTTAAATTCTTTTAGTTTCCATCATTGATCTGTATTTAACCCTAAAATATTTTTGGGATAGGTTGCGACGTTGCCAAGTTATAATTTATTTTCTATTAATTTCCGGATTTGCAAGGTCGCAAGTAATACGACGTCCAAATTGATATATTCCTTTAACTTTTCTTAATAATATTATACAGCGAGTTACTTGAGTATTAAGTGGATATTAGTTTGGATGTTACCAGCAATTTGTGTTTACAGGGTGTTTTTGGCAGAATTTTAAATTACAGCAACTTGAAGGTCATTTTACTTTGTTTTTTTAAATGTAACACCCTGTATTTTTTATTTTAAATCGAAATATCTACTAATACCCTATCTCGCCTTGTATTTTTTTTTTCGCGTTTGCGACGTTGCCAAGTTATAAATTATTTTTCCAAATTTTTAAACAAATATCCTCGGTTTTAGTTTATTTTGAATATTATCCTCTACTTATTTTCAATGCATGAATGGCACATGTCGAACTTAGTAAGATCTCAAAATTTCAAAATTGCTGGTAACATCCAAAATAATATCCACTTAATATTCATAAGTAACCCGGTGTATAATATTATTGAGAAAATTTAAAGGAATATATCAATTTAGACGTATTACTTGCGACCTTGCAAATCAAAAAATTAATAGAAAATAAATTATAACTTGGCAACGTCGCAACCGATCCCAAAAATATTTTAGGGTTGAATAGAGATTCATGATGGAAACTAGAACAACTTAAGAAAGTTATAGTTCCATATAAAAAAAATCCAGTTGGTCACTATCCTACTTTCCCGCAACACCCTGTATATTTTAAAATATTTTTAGAATATGCGTCTTAAGTAACCAAATAACTTTTGCATTTGACATTTTCTTCTATCAGGTATAGCTTGCGAGATATCGAAGAATTACACACTAACTGGTATTTGATGGAAGGATTTTTCATGTTAAAACTTCCCCGACATACAGTGTTAATTAGTAATTAGTACAAGTTTATTGCCTATTTTGTAATTTTATTGGAAAACTGCCCCACTAATTTCACATATATCTCCGTCACACAACCACAACCTGCTTTAACATCCCAGGTATGTGTATGCGTCAATTTCTTCTATGAAGTACACATGATTAAACAAAGTACGTCGCTACATCCTATAAACAGCTGCACTGTCCACTATGACTCTTATGAGACGTAGATAGCTCTTCGAAATATACACTAGTCAGCACCCATTGCCACCTGTAAAAAGCTGTTTTCCTTTCGAATCCAGAAATTCATTGTATTTCAGACTATACCGCCCTTAGATACCGCCTCTATCCAAACCCCTATGCACCACAAAACAGGCAACAGGGAACAGGCTATGCACCACGTGGGGGCAACTAGCATTACAGAATGGGAAACAGGGCGGGGTCAATGTGGAGGACATATTGCAACCCAAAATAATGGCGGCCCAGACCACAGAAACACTGGATCAGCCCGCATTTCAGTGATCCGTGGTTGACAACGGCGCGAAATTCAATAGTCTTCTCTAGCTGTTCTTCATGATGTCTTCAGATTTTAAAAGCGACACATTAACTTTAACCCTTTGCGTCCTACTGGTCATCTCATGTAACCACAAATTCAGTAATTCGTTGGCTCAGTCCTAATGGTTCGATGGGTCAACCACCAGCTATTTTGTGATATTCAGTGCGCCGTTTACTAGGAAAAAAAATCCAGTAGCCTGTTCGCGTCTATTTCGATCTGTTGTTCACGGTTATTGTGAACACTTAGGGTCATGGTGCACTCGTTAAACTTTGATAACTGTTTACTGTGAAATAAACGAAGGGAAATTTGATATGACTGGTAAATAATAATACCAATTATTGTTCGTTTTCACACATCATCTTAAATTTTATAATTTTATTGTAGTTGTGCTTTTCAGAACACGTTATTAGTGGTGGCTATACCTGCTAACCACCAGGAATATACAGGGTTCTGTTTGAAATTTATAGACAACGTAGATGTTTCAATTGATAATGTTTTTGACTTCCATGGTCTATATGATTTTTGAGTATCACAACGTTTCGACTGATTCAGTCATCTTCAGGAGAACTGACGTTGCGATACTCAATGATAATATAGATAGTGGAAGTCCGAAGCAGATATTTTCAATACAGGGGTGTATCGAATGAGATGTCTTTTACTGCTCGAGGAAGGGCACAGTGGACAGTGGACTGTTGTGGAGCTCAAAGCGATGGACGTAGATGATCTATATCATATTGTAGCAAAAATTCCTTCAGAAAGGGAGTGAATAGCGGACGACTATTTACCTGGGGATGAAGATGAGGTCGATAACGATACGCTTGGGAACTTCGACGAAAATTTGTCTGTCATACAAAATATTAGTAATTACACCGAAGCCTTAGGTACTGTTATAGCTTATAGCTAACAGTGCTGTTCCTAAAGTGGCCCCGGGAAACAGTAATAAAGCCTACACAGACCATGAGGCTAATGACCAAAGCAGTCGATGCCGATGATACACAAGTAAAAAAAGACACCAAAAGACTTTTTCAAGATACTGGAGCTGATAGTGACAACAAACCTCTGCCATTGCACCGAAGCCTTCACTGTTGGCTTATAGCTAACAGTGCTGTTCCTAGAGTGGCGCCGGGAAACAGTAATAAAGCCTACACAGATCATGAGGCTAATGACCAAAGCAGTCGATGCCGACGAGACAGAAGTAAAAAAAGACACCAAAAGACCTTTTCAAGATACTGCAGCTTATAGTGACAACAAACCTCTGCCATGCGTGACAGATATGTTGCGTGCTACTAAGGGTACAACTGTCCCAGTATTTTCTGTACCACAGTACTGAGCAGTTCTACTGGTTACCCTAGATGGCCACCATTTTTTTGAAAAAATTGTATTTTTAAACCAGTGTAAAGGTGATTTTCAGTTTGTTTGTTCACTTTTTTGCTATGTTTTGTATTTTTTCAATGAAATTCAAATAAATTCTTAAATGCGGACTTAAAGGGTTAAGCAATTAAAAAGTGAGCGTAATAATGCATAATGACAAAAATTTTGCAGCCACACCAAACGCGTCAACCAGTTGCCCTCATAGATCAAATACGAACATATTTTGTGGCGAATACCGTATAGCCAGAAGAAGAAGAACATTCGAATTTCCCTCCAAGCGCCGCCGACATTAACCTCGTTTTTCTTTGAGTGTTGTTTTGGACTGTGGTTTTGGTTTGCTCCACACATTGCTTTATTTGTGAAACTGCTAATGGAAAACTGTTGATGGAAAATTTGTTTAAGCATTATTTTTTATACTCGAAACCATTTCATATGTGAATGAATTTGTTAGGGAGTTTGAACTTTTTGAAGGCTTCAAACTTTACAACCACAAAGTAGGTATGAAGTACAGCCAAGAAGTAAGAAATAAATGGGGCTAGAACACTATAAGCTCCTGATGAAGTGCAACTTTAGTTAAATGGGCGAGTACAAAGCGTAAGTATATTTATTACTGAATTTCTGTGCAATACTATTTATTAGTCATTCATACACTCTCACTACTTTAATTTTCTATTCTTCTATTTTAGATCATACACAACCACATCTGAGGTATAGGTTGTAGGATGCTGCGTTGTCTGCAGTGTCTACCTTCATGTTAATAATTTTGATGAATATTATTGCAATGAGAGATGAGCTATTCAGTGGAGGAGCTTATACATACAAGTGACCAACGAAGATGGAGAAACCAATGTTAAGCAGTGCCTTCTCAGTTATGGATTTGACAGATTGGCAATAAGATGCTCAACACAGATGAAAATAGAAAATAGTACTTGCAGAGGCTAGGGCGATTGAAGTATTCTACAGCAAAGCTAAGTAAGTACATCCTATTTACTTCAAGAAAAAGCCAGTGATGTTATACAGTTGATCAGCCTAAAGACTTAACTGTACAAAGGGCCAGGTACAATTAAAAGTTTAAATTTTTATAACTAATTCACCTTTATTATGTTTCGAACCTATTTGCTGTATTTCATATTTATACTCTCAAAATTTGCATTTCAAAGTTTTCCTCATAAGCATTTCTGTGATTTGACTGTGATATGAAATTATGGATATTGATTACATTTCAATTAATTCTAATCTTCTATCTGTGACAACTATTACTATTGTTTTTATGATCAATAAAAAGTATTTATTTTGATTTATTTTGGTTGTTATTCATAAATGCAGATGTTCCTTTTTATAAAGTGGCAGATATGGGTGGGGTTTTCATTTATTTATTTATTGATTGTACCATTTGAAATCATAAATAATACAAAAATATATCATATGTTCCTGTTCTAATCCTATAGTTTTGACAAAGTTAAATGCTAAGGCTCCATCAGTGGTTTGCACCAGTCATAGTTAAAGTTGTAATTAAAGTTAAGCCTTAATTAAAGTACGAATTGCTTTGCACCGGTTGTAGTTAGCGTCAAACTCATAATTAACTTTAAGCCAAAGGCAAAGTAGGGTTTAACTTTGACGTTTCTTGGCTTAACTTTTGACATTTGTGGGTTTAACATATTCTGACAGATCACCACAGAAATAAGTTTGGTTAGTTTGTGAAATATATTTTATAAAATTATTTCTATATCCTATAAGCAATTATGAATCAAAATAGATCACTTGGATTCAATATCAAGTCGTGGGGAACTGAGGATACGACCATAACCTCGATCTACAACTATATAAAGCTGATTCTGGAATTGGACAAATATCACTGTTGTAAGACACCGTGTTATGGTTTATGAGATTTTTCGTGTTCAACAGCTTTTTGGTCATTGTTGTGTTACTGCTGTCTTGTTCAAGGAGTCTATCTTAGCAGGTAAGCAATTCAGTTATTTAGAATGCTGTAATTTATGAGATAATGGGCGCTCAAAACTTGGATGGATTTTCAAAACAGTAAAGATAAAACGTTTATTTGTAAATTACAGTTATCACATTCACTAAGGACAGTTGTTTGATACTGCATCTTAGTTGCCCAATTTTTACCATATAAAGAAAATAAATTGATCTGCTTGAATTATTTTGCTGCTGCTGCAAAATGCAGTATTATTATGTGAATAGCTATCACAGTAATAGTTATTACTGTAAAAATTAGAATGCAAGTGTCCTCCCGTTCTCACATGGATTTTATTTAATTCATCTTCACCACCCATTAGTTAATTTCCTTCTATTTTTAATAAAAATATTGTTTATTTCAGGATCACGGATGATAATGAATACTTTAAGGGACTAGTGAAAAACTGAAGCCTCTTTATTAACAAAAACTGAGTAATTTGAATAATATTGACCCATACTGTATTATTGAGCACTGCGGCAGCAAATCACTGTTGTGTGTTCCACCGATCACCTTATCCTAATTACTGAATTTTCTACTATTCAGGACAAGCCCTGATATATTGAAAGAAAATATATATAATAAAAATATAAGAGAATTCAACCAGTAGTTTTTGTTCAAGTAATAAAACTTACCTTCTGATGGGTGCAACTTTACAGTCACCCAATGAGTGTTTTTTTAAATAATCACCTTGTTTGACAAGACAGAAATTAATCACTATCTGTGAGCATGTTATACAAACTATCATTTAAAATACATATTTTTAACAAGGCATTCTATATCTAGACACCATTTTATATCACATATTAGCTACTGATACTATGAAATATTTTAGATTTTGTTATATGAGAAGTTATAAGAAAGTGATTTTTTTTCTCCACCTTTATTAACAGATATAAGGCCTTTACGGAAACTGTGATCGGGTTAACCCGATCAGTTCGATCACTGATCCTGACGTTCGGAAAGTGATCTGGGATCTGTCAGAAATAGGGTAGTTCAGTCTTGTACAGTATCAGTGGTTTGCACCAGTCATAGTTAAAGTTGTAATTAAAGTTAAGCCTTAATTAAAGTACGAATTGCTTTGCACCGGTTGTAGTTAGCGTCAAACTCATAATTAACTTTAAGCCAAAGGCAAAGTAGGGTTTAACTTTGACGTTTCTTGGCTTAACTTTTGACATTTGTGGGTTTAACATATTCTGACAGATCACCACAGAAATAAGTTTGGTTAGTTTGTGAAATATATTTTATAAAATTATTTCTATATCCTATAAGCAATTATGAATCAAAATAGATCACTTGGATTCAATATCAAGTCGTGGGGAACTGAGGATACGACCATAACCTCAATCTACAACTATATAAAGCTGATTCTGGAATTGGACAAATATCACTGTTGTAAGACACCGTGTTATGGTTTATGAGATTTTTCGTGTTCAACGGCTTTTTGGTCATTGTTGCGTTACTGCTGTCTTGTTCAAGGAGTCTATCTTAGCAGGTAAGCAATTCAGTTATTTAGAATGCTGTAATTTATGAGATAATGGCGCTCAAAACTTGGATGGATTTTGAAAACAGTAAAGCGTTTATTTGTAAATTACAGTTATCACATTCACTAGGGACAGTTGTTTGATACTGCATCTTAGTTGCCCAATTTTTACGATATAAAGAAAATAAATTGATCTGCTTGAATTATTTTGCTGCTGCTGCAAAATGCAGTATTATTATGTGAATAGCTATCACAGTAGTAGTTATTACTGTAAAAATTAGAATGAAAGTGTCCTCCCGTTCTCACATGGATTTTATTTAATTCATCTTCACCACCCATTAGTTAATTTCCTTCTATTTTTAATAAAAATATTGTTTATTTCAGGATCACAGATGATAATGAATACTTTAAGGGACTAGTGAAAAACTGAAGCCTCTTTATTAACAAAAACTGAGTAATTTGAATAATATTGACCCATACTGTATTATTGAGCACTGCGGCAGCAAATCACTGTTGTGTGTTCCACCGATCACCCTATCCTAATTACTGAATTTTCTACTATTCAGGACAAGCCCTGATATATTGAAAGAAAATATATATAATAAAATTATAAGATAATTCAACCAGTAGTTTTTGTTCAAGTAATAAAACTTACCTTCTGATGGGTGCAACTTTACAGTCACCCAATGAGTGTTTTTTTAAATAATCACCTTGTTTGACAAGACAGAAATTAATCACTATCTGTGAGCATGTTATACAAACTATCATTTAAAATACATATTTTTAACAAGGCATTCTATATCTAGACACCATTTTATACCACATATTAGCTACTGATACTATGAAATATTTTAGATTTTGTTATATGAGAAGTTATAAGAAAGTGATTTTTTTTCTCCACCTTTATTAACAGATATAATTACAATATATGGATAACATATGCATTTATTGGTTCTATTAATTTACACACATATGCATTTATTGGTTCTATTAATTTACACAGTATGTGGAACATATTAGTATTTACTTTCTATAAAGCCATCACAATGAAGCTCTGAATGCATAACATTCTGTGCTCTTCGCCCCATGGTATCGGTCTGCCTCTTCTTTCTCAAATACTTGGCAACCTGAGTAATTCTTTCTCCACACCTGCAATGACAAAAAGAAAGTATTTTGTAGTAGGGCATATATCACAAATCTGTTTTAATAGAGAAGTTGATAGTCATAATATGTATATTGTTCGTTGCATATATCACTTGTTCTGGAAACTCATCTTAAGGTTATGCCAAAAGATTACTGTTTTGTTTCATTCCTTGAAACCACCTATATATACATATAAAAATTGTAATTATTACCTATGAATGGACATTTTGCTAGTTTAACACTATAAATGTATAATATGAATGGACATTTTGCTAGTTTAAACACTATAAGTGTATAATAAAGATGTCTTTAGTTGACCTCAGCACTTTGAACATTTCTATATATTTTTACTTACCACAAACAGATCCGACATAAATGTTATTACTCTGATGTCTTCTGTAGCCACTCCTATACAAGAGAATCCAGAATTGAAACACCCAAAATCCACCAAATGTTGGATCACTGCAATCAACTATTTCATAGACAAAATCTTGTCTAAAGAAGTGCATTTACTTCAAGGATTTACTTTTACCACTGTTGTTAAATTCTGTGAGTTGGATATTTACGATAATGGGTTATCAATGGGACTGGTAGACTTTAAGTATCCAAAAATTTCCTAACGATTTTACCTTTTTCGTATACAGGAGGGTCTAATATGTCACTTTCAATAAAAATATTCTTGGCATTTCCACATTTTCACCCAAAAAAAAAAAAAAACCGATTTTCACCATATATCGAAACCGAACAACAACACAAAACAACCAAAACCACCACGGAACGTCAAAGTTATGATATGACATGGAATGTGTCGGCACCCATCGTCCACTCAGATTTTGCGACGTTGCCACATCACGCTAAGAAAAGGCTTAAAGTATTACCTGATAAGAGCAAAACTGATGAGAAGAGGGCGGCGCGACGGCGTATTTGATCTGGCTTTCATGTCGAAGGTGCGATGTTCGATGCTCTCGTTTGACGTTGAAACAGCATATTTGCAAGTGACAAATGTTGTACAAGACCATGAACCAGACTGTAGCAACTGACATGCGGTGTGTGTGGCAATTGGCCAGATTATTAAAAGTTTAATTGTAACAATATAATACAGTCCTTGGGGCTTGGGTATTTAATACTGTAACCCATTATTATGGGTTATGGGATTAACTATTGTCAAACTCGCTATAGATATTTGAGATTACTGTTTTATATATTTTATCAACATTCAATTTGCCATATATAACTATACATAATTATATAAACTGCTATGCTATTTGTCGCATTTGTATTCATATTTGTTAGTTTTGTTACTACCAGTCCCGTTATCAATTAATGAAAATGAAACTAAAAATACTAAAATGAATCCGAAATTTCTTAATCAAAACAAATAGCCTCAGTTGAACTTGAAAGATAATGTGTGACAGCCATCAACGACAGTGACATGAACCTTCATTTCCATCACAGAACATCAAAAATAAGACATGATTGCCAACGTAAAATCTGAAATTCGTTAAATTTCCCTGTAAGAAAAAGTTAACTCATAATTAAAGTTAATCATGACCGGTGCAAAGACACACAACTTTAAGGGCCGGTTTTTCAAACTGTAATTAACTATTAATTAATTTTGAATCATGAAATTACGAATTAGGTCTTAATTACCAATTGAACTCCAGAAGTGTATTTCATAGCACATATAAATTGATAATTTGCTAATTTTTGATTATGTAATGTTGGCTACACTGGGGATCACCATTCTATTAAATTGTGTGTTGTAAGTTGGGCGATATTTGTCTAATTTTGTTGTTCGGTGGTATTTTGGCCTTTGTAATGGTGATATATGTCACAATTAGTCATCATAACGTCACTTTTGGAAATACTATTGCGCTAATTTCACTTGAAATCTCGTTTAGTTTTACGGCTATTTTTTGATTTACGCTTCTGGAAAAACAAACTAAATTTTGATGAAAACATAACTTGGTCATGCACCCTGACAATAGGTAAGCATGATATTCTGAGTCATATATTCTTGTCTTTCAATAATTCCTCAGAGAATATAGCTGTGTAAATTTTAAATACAATTGCAGAGGTAAGAATGTACATCAAAAGAGGTTACCATATTTCACAAGTCAAGAAGAAGCCCTTGTAAAATTAGTGAATAAATATGAATGCACTATTGGACTATTGAATGTAAAAATGGCAGAACCACTACATGGAAGGAAAAAAACGTGTGTTGGAGAAAAATTGAGCAAGAGTTTAATGTGAATGAAGATGAATTTAAAGATTTGAGAAGTTATAAAAATCAAATATAACAATTTGAAACGAAAAACCAAGCTTAAGTTTGTTCTTCATCACTTGAATGGGCATTTATTTCATAATCCATTATGAAATTGATAGACAACAGCGATTACAGGTTATCAGAATATCGTAAATTCTGACATGTGTAACTGTCAAATCTATTTTAATTAATAATTATTCCTGGTAATCATAACTAGAACCACTGATCAGCTTAATTTGTAATTAATCCCCAGTTGCGAGCAAATTATGAATTAACTGCCAATTGAAAAACGCATATTTTGCGTTAATTTCAAGATTAACTTTAATTTATACTTAATTACACTTTGAAAAACCGGGCCTAAGCCTTAATTAAAGTTAAGCTTTAATTAGTTAAGCCAAAGGTTTAACTATGACTGGTGCAAACCACTGTATGTGATTGCGATCGGATGATTCAGATCAGTAGCTGCTTTACTTAACCATATGTTTTTTATTGTTAAACCAACTTTTTCATTGTTCGATGTCCGTTAAATACATGGAATCATAATTCCCACTTGACAGGCACTGACAGCTGTTTGACATATAACTGATCTATCCGGATCCAGATCAGTGTTTCCGTAAAGGCCTATAATTACAATATATGGATAACATTATTGGTTCTATTAATTTACACAGTATGTGGAACATATTAGTATTTACTTTCTATAAAGCCATCACAATGAAGCTCTAAATGCATAACATTATGTGCTCTTCGCCTCATGGTATCGGACTGCCTCTTCTTTCTCAAATACTTGGCAACCTGAATAATTCTTTCTCCACACCTGCAATGACAAAAAGAAAGTATTTTGTAGTAGTGCATATATCACAAATCTGTTTTAATAGAGAAGTTGATAGTCATAATATGTATAGCTCGTTGCATATTATATCACTTGTTCCGGAAACTCATCTTAAGGTTATGCCGAAAGATTACTGTTTTAATTGTTTCATTCCTTTGCTAGTTTAACACTATAAATGTATAATAAAGATGTCTCTAGTTGACCTCAGCACTTTGGACATTTCTCTATATTTTTACTTACCACAACAGATCCGGCATAAATGTTATTACTCTGATGTCTTCTGTAGCCACTCCTATACAAGAGAATCCAGAATTAAGACACCCAAAATCCACCAAATGTTGGGTCACTGCAATCAACTATTTCATAGACAAAATCTTGCCTAAAGAAGAGCATTTACTTCAAGGATTTACTTTTACCACTGTTGTTATATTCTGTGAGTTGGATATTTACGATAATGGGTTATCAATTAATGAAAATGAAACTAAAAATACTAAAATGAATCCGAAATTTCTTAATCAAAACAAATAGCCTCAGTTGAACTCTTCTTGTCTAAGGTTGAACTTGAAAGATAATGTTTGACAGTCATCAACGACAGTGACATGAACCTTCATTTCCATCACAGAACATCAAAAATACGACATGATTGCCAACGTAAAATCTGAAATTCGTTAAATTTCCCTGTAAGAAAAAGTTAACTCATAATTAAAGTTAATCATGACCGGTGCAAAGACACACAACTTTAAGCCTTAATTAAAGTTAAGCTTTAATTAGTTAAGCCAAAGGTTTAACTATGACTGGTGCAAACCACTGCATATGATTCAATAGGTTACGCTGCAGGTTTGCTAGGCTGTGAAATTGTGGATATTGATTACATTTCAATTAATTCTAATCTTCTGTCTGTGACAACTATCAGTCGTTTGCACCAGTCATAGTTAAACCTTTGGCTTAACTAATTAAAGCTTAACTTTAATTAAGGCTTAAAGTTGTGTGTCTTTGCACCGGTCATGATTAACTTTAATTATGAGTTAACTTTTTCTTACAGGGAAATTTAACGAATTTCAGATTTTACGTTGGCAACCATGTCGTATTTTTGATGTTCTGTGATGGAAATGAAGGTTCGTGTCACTGTCGTTGATGGCTGTCAAACATTGTCTTTCAAGTTCAACTGAGGCTATTTGTTTTGATTAAGAAATTTCGGATTCATTTTAGTATTTTTAGTTTCATTTTCATTAATTGATAACCCATTATCGTAAATATCCAACTCACAGAATATAACAACAGTGGTAAAAGTAAATCCTTGAAGTAAATGCACTTCTTTAGGCAAGATTTTGTCTATGATATAGTTGATTGCAGTGACCCAATATTTGGTGGATTTTGGATGTCTTAATTCTGGATTCTCTTGTATAGGAGTGGCTACAGAAGACATCAGAGTAATAACATTTATGTCGGATCTGTTTGTGGTAAGTAAAAATATATAGAAATGTCCAAAGTGCTGAGGTCAACTAAAAACATCTTTATTATACATTTATAGTGTTAAACTAGCAAAATGTCCATTCATAGGTAATAATTACAATTTTTATATGTATATATAGGTGGTTTCAAGGAATGAAACAATTAAAACAGTAATCTTTTGGCATAACCTTAAGATGAGTTTCCGGAACAAGTGATATATGCAACAAACAATATACATCTTATGACTATCAACTTCTCTATTAAAACAGATTTGTGATATATGCACTACTACAAAATACTTTCTTTTTGTCATTGCAGGTGTGGAGAAAGAATTATTAAGGTTGCCAAGTATTTGAGAAAGAAGAGGCAGACTGACACCATGAGGCGAAGAGCACATAGTGTTATGCATTCAGAGCTTCATTGTGATGGCTTTATAGAAAGTAAATACTAATATGTTCCACATACTGTGTAAATTAATAGAACCAATAAATGCATATGTTATCCATATATTGTAATTATATCTGTTAATAAAGGTGGAGAAAAAAAATCACTTATAACTTCTCATATAACAAAATATAAAATATTTCATAGTATCAGTAGCTAATATGTGATATAAAATGGTGTCTAGATATAGAATGCCTTGTTAAAAATATGTATTTTAAATGATAGTTTGTATAACATGCTCACAGATAGTGATTAATTTCTGTCTTGTCAAACAAGGTGATTATTTAAAAAAACACTCATTGGGTGACTGTAAAGTTGCACCCATCAGAAGGTAAGTTTTATTACTTGAACAAAAACTACTGGTTGAAATCTCTTATATTTTTATTAAATATATTTTCTTTCAATATATCAGGGCTTGTCCTGAATAGTAGAAAATTCAGTAATTAGGATAGGGTGGTCGGTGGAACACACAACAGTGATGTGCTGCCGCAGTGCTCAATAATACAGTATGGGTCAATATTATTCAAATTACTCAGTTTTTGTTAATAAAGAGGCTTCAGTTTTTCACTCGTCCCTTAAAGTATTCATTATCATCTGTGATCCTGAAATAAACAATATTTTTATTAAACATAGAAGGCTATTAACTAATGGGTGGTGAAGATGAATTAAATAAAATCCATGCGAGAACGGGAGGACACTTGCATTCTAATTTATACAGTAATAACTACTACTGTGATAGCTATTCACATAATAATACTGCATCTTGCTGCAAACAAAATAAATCAAGCAGATCAATTTATTTTCTTTATATGGTAAAAATTGGGCGACTAAGATGCAGTATCAAACAACTGTCCCTAGTGAATGTGATAACTGTAATTTACAAATAAACGTTTTATCTTTGCTGTTTTCAAAATCCATCCAAGTTTTGAGCGCCCATTATCTCATAAATTACAGCATTCTAAATAACTGATTTGCTTACCTGCTAAGATAGACTTCTTGAACAAGACAGCAGTAACACAACAATGACCAAAAAGCTGTTGAACACGAAAAATCTCATAAACCATTCCAGAATCAGCTTTATATAGTTGTAGATTGAGGTTATGGTCGTATCCTCAGTTCCTCACGACTTGATATTGAATCCAAGTGATCTATTTTGATTCATAATTGCTTATAGGATATAGAAATCATTTTATAAAATATATTCCACAAACTAACCAAACTTATTTCTGTAGTGATCTGTCAGAATATGTTAAACCCACAAATGTCAAAAGTTAAGCCAAGAAACGTCAAAGTTAAACCCTACTTTGCTTTTGGCTTAAAGTTAATTATGAGTTTGACGCTAACTACAACCGGTGCAAAGCAATTCGTACTTTAATTAAGGCTTAACTTTAATTACAACTTTAACTATGACTGGTGCAAACCACTGTATTAGGTATATACTATAGTTTTCATGATCAATAAAAAGTATTTATTTTGACTTATCTTGGTTGGTATTCATAAATACAGATGTTAATTTTTATAAAGTGGAAGAGATAGCTGAGATTTTCATTTATTTATTGATTGTTAGTTTCATATTAATTTTATTTTGCTTGGCATACCACCACTTAAAATAAAGGGTAATGTGCCAGAATAATACCTCTGAGGTGGTGTGGAAATTTTTATATACTAGGGTAATCAGGTGCAAGATTAAAAAGCATGGACCTTGAATACTCTAGTTTAGTAGCATATTGCATTTCTTGCTAATATTTTTTACCCTGTTTCATGTGGTTACTTTATTCACTGTAGGTCAAACTGAGATGAGGTGAGGAATGAAAACATAAACTGTATGCTTGATGGAACTAATAATAGAGAAGATTATTATTATTGTTGTTATACTTGAATGCAAGACAATTTGTATTATATTATTTATAAATTTATTTATTTATTTATAAATTTATAAATTACACATACAATAACCATATTAATCATATTTAATATTTTCTTGCAAATAAATGAATGAATGAATAGCTATTTTCATTGTTTTGCTCCAATTTTTAAATTTTTAAGCCAATCACTGATTGATTGATTGAAATAAAACATCAATCAATCAGTCAATGATTGACTAACACCAAAAATTATGATAATTTTGACATAAATAGGTAGAGCACCTACAGATTTGCGCCACCATGTGGCAACATCGCCTCGAATTCTTGATATATCTGGCAACCCTGCGGCGGCCATGTTGCAACCCAAAATAATGGCCGCTGACATTGACATAAGTCATTCGTGTTTCCAGTGAAATAACACGGAATTGTGCCTTCTTAACCGTACCTGTTTTGTGCTATGCACTGGTAATATTTATGATTTTTATCATTTTGTCCTCCATCCATTTCTGTTTTCCTGGTCCAAAATGTGAGAATTCCGTTCCGATTCCGACTTTGTGCCACGATCAAACCCGATGCGACATCTATCAAGTACAAGTAGGACTATTGGAGAATATAAGAGAAGATGTAGGTCGCTACCTACGTAACCCCACCCCAAAATACCATTAACGTTTTTGCACAATAGATGTCGCGTTATCTCATTGGTGTTGCCAATTCTTCAAATTTTTCCCTTCGCTCCAGAAATAGAAAATCCGATTATTTGTAATGTACACCTTTCTTTATCGTAGCGTAGAATAAAAGGGACTAAATAGAGTGCGGTAAGGTAAGAGGTAACGTAAGACGTAAGGTAATAAACCTGTGGAATCAGATGAGAGTGTTGCGTTACCTCTTACGTTACGACTATAAACACTCTCATCTGATTCCACAGGTTTATTTTCTTACGTCTTACGTTACCTCTTACCTTACCGCACTCTATTTCATACTTAAGTGAGGCTAGCGCTGTAGGCTTTCTGTGTTTTTATAATATTTGTATTGCAAACGCTCAATACGGAACAAGGTTTGGACATTGTTTTGAGGCGCTCGCGGCATATGTGACCTGATCGTCATCTGATAAGATCATAACCACTTTACACGGTCAAGAAGACAAGACATCGATCAAATTTGTGTTGTTTGTATTTGGCGAAAATGCGGAAAATATTTGAATTTTTCTAGTCGCGTGACGTCACGGGACTATAGGGGGTAGGGTGACCATCCGTTCGGAAAATCCCGGACATGTCCAGAAATCGGTAAAATGTCCGGAATTTGAGCCGCGATCGAAAATAATTGGCACAACATACTGTAAAATGAACAAAT
Organism: Callosobruchus maculatus; assembly: GCA_951848785.1. Lineage (NCBI taxonomy): Eukaryota > Metazoa > Arthropoda > Insecta > Coleoptera > Chrysomelidae > Callosobruchus > Callosobruchus maculatus. The sequence goes on from CATOUR010000139.1 coordinate 9,144,774, forward strand.
ACAGCTACTGGGCAGTCAAAAAATTCACAAAAATCGGTGAAATTCCCGGAATTTTAACCCCAATCGAAAATAGTACATACAGCAAAATGAGCAAATAGTTAACGGACAGGCAAAAAATGGCACTACTGTCGCTTGATGACCAAACTGCCTTCATTCTCTTACAGTCCCCCCCCCGTACGCCAAGCGTCCGGAATTGATCTATGAAGTAAATGGTCACCCTATATAGGGGAAGGGAACAGCCAATCGGAAGACGAGTATGTGTGTTGTGTTGCCGTTCTAATAACCTAAGTCCCAACATTCAATGCATACCTTCATGTGATCCTCTACACATGCTAAAAAATAGATAGTTTGATATATACGGCCAGTGAAGCCAAAAGCCAACGAATTCGCTTAGGTCAGAAGGAGTAAACAAGAACTATACTAAGAACTATACCCTGTTTGTCGCGCAATTTTTTCTGTATATATATTCTATGCTGAAGGAAACAACAAACCTGTGCTGTGGCTAAATTTCGGTCTAATAAATATGTCTATTATTAAGTATGAACTGAATCTCTGACAAGTACCTAATTTCCATAGAATTGTTCTTTATTGCTTCTCAGGATTTTACATAAGCATCATATGGCAACTCTGCTTGCGTCAACGTCAAACAAAGTTTTGGTACGAATAGTAGTGACACGGAGCGCCAGAGGGCCGCTATCCAAACAACAAGCTGTCAGTTAATTTTTCAAGGTTAGAATGTCAATGACTAATGACTACTAAAGCAACAAAAAGATAATGAAAAACAAACTATTAAGTCTGCTACATAATTTAAACATGCTCGAAAACATTATAGGTTTGATTGAAGAGCACTACACCAACATAAATTTTGTTAAATGGGAAAATACTACTGACACAATTAAGTTTTGGTCCGAAGTGTGGCAATATCGGGACGCGAGCGGAGAGAACCCTTTTAATTCCATGCCTTTCGTGTTCACCAAATTCAGAGGCCAAAGAGGTGGAGTCATTCTGAAGTTTGCGGACTTGGTAGTTCAAGGGGACGGGGAGGCAAGAGCGTCTGCGTTCCGATTGTGGAGTCAAGGCAGTTGGTCCTTTGTGAATCCTGGCAGGAAACACTGTGCCATCCTCTCAGAACTGCAAAGGGATTGCCCTATCCTATATATGAGGAGTGATCGCTTTGACTAAACATTTACAGTGAAGTATTCTACAAGGTAAGAGTTGCGGTCAAGCGGCAGGCGGCCTTTAGGGGGAGGATGGCCAGGTAGTCTCTGAGGGCCAGTCTGATACACGGACGGCTCACTCACCGACGAAGGCTCCGGTGCTAGAGTCTATGGGCCAGAAACAAAGCTCTCCCTTTCTCTTGGAGGATACACCCCAGTATTCCGAGCAATATATTTGCGATTTTAGCTTGTGTCTTCCGTATTCACGAAATTCAGGCGACTTGCAGCCAGATCACATTTCGGAAAGACATCAGGTGTCACTGATGTAGATGCTGAGTCATGCTGGAGTTGGTGGCAATGAAATTGCGGACGTGCTCGCAAGGCGAAGGCCGAGAGATAAATTCCTGGGTCCTGGCCAGCTGTAGGGCTACTGGCTAGTGCAGGTACAATCGGTAGCGGTAATGAAACGGCGGATGCTATCGCAAGGAGAGGGTCGAAGATAATTTCCTGGGACCTGAGCCTACTGTTGGGCTGGAAGCAAGTACCATTAGAAGAAAAACAGAGGTGTGATTGCAAAGTGTTGTTTAGAAAACGACCAAATACAACCGAATAGAACAGAAAACAGCCCACAACAACAGAAAGCAGGCAGACAACAGCGCTAAACAATAGAAAACGACTAAATACAGCCGAATACAACATTTTTTACACTAGAGGAGGCCTATATCCAGCAGTGGATGAGAGATGGCTGATAGATGATGATGATGATGATATCCATTGACCGAAAACCTAAGAAAAAACCAAGTTTGAAGTCTCCGATTACAAAAAAATTAAATTATATCTGAAAATCTAAGGAAGATATCCACTTACAACAATCCTGTACTTAAAATATACAAGTAATCAATTAGGTGTTTTAGGTATGACAGACAACCCTGTACGAACTCTAGAAAACTTTCATTTCATAGGTATTTGATTATTTGGCTAATTTGTTTTTGTCTGCTGAATATGGATGATTATATCTATAATAAATATATAAAAATATAAAGTTAACCTACCTTTATTCTTGCAGCAGACGTGCATATACATTTTCAAGATTTTTATCTTTTCATATACTTTGAACTTGTTCCCAATATTGGCCTTTTATACAGGGTGTCCAGTTAGTGGGTAATTCTTCGATATCTCGCAAAGTATGCGTGATAGAAGAAAATGTCAAATACAAGAGTTATTTGGTTACTTAAGACGCATATTGTAAAAATATTTTGAAATATACAGGGCGTTGCGGGAAAGTAGGATAGTGACCAACTTAATTTTTTTATATGGAACTATAACTTTTTTTTAAATTCTTTTAGTTTCCATCATTGATCTGTATTTAACCCTAAAATATTTTTGGGATAGGTTGCGACGTTGCCAAGTTATAATTTATTTTCTATTAATTTCCGGATTTGCAAGGTCGCAAGTAATACGACGTCCAAATTGATATATTCCTTTAACTTTTCTTAATAATATTATACAGCGAGTTACTTGAGTATTAAGTGGATATTAGTTTGGATGTTACCAGCAATTTGTGTTTACAGGGTGTTTTTGGCAGAATTTTAAATTACAGCAACTTGAAGGTCACTTTACTTTGTTTTTTTAAATGTAACACCCTGTATTTTTTATTTTAAATCGAAATATCTACTAATACCCTATCTCGCCTTGTATTTTTTTTTCGCGTTTGCGACGTGGCCAAGTTATAAATTATTTTTCCAAATTTTTAAACAAATATCCTCGGTTTTAGTTTATTTTGAATATTATCCTCTACTTATTTTCAATGCATGAATGGCACATGTCGAACTTAGTAAGATCTCAAAATTTCAAAATTGCTGGTAACATCCAAAATAATATCCACTTAATATTCATAAGTAACCCGGTGTATAATATTATTGAGAAAATTTGAAGGAATATATCAATTTAGACGTATTACTTGCGACCTTGCAAATCAGAAAATTAATAGAAAATAAATTATAACTTGGCAACGTCGCAACCGATCCCAAAAATATTTTAGGGTTGAATAGAGATTCATGATGGAAACTAGAACAACTTAAGAAAGTTATAGTTCCATACAAAAAAAATCCAGTTGGTCACTATCCTACTTTCCCGCAACAACCTGTATATTTTAAAATATTTTTAGAATATGCGTCTTAAGTAACCAAATAACTTTTGCATTTGACATTTTCTTCTATCAGGTATACCTTGCGAGATATCGAAGAATTACACACTAACTGGACACTCTGTATTTGATGGAAGGATTTTTCATGTTAAAACTTCCCCGACATACAGTGTTAATTAGTACTTAGTACAAGTTTATTGCCTATTTTGTAATTTTATTGGAAAACTGCCCCACTAATTTCACATATATCTTCGTCACACAACCACAACCTGCTTTAACATCCCAGGTATGTGTATGCGTCAATTTCTTCTATGGAGTACACATGATTAAACAAAGTACGTCGCTACATCCTATAAACAGCTGCACTGTCCACTATGACTCTTATGAGACGTAGATAGCTCTTCGAAATATACACTAGTCAGCACCCATTGCCACCTGTAAAAAGCTGTTTTCCTTTCGAATCCAGAAATTCATTGTATTTCGGACTATAGCGCCTTACCTTACCTCTATCCAAACCCGCACTGATGATCGCTAATAAGCGTGAAACAGCTGTCTGCGTACTGGTGGATTGACGGAGGTATAGAGCAACCCTCGTATATCGGCTTCACGCTGCGTGCGTCAAAATCCGCGCCTCTAGTGGCAAAAAGCGAGCGAGCCTTGTCGTTCCACCAAGGAGAGGTAAACTGCTTCTAGTGGCGTTTCTCTCTTTGGTTGCCGTCACCTTCGGGTACTAGATGGCGCACCGGCAGAATTCCTTCTGTCTTACTCGTACATCTTTCACATGTTTATTAAACATGGAAAAATTGATGCTCTCTACTTTCGTCAATCGACCTATGGCGCACTGATGATCGCTAATAAGCGTGAAACAGCTGTCTGCGTACTGGTGGATTGACGGAGGTATAGAGCAACCCTCGTATATCGGCTTCACGCTGCGTGCGTCAAAATCCGCGCCTCTAGTGGCAAAAAGCGAGCGAGCCTTGTCGTTCCACCAAGGAGAGGTAAACTGCTTCTAGTGGCGTTTCTCTCTTTGGTTGCCGTCACCTTCGGGTACTAGATGGCGCACCGGCAGAATTCCTTCTGTCTTACTCGTACATCTTTCACATGTTTATTAAACATGGAAAAATTGATGCTCTCTACTTTCGTCAATCGACCTATGGCGCACTGATGATCGCTAATAAGCGTGAAACAGCTGTCTGCGTACTGGTGGATTGACGGAGGTATAGAGCAACCCTCGTATATCGGCTTCACGCTGCGTGCGTCAAAATCCGCGCCTCTAGTGGCAAAAAGCGAGCGAGCCTTGTCGTTCCACCAAGGAGAGGTAAACTGCTTCTAGTGGCGTTTCTCTCTTTGGTTGCCGTCGCCTTCGGGTACTAGATGGCGCACCGGCAGAATTCCTTCTGTCTTACTCGTACATCTTTCACATGTTTATTAAACATGGAAAAATTGATGCTCTCTACTTTCGTCAATCGACCTATGGCGCACTGATGATCGCTAATAAGCGTGAAACAGCTGTCTGCGTACTGGTGGATTGACGGAGGTATAGAGCAACCCTCGTTGCTGTTACAAATATTGTCGTTACTTTGTACAAACTCTATATGAAGTCTTGTTCTTGAGGTTTATGAAAGACATTTCTAAAAGATCAAAAAACCATTCTTGTTTACCAAATTCACTAATTGTAGAATAATAATAGATTGTACTTGTATTTTGTGTTGTACCAAGAATCATGATAATCAATGAAGAACTAAAGTCTTACTTATAGTAGTTATAAGCATAGAAACAGTTTCAAAAGCTTAGTTGGTGTGGTCCTAATGGCGTACTGATTTATGCTAGTATGCTCCACCCAGGATCTAATATCGATAAAAATATTGTTCAGCAGCATTTTGACACAGAAAGTGGAGATCTAATATTGGCAGATCAAGGTTTTCTTATAAGTGATATTGTACCTAATGCAGTAAGTTTAAATATTCCACCATTTCTCAGTACTCCAGAATTAACATCAGAGCAGATACAATAGACAGAAAGTATTGCAAGAGCAAGACTTCATGTAGAAAGGGCAATATGTAGAATCCAAAGTTTTTAAATTTTATCTTTTATACCAGAACTAGAACCAGATTATAGTTCAATGATATTCAGGACAGTATGTGCTCTAACAAATTTACAATATCCATTGATTAGAGAAGTATCACAGTTTTATATTGATTGGCAGAAGTTTAGATTACATAATTATATTGGTTGCGTATACAGGGTGAGTACCAAGTTGATATTTTTTTGCTGTGTATAAAAGGCGATAAAATAAACAAATTTTCAGAAAAAAAATAAGTGAGATACAGAATAAAAAAAAGTATATCTGGGCTTGTGTATCAAGACTACCTAGTCTGTTTATGTTTAGTTTTTTGCTCGGATTTGTCAAATCGATTAGGCATTGTACCTCTTAGATATTGCAGTACCCACTTTTTGTTTATAATTGTTACTTTTAAACTGGTAAATCTTAAAAGTGGCGCATTATTATAAACAGCTAGGTACGTCTTGGTGCACAAGCCCCGATTTACTTTTTTTGATTCTGTACCTCGTGTATTTATCAGTTTTCGGTAAAAAGTTTTTAGAAAAAATTGCTTGTTTTAACGATTTTTTTACACAGTTTAGAAAAAGGATCAACTTAGGACTCACCCTGTATATATCAAGCCATAACGACACAAAAAATGTCTCACTGAGCAGTGTACATGTGGAATAACCTTTATGTCTTAGACCACCTAATTAATTCGTACACATCTTTGATAATGCTGTGATAGCACTTGTGATATTTTTAATCCATTTTTAAGTTATATTCTATTTTGTTTTATATGCTATTTTATAAGCTCCATCTTCCATCATATTTAATTACCAATTTTTTCATAAACAGCATAAGAGTGAACAGCATCATCGGCTATGCACCTTGCCTGTTCAGCAATAGTAATAATAATATAATATATAGTAATGTTTCAGTTACATGACACATTGGTTTTAAATCCTTTCAGGTAATGAGATGTTTTATATTTGTTAAGCCTGTTAGTTTATAAATATCAAATATGTATGTTTTTGCTCTGAAATTTTATAGCAATGATTATGCTCTTATATAATATACCTAAGTGACTTTGATTTTGTAATATATGGAATACATAATAATAATTTGATAACGGATTTTCTGTTTGTTGAACTACAGTCTTTATTACTTTTGTATGTAGGATTTAAATACTTTAAATGTATAACTTGTCTTTATCACTTAGAACAGTAATATCAGTATTTTTTTAAGCTTGTTGTTAAACAGGTTGCTTGATAATGTACATTGAATTATTTGGAATAGAATGGTGTTACTGGATTTTTTCCATGAGACATAATTTTGTCCAATGTACAAAATTATTTCTGAAAAATATAAATATAGGAATAAGATTATTAATGTAAACTCTATTTCATATTTGAATGCTGTATTATGTTAATAACAAGATTAGTTTACACAAATAGCAATCAAAACAACAATTTATTCCTTTAAAGATTAGAGTTCAGTTATATAAGTTCATCAATTATAATGCAAAATTATACAAAACAGATTTACACTAAGCTAAAAACGAGATGCATATAACAACAACACATACACACACACAGCATTATTATGATTTGAAGTGTCAAGTCTAGAACATAGAAGAAATTTTGAGGCAGGATTATTTTGATAAGAATTATTACAGATTGTTCCTAAATTCTTGAAAAAGTTCATTTTGTTGTGCCTCCTTATACCACTCAAGATAATGTTGCATTCAAGTCACCTAGAGCCAAACCTAATATTGATATTACTGAAGTCTCCAATCTCATTACTATGTACCTATGTTTATTTTGTTACTGATTAGATGAATTAAGTTCTGTATTATGAAGATATTTCAATAAAATCTAGGATTGAGATACTATTATATATTACCATTAATATATGTATATTATCCTGAATTATATAATATATACTATTTAACAATGGTTTGATATGAAATAAATTTAATAAACAAAAAATGTTTTTTTTAATGAAAATTGCATGATAAAAAAATGATAAGTTTTGTTGCATTTATTTTGTTACCCTAATGGATTATTTATAACAAATATATCTTTGTTCACTTATTTCAACATCGATCAACTGGAACATGCAAAGAAATGATTTTTCTGCAAAAAACTATTTAAATAATTTACTCGAGTAAGTAGATATTAAATTTGTAAACAAATTTCATATTTGTAATGTACGCGAAGGGAACATATATGTGCATGCATATTCATATGCATTAAAAAAATAATCGTTAAAATCTGTCAATATAATTATGCAGAGATATAATAAACTGATCCAACTTTAATTATTTTATATTTAATTTTTTGAGTGCACACATTTCTAAGCAAATTTCATTTGAGCTGCATTTTTGAAGCTTTGCTGGTTCATCTGGAAACATGCAAAATGTCTTAACAAAATACATGAAAGCTTTTGATATATATCTTTTAAATGGCGCAAATTAGGTTCCTTAATTGTCATAAACAAAGGAGCTGTAAATTTTAAAAGAAAAATGATAACTTTGGCCCAAATTGACCTATGAATTATGATATATATTTTTTTCAATTTAAAGTATGTATAGTAATGCCAGCTTTTTGCATATGAAAAAAATTATGTAAACTGTTATTCTATTTGTTTATAAGTACAAAATTATATAGAGCATTACATTATTTTGCAATGTTGTAAAATTATTTTTTGCCATTCAATTAGGTATAAAGTTTGAGCCTTCTTCTTTGATATTCTGCCCATAGGATCTGGATCTTTAATATTTTCTGCAATATAGCATTGGAAAGAACATGTTTGTCAAACTATTTAATGAATCGTACTGAAATTTTTATCTCATATTTTGTACCAAAAGCCCACATTGTTAATGTCATATTAGGGTCCCTAGATACATTTTTGTCAATGTTGTTGTAAAATTACGTATTATTAAGTTTAGTCCGTTTCTTGAAATTTTCTAATCAATAAATAAATTAAAATATTTGTGGATTTGTGCATTTGTAGAAGACGATGCTCAATATCAATTTTCACTTTATTATGGATATACTATGGAAATATTAAAGTATATGTCCATCTAGGGTAAAAAATTAAACATTATTAAAATCATTATAAAAAATAATAAATAACCAAATGCGGCAGAAAAAGATGGGTGAACATTTTAATATTCCATGTATTTAACATAATTCAGAAGGATTTACATTAATACATTCAAAGTATTCAGAGTCGGAGTTCAAATTGCCTGGGCACTCCACCATTCCACTTCGACAATCACGATTCCGATACAATGAATTTCCTACTGTTCAGAATCAGCCCTTCTTGGATATCAAAGGAAAATATGTATAATAAAAATATAGCAAAATTCAACAATAGTTTTGTTCAAGTAATAATCCTCAGCTTCTAGTGTGTGCAATTTTACAATCACCCAATAAGTGTTTTTTAGATAACCACTAACATTAAGAAATTAATCACCCTCTATGTTCATGTTTAGCAAACTTCTACTAAAAATACATGTTTTTTCTAGGCATGCTTTAACTAGATACTATTCAAGGTTACATATTTGGAAAAAATTATGAATATGGGTATGAAACTATTTATAATATGAAATACTTTTTATTTGATTACAAACAATAAATGTTTCTATACCTTTTATTGACAGATAACATAAGCATTTATTAGTGCTGTTAGTATACACAGTATGTGGAACACGTCTGTATCTACATTTTTAGAAAGTCATCATGATGGAGGCTCTCAACTTGTAACCATCTGTGCTCTTCGCCTTCTGGTATCAGTCTGCCTTTTGTGTCTTGAATACTTGGGATGCTGATGAATTTTTTCTTCAAACCTATAATGCCAAAAACAAGCATTTTTGAAGTAGTGAATATACAATGTGTTTAAAGTCATAATAAACATTTTTTTTTATTGCACATATCTGCAGGCACCTGGATATTGGATATCAAAAGATTAATGTTTTAATTGATCCATTCCTTGAACATTTATATACATCTAAAATTAACAATTATTAAATACCGAATAAACGTTTTTTCTACTTTAACATGGAGTAAAGGTTTAATAAAGATGTGTTTAGTTGACCTCTACACTTTTGAAAATATTTAATGTTCTATAACATTTGTACTCACCATAAGCAGATGCAATATAAATATGATCACTCCGATGTCGGCTCACTGTCGATTGAATATTTGAATACCCAAATCCAGGGGCATTGAGCCTGCCTGCAATTTCCTGCCACATGCAGGCTAAGATCCAGACCCACGCCTTGCATCAACGATATATTTTCCATCAAAATGTCCAAAAGCTTGTTTATTTGACCATTTAACACTCAGTGTTCCCTATTTACTTCTAAATTCTAAAACGACGCACTCAAAATATAATAATATCACGGACATAACCTACAATGTAGGCTGAATGAAGTCAGTAGTTGGCCAGAACGTTTTGTTGCCAGAACTGTCATGTGACAGCACGCCGCAGAATTAGGAGATACAAACGCTGCTGCTGCCGCAATCGCTGATTTGTGGATGTTTTGAGGATGTTTTGTGGATGTTTATCCGCTACCGCCTAGCAGCCGCTGTGCGATTCCATCCGTGATTAGGCTGCCGGTCGGACCCACAAAAGTCGGACCAATTTCGGCAGCCGGTCGGGCCAATTTGAGCAGCCGGTCGGGCCAGTTTCAGCAGCCGGTCGGGCCAATTTGAGCAGCCGGTCGGGCCTCTTTCGGTGGACGGTCGGGTCAATTTCGGCAGCCGGTCGGGCCAATTTCGGCAGCCGGTCGGGCCAATTTGAGCAGCCGGTCGGGCCAGTTTCAGCAGCCGGTCGGGCCAATTTGAGCAGCCTGGTCGGGCCTCTTTCGGTGGACGGTCGGGCCAATTTCGGCAGCCGGTCGGGCCAATTTGAGCAACCGGTCGGGCCAATTTCGGCAGCCGGTCGGGCCAATTTGAGCAGCCGGTCGGGCCAGTTTCAGCAGCCGGTCGGGCCAATTTGAGCAGCCGGTCGGGCCTCTTTCGGTGGACGGTCGGGCCAATTTCGGCAGCCGGTCGGGCCAATTTGAGCAACTGGTCGGGCCAATTTCGGCAGCCGGTCGGGCCAATTTGAGCAGCCGGTCGGGCCAGTTTCAGCAGCCGGTCGGGCCAATTTGAGCAGCCTGGTCGGGCCAGTTTCAGCAGCCGGTCGGGCCAATTTGAGCAGCCGGTCGGGCCTCTTTCGGTGGACGGTCGGGCCAATTTCGGCAGTCGGTCGGGCCCGCTTCAGCAGCCGGTCGGGCCAATTTCGGCAGCCGGTCGGGCCAATTTGAGCAACCGGTCGGGCCAATTTCGGCAGCCGGTCGGGCCAATTTGAGCAGCCGGTCGGGCCAATTTGAGCAGCCTGGTCGGGCCTCTTTCGGCGGATGGTCGGGCCAGTTTCGGCGGATGGTCGGGCCAGTTTCGGGGCCAGTTTCGGCAGCCGGTCGGGTCCACCTATACAGGTGATAGGTCACAAAATTTGACCTTCCAAGCTAAGTGAGTTACACGTTAGACTTGGTTACAAAGCTCCAATGGGTGAAATATGTTTGAATGTTCCAATACGTCTGGGTTAGGCCCGAGAGCGTAGGAAAAGGTTTCCCAGACCTTTGACCAGCGTCGTTGAGAATCGAAAAAAATGCTGTAACAATCATGATATTAATTAAATAGAGATTACCTTATTGGGGTATATACACCGTTATTCACTTTCCGAACGTTACACAACGTTGAGGTATCGCGTTAGTTTACGCACACACGCGGAGACACAACCGTTCGCTTGCTGTAAATAAACCGTACTGACTCTGGTACTGACGAACGAGCGATACACTGGCTCCTTGCCGGCTAGCTTCGGCGCAAGCGGAGGGACGGGGACGGGCCAAGAGCAGGATGACGGGGTGAGAAAGAGAAGAAAGATGGAGACACACCGAACGCCGCGCTGTAAATGAAGAAGGTAATCTCACCGGTCAGGCCGTAGGCACAGAGCCGAAATAACTCCCTAATATCTCTGAGGATTTCCTATATAAAAATTACAAAATAAAAATGATTCCCACAAAATTTGACCTTGGGAGGGTTTATGGATGATTTTACGGCTTTGAAGTTTGTGTAGAGATCGTGGTGTAGAGATGCGAAAATTAAAATATCGATACCGGTGCCAACCCGATATTTTTTAGCCTCATAGGCGCGTTTGGTTCGTATAGAGCATTTTGTGCAACTGATTACACCCCTCAATAATTATATAATTATTTTCGATACCGATACCCTACAAAAGTATCGATACCAGCTTGGAATCGCACAGAAAGTATCCAAGATAGAAATAGTCGATATTAGTGCAGAAGTATAAGTATCGAAGTACCGTTACCATCCCTACAAAAAATCATCCGAAAGTGGGGATGCGCGTGTAATTTCCGCCAACTTGAGTTATTGTGCTGAAAATGCTGAAATATAGACGTTCTGGAATAGACTTATGAAATATGAACAGAGTGTTAGTGATTGTTTTGGAACTATAATTACTATTGCATACCTCGTTTTTGCCCGTGGTTTAGTTTCGTTGTGTTCCCACATAGCATTGGATATTCTATGAATGTTCTTTAAATCTCCTACATGTTCCATGAATATTCAGTAGAATCATAGAATATTCGTTATTTCTCTTGATTATTCTGGATTATTAAAATAATATTCTTTATAGAATATTATTATTTTATCCACTTAGGATAATCAGTGATTATTCGTTTAATGTCTGAATTATTCCAGAATATACCAATAATATTCTTCATAGAATATTATTTTAATCATCTACTAAGTACAAGCTATGTAGCTATTTTCTGAAGAACATTTAGTAATATTCGTAACAGAACTATTTTCTGCATGTAGGCAAATAATATTCAATATGAGGTATTATTAATTTATATTTGCACCTTTCTCAGTGAATTAAAAAAAACTTTCATTTGTTTCTATTCGTTTTGCTTTCATCCTCCTAAATATACCTAATAAGTATTATGTCCAATTTTCAAAAGTTTATTAGTGAATTAGCCAATGGCAGGAATACGGTAAAGTGAGAGCATCTTATGGTGATGTAGTGATTTGATGTATGGTGACTATGGTGTCGTTCATTCGTCAGTTGTCAATCTTGTCAGGTTGTCACTCTATTCTTCGCTTCAATTGTTCTGTGCTTCACCTTCGATTTGGGATTGGGATTTGGATTTGAAATGGTCGGCCATGGATGTGGGGTGGGCATTTTTGCATTTTAGCGTTTCACGAGTTTTATTCGTAAAGGCGTGCATTTATACCCAATTTTGTACAATAAAGTTGCTAGTTGTTATAAAGTGTCCGACAGTGTTCCAAGTTATGGTCACCTACTATGCTGGATGGTTCGTTATATGATTATATAATGTGAGTAGAATTTTGAGGTTAAATGCAACAGGTTTACATGTTTAGATTATATTTTAAACATCTTTAGACTGAAAGATGTCTAACCACTTAACTTTCGTGACCATCCGCCACTAGTAGGTGCTATTATTTTTGGAACAGTATCCATAATACCATGAAAATATTTCCTATATGAGATAATTTAGACAAAATGTTCCTAGAATATTCAAAAACATTCTACTACGATTGTTTCTGTAATATCCTTGCGGAATATTCTCCGGAATATTCTAGGAATATAGCGTGTTTTTCCCATTTCGAACGTTTAAAGAATATTCTGTAAATATTCTAATTATCCATAGAATTTTATCAGAATATTCATAATGTCCGTAGTGAATGTGAACAGAATATTCTCATATCATTCAGTGCTATGTGGGTTGTGTTCAGTAGTCTGTAGTTGTAAAAGTAGGTAGATAATTTTGTTTATTTTTAACAATAGGAAGAGATATATAATAATTTCTCTATTGTAAAATGTAATAACAAATCAAACTTATGTTATATAATATATTTTACGTTGCATCTATGATTTTGACTGTGATTCAGTGTTTGTGATGTAAAATTGTCGTCTGATATCAATGTACTTTTTTTGTAATATAAACCATGTACAAACTATAAAAATAATAAAAAGATTGCTGTCAAAGCCTGGTTTTCTTATTTATAGTAGAGTTTGAATGAGGGAAATGCAGATTCAGACATAAACAAAAATATATTTGATTTTCATCTGGCTTTCAAAATGTACGACGACTTGTAGTTTATTATGACTAAACCTACTGGCCACTTTGCAGCCATGCTCTTATGTCAATCATAAAATTAGTAAGGACACTGTTTTATACTTTTACATAATGATTAATTTAGTTATCCAGATATTTGCTCCTGAAAACGAATGCCATGCATACAATAATTTTTTTCATTTTCAAAGCCAGAAAAGAAAAATGTGACTGCCAGTTTTTGTAAGAAAATTAAAGTTAGTATGTGTATCTGTCCAGCTATGTATAATAACAGTAACACAACAATAAATTATGAATAAATAAACAAACAGTTCGAAGCACAAACAGGAGCGCAGTTGGTAGATGGTAATTTATGTAATTAGAACCATATTCCTTTTTTGTCCAGTTAAAGATCAGATTGGTGATTCATTGATATATTATTAATTTACTTTACAGATATATTACAAAGAATTTTGATCCTTGTAAACAGGTATATAATATAAGTTAATAAGTTCAAATATATAGATAGAAAAAGGACCCGTTTGATCCACATTAGGTATTTACTTCAATTGATTCTTATGGCCTGATTATGCATGTTGTTGGATGTACAATCTGTACATCATATATCTATGTTCTATGATTGACATGACATATGTCAATAGGCGATTGGTTTCCCATCTTATGTTTCATTCTGTATTCTGTATCCATCCATGTAACCTGTTGTATCTGATATAAATATAAAATGTTTAATCTTCAAACATCCTTCATTAAAATATCATAATTAAACATGGCGCTGCGAAAACGAACTATATAGAAGATGTTCTAACGATTGGACACGATATTTCCAGTAAGTTCCGCAAAAGTATACAAATATAACATATAACCTAGAAATATGGCTGGAGGCGTGGTGAAGCTACCCCCCGATTTTGATCTGCAAGGGCAGAATGCGGCAACTGAATGGAAATTCTGGAAGACAAGCTTTGAAGACTATCTAGTGGCCACAGGGCAGCACGAGGCAGCTGATACGGTGAAGATGTCTATCTTGAGAAATATGATAGGAACAGAATCCGCACGGATTATGAGTACCTTTGTAGTACCTGAGGAGCAGGAAAATAAGTACGATTTTATAATGACCCTCATCGGAAAATATGTGAACCCAAGGGTGAATGAATGCTTCGAAAGATACAACTTTTTGAAACGGATGCAGAAGGAAGGTGAAAGTTTTGAGCACTTCTTGACTGATCTGAAGCACTTGATGAGGACATGCAACTACAATGTCTTAGACCCCAATCAAACTGCAGAGGATAAGGCACTTCGTGACAAAATAGTAATGGGGATTAAGGATGCCACTACAAGGGAGGCACTACTGAGGGTTGACCAGCTGACATTAGAAAAGGCTATCCAGTTCTGTCGGAGTAGTGAGCAGAGTAAGTTGCAGAATCTTCAGTTCGAGCAAGGGACATCTGAAGTAAATATTGTGAAGAAACGGCAGTCAGGTAACCACAGTAGGACAAACAGGCAAGAAAACCACAAGGTCAGTACTGAGAGTAAAAAATTTAAATGCAGAAGATGCCAAAGCATGCATAGGCCAAGACAATGCCCAGCTTTTGGGAAAAAATGTAACAATTGTGGATTATTGAATCATTTTGCTGTGTCATGTAGAGTGAAAAATGTTAAAACCATAGATCATAGCACTGAACTAGAGAGTGATGATTCTGATGTATTTGTAGGTAATGTTAATCACTTTAAGAATGTTTGTAACTGTAAGAATATAAAGTGCAAGCATAGTCAGGGCATCTGGGAAGAAATAATTAATATTGAAAGTAAAAAATTTAAGGTTAAGCTTGACACAGGTGCTGATGTCAATGTCATTCCATTAGAAAAGTTTAGATTGGTAAACAATCAATTTAAAGTGAGACCTGCTAACTATAAATTAAGAGCTTTTGAAGGTTCTATGTACACTCCAGTAGGAATTGTTAATTTAGGTTGTAAGTATAATAATACTGAAATCTATGAAGATTTTGTGATTGTTGAGGGTGCAACTCAGATTCTATTGGGTGGACAAGCATGTCTACAGTTAAATCTGGTAAAAAGAATAAATACAGCCGAAAAGTCTTGTGTGAAAGAGGAATTTACAAAGCAAAATTCAGATATATTTTCAGGTCCAGGTTGTTTTGCAGGTAAATGACATATAACTACTTCTAAAGAATTTGAGAGTGTAAGTTATCCCCCTGTTAAGGTACCTATTGCTATAAGGAATGAATTCAAGAAAGAGCTTGATAGGCTAGTAAAACGGCAAGCTATTGTTAAAGTAGATGAGATAGACAGCAATGCAAGTATAAATAGGATTGTGTTAGTGGAGAAGGCTAATGGCAAAATCAGACTTTGTTTAGATCCCTCTGATTTGAACAAACATATCATACGTAAACCTAGGCTTGGTTTGAGTATTGAAGAGTTATGCTCTTGTTTGAATGGTAAAAAATATTTTACAGTATTTGATCTTTCTGAAGGATATCACCACCTTCAATTAGATGATACATCATCATGGAAATGTTGTTTTGCAACCCCCTTTGGTATATACCGTTATCTTGTACTCCCATATGGACTGTCAAATTCTCAAGATTTATTTGAGGAGAAAATAGATGGAATTTTTGGCAATATAAAAAATGTCACAATTTGTCATGATGATATGATTGCTGCAGGATCTACAAAAAGTGAACATGATGAAGCTGTAGCTAAAATAGTTGAAATTGCAAGAAAGGTAGGTGCAAAGTTTAATAAGGAGAAATTTCAGTATTATAGGAGAGAAGTAAAGTTTATGGGGCAGTTATTTTCGGAAAAGGGAATGCAAGTTGACCCTGATAGAGTAGAGTCATTAGTAAAGCTAAAACCACCTAAAGATAAAACAGAATTGCAAAGAATTATAGGTTCTTTCAATTATGTTAGAAGATACATACCAAACATGGCTCAACATATGAATATTTTATGTGATCTTTTAAAATCTAATGTTGAATGGGAATGGTTACCCAAACAAAATGAGGCTTTTGAGAAGTTGAAAGATATTATTGTTCATGCGCCAGCTCTAATACCATTTGACCCTAAGAAGAAAATAATACTTCAATGTGATGCATCAAAGGATGGAATTGGATGTTGTATGTTTCAAACACATGATAATGTACTAAAATTAGTTGCTTGTGCATCAAGGACAATGAATGATCATGAGGTAAATTATAGTCAGACGGAGAAAGAATTGCTTGCAATATATTTTGGTACACAGAAATTCCATGATTTTATTTATAAAACTGAAACTGATGTTCAGACTGATCATAAACCCATTGTCTCTATTATGAAAAAACCAATTGGAAAAATAGGTTCTATTAGGCTTCAACGACTTAGGCTGAAATTACTTAAATATAACCTTAATGTTTATTATTATTAATTGCAAAACATCGTGAGTGTAAGACGTGTTTTACGGAGCTCTGTTATTTTCGTTGTTTTCTCCGATAATTGATAATTTTAAAAACGAGAATTGGTTGTATCGGGGGAGAGCTGTTGAAAGGAGCATTTTCATCAAAAGAAAATGGATCCTAAAAAACAGCAATTGTCCAAGAATCGAGGAAGAAGCTACTCATTAGGAACACTTAGTATTGAAAAACAAGAGATAAATAAGATAATTGGCATTGAACGAGAGGACCCAGACAACAGTAAAAAACGACAACAAGCCGGACAAAAAACTGAGAAGAGGAATGTGAGAGAAACTCTGCAACAAGACGAAAGCATACAGGGTGATTCAGCAGGAGGAACGGTGGAGCAGTTCAGTAATGCGGACGATGTTTTCAAGCCACGACGATTGACACATCGAACGCCTCCGTCAAAAACAATGAACAGTTCTGATAACCAAGCAGAGAATATAGAAAACCAGCTTACTGAAGGGGGAAAACGAACTAGAATGGAAGTCAGTCCTGATGTTGAGCATATACAGAAACGGATATGCCGCGAAGAATCGTCTAATGGAGTGGCCGAATTAGTTCAAAATTTTTTCAAAGAAATAGACCAGATAAATGCAGTTACAAATATAATCCCTAATGAAGCCCTCCAAGCAAAAAACAGTATCTTGAGTGCAACGTATAGCATTCATAAGTTGTTGACGTATTTAGTAGTCAAAATGGGTGACCTAGAAAAGCAAAATTCAATATTGCAAACCAAATTGGCCATGCAGTTGGATGAAAAGGGTACCGACGATCAAAAGACCATCGCGAATTGCCAACCAGTTGAGAATTCAAGAGACCAGAGAAGCAGCTACGCACAAATGGTGAGTACACCACAAATATCTCAAGACATATCTCCTGAAACTAGTAGTAAACAACAATGGACAACACCACCAGATAACAAAAGGCATGAAACAATTATAAGAATTGAGAAGGTGGATGATCCTAAAATCGCATTAAATAGATTAAAATCTGAAGTAAAATTAAAAGATACTGACGGTGGCTTCAAGAGTATTAGGCAGTTGAAGAGTGGAGCAATTTTAATCGAAAGCCATAATAAAACACAACAAGAAAAACTAAAAGGTGTACTGAAAGATAAAAAGGACATAAAGATTAAAGAAAATGAAATAAATGATCCTATGTTTATTGTCACAGGAATAGAAAAGGGATACGAAAACGGAGACTTTATTGAGGAATTGGTGAGGCTCAACGATGAAATAGAGACAGAATTCCAATCTGTTTCAGATAAAATTAAAGTTATTGCAAAAAAACAGTGTCGAAATCCCACAAAAGAAAATTGGCTCCTTCAAGCTCCACCAGGAATTGCCAAATGGTTCTTAAAGAGAGGGACGGTTAATTTTGATCTGACTAAAGTTCATATCACGGAACACATCAATTTGGCAATATGTTTCAAATGCTGTGGATTTGGTCATGTTGCGAAGTACTGCTCACAAGAAGAAATTTGCTTTAAGTGTTCTGGGCAACACTCAGCGTCGCAATGTAGTGAAGAATACACAATGTGTATAAACTGCAAGAAAATGAAATACACGGAAATACACCATTCAGCTAGAGACATTAACTGCCCAGTATATAAATCAAGGATGGAGAGATACAGGAAGAATATTAACTATGACAGTAATTTTTTTTGAATAACATGGGAAATTCAGCAGATGAGCTAAATGAATACGATAAGGATGTCTGTGTGTATTACCAAAACGTAAGAGGCTTAAATACCAAGATTGATAACTTCTATCCAGCGATTAGTGCTCACGAGTTTGACATTGTAGTGATTAGTGAAACGTGGTTAAGAGAAGGTACGTTAAGTGGGGAATTCTTCCCGGATTCATATCAAGTGTTTAGGAAAGATCGTAATTTGGAGGCACTTAACATGTCTAGTGGTGGAGGTGTACTGATAGCTACAAAAAACTATGTTAATACTTGTCTTGTTGATACTTCATATTTTGACATAAATTTTCCATACATTGAATTCCTATGTTGTAAATGCTATATTTCCAGTAAGTTAATCTATATTCTTGCACTATACATTCCACCAAGTACAACAATTTATGATTTTGATATGTTTTTTGAGGCACTAGAGGAGTGGAATTTGTTAACTGAGGGAAAAATAATTATGTTAGGTGATTTCAATACTCCAAGATTTTCAGCTGATGACATGAGTGATGGTAAAGTTAGAACAATTAAAATGTTCATGTCATTTTTCAACTTCACCCAGTTTAACAATGCTTTCAATAGTCATGCACGATTACTGGATTTGGTTATTGGGAATCTGAATTGTCTTGTTTCACATGATGAGCTACCATTGGTGCAAGAAGATGATTATCATCCTGCTATCACGATTAAACTAGTTGGGCTAACTTCCACTGAGAAAAATTTTGGCATTAATGGTTCAGATAAATTGTATAATTTTAGAAAAGCAGATTTCAGTAACCTGTACATGGCGATGATAGGTACAAATTGGGAATGTTTGAAAATCCACACAAGTGTTAACAGTGCAGTAGATGAATTTTATGATATAATTTATGCTATCTTAGATCGCCATGTACCCGTTTATAAAAACTTTAAGCACAAGTATCCATGCTGGTATAACTCTTCAATTATTAAGAATATAAAAGAAAAAGCAAGTATTCGCAGAAAATGGTTGAAAACAAATGATGTTTGTTATTTGCACGAGTTTGAAAGACTCAGATCACTTGTAAAATCCCAGATAAAGGATGCATATGATAATTATGTAAGAGGTGTTCAAAATTCTTTAAAATCTGATACTCAAACTTTTTGGTCATTTATTGGACAAAAAAACAAGACATCACGCATTCCTGGATCTATGACTTTTCAAGACACAATATATAATGATCCACAATCAGCCATTGAAGCTTTTGCTTCCTTTTTTAAGAGTGTGTATGAGTTACCTCATCCATTAGATAATAATTTTGATATTTCGGATAGTATTCAAGCAGGTCATATTAACATTGTGGATTGGCCGATCACTGAAAAAGAAATTTTAGATGCGTCAAAAAAACTCAAACCCAAAATGACATCTGGTCCTGATAGAATACCATCATTTTTCGTCAGAGATTGTTTACCTGCACTTTCGAGCGCGTTGGTAACCCTTTTCAATCTCATTTTAGAAACCTCAACATTTCCTAATCGTTGGAAGGAAAGTAGAGTATGTCCTATCCACAAGGCAGGTGATAAAAATTCAGTTATAAACTATAGATCAGTCTCCATTCTCAATAATTTTGCTAAGCTCCTCGAGGTTGTATTATATAATAGAATATATTTATTGTCACACATACACATTTCTGAATATCAGCATGGATTTGTGAACAAGAGATCTACATTATCCAACCTAACGATATTTACACAGTTAGCCACTACTATTTTGGATAATCATGGACAGCTTGATGTTGTGTACACAGATTTCGCAAAAGCATTCGATAAGCTTGACCATCAGATTCTCATAAATAAATTGTATAATCTTGGATTCACAAAGCAGTCATTGAAATTACTCAACTCATATTTGATTGATCGTCATCTGTATGTATCATACAATGGTTATAAATCTCAATGTTATGTTGCCACGTCAGGGGTGCCACAAGGGTCAAACTTGGGCCCCCTCTTATTTTTACTTTTTATCAATGATTTATGTGAAGGGATAGAATGTGGTAAGCTGCTATTTGCGGACGATCTAAAAATATTCTTGCAAATTAATGATATTAGTGATTGTGAACATCTTCAATCTCAGCTTGATACAATACAGATATGGTGCAGGAGAAATAGTCTACAACTCAATACAGAGAAATGCAAAGTTGTAATGTATACACGTAAACAGACTGGAATTGTTTATGATTATCACTTGAATGGTATAAAATTAGGTCACTGTGATACATTTTGTGACTTGGGGGTGGTGTTTGATTGCAGACTGAGTTTCGACTACCATATAGCAAATATAGTTTCTAGTGCAAATAAATCTTTAGGTTTTATTGTTAGAAATTGCAAACAGATATCAGACACTACTGCTTTAAAAACCTTGTACTTTGCATATGTCAGGTCAAAACTTGAATATGCATCAGTGGTATGGAGCCCCTACTATCAATGTTACATCAACAGAATTGATTATGTTCAAAAAAAATTTTTAAAATATCTGATGTTTAAAACAGTTGGCGTCTACCCTGAGCGTGGATCTGACTATCAGCTACTGTTGGACACATTTGAAATAAGTTCATTACATAACAGACGTAAGAATAGCTCACTGGTCTTTTTATATAAGCTTCTGCATGGTGAAGTTGACTCATCTGAACTTTTATCACAGTTGTTTTTTCACATTCCTAGATGCAGTTCACGGCAAAATTTGGTGTTCTTCTGTCAGCGTGCAAATACTAACCTACTACTAAAGTCGCCGATAAGGGTTATGTGCACAAATTTTAATGAAATTAGCAATCAATATGACATTTTTAATTGTAGTTTAAGAGACCTTAGGAAAGCTTTTTAATGTTAGTTATATATAGAAATTAATTTACATGTATTTTGCCTTGTAAATGGATTTGTTCTGTTAGGCAATAAATGCTATTATTATTATTATTATTATTATTATTATGTTTCTGGTAAAAATGTACAGTTTGCAGATATGCTATCTAGATCTAGTTTAAAAATTAATACATGTGATTATGAAATGTTTGAGATGGTACATTATATAACACGACACTTACCTATGAGTGATGAAAAAAAAGTAGAGTTCAGGGAAGCTACATCAAAAGATAAAATTTTGAGTAAACTTTGTGATTATTACTACCTAGGTTGGCCAAAGCCTAAACAAAATGAATCTGTCTATAGAAACTATTACAATTTGAAAAATGATAGCAGGATTAGTTTTTGTCAACAACAAAATCATTGTTCCAGAAAAACTTAGGTCTTATATATTACAGTTGTTACATAAAGGCCACCTCGGTATTAACAAAACTATAAATAAGGCAAGACAGTTATTTTTTTGGCCAAATTTGTCAAATGATATAAGAAATATGGTACAACAATGCCGTACTTGTGAGAAGTATATGCCAAATAACTACAAAGAACCAATGTTATATCATTCAGTACCTAAACTGAGATTCAATAAAGTATCTACTGATATTTTAGAGTATGGATCCAAACCGTATTTAGTAATAATTGATCATTTATCACACTGGTTAGAACTTTGTCCATTATCTTCCAAAACTGCAGAAGCTGTTATAAATTGTTTCCAAAATATTTTTACTCGTTTTGGATATCCCCAAACAATTATAGCTGACAATTTGCCTTTCACATCATTTAAATGCAAAGATTATTATAAAATTAAGGATATAACGATTTTAACCTGTACACCCCATTATCACCAAAGTAATGGATTAGCAGAAAAGGCTGTGTCTATTAGTAAAAAGATTTTGCTTAAAAGCTTGGAGGAAAATGAGGATTATAGGGAATTAGTCATGGAATATAATAATACCCCCATACTTACAATAGGAGCATCTCCATCACAAGTATTACAAAGTAGAATACTTCGTACACAGTTACCCCTACTTAGCAGTACACTTGAACCTAAGATCGAAACTAAAGTATATGAGTCACTTTGCAAACATAAAAAACTTACCAAAGCAAACTATGACAAACACAGTAGAAAACAGACAGATGAATTCACAAAAGGGGAGAAAGTAGTCATACGAACAAACCAGGATAAAACTTGGGAAAAAGCAACAGTTTTGAGGAAAGCTGTAGAACCAAGGTCATATTGAGTACGTAAACAAAATAATAACAGAGTTGTTAGACGTAACACTAACCAGATGAAACCATCATGTAGCAAAGCTAAATATAGTGAACACATCCTGGAACCTGAGTTATACCCCGAACAATCAATGCAATGTAATTTAGGTCATAGTGATAATAAGTTAAGAGTGACAAGTGATACGCCCAGTGATACTGTGAAACCAAGTGTCAGTGATAACCGCCATCTGATCTCTAGATCTGGACGCCACATTAAACCTATTGTAAGACTAAATCTTTAAGGGGAAGGTGTTGGATGTACAATCTGTACATCATATATCTATGTTCTATGATTGACATGACATATGTCAATAGGCGATTGGTTTCCCATCTTATGTTTCATTCTGTATTCTGTATCCATCCATGTAACCTGTTGTATCTGATATAAATATAAAATGTTTAATCTTCAAACATCCTTCATTAAAATATCATAATTAAACACATGTATTGTGATGTAACTGTTTGAAATCCATGTACTTACCTTTTTGGTTGTAACTGATGTCCCTGTGCTTTGACAACTCTCAATTTGAGTATCCCTAGGCTTGATTGTTTTTGTATGATGAAATAAAGCTCAATAATTGTTACTACTATTACTATATAATGATTTCTTTATTGTAAAATGTAACAAATCACACTTCTGTTATGATCGTTTATGTTGACAATCCTCTTTGTGTTATGATCTCAAACTATAACTTCGATTTAAAATGTATGACTCTTATCAATGTACATAATATGTTATAATATAAACTATATAAATATGAAAGAATTGCTGCCAAGTTTCTCTTCCCTATTTCTGTTCGCCTTTGAATAGTGGAATTGTAGATTCAGCCTGTAACATAAACAACATATATTAAAAGAACTCAGATCTGCAGTTTCATATAGGTATCAGAAAATATTTGATTTTTCCTTTTCATACAGTTAATAGAAATAAAAAAATGTTGTCTTGGTATATCCATTGAAAAAATTGTGGAAAAAAAAATTGTGGAGGAATTCTATAAGGAGCTCTATAGGAGCAGAAGAGAGGAGTTAAATATCGCAGAAAATAAAATGAAAGTCATAAACCAAGGTTCAGAACTTGTACCCGAGATAACAATTGAAGAAGCAAAAAATGCCCTAAAGGAAATGAAAGACAGGAAAGCAGCAGGAGAAGACCAAGTTGTGATAGAAGCTGTCAAGGTCGGTGGTGAGAAACTTTTAAAAGAAATAGTCTCCTTCTTCAATTTGTGTCTACAAAAGGGAGAAATCCCGGAAAAGTGGAGAAATGCAACGATAATTCTCATCCATAAAAAAGGAGATATAACTGATCTAGAAAACTTTAGACCTATAAGCTTGCTCTCGCACTTGTATAAGTGGTTCACTAAGATCGTAACTAAACGCTTGGAACGAAAGTTAGACTTTTATCAGCCCAGAGAACAGGCGGGGTTCAGAAGAGGATATGGGACAAACGACCACTTACAAACGGTCAAAGCCCTGATAGAAAAATCAATAGAATATAACAGGCCGCTCGTAATGGTATTTGTCGACTTCAGAAAGGCGTTTGACACGGTTGAACTTCCAGCAATCTTACCAGCACTGCAGCAATGTAGGATAGACTACAGATACACAAAGCTAATTAAACATATATATGAAAACACAACTTTAAATGTAAATCTCCACGAACCAACAAACAAGGTGCATGTAGAACGCGGAATTAGACAAGGAGACACTATCTCTCCTAAGCTCTTCACAGCTGTGTTGGAATACTCTTTCAAAAAATTAAACTGGGAAGGAAAAGGTATAAAAATCGACGGTGAGTACCTAAACCATCTGCGTTTCGCCGACGATATTGTCATAATTACCGACAATATGGGAGACGCTCGACAGATGGCCATTGATTTGAAAAGAGCCACAATGGATGTTGGCCTAGAAATAAATCTCGGCAAAACCAAATTTATGACAAATTTGGTAACAAACGATAACATAATTGTCGATGGGGGTGAGATAGCCCAAGTATATGAATATAAATATCTAGGTCATGAGGTGAGAATAGGAAGAGATAACCAAACGTGTGAGATAAATCGTCGAATACAGCTAGGATGGGTAGCTTTTGGGAAGTTGAGTAGCACTCTGAGAGCAGACTTACCAATAAGTCTAAAGAGGAAAGTATATGAGCAATGTGTTATATCTGTGATGA
This sequence comes from Callosobruchus maculatus, assembly GCA_951848785.1. Classification (NCBI taxonomy): domain Eukaryota; kingdom Metazoa; phylum Arthropoda; class Insecta; order Coleoptera; family Chrysomelidae; genus Callosobruchus; species Callosobruchus maculatus. The sequence goes on from CATOUR010000139.1 coordinate 9,169,745, forward strand.
CATATGGGGCAGAGACATTTACCCTCACAAGACAAACTGCAGGAAAGATGAGAATGGCGCAACGGGCAATGGAAAGGGCAATGTTGGGAATCACGAGAAGGGATAGAATTACAAATGAGAACATAAGAAGAACTAACGTTAAGGACATTGTTGAAATTATAGCTCAAAAGAAGTGGAAATGGGCAGGCCACATAGCCCGAATGACAGACAATAGATGGACGAAAAGAATATTGGAGTGGAGGCCTAGAATGGATAGGAGAAGTAGAGGCAGGCCGCCAACAAGATGGAGTGACGATGTCAAGAAAATTGTAGGAAATTGGATACACACAGCTCAAGATAGAGATCGATGGTTTACACTAGAGGAGGCCTATATCCAGCAGTGAATGACAGATGGCTGATAGATGATGATGATGATGATATCCATTGACCGAAAACCTAAGAAAAAACCAAGTTTGAAGTCTCCGATTACAAAAAAATTAAATTATATCTGAAAATCTAAGGAAGATATCCACTTACAACAATCCTGTACTTAAAATATACAAGTAATCAATTAGGTGTTTTAGGTATGACAGACAACCCTGTACGAACTCTAGAAAACTTTCATTTCATAGGTATTTGATTATTTGGCTAATTTGTTTTTGTCTGCTGAATATGGATGATTATATCTATAATATATAAAAATATAAAGTTAACCTACCTTTATTCTTGCAGCAGACGTACATATACATTTTCAAGATTTTTATCTTTTCATATACTTTGAACTTGTTCCCAATATTTGCCTTTTATACAGGGCGTCCAGTTAGTGGGTAATTCTTCGATATCTCGCAAAGTATGCGTGATAGAAGAAAATGTCAAATACAAGAGTTATTTGGTTACTTAAGACGCATATTGTAAAAATATTTTGAAATATACAGGGTGTTGCGGGAAAGTAGGATAGTGACCAACTTAATTTTTTTATATGGAACTATAACTTTTTTTTAAATTCTTTTAGTTTCCGTCATTGATCTGTATTTAACCCAAGGACGTTAAAACAATAGGGGGACGCAGCATGTCACAGTCTATCCTGTATTAATGGTGAAGCCAAAATATTTACGTCTGCGCTTTCTTTTGTTTTCTGTGAAATTGTTGAAGTTGTCAAAATGCAGTGCAGTGCATTTTTCTGGAGTATCACAACAAAAAATAATAAATCACCATAAGTGGAATTGTATCTGTATACCGGGTGTCCCAGAATTTCCTTGACACGTGATATTTTCGCTTAATCCATGAAATCGTAAACATAAATTAATTAAAACACGTGTGGAAAATATTTTTTTATTTTCATGAATCAACTAATAAAAAAAATGTGACAACAAAACTAAGTGCAAAAACGTGGAAAAGTTTTATGGCTACATCGGGCCGCGCCAACCCCGTGTGCAGGGTGTGCCCCGCACACGGGCGCCAAAATTAACGATAAATTGCAGTAGGGGCATAAAAAGTAAGGCACTACGATAATTAAATTCAAGTAAAGAATTTATTTTTCCAGGCAAAATTGTGGATTGAAATTTGAAAAAACAAGCTAGGGGTAGATTCCAGGGGTTTAAGTAAGAAAAAAATGGTTCATAAGCAAGGAATGATAGGTCATTCACTACCCTTGAAACACCCACTTACTTTTCTTTTTTATCCGTTTTTGTTACAAAAATATCAGGCGTCAAACAAATCATCATTTCGTTTGTCTTATACTTATGATTTTACGGAAAAAATAAGTTTGCATATAAAATTAAAGGTACCACAATATTTTAAATAAAATGGGGATATCATTTAGGTAGGAAAACCTATGGGGTGCTATTTGAAAAAAAAATTTGGGGGTGAGTTTTAGGGGTTGATGTACAAAAAAAATGTTTTGAATGCAAGGTATGATAGACCCTATAGTACCTTCAAAAGTACCACTCGGTACAGTTTTGTACTTATACCTTCGAATATTTACTTATGACTAAAGGAAATGAAAGACAGGAAAGCAGCAGGAGAAGACCAAGTTGTGATAGAAGCTGTCAAGGTCGGTGGTGAGAAACTTTTAAAAGAAATAGTCTCCCTCTTCAATTTGTGTCTACAAAAGGGAGAAATCCCGGAAAAGTGGAGAAATGCAACGATAATTCTCATCCATAAAAAAGGAGATATAACTGATCTAGAAAACTTTAGACCTATAAGCTTGCTCTCGCACTTGTATAAGTGGTTCACTAAGATCGTAACTAAACGCTTGGAACGAAAGTTAGACTTTTATCAGCCCAGAGAACAGGCGGGGTTCAGAAGAGGATATGGGACAAACGACCACTTACAAACGGTCAAAGCCCTGATAGAAAAATCAATAGAATATAACAGGCCGCTCGTAATGGTATTTGTCGACTTCAGAAAGGCGTTTGACACGGTTGAACTTCCAGCAATCTTATCAGCACTGCAGCAATGTAGGATAGACTACAGATACACAAAGCTAATTAAACATATATATGAAAACACAACTTTAAATGTAAATCTCCACGAACCAACAAACAAGGTGCATGTAGAACGCGGAATTAGACAAGGAGACACTATCTCTCCTAAGCTCTTCACAGCTGTGTTGGAATACTCTTTCAAAAAATTAAACTGGGAAGGAAAAGGTATAAAAATCGACGGTGAGTACCTAAACCATCTGCGTTTCGCCGACGATATTGTCATAATTACCGACAATATGGGAGACGCTCGACAGATGGCCATTGATTTGAAAAGAGCCACAATGGATGTTGGCCTAGAAATAAATCTCGGCAAAACCAAATTTATGACAAATTTGGTAACAAACGATAACATAATTGTCGATGGGGGTGAGATAGCCCAAGTATATGAATATAAATATCTAGGTCATGAGGTGAGAATAGGAAGAGATAACCAAACGTGTGAGATAAATCGTCGAATACAGCTAGGATGGGTAGCTTTTGGGAAGTTGAGTAGCACTCTGAGAGCAGACTTACCAATAAGTCTAAAGAGGAAAGTATATGAGCAATGTGTTATATCTGTGATGACATATGGGGCAGAGACACTTACCCTCACAAGACAAACTGCAGGAAAGATGAGAATGGCGCAACGGGCAATGGAAAGGGCAATGTTGGGAATCACGAGAAGGGATAGAATTACAAATGAGAACATAAGAAGAAGAACTAACGTTAAGGACATTGTTGAAATTATAGCTCAAAAGAAGTGGAAATGGGCAGGCCACATAGCCCGAATGACAGACAATAGATGGACGAAAAGAATATTGGAGTGGAGGCCTAGAATGGATAGGAGAAGTAGAGGCAGGCCGCCAACAAGATGGAGTGACGATGTCAAGAAAATTGTAGGAAATTGGATACACACAGCTCAAGATAGAGATCGATGGTTTACACTAGAGGAGGCCTATATCCAGCAGTGGATGACAGATGGCTGATAGATGATGATGATGATGATATCCATTGACCGAAAACCTAAGAAAAAACCAAGTTTGAAGTCTCCGATTACAAAAAAATTAAATTATATCTGAAAATCTAAGGAAGATATCCACTTACAACAATCCTGTACTTAAAATATACAAGTAATCAATTAGGTGTTTTAGGTATGACAGACAACCCTGTACGAACTCTAGAAAACTTTCATTTCATAGGTATTTGATTATTTGGCTAATTTGTTTTTGTCTGCTGAATATGGATGATTATATCTATAATATATAAAAATATAAAGTTAACCTACCTTTATTCTTGCAGCAGACGTACATATACATTTTCAAGATTTTTATCTTTTCATATACTTTGAACTTGTTCCCAATATTTGCCTTTTATACAGGGCGTCCAGTTAGTGGGTAATTCTTCGATATCTCGCAAAGTATGCGTGATAGAAGAAAATGTCAAATACAAGAGTTATTTGGTTACTTAAGACGCATATTGTAAAAATATTTTGAAATATACAGGGTGTTGCGGGAAAGTAGGATAGTGACCAACTTAATTTTTTTATATGGAACTATAACTTTTTTTTAAATTCTTTTAGTTTCCGTCATTGATCTGTATTTAACCCAAGGACGTTAAAACAATAGGGGGACGCAGCATGTCACAGTCTATCCTGTATTAATGGTGAAGCCAAAATATTTACGTCTGCGCTTTCTTTTGTTTTCTGTGAAATTGTTGAAGTTGTCAAAATGCAGTGCAGTGCATTTTTCTGGGGTATCACAACAAAAAATAATAAATCACCATAAGTGGAATTGTATCTGTATACCGGGTGTCCCAGAATTTCCTTGACACGTGATATTTTCGCTTAATCCATGAAATCGTAAACATAAATTAATTAAAACACGTGTGGAAAATATTTTTTTTATTTTCATGAATCAACTAATAAAAAAAATGTGACAACAAAACTAAGTGCAAAAACGTGGAAAAGTTTTATGGCTACATCGGGCCGCGCCAACCCCGTGTGCAGGGTGTGCCCCGCACACGGGCGCCAAAATTAACGATAAATTGCAGTAGGGGCATAAAAAGTAAGGCACTACGATAATTAAATTCAAGTAAAGAATTTATTTTTCCAGGCAAAATTGTGGATTGAAATTTGAAAAAACAAGCTAGGGGTAGATTCCAGGGGTTTAAGTAAGAAAAAAATGGTTCATAAGCAAGGAATGATAGGTCATTCACTACCCTTGAAACACCCACTTACTTTTCTTTTTTATCCGTTTTTGTTACAAAAATATCAGGCGTCAAACAAATCATCATTTCGTTTGTCTTATACTTATGATTTTACGGAAAAAATAAGTTTGCATATAAAATTAAAGGTACCACAATATTTTAAATAAAATGGGGATATCATTTAGGTAGGAAAACCTATGGGGTGCTATTTGAAAAAAAAATTTGGGGGTGAGTTTTAGGGGTTGATGTACAAAAAAAATGTTTTGAATGCAAGGTATGATAGACCCTATAGTACCTTCAAAAGTACCACTCGGTACAGTTTTGTACTTATACCTTCGAATATTTACTTATGACATCAGGAGTATACTGTTTTGGTATTTTTTGAGGTTATAAAGACATCAGAAATCAAATTTATCATTGTAATTCGAAAAAGAATAATTTAATAGGTCATACAACCATTAGTAGCATCCGAAATATGTTAGCTAGGTACGCTTGAGTCGTACTTCCATTTAAAATAATAAAAAAATATATAGTACTAAATCACGTTTACAGATAAAAGTTTTATAAAGCCATACTCTGTCATGCTCAAAAGTAAAGACTATCATGAAGTAATTTTTATTGTAACAAACTGTATTGATAGAAATACATAAGTACCTAAGCATTGCATGTGCTCCGTTTGCAGTGGTTTAACCATTATTATATTTTGGCAAAGAAAATGATTACAACTTATTTCAAAGAAAAATATTAGTGGCTCGAAAATCAGTAGGTAAATTGGAAGTTACTACACCATGTACTACCTTATTAAATCATGTCAAATTAAGTGTATACATTTTTAAAGTAGCAGACAGGCAGTGAACAATTACGTGTTTTTCCTATAAACTTTAAAATTTTCATTAAAATCAGTCTTCCCAATTATCGATATATCGACAGCCTTCACATAAAAAAATAGTAACTGTGGCAACAATTATTTTATTCATATTTGTACACAAATTAATATTCGTTTACACACATGTCATGTAACCAATAGTAATAAAAAATGTTTCTCTTATTTAAAAACAACTATTTAAGTATTTTTAATGTACATGTATATTTTAAATTTCATTTTAATTTTCGCAACATATAACGTATGTATACTAATTTAAATTACATAATGAGCTTGTGCCCCATTCTTTGTCATCCTACCGTTATTTATTCAACAAAGCATATATTCTTCTAGTAGTTCACAGTCACAGTAGGATTTATGTTGGGAAGCGTATAGCTTACACAGCTCTTACACTCGACTGCTTGGATCACTAAAAACCGAGCTAAAAACAAAACAAAAAAGAAATATAAAAATTCAACATCAAATACATCATATGTCCATGTACTGCAAAAAGTGATAGGTCAAAAATCGACGATTTGACGTTTTTGGTACTAAACGACGATAAATGATTTTGTCCAAGTCAATACTCGAAAATTTTGCCAGTTTGGTTAACTAAGTTTTGACTAAGTCTAATATGTCCAATAAAGTAGCAGGTAAAATGATCAACTCAACTTCACTACATTGTGAGACATATCACGTAAGAGTAACCATCTTGAACTAGCACAGCTGGAATAAATCCCTCCCTGTAGATAAGAACAAGAAAAGCAATGCCCTGGAACCAAAATAGATCTGATTCAGTATTCTAGATTTAAATGTGATTGATTATGTTTATGTTTCTTATTTCAAGAAAATTGAAGTTTATTTGGACCAAGTCAGTACTAATATATTTTCCAACATCAAGTGTGACCAAGTCAGAAATATAGTCTAATTTCTTCAAGCTCTCTTTATAACTCGCAGTGAACATTTTTATGAGTTCTATGTTTTCTAAAAAACATGTTGAGTGATTTGTTACTTAAATTATGATTACTTTCAACAGCCATTTACGAGGAACTAGTTTTCTGACTTGGTCACCTTTTTGCAGTATACCAACATTATCAACGATTATTATAAACAATGGTACAGTATTATGGGAATAATTAGAAATATCAGTATAAATCATCGAATCTATTAAGCGTTGTTGAACGGCGAAAAATTGCAAATGTGCCGGATATGATGATTTACTAAATAAAACTGCTTCTACTGGTAGTACTGGTACTACTTAGCTCACATAGCTTTCACACTCAACCCCTTGGATTCCTAGAAGCACAGCAAAAAATTAAACATAAAATACGGGACATAAATAATGGCACACTATAGTAATAATACAGGTAGGTCATCAGATTTTGAAATAAAATTTTAGATTATTAATATTTTTAAAAAACACGAATTTGATATATTCTGGGATTTATCCCATAATGAATGAACGTATAATTTCATAAACTTTATATTTGTTAAAGAAGTTTTTTGACAGCTGCCACAGCACAACAGAAAACTGACTCAGTGGATGTAGAACTTTTATATTTCTTATCTAACTTATCTAACTCAATGAATATATAGCAAATAAGTGGTTGTAAAGTCAAATTGTATCTGTATATGACTATTATATTGAGCGTCTCTGTAAGGATTTTTGAATAATTTCAGGTTCAGCATGGATGCCTTCAGTTGTGAAAGTCTTTCAACATTAATTTTTTTGTATGACCTTATGTTTTTACAAAAAAATACCCCAGCCCAATATTACATGTTCTGAAAGACTCTTTATGCTCAGTAGTATTTATTATCATATAATAATCATGGACTTCAGAGATAATGAACCTCGTTATTTTTTTATCACATTATTAAGCAAAAAATCAGAATGAATAAAAGCACACAAAAAGACAAAGTAACGGAAAATGGACTTTCCTGTTGTATACAATGTAACACCAAAAAACCCTCAAGAAGCCATATTGTGCTGACAACTTATATGTTTAATACAACTATAATTAAAAAAAAAATACCTCTTAGGAGCTGGTTCACCACAGATCGCTTCTTGAGAAGCACCAATAGCAGATAAGAAAGCTTCCTTCAAGGGGTAGTGGCACCTAAAAACTTAAATCATAATAAAATTATAATATTAACTACATAATTATAACTTGATAAAACAATTATAGATAAAACATTCTATTTGTGATAGTAACCATTTTGACCATGGAGACGAGACAGAAGAATTTAAAAGTAAAAATATTTCCAAAAATAAAGATACTAGTGGTGAACAACAAAATACTGTTTAGCAATATGTTCAAAAAACAATTTTAGATAAAATATTCTATTTGTGATAGTATCCATTTGACCATGGAGACAGAAGGATTTGAAAGTAAAAATATTTCCAAAAATAAAGATACCAGTGATGAACAACAAAACAATACATTCAAAAAATACTACACAGTAAAGTAATTTAGTGATAAAAATTACAACATTATCATAAATAGACAGTGTAAGGCACTATTAATTGTATGTAACTGCCTTTGTACATTTTTTCACATTGTTTTCAAAATATAATTGCATACTTTATGCTCCGAAAAAATGTATCTCTGCAAGCTGTTTACTGAGCAAATCTATGAATGACATGCAAGTATATATATCTCTAATAAAAAATATATTGTATGTATATTAAATATATAAATAACAGTTAAAAATCAGATCAAATACAGGCACACAGCAAAGAATCCTTGAAAAGGCAGTATATTTCATATATTTTTACTAAATAAAAAAGGTACCTCTTTGCAGCTGGTTCATTACCACTACCTTCTTGAGAAGCACCAGTATTACGAGTACATTTGTGTGCTACCTTCAAAGGATGGTCTCTATATAAGAATTGGAATTATGATTATCATTATGACTATATAATTATAACATTATAAAACAATAGATAAAACAGTCTGTTTGTGATATTGCCCATTTAGACAGTGGTCAGAATAATTTACGAGCAACAAAGTTTCAAAAAATTGAGATAGGTACAAGTGATGAAACACAAAATACTGTTCTGGGAAATGATTAAAAAACTATACACATTAAAATAATTTTGTGATGAAAATTTAGAACAAAATAAATGATATTACTGTTAAACAGTAAAAAATTATTAATTGTATGTAATTATTGTACATTTTTTATTTATTTATTTTATTATATTCAAAAAATAAATTGCTCACTTTATGCTCTGAAAAAAATTATCTGAAAGCTGTTTCCTGAGCAAAAACTGTTGAGGATTGAGAACATTGAAGTATTTATTGCATATATATATATTTCCCTTGAAAATAAAACAGCCTATAATTTATACTTAGTATATGATGCTAAAAACTAAAGATCACCTTAAAATAACTAGTAAGAGTAACAGTTAAGGTCTTTCAACAGTTTATCAATTTAGGGTTACTATTACTTTTTACTAAACACTTGTACCTATTTTATCTTTTGCTCTAAAATAATTACACCTCATTATTCAATTCACCAACTAGATTTTTTACTCACTATTCCTTCAAACCTCAAAGAAAAATTACATTACAAGTTTTACAACTTGTCTCAGCAAAAGTATACCCTTGACACTAAAAAAAGTTTCACATGCACCTAGATGGCATATCGTAGCATTTCATAACTCCAATTAATTTTCCTGCATTAGAACCATAAAGTCTACAGTTCAGCAGCCTATCCACTTTGACACCATTATTTAGAATAATCAGACTAAAGACTGTGCTCACAGATATAATGGATTTTCTTGGATTATTTCCAACATAACAAAGATGTAAGGAAAACATGCTTCTTAGAATGTAACGTTGATTAAATTATATTTTTTGTTACTATATCAGATTCTAAATCCTACCTATAATGTTAAAGTCTAATTATTTATATATAGCTACTTACACTTTAAGCTGTTTTCTATCTTCTTCCTTGGTATACAAAGTAGGCAGCACATTCTTTTCCAAACGCTTCTTTCCGGATAGTGTGGTTTCAAAGTCATCGTTAGTAAAATGTTCTGAGCAGATTTCTTTTAATTGTGGTAGGTCTGTTTCAGTCACTCCCATTACATCAAACCACTTCCTCCTCAGAACAATATCTTTGGTAATACTGAAAAATATGATTAATTATAGAAAAGCTCAAAAAAATGATACTTTAATTTATCTTATTTTGTTAAATATGAAAGTAACACTCAAGCTAGGTTTATTTATATGTAAGTATATATACAGATATGTAGGTAAAATAATATCACATAAATATATATAAAGCAGTACCAGTCCAATAAATTTAAACATGCATAGATTAAAAATATTCTATACCTATGGCAACAGTAGCAAACTGGATGAGGTGTTTAAGAATATGAAAGTAACACTCATCAGGCTAGGTGTGTTTATACAGTGTGGAACAGCCAAATGGAATAAATTCGTTAATAAATAAATTAGGGCGTGTTGGGAAAAATGCTCGGACACGTCGATTTGTATTTTTAGTTGCGCATTTTTTTCAAAAGTAAAAAATTATACAGGGTGTATCATGTGACTGTGGCCAACACCAACTTTCTTATTTTAAATACAACACCCTGTATATTATTTATTTTTTGGATCTCTCAGAAAATTCTAGACATATTTCATGTACAATTTCCTATACCTGTCTTCAACTGTTTCGGAAATATTAAGTGTTTTCAGATTCATTACAAACATTCACATTAAAAAAAGAAAAGTATTTTATTTCACAAATTCGCTACATTACACTAAAAAACTAATAAGTAATACTAATTATTTCATTATATTGGAAAAAAACATTAATGTCAATGTAGGAGGTGTTCAAAATGCTCGCCGCGAACGTCTTGGCAACACTTAATATCTCCGAAACAGTTGAAGATAGGTACAGGAAATTGTACATGATATATGTCTAGAATTTTTTGAGAGATCCAAAAAATAAATAATATACAGGGTGTTGTATTTAAAATAAGAAAGTTGGTGTTGGCCACAGTCACATGATACACCCTGTATAATTTTTTATTTATGAAAAAAATGCGCAACTAAAAATACAAATCGACGTGTCCGAGCATTTTTCCCAACACGCCCCCATTTATTTCTTAACGAATTTATTCCATTTGGCTGTTCCACACCGTATGTAGGTACAGTTGTGTATAATATGTGATATCGATATCACTTTCAAATTATCTAGGTAAAATAATATGACATTATAATTATATAATGCAGTACCAGCCCAATAAATGTAAACATACCAAAGTATTCCTACATGACAATAGGAGCAAACTGGAGGTGTTTAAAATAATTTCTAAAAATATGAAGCCCAACTTTACTGTTTATAGACACCTTATTTGAAAGATCCCATATGTACTGTATACTGTTATTTTCAAATGTACCCCAGCAGGTAGCACAATAGGAATGAAATTAGAGGTTTTACAATACCATCAATTTTACTGCAGATGAATGCACGAATACACTTACCTGTAAAAGGTCAAGTTAGGGTGCCGATAATCCCATTTTTTGCATAATATTATGTAGCAGCGTCTACCCATGACTATTTTCGGATCGTCAGCCTGTTTTTGGGGCCTATCAGGTAATTAAGCACTGAAACACACTCAACACTACTCGAACACAAAACAGATACCTACGAATGTACGGTCTGTGTTACGATTATCTAGAATTTGAAATGTTGGAATTCACAACAGAACAATTTATACTCGAACACAAAATAGATTCGAATAAGGTTTAACGGTTCTCAGGAATTTCAAATATAATTGAAATTCACACCCGTTGACGTTCCCTGGTCCGGCGCTCTGACGGTACAGGGTTGCCGGTGGAATAGCAAGAATTTCTCGCACCTTTGTCGAGTTGGTGGATCAACATAACCTCTTCGTTTAATGACGCGATGTTTGGGGCGAATTTGACCGTAAATCTACTTAGAAATTTGCCCAGTTTGGCAACCGTAGAAATCCCATGGCAACTAGCAATGAGAGCCAAGCGGCGTTGCCGGGTTGACATATGAAAATTTCTTCATACTATCAAATATTGCAAAAGAGCGAAATTAGACTCTGATCCTAACGTTTTGCATATATAAAAATCATTACATCAATTCACTGTTCATAAATATATTATATTATTATATTAAATATGATATTTTGTGTTCATAAGCTTGCTTGTTTCGCTGATGTTTTGTGTTCATAAGCTTGCTTGTTTTCTTAGTTTTACTTAGAAAAATGCCTAGTTTGGCAACTTTGCAATGCGCTTAGAATGTGACTATGCGGCTTCAACGCGAAAAGTAAATAGCTGCGTCCCCCTATTGTTTTAACGTCCTTGATTTAACCCTAAAATATTTTTGGGATAGGTTGCGACGTTGCCAAGTTATAATTTATTTTCTATTAATTTCCGGATTTGCAAGGTCGCAAGTAATACGACGTCCAAATTGATATATTCCTTTAACTTTTCTTAATAATATTATACAGCGAGTTACTTGAGTACTAAGTGGATATTAGTTTGGATGTTACCAGCAGTTTGTGTTTACAGGGTGTTTTTGGCAGAATTTTAAATTACAGCAACTTGAAGGTCATTTTACTTTGTTTTTTTAAATGTAACACCCTTTATTTTTTATTTTAAATCGAAATATCTACTAATACCCTATCTCGCCTTGTATTTTTTTTCGCGTTTGCGACGTTGCCAAGTTATAAATTATTTTTCCAAATTTTTAAACAAATATCCTCGGTTTTAGTTTATTTTGAATATTATCCTCTACTTATTTTCAATGCATGAATGGCACGTGTCGAACTTAGTAAGATCTCAAAATCTCAAAATTGCTGGTAACATCCAAAATAATATCCACTTAATATTCATAAGTAACCCGGTGTATAATATTATTGAGAAAATTTAAAGGAATATATCAATTTAGACGTATTACTTGCGACCTTGCAAATCAAAAAATTAATAGAAAATAAATTATAACTTGGCAACGTCGCAACCGATCCCAAAAATATTTTAGGGTTGAATAGAGATTCATGATGGAAACTAGAACAACTTAAGAAAGTTATAGTTCCATATAAAAAAAATCCAGTTGGTCACTATCCTACTTTCCCGCAACACCCTGTATATTTTAAAATATTTTTAGAATATGCGTCTTAAGTAACCAAATAACTTTTGCATTTGACATTTTCTTCTATCAAGTATACCTTGCGAGATATCGAAGAATTACACACTAACTGGACACCCTGTATTTGATGGAAGGATTTTTCATGTTAAAACTTCCCCGACATACAGTGTTAATTAGTAATTAGTACAAGTTTATTGCCTATTTTGTAATTTTATTGGAAAACTGCCCCACTAATTTCACATATATCTTCGTCACACAACCACAACCTGCTTTAACATCCCAGGTATGTGTATGCGTCAATTTCTTCTATGGAGTACACATGATTAAACAAAGTACGTCGCTACATCCTATAAACAGCTGCACTGTCCACTATGACTCTTATGAGACGTAGATAGCTCTTCGAAATATACACTAGTCAGCACCCATTGCCACCTGTAAAAAGCTGTTTTCCTTTCGAATCCAGAAATTCATTGTATTTCAGACTATAGCGCCTTACCTTACCTCTATCCAAACCCCTATGCACCACAAAACAGGCAACAGGCTATGCACTGGTAATATTTATGATTTTTATCATTTTGTCCTCCATCCATTTCTGTTTTCCTGGTCCAAAATGTGAGAATTCCGTTCCGATTCCGACTTTGTGCCACGATCAAACCCGATGCGACATCTATCAAGTACAAGTAGGACTATTGGAGAATATAAGAGAAGATAAAGTAGGTCGCTACCTAGGTAACCCCACCCCAAAATACCATTAACGTTTTTGCACAATAGATGTCGCGTTATTTCATTGGTGTTGCCAATTCTTCCAATTTTTCCCTTCGCTCCAGAAATAGAAAATCCGATTATTTGTAATGTACACCTTTCTTTATAGTAGCGTAGAATAAGTGAGGCTAGCGCTGTAGGCTTTCTGTGTTTTTATAATATTTGTATTGCAAACGCTCAATACGGAACAAGGTTTGGACATTGTTTTGAGGCGCTGGCGGCATATGTGACCTGATCGTCATCTGATAAGATAATAACCACTTTACACGGTCAAGAAGACAAGACATCGATCAAATTTGTGTTGTTTGTATTTGGAGAAAATGCGGAAAATATTTGAATTTTTCTAGTCGCGTGACGTCACGGGACTATAGGGGTAGGGTGACCATCCGTCCGGAAAATCCCGGACATGTCCAGAAATCGGTAAAATGTCCGGAATTTGAGCGGCGATCGAAAATAATTGGCACAACATACAGTAAAATGAACAAATACAGCTACTGGGCAGTCAAAAAATTCACAAAAATCGGTGAAATTCCCGGAATTTTAACCCCAATCGAAAATAGTACATACAGCAAAATAAGCAAATACAGTTAACGGACAGGCAAAAAATGGCACTACTGTCGCTTGATGACCAAACTGCCTTCATTCTCTTACCCCCCTCCCCCCGTACGCCAAGCGTCCGGAATTGATCTATGAAGTAAGTGGTCACCTTATGTAGGGGAAGGGAACAGCCAATCGGAAGACGAGTATGTGTGTTGTGTTGCCGTCCTAATAACCTAAGTCCCAACATTCAATGCATACCTTCATGTGATCCTCTACACATGCTAAAAAATAGATAGTTTGATATATACGGCCAGTGAAGCCAAAAGCCAACGAATTCGCTTAGGTGAAGGAGTAAACAAGAACTATACTAAGAACTACCCTGTTTGCCGCGCAATTTTTTCTGTATGTATATTCTATGCTGAAGGAAACAACAAACCTGTGCTGTGGCTAAATTTCGGTCTAATAAATATGTCTATTATTAAGTATGAACTGAATCTCTGACAAGTACCTAATTTCCACAGAATTGTTCTTTATTGCTTCTCAGGATTTTACATAAGCATCATATGGCAACTCTGCTTGCGTCAACGTCAAACAAAGTTTTGGTACGAATAGTAGTGACACGGAGCGCCAGAGGGCCGCTATCCAAACATAAGCTGTCAGTTAATTTTTCATATTAAGGATGATTCTAAGGTTAGAATGTCAATGCTACTAAAGCAACAAAAAGATAAAGAAAAACAAACTATTAAGTCTGCTACAGAATTTAAACATGCTCGAAAACATTATAGTTTTGATTGAAGAGCACTACACCAACATAAATTTTGTTAAATGGGAAAATACTACTGACAATTAAGTTTTGGTCCGAAGTGTGGCAATATCGGGACGCGAGCGGAGAGAACCCTTTTAATTCCATGCCTTTCGTGTTCACCAAATTCAGAGGCCAAAGAGGTGGAGTCATTCTGAAGTTTGCGGACTTGGTAGTTCAAGGGGACGGGGAGGCAAGAGCGTCTGCGTTCCGATTGTGGAGTCAAGGCAGTTGGTCCTTTGTGAATCCTGGCAGGAAACACTGTGCCATCCTCTCAGAACTGCAAAGGGATTGCCCTATCCTATATATGAGGAGTGATCGCTTTGACTAAACATTTACAGTGAAGTATTCTACAAGGTAAGAGTTGCGGTCAAGCGACAGGCGGCCTTTAGTGGGAGGAGGGCCAGGTAGTCTGTGAGGGCCAGTCTGATACACGGACGGCTCACTCACCGACGAAGGCTCCGGTGCTAGAGTCTATGGGCCAAAAACAAAGCTCTCCCTTTCTCTTGGAAGATACACCCCAGTATTCCGAGCAATATATTTGCGATTTTAGCTTGTGTCTTCCGTATTCACGAAATTCAGGCGACTTGCAGCCAGATCACATTTCGGAAAGACATCAGGTGTCACTGATGTAGATGCTGAGTCATGCTGGAGTTGGTGGCAATGAAATTGCGGACGTGCTCGCAAGGCGAAGGCCGAGAGATAAATTCCTGGGTCCTGGCCAGCTGTAGGGCTACTGGCTAGTGCAGGTACAATCGGTAGCGGTAATGAAACGGCGGATGCTATCGCAAGGAGAGGGTCGAAGATAATTTCCTGGGACCTGAGCCTACTGTTGGGCTGGAAGCAAGTACCATTAGAAGAAAAACAGAGGTGTGATTGCAAAGTGTTGTTTAGAAAACGACCAAATACAACCGAATAGAACAGAAAACAGCCCACAACAACAGAAAGCAGGCAGACAACAGCGCTAAACAATAGAAAACGACTAAATACAGCCGAATACAACATTTTTTACACTAGAGGAGGCCTATATCCAGCAGTGGATGAGAGATGGCTGATAGATGATGATGATGATGATATCCATTGACGGAAAACCTAAGAAAAAACCAAGTTTGAAGTCTCCGATTACAAAAAAATTAAATTATATCTGAAAATCTAAGGAAGATATCCACTTACAACAATCCTGTACTTAAAATATACAAGTAATCAATTAGGTGTTTTAGGTATGACAGACAACCCTGTACGAACTCTAGAAAACTTTCATTTCATAGGTATTTGATTATTTGGCTAATTTGTTTTTGTCTGCTGAATATGGATGATTATATCTATAATAAATATATAAAAATATAAAGCTAACCTACCTTTATTCTTGCAGCAGACGTACATATACATTTTCAAGATTTTTATCTTTTCATATACTTTGAACTTGTTCCCAATATTTGCCTTTTATACAGGGTGTCCAGTTAGTGGGTAATTCTTCGATACCTCGCAAAGTATGCGCGATAGAAGAAAATGTCAAATACAAGAGTTATTTGGTTACTTAAGACGCATATTGTAAAAATATTTTGAAATATACAGGGTGTTGCGGGAAAGTAGGATAGTGATCAACTTAATTTTTTTATATGGAACTATAACTTTTTTTTAAATTCTTTTAGTTTCCATCATTGATCTGTATTTAACCCTAAAATATTTTTGGGATAGGTTGCGACGTTGCCAAGTTATAGTTATTTTCTATTAATTTCCGGATTTGCAAGGTCGCAAGTAATACGACGTCCAAATTGATATATTCCTTTAACTTTTCTTAATAATATTAGACAGCGAGTTACTTGAGTATTAAGTGGATATTAGTTTGGATGTTACCAGCAATTTGTGTTTACAGGGTGTTTTTGGCAGAATTTTAAATTACAGCAACTTGAAGGTCATTTTACTTTGTTTTTTTAAATGTAACACCCTGTATTTTTTATTTTAAATCGAAATATCTACTAATACCCTATCTCGCCTTGTATTTTTTTTTTCGCGTTTGCGACTTTGCCAAGTTATAAATTATTTTTCCAAATTTTTAAACAAATATCCTCGGTTTTAGTTTATTTTGAATATTATCCTCTACTTATTTTCAATGCATGAATGGCACATGTCGAACTTAGTAAGATCTCAAAATTTCAAAATTGCTGGTAACATCCAAAATAATATCCACTTAATATTCATAAGTAACCCGGTGTATAATATTATTGAGAAAATTTAAAGGAATATATCAATTTAGACGTATTACTTGCGACCTTGCAAATCAAAAAATTAATAGAAAATAAATTATAACTTGGCAACGTCGCAACCGATCCCAAAAATATTTTAGGGTTGAATAGAGATTCATGATGGAAACTAGAACAACTTAAGAAAGTTATAGTACCATATAAAAAAAATCCAGTTGGTCACTATCCTACTTTCCCGCAACACCCTGTATATTTTAAAATATTTTTAGAATATGCGTCTTAAGTAACCAAATAACTTTTGCATTTGACATTTTCTTCTTTCAGGTATAGCTTGCGAGATATCGAAGAATTACACACTAACTGGACACCCTGTATTTGATGGAAGGATTTTTCATGTTAAAACTTCCCCGACATACAGTGTTAATTAGTAATTAGTACAAGTTTATTGCCTATTTTGTAATTTTATTGGAAAACTGCCCCACTAATTTCACATATATCTCCGTCACACAACCACAACCTGCTTTAACATCCCAGGTATGTGTATGCGTCAATTTCTTCTATGAAGTACACATGATTAAACAAAGTACGTCGCTACATCCTATAAACAGCTGCACTGTCCACTATGACTCTTATGAGACGTAGATAGCTCTTCGAAATATACACTAGTCAGCACCCATTGCCACCTGTAAAAAGCTGTTTTCCTTTCGAATCCAGAAATTCATTGTATTTCAGACTATACCGCCTCTATCCAAACCCCTATGCACCACAAAACAGGGAACAGGCTATGCACCACGTGGGGGCAACTAGCATTACAGAATGGGAAACAGGGCGGGGTCAATGTGGAGGACATATTGCAACCCAAAATAATGGCGGCCCAGACCACAGAAACACTGGATCAGCCCGCATTTCAGTGATCCGTGGTTGACAACGGCGCGAAATTCAATAGTCTTCTCTAGCTGTTCTTCATGATGTCTTCAGATTTTAAAAGCGACACATTAACTTTAAGCAATTAAAAAGTGAGCGTAATAATGCATAATGACAAAAATTTTGCAGCCACACCAAACGCGTCAACCAGTTGCCCTCATAGATCAAATACGAACATATTTTGTGGCGAATACCGTATAGCCAGAAGAAGAAGAACATTCGAATTTCCCTCCAAGCGCCGCCGACATTAACCTCGTTTTTCTTTGAGTGTTGTTTTGGACTGTGGTTTTGGCAAAGAGTAGGTTAGTTACCTACTGTTTGGTTTTGGTTTGCTCCACACATTGCTTTATTTGTGAAACTGCTAATGGAAAACTGTTGATGGAAAATTTGTTTAAGCATTATTTTTTATACTCGAAACCATTTCATATGTGAATGAATTTGTTAGGGAGTTTGAACTTTTTGAAGGCTTCAAACTTTACAACCACAAAGTAGGTATGAAGTACAGCCAAGAAGTAAGAAATAAATGGGGCTAGAACACTATAAGCTCCTGATGAAGTGCAACTTTAGTTAAATGGGCGAGTACAAAGCGTAAGTATATTTATTACTGAATTTCTGTGCAATACTATTTATTAGTCATTCATACACTCTCACTACTTTAATTTTCTATTCTTCTATTTTAGATCATACACAACCACATCTGAGGTATAGGTTGTAGGATGCTGCGTTGTCTGCAGTGTCTACCTTCATGTTAATAATTTTGATGAATATTATTGCAATGAGAGATGAGCTATTCAGTGGAGGAGCTTATACATACAAGTGACCAACGAATATGGAGAAACCAATGTTAAGCAGTGCCTTCTCAGTTATGGATTTGACAGATTGGCAATAAGATGCTCAACACAGATGAAAATAGAAAATAGTACTTGCAGAGGCTAGGGCGATTGAAGTATTCTACAGCAAAGCTAAGTAAGTACATCCTATTTATTTCAAGAAAAAGCCAGTGATGTTATACAGTTGATCAGCCTAAAGACTTAACTGTACAAAGGGCCAGGTACAATTAAAAGTTTAAATTTTTATAACTAATTCACCTTTATTATGTTTCGAACCTATTTGCTGTATTTCATATTTATACTCTCAAAATTTGCATTTCAAAGTTTTCCTCATAAGCATTTCTGTGATTTGACTGTGATATGAAATTATGGATATTGATTACATTTCAATTAATTCTAATCTTCTATCTGTGACAACTATTACTATTGTTTTTATGATCAATAAAAAGTATTTATTTTGATTTATTTTGGTTGTTATTCATAAATGCAGATGTTCCTTTTTATAAAGTGGCAGATATGGGTGGGGTTTTCATTTATTTATTTATTGATTGTACCATTTGAAATCATAAATAATACAAAAATATATCATATGTTCCTGTTCTAATCCTATAGTTTTGACAAAGTTAAATGCTAAGGCTCCATATGATTCAATAGGTTACGCTGCAGGTTTGCTAGGCTGTGAAATTGTGGATATTGATTACATTTCAATTAATTCTAATCTTCTGTCTGTGACAACTATTAGGTATATACTATAGTTTTCATGATCAATAAAAAGTATTTATTTTGACTTATCTTGGTTGGTATTCATAAATACAGATGTTAATGTTTATAAAGTGGAAGAGATAGCTGAGATTTTCATTTATTTATTGATTGTTAGTTTCATATTAATTTTATTTTGCTTGGCATACCACCACTTAAAATAAAGGGTAATGTGCCAGAACAATACCTCTGAGGTGGTGTGGAAATTTTTATATACTAGGGTAATCAGGTGTAAGATTAAAAAGCATGGACCTTGAATACTCTAGTTTAGTAGCATATTGCATTTCTTGCTAATATTTTTTACCCTGTTTCATGTGGTTACTTTATTCACTGTAGGTCAAACTGAGATGAGGTGAGGAATGAAAACATAAACTGTATGCTTGATGGAACTAATAATAGAGAAGATTATTATTATTGTTGTTATACTTGAATGCAAGACAATTTGTATTATATTATTTATAAATTTATTTATTTATTTATAAATTTATAAATTACACATACAATAACCATATTAATCATATTTAATATTTTCTTGCAAATAAATGAATGAATGAATAGGTATTTTCATTGTTTTGCTCCAATTTTTAAATTTTTAAGCCAATCACTGATTAATTGATTGAAATAAAACATCAATCAATCAGTCAATGATTGACTAACACCAAAAATTATGATAATTTTGACATAAATAGGTAGAGCACCTACAGATTTGCGCCACAATGTGGCAACATCGCCTCGAATTCTTGATATATCTGGCAACCCTGCGGCGGCCATGTTGCAACCCAAAATAATGGCCGCTGACATTGACATAAGTCATTCGTGTTTCCAGTGAAATAACACGGAATTGTGCCTTCTTAACCGTACCTGTTTTGTGCTATGCACTGGTAATATTTATGATTTTTATCATTTTGTCCTCCATCCATTTCTGTTTTCCTGGTCCAAAATGTGAGAATTCCGTTCCGATTCCGACTTTGTGCCACGATCAAACCCGATGCGACATCTATCAAGTACAAGTAGGACTATTGGAGAATATAAGAGAAGATGTAGGTCGCTACCTACGTAACCCCCCCCAAAATACCATTAACGTTTTTGCACAATAGATGTCGCGTTATCTCATTGGTGTTGCCAATTCTTCAAATTTTTCCCTTCGCTCCAGAAATAGAAAATCCGATTATTTGTAATGTACACCTTTCTTTATCGTAGCGTAGAATAAAAGGGACTAAATAGAGTGCGGTAAGGTAAGAGGTAACGTAAGACGTAAGGTAATAAACCTGTGGAATCAGATGAGAGTGTTGCGTTACCTCTTACGTTACGACTATAAACACTCTCATCTGATTCCACAGGTTTATTTTCTTACGTCTTACGTTACCTCTTACCTTACCGCACTCTATTTCATACTTAAGTGAGGCTAGCGCTGTAGGCTTTCTGTGTTTTTATAATATTTGTATTGCAAACGCTCAATACGGAACAAGGTTTGGACATTGTTTTGAGGCGCTCGCGGCATATGTGACCTGATCGTCATCTGATAAGATCATAACCACTTTACACGGTCAAGAAGACAAGACATCGATCAAATTTGTGTTGTTTGTATTTGGCGAAAATGCGGAAAATATTTGAATTTTTCTAGTCGCGTGACGTCACGGGACTATAGGGGTAGGGTGACCATCCGTTCGGAAAATCCCGGACATGTCCAGAAATCGGTAAAATGTCCGGAATTTGAGCCGCGATCGAAAATAATTGGCACAACATACTGTAAAATGAACAAATACAGCTACTGGGCAGTCAAAAAATTCACAAAAATCGAAAATAGTACATACAGCAAAATGAGCAAATAGTTAACGGACAGGCAAAAAATGGCACTACTGTCGCTTGATGACCAAACTGCCTTCATTCTCTTACAGTCCCCCCCCCGTACGCCAAGCGTCCGGAATTGATCTATGAAGTAAATGGTCACCCTATATAGGGGAAGGGAACAGCCAATCGGAAGACGAGTATGTGTGTTGTGTTGCCGTTCTAATAACCTAAGTCCCAACATTCAATGCATACCTTCATGTGATCCTCTACACATGCTAAAAAATAGATAGTTTGATATATACGGCCAGTGAAGCCAAAAGCCAACGAATTCGCTTAGGTCAGAAGGAGTAAACAAGAACTATACTAAGAACTATACCCTGTTTGTCGCGCAATTTTTTCTGTATATATATTCTATGCTGAAGGAAACAACAAACCTGTGCTGTGGCTAAATTTCGGTCTAATAAATATGTCTATTATTAAGTATGAACTGAATCTCTGACAAGTACCTAATTTCCATAGAATTGTTCTTTATTGCTTCTCAGGATTTTACATAAGCATCATATGGCAACTCTGCTTGCGTCAACGTCAAACAAAGTTTTGGTACGAATAGTAGTGACACGGAGCGCCAGAGGGCCGCTATCCAAACAACAAGCTGTCAGTAAATTTTTCAAGGTTAGAATGTCAATGACTATGACTACTAAAGCAACAAAAAGATAATGAAAAACAAACTATTAAGTCTGCTACATAATTTAAACATGCTCGAAAACATTATAGGTTTGATTGAAGAGCACTACACCAACATAAATTTTGTTAAATGGGAAAATACTACTGACACAATTAAGTCTTGGTCCAAGTGTGGCAATATCGGGACGCGAGCGGAGAGAACCCTTTTAATTCCATGCCTTTCGTGTTCATCAAATTCAGAGGCCAAAGAGGTGGAGTCATTCTGAAGTTTGCGGACTTGGTAGTTCAAGGGGACGGGGAGGCAAGAGCGTCTGCGTTCCGATTGTGGAGTCAAGGCAGTTGGTCCTTTGTGAATCCTGGCAGGAAACACTGTGCCATCCTCTCAGAACTGCAAAGGGATTGCCCTATCCTATATATGAGGAGTGATCGCTTTGACTAAACATTTACAGTGAAGTATTCTACAAGGTAAGAGTTGCGGTCAAGCGACAGGCGGCCTTTAGTGGGAGGAGGGCCAGGTAGTCTCTGAGGGCCAGTCTGATACACGGACGGCTCACTCACCGACGAAGGCTCCGGTGCTAGAGTCTATGGGCCAAAAACAAAGCTCTCCCTTTCTCTTGGAGGATACACCCCAGAATTCCGAGCAATATATTTGAGATTTTAGCTTGTGTCTTCCGTATTCACGAAATTCAGGCGACTTGCAGCCAGATCACATTTCGGAAAGACATCAGGTGTCACTGATGTAGATGCTGAGTCATGCTGGAGTTGGTGGCAATGAAATTGCGGACGTGCTCGCAAGGCGAAGGCCGAGAGATAAATTCCTGGGTCCTGGCCAGCTGTAGGGCTACTGGCTAGTGCAGGTACAATCGGTAGCGGTAATGAAACGGCCGATGCTATCGCAAGGAGAGGGTCGAAGATAATTTCCTGGGACCTGAGCCTACTGTTGGGCTGGAAGCAAGTACCATTAGAAGAAAAACAGAGGTGTGATTGCAAAGTGTTGTTTAGAAAACGACCAAATACAACCGAATAGAACAGAAAACAGCCCACAACAACAGAAAGCAGGCAGATAACAGCGCTAAACAATAGAAAACGACTAAATACAGCCGAATACAACATTTTTTACACTAGAGGAGGCCTATATCCAGCAGTGGATGAGAGATGGCTGATAGATGATGATGATGATGATATCCATTGACGGAAAACCTAAGAAAAAACCAAGTTTGAAGTCTCCGATTACAAAAAAATTAAATTATATCTGAAAATCTAAGGAAGATATCCACTTACAACAATCCTGTACTTAAAATATACAAGTAATCAATTAGGTGTTTTAGGTATGACAGACAACCCTGTACGAACTCTAGAAAACTTTCATTTCATAGGTATTTGATTATTTGGCTAATTTGTTTTTGTCTGCTGAATATGGATGATTATATCTATAATAAATATATAAAAATATAAAGTTAACCTACCTTTATTCTTGCAGCAGACGTACATATACATTTTCAAGATTTTTATCTTTTCATATACTTTGAACTTGTTCCCAATATTTGCCTTTTATACAGGGTGTCCAGTTAGTGGGTAATTCTTCGATATCTCGCAAAGTATGCATGATAGAAGAAAATGTCAAATACAAGAGTTATTTGGTTACTTAAGACGCATATTGTAAAAATATTTTGAAATATACAGGGTGTTGCGGGAAAGTAGGATAGTGACCAACTTAATTTTTTTATATGGAACTATAACTTTTTTTTAAATTCTTTTAGTTTCCATCATTGATCTGTATTTAACCCTAAAATATTTTTGGGATAGGTTGCGACGTTGCCAAGTTATAATTTATTTTCTATTAATTTCCGGATTTGCAAGGTCGCAAGTAATACGACGTCCAAATTGATATATTCCTTTAACTTTTCTTAATAATATTATACAGCGAGTTACTTGAGTATTAAGTGGATATTAGTTTGGATGTTACCAGCAATTTGTGTTTACAGGGTGTTTTTGGCAGAATTTTAAATTACAGCAACTTGAAGGTCATTTTACTTTGTTTTTTTAAATATAACACCCTGTATTTTTTATTTTAAATCGAAATATCTACTAATACCCTATCTCGCCTTGTATTTTTTTTCGCGTTTGCGACGTTGCCAAGTTATAAATTATTTTTCCAAATTTTTAAACAAATATCCTCGGTTTTAGTTTATTTTGAATATTATCCTCTACTTATTTTCAATGCATGAATGGCACATGTCGAACTTAGTAAGATCTCAAAATTTCAAAATTGCTGGTAACATCCAAAATAATATCCACTTAATATTCATAAGTAACCCGGTGTATAATATTATTGAGAAAATTTAAAGGAATATATCAATTTAGACGTATTACTTGCGACCTTGCAAATCAGAAAATTAATAGAAAATAAATTATAACTTGGCAACGTCGCAACCGATCCCAAAAATATTTTAGGGTTGAATAGAGATTCATGATGGAAACTAGAACAACTTAAGAAAGTTATAGTTCCATACAAAAAAAATCCAGTTGGTCACTATCCTACTTTCCCGCAACACCCTGTATATTTTAAAATATTTTTAGAATATGCGTCTTAAGTAACCAAATAACTTTTGCATTTGACATTTTCTTCTATCAGGTATACCTTGCGAGATATCGAAGAATTACACACTAACTGGACACCCTGTATTTGATGGAAGGATTTTTCATGTTAAAACTTCCCCGACATACAGTGTTAATTAGTACTTAGTACAAGTTTATTGCCTATTTTGTAATTTTATTGGAAAACTGCCCCACTAATTTCACATATATCTTCGTCACACAACCACAACCTGCTTTAACATCCCAGGTATGTGTATGCGTCAATTTCTTCTATGGAGTACACATGATTAAACAAAGTACGTCGCTACATCCTATAAACAGCTGCACTGTCCACTATGACTCTTATGAGACGTAGATAGCTCTTCGAAATATACACTAGTCAGCACCCATTGCCACCTGTAAAAAGCTGTTTTCCTTTCGAATCCAGAAATTCATTGTATTTCAGACTATAGCGTCTCTATCCAAACCCCTATGCACCACAAAACAGGCAACAGGGAACAGGCTATGCACTGGTAATATTTATGATTTTTATCATTTTGTCCTCCATCCATTTCTGTTTTCCTGGTCCAAAATGTGAGAATTCCGTTCCGATTCCGACTTTGTGCCACGATCAAACCCGATGCGACATCTATCAAGTACAAGTAGGACTATTGGAGAATATAAGAGAAGATAAAGTAGGTCGCTACCTAGGTAACCCCACCCCAAAATACCATTAACGTTTTTGCACAATAGATGTCGCGTTATCTCATTGGTGTTGCCAATTCTTCAAATTTTTCCCTTCGCTCCAGAAATAGAAAATCCGATTATTTGTAATGTACACCTTTCTTTATCGTAGCGTAGAATAAAAGGGACTAAATAGAGTGCGGTAAGGTAAGAGGTAACGTAAGACGTAAGGTAATAAACCTGTGGAATCAGATGAGAGTGTTGCGTTACCTCTTACGTTACGACTATAAACACTCTCATCTGATTCCACAGGTTTATTTTCTTACGTCTTACGTTACCTCTTACCTTACCGCACTCTATTTCATACTTAAGTGAGGCTAGCGCTGTAGGCTTTCTGTGTTTTTATAATATTTGTATTGCAAACGCTCAATACGGAACAAGGTTTGGACATTGTTTTGAGGCGCTCGCGGCATATGTGACCTGATCGTCATCTGATAAGATCATAACCACTTTACACGGTCAAGAAGACAAGACATCGATCAAATTTGTGTTGTTTGTATTTGGCGAAAATGCGGAAAATATTTGAATTTTTCTAGTCGCGTGACGTCACGGGACTATAGGGGTAGGGTGACCATCCGTTCGGAAAATCCCGGACATGTCCAGAAATCGGTAAAATGTCCGGAATTTGAGCCGCGATCGAAAATAATTGGCATAACATACTGTAAAATGAACAAATACAGCTACTGGGCAGTCAAAAAATTCACAAAAATCGGTGAAATTCCCGGAATTTTAACCCCAATCGAAAATAGTACATACAGCAAAATGAGCAAATAGTTAACGGACAGGCAAAAAATGGCACTACTGTCGCTTGATGACCAAACTGCCTTCATTCTCTTACAGTCCCCCCCCGTACGCCAAGCGTCCGGAATTGATCTATGAAGTAAATGGTCACCCTATATAGGGGAAGGGAACAGCCAATCGGAAGACGAGTATGTGTGTTGTGTTGCCGTTCTAATAACCTAAGTCCCAACATTCAATGCATACCTTCATGTGATCCTCTACACATGCTAAAAAATAGATAGTTTGATATATACGGCCAGTGAAGCCAAAAGCCAACGAATTCGCTTAGGTCAGAAGGAGTAAACAAGAACTATACTAAGAACTATACCCTGTTTGTCGCGCAATTTTTTCTGTATATATATTCTATGCTGAAGGAAACAACAAACCTGTGCTGTGGCTAAATTTCGGTCTAATAAATATGTCTATTATTAAGTATGAACTGAATCTCTGACAAGTACCTAATTTCCATAGAATTGTTCTTTATTGCTTCTCAGGATTTTACATAAGCATCATATGGCAACTCTGCTTGCGTCAACGTCAAACAAAGTTTTGGTACGAATAGTAGTGACACGGAGCGCCAGAGGGCCGCTATCCAAACAACAAGCTGTCAGTTAATTTTTCAAGGTTAGAATGTCAATGACTACTAAAGCAACAAAAAGATAATGAAAAACAAACTATTAAGTCTGCTACATAATTTAAACATGCTCGAAAACATTATAGGTTTGATTGAAGAGCACTACACCAACATAAATTTTGTTAAATGGGAAAATACTACTGACACAATTAAGTTTTGGTCCGAAGTGTGGCAATATCGGGACGCGAGCGGAGAGAACCCTTTTAATTCCATGCCTTTCGTGTTCACCAAATTCAGAGGCCAAAGAGGTGGAGTCATTCTGAAGTTTGCGGACTTGGTAGTTCAAGGGGACGGGGAGGCAAGAGCGTCTGCGTTCCGATTGTGGAGTCAAGGCAGTTGGTCCTTTGTGAATCCTGGCAGGAAACACTGTGCCATCCTCTCAGAACTGCAAAGGGATTGCCCTATCCTATATATGAGGAGTGATCGCTTTGACTAAACATTTACAGTGAAGTATTCTACAAGGTAAGAGTTGCGGTCAAGCGACAGGCGGCCTTTAGTGGGAGGAGGGCCAGGTAGTCTCTGAGGGCCAGTCTGATACACGGACGGCTCACTCACCGACGAAGGCTCCGGTGCTAGAGTCTATGGGCCAAAAACAAAGCTCTCCCTTTCTCTTGGAGGATACACCCCAGTATTCCGAGCAATATATTTGCGATTTTAGCTTGTGTCTTCCGTATTCACGAAATTCAGGCGACTTGCAGCCAGATCACATTTCGGAAAGACATCAGGTGTCACTGATGTAGATGCTGAGTCATGCTGGAGTTGGTGGCAATGAAATTGCGGACGTGCTCGCAAGGCGAAGGCCGAGAGATAAATTCCTGGGTCCTGGCCAGCTGTAGGGCTACTGGCTAGTGCAGGTACAATCGGTAGCGGTAATGAAACGGCGGATGCTATCGCAAGGAGAGGGTCGAAGATAATTTCCTGGGACCTGAGCCTACTGTTGGGCTGGAAGCAAGTACCATTAGAAGAAAAACAGAGGTGTGATTGCAAAGTGTTGTTTAGAAAACGACCAAATACAACCGAATAGAACAGAAAACAGCCCACAACAACAGAAAGCAGGCAGACAACAGCGCTAAACAATAGAAAACGACTAAATACAGCCGAATACAACATTTTTTACACGAGAGGAGGCCTATATCCAGCAGTGGATGAGAGATGGCTGATAGATGATGATGATGATGATATCCATTGACGGAAAACCTAAGAAAAAACCAAGTTTGAAGTCTCCGATTACAAAAAAATTAAATTATATCTGAAAATCTAAGGAAGATATCCACTTACAACAATCCTGTACTTAAAATATACAAGTAATCAATTAGGTGTTTTAGGTATGACAGACAACCCTGTACGAACTCTAGAAAACTTTCATTTCATAGGTATTTGATTATTTGGCTAATTTGTTTTTTTCTGCTGAATATGGATGATTATATCTATAATAAATATATAAAAATATAAAGTTAACCTACCTTTATTCTTGCAGCAGACGTACATATACATTTTCAAGATTTTTATCTTTTCATATACTTTGAACTTGTTCCCAATATTTGCCTTTTATACAGGGTGTCCAGTTAGTGGGTAATTCTTCGATACCTCGCAAAGTATGCGTGATAGAAGAAAATGTCAAATACAAGAGTTATTTGGTTACTTAAGACGCATATTGTAAAAATATTTTGAAATATACAGGGTGTTGCGGGAAAGTAGGATAGTGATCAACTTAATTTTTTTATATGGAACTATAACTTTTTTTTAAATTCTTTTAGTTTCCATCATTGATCTGTATTTAACCCTAAAATATTTTTGGGGTAGGTTGCGACGTTGCCAAGTTATAATTTATTTTCTATTAATTTCCGGATTTGCAAGGTCGCAAGTAATACGACGTCCAAATTGATATATTCCTTTAACTTTTCTTAATAATATTATACAGCGAGTTACTTGAGTATTAAGTGGATATTAGTTTGGATGTTACCAGCAATTTGTGTTTACAGGGTGTTTTTGGCAGAATTTTAAATTACAGCAACTTGAAGGTCATTTTACTTTGTTTTTTTAAATGTAACACCCTGTATTTTTTATTTTAAATCGAAATATCTACTAATACCCTATCTCGCCTTGTATTTTTTTTTCGCGTTTGCGACGTTGCCAAGTTATAAATTATTTTTCCAAATTTTTAAACAAATATCCTCGGTTTTAGTTTATTTTGAATATTATCCTCTACTTATTTTCAATGCATGAATGGCACATGTCGAACTTAGTAAGATCTCAAAATTTCAAAATTGCTGGTAACATCCAAAATAATATCCACTTAATATTCATAAGTAACCCGGTGTATAATATTATTGAGAAAATTTAAAGGAATATATCAATTTAGACGTATTACTTGCGACCTTGCAAATCAAAAAATTAATAGAAAATAAATTATAACTTGGCAACGTCGCAACCGATCCCAAAAATATTTTAGGGTTGAATAGAGATTCATGATGGAAACTAGAACAACTTAAGAAAGTTATAGTTCCATATAAAAAAAATCCAGTTGGTCACTATCCTACTTTCCCGCAACACCCTGTATATTTTAAAATATTTTTAGAATATGCGTCTTAAGTAACCAAATAACTTTTGCATTTGACATTTTCTTCTATCAGGTATAGCTTGCGAGATATCGAAGAATTACACACTAACTGGACACCCTGTATTTGATGGAAGGATTTTTCATGTTAAAACTTCCCCGACATACAGTGTTAATTAGTAATTAGTACAAGTTTATTGCCTATTTTGTAATTTTATTGGAAAACTGCCCCACTAATTTCACATATATCTCCGTCACACAACCACAACCTGCTTTAACATCCCAGGTATGTGTATGCGTCAATTTCTTCTATGAAGTACACATGATTAAACAAAGTACGTCGCTACATCCTATAAACAGCTGCACTGTCCACTATGACTCTTATGAGACGTAGATAGCTCTTCGAAATATACACTAGTCAGCACCCATTGCCACCTGTAAAAAGCTGTTTTCCTTTCGAATCCAGAAATTCATTGTATTTCAGACTATACCGCCTCTATCCAAACCCCTATGCACCACAAAACAGGCAACAGGGAACAGGCTATGGAGCGCCAGTCAGCTTGGTTAGCGCTTTTAAAAAGCACTTTTTGGTTAGCGAAGTGACACAAAACTAGAAAAAGGCTATTTGTAGTTCTGAGGGAAGCAGTTACCTTTATACAGGGTTGGGCTAAAGTATGGAACCAAGCAAATATCTTTGAAACGGAAAGGGCGCTATTGCTGAAAATTTGCAGGTAGATGTAGTGACATATAATGCATCCGAATACAGTATGTCAGATATTAATGTACTTCCGGTCTAACCGGAAGTGCCATCAACTTTTTTAATTTAAATGGGACACCCTGTATATTTTTGCAGATTTTAATACATCTTGTTTTTCCGAATACGTCCATAGTAGGTTTGGTATTAGTTTCTGTAAAAACGGGAAAGATAAAGCTTCTTTATCATTCCAGATGCCGGCCACTTACCTCCTGACGTTCTGACAATACTGTCAGTATTGTCAAGTCTCAGGACAAATTTATTACTTTATCCCAACCCAAACCTGGTAGACGATTGTTGACAAAGTATCAAAGTTATTCAATTAATGGCAGTACTAGCACGGTTGATATGGTGTTTTTAAGTGAAAGGGAACGAATTGAAGTCTTAATGATGATCGGTTTTGGCGATCGCGTGAGAACTCACAAAGAAGTGTGTCAACTTTTCAATGATTTACATTCCGACAGGGATCTTATAACACGTTTGACGGTGACTAAAACACTAAAACGTTTCAATGTAACTGGGAATATTAAAAATTTACCTAAAACGGGAAGACCGCAGACCGCCACGAACGAATTTGTGAGACAAAACTTCGTCATTGAGGTAGGGGAATCACCTAACACTTCTACCACAACCTTAGCACTAAACCATGGCGTAAGTCGTTGTTCCGTGGGGAGAATATTGAAAATAGAAAAGTACCATCCATATAAGGTACATTTGGTTCAAGAATTGGCAGATGATGATTTTGACCGACGGCTAGATTTTTTTGAAAGAATGTTAGAAATTTGTAATGATGACGACAATTTTGTAACTAATGTGGTATTTTCTGACGAGGCAACTTTCTGTTTAAATGGAACAGTCAATCGGCATAATTCAAGGTATTGGTCCAATGAGAATCCTCATTGGGTTCATGAGGCCCATAGCCAGCACCAACAAAAGTTGAATGTTTGGATGGGAATTGGAGGAAACAGACATATAGGCCCATTTTTCATAGACGGAAACTTGAACAGGGACAAATACTTGGACCTACTGAATAATTACATCATTCCAGCACTCCAAAACAATGGGCAGTTTCCTCATAATTTATGGTTCCAACAAGATGGTGCGCCTCCTCACTATGATAGACGAGTTAGGGGTCTGTTGGATGCTACTTTTCATAATCGATGGATTGGACGTGGAGGATTCATACAGTGGCCTGCTCGTTCTCCCGACCTCAGTCTCTTAGACTTTTTTCTTTGGGGTTACCTCAAATCACGTGTTTACGTTTGCCGCCCAACCACTTTGCAGGAGTTGAGACAAAGAATAATAACTGAATGTGAATTGATTCGTAGAGACATCTTGGAAAAGGTAACTCAGCAATTTGTCAACAGGCTTGCATATTGTCAGGAAGTAAACGGCGGGCATTTTGAACATCTGAGATAATTCATTTAGCATTTTCTTATTTTCTTATTGTAGCACATCAAATAAAATGTTTCAATAAATAAAAAACCTTTATCTTTCCTATTTTTACAGAAACTAATACCAAACCCACTATGGATGTATTCGGAAAAAAAAGATGTATTAAAATCTGCAAAAATATACAGGGTGTCCCATTTAAATTAAAAAAGTTGACGGCACTTCCGGTTAGACCGGAAGTACATTAATAGCTAACATACTGTATTCGGATGCATTATATGTCACTACATCTACCTGCAAATTTTCAGCAATATCGCCCTTTCCGTTTCAAAGATATTTGCTTGGTTCCATACTTTAGCCCAACCCTGTATAGTGTCAATTTAATAACAGGGTTTGTGATTTCATATACCCTAGGTTTTTGACAAAACATAATAAATATTAAAATCTGGAAATGGATATGACAGTTCTGTCATGCCGAAAAGAAAGTCGTTCAGCGGTCGCACCTAGCACTTGCAAGCGCATCCACGCTAGTGCTTTTGCGCTAAGTCCCGTTAAACACACCCATTAACTTTAAGCAATTAAAAAGTGAGCGTAATAATGCATAATGACAAAAATTTTGCAGCCACACCAAACGCGTCAACCAGTTGCCCTCATAGATCAAATACGAACATATTTTGTGGCGAATACCGTATAGCCAGAAGAAGAAGAACATTCGAATTTCCCTCCAAGCGCCGCCGACATTAACCTCGTTTTTCTTTGAGTGTTGTTTTGGACTGTGGTTTTGGTTTGCTCCACACATTGCTTTATTTGTGAAACTGCTAATGGAAAACTGTTGATGGAAAATTTGTTTAAGCATTATTTTTTATACTCGAAACCATTTCATATGTGAATGAATTTGTTAGGGAGTTTGAACTTTTTGAAGGCTTCAAACTTTACAACCACAAAGTAGGTATGAAGTACAGCCAAGAAGTAAGAAATAAATGGGGCTAGAACACTATAAGCTCCTGATGAAGTGCAACTTTAGTTAAATGGGCGAGTACAAAGCGTAAGTATATTTATTACTGAATTTCTGTGCAATACTATTTATTAGTCATTCATACACTCTCACTACTTTAATTTTCTATTCTTCTATTTTAGATCATACACAACCACATCTGAGGTATAGGTTGTAGGATGCTGCGTTGTCTGCAGTGTCTACCTTCATGTTAATAATTTTGATGAATATTATTGCAATGAGAGATGAGCTATTCAGTGGAGGAGCTTATACATACAAGTGACCAACGAAGATGGAGAAACCAATGTTAAGCAGTGCCTTCTCAGTTATGGATTTGCCAGATTGGCAATAAGATGCTCAACACAGATGAAAATAGAAAATAGTACTTGCAGAGGCTAGGGCGATTGAAGTATTCTACAGCAAAGCTAAGTAAGTACATCCTATTTACTTCAAGAAAAAGCCAGTGATGTTATACAGTTGATCAGCCTAAAGACTTAACTGTACAAAGGGCCAGGTACAATTAAAAGTTTAAATTTTTATAACTAATTCACCTTTATTATGTTTCGAACCTATTTGCTGTATTTCATATTTATACTCTCAAAATTTGCATTTCAAAGTTTTCCTCATAAGCATTTCTGTGATTTGACTGTGATATGAAATTATGGATATTGATTACATTTCAATTAATTCTAATCTTCTATCTGTGACAACTATTACTATTGTTTTTATGATCAATAAAAAGTATTTATTTTGATTTATTTTGGTTGTTATTCATAAATGCAGATGTTCCTTTTTATAAAGTGGCAGATATGGGTGGGGTTTTCATTTATTTATTTATTGATTGTACCATTTGAAATCATAAATAATACAAAAATATATCATATGTTCCTGTTCTAATCCTATAGTTTTGACAAAGTTAAATGCTAAGGCTCCATCAGTGGTTTGCACCAGTCATAGTTAAAGTTGTAATTAAAGTTAAGCCTTAATTAAAGTACGAATTGCTTTGCACCGGTTGTAGTTAGCGTCAAACTCATAATTAACTTTAAGCCAAAGGCAAAGTAGGGTTTAACTTTGACGTTTCTTGGCTTAACTTTTGACATTTGTGGGTTTAACATATTCTGACAGATCACCACAGAAATAAGTTTGGTTAGTTTGTGAAATATATTTTATAAAATTATTTCTATATCCTATAAGCAATTATGAATCAAAATAGATCACTTGGATTCAATATAAAGTCGTGGGGAACTGAGGATACGACCATAACCTCGATCTACAACTATATAAAGCTGATTCTGGAATTGGACAAATATCACTGTTGTAAGACACCGTGTTATGGATTATGAGATTTTTCGTGTTCAACAGCTTTTTGGTCATTGTTGTGTTACTGCTGTCTTGTTCAAGGAGTCTATCTTAGCAGGTAAGCAATTCAGTTATTTAGAATGCTGTAATTTATGAGATAATGGGCGCTCAAAACTTGGATGGATTTTCAAAACAGTAAAGATAAAACGTTTATTTGTAAATTACAGTTATCACATTCACTAAGGACAGTTGTTTGATACTGCATCTTAGTTGCCCAATTTTTACCATATAAAGAAAATAAATTGATCTGCTTGAATTATTTTGCTGCTGCTGCAAAATGCAGTATTATTATGTGAATAGCTATCACAGTAATAGTTATTACTGTAAAAATTAGAATGCAAGTGTCCTCCCGTTCTCACATGGATTTTATTTAATTCATCTTCATCAGCCATTAGTTAATTTCCTTCTATTTTTAATAAAAATATTGTTTATTTCAGGATCACGGATGATAATGAATACTTTAAGGGACTAGTGAAAAACTGAAGCCTCTTTGTTAACAAAAACTGAGTAGTTTGAATAATATTGACCCATACTGTATTATTGAGCACTGCGGCAGCAAATCACTGTTGTGTGTTCCACCGATCACCTTATCCTAATTACTGAATTTTCTACTATTCAGGACAAGCCCTGATATATTGAAAGAAAATATATATAATAAAAATATAAGAGAATTCAACCAGTAGTTTTTGTTCAAGTAATAAAACTTACCTTCTGATGGGTGCAACTTTACAGTCACCCAATGAGTGTTTTTTTAAATAATCACCTTGTTTGACAAGACAGAAATTAATCACTATCTGTGAGCATGTTATACAAACTATCATTTAAAATACATATTTTTAACAAGGCATTCTATATCTAGACACCATTTTATATCACATATTAGCTACTGATACTATGAAATATTTTAGATTTTGTTATATGAGAAGTTATAAGAAAGTGATTTTTTTTCTCCACCTTTATTAACAGATATAAGGCCTTTACGGAAACTGTGATCGGGTTAACCCGATCAGTTCGATCACTGATCCTGACGTTCGGAAAGTGATCTGGGATCTGTCAGAAATAGGGTAGTTCAGTCTTGTACAGTAAGTGATTGCGATCGGATGATTCAGATCAGTAGCTGCTTTACTTAACCATATGTTTTTTATTGTTAAACCAACTTTTTCATTGTTCGATGTCCGTTAAATACATGGAATCGTAATTCCCACTTGACAGGCACTGACAGCTGTTTGACATATAACTGATCTATCCGGATCCAGATCAGTGTTTCCGTAAAGGCCTATAATTACAATATATGGATAACATTATTGGTTTTATTAATTTACACAGTATGTGGAACATATTAGTATTTACTTTCTATAAAGCCATCACAATGAAGCTCTAAATGCATAACATTATGTGCTCTTCGCCTCATGGTATCGGACTGCCTCTTCTTTCTCAAATACTTGGCAACCTGAATAATTCTTTCTCCACACCTGCAATGACAAAAAGAAAGTATTTTGTAGTAGTGCATATATCACAAATCTGTTTTAATAGAGAAGTTGATAGTCATAATATGTATAGCTCGTTGCATATTATATCACTTGTTCCGGAAACTCATCTTAAGGTTATGCCGAAAGATTACTGTTTTAATTGTTTCATTCCTTTGCTAGTTTAACACTATAAATGTATAATAAAGATGTCTCTAGTTGACCTCAGCACTTTGGACATTTCTCTATATTTTTACTTACCACAACAGATCCGGCATAAATGTTATTACTCTGATGTCTTCTGTAGCCACTCCTATACAAGAGAATCCAGAATTAAGACACCCAAAATCCACCAAATGTTGGGTCACTGCAATCAACTATTTCATAGACAAAATCTTGCCTAAAGAAGAGCATTTACTTCAAGGATTTACTTTTACCACTGTTGTTATATTCTGTGAGTTGGATATTTACGATAATGGGTTATCAATTAATGAAAATGAAACTAAAAATACTAAAATGAATCCGAAATTTCTTAATCAAAACAAATAGCCTCAGTTGAACTTGAAAGATAATGTTTGACAGTCATCAACGACAGTGACATGAACCTTCATTTCCATCACAGAACATCAAAAATACGACATGATTGCCAACGTAAAATCTGAAATTCGTTAAATTTCCCTGTAAGAAAAAGTTAACTCATAATTAAAGTTAATCATGACCGGTGCAAAGACACACAACTTTAAGCCTTAATTAAAGTTAAGCTTTAATTAGTTAAGCCAAAGGTTTAACTATGACTGGTGCAAACCACTGCATATGATTCAATAGGTTACGCTGCAGGTTTGCTAGGCTGTGAAATTGTGGATATTGATTACATTTCAATTAATTCTAATCTTCTGTCTGTGACAACTATTAGGTATATACTATCATGATCAATAAAAAGTATTTATTTTGACTTATCTTGGTTGGTATTCATAAATACAGATGTCAATTTTTATAAAGTGGAAGAGATAGCTGAGATTTTCATTTATTTATTGATTGTTAGTTTCATATTCATTTTATTTTGCTTGGCATACCACCACTTAAAATAAAGGGTAATGTGCCAGAACAATACCTCTGAGGTGGTGTGGAAATTTTTATATACTAGGGTAATCAGGTGCAAGATTAAAAAGCATGGACCTTGAATACTCTAGTTTAGTAGCATATTGCATTTCTTGCTAATATTGTTTACCCTGTTTCATGTGGTTACTTTATTCACTGTAGGTCAAACTGAGATGAGGTGAGGAATGAAAACATAAACTGTATGCTTGATGGAACTAATAATAGAGAAGATTATTATTATTGTTGTTATACTTGAATGCAAGACAATTTGTATTATATTATTTATAAATTTATTTATTTATTTATAAATTTATAAATTACACATACAATAACCATATTAATCATATTTAATATTTTCTTGCAAATAAATGAATGAATGAATAGCTATTTTCATTGTTTTGCTCCAATTTTTAAATTTTTAAGCCAATCACTGATTGATTGATTGAAATAAAACATCAATCAATCAGTCAATGATTGACTAACACCAAAAATTATGATAATTTTGACATAAATAGGTAGAGCACCTACAGATTTGCGCCACGATGTGGCAACATCGCCTCGAATTCTTGATATATCTGGCAACCCTGCGGCGGCCATGTTGCAACCCAAAATAATGGCCGCTGACATTGACATAAGTCATTCGTGTTTCCAGTGAAATAACACGGAATTGTGCCTTCTTAACCGTACCTGTTTTGTGCTATGCACTGGTAATATTTATGATTTTTATCATTTTGTCCTCCATCCATTTCTGTTTTCCTGGTCCAAAATGTGAGAATTCCGTTCCGATTCCGACTTTGTGCCACGATCAAACCCGATGCGACATCTATCAAGTACAAGTAGGACTATTGGAGAATATAAGAGAAGATGTAGGTCGCTACCTACGTAACCCCACCCCAAAATACCATTAACGTTTTTGCACAATAGATGTCGCGTTATCTCATTGGTGTTGCCAATTCTTCAAATTTTTCCCTTCGCTCCAGAAATAGAAAATCCGATTATTTGTAATGTACACCTTTCTTTATCGTAGCGTAGAATAAAAGGGACTAAATAGAGTGCGGTAAGGTAAGAGGTAACGTAAGACGTAAGGTAATAAACCTGTGGAATCAGATGAGAGTGTTGCGTTACCTCTTACGTTACGACTATAAACACTCTCATCTGATTCCACAGGTTTATTTTCTTACGTCTTACGTTACCTCTTACCTTACCGCACTCTATTTCATACTTAAGTGAGGCTAGCGCTGTAGGCTTTCTGTGTTTTTATAATATTTGTATTGCAAACGCTCAATACGGAACAAGGTTTGGACATTGTTTTGAGGCGCTCGCGGCATATGTGACCTGATCGTCATCTGATAAGATCATAACCACTTTACACGGTCAAGAAGACAAGACATCGATCAAATTTGTGTTGTTTGTATTTGGCGAAAATGCGGAAAATATTTGAATTTTTCTAGTCGCGTGACGTCACGGGACTATAGGGGTAGGGTGACCATCCGTTCGGAAAATCCCGGACATGTCCAGAAATCGGTAAAATGTCCGGAATTTGAGCCGCGATCGAAAATAATTGGCACAACATACTGTAAAATGAACAAATACAGCTACTGGGCAGTCAAAAAATTCACAAAAATCGGTGAAATTCCCGGAATTTTAACCCCAATCGAAAATAGTACATACAGCAAAATGAGCAAATAGTTAACGGACAGGCAAAAAATGGCACTACTGTCGCTTGATGACCAAACTGCCTTCATTCTCTTACAGTCCCCCCCCGTACGCCAAGCGTCCGGAATTGATCTATGAAGTAAATGGTCACCCTATATAGGGGAAGGGAACAGCCAATCGGAAGACGAGTATGTGTGTTGTGTTGCCGTTCTAATAACCTAAGTCCCAACATTCAATGCATACCTTCATGTGATCCTCTACACATGCTAAAAAATAGATAGTTTGATATATACGGCCAGTGAAGCCAAAAGCCAACGAATTCGCTTAGGTCAGAAGGAGTAAACAAGAACTATAATACTAAGAACTATACCCTGTTTGTCGCGCAATTTTTTCTGTATATATATTCTATGCTGAAGGAAACAACAAACCTGTGCTGTGGCTAAATTTCGGTCTAATAAATATGTCTATTATTAAGTATGAACTGAATCT
The DNA here is from genome assembly GCA_951848785.1 of Callosobruchus maculatus. NCBI lineage: Eukaryota > Metazoa > Arthropoda > Insecta > Coleoptera > Chrysomelidae > Callosobruchus > Callosobruchus maculatus. The sequence continues at coordinate 9,208,186 of CATOUR010000139.1, forward strand.
CTGACAAGTACCTAATTTCCATAGAATTGTTCTTTATTGCTTCTCAGGATTTTACATAAGCATCATATGGCAACTCTGCTTGCGTCAACGTCAAACAAAGTTTTGGTACGAATAGTAGTGACACGGAGCGCCAGAGGGCCGCTATCCAAACAACAAGCTGTCAGTAAATTTTTCAAGGTTAGAATGTCAATGACTACTAAAGCAACAAAAAGATAATGAAAAACAAACTATTAAGTCTGCTACATAATTTAAACATGCTCGAAAACATTATAGGTTTGATTGAAGAGCACTACACCAACATAAATTTTGTTAAATGGGAAAATACTACTGACACAATTAAGTTTTGGTCCGAAGTGTGGCAATATCGGGACGCGAGCGGAGAGAACCCTTTTAATTCCATGCCTTTCGTGTTCACCAAATTCAGAGGCCAAAGAGGTGGAGTCATTCTGAAGTTTGCGGACTTGGTAGTTCAAGGGGACGGGGAGGCAAGAGCGTCTGCGTTCCGATTGTGGAGTCAAGGGAGTTGGTCCTTTGTGAATCCTGGCAGGAAACACTGTGCCATCCTCTCAGAACTGCAAAGGGATTGCCCTATCCTATATATGAGGAGTGATCGCTTTGACTAAACATTTACAGTGAAGTATTCTACAAGGTAAGAGTTGCGGTCAAGCGGCAGGCGGCCTTTAGGGGGAGGAGGGCCAGGTAGTCTCTGAGGGCCAGTCTGATACACGGACGGCTCACTCACCGACGAAGGCTCCGGTGCTAGAGTCTATGGGCCAAAAACAAAGCTCTCCCTTTCTCTTGGAGGATACACCCCAGTATTCCGAGCAATATATTTGCGATTTTAGCTTGTGTCTTCCGTATTCACGAAATTCAGGCGGCTTGCAGCCAGATCACATTTCGGAAAGACATCAGGTGTCACTGATTTAGATGCTGAGTCATGCTGGAGTTGGTGGCAATGAAATTGCGGACGTGCTCCCAAGGCGAAGGCCGAGAGATAAATTCCTGGGTCCTGGCCAGCTGTAGGGCTACTGGCTAGTGCAGGTACAATCGGTAGCGGTAATGAAACGGCGGATACTATCGCAAGGAGAGGGTCGAAGATAATTTCCTGGGACCTGAGCCTACTGTTGGGCTGGAAGCAAGTACCATTAGAAGAAAAACAGAGGTGTGATTGCAAAGTGTTGTTTAGAAAACGACCAAATACAACCGAATAGAACAGAAAACAGCCCACAACAACAGAAAGCAGGCAGACAACAGCGCTAAACAATAGAAAACGACTAAATACAGCCGAATACAACATTTTTTACACTAGAGGAGGCCTATATCCAGCAGTGGATGAGAGATGGCTGATAGATGATGATGATGATGATATCCATTGACCGAAAACCTAAGAAAAAACCAAGTTTGAAGTCTCCGATTACAAAAAAATTAAATTATATCTGAAAATCTAAGGAAGATATCCACTTACAACAATCCTGTACTTAAAATATACAAGTAATCAATTAGGTGTTTTAGGTATGACAGACAACCCTGTACGAACTCTAGAAAACTTTCATTTCATAGGTATTTGATTATTTGGATAATTTGTTTTTGTCTGCTGAATATGGATGATTATATCTATAATAAATATATAAAAATATAAAGTTAACCTACCTTTATTCTTGCAGCAGACGTACATATACATTTTCAAGATTTTTATCTTTTCATATACTTTGAACTTGTTCCCAATATTTGCCTTTTATACAGGGTGTCCAGTTAGTGGGTAATTCTTCGATATCTCGCAAAGTATGCATGATAGAAGAAAATGTCAAATACAAGAGTTATTTGGTTACTTAAGACGCATATTGTAAAAATATTTTGAAATATACAGGGTGTTGCGGGAAAGTAGGATAGTGACCAACTTAATTTTTTTATATGGAACTATAACTTTTTTTTAAATTCTTTTAGTTTCCATCATTGATCTGTATTTAACCCTAAAATATTTTTGGGATAGGTTGCGACGTTGCCAAGTTATAATTTATTTTCTATTAATTTCCGGATTTGCAAGGTCGCAAGTAATACGACGTCCAAATTGATATATTCCTTTAACTTTTCTTAATAATATTATACAGCGAGTTACTTGAGTATTAAGTGGATATTAGTTTGGATGTTACCAGCAATTTATGTTTACAGGGTGTTTTTGGCAGAATTTTAAATTACAGCAACTTGAAGGTCATTTTACTTTGTTTTTTTAAATGTAACACCCTGTATTTTTTATTTTAAATCGAAATATCTACTAATACCCTATCTCGCCTTGTATTTTTTTTTCGCGTTTGCGACGTTGCCAAGTTATAAATTATTTTTCCAAATTTTTAAACAAATATCCTCGGTTTTAGTTTATTTTGAATATTATCCTCTACTTATTTTCAATGCATGAATGGCACATGTCGAACTTAGTAAGATCTCAAAATTTCAAAATTGCTGGTAACATCCAAAATAATATCCACTTAATATTCATAAGTAACCCGGTGTATAATATTATTGAGAAAATTTAAAGGAATATATCAATTTAGACGTATTACTTGCGACCTTGCAAATCAGAAAATTAATAGAAAATAAATTATAACTTGGCAACGTCGCAACCGATCCCAAAAATATTTTAGGGTTGAATAGAGATTAATGATGGAAACTAGAACAACTTAAGAAAGTTATAGTTCCATACAAAAAAAATCCAGTTGGTCACTATCCTACTTTCCCGCAACACCCTGTATGTTTTAAAATATTTTATGAATATGCGTCTTAAGTAACCAAATAACTTTTGCATTTGACATTTTCTTCTATCAGGTATACCTTACGAGATATCGAAGAATTACACACTAACTGGACACCCTGTATTTGATGGAAGGATTTTTCATGTTAAAACTTCCCCGACATACAGTGTTAATTAGTAATTAGTACAAGTTTATTGCCTATTTTGTAATTTTATTGGAAAACTGCCCCACTAATTTCACATATATCTTCGTCACACAACCACAACCTGCTTTAACATCCCAGGTATGTGTATGCGTCAATTTCTTCTATGGAGTACACATGATTAAACAAAGTGCGTCGCTACATCCTATAAACAGCTGCACTGTCCACTATGACTCTTATGAGACGTAGATAGCTCTTCGAAATATACACTAGTCAGCACCCATTGCCACCTGTAAAAAGCTGTTTTCCTTTCGAATCCAGAAATTCATTGTATTTCAGACTATAGCGCCTCTATCCAAACCAAACCCCTATGCACCACAAAACAGGCAACAGGGAACAGGCTATGCACTGGTAATATTTATGATTTTTATCATTTTGTCCTCCATCCATTTCTGTTTTCCTGGTCCAAAATGTGAGAATTCCGTTCCGATTCCGACTTTGTGCCACGATCAAACCCGATGCGACATCTATCAAGTACAAGTAGGACTATTGGAGAATATAAGAGAAGATGTAGGTCGCTATCTACGTAACCCCACCCCAAAATACCATTAACGTTTTTGCACAATAGATGTCGCGTTATCTCATTGGTGTTGCCAATTCTTCAAATTTTTCCCTTCGCTCCAGAAATAGAAAATCCGATTATTTGTAATGTACACCTTTCTTTATCGTAGCGTAGAATAAAAGGGACTAAATAGAGTGCGGTAAGGTAAGAGGTAACGTAAGACGTAAAGTAATAAACCTGTGGAATCAGATGAGAGTGTTGCGTTACCTCTTACGTTACGACTATAAGCACTCTCATCTGATTCCACAGGTTTATTTTCTTACGTCTTACGTTACCTCTTACCTTACCGCACTCTATTTCATACTTAAGTGAGGCTAGCGCTGTAGGCTTTCTGTGTTTTTATAATATTTGTATTGCAAACGCTCAATACGGAACAAGGTTTGGACATTGTTTTGAGGCGCTCGCGGCATATGTGACCTGATCGTCATCTGATAAGATCATAACCACTTTACACGGTCAAGAAGACAAGACATCGATCAAATTTGTGTTGTTTGTATTTGGCGAAAATGCGGAAAATATTTGAATTTTTCTAGTCGCGTGACGTCACGGGGTAGGGTGACCATCCGTTCGGAAAATCCCGGACATGTCCAGAAATCGGTAAAATGTCCGGAATTTGAGCCGCGATCGAAAATAATTGGCACAACATACTGTAAAATGAACAAATACAGCTACTGGGCAGTCAAAAAATTCACAAAAATCGGTGAAATTCCCGGAATTTTAACCCCAATCGAAAATAGTACATACAGCAAAATGAGCAAATAGTTAACGGACAGGCAAAAAATGGCACTACTGTCGCTTGATGACCAAACTGCCTTCATTCTCTTACAGTCCCCCCCCGTACGCCAAGCGTCCGGAATTGATCTATGAAGTAAATGGTCACCCTATATAGGGGAAGGGAACAGCCAATCGGAAGACGAGTATGTGTGTTGTGTTGCCGTTCTAATAACCTAAGTCCCAACATTCAATGCATACCTTCATGTGATCCTCTACACATGCTAAAAAATAGATAGTTTGATATATACGGCCAGTGAAGCCAAAAGCCAACGAATTCGCTTAGGTCAGAAGGAGTAAACAAGAACTATACTAAGAACTATACCCTGTTTGTCGCGCAATTTTTTCTGTATATATATTCTATGCTGAAGGAAACAACAAACCTGTGCTGTGGCTAAATTTCGGTCTAATAAATATGTCTATTATTAAGTATGAACTGAATCTCTGACAAGTACCTAATTTCCATAGAATTGTTCTTTATTGCTTCTCAGGATTTTACATAAGCATCATATGGCAACTCTGCTTGCGTCAACGTCAAACAAAGTTTTGGTACGAATAGTAGTGACACGGAGCGCCAGAGGGCCGCTATCCAAACAACAAGCTGTCAGTAAATTTTTCAAGGTTAGAATGTCAATGACTACTAAAGCAACAAAAAGATAATGAAAAACAAACTATTAAGTCTGCTACATGATACTACGACACTGACAGATATGATCACTTGGCGGACAGATTTCGAACCGGTCTGCGCATGACGTCACCGTGTGACAAAAGTGTACAAGCCATACGCGCCAAAAATTTGATTTTTGAAAGTTTTATTTCGTTTCTTGTTATATCTGTCTTAGATATTTAATATTCATACAAAATGAAAATAGCTCATGCACAGTATAATATAAACGATACATATTGCTCTGTATCTGAATAAAAAATTGGTGAAATAGTTATACAGAGAATTGATATTAATCGACGCCTGACCTGTTTGCAGTAGTTCCGAGCGTTCTGAATTTCAGATACAAAATTTTGAATGTATGTACTCAAAAACAATTTACATTATTGTGAAAAAAGAACAGAGCCAGAGCGGTCTGGACGTATTTTTCTGAAATCTCATATAAGAGGTTGATTGGAGTGCCTAGTGAAACCATCTTTTTGTGGGAAAATTTCTTGGGTAGGGGGTGGAATTTTTATATACTCCATTCAGGAGCCTTTGATCACCGTTCTTATTTCTTATATATAGATTATGATGTTGCGACACCAGCTCTTCAAGCCAATTTGCATATTTATTTACTGTAAATTCTCTTAATAAAAGGTAGACAAGAAATAAATAACATGATTTTGTCATTAGAGGTTTTTAAAAATCATGAACAAGCATAATGGCATTATGTTTATGGCGAATGAATATCGACTTTTTTCTGCTAATGATTGGTGGAAAAATACATTACCAAATTTTCTTATTTTTTATTTATTCAAATATATGTCACAACCGCGTATATGTTAAACATAAAATAAAAACATATCACAATACAACAATACAATATCTTTCTGGGCATTGTATTTAGCTAGTACAGGTGAATTCTCGTATACTAAAGATTCCTAGTAATAACAGGTCTTTCCTCAATTTTTTTTCAAAATGTTTTCACACGATGTATCTGTTTAATAATATGTCTGAATTAAAAAGTTTGACCCACTTGTAGTGATAGTTTCTGATGGCCTGGGTATAGGGCATATTATTTGTTGCGCTCTTGTGTTCTGGTTAGGTATTGATTCTGTATACAGGGTTATTCACGTTATTCGACACGGAGCATTATGGATAAAGTATTTGATAAAAAAGAAAATAATAATTTGGGATGGATAGAGACCCATAAAGGCTACATTTTAAAAATATTTTCATGTTATACAGGGTGTCCCAAGAACACGAAATGTATCAAAGTTATGTTTTTTTGAATGGAACACCCCATATATTATTGCATACTCAGATTCCTTGGTGAATTTTAGTGTGACCTTATGTATCATATATGGTACCTAAAGCGAATCGTTAATGTGTAAATCATCATTTTCGGTATAAGTAGATATCAGGAAAAAATTGAATATCGCAGAGATTACAAAATATGGAAGGCTGTGACTTTGCCGTATTACTAAGCATAAAATGCATCAGCTTTTATGAGACTGTCAAATTTAAATTACGTTTATGCTTGGAGAAATCGGTCCATGAATTAAGGAAACTTCGATCAGCGATAACTTGATTTTTTCAAATGGGAATGCCTAATTTTTTTTATACGGTTAAACGTAGAATTTGATAAGCTTTCTAACGATATAAGGTTGTGAATATCAATCTCTCGTAGTATTCATTTAATTTTAAATTTTCAAACAAATCGGCGATTTTCAATTTTCCTACCTATAAGCAACGTAGCAGGCCATGAAATATAAACAAAATCTGTTCAGGTAGAAGAAAACAACTAACTTAGCAGAAAAATACACACTAACTAGACTAAAGGGACGAGATTATAAAAATTCCTTACAACAAATCAACTCTCCCAGAAACAACTGCGATAACATCTGTAAGGTCAAAGGGAAGCTGGAGTATGGCAGTAATAGATATTTTTACTGTCTACTGGCTACCGCAATTTACTAGAGGTTAAAAATTTCCAAGGCAATCAAAAACCCCCATATGAAACAGAAACAACCAGCGACTGTTGCTCCAGCACGCAACTATCAATCATATGTAATGGTGTAAAAAAGTACTAATTTGCGTCGATGTCGATACCTCTGACTGGAGCCCTTCTATTTTTCAATATCTATTAGCAATATTGCAAAAAAGGAATACTGACAAATCAGATTTAAATGTTCTGCCATTTAAGTTATGTTTTATAATTTACCTGTTTATATCATTAAATGTGAAATTTTATTATGAAAATAATAAACTGCTTACAGCATTCTCTAGTAGTTTTTACTTTATTTCAAAATTTTTAATGGCTTTGGAAATTGCCAATCTGTAGTACATTTCAGTAGCTAGTAGGCCGTGAAAAAATTCATTTCTGCCATACTCCAGCTTCTCTTTGACCAAAGATATGTTACCGCCGTTGTTTCTGGTTAGACTTTGTTTGTTGTGAGTAATTTTTATAATCTGATCCCTTTAGTCTAGTTCGTGTACATTTTTCAGCTAAGTTAGTTGTTTTCTTCTACCTGAACAGGTTTTTGTTTATATTTCATGGCCTGCTACGTTGGTTATAGGTAGGCAAATTCAAAAACGCCGATTTGTTTGAAAATTTAAAATTAAATAAAAACTACCAGAGATTGATATGCACAACCTTATATCGTTAGAAAGCTTATCAAATTCTACGTTTAACCGTATAAAAAAAATTAGGCATTCCCATTTGAAAAAATCAAGTTATCGCTGATCGAAGTTTCCTTAATTCATCGACCGATTTCTCCAAGCATAAACGCAATTTAAATTTGACAGTCTCATCAAAGCTGACGCATTTTATGCTTAGTAATACGGCAAAGTCACAGCCTTCCATATTTTGTAGTCTCTGCGATATTCAATTTTTTCCTGATACCTACTTATACCGAAAATGGTGATTTACACATTAACGGTTCGCTTTAGGTACCATGTATGATACATAAAGTCACACTCGAATTCACCAAGGAATCTGAATATGCAATAATATATGGGGTGTTCCATTTAAAAAAACATAGCTTTGATACATTTCATGTTTTTGGGACACCCTGTATAACATGAAAATATTTTTAAAATGTAGCCTTTATGGGTCTCTAACCATCCCAAATTATTATTTTCTTTTTTATCAAATACTTTAGCCATAATGCTCCGTGTCGAATAACGTGAATAACCCTGTATATGAGTCTATAAGGAAATATATTTTGGACAGACAATAAGAACTGAAAAAGTGATGAATAAGAGCATATAGAACTAGGCTTTCTCTATATGAACTGAAAATGAAATATCAAAATACGTTCTGCAAACGGTAAACCATTTTTTAGCGCATTTTTATTTTATGTAGCATTTTTTTTATTCCAAATTGGAAAGGTGCTAGGAAAGCTGGATACACCATCGCAGGACGACTTATTACTTTATACTATTTTACAACGTTAGTGAAGTTCAGTTTTCTAATATTCGAGGTCTCTCTAACTGTCAAGAATTCGTATTCTGAAATACACTTTGCATCTAGAAAACAAGCTCATCTTTGCTTCATCAGTCACATATACATTCGAGATAATTTGTTTAAATTCGCAAGATAGTTTTTTTTTTCAATTTTCAAAGCGTTTCCATTATAGCTGGAAAATATATGGCCGAGCTCATTACATTTTGCCAAGACCTCATCTGTATGTTTTTGTAGTCCACCAACTGAGAGAAGTATCTGTGCAATCTGGGATATAACCCAGTTTCTCCTTATTTTTCAACTTAAATGCAATGAAACCTACCAAATTTTCCAAACCATCCCAAGTAGCGGTAGTGTGACGAATAGTTTTTACTTTTTTATTATTACATCCCACAACCACACAATAAACCATTATTCAAATATGTGTTAAACTCCAGAATCGCAAATAATTAATGTTTTATCAAACTTTACTATGGTAAACGAGTTCAACTCAAGAAAATAAGCTGAAAATGTTCGGCTATAACCTGTAACTAAACGAGTAAACAAACCGCGTTTGTCACACGCTGACGTCACAGGTGGAAGCGAGACGGAAGATATCATGCGCGTGAGCATACCTTCTAAAGTTGTAGTATCATGAGTCTGCTACATAATTTAAACATGCTCGAAAACATTATAGGTTTGATTGAAGAGCACTACACCAACATAAATTTTGTTAAATGGGAAAATACTACTGACACAATTAAGTTTTGGTCCGAAGTGTGGCAATATCGGGACGCGAGCGGAGAGAACCCTTTTAATTCCATGCCTTTCGTGTTCACCAAATTCAGAGGCCAAAGAGGTGGAGTCATTCTGAAGTTTGCGGACTTGGTAGTTCAAGGGGACGGGGAGGCAAGAGCGTCTGCGTTCCGATTGTGGAGTCAAGGCAGTTGGTCCTTTGTGAATCCTGGCAGGAAACACTGTGCCATCCTCTCAGAACTGCAAAGGGATTGCCCTATCCTATATATGAGGAGTGATCGCTTTGACTAAACATTTACAGTGAAGTATTCTACAAGGTAAGAGTTGCGGTCAAGCGATAGGCGGCCTTTAGTGGGAGGAGGGCCAGGTAGTCTCTGAGGGCCAGTCTGATACACGGACGGCTCACTCACCGACGAAGGCTCCGGTGCTAGAGTCTATGGGCCAGAAACAAAGCTCTCCCTTTCTCTTGGAGGATACACCCCAGTATTCCGAGCAATGTATTTGCGATTTTAGCTTGTGTCTTCCGTATTCACGAAATTCAGGCGACTTGCAGCCAGATCACATTTCGGAAAGACATCAGGTGTCACTGATGTAGATGCTGAGTCATGCTGGAGTTGGTGGCAATGAAATTGCGGACGTGCTCGCAAGGCGAAGGCCGAGAGATAAATTCCTGGGTCCTGGCCAGCTGTAGGGCTACTGGCTAGTGCAGGTACAATCGGTAGCGGTAATGAAACGGCGGATGCTATCGCAAGGAGAGGGTCGAAGATAATTTCCTGGGACCTGAGCCTACTGTTGGGCTGGAAGCAAGTACCATTAGAAGAAAAACAGAGGTGTGATTGCAAAGTGTTGTTTAGAAAACGACCAAATACAACCGAATAGAACAGAGAACAGCCCACAACAACAGAAAGCAGGCAGACAACAGCGCTAAACAATAGAAAACGACTAAATACAGCCGAATACAACATTTTTTACACTAGAGGAGGCCTATATCCAGCAGTGGATGAGAGATGGCTGATAGATGATGATGATGATGATGATATCCATTGACGGAAAACCTAAGAAAAAACCAAGTTTGAAGTCTCCGATTACAAAAAAATTAAATTATATCTGAAAATCTAAGGAAGATATCCACTTACAACAATCCTGTACTTAAAATAAACAAGTAATCAATTAGGTGTTTAGGTATGACAGACAACCCTGTACGAACTCTAGAAAACTTTCATTTCATAGGTATTTGATTATTTGGCTAATTTGTTTTTGTCTGCTGAATATGGATGATTATATCTATAATAAATATATAAAAATATAAAGTTAACCTACCTTTATTCTTGCAGCAGACGTACATATACATTTTCAAGATTTTTATCTTTTCATATACTTTGAACTTGTTCCCAATATTTGCCTTTTATACAGGGTGTCCAGTTAGTGGGTAATTCTTCGATACCTCGCAAAGTATGCGTGATAGAAGAAAATGTCAAATACAAGAGTTATTTGGTTACTTAAGACGCATATTGTAAAAATATTTTGAAATATACAGGGTGTTGCGGGAAAGTAGGATAGTGATCAACTTAATTTTTTTATATGGAACTATAACTTTTTTTTAAATTCTTTTAGTTTCCATCATTGATCTGTATTTAACCCTAAAATATTTTTGGGATAGGTTGCGACGTTGCCAAGTTATAATTTATTTTCTATTAATTTCCGGATTTGCAAGGTCGCAAGTAATACGACGTCCAAATTGATATATTCCTTTAACTTTTCTTAATAATATTATACAGCGAGTTACTTGAGTATTAAGTGGATATTAGTTTGGATGTTACCAGCAATTTGTGTTTACAGGGTGTTTTTGGCAGAATTTTAAATTACAGCAACTTGAAGGTCATTTTACTTTGTTTTTTTAAATGTAACACCCTGTATTTTTTATTTTAAATCGAAATATCTACTAATACCCTATCTCGCCTTGTATTTTTTTTTCGCGTTTGCGACGTTGCCAAGTTATAAATTATTTTTCCAAATTTTTAAACAAATATCCTCGGTTTTAGTTTATTTTGAATATTATCCTCTACTTATTTTCAATGCATGAATGGCACATGTCGAACTTAGTAAGATCTCAAAATTTCAAAATTGCTGGTAACATCCAAAATAATATCCACTTAATATTCATAAGTAACCCGGTGTATAATATTATTGAGAAAATTTAAAGGAATATATCAATTTAGACGTATTACTTGCGACCTTGCAAATCAAAAAATTAATAGAAAATAAATTATAACTTGGCAACGTCGCAACCGATCCCAAAAATATTTTAGGGTTGAATAGAGATTCATGATGGAAACTAGAACAACTTAAGAAAGTTATAGTTCCATATAAAAAAAATCCAGTTGGTCACTATCCTACTTTCCCGCAACACCCTGTATGTTTTAAAATATTTTTAGAATATGCGTCTTAAGTAACCAAATAACTTTTGCATTTGACATTTTCTTCTATCAGGTATACCTTGCGAGATATCGAAGAATTACACACTAACTGGACACCCTGTATTTGATGGAAGGATTTTTCATGTTAAAACTTCCCCGACATACAGTGTTAATTAGTAATTAGTACAAGTTTATTGCCTATTTTGTAATTTTATTGGAAAACTGCCCCACTAATTTCACATATATCTTCGTCACACAACCACAACGTGCTTTAACATCCCAGGTATGTGTATGCGTCAATTTCTTCTATGGAGTACACATGATTAAACAAAGTACGTCGCTACATCCTATAAACAGCTGCACTGTCCACTATGACTCTTATGAGACGTAGATAGCTCTTCGAAATATACACTAGTCAGCACCCATTGCCACCTGTAAAAAGCTGTTTTCCTTTCGAATCCAGAAATTCATTGTATTTCAGACTATACCGCCCTTAGATACCGCCTCTATCCAAACCCCTATGCACCACAAAACAGGCAACAGGGAACAGGCTATGCACCACGTGGGGGCAACTAGCATTACAGAATGGGAAACAGGGCGGGGTCAATGTGGAGGACATATTGCAACCCAAAATAATGGCGGCCCAGACCACAGAAACACTGGATCAGCCCGCATTTCAGTGATCCGTGGTTGACAACGGCGCGAAATTCAATAGTCTTCTCTAGCTGTTCTTCATGATGTCTTCAGATTTTAAAAGCGACACATTAACTTTAAGCAATTAAAAAGTGAGCGTAATAATGCATAATGACAAAAATTTTGCAGCCACACCAAACGCGTCAACCAGTTGCCCTCATAGATCAAATACGAACATATTTTGTGGCGAATACCGTATAGCCAGAAGAAGAAGAACATTCGAATTTCCCTCCAAGCGCCGCCGACATTAACCTCGTTTTTCTTTGAGTGTTGTTTTGGACTGTGGTTTTGGTTTGCTCCACACATTGCTTTATTTGTGAAACTGCTAATGGAAAACTGTTGATGGAAAATTTGTTTAAGCATTATTTTTTATACTCGAAACCATTTCATATGTGAATGAATTTGTTAGGGAGTTTGAACTTTTTGAAGGCTTCAAACTTTACAACCACAAAGTAGGTATGAAGTACAGCCAAGAAGTAAGAAATAAATGGGGCTAGAACACTATAAGCTCCTGATGAAGTGCAACTTTAGTTAAATGGGCGAGTACAAAGCGTAAGTATATTTATTACTGAATTTCTGTGCAATACTATTTATTAGTCATTCATACACTCTCACTACTTTAATTTTCTATTCTTCTATTTTAGATCATACACAACCACATCTGAGGTATAGGTTGTAGGATGCTGCGTTGTCTGCAGTGTCTACCTTCATGTTAATAATTTTGATGAATATTATTGCAATGAGAGATGAGCTATTCAGTGGAGGAGCTTATACATACAAGTGACCAACGAAGATGGAGAAACCAATGTTAAGCAGTGCCTTCTCAGTTATGGATTTGACAGATTGGCAATAAGATGCTCAACACAGATGAAAATAGAAAATAGTACTTGCAGAGGCTAGGGCGATTGAAGTATTCTACAGCAAAGCTAAGTAAGTACATCCTATTTACTTCAAGAAAAAGCCAGTGATGTTATACAGTTGATCAGCCTAAAGACTTAACTGTACAAAGGGCCAGGTACAATTAAAAGTTTAAATTTTTATAACTAATTCACCTTTATTATGTTTCGAACCTATTTGCTGTATTTCATATTTATACTCTCAAAATTTGCATTTCAAAGTTTTCCTCATAAGCATTTCTGTGATTTGACTGTGATATGAAATTATGGATATTGATTACATTTCAATTAATTCTAATCTTCTATCTGTGACAACTATTACTATTGTTTTTATGATCAATAAAAAGTATTTATTTTGATTTATTTTGGTTGTTATTCATAAATGCAGATGTTCCTTTTTATAAAGTGGCAGATATGGGTGGGGTTTTCATTTATTTATTTATTGATTGTACCATTTGAAATCATAAATAATACAAAAATATATCATATGTTCCTGTTCTAATCCTATAGTTTTGACAAAGTTAAATGCTAAGGCTCCATCAGTGGTTTGCACCAGTCATAGTTAAAGTTGTAATTAAAGTTAAGCCTTAATTAAAGTACGAATTGCTTTGCACCGGTTGTAGTTAGCGTCAAACTCATAATTAACTTTAAGCCAAAGGCAAAGTAGGGTTTAACTTTGACGTTTCTTGGCTTAACTTTTGACATTTGTGGGTTTAACATATTCTGACAGATCACCACAGAAATAAGTTTGGTTAGTTTGTGAAATATATTTTATAAAATTATTTCTATATCCTATAAGCAATTATGAATCAAAATAGATCACTTGGATTCAATATCAAGTCGTGGGGAACTGAGGATACGACCATAACCTCGATCTACAACTATATAAAGCTGATTCTGGAATTGGACAAATATCACTGTTGTAAGACACCATGTTATGGTTTATGAGATTTTTCGTGTTCAACAGCTTTTTGGTCATTGTTGTGTTACTGCTGTCTTGTTCAAGGAGTCTATCTTAGCAGGTAAGCAATTCAGTTATTTAGAATGCTGTAATTTATGAGATAATGGGCGCTCAAAACTTGAATGGATTTTCAAAACAGTAAAGATAAAACGTTCATTTGTAAATTACAGTTATCACATTCACTAAGGACAGTTGTTTGATACTGCATCTTAGTTGCCCAATTTTTACCATATAAAGAAAATAAATTGATCTGCTTGAATTATTTTGCTGCTGCTGCAAAATGCAGTATTATTATGTGAATAGCTATCACAGTAATAGTTATTACTGTAAAAATTAGAATGCAAGTGTCCTCCCGTTCTCACATGGATTTTACTTAATTCATCTTCACCACCCATTAGTTAATTTCCTTCTATTTTTAATAAAAATATTGTTTATTTCAGGATCACGGATGATAATGAATACTTTAAGGGACTAGTGAAAAACTGAAGCCTCTTTGTTAACAAAAACTGAGTAGTTTGAATAATATTGACCCATACTGTATTATTGAGCACTGCGGCAGCAAATCACTGTTGTGTGTTCCACCGATCACCTTATCCTAATTACTGAATTTTCTACTATTCAGGACAAGCCCTGATATATTGAAAGAAAATATATATAATAAAAATATAAGAGAATTCAACCAGTAGTTTTTGTTCAAGTAATAAAACTTACCTTCTGATGGGTGCAACTTTACAGTCACCCAATGAGTGTTTTTTTAAATAATCACCTTGTTTGACAAGACAGAAATTAATCACTATCTGTGAGCATGTTATACAAACTATCATTTAAAATACATATTTTTAACAAGGCATTCTATATCTAGACACCATTTTATATCACATATTAGCTACTGATACTATGAAATATTTTAGATTTTGTTATATGAGAAGTTATAAGAAAGTGATTTTTTTTCTCCACCTTTATTAACAGATATAAGGCCTTTACGGAAACTGTGATCGGGTTAACCCGCCCCCGTATCACGGAAGGAGGCAGCCGCTATGCGGCAGCCGCATGTTTGGCGATTGGTTCTGTCAAAGTCAAATTCGCATCATGTAACGTCAGCAGATGCAGCAGCATGTCCGCAGCCGCAGCAGCACAATATGCGGCAGGAAGCGACATTACAGCGGACATATTGTACTCTAAAATTTTTAAATTTCAGAGCTACAATTATGAAAATATGAGAGCGGACAAGACGTCGAAGTGGTTTTTGCGTAGAACGGTCAGAGACCATAAAATACCTATTACCTACGCCCATGCCTCATTTAGTAAATACGCCATAACATGTGAGATTGTAATGTAACAGTGATTCATCCTCGATCCTCCGTAAGAAGTTTTTAAACTTAATGTGACCACCTAAAGTAGAAAAACAGGTAAGTGAACTAGTATTTTAACCGCTTGCTAATGCCCAATCACGATTTAACGGTGGAATCTTTGTAAAAACAGGAATATTATATACTCGCTCATTTTGAGGTTATGTGAATAGTGAATATGTTTATTTTGTTGCCGATGCAGTACCTATTACGTGTTGGGCCCACAACAATCAGAGAGATTTCTGCAATTTTTACAGGTTTCCCAAAAATAAGACACTTGCAGAGGTAGTTGAGTTTTCTAAGTTACAGAAATTTCTTATGCATTCTGAAGTGATTGTTTGCCACTCACTAGCTGCTATCTAACCTATCCAATTTTTAGTGGATCAGAAGCAAGGGGTTGTGATTGCTATTTCTGTGAAGCAGAGAAGACTAATTGGCCAGAATTGTAAACACATAATGTAGAGGGGTGTTCAACCTACATCATCTTTCTCCACAGAGACCAGAAATGGGGCAAAACATCTTCACAGATACCTAGGTAAATACTTATATATTATATATTGCACTCAAGATTGTCTCACAAAATGATGAGTCTCCATGCTCCTTAGATTTCTACCAAATATCTTTCAGTAACAAGCGCATGTAACTTTTTGTTGTTGATATATAATTTTATGTTTGGTAGCCTTGAGAAAGTGATAAACAATCCTAAAAGCTAGAAAGAAGTAGATATTGTTGTTTAATTTGTTGCTTCCCAGCAATACCTACAGTTTTGTTTTAAATATATATATTTGATTATATCTGACCATACCACCAAAAAGATAACAATTACAATACAAATTTATCAAAAATTGAAAAATTATGTAGAAATCTCAGTAAAAATAACAAAGATAATTTTATAGAGGAATTACATAGTATAAAGTGGGAGGTATCGCAAAGTGATGTTGATGTGCAGTGAAAAATTTTACAAACTGGCCAGATATCGAAGAATGTAAACAAAAGTTGGATATGCTCTATGTTTTAAGTTTTGCTGATAAAAAGTCTAAAGAAGCTTACAGTGATGTGTGAAATGTTTACAACAAACTATTAGGTGATAGAAAAAATATTTTTAATAGAATTGTTACCTCTGATAACAAGATAAAGTGTGTGTGTGGAACATAGTCAGTGAAATTAAGGGGTATGCAATTGATTCAGATGTACTTATTCCTGGAAATTCAGAAAGTGTTGCAAAGGCATATATATATTTCAAATGTAACCAAGGACTCCCTTTTATACCCTTTTCATACATTATAGTCTAACCTAATATATAAATACCTACAGAGTTTATAACAACTGAAAAACTGCAGGAGTTGAGCCAAATTTGAAAAATAAACTCACAAATAAATTCAGCAGTGGTGAGGATAATTTTGCTAAAACCTTGCTGATATCCTGTATTTACCATATTGCTAGTCCATTGGTGTTCATTATCAATAATTGTTTAAAATTTGGTAAATTTCCAGGGAAACTAAAATCAGCAATACAGTGCTGTTCCTAGAGTGACGCCAGAAAACAGTAAAAAAGCCTATACAGAACATGGGCCTGATGACCAGAGCAGTCTATGCCACAGAAGTAAGTATTAATATCAGTTTACAAAAGAGGATAATGTAGCAGACATGTAGACATGTCAAACTATAGGCTGATAAGCTTACTCTCTGCATTTGTGAAACTTGTACTTCAAACAAAGGTATTGAAGCATTTGAGCAACTGCAACCTAATAACTGAAGCATAGCATGGTTTTATAAAAGGCAAGTCGACTACTACCAACAACTACTACAGCTATTTATCATTTTAATCACCAAATTATTGCTATTTTAAAAAAAGGAAATATGCCCCTTGGTATGCTTTTTGACTGTGTAGACCTTTTACTATTTAAACTGTAAAAGTATGGAATAGGTGGAACGTTTTTGTAGTGCAATACATCATACCTCACATGTTGAAAACAAAAAATTATTATTACAAAAAATTATAATACCAAGCAATCAACAAACATCATTAGGCATCACACAAGATAGCATCCTAGGTCCACTTTTACTTATAATATATGTTAAGTTAATGATTTGTTCCTAGATATTGATAGTTCAGTTGAGATGATAGTTACCCAATATGCAGATGACACTAGTGTGCTTGTTACTGCTCCAATAATTTATAAGCAAGTTGGAACAAAAGGCCACCTTAGTCTTAAATGCTACAGACAGTAGTAGACAACACCAAATTCCTTAGAGTATATATAATATACAGGGTGGGCCAATAGTGCGTGGACGGAGGATTGTGGGCTTACTAAAAAATATTTTGAAAATCTGTCACTCGATCATGGTAGGGACCCTTGAGGACTATAACGTAAAAATATTTTCACTTAAATTTTGACGTTTATACAGGGTGATTCATATCAAACTTACATTTTTTTAAATGGAACCCCCTATATATTATTGCATATTTGAATTCCTTGGTCAATTCTAGTGTGACTTTATGTATCACACATGGAACTTTAAACGAACCGTTTAGGCGCAAATCACCTTTTTTGGTATAAGTAGGTATCAGAAAAAAATTGAATATCGCAGCGATTATAAAAGTTAGAAGGCCGTGACTTTGCGGTATGACTAAGCATAAAATGCGTCACCTTAGGTCAGGCGGCTAAATTTGAGTTCTTTTTGTACTTGGAGAAATCAGTAGATTAATTAAGGAAACTTCAATCATGGATAACTTGATTTTTTCAAATGGGAATGCATATTTTGGTTTAAAGAATCAAATGTAAAATTTTATTACCTTTCTAACGATATAGCATTCTCGATATCAATCCTTTTTTGTTTTCATTTTATTTCAAATTTTCAGTCAAATCGGCGTTTTTCAATTTTCCTGCGTGCAAGCAACCTAGCAGGCCATGAAAAATAAACAAAAGCTCGTTAATATTGAAGAAACCAACTAACTTAGTAGAAAGATGTAAACTAACTAGAGCAACGAGGTAAGATTATGAAAATTCCTTACAACATATTAGCTCTAATCGCATACAACAGCGGCAAGATGTCTAATGTCAATGAGAAGCTGGGGTATGACAGAAGTGTTCATTTTTCACAGCCTACTAGCTATTGAGGTCTACTAGAGCTTGACAACTTTCCAAAACGATTAAAGATTTTGAAACAAAAAGAAAACTACCAGCGATTTTTGCTTACAGTCTAACATGTTTAGAATGAAATTTCACATTTAATGGGATAAAAAAATTAGTCATTTCCATTTAGTTAAGTCAAAAGTGAAGATATCTCCAACTGGAGCATTCTGAAGATCTATTGAAATAATTTCTAGAATTTTTTAATTACGCTAGGTTGTAATTGTCTTTATTTTATGTATTTTTCTGCAAACTAAATTATGTTTTACAAACTGCAATTCAAGTTTCATTTTCTGCGATTTTGCTAATAATTAGAAGTACCTACCGAAGAATTTGAAGGGTTCCAGTCAGAGGTATCATTACTTTTGACTTACGGAAATGGCTACTTTTTTATAGCATTAAATGTGAAAATTTATTCAGAAGACATAGATATTCTACTGCCAGCAACAATCACTAGTAGTTTTCCTTTGATTAAATATTTTTTTACTGACTTTGGAAATTGGCTAAAAGCTAGTAGGCTGTGAAAAATGAGCGTTCTTGTTACCGCTACTGTTTCTGGTTAGAGCTAATATGTTGTAAGGAATTTTCATAAGTTTGCCTCGTTTCTCTAGTTAGTTTGCATCTTTCTACTAAGTTAGTTGGTTTCTTCCATATTAGCGAGCTTTTGTTTATTTTTCATGGCCTTCTAGGTTACTTGCATGCAGGAAAATTGAAAAACACCCATTTGGCTGAAAATTTGAAATAAAATGAAAACAAAAAAAGATTGATATCGAGAATGCTACATCGTTAGAAAGGTAATCAAATTTTACATTTGATTCTTTAAACCAACATAGGCATTCCCATTTGAAAAAATCAAGTTATCTGTGATTGAAGTTTCCTTAATGTATCCTCTGGTTTCTCCAAGTACAAAAAGAATTCAAATTTGGCCGTCTGACCTGTGGTGACGCATTTCATGCGTAATCGTACCGCAAAGTCACGGCCTTCTAAGTTTTATAGTCGCTGCGATATTCAATTTTTTTCTGATACCTACTTATACCAAAAAAGGTGATTTGCGCCTAAACGGTTCGTTTAAAGTTCCATGTGTGATACATAAAGTCACACTAGAATTGACCAAGGAATCCAAATATGCAATAATATATAGGAGGTTCCATTCAAAAAAATGTAAGTTTGATATGAATCACCCTGTATAAACGTCAAAATTTAGGTGAAAATATTTTTACGTTATAGCCCTTAAGGGTCCCTACCATGATCAAGCGACAGATTTTTGAAATATTTTTTAGTAAGTTCACAATCCTCCGCCCACGCACTATTGGCCCACCCTGTATAGATGAGACGCTTAGGTGGACATCTCATGTGGAGGCCACTAAAAAAAATCATATCGTACCCTGCAAGAAACTTTAATTATAGGTATCCAGTTCATCACCTCACCTTAACTGAGAAGAATGTAGAGTATAGTTGAATGAAAATCTTCAATTATCTACCATCTGCTCTTGTGAACAATTTGTAAACTTTCAAAAAAAAAGATACACAAAATGTTAGTCAATTTGGAACCCTATTCTCTTGAAGACTATTTAAATTTTGTTGTTCCTATTTGTTATATTGACTCTATTTCACCTAATTCTGTGAGTACATTATGTATTTTGCAGAGTTATTTTGCAATAAAGATTTGTTACTTTATTATTATAATTATAAATAATATATGACATACTGTATGATTTTTTATGATTTCTGTTTACAGAAACTCAAGCATATCCCCCTTAGACCGACCAAGTTCTTCTTTAGCCTCAGATAGGCCTAGGTGTGGCCAAGACGTTATTGATGCAGGTACTGCTACTCCCTCATGTTAAGGTTCGAATGTGTTATTGGACGAAGAAAATTATTGGCAAGGATTACGACTAGAGCGAAAGGATAAGATAATCAAATCTCTAGGTATAAGTATGAGCTATGTATAAATTCGTGACAGTGATAAGTAGGTATATTTTTCACTACACTGGATTGCCAAGTCACATAATATTTGAAAGTGTATGAATTGATCAAAGATATTAAGATAAATTATTAATTGAAATGGAATGTTCAAAAAATTGAGTGATTTGATCAGCTACTCTTGACATTAATGAAACTTTGAAACTGCGCCATAATTTTACTTGTACAGATTTAGCGTTCAGATTCAAAATATCTGAAGTTGCTGTTACAAATATTGTCGTTACTTTGTACAAACTCTATATGAAGTCTTGTTCTTGAGGTTTATGAAAGACATTCCTAAAAGATCAAAAAACCGTTCTTGTTTACCAAATTCACTAATTGTAGAATAATAATAGATTGTACTTTTATTTTGTGCTGTAACAAGAATCAAGATAATCAATGAAGAACTAACGTCTTACTTATAGTAGTTATAAGCATAGAAACAGTTTCAAAAGCTTAGTTGGTGTGGTCATAATGGCATACTGACTTATGCTAGTATGCTCCACCCAGGATCTAATATCGATAAAAATATAGTTCAGCAGCATTTTGACACAGAAAGTGGAGATCTAATATTGGCAGATCAAGGTTTTCTCATAAGTGATATTGTACCTAATGCAGTAAGTTTAAATATTCCACCATTTCTCAGTACTCCAGAATTAACATCAGAGCAGATACAATAGACAAAAAGTATTGCAAGAGCAAGACTTCATATAGAAAGGGCAATATGTAGAATCCAAGGTTTTTAAATTTTGTCTTTTATACCAGAACTAGAACCAGATTATAGTTCAATTATATTCAGGACAGGATGTGCTCTAACAAATTTACAATATCCATTGATTAGAGAAGTATCACAGTTTTATATTGATTGGCAGAAGTTTAGATTACATAATTATATTGGTTGCGTATACAGGGTGAGTACCAAGTTGATATTTTTTTGCTGTGTATAAAAGTCGATAAAATAAACAAATTTTCAGAAAACTAAAAAATAAGTGAGATACAGAATAAAAAAAAGTATATCTGGGCTTGTGTATCAAGACTACCTAGTCTGTTTATGTTTAGTTTTTTGCTCGGATTTGTCAAAGCGATAAGCATTGTACCTCTTAGATATTGCAGTACCCACTTTTTGTTTATAATTGTTACTTTTAAACTGGTAAATCTTAAAAGTGGCGCATTATTATAAACAGCTAGGTACGTCTTGGTGCACAAGCCCCGATTTACTTTTTTTGATTCTGTACCTCGTGTATTTATCAGTTTTCGGTAAAAAGTTTTTAGAAAAAATTGCTTATTTTAACGATTTTTTTACACAGTTTAAAAAAAAGGATCAACTTAGGACTCACCCTGTATATATCAAGCCATAAAGACACAAAAAATGTGTCACTGAGCAGTGTACATGTGGAATAACCTTTATGTCTTAGACCACCTAATTAATTCGTACACATCTTTGATAATGCTGTGATAGCACTTGTGATATTTTTAATCTATTTTTAAGTTATATTCTATTTTGTTTTATATGCTATTTTATAAGCTCCATCTTCCATCATATTTAATTACCAATTTTTTCATAAACAGCATAAGAGTGAACAGCATCATCGGCTATGCAGCTTGCCTGTTCAGCAATAGTACTAATAATATAATATATAGTAATGTTTCAGTTACATGACACATTGGTTTTAAATCCTTTCAGGAAATGAGACGTTTTATATTTGTTAAGCCTGTTAGTTTATAAATATCAAATATGTATGTTTTTGCTCTGAAATTTTATAGCAATGATTATGCTCTTATATAATATACCTAAGTGACTTTGATTTTGTAATATATGGAATACATAATAATAATTTGATAACGGATTTTCTGTTTGTTGTACTACAGTCTTTATTACTTTTGTATATAGGATTTAAATACTTTAAATGTATAACTTGTCTTTATCACTTAGAACAGTAATATCAGTATTTTTTTAAGCTTGTTGTTAAACAGGTTGCTTGATAATGTACATTGAATCATTTGGAATAGAATGGTGTTACTGGATTTTTCCCATGAGACATAATTTTGTCCAATGTACAAAATTATTTCTGAAAAATATAAATATAGGAATAACTTATATAACTGAACTCTAATCTTTAAAGGAATAAATTGTTGTTTTGATTGCTATTTGTGTAAACTAATCTTGTTATTAACATAATACAGCATTCGAATATGAAATAGAGTTTCAATTATAATGCAAAATTATACAAAACTGATTTACACTAAACTAAAAACGAGATGCATATAACAACAACACATACACACACATAGCATTATTATGATTTGAAGTGTCAAGTCTAGAACATAGAAGAAATTTTGAGGCAGGATTATTTTTATAAAAATTATTACAGATTGTTCCTAAATTCTTGAAAAAGTTCATTTTGTTGTGCCTCCTTATACCACTCAAGATAATGTTGCATTTAAGTCACCTAGAGCCAAATCTAATATTGATATTACTGAAGTCTCCAATCTCATTACTATGTACCTATGTTTATTTTGTTACTGATTAGATGAATTAAGTTCTGTATTATGAAGATATTTCAATAAAATCTAGGATTGAGATACTATTATATATTACCATTAATATATGTATATTATCCTGAATGATATAATATATACTATTTAACAATGGTTTGATATGAAATAAATTTAATAAACAAAAAATGTTTTTTTTAATGAAAATTGCATGATAAAAAAATGATAAGTTTTGTTGCATTTGTTTTGTTACCCTAATGGATTATTTATAACAAATATATCTTTGTTCACTTATTTCAACATTGATCAACTGGAACATGAAAAGAAATGATTTTTCTGCAAAAAACTATTTAAATAATTTACACAAGTAAATAGATATTAAATTTGTAAACAAATTTCATATTTGTAATGTACGCGAAGGGAGCATATATGTGCATGCATATTCATATGCATTAAAAAAATAATCGTTAAAATCTGTCAATATAATTATGCAGAGATATAATAAACTGATCCAACTTTAATTGTTTTATATTTAATTTTTTGAGCGCACACATTTCTAAGCAAATTTCATTTGAGCTGCATTTTTGAAGCTTTGCTGGTTCATCTGGAAACATGCAATGTCTTAACAAAATACATGAAAGCTTTTGATATATATCTTTTAAATGGCGCAAATTAGGTTCCTTAATTGTCATAAATAAAGGAGCTGTAAATTTTAAAAGAAAAATGATAACTTTGGCCCAAATTGACCTATGAATTATGATATCTATTTTTTTCAATTTAATGTATAGTAGGTACTGCCAGCTTTTTGCATATGAAAAAAATTATGTAAACTGTTATTCTATTTGTTTATAAGTACAAAATTATATAGAGCATTACATTATTTTGCAATGTTGTAAAATTATTTTTTGCCATTCAATTAGGTATAAAGTTTGAGCCTTCTTCTTTGATATTCTGCCCATAGGATCTGGATCTTTAAGATTTTCTGCAATATAGCATTGGAAAGAATATGTTTATCAAACTATTTAATGAATCGTACTGAAATTTTTATCTCATATTTTGTACCAAAAGCCCGCATTGTTAATGTCATATTAGGGTCCCTAGATACATTTTTGTCAATGCTATTGTAAAATTACGTATTATTAATTTTAGTCCGTTTTTTGAAATTTTCTAAGCAATAAATAAATTAAAATATTTGTGGATTTGTGCTTTTGTAGAAGACGATGCTCAATATCAATTTTCACTTTATTATGGATATACTATGGAAATATTAAAGTATATGTTCATCTAGGGTAAAAAATCAAACATTATTAAAATCATTATAAAAAATAATAAATAACCAAAAGCGGCAGAAAAGATGGGTGAACATTTTAATATTCCATGTATTTAACATAATTCAGAAGGATTTGTATTAATACATTCAAAGTATTCAGAGTCGGAGATCAAATTGCCTGGGCACTCCACCATTCCACTTTGACAATCACGATTCCGATACAATGAATTTCCTACTGTTCAGAATCAGCCCTTCTTGGATATCAAAGGAAAATATGTATAATAAAAATATAGCAAAATTCAACAATAGTTTTGTTCAAGTAGTAATCCTCAGCTTCTAGTGTGTGCAATTTTACAATCACCCAATAAGTGTTTTTTAGATAACCACTAACATTAAGAAATTAATCACCCTCTATGTTCATGTTTAGCAAACTTCTACTAAAAATACATGTTTTTTCTAGGCATGCTTTAACTAGATACTATTCAAGGTTACATATTTGGAAAAAATTATGAATATGGGTATGAAACTATTTATATTATGAAATACTTTTTATTTGATTACAAACAATAAATGTTTCTATACCTTTTATTGACAGATAACATAAGCATTTATTAGTGCTGTTAGTATACACAGTATGTGGAACACGTCTGTATCTACATTTTTAGAAAGTCATCATCGTCATCATGATGGAGGCTCTCAACTCGTAACCATCTGTGCTCTTCGCCTTCTGGTATCAGTCTGCCTTTTGTGTCTTGAATACTTGGGATGCTGATGAATTTTTTCTTCAAATCTATAATGCCAAAAACAAGCATTTTTGAAGTAGTGAATATACAATGTGTTTAAAGTCATAATAAACATATTTTTTTTTATTGCACATATCTGCAGGCACCTGGATATTGGATATCAAAAGATTAATGTTTTAATTGATCCATTCCTTGAACATTTATATACATCGAAAATTAACAATTATTAAATACCGAATAAACGTTTTTTCTACTTTAACATGGACTAAAGGTTTAATAAAG
This sequence comes from Callosobruchus maculatus, assembly GCA_951848785.1. Classification (NCBI taxonomy): domain Eukaryota; kingdom Metazoa; phylum Arthropoda; class Insecta; order Coleoptera; family Chrysomelidae; genus Callosobruchus; species Callosobruchus maculatus. The sequence goes on from CATOUR010000139.1 coordinate 9,233,517, forward strand.
ATGTGTTTAGTTGACCTCTACACTTTTGAAAATATTTAATTTTCTATTACATTTTTACTCACCATAAGCAGATGCAATATAAATATGATCACTCCGATGTCGGCTCACTGTCGATTGAATATTTGAATACCCAAATCCAGGGGCATTGAGCCTGTCTGCAATTTCTTGCCACATGCAGCCTAAGATCCAGACCCACGCCTTGCACCAACGATAGATTTTCCATCAAAATGTCCAAAAGCTTGTTTATTTGACCATTTAACACTCAATGTTCCCTATTTACTTCTAAATTCTAAAACGACGCACTCAAAATATAATAATATCACGGACATAACCTACAATGTAGGCTGAATGAAGTCAGTAGTTGGCCAGAACGTTTTGTGGCCAGAACTGTCATGTGACAGCACGCCGCAGAATTAGGAGATACAAACGCTGCTGCGGCCGCAATCGCTGATTTGTGGATGTTTTGAGGATATTTTGAGGATGTTTTGTGGATGTTTATCCGCTACCGCCTAGCAGCCGCTGTGCGATTCCTTCCGTGATTAGGCTGCCGATCAGTTCGATCACTGATCCTGACGTTCGGAAAGTGATCTGGGATCTGTCAGAAATAGGGTAGTTCAGTCTTGTACAGTAAGTGATTGCGATCGGATGATTAAGATCAGTAGCTGCTTTACTTAACCATATGTTTTTTATTGTTAAACCAACTTTTTCATTGTTCGATGTCCGTTAAATACATGGAATCATAATTCCCACTTGACAGGCACTGACAGCTGTTTGACATATAACTGATCTATCCGGATCCAGATCAGCGTTTCCGTAAAGGCCTATAATTACAATATATGGATAACATTATTGGTTCTATTAATTTACACAGTATGTGGAACATATTAGTATTTACTTTCTATAAAGCCATCACAATGAAGCTCTAAATGCATAACATTATGTGCTCTTCGCCTCATGGTATCGGACTGCCTCTTCTTTCTCAAATACTTGGCAACCTGAATAATTCTTTCTCCACACCTGCAATGACAAAAAGAAAGTATTTTGTAGTAGTGCATATATCACAAATCTGTTTTAATAGAGAAGTTGATAGTCATAATATGAATAGCTCGTTGCATATTACATCACTTGTTCCGGAAACTCATCTTAAGGTTATGCCGAAAGATTACTGTTTTAATTGTTTCATTCCTTTGCTAGTTTAACACTATAAATGTATAATAAAGATGTCTCTAGTTGACCTCAGCACTTTGGACATTTCTCTATATTTTTACTTACCACAACAGATCCGGCATAAATGTTATTACTCTGATGTCTTCTGTAGCCACTCCTATACAAGAGAATCCAGAATTAAGACACCCAAAATCCACCAAATGTTGGGTCACTGCAATCAACTATTTCATAGACAAAATCTTGCCTAAAGAAGAGCATTTACTTCAAGGATTTACTTTTACCACTGTTGTTATATTCTGTGAGTTGGATATTTACGATAATGGGTTATCAATTAATGAAAATGAAACTAAAAATACTAAAATGAATCCGAAATTTCTTAATCAAAACAAATAGCCTCAGTTGAACTTGAAAGATAATGTTTGACAGTCATCAACGACAGTGACATGAACCTTCATTTCCATCACAGAACATCAAAAATACGACATGATTGCCAACGTAAAATCTGAAATTCGTTAAATTTCCCTGTAAGAAAAAGTTAACTCATAATTAAAGTTAATCATGACCGGTGCAAAGACACACAACTTTAAGCCTTAATTAAAGTTAAGCTTTAATTAGTTAAGCCAAAGGTTTAACTATGACTGGTGCAAACCGCTGCATATGATTCAATAGGTTACGCTGCAGGTTTGCTAGGCTGTGAAATTGTGGATATTGATTACATTTCAATTAATTCTAATCTTCTGTCTGTGACAACTATTAGGTATACAGGGTGGGCCAATAGTGCGTGGACGGAGGATTGTGGGCTTACTAAAAAATATTTCAAAAATCTGTCACTTGATCATGGTAGGGACCCTTGAGGGCTATAACGTAAAAATATTTTCACTTAAATTTTGACGTTTATACAGGGTGATTCATATCAAATCTACATTTTTTTGAATGGAACCCCCTATATATTATTACATATTTGGATTCTTTGGTCAATTCTAGTGTGACTTTATGTATCACACATGGAACTTTAAACGAACCGTTTGGGCGCAAATCACCATTTTTGGTATAAGTAGGTATCAGAAAAAAATTGAATATCGCAGCGATTATAAAACTTAGAAGGCCTTGACTTTACGGTACGACTAAGCATGAAATGCGTCACCTTAGGGCAGACGGCTAAATTTGAATTCTTTTTGTACTTGGAGAAATCAGAGGATAAATTAAGGAAACTTCAATCACAGATAACTTGATTTTTTCAAATGGGAATGCCTATTTTGGTTTAAAGAATCAAATGTAAAATTTGATTACCTTTCTAATGATATAGCATTCTTGATATCAGTCTTTTTTGGTTTTCATTTTATTTCAAATTTTCAGTCAAATCGCTGTTTTTCAACTTTCCTGCATGCAAGCAATCTAGCAAGCCATGAAAAATAAACAAAAGCTCATTAATATGGAAGAAAGCAACTAACTTAGTAGAAAAATGCAAACTAACTAGAGCAGCGAGGCAAGATTACGAAAATTCCTTACAACATATTAGCTCTAACCAGAATCAATAGCAGTAACAAGAACGCTCATTTTTCACAGCCTACTAGCTATTAGCCAATTTCCAAAGTTAGTGAAAAAGTATCTAATCAAAGGAAAACTACTAGTGATTGTTGCTGGCAGTAGAATATCTATGTCTTCTGAATAAATTTGGATAAATTTTCACGTTTATTGCTATAAAAAAGTAGCCATTTCCGTAAGTCAAAAGTAATGATACCTCTGACTGGAACCCTTCAAATTGTTCGGTAGGTACTTCTGCTTATTAGCAAAATCGCGGAAAATGAAACTTGAATTGCAGTCTGTTTGAATTGTAAAACATAAATTAGTTTGCAGAAAACTACATGAAATAATCACAATTACAACATAGCGTAATAAAAAAATTCTAGCAATTATTTCAATAGATGTTCAGAATGCTCCAGTTGGAGATATCTTACTTTCGACTTAACTAAACGGAAATGACTATTTCTTTATCCCATTAAATGTGAAATTTCATTCTAAACATTTGACAGTTTTCTTTTTGTTTCAAAATTTTTAATCGTTTTGGAAAGTTGCCAAGCTCTAGTAGACCTCAATAGCTAGTAGGCTGTGTAAAACAAACACTTCTGTCATACCTCAGCTACTCATTGACATTAGATATCTTGCCGCTGTTGTTTCCGGTTAGAGCTGATGTGTTGTAAGGAATTTTCATGTTCTTGCCTCGCTACTCGAGTTCGTTTGCATCTTTCTACTAAGTTAGTTGTTTTCTTCCATATTAACGAGCTTTTGTTTATTTTTCATGGCCTACTAGGTTGCTTGCACGCAGGAAAATTGAAAAATACCGATTTGACGTAAAATTTGGAATAAAATGAAAACCAAAGAAGATTGATATCAAGAATGCTATATCGTTAGAAAGGTAATCAAATTTTACATTTGATTTTTTAAACCAAAATAGGCATTCCCATTTGAAAAAATCAAGTTATCTGTGATTGAAGTTTCCTTAATTTATCCTCTGACTTCTCCAAGTACAAAACGAATCCAAATTTAGCCGTCGGACCTTACGTGGCGCATTTCATGCTTAGTCGTACCGCAAAGTCACGGCCTTCTAAGTTTTATAATCGCTGCGATATTCAATTTTTTTCTGATACCTACTTATACCAAAAATGGTGATTTGCGCCTAAACGGTTCGTTTAAAGGTCCATGTATGATACATAAAGTCACATTAGAATTGATCAAGGAATCCAAATATGCAATAATATATAGAGGGTTCCATTCAAAAAAATGTAAGTTTGATATGAATCACCCTGTATAAACGTCAAAATTTAAGTGAAAATATTTTTACGTTATAGCCCTCAAGGGTCCTAACCATGATCAAGTGTCAGATTTTTGAAATATTTTTTAGTAAGCCCACAATCCTCCGTCCACGCACTATTGGCCCACCCTGTATACTATCATGATCAATAAAAAGTATTTATTTTGACTTATCTTGGTTGGTATTCATAAATACAGATGTCAATTTTTATAAAGTGGAAGAGATAGCTGAGATTTTCATTTATTTATTGATTGTTAGTTTCATATTAATTTTATTTTGCTTGGCATACCACCACTTAAAATAAAGGGTAATGTGCCAGAACAATACCTCTGAGGTGGTGTGGAAATTTTTATATACTAGGGTAATCAGGTGCAAGATTAAAAAGCATGGACCTTGAATACTCTAGTTTAGTAGCATATTGCATTTCTTGCTAATATTGTTTACCCTGTTTCATGTGGTTACTTTATTCACTGTAGGTCAAACTGAGATGAGGTGAGGAATGAAAACATAAACTGTATGCTTGATGGAACTAATAATAGAGAAGATTATTATTATTGTTGTTATACTTGAATGCAAGACAATTTGTATTATATTATTTATAAATTTATTTATTTATTTATAAATTTATAAATTACACATACAATAACCATATTAATCATATTTAATATTTTCTTGCAAATAAATGAATGAATGAATAGCTATTTTCATTGTTTTGCTCCAATTTTTAAATTTTTAAGCCAATCACTGATTGATTGATTGAAATAAAACATCAATCAATCAGTCAATGATTGACTAACACCAAAAATTATGATAATTTTGACATAAATAGGTAGAGCACCTACAGATTTGCGCCACGATGTGGCAACATCGCCTCGAATTCTTGATATATCTGGCAACCCTGCGGCGGCCATGTTGCAACCCAAAATAATGGCCGCTGACATTGACATAAGTCATTCGTGTTTCCAGTGAAATAACACGGAATTGTGCCTTCTTAACCGTACCTGTTTTGTGCTATGCACTGGTAATATTTATGATTTTTATCATTTTGTCCTCCATCCATTTCTGTTTTCCTGGTCCAAAATGTGAGAATTCCGTTCCGATTCCGACTTTGTGCCACGATCAAACCCGATGCGACATCTATCAAGTACAAGTAGGACTATTGGAGAATATAAGAGAAGATGTAGGTCGCTACCTACGTAACCCCACCCCAAAATACCATTAACGTTTTTGCACAATAGATGTCGCGTTATCTCATTGGTGTTGCCAATTCTTCAAATTTTTCCCTTCGCTCCAGAAATAGAAAATCCGATTATTTGTAATGTACACCTTTCTTTATCGTAGCGTAGAATAAAAGGGACTAAATAGAGTGCGGTAAGGTAAGAGGTAACGTAAGACGTAAGGTAATAAACCTGTGGAATCAGATGAGAGTGTTGCGTTACCTCTTACGTTACGACTATAAACACTCTCATCTGATTCCACAGGTTTATTTTCTTACGTCTTACGTTACCTCTTACCTTACCGCACTCTATTTCATACTTAAGTGAGGCTAGCGCTGTAGGCTTTCTGTGTTTTTATAATATTTGTATTGCAAACGCTCAATACGGAACAAGGTTTGGACATTGTTTTGAGGCGCTCGCGGCATATGTGACCTGATCGTCATCTGATAAGATCATAACCACTTTACACGGTCAAGAAGACAAGACATCGATCAAATTTGTGTTGTTTGTATTTGGCGAAAATGCGGAAAATATTTGAATTTTTCTAGTCGCGTGACGTCACGGGACTATAGGGGTAGGGTGACCATCCGTTCGGAAAATCCCGGACATGTCCAGAAATCGGTAAAATGTCCGGAATTTGAGCCGCGATCGAAAATAATTGGCACAACATACTGTAAAATGAACAAATACAGCTACTGGGCAGTCAAAAAATTCACAAAAATCGGTGAAATTCTCGGAAATTTTAACCCCAATCGAAAATAGTACATACAGCAAAATGAGCAAATAGTTAACGGACAGGCAAAAAATGGCACTACTGTCGCTTGATGACCAAACTGCCTTGATTCTCTTACAGTCCCCCCCCGTACGCCAAGCGTCCGGAATTGATCTATGAAGTAAATGGTCACCCTATATAGGGGAAGGGAACAGCCAATCGGAAGACGAGTATGTGTGTTGTGTTGCCGTTCTAATAACCTAAGTCCCAACATTCAATGCATACCTTCATGTGATCCTCTACACATGCTAAAAAATAGATAGTTTGATATATACGGCCAGTGAAGCCAAAAGCCAACGAATTCGCTTAGGTCAGAAGGAGTAAACAAGAACTATACTAAGAACTATACCCTGTTTGACGCGCAATTTTTTCTGTATATATATTCTATGCTGAAGGAAACAACAAACCTGTGCTGTGGCTAAATTTCGGTCTAATAAATATGTCTATTATTAAGTATGAACTGAATCTCTGACAAGTACCTAATTTCCATAGAATTGTTCTTTATTGCTTCTCAGGATTTTACATAAGCATCATATGGCAACTCTGCTTGCGTCAACGTCAAACAAAGTTTTGGTACGAATAGTAGTGACACGGAGCGCCAGAGGGCCGCTATCCAAACAACAAGCTGTCAGTTAATTTTTCAAGGTTAGAATGTCAATGACTACTAAAGCAACAAAAAGATAATGAAAAACAAACTATTAAGTCTGCTACATAATTTAAACATGCTCGAAAACATTATAGGTTTGATTGAAGAGCACTACACCAACATAAATTTTGTTAAATGGGAAAATACTACTGACACAATTAAGTTTTGGTCCGAAGTGTGGCAATATCGGGACGCGAGCGGAGAGAACCCTTTTAATTCCATGCCTTTCGTGTTCACCAAATTCAGAGGCCAAAGAGGTGGAGTCATTCTGAAGTTTGCGGACTTGGTAGTTCAAGGGGACGGGGAGGCAAGAGCGTCTGCGTTCCGATTGTGGAGTCAAGGCAGTTGGTCCTTTGTGAATCCTGGCAGGAAACACTGTGCCATCCTCTCAGAACTGCAAAGGGATTGCCCTATCCTATATATGAGGAGTGATCGCTTTGACTAAACATTTACAGTGAAGTATTCTACAAGGTAAGAGTTGCGGTCAAGCGACAGGCGGCCTTTAGTGGGAGGAGGGCCAGGTAGTCTCTGAGGGCCAGTCTGATACACGGACGGCTCACTCACCGACGAAGGCTCCGGTGCTAGAGTCTATGGGCCAAAAACAAAGCTCTCCCTTTCTCTTGGAGGATACACCCCAGTATTCCGAGCAATATATTTGCGATTTTAGCTTGTGTCTTCCGTATTCACGAAATTCAGGCGACTTGCAGCCAGATCACATTTCGGAAAGACATCAGGTGTCACTGATGTAGATGCTGAGTCATGCTGGAGTTGGTGGCAATGAAATTGCGGACGTGCTCGCAAGGCGAAGGCCGAGAGATAAATTCCTGGGTCCTGGCCAGCTGTAGGGCTACTGGCTAGTGCAGGTACAATCGGTAGCGGTAATGAAACGGCGGATGCTATCGCAAGGAGAGGGTCGAAGATAATTTCCTGGGACCTGAGCTTACTGTTGGGCTGGAAGCAAGTACCATTAGAAGAAAAACAGAGGTGTGATTGCAAAGTGTTGTTTAGAAAACGACCAAATACAACCGAATAGAACAGAAAACAGCCCACAACAACAGAAAGCAGGCAGACAACAGCGCTAAACAATAGAAAACGACTAAATACAGCCGAATACAACATTTTTTACACTAGAGGAGGCCTATATCCAGCAGTGGAAGAGAGATGGCTGATAGATGATGATGATGATGATGATATCCATTGACCGAAAACCTAAGAAAAAACCAAGTTTGAAGTCTCCGATTACAAAAAAATTAAATTATATCTGAAAATCTAAGGAAGATATCCACTTACAACAATCCTGTACTTAAAATATACAAGTAATCAATTAGGTGTTTTAGGTATGACAGACAACCCTGTACGAACTCTAGAAAACTTTCATTTCATAGGTATTTGATTATTTGGCTAATTTGTTTTTGTCTGCTGAATATGGATGATTATATCTATAATAAATATATAAAAATATAAAGTTAACCTACCTTTATTCTTGCAGCAGACGTACATATACATTTTCAAGATTTTTATCTTTTCATATACTTTGAACTTGTTCCCAATATTTGCCTTTTATACAGGGTGTCCAGTTAGTAGGTAATTCTTCGATATCTCGCAAAGTATGCGTGATAGAAGAAAATGTCAAATACAAGAGTTATTTGGTTACTTAAGACGCATATTGTAAAAATATTTTGAAATATACAGGGTGTTGCGGGAAAGTAGGATAGTGACCAACTTAATTTTTTTATATGGAACTATAACTTTTTTTTAAATTCTTTTAGTTTCCATCATTGATCTGTATTTAACCCTAAAATATTTTTGGGATAGGTTGCGACGTTGCCAAGTTATAATTTATTTTCTATTAATTTCCGGATTTGCAAGGTCGCAAGTAATACGACGTCCAAATTGATATATTCCTTTAACTTTTCTTAATAATATTATACAGCGAGTTACTTGAGTATTAAGTGGATATTAGTTTGGATGTTACCAGCAATTTGTGTTTACAGGGTGTTTTTGGCAGAATTTTAAATTACAGCAACTTGAAGGTCATTTTACTTTGTTTTTTTAAATGTAACACCCTGTATTTTTTATTTTAAATCGAAATATCTACTAATACCCTACGACGTTGCCAAGTTATAAATTATTTTTCCAAATTTTTAAACAAATATCCTCGGTTTTAGTTTATTTTGAATATTATCCTCTACTTATTTTCAATGCATGAATGGCACATGTCGAACTCAGTAAGATCTCAAAATTTCAAAATTGCTGGTAACATCCAAAATAATATCCACTTAATACTCATAAGTAACCCGGTGTATAATATTATTGAGAAAATTTAAAGGAATATATCAATTTAGACGTATTACTTGCGATCTTGCAAATCAGAAAATTAATAGAAAATAAATTATAACTTGGCAACGTCGCAACCGATCCCAAAAATATTTTAGGGTTGAATAGAGATTCATGATGGAAACTAGAACAACTTAAGAAAGTTATAGTTCCATACAAAAAAAATCCAGTTGGTCACTATCCTACTTTCCCGCAACACCCTGTATGTTTTAAAATATTTTTAGAATATGCGTCTTAAGTAACCAAATAACTTTTGCATTTGACATTTTCTTCTATCAGGTATACCTTGCGGGATATCGAAGAATTACACACTAACTGGACACCCTGTATTTGATGGAAGGATTTTTCATGTTAAAACTTCCCCGACATACAGTGTTAATTAGTAATTAGTACAAGTTTATTGCCTATTTTGTAATTTTATTGGAAAACTGCCCCACTAATTTCACATATATCTTCGTCACACAACCACAACCTGCTTTAACATCCCAGGTATGTGTATGCGTCAATTTCTTCTATGGAGTACACATGATTAAACAAAGTACGTCGCTACATCCTATAAACAGCTGCACTGTCCACTATGACTCTTATGAGACGTAGATAGCTCTTCGAAATATACACTAGTCAGCACCCATTGCCACCTGTAAAAAGCTGTTTTCCTTTCGAATCCAGAAATTAATTGTATTTCAGACTATAGCGCCTCTATCCAAACCAAACCCCTATGCACCACAAAACAGGCAACAGGGAACAGGCTATGCACTGGTAATATTTATGATTTTTATCATTTTGTCCTCCATCCATTTCTGTTTTCCTGGTCCAAAATGTGAGAGTTCCGTTCCGATTCCGACTTTGTGCCACGATCAAACCCGATGCGACATCTATCAAGTACAAGTAGGACTATTGGAGAATATAAGAGAAGATGTAGGTCGCTATCTACGTAACCCCACCCCAAAATACCATTAACGTTTTTGCACAATAGATGTCGCGTTATCTCATTGGTGTTGCCAATTCTTCAAATTTTTCCCTTCGCTCCAGAAATAGAAAATCCGATTATTTGTAATGTACACCTTTCTTTATCGTAGCGTAGAATAAAAGGGACTAAATAGAGTGCGGTAAGGTAAGAGGTAACGTAAGACGTAAGGTAATAAACCTGTGGAATCAGATGAGAGTGTTGCGTTACCTCTTACGTTACGACTATAAGCACTCTCATCTGATTCCACAGGTTTATTTTCTTACGTTACCTCTTACCTTACCTCTATTTCATACTTAAGTGAGGCTAGCGCTGTAGGCTTTCTGTGTTTTTATAATATTTGTATTGCAAACGCTCAATACGGAACAAGGTTTGGACATTGTTTTGAGGCGCTCGCGGCATATGTGACCTGATCGTCATCTGATAAGATCATAACCACTTTACACGGTCAAGAAGACAAGACATCGATCAAATTTGTGTTGTTTGTATTTGGCGAAAATGCGGAAAATATTTGAATTTTTCTAGTCGCGTGACGTCACGGGACTATAGGGGTAGGGTGACCATCCGTTCGGAAAATCCCGGACATGTCCAGAAATCGGTAAAATGTCCGGAATTTGAGCCGCGATCGAAAATAATTGGCACAACATACTGTAAAATGAACAAATACAGCTACTGGGCAGTCAAAAAATTCACAAAAATCGGTGAAATTCCCGGAATTTTAACCCCAATCGAAAATAGTACATACAGCAAAATGAGCAAATAGTTAACGGACAGGCAAAAAATGGCACTACTGTCGCTTGATGACCAAACTGCCTTCATTCTCTTACAGTCCCCCCCCGTACGCCAAGCGTCCGGAATTGATCTATGAAGTAAATGGTCACCCTATATAGGGGAAGGGAACAGCCAATCGGAAGACGAGTATGTGTGTTGTGTTGCCGTTCTAATAACCTAAGTCCCAACATTCAATGCATACCTTCATGTGATCCTCTACACATGCTAAAAAATAGATAGTTTGATATATACGGCCAGTGAAGCCAAAAGCCAACGAATTCGCTTAGGTCAGAAGGAGTAAACAAGAACTATAATACTAAGAACTATACCCTGTTTGTCGCGCAATTTTTTCTGTATATATATTCTATGCTGAAGGAAACAACAAACCTGTGCTGTGGCTAAATTTCGGTCTAATAAATATGTCTATTATTAAGTATGAACTGAATCTCTGACAAGTACCTAATTTCCATAGAATTGTTCTTTATTGCTTCTCAGGATTTTACATAAGCATCATATGGCAACTCTGCTTGCGTCAACGTCAAACAAAGTTTTGGTACGAATAGTAGTGACACGGAGCGCCAGAGGGCCGCTATCCAAACAACAAGCTGTCAGTAAATTTTTCAAGGTTAGAATGTCAATGACTACTAAAGCAACAAAAAGATAATGAAAAACAAACTATTAAGTCTGCTACATAATTTAAACATGCTCGAAAACATTATAGGTTTGATTGAAGAGCACTACACCAACATAAATTTTGTTAAATGGGAAAATACTACTGACACAATTAAGTTTTGGTCCGAAGTGTGGCAATATCGGGACGCGAGCGGAGAGAACCCTTTTAATTCCATGCCTTTCGTGTTCACCAAATTCAGAGGCCAAAGAGGTGGAGTCATTCTGAAGTTTGCGGACTTGGTAGTTCAAGGGGACGGGGAGGCAAGAGCGTCTGCGTTCCGATTGTGGAGTCAAGGCAGTTGGTCCTTTGTGAATCCTGGCAGGAAACACTGTGCCATCCTCTCAGAACTGCAAAGGGATTGCCCTATCCTATATATGAGGAGTGATCGCTTTGACTAAACATTTACAGTGAAGTATTCTACAAGGTAAGAGTTGGGGCCAAGCGACAGGCGGCCTTTAGTGGGAGGAGGGCTAGGTAGTCTCTGAGGGCCAGTCTGATACACGGACGGCTCACTCACCGACGAAGGCTCCGGTGATAGAGTCTATGGGCCAAAAACAAAGCTCTCCCTTTCTCTTGGAGGATACACCCCGGTATTCCGAGCAATATATTTGCGATTTTAGCTTGTGTCTTCCGTATTCACGAAATTCAGGGGACTTGCAGCCAGATCGAAGATAATTTCCTGGGTCCTGAGCCTACTGTTGGGCTGGAAGCAGGTACCATTAGAAGAAAAACAGAGGTGTGGTTGCAAAGTCAGCATTTTATGAGATGGAGACAAATCTTTGGACATCTCCATCAAGCTAGAGGACTTATTTCAGGACCTCTGGTCAAGGTGGGGCAGTTCTGTCTCTCACTAGACAGAAGCTGGCTATGGTTACTTGTTGGCTTGCTATCCGGCCATAACACCTTCAAACCACTGAAAATAGATCCACTTTCAAACATCACTTGTATGTAATGCGGGTGGCAAGTGACCTGACGTGTACTCACTATGATGAGGAGGAAGAGTCCTCGGTCTTCTGCACACATTCTATGTTGTTGTGAAGTCCTTGGGTATCACAGGCAGACTATATTAGGTTCAAGGTTTCTTGAATCTGAGGATACCAGATGTGCGGGATGCAAAGCCATCCTCACCTTTGTGATGAGGGCTGGACTTTGGAACTAGCGTAAGGAGAGGTGCATAAGAGTTTGTTTGTAGGCCTATGCACTGATGGTTGTTATCACCAGAAAGCCTCTCTCCCTCTTTCATTCATCCATTCGTTCAATCCAGCTACAAGCAGTGGAATGAAATACCTTAGGAAGGTTAAAGGGGTTAACAGAAGAGACATCAGAAATATCATATTTAGAGAATATTTGGGGCTTTAGGGTGGAGGCATTGGAAAAATTTATGGAAGAGCAGAAGTTAGGATGGTGGAGGCATTTACATAGAATGAATGATAAAATAAAAGTCAAAAAGATATAGGAAGCAAGGATCCAGCAACATAGTTAAGACCCACCTAACTACGCCTATGCAAGGATCCCAGGAAAAAAGAAAAGGAGAAGTCCAAAGGCTACATGAAGTGATGTATTAGGAAGAATTTTGGGAAAACAGGAGAAAAATGGGACAAATCAAAAAGAATTACAGAAGTGAGAAAAGCGCTGAAGTTTGTTTATGGTCAATAATACCTTATATTGGTTTTATACAGGGTTATTCACGTTATTCGACACGGAGCATTATGGCTAAAGTATTCGATAAAAAAGAAAATAATAATTCCGGATGGATAGAGACCCATAAAGACTACATTTTAAAAATGTTTTCATGTTATACAGGGTGTCCCAAAAGCACGAAATGTATCAAAGTTGTGTTTTTTAAATGGGACACCCTGTATATTATTGCATATTCAGATTCCTTGATGAATTCTAGTGTGACTTTATGTATCATACATGGGACTTAAAGCGAATGGACTGTACATGTTTTGCTCTATTTTTATTTGATAATTCCTTAATTGTTTGCCAGGCTGATTTTACAGGGTCATCTGAGTGAGCTATTTTATTTTGGTAGAAGTACTTTTTCGTAGTTGTGACTAATTTTCGGTGCTTAGTTTTCTCGCTTTTATACAGGTCTATGAAATCAGGGTAAGACATTTTTAAGCAATAAATGTCCTTCAAGTTGGAACTGGAACGGATAACATCGTCGGTAATCCATGGTTTATTTTTATTTGGACAGCAGTAGTATTTTTTCTTAGGAAAATGTTTAGAAAAGTGATATAAGAACATACCCTCAAATGTGGAAGAAGCAATATCAGTGTTAACTATTTTGTATAGATCAGACCAATTTTCGTTGGCGATTTCGTCCATGAAGGATTTGATAGAGTTTGCATTGAAAGATCTTCTGAAGCTATGGGTATTGCTGGTTTTAATGGGGTCGGAATCGCTATAATCAAATAGGACTGTACGGTGGCCTGAAATTTCATTATCAATGACCATCGATGTGACTTTTGGAGTACAGTTACTGAAAATGTGATCATTTCGGCTCTATGCCTACGGCCTGACCGGTGAGACTACCTTCTTCATTTACAGCGCGGCGTTCGGTGTGTCTCCATCTTTCTTCTCTTTCTCACCCCGTCGTCCTGCTCTTGGCCCGTCCCTGTCCCTCCGCTTGCGCCGAAGCTAGCCGGCAAGGAGCGACTGTATCACTCGTTCGTCAGTACGCTTTATTTACAGCAAGCGAACGGTTGTGTATCCGCGTGTGCGCGTAAACTAACGCGATACCTCAACGTTGTGTAACGTTCGGAAAGTGAATAACGGTGTATATACCCCAATAAGGTAATCTCTATTTAATTAATATCATGATTGTTACAGCATTTTTTTCGATTCTCAACGACGCTGGTCAAAGGTCTGGGAAACCTTTTCCTGCGCTCTCGGGCCTAACCCAGACGTATTGGAACATTCAAACATATTTCACCCATTGGAGCTTTGCAACCAAGTCTAACGTGTAACTCACTTAGCTTGGAAGGTCAAATTTTGTGACCTATCACCTATATAGGTGGACCCGACCGGCTGCTGAAACTGGCCCGACCGGCTGCCGAAATTGGCCCGACCGGCTGCTGAAGCGGGCCCCACCGGCTGCCGAAAGTGGCTCGACCGATTCTGAAAATAGTCCTACGGCTGTCAATCGACACAAGTATCGACCGGACTAATTTCAAGGTCCAAAGGCGACTCTGGTCGGTGGACAAATGACGTCACTGAGGTTGAGAATCGAAACGACTCAGGAAGATTAACCAAACAGACAAATCGTTGTGTTCCAGATGGCAACAGCTGCTAACTTCGTATCGCTAGGAGATCTATTTGTTAGAGATTGTGACGAAAACGACAAAGCAGTTTTTACCAAGATTCAATGGCTCATCGAAAACAACCTACCTGAAGGTTGGAGAAATTGGAAGGTTATTGATTGGTCGAAGGAAGAATTACTCGGAAAAAGCATAGATCACAAGGTCTTAAACAAAATTCGCTTCGCCTTACCGACCCTGGAGACTGTGAAAGCTTTTCATCCAGAAGCTACGGCGGTGGGCGAGAAAACTTATAAAAACATAAAGCTTAGACTTTTAAATTGGGACATCTGCAGAGCTCTAATACTGAGTCCTCATCATCTGGCAGCAAGATTGAGGGGCTCGTCCACACAGGTAGAACTGTACAATAAAGCTGTCGAATCGATTAGGCCATATTTGTTGTCTCGAGAGCGGGTCTCAGAGGCACTCTCAACAGACGGCGAGTCTCAGACGTCTTTCGGAAGGAGGAGGAGGAGCCGGTCAACGTTATCCAGCGAGTCAGCCTCCAGTTCAGAGGAGAGTGTACCTCGAGAAATCAAAAGGAGAAAAAGCAAAAGGCGTATGGATTTAACGGACCAGGAGGAACCCTCCACAGAGTCAAGGTTGAGCAGACTGGAGGGTATGATACAAGACCTCATCCAGACCGTCAGCGAAAATAAAGAAAATAGGAGTGGCGATACGGTCAGCTGGAGGGCACCCAGCCCTGGTTTGAGCTTACCATTTGAGTTCGACCAAAATTTAGACTCCGAATCACAAGATTGGGACATATTTTCCCCCATCACTAAGGAAAGCGAGCCGGCTATTCCGAGAGCAGATCCTTTAATTGAACAACAAGGGTTGAAATGTCAACGCTTTGGGGAAGCTTCTTGGAATAAAATTCGGTACAACGAAACCCAGAAGAAGCTGCACGCCGCTCCAGTTTTCAGCGGTCTCCGGGTTAACCCCATCCTGTCACGTAACGCCCAGATGAGTAGCTCAAGGGAGACTCTAGCCAAGTGCGACTTAGCCTTTGGGACAATTGCTCATGGCCTGTTGATGCCGCGTTCGCGGATTCAGGAGTCGCTGAAGAAAGTAGCCGAAGAACATCCAGAATCAGCAGAAAGCCTGAGAAAATTATTAGCGGCTGATAGCGAATTCAGAATTATTTCAGACGATTTACTGCAATATACTTGTGGAAAAAGGGCTGAAATCATTGAAGCTAGACGCAAATTGTACAAACCAAAGTCCAAATATTATTGTTCGATTCTTAATGACATCCCACCATCGGGCACCTTCTTGTGGGATGAGGAGAAGCTCCAAGAGGCAGTGAAGTCTTACGGAATGTCAAAATTCACTTCCTTGCCTCGGCGAAGTTACAGTGCGATCCCGGATAAAGGGGGACCGAGGCAAAAGTTTGTTCAAGAGCAGCCGAAGAAATTTCAGAGATCAGCAAATAAAGTGAAAAGACTGGACTCGAAGTCTCACAAATCGTATAAAGATAAGGACAGGAAAAAGTATTCCTGCAAGGATAGAAACTATTCAGAGAGGCGGCAGTTTTGACAGCGCGAGGGTTTTCCAGGCAGTCCAGTTAAAAAATTACTTCTCTACTTGGCAAAGGCTGGGGGCTCCGAAGTCAATTTTAAGGGCACTGAAGGGCTATGCAATACCATTCTCGGGACAACCCCCATCAACAACTTTGTCAAGGAAAACACTGGAAAACTTCGAAACTCCCTGCACCCTTCAAATGTCCAAGGAAATAAAAAATCTTTTGGATCAAAAGTCATTAAAAAAGATAAAGCCAAAGACGGGGTTCGTGTCCAGAATGTTTCTAACTCCGAAATCAGATGGCAGTTGGAGGCCTGTCCTAAATTTAAAAAGGCTGAACGAACATGTTATAGTAGAAAAGTTCCGGCTGTTAAATCATCGGAAACTCCCCCAGTTCCTACAAAAAAACGACTACATGATCAAAGTGGACCTGTCTCATGCATACCTTCACGTACCGATCGTCGAAAGGCACTGGAAATATCTATCAATATATTACCAGAACAAGACGTACGCAATGACGGTACTTCCTTTCCTACTAAGTTCAGCCCCACAGATATTTGCGAAAATTACAAACTGGGTGGCACATCTCCTACGCCAGCAAAATATACGCATAGTAGTTTACCTAGACGACTTCTTGATAGTAAACCAAAATGCACACGAACTGATACAACAAGTGTCGGTACTTCTGAACACTCTCTTCAGACTGGGCTTCAAAATAAATACAGGAAAGTCAGTAACGGAGCCAACGCAGTTCTTGACGTATCTAGGTATCAACTGGGATACAAAAGCAGACCGAAAGAGTTTGCCGATAGAGAAAATTCAAGATCTCGAGAATTCTATCTCCAAAATTATAGAAAAACGGACATGGAGCCGGAAACAAGCAAAAAGCCTTTTCGGGAAGATGGAGTTTGCCTCATTCGTAATACCTCTAGCTCATTTACATTGTCGAAGAATACAACGGTCATTAAAGAAGCTATCACAGAATCATCCCAGGCGTCAGTTCTCAGTGACACTAAGAGTGATGAGAGACTTGTCCTGGTGGATAAACAACCTGTCCAAGTCCAGCCCGATCCACTTGAAGGAGCCGGAGGTTCACCTCATCACGGACGCCTCCGATACGGGATGGGGAGCACAGTTGGGGGACAACCTGTTAGCAGGACATTGGTCGAGACATCAGCGCCAGTGGCGCATAAACAAGAAAGAAATATTCGTGATATACCTGGTCCTGTTGAACAACATTGCGCAGCTGAAGGACAAGTCCATCCTGATTCAAACAGACAACAAAACTGTAGTGTCTTACGTAAAATACCAAGGAGGGACGAAGTCAATGACACTTTTGAAGCTAATAGAGGATATTTTGGGACTGGCATACCAGCAAAATCTGGTGCTAAGGGCAGAGCACATACCCGGAAGCTACAATACGGTCTCGGATCATCTTTCGAGGGGAAAGGAATTACCAGACTGGCACCTGTCAGAGCAGGTGCAGGAAGTAATCTGCAGGAAATGGGGAAAACCAGACATCGACCTATTCGCAACAGCAAGATCGGCAGTAACAATGAAGTTTGTAACTCAGTTTTGGTGCAGAGAAGCGGAGTTTGTGGACGCGTTTGCCAGGAAGTGGGACTACAATCTCGCATGGATATTCCGTCCACCCCCTTTGATACCACGAATCCTGCAACATCTGAACCTTTGCAAAGGAAATTTCATACTGATCGTACCGAAATGGGAGCGCGCATTTTGGCGACCAGCCCTCAAAAAGAGAGCAACAGACTCTCCGCTTACGATCAAGGATCTCCGAGACCATCTCGTGGATGTGAGAACAAATCGGCCTCCACCAAAAGTCGACGACTTGTGCTTGGAGGCATGGAGAATACGGGGTGGACCACTATGATAGATAGTTGGACAGATAGTGAAAAGACAATACTGGAAGCATCTTGGCGAAAGTCAAGTCTGAAGACATACTCGGCTGTTTGGAAACCCTGGTGTACATGGGCTGATAGTAAAGGAGTGGATATTAACAATCCCAGGCCAACAGACGTAGCCAAATATTTATGTTACTTGCATAAAGTTAAGAACTTCGCACTATCAACAATCCTGGTGCACAGATCCACTATTAGCAACTTTGGAAACCCCGCGAATGCCCAAATGATAGTTAGCAATCCTCTGGTAAAACAAATTCTGAAAGGAATTGCAAATTCCAAGCCACCAAGTCTTCGCACTAAAATTTGGGACATAAGCCAACTACTAACGTGGATACGGCATAATCCTCCAGATAGCGACAATTTATTCCAGGTATCCAGACACCTCGCTATCCTGCTTTTATGTTCTGGAAGAAGAATTCATGATCTTACCCTGCTCCGAATTGATGAGGATTATTTTGAGCAGTCCAATGAAGAGGTGACATTTTGGCCTCAACATGTCTCGAAAACTGACCGGCCTAACTGCAGACAATCTGGCTGGAAACTTTTAAAACACACAGACCCTCTCTGTGATGTAGTATTGTGGGTGGCAAAATATCTACGGGTTTCGGATAAAAGGAGGTGCCAACAAAACCGTGCTATCCTATCCTTATTCGTTACGACTAGGAATCGAATAGGACCAGCTTCACGGTCAGTTATTGCTGGCTGGGTGCGCACAGCTCTAGCAGCGGCTGGGATACAAAATTCGGCGGGCAGTACAAGGTCAGCGGTAGCCACATCAAGGCTCAATGACCATGTACCGTTACACGAAGTATTACGAAGAGGAAACTGGAAAGGACCCAATACTCTTTTCAAGCATTACTATAGGCAGGTGGAAAAGACTAGAATCAGTGTCGTCGAGGGCGACGGTGCATTGTTGAACTCTTTTGTTCCTGTCTGATAGATATCAGTGATAAATTTGATCTCTCGCTCAGGAAATATCTTTAAGTTATATTTGTTTTCTTTTATTTTTCCGTGTTACCTACATAATAGTGTACACGGAACCCAGTTACCTAGAAGACTGTTAAGTTTTATACGAATTTGTATGTTTATTTTATCTTTTAAAAATGTGTGATAGCCTTAAGTAAAGTTCTGTTCCGATCACAGAGATTTTGTTGAATGCAGCGACCCCCGTCTTTATAACTAGCACAGTACGCTATAATGCTATATCCTTAGCCGGCAGATTACAAACAAGTCTCACCGGTCAGGCCGTAGGCACAGAGCCGAAATAGAACGATTTTTCCCCTGAAGGGAAGAAAATCGATATATCGGGTCTTGCCATAGGCCTGACCTAGGCAATTCCTTGCCGGCTGAGAGGTACTGACGAACGAGCGATACACTCGCTCCTTGCCGGCTAGCTTCGGCGCAAGCGGAGGGACAGGGACGGGCCAAGAGCAGGACGACGGGGTGAGAAAGAGAAGAAAGATGGAGACACACCGAACGCCGCGCTGTAAATGAAGAAGGTAATCTCACCGGTCAGGCCTATGGCAAGACCCGAAATATCGATTTTCTTCCCTTAAGGGGGAAAATCGTTCTAATTACTGATGCGGTACTAACGGTTACTCTAGTAGGCCAGGCAATCCTGGGTGTGAGATCAAATATTGCTAATGCCCTACATAAATTTTTAAATTCCTGACTGTCATTACTGGAGTCAATATTCAAGTCGCCTGTTAAGAAAACTATGGCCCCTGGTTTATAAAATGAAGATATAACAGAAATCAGTTTATTAATGAATGTATTTTGATTCGAACTTGGCGACCTATAGCAACATGTATGAGAGGTGGTGTGAAATGCACCCAGAGCGTAGCACGCTTACCTCTCTGAATTTGCGAGATTATGTATCGTACCTCCGGAGGCAGGGATATGTTCGTGCTCCAGCTCAGCCTGCCCCTTCGGCGGACGGAAGGCCTGTTAACCAGGCTGAAAGTTCGCCGGTAAGGCCCGCTAAGAGGGAAATCGACCAAGTCGTCTCACCTGGGGATTTCAGGGACCGAAGGGCCTTGCATAACAACGGAAGGTCCTTGAAGCTGGCAGATTTAAAGAGAGAGGATGAGGTTGTTGGTGAACGTCTATCGGAGGCCTCTGACATTTGGAGCATCAATTGCGAAATTTACGCTGCGGCTCTGAGGCTAGCTAGACAGGGGAGAGTGAGAGACTCTCCTGTTGAGAGAGCACAGAGACGGGTGCGCCAAATGGAAGCGAAAATCCAGTTGGCTCGCAAGGAAGCATCCCGTATCCAGTGTGTGATGGAATATAGAGCGGCTGGGAAGCCTTTTGCGCGCCGAGTGCGCCAGATAGCCTACGGGTTGAGGCGCGACCATCATACACTCAGTCAAGCGGTACTGGTTGTTGTCAAGCAACACTGTCTTGACAGGATACGGATGCTAATCGCTGCTAAGCGATCGTTGGTGGCGCGGGCGAGAGGTCTGGAGCAGAACAGAATGTTCTACGAAAGACCTTCTCGCCTTTTCCAACAGCCGCCTCCAGCCATAGAGCAGCCGCCAACTGCTGATCGCGTGGAGGCCTTTTGGAGGGACATTTACGAACAACCCAAACCTCTCTCAGCAGACACTCCGGCCTTGGCGCAGTTCGAGTCCGTTTGTATGAGGACTCCTAACTTGAATGTACTGCGTCACCCGATAAACACGGAAGAAATTCTTGACGCCTTACGAGGCGCAAAGAATTTCGCAGCTCCTGGCCCGGATGGCATAAACACCTACTGGTGGAAAAAATTCCCCAGGTGCCACCGGCATTTAGCTAGAGTTTTTAACTCGTGGCTAAATCAGGAGCAGCCAATTCCGGCTTGGTTTGTCGAGTGTCGAACCGTGCTTCTCCCGAAGACCGGAGATTTGTCTGATCCCAAAAACTACAGGCCAATAACATGTCTGAACGCGTGTTACAAGCTCTTCACCAGAATCTTGTACATGCGTATCCTTCAAGCTGTGAATCCTGTATTTCTCGACGTGTATGAACAGAGAGGGTCAAAGAAAGGAGTAGCTGGCTGCAAGGAGAACCTGTTGATTGACCGATGTGTCACGCAGGACTCTGTGCAGTACAAGCGAAACCTTTCTATGGCCTGGATTGACTATCGCAAGGCATTCGACAGCACGTCTCATGACCTCATTGTGCGGCTGTTGGAATGTCTTTCGGTGGATAATCAGATAGTGGGATGCATCAAACAACTGATGCCGCTCTGGAAGACCCGGTTTACCATAACATCAGGTGGAACTCGGGTTCAGACAGAGTTGGTGTCATTGAAAAGAGGTGTCTTCCAAGGAGACTCCTTGAGTCCCTTGCTCTTTTGCATCTCACTTTTGCCTCTGTCCATAGCGCTGAGAAATACTAAAGGATACAGCTGTGGCACGCCCAATAACCGGAGGCACAAGGTCACCCATCTGTTTTATATGGATGACCTAAAACTTTATGCCTCCGGCCAACGCGAACTACAACAATCGCTGAGGGTGGTGCAGGAGTACAGTCATGCTATCGGAATGGAGTTCGGGACAGACAAATGTGCATTGGTTCATCTCAAGAAAGGACGAAGCGGAGATAGTGGAGATGAGGAACAGCTCGTTGATGGGAGCATCTTGGGACAACTGCATGCCGGAGATACTTATACCTACCTTGGAGTGGCGCAGCGTCATGTCCAAGAGGCAGCATTGGTTAAAGAGTATCTCCGCCGCAAGTATTTGCACCGACTCCGGCAGATCTGGTCGTCAGAACTGTCCGGCAAGAACAAAGTCGCTGCCACAAACATGCTTGCGGTCCCATTGTTATTATACACCTTTGGTGCTATACACTGGAAAGTGAACGAGCTGAAGGAAATCGACACGAAGACCCGCAAAAGGATGAATATGGAGAGAAGCCTGCATCCTAAGTCCTCTGTCCCGCGAATATACCTCCCGCGACACCTGGGAGGGCGTGGACTATTGAGTTTGGAGCGTCTGCACAACAGAGTAGTACTGGCCACTGCCTGCTATGTAACGAACAGCACCGATCCCCTGATCCGCTTTGTGCGAGAGCACGAGAATGCGGGAAAAGGAGCCTTTCTTTTTAGCGCAGCGAAACGAGCTGCCGAGGAGCTCAGCCTCACACTCGACTTCAAGCGGAGGTGTCAGCAGTCCATTACGGAACTTGCTCCCGCAGAATTAAAATCCCACCTTAAAACTGCCGAAGTCGACTTCCTTTTAAGACTTCATAAAGATAAGCCAATGCATGGAATCTTCTACAAACATCTGGAAGAGCATGGCTTGTCTGAGCAGTTGACCTTCTCTTTCCTAAGGTCTAGTGGGTTGAAGTCGGAGACTGAGGGCTTTATAATAGCTTGCCAAGACTGTGTCTTCAACACCTTGGTGTACCGTAAAAGGGTTATGGGTGTAGATGTACCCGACACCCTTTGTAGAGCTTGCCGACAGGCGCCAGAGACGCTTATGCATCTCTTGTCGGCGTGTAAGACGTACGCTGGGACGGCTTACGTCCATCGGCACAACGCGGCTCTACAAGTGCTCTACTATCATTTGAGGCACTCATACGGTATCGATGAGACACCGGTGCTGCCATACGCTCCAGGGGATATAGAGTCCGTTGTGGAGAACGAGAGATGCCGGCTTTACTGGAACTACTCGTTCCCCACGCTCGAGCTTGTACAGGCAAACAAGCCCGACATAGTCCTTCTCGACCACCAACAGAAGACGATGTTCGTTATTGAGTTTTCGGCGCCTGCCGAGGTGAACATCGTCTCTAAGGAGGAGGAAAAGCGGACCAAATATCAGGAGTTGCTCGGACAACTTCGCAGGCTCTGGCCAGACTACACTGTAAGTCTGCTGGTTATGGTCATTGGATCCCTAGGTGGAATGAGGAATACGCTGCTCTCTGCACTGCGCAAAATACCGGTGTGCCGTGCGGCGGCGCACATCTTAGCCGCCAGAATGCAGAAGGCAGTCATCCTTGGGTCCCTTCGTCTACTTAGGGCGCACGATTCGCGGACCCAGTGATTGCTCACCTCACGGTGTGAGGAGTAGTCATTGGGTAATGGAACAGCAGCTCGGTGTGTCGGAGCCCGGGCTGCCCTTTTTGTGTTTTGAAATATAATAAATAATAATAATATAATAATAAGGGGTTGCTAGATCCCCTTAGTGGCGCCTCCCCAAGGTGGCGGATAGGGGAACGCCTCCCAGATATGGGTGGTACCGGGGAAATCAAATACCCGGGGCGGACCAAAACTAGCACGGAGGAATAGCGTCTGCATCCAGAGGATCGGCTATTCCTCAATAACTAGGACACGACGGATCTCCATGTGAGGAGCGGTACTCCGACAGCGTCTGACTCCATGTTAGGGGCGGCTGATAACACACCCGCAGGAAGCCACCCAACATCAGTAGGCTATCCGGTGCGTGGCGACACCGCAGGGTATACCGAAGCCCAAGGATGTAATCCAGCCGGCAACCTTCACAGGTGCATCCTCAGGAGGCAATTTGGACGGCTGCCTCCGGAAATGTCGTCTGGGGGCCCTAAGGCCAACCACCTGACGGGCCCTATCTTCGGGTTCGACCACCCCGCAAGAAAAGCACCCACACCGAGCCGGTTTCGGAAGCCGGCGTTGGGCAAGGTGGCGGTGCTTCGAATCGCCCTGTTGACGACCCCCGCAATGACATGGACCGTTTTAGGTGGACGACGGAGCTCAAGGATGACCTGCTGAGCTGCTACGAGAGCAGTAGCCCGCGCCGTAGGGGATACATGTCCCGCATGTATGAGAGGTGGTGTGAAATGCACCCAGAGCATAGCACGCTTACCTCCCAGAATCTGCGAGATTATGTATCGTACCTCCGGAGGCAGGGATATGTTCGTGCTCCAGCTCAGCCTGCCCCTTCGGCGGACGGAAGGCCTGTTAACCAGGCTGAAAGTTCGCCGGTAAGGCCCGCTGAGAGGGAAATCGACCAAGTCGTCTCACCTGGGGATTTCAGACACCGAAGGGCCTTACATAACAACGGAAGGTCCTTGAAGCTGGCAGATTTAAAGAGAGAGGATGAGGTTGTTGGTGAACGTCTATCGGAGGCCTCTGACATTTGGAGCATCAATTGCGAAATTTACGCTGCGGCTCTGAGGCTAGCTAGACAGGGGAGAGTGAGAGACTCTCCTGTTGAGAGAGCACAGAGACGGGTGCGCCAAATGGAAGCGAAAATCCAGTTGGCTCGCCAGGAAGCATCCCGTATCCAGTGTGTGATGGAATATAGAGCGGCTGGGAAGCCTTTTACGCGCCGAGTGCGCCAGATAGCCTACGGGTTGAGGCGCGACCATCATACACTCAGTCAAGCGGTACTGGTTGTTGTCAAGCAACGCTGTCTTGACAGGATACGGATGCTAATCGCTGCGAAGCGATCGTTGGTGGCGCGGGCGAGAGGTCTGGAGCAGAACAGAATGTTCTACGAAAGACCTTCTCGCCTTTTCCAACAGCCGCCTCCAGCCATAGAGCAGCCGCCAACTGCTGATCGCGTGGAGGCCTTTTGGAGGGACATTTACGAACAACCCAAACCTCTCTCAGCAGACAATCCGGCCTTGGCGCAGTTCGAGTCCGTTTGTAGGAGGACTCCTAACTTGAATGTACTGCGTCACCCGATAAACACGGAAGAAATTCTTGACGCCTTACGAGGCGCAAAGAATTTCGCAGCTCCTGGCCCGGATGGTATAAACACCTACTGGTGGAAAAAATTCCCCAGTTGCCACCGGCATTTAGCTAGAGTTTTTAACTCGTGGCTAAATCAGGAGCAGCCAATTCCGGCTTGGTTTGTCGAGGGTCGAACCGTGCTTCTCCCGAAGACCGGAGATTTGTCTGATCCCAAAAACTACAGGCCAATAACATGTCTGAACGCGTGTTACAAGCTCTTCACCAGAATCTTGTACATGCGTATCCTTCAAGCTGTAAATCCTGTATTTCTCGACGTGTATGAACAGAGAGGGTCAAAGAAAGGAGTAGCTGGCTGCAAGGAGAACCTGTTGATTGACCGATGTGTCACGCAGGACTCTGTGCAGTACAAGCGAAACCTTTCTATGGCCTGGATTGACTATCGCAAGGCATTCGACAGCACGTCTCATGAGCTCATTGTGCGGCTGTTGGAATGTCTTTCGGTGGATAATCAGATAGTGGGGTGCATCAAACAACTGATGCCACTCTGGAAGACCCGGTTCACCATAACATCAGGTGAAACTCGGGTTCAGACAGAGTTGGTGTCATTGAAAAGAGGTGTCTTCCAAGGAGACTCCTTGAGTCCCTTGCTCTTTTGCATCTCACTTTTGCCTCTGTCCATAGCGCTGAGAAATACTAAAGGATACAGCTGTGGCACGCCCAATAACCGGAGGCACAAGGTCACCCATCTGTTTTATATGGATGACCTAAAACTTTATGCCTCCGGCCAACGCGAACTACAACAATCGCTGAGGGTGGTGCAGGAGTACAGTCATGCTGTCGGAATGGAGTTCGGGACAGACAAATGTGCATTGGTTCATCTCAAGAAAGGACGAAGCGGAGATAGTGGAGATGAGGAACAGCTCGTTGATGGGAGCATCTTGCGACAACTGCATGCCGGAGATACTTATACCTACCTTGGAGTGGCGCAGCGTCATGTCCAAGAGGCAACATTGGTTAAAGAGTGTCTCCGCCGCAAGTATTTGCACCGACCCCTTGCAGATCTGGTCGTCAGAACTGTCCGGCAAGAACAAAGTCGCTGCCACAAACATGCTTGCGGTCCCATTGTTATTATACACCTTTGGTGCTATACACTGGAAAGTGAACGAGCTGAAGGAAATCGACACGAAGACCCGCAAAAGGATGAATATGGAGAGAAGCCTGCATCCTAAGTCCTCTGTCCCGCGAATATACCTCCCGCGACACCTGGGAGGGCGTGGACTATTGAGTTTGGAGCGTCTGCACAACAGAGTAGTACTGGCCACTGCCTGCTATGTAACGAACAGCACCGATCCCCTGATCCGCTTCGTGCGAGAGCACGAGAATGCGGGAAAAGGAGCCTTTCTTTTTAGCGCAGCGAAACGAGCAGCCGAGGAGCTCAGCCTCACACTCGACTTCAAGCGGAGGTGTCAGCAGTCCATTACGGAACTTGCTCCCGCAGAATTAAAAGCCCACATTAAAACTGCCGAAGTCGACTTCCTCTTAAGACTTCATAAATATAAGCCAATGCATGGAATCTTCTACAAACATCTAGAAGAGCATGGCTTGTCTGAGCAGTTGACCTTCTCTTTCCTAAGGTCTAGTGGGTTGAAGTCGGAGACTGAGGGCTTTATAATGGCTTGCCAAGACGGTGTCTTCAACACCTTGGTATACCGTAAAAGGGTTATGGGTGTAGATGTACCCGACACCCATTGTAGAGCTTGCCGACAGGCGCCAGAGACGCTTATGCATCTCTTGTCGGCGTGTAAGACGTACGCTGGGACGGCTTACGTCCATCGGCACAACGCGGCTCTACGAGTGCTCTACTATCATTTGAGGCACTCATACGGTATCGATGAGACACCGGTGCTGCCATACGCTCCAGGGGATATAGAGTCCGTTGTGGAGAACGAGAGATGCCGGATTTACTGGAACTACTCGTTCCCCACGCTCGAGCTTGTACAGGCAAACAAGCCCGACATAGTCCTTCTCGACCACCAACAGAAGACGATGTTCGTTATTGAGTTTTCGGCGCCTGCCGAGGTGAACATCGTCTCTAAGGAGGAGGAAAAGCGGACCAAATATCAGGAGTTGCTCGGACAACTTCGCAGGCTCTGGCCAGACTACACTGTAAGTCTGCTGGTTATGGTCATTGGATCCCTAGGTGGAATGAGGAATACGCTGCTCTCTGCACTGCGCAAAATACCGGTGTGCCGTGCGGCGGCGCACATCTTAGCCGCCAGAATGCAGAAGGCAGTCATCCTTGGGTCCCTTCGTCTACTTAGGGCGCACGATTCGCGGACCCAGTGATTGCTCACCTCACGGTGTGAGGAGTAGTCATTGGGTAATGGAACAGCAGCTCGGTGTGTCGGAGCCCGAGCTGCACCTTTTTGTTTTTCACATATTCACCGCGAGGGGTTGCTAGATCCCCTCAGTGGCGCCTCCCCAAGGTGGCGGATAGGGGAACGCCTCCCAGATATGGGTGGTACCGGGGAAATGAAATACCCGGGGCGGACCAAAACTAGCACAGTGGAATAGCGTCTGCATCCAGAGGATCGGCTATTCCACAATTAATGGGACACGACGGATCTCCATGTGAGGAGCGGTACTCCGACAGCGTCTGTTCTTCATGTTAGAAGCGGCTGTTTTTATAAACCCCCAAGAAGCCGCCCAACATCAAGAGGCTATTCGGTGCGTGGCGACACCGAGGGGTATACCGAAGCCAAAGGATGTAAGTCGGTCGGCAACCTTCACAGGTCCATCCTCTGGAGGCAATTTGGACGGCTGCCTCCGGAAATGTCGGCTGCGGGCCCTAAGGCTAACCACCTGACGGGCCCTATCTTCGGGTTCGACCACCTCGAAGGAAAAGCACCCACACCGAGCCGGTTTCGGAAGCCGGCGTTGGGCAAGGTGGCGGTGCTTCAAATTGCCCTGATGACGACCCCCGCAACGACATGGACCGTTTTAGGTGGACGACGGAGCTCAAGGATGACCTGCTGAGCTGCTACGAGAGCAGTAGCCCGCGCCGTAGGGGATACATGTCCCGCATGTATGAGACGTGGTGTGAAATGCACCCAGAGCATAGCACGCTTACCTCTCAGAATTTGCGAGATTATGTATCGTACCTCCGGAGGCAGGGATATGTTCGTGCTCCAGCTCAGCCTGCCCCTTTGGCGGACGGAAGGCCTGTTAACCAGGCTGAAAGTTCGCCGGTGAGGCCCGCTGAGAGGGAAATCAACCAAGTCGTCTCACCTGGGGATTTCAGAGACCGAAGGGCCTTGCATAACAACGGAAGGTCCTTGAAGCTGGCAGATTTAAAGAGAGAGGATGAGGTTGTTCGTGAACGTCTATCGGAGGCCTCTGACATTTGGAGCATCAATTGTGAAATTTACGCTGCGGCTCTGAGGCTAGCTAGACAGGGGAGAGTGAGAGACTCTCCTGTTGAGAGAGCACAGAGACGGGTGCGCCAAATGGAAGCGAAAATCCAGTTGGCTCGCCAGGAAGCATCCCGTATCCAGTGTGTGATGGAATATAGAGCGGCTGGGAAGCCATTTACGCGCCGAGTGCGCCAGATAGCCTACGGGTTGAGGCGCGACCATCATACACTCAGTCAAGCGGTACTGGTTGTTGTCAAGCAACACTGTCTTGACAGGATACGGATGCTAATCGCTGCTAAGCGATCGTTGGTGGCGCGGGCGAGAGGTCTGGAACAGAACAGAATGTTCTACGAAAGACCTTCTCGCCTTTTCCAACAGCCGCCTCCAGCCATAGAGCAGCCGCCAACTGCTGATCGCGTGGAGGCCTTTTGGAGGGACATTTACGAACAGCCCAAACCTCTCTCAGCAGACACTCCGGCCTTGGCGCAGTTCGAGTCCGTTTGTAGGAGGACTCCTAACTTGAATGTACTGCGTCACCCGATAAACACGGAAGAAATTCTTGACGCCTTACGGGGCGCAAAGAATTTCGCAGCTCCTGGCCCGGATGGCATAAACACCTACTGGTGGAAAAAATTCCCCAGTTGCCACCGGCATTTAGCTAGAGTTTTTAACTCGTGGCTAAATCAGGAGCAGCCAATTCCGGCTTGGTTTGTCGAGGGTCGAACCGTGCTTCTCCCGAAGACCGGAGATTTGTCTGATCCCAAAAACTACAGGCCAATAACATGTCTGAACGCATGTTACAAGCTCTTCACCAGAATCTTGTACATGCGTCTCCTTCAAGCTGTGAATCCTGTATTTCTCGACGTATATGAACAGAGAGGGTCAAAGAAAGGAGTAGCTGGCTGCAAGGAGAACTTGTTGATTGACCGATGTGTCACGCAGGACTCCGTGCAGTACAAGCGAAACCTTTCTATGGCCTGGATTGACTATCGCAAGGCATTCGACAGCACGTCTCATGAGCTCATTGTGCGGCTGTTGGAATGTCTTTCGGTGGATAATCAGATAGTGGGATGCATCAAACAACTGATGCCACTCTGGAAGACCCGGTTCACTATAACATCAGGTGAAACCCGGATTCAGACAGAGTTGGTGTCATTGAAAAGAGGTGTCTTCCAAGGAGACTCCTTGAGTCCCTTGCTCTTTTGCATCTCACTTTTGCCTCTGTCCATAGCGCTGAGAAATACTAAAGGATACAGCTGTGGCACGCCCAATAACCGGAGGCACAAGGTCACCCATCTGTTTTATATGGATGACCTAAAACTTTATGCCTCCGGCCAACGCGAACTACAACAATCGCTGAGGGTGGTGCAGGAGTACAGTCATGCTATCGGAATGGAGTTCGGGACAGACAAATGTGCATTGGTTCATCTCAAGAAAGGACGAAGCGGAAATAGTGGAGATGAGGAACAGCTCGTTGATGGGAGCATCTTGCGACAACTGCATGCCGGAGATACTTATACCTACCTTGGAGTGGCGCAGCGTCATGTCCAAGAGGCAGCATTGGTTAAAGAGTGTCTCCGCCGCAAGTATTTGCACCGACTCCGGCAGATCTGGTCGTCAGAACTGTCCGGCAAGAACAAAGTCGCTGCCACAAACATGCTTGCGGTCCCATTGCTATTATACACCTTTGGTGCTATACACTGGAAAGTGAACGAGCTGAAGGAAATCGACACGAAGACCCGCAAAAGGATGAATATGGAGAGAAGCCTGCATCCTAAGTCCTCTGTCCCGCGAATATACCTCCCGCGACACCTGGGAGGGCGTGGACTATTGAGTTTGGAGCGTCTGCACAACAGAGTAGTGCTGGCCACTGCCTGCTATGTAACGAACAGCACCGATCCCCTGATCCGCTTTGTGCGAGAGCACGAGAATGCGGGAAAAGGAGCCTTTCTTTTTAGCGCAGCGAAACGAGCAGCCGAGGAGCTCAGCCTCACACTCGACTTCAAGCGGAGGTGTCAGCAGTCCGTTACGGATATTGCTCCCGCAGAATTAAAATCCCACCTTAAAACTGCCGAAGTCGACTTCCTTTTAAGACTTCATAAAGATAAGCCAATGCATGGAATCTTCTACAAACATCTGGAAGAGCATGGCTTGTCTGAGCAGTTGACCTTCTCTTTCCTAAGGTCTAGTGGGTTGAAGTCGGAGACTGAGGGCTTTATAATGGCTTGCCAAGACGGTGTCTTCAACACCTTGGTGTACCGTAAAAGGGTTATGGGTGTAGATGTACCCGACACCCTTTGTAGAGCTTGCCGACAGGCGCCAGAGACGCTTATGCATCTCTTGTCGGCGTGTAAGACGTACGCTGGGACGGCTTACGTCCATCGGCACAACGCGGCTCTACGAGTGCTCTACTATCATTTGAGGCACTCATACGGTATCGATGAGACACCGGTGCTGCCATACGCTCCAGGGGATATAGAGTCCGTTGAGGAGAACGAGAGATGCCGGCTTTACTGGAACTACTCGTTCCCCACGCTCGAGCTTGTACAGGCAAACAAGCCCGACATAGTCCTTCTCGACCACCAATAGAAGACGATGTTCGTTATTGAGTTTTCGGCGCCTGCCGAGGTGAACATCGTCTCTAAGGAGGAGGAAAAGCGGACCAAATATCAGGAGTTGCTCGGACAACTTCGCAGGCTTTGGCCAGACTACACTGTAAGTCTGCTGGTTATGGTCATTGGATCCCTAGGTGGAATGAGGAATACGCTGCTCTCTGCACTGCGCAAAATACCGGTGTGCCGTGCGGCGGCGCACATCTTAGCCGCCAGAATGCAGAAGGCAGTCATCCTTGGGTCCCTTCGTCTACTTAGGGCGCACGATTCGCGGACCCAGTGATTGCTCACCTCACGGTGTGAGGAGTAGTCATTGGGTAATGGAACAGCAGCTCGGTGTGTCGGAGCCCGGGCTGCACTTTTTGTGTTTTGAACTATAATAATAATAATGTCTTTATTGTCCTATTACATATAAATATAATAGTACAAACGGCGAAGTTTAGCCACAATGGCTACTCATACTCAACCGGTCAACCTAAACTACTTAAACCTTAAACCTAAGAATCATCCAACAGAAAGGTTAGTTGCGCAAAGAGAAAGAAGAAATGAAAAATGTAATACGCTAAATCCTTAAAAATGTTTTAACCTATAACATATACAGTCCATAAAATTATAGTAGTTTTAAAGGCCATAAACAGAGAGTATACAAAGTACAAAATACAAATACAGATAAGGAGAGAAAAAACAAGCTGTAAAGTTATTTCCGAGGTTATTTCATAACTGTTGTTGCAAGAGGAGGTATTCTTTAACACAGAACTTAAAGCGCTTATTACTTAATATGTCTTGTCTTAACTTAAAGCTCAGAGCATTAAACTGCTTTGGTCCCTGATATGAGAAGGAACGTTGAAACATGGCTGTCCTATGTTTTGGAATGGTCAGAAATTTGTTGTCCCTTACAGGCCTAATATGAGCATTAGTTCTAAACAACAGTTTTTTTCTTAGATATGGTGGTGAAGATGAGACCAGAATTTTTGCCAGAAAGTTTAAAAAGTGATACTTATACAAATATTTGACTTTTGACATTTCAACCTATTCATTGATGGAGTAGTATGTTCATACTTTCTTTGACCAGTAATTAACCTACAACAAGTATTTTGAATTCTCTGCAATCGATTTGCCGTTTCCTGATCCAAACAGGGGTAGTATATTACACATCCGTACAACATACTTGATATAATTAGGCTTTCACACAGCTGTTTTTTCATTTTCTCAGATAATATACTTCTATTACTGTACAATAGTTTCAATTTAAAATAGGACGATTTACTAATATTCAAAATATGTGTACGGAAGCGTAATTCCTCGTCTAGATACAAACCAAGGCATTTAATATGATCAGTAAACAGCAAATCTAAATTGTCAATGCTAATATGCATGGATGATTTGAGAAATTCCCGTATTTTCTTGGGCCCAAACAACATAATTTTTGATTTATTTGCATTCAAACACATGTTATGACTAGCTGTATATTTGGAGATGCGCCACAAGTCATTATTCAAATTTTCAGTAGCCTCTTGGTGTCTATCATGTTGGAAATTAATTAAGATTTGAATGTCATCCGCATAGCTATTAGCTTTACAATTAACTAATTCCTTGGGTAAGTCGAATGTATATATGAGGAACAATAGAGGCCCCAGTACAGATCCTTGTGGCACACCTGAGACAATATCTCGTAATTGTGAAACAGAACCATTTATGTTTACTAGCTGAGTCCTCCCTTTTAAATAAAAATCTAAAAACTGTACACTTAAACTATCAAATCCAATGAATCTACATTTAGCCAATAGCAAGTCATGACTGATTGTATCGAATGCTTTGCTCATGTCAAGTGACACAAGTACACATGATAATGATTTATCAAGAGCGGAAAATATTTCATCTGACAAATTTGCAAGAGCTGATACAGTACTGTGGTCCTTTCTGAATGCAGACTGACTTTCAGGTAGAATTTTATTCGCTGACACGTAGTCCATTATTTGTTTGTATATTACCTTCTCTAATATTTTTGAAAAAATCGGAAGTATGGTAATAGGTCTAAGATCGCTATATTCTTCCGGATTGTTGTTTTTTGGAGCAGGCCTAATTTGGGATATTTTCCACTGCTGTGGAAAATAACCAACTTCAATGCAGCAGTTTACAATATGAAGTAAATAAATTGCTATGGCAGGTAAACATAGTTTGACCATCTGCAGACTTACTTCATCTACTCCCCTAGCGTTTGATTTTATAGAATTTATGATCTGCACAATGGTCTCAACATCAACCAATTTCATGTTAAAACTAATATCACTATTAAATTTATTATTCTTATAGAAATTTATTTTTTCGGTACAGCAAGAGTCGTCTTGTTTATAGACAGACGCAAAATAATTATTTACTGCATTTGCATCTGTTAGTTTTTGAGGAATTTCTGTAGCACGTGAGTTTTGAATTTTTAATGATTTCAAGGTTTTATAAAACTGCGAAGTGTTATTCCTATCAAATTGTGATTGTATGTAAGAAGATTTTTCTTTTCTTAATACCGATAGAGCTTCATTTCTTGCCACCTTGTACTCATTCCAATTTTCTGTTGTATTTGAGTGTTTAAATTTAGTTAGTGCTTTATCACGTTTTTTAAAAGACATTTTAACCTTGCTGTTTATCCAGGGGGCGCGAGGTTTAGTGACACGTACGGTTTTATAGGGAGCATGATAATTAAAAAGGGCTGTAATTTTCTCTGTGAGAAATGTAATTTTGTCTTCAATTCCATTTATATACACGATATCTAACCACTTAACATTAAATAAATCTGTATTAAAATCATCATTATTAAATTTAGAAAAATCTCTAAAAGTAACGACTTTTTGCGGACATTTAGGATATTTGATCCTTATATTACAATAAACTGCTCTATGATCACTTAAGTGATCTGCATTTATTGTGCCGGAACCGCAGTTGAGCTCTTGATTACTAAAAAATATAGGATCCAGTAGAGTTGAAGTCTGGTCCGTTATTCTGGTAGACTCGTCTATTAGCTGTTTCATATTGTACGATTCAATACAGTATGACATCCTATTCTTGTGTTCAAAAAAATTAACATTGAGGTCGCCAAGAATCATTATGTTATCGTAAGATGTTACTAGATATGATAACGATTCATCAAGTATATCAACTGCATTGTTTAAGTTTCGCGATGGCGGTCGATAAATAATTCCAATAACAATAACAAACGATCCTATGCATACCTTACACCACATCATTTCAATATCAGCTGTTACTTGTTGATTCAAAGAAAGTATTTCGCATGAAAAAGAGCTCCTTACAAAAACTCCCACACCACCTCCACGACCATCTCTGTCCTGCCTGTAAAAAGTGTAACCTGGTATAGATATACTGCTCGACAAAACATCTGTAGTCAGCCATGTTTCAGATACTGCTACAACATCCAGTTTGTGATAGTAAACCATTTCAGAGAAATCAGCTATAGATGGCAGCAGTGATCGCACATTCAAGTGACTGAATTTTACTATATTATTATAATGTTTATCCATGAATAAATGAAGTTACCTTTTAGAAGCAAACAGATCTTGCCTGAGCTTATCCAGTGCTTCACTGTAGGCCAAGCATTTCTGTTTGTCCCAAACTGCATGGTTCACTGCAACGTTGCCATCTTTTTGACTGAGCTTTGTACAGTTACAACATTTTTGTAATTTAGACTTACATTGTTTTATTTCGTGGTTTTCGGAACACACTGGGCAGACTACAGGTTTTTTACATTTTCGCGATGAATGGTCGTACTCGTTGCAATTGAAACAGCGATAAACCTCCAGGGCATCAAATACACTACAACTGTCCAACGCAACAAAAAATTTCCATTCTTCAATATCCTACCATAACTCTCCTTATCAACCTGAACTATTGCTTGAAATACATCCGCATTTTTCTTAGTTGGGTAAATCTTGAGTACTTTGCATTCTGATGTAGATGTAAACATATGTGAGTTGCCGCTCAAAATTGACTTCTGCAAATCTTCAGTGGAATACTTTTCAGACATGCCAACTACACGTATACGTGGGTACACACCAGCAACATCACGGACCTCATAGTTACCCGCCATCTTCTCTTGGATCATCCTCTTCAGTTTTAGCGTGTCCTCCTTCGTCCTGCATCCAATTATTAAACCGCCATCCCGTGCACTCTTTACTTTTGCAAGTTGAACGTCCGCCTGGTTGGGTTGAACATGTTTCAAGATATCTGACTTAGTTTGTTTAACCTGCTGATTTATACTTTTCGGCTGGATAATTAGCGCTGGTTCTGCCTTGCTTTTCACAATATCTGCATACCGCATAGTTGGTTTATCAGACTCCTGCTTGTCAATAAATTTCATCAGCTTCGACGAAAATTCAGATGACATAGCCGAAATCTGCTCCTTGATTGCTGCAATTGCATTTTCGACTTTCTCCTCTATTAGCTGCTTGATTTCGTCTTTATTCATGATGATGCAACATTTCACGCAATCATCACATCTCCAAAACAGACCGGGTATAGCATTTATGCTGAGCAGTATATCCTGTTTGGAGATACATGCCGCATGAACAGACTTTTTACATGATTCACAGAAAACAGCTGGTCTGGAACGTGTTATGAGATTCTGACAGATTTCGCAATTTACCATCATTTAGTGCAATCAGTTGCAAAAGTGCACTTACATTTCTCACTTCATCCTTAGATTTTAATCACCAGCCGGTTGTAGCAAAATTCAGCAGCAGGAAAAAATTGAGGAATATCCATTCACTAATTACCACCGAAATATGAAAATAAATAGAGAGCTATTTATTTTACGTCTTCACTGTACGAAATGTCGAGAATTACAGAATGGGAAACAGGGCGGGGCCAATGAGGCGGACATATTGCAACGCAAGTTAATGGCGGCCCAGACCACAGAAACACTGATCAGTAACCGTACCTGTTTTGTGCTGATCAGCCCGCGTTTCTGTGATCCGTGGTTGACAACAGCGCGAAATTCAATGGTCTTCTCTAGCTGTTCTTCATGATGTCTTCAGTTTTTTGTTTAAAAGGGACACATTAACTTTAACCAATTAAAAAGTGACTGTAATAATGCATAATGACAAAAATTTAGCAGCCACACCAAACGCGTCGACCAGTTGCCCTCATAGATCAAATACGAACATATTTTGTGGCAAATACCGTATAACTCAGAAGAAGAAGAAGAACATTCGAATTTCCCTCCAAGCGCCGCCGACATTAACCTCGTTTTTCTTTGAACTTTAATGGAAAACTGTTGATGGAAAATTTGTTTAAACATTATTTTTTATACTCGAAACCATTTCATATGTATATGTGAATGAATTTGTTAGGGAGTTTGAACTGTTTGAAGGCTTCAAACTTTACAATCACAAAGTAGGTATGAAGTAGAGCCAGCAACCAAGAAATAAGTGGGGCTCAAACACTATCAGTGGTTTGCACCAGTCATAGTTAAACCTTTGGCTTAACTAATTAAAGCTTAACTTTAATTAAGGCTTAAAGTTGTGTGTCTTTGCACCGGTCATGATTAACTTTAATTATGAGTTAACTTTTTCTTACAGGGAAATTTAACGAATTTCAGATTTTACGTTGGCAATCATGTCGTATTTTTGATGTTCTGTGATGGAAATGAAGGTTCATGTCACTGTCGTTGATGGCTGTCAAACATTATCTTTCAAGTTCAACTGAGACTATTTGTTTTGATTAAGAGATTTCGGATTCATTTTAGTATTTTTAGTATCATTTTCATTAATTGATAACCCATTATCCTAAATATCCAACTCACAGAATATAACAACAGTGGTAAAAGTAAATCCTTGAAGTAAATGCTCTTCTTTAGGCAAGATTTTGTCTATGAAATAGTTGATTGCAGTGACCCAACATTTGGTGAATTTTGGGTGTCTTAATTCTGGATTCTCTTGTATAGGAGTGGCTACAGAAGACATCAGAGTAATAACATTTATGCCGGATCTGTTTGTGGTAAGTAAAAATATAGAGAAATGTCCAAAGTGCTGAGGTCAACTAAAGACATCTTTATTATACATTTATAGTGTTAAACTAGCAAAATGTCCATTCATAGATAATCATTACAATTTTTATATGTATATATAGGTGGTTTCAAGGAATGAAACAAGTAAAACAGTAATCTTTTGGCATAACCTTAAGATGAGTTTCCGGAACAAGTGATTTAATATGCAACGAACAATATACATATTATGACTATCAACTTCTCTATTAAAACCGATTTGTGATATGTGCACTACTACAAAATACTTTCTTTTTGTCATTGCAGGTGTGGACAAAGAATTATTCAGGTTGCCAAGTATTTGAGAAAGAAGAGACAGTCCGATACCATGAGGCGAAGAGCACATAATGTTATGCATTTAGAGCTTCATTGTGATGGCTTTATAGAAAGTAAATACTAATATGTTCCACATACTGTGTAAATTAATAGAACCAATAAATGCATATGTTATCCATATATTGTAATTATACCTGTTAATAAAGGTGGAGAAAAAAAATCACTTTCTTATAACTTCTCATATAACAAAATCTAAAATATTTCATAGTATCAGTAGCTAATATGTGATATAAAATGGTGTCTAGATATAGAATGCCTTGTTAAAAATATGTATTTTAAATGATAGTTAGTATAACATGCTCACAGATAGTGATTAATTTCTGTCTTGTCAAACAAGGTGATTATTTAAAAAAACACTCATTGGGTGACTGTAAAGTTGCACCCATCAGAAGGTAAGTTTTATTACTTGAACAAAAACTACTGGTTGAATTCTCTTATATTTTTATTATATATATTTTCTTTCAATATATCAGGGCTTGCCCTGAATAGTAGAAAATTCAGTAATTAGGATAGGGTGATCGGTGGAACACACAACAGTGATTTGCTGCCGCAGTGCTCAATAATACAGTATGGGTCAATATTATTCAAATTACTCAGTTTTTGTTAATAAAGAGGCTTCAGTTTTTCACTAGTCCCTTAAAGTATTCATTATCATCCGTGATCCTGAAATAAACAATATTTTTATTAAAAATCGAAGGAAATTAGCTCATGGGTGGTGAAGATGAATTAAATAAAATCCATGTGAGAACGGGAGGACACATGCATTCTAATTTTTACAGTAATAACTACTACTGTGATAGCTATTCACATAATAATACTGCATTTTGCAGCAGCAGCAAAATAATTCAAGCAGATCAATTTATTTTCTTTATATGGTAAAAATTGGGCAACTAAGATGCAGTATCAAACAACTGTCCCTAGTGAATGTGATAAC
Source organism: Callosobruchus maculatus (assembly GCA_951848785.1). NCBI lineage: Eukaryota > Metazoa > Arthropoda > Insecta > Coleoptera > Chrysomelidae > Callosobruchus > Callosobruchus maculatus. The sequence goes on from CATOUR010000139.1 coordinate 9,271,632, forward strand.
TGTAATTTACAAATAAACGTTTTATCTTTACTGTTTTCAAAATCCATCCAAGTTTTGAGCGCCCATTATCTCATAAATTACAGCATTCTAAATAACTGAATTGCTTACCTGCTAAGATAGACTCCTTGAACAAGACAGCAGTAACACAACAATGACCAAAAAGCTGTCGAACACGAAAAATCTCATAAACCATAACACGGTATCTTACAACAGTGATATTTGTCCAATTCCAGAATCAGCTTTATATAGCTGTAGATTGAGGTTATGGTCGTATCCTCAGTTCCCCACGACTTGATATTGAATCCAAGTGATCTATTTTGATTCATAATTGCTTATAGGATATAGAAATAATTTTATAAAATATATTTCACAAACTAACCAAACTTATTTCTGTGGTGATCTGTCAGAATATTTTAAACCCAGAAATGTCAAAAGTTAAGCCAAGAAACGTCAAAGTTAAAACCTACTTTGCCTTTGGCTTAAAGTTAATTATGAGTTTGACGCTAACTACAACCGGTGCAAAGCAATTCGTACTTTAATTAAGGCTTAACTTTAATTACAACTTTAACTATGACTGGTGCAAACCACTGTATATAACTCCTGATGAAGTGCAACTTTAGTTAAATGAGCGAGTACAAAGCGTAAGTATATTTATTACTCCATTTCTGTGCAATGCCTTACACCCCTTACATTATTTATTAGTCATTCATACACTCTCACTACTTTAATTTTCTATTCTTCTATTTTAGATCATACACAACCACATCTGAGTTGTAGGTTGTAGGATGCTGCGTTGTCTGCAGTGTCTACCTTCATGTTAATAATTTTGATGAATATTATTGCAATGAGAGATGAGCTATTCAGTGGACGAGCTTATACATACAAGTGACCAACAAAGATGGAGAAACCAATGTTAAGCAGTGCCTTCTCAGTTATCGATTTGACAGATTGGCAATAGGATGCTAGGGCGCTTGAAGTATTCTACAGCGAAGCTAAGTAAGTACATCCTCTTAACTTCAAGGAAAAGCCAGTGATGTTTACAGTTGATCAGCCTAAAGACTAACTGTATAAAGTGCGAGGTACAATTAAAAGTTTATTTTTATAACTAATTCATTTTTATTCTGTCTCAAACCTATTTGCTGTATTTCATATTTACACTCTCAAAATTCGCAATTCAAAGTTTTCCTCATAAGCATTTCTGTGATTTGACTAGGTAAGATGTGAAATTGTGGATATTGATTACATTTCAATTAATTCTAATCTTCTATCTGTAACAACTATTACAATTTTTTTGATGATCAATAAAAAGTATTTATTTTGATTTATTTTGGTAGGTATTCATAAATACAGATGTTCTTTTTTATAAAGTGGAAGATATGGGTGGGGTTTTCATTTATTTATTGGTTGTACAATTTGAAATCATAAATCACACAAAATTATATCATGTGTTCCTGTTTTAATCCTATAGTTTTGACAAAGTTAAATGCAAAGGATCCATATGGTTCAATAGGTTACACTGCAGGTTTGCTAGGCTGTGAAATTGTGGATACTGATTACATTTCAATTAATTGTAATCTTCTATCTGTGACAACTATTATATACTATTGTTTTTATGATCAATAAAAAGTATTTATTTTGACTTGCTTTGGTTGGTATTCATAAATACAGATGTTCATTTTTATAAAGTGGAAGATATAGCTGAGATTTTCATTTATTTATTTATTTATTGATTGATAGTTTCATATTAGTTTTTTTTCTTGGCATACCGCCACCTGATATAAAGGGTAATGGTAATGTGCCAGAACAATACCTCCGAGGTGGTGTGGAAATTTTTATATACTAGGGTAATCAGGTGCAAGATTAAAAGGCATGGACCTTGAATACTCTAGTTTAGTAGCATATTACATTTCTTGCTAATATTTTTTACTCTGTTTCATGTGGTTACTTTATTCACTGTAGGTCAAACTAAGACGAGGTGAGGAATGAAAACATAAACCATATATGCTTGATGGAACTTCAATAAAGAAGATTATTATTATTATTGTTATACTTGAATGTAGTTTGTGACAATTTGTATTATATTATATTATTTATTATCTTACATATTACACATACAATAATCATATTTAATATTTTCTTGCAAATAAATGAATGAATGAATGAATGAATAGGTATTTTCATTTTTTGCTCCAATTTTTTAATTTTTGAGCCTATCACTAATTGATTGATTGAAATCAAAAATCAAACAATCAGTCAATGATTGGCTGTCATCAAAAATTATGATAATTTTGATACAAAAAGGTAGAGCATCTACAGATTCGCGAAACGATGTGGCAACATCGCCTCGAATTTTTGATACATCTGGCAACCCTGCGGCGGCCATGTTGCAACCCAAAATAATGGCCGCTGACATTGACATAAGTCAATCGTGTTTCCAGTCAAATAGCACAGAATTGTGCCTTCTTAACCGTATCTGTTTTGTGCTTTGCAGGCATCTTTTTATCTTTATAGTTTCGTTTGTGCAGGTAAATAATTAAAAACACATTAAAAATCACCTACCAATCTTCTTTTTCACTCTGGAAGATTACATTAATGACTTAAAAACAAATAAAAGCTCAGCCCAGCTCGGCCCGCTATTCAGTGTTGCCATACTTCAATGCTCCGGCCTAGTGAGTAGAGTCGGCCTTGATAAATGTCTTATAGCTTAACTCAGATGCACACGACATCCGAGGATACGAAACTGTTTCTATTGGTTGAAATATTTTAATTTGACATCATTTTGAATATTTCAACCAATAGGAACAGTTTAGTACCCTCGTATCGTCGGGTTTCGTGTGCATCTGAATTAGACTTTTCTCGTATTTGAAGCTTTGTACCATGGCCGACTCTACACTAGGCCGGAGCCTTAGATGTGGCAACGTCGCTTAGCTGTCAAATAGTGGGCCGGCTACCGTGGGCCGAACGGCGGGCATTCCGCGGAAAATTTAAATTGTTTCATAGTTTCAGAATAATTATTACATTTTATTTATGTATTATGTGTTCATCTCGGTTGATAAATTAAGAAAAATACTTTTTGAAAAAATAAGAATGGTGAAAAAGGCCAGTGGTATCAGTACAAAAATGTAACATGTATTGGGACTTGGACTTAATTTAGAGATTTTCCTTGCTGTTGGACATTTCTCATTTTCCTTAGACTTGCTCTTTTTATTTTTGTCAGTCTGTGTTTTATCTTGAACTGTTTTTGTGTAATTATTAATAAAAATATTTGCAAAAACAGGCAACATTAATTCAAGCAGCATTTCAGTTTGGGGTTGATTACATGAAAAAGTGTCTCTAAAACTAAACTCATCTCTATACATATTGATGTATTCCTTTGCAATTTTAATTAAAACTGATTTGTGGAATTTACGTCCTAAAAACTTGCTTTCATATTGGTCTGAAATCAACATTTTAATTATATTGTGCATAAGGACTGTTATTTGAACTGTAAACTCTGATGGAAGGGTTAAGCCGTCTCTGTTTAATATATTAAAGTAATTTTGTTCCTCATGTTCTATTATTTCTGTATTGACAAGAACATTTATACAGGCTGTACATTGCAGTTTGGCTGAAACTTTAAAACTAACGTAACCTGCTATATATTGAATTGCTGAATCTGAAATTTGTTGAGGTTGATTCATTAAATTATTGCCTAAAATATCTCTAAAACTGTCAATACCTATTTCTCTATGATCTACTGTACAAGTGTGTAATTTTGCTAAATTCGAGACATTAAATTTAACTTGTCCATATTGAGCAGAATGTAAGTCGAAGACACCCTTGATTCTAATCTTTTTTTCAGATTCATAAATTTGCCTTAAGCTTACATGATAATTGCCACCAGATAACTGCCTGTAACATCCAAAACGAGATTCTAAATTGTCAGTTTGAAATTTTCCTATAAGCAAATATTTGCAAGGAGTTTTTGATACACAGTGTTTAATTAACATAATAATGGCAGTTGTTGAATGATGCAGTGCATTGTGTGTATCAGCAGATAAAGAAGAGTCAGGGTATCCCAAAGCTTTCCATTTATCAAGCCAAATTAAAAATTTTTCTAAAAATTCTATTCGATCATCTGTTATGTCCTGGAAAGGTTTTAAGAAGTCATTTCTCTTCAGTTATGATAGTTAAAAAGTCAGCAGTACTTTCACTGTAATTCAATAAGGCAGCATGTGTCTTTTCATCAAAAATATTACACACTAAGGAAACATTCTGCCTTTCAATACTTGAAGGGTACACGGTTTTATAATTTAACTTAGGAGCTACTTTAATATAACCAACAAATTCGCTTCAAGTTTATAGAAGTTCCTGATATCTACAAAATTTGCTTTCCTTACCAGCTTGTTGTTATCAAAATCAGGAAATATGAAGGTTTTTGTAATATTTCTCAAATTTAGCCAATTATTTTGAATATTTTTCAGAAGATGAACTGTATCAAACATTACAAACGTTGGATAGTCTGGACTTAAATGAAAGTAATGTTTATCAGCTGAACCCTCTGTAAGTTTCATTAACGTATTTTGATTCACTCTAACATTATCGGTAACTACAGCAACTACAATAAAACCATATAGCCAAGCAAAACTTTCAAAATAGATAAAACCATTTCATGTAACTGATCCCCACTAATATTTCTTACAGGTTGAAGTGAAACAACTTCCTTCATACTACCAAATACAGAGGATATCAAAAATGCTTGTACCGTTTTAGCTTGGGATAATATATCATTTTCAGCAAAACCAACTAAATTACCATTCTTGTAGTACAAAGTTTCTTTAATGTATATTTCATCAATTTGCAAAACAATGTATTTCTCCAAGTCTGATAAACTCTCTGAAATAGTTTTAATGTAATGCTTGTTTTCTGATGTACTGTCAGGTACAATTTTAAGAGAACCGCAAAGTTTTGTTAAATATTTGGGATGTGGCAAAGTTACCAATTTATTCTCCCTCACAATACTGTAAACTTTTTTTGAGTGAACATATAAAAGAAAAGACTTTAATATTAAATCGGCAGAAAACCTATTATGATTTGAAAATAGTATATTGAATTGTTCTGCCAAGAAGTCAATTTGTTCTACTTTTTCATTCTCATCATTCTGCATAAGCTTATTTTTTAGTATTTGTACAATAGAATTAAAATTGTTTAGTGTTGCATTCAAACTAAGACTTTCACTCTGATCCTCTGAGTAGCGTGCCAAAATATTTTCTATTTGTGACCAACGGGATATTTGTATTGACAGTGGTAAAATCCAACTCAAGTCATCTTTCACCAACAAATTATGATTAATGCGAACCCCTACCTTCATTGATTCTAATATTTTGATACTACACCTGATATCTGGTTCATCATGATCAAACACTACCAAATAAAAATAAATACAACCTGTTTCCTGCTGCCACTCCTGGAAATTTTCACATAAGCTTGAAAAATTTAGTATCAGGTCACTCTCAAGCCATTCTTCTTGTTGGTCTTCCTGCCTTTTCACTATACACTATACACCGTATACACATCACTGAAAGATATATCACCGTCATGGAAATGTTTAATACACACTACTGATTTTTGAGATGGTAACCAGTCTTCACGAGGAATACTTTTCACCCACTTCTGTTTCAAATGGTCATCTCGCGGAAACCTGAACACCGTAATATATCCTTCTTGATTAGAAGCATAATTGCTAGTGCAACCTGGTACTACGCACTTTGGAGGCATTTTTTCACAATTTCGTTTATGTAGAAGTGCAGGTAATAGGTAAAAGATCTATTAATAAGCTATATGTTTATGTTTAATGTCGGCCATGCTATAATGAAACACGGCCTGATCTCCAACGTTGCCATATTTCAATGTTCCGGCCTTGTGAGTAGAGACGGCCATGTTTGTACCCACCCCCGCTCCCCATTGACGATTGACATTCTAACCTAATAGGGACGTGCCTTAAGAGAGAAAGCGTGCGCCCAGTAGCAGTGCGACAGAGACGGAGCTACGAAACAGGCAAAAACCCACAAAACATATACACTGACAAAAACCGATCGGCACCGGCTTTATTCAGTTTATCCTGGTTTATTTATTGTAAAACAATGATTAACCCTCTAGGTTTGCTTAAGGTGGAAACCTGAAATTCCATTGGTCATTATAGCCAATATTTTTATATCCTAGCATCATATTAAAAAAAATTCAGGGAATTCAAATTTGAAACAGTTTCTCTGACGACCTTCCAAAAGGAAGACTAATTTCTGCAGTTTCTGATAAAAATGTTGCTGTTTGACAAATGATTTATGATGGTAACCCAGTTACCTACAGATGTATGTACTGCAATGTATTGTACATGTAAAATGATCATAGTATTTTTTATGCTGCCAGTTTTTGTTACTGGTAGTCATTCATTAATGTTAGTACCAATTTATATTTTATCAATGTATTTATTTGTATATATATATGCACCATAAAATCATCCAGTCACAAAACCAGAACTTTGCATGGGAGTGGCTAGAAGTTTTGTTTTTATTTACGTAGGCTGACAAAACATGTTTAAAATGCTTATACATTTGCTCTGATTGATGTATCTAGAATTTTATTTCCGTATTTATTAATTGCAAATAAAAATATCAGTATCTCATATTTGGCTATAAAGGTGGGTAGAGTCGGCCATGGTTTAACGTAATTCAGGCACGTATCCAGGATTTGGTTTTGGGGGGTCCAGATTATGGGTGTCACCTTAAAGTTGCGCTGTCGTCCGGGGGGGGGGGGGGGGGGGGTGGCGGTGGTGCAAAAATTTGTGGATACCATTTTTTAGATATAACGTCGGGGGGGGGGGGGGTCCGGCCCCCCTGGACCCCCCCTCTAAATACGTGCCTGACGTAAAATTCGACGTATTCCTATCAGGGCATGATCGTACAGCTAAAATGCATTAAACTTGGCTTAATACATGTATAAAGACAAGCATCAGTAGTTTTTTAGATTTTTCAGTTTCAAGCGAAACACTGGAAAACGCTTGCCAATAATCTAGGCTTCTCAATCTATTATCGTACCCTTATGGTGATAAATATTTTTCTGAAGGGGGTGTAATATACATCATAAAGATGGCAAAAATAACTTAAGGGACTGAAACACCACAAGCCCCTCTGGTTATACAGGGTGTTTGGTAAACATGCTGCATGCATTTCTTGATGATTTTTGAAAAAACGCTCCATTTCAAAGATACAGGATGAAAACAATTTCGACAGCAACATTTTATTATCAAAAATCACATGACAAGTTGCTCAATTTATAATAAGGCAGTGGATCAGATCCCGGCAGGCGGGACCTGAAAATTACAATCAATTTGAGTGTAATTTTTAGGTCCCGGCTACCGGGATTTTGAGTATAATTTTCAGGTCCCGGCTGCCGGGATTTTTTACATTAGAATAGTAATTCCGGCACCCGGCATTTCCACATAAAATGTTACGTGTCTAAAGTTAGCAGAACAAAGTCAGCAGAACAAATTATTGATAACACCACAATTAAAGGCTAATTAAAGGCTAAATAAATGCCCTAATAAGAATTTTAATGCTCCACGTTTTTTAGTGAAAATCGCATGTTCTGCTAACTTTAGATAAAATTAGCAGAGCAACCCTGTATATAATAGTCATAATTAAAAAATGTTAATGCCATGATGAAGAGCTAATTAAAGGCTAATTAAATGCCCTAATAGGAATTTTAATGCGCCTCTTTTTTTTAGTAAATATCGCATGTTCTGCTAACTTTAGATAAAGTGAGAAGAGCAACCCTGCACACATAAAAATAATTTCTTAGATGGAGCACAGATGCTTTAATTCAAGTATACCATAACTTCCTATACGCGCAAAGTTATGCTAATCTTAAAGTGAGAATACGCTATCTTTGACCATATAAGGGTTAGATTGAGAAAATATCTTCAATGCAAAACTGGGAAATTCTTGATAGTAAGAATACCAAAATCTTAAATCAAGCATATGGTAATTTGGGTAATCTTGACCGAAATATTTCATAATCTTGGCTGTAGCATTTCATAATCTTAACTGGGATGAGCATTTCATAAACTTGACGCAGGTAGCTCAACTTTATTCTAAAATTGTGATATTCTTGTATGAGGAATCTAGTAGTATTAATTTGAGCATTCAGACTCTTCTATGAGCATGTAAAAATTTTTCTGGAGAAATAGTTCTGCAAAATTTCTTAAATCACTTTTAATATACTTAGTACTTATCTAGGAACACCTGAGTCAGGTCTTCGCATCCCAATTTTTTTTATAGCTCGTTCATGGTTGGATAGATCCAGTGATAAGGAAGCTGATGGGAACTGGGACGCGACTCAAATGGCGGTGGACCAGCACTACCTGCAGATTCGATGACTGATGGTTGACGGTGGTATCACGGGTATCACGTGGCAATGGCAATTTATTTAACGGTTTATTATGCTACGGTGCTAGAGACGGCGGCGAATGCGACAATAGGAAAACCGATAATGGCGCGGCGGCGCGGACGCGGACGGGCAACAGGCTGTTGAGTAGAGAGGGTGGAGAGGTTAGGGTTGACCCGTGACACGCTGCGCGTCTGCACACGTTGGTAGACGTCAAATAAATGATTTACTTGATACAAATATAGGGTGTGGTTGTAAAACAGCGTTCATTTTCAAGCCAAGATTATCATATTGTAAATGAAGGCTCGCATTTGCAAGCTGTCTATATTCTTGATATAAATCAACTGGGCACCGCTGGAAAAAATGATAATCTTGATATAAAATTATGAAATTAATTAATACCTGCCTGTCAGACACCCCGCCAGGATAAATAAAGTTATATTATTATTATTATATTATAAATATTTGTTATTAAATCATTATAGCCTTGGTTGCAAAGAAAATTATATTTTCTTTCGGAGCATATTTCTTTAAAATAAGTATATAAATCAAAAATATATTATTCTTGATATACATTTTCTATAATTTTATCATCAAATACTCTTCCTTAGAGTGAGAACCGATATTCTTGTTGTGAGTATGTATTTACAAGAATATCACAATTCTTGACTTGAGAATTTCTTTTATATGTGTGTAGATAACAGTCATAATTGAAATATGATAATGCCATACTAAAGAGCGAATTAAAGGCTAATTAAATGCCCTAATAAGAATTTTGATGCTCCACTTTTTTTAGTAAGGAAATATAGCATGTTCAACTTGAGAAAAAGTTAGCCGAGCATCGCTGTATGTAATGATTATAATTAAAAAATGATAATGTCATACTCAAGAGATAATTAAAGGCTAATTAATGCTCTAATTGGAATTTCAATGCTCCACTTTTTTTAGTAAAAATCGCATGTTCTGCCAACTTTAGAAAAAGGTAGCAGGGCAACCCTGTATATAATGGTCATAATTAAAAAATGATAATGCCATGATGAAGAGCTAATTAAAGGCTAATTAAATGCCCTAATAAGAATATCTAAGCTTCACCTTTTTAGTAAATATCGCATGTTGAACTTGAGGAAAACTTAGCAGAGCAACCCCGTATGTAATGATTATAATTGAAAAGTGATCATGCCATACTGAAGAGCTAATGGAAGGCTAATAAAATGTCCTAATAAGAATTTTAATGCTCCACTTTTTTTCGCATCGCATGTTCTGCCAACTTTAGATAAAGTTAGCAGGGCAGCCCTGTATATAATGGTCAACAATAGAAGAAAAGCATAGAAGCAGCTCGTGGATGAAATGCCCCAGTCTGTTAGTTTTCAAATTTGTAACGGTCACGCAATAAATTGGAATTTATATTTGGTAATATTATTTCAAGCTGCCCTTATATTTTCCTAACTCAAACATTCAAAAACAAGTTTTAGTAGACTTTAACTATATTCTCACTATGATATTATCATTTGATTATTCCACAGTATTTTTTTCCTCTGGGAGCCGTCAGCACTTAGGCCTTTAAGGCCCATTGTACTATGACTTCCCAGAGGGGGGACGGTGGACGCCAGCACCGTTGGAATCATCCCGGACGGTCCAGGCCCCGTACGGGTCCGACGGGGGTCCCCCCTACAGGATTGCCCTGCTAACTTTATCTAAAGTTGGCAGAACATGCGATTTTTACAAAAAAAATTGGAGCATTAAAATTCTTATTAGAGCATTTTATTAGCCCTCAATTAGCTCTTCAGTATGGGATTATCATTTTGTAACTATCATCATTATATACAGGGTTCCTCTGCTACCTTTTCCTCAAGTTGAACATGCGATATTTACTAAAAAAGGTGGAGCAATAAAATTCTTATTAGGGCATTTCATTAGTGTTGAACTAGCTCTTCAGTATTACATTTCGACCGAATCCTTTGCCATCGGTATCTGATGATACCCAGAAGCCATATCAAGTGACGTAAAATATTGACAACCTCTTAGACTTCTAAATGGTCATCAATTCTTGGTAAAGGATAGCAGTCTTTTACAGTTTTCGCATTCAATGCCCTATAATCTACGCACATGCGCATTTCTCCAGTTTTCTTCTTGACTAACAAGATAGGACTTGCGTATGGAGAATGTGATTCTTGTATAATCTTGTTATCTAATAGATCATCAACTATTTCGCGCACTTTATTTCTTTCACTTATGGACAAACGATATGGCCTATACGTTACAGGTTTTGTATCTGATAATTCAATTGACATTTCACATTGATTGGTGAAGCCTAATTCACTTAGATTTTCAGCAAAACAGTCGCGGTATTTGTTCAAAAGATTTACCAGACGCTCACGTCCAGGTTGACCTAAGCTCTCGTCGAAATTTGCATTGCACAATAAAATCTGTTTGATAGTACGTATACTATTAATTTTTAAAACACTTACCGACTTTATAGCCACATCGTCTTCAGGCTGACAAGGCGTTCCTCTTACTATTGTTTCTTGCGACTTAAACTTCAACATGCTGTTCGGCGCGTTTAGAACTGGTAGAAGACCACTGCTACTCGAGGTGACACATCTTGGTAGTATATACTCATGTGCAGGTGCACATCTAACTTGAAAATCCACAAACAGGTCACCATTAAATTCTTGGTCAGTGGTAAATTGGATATGGCCTATGTGATTCGGTGGTATAGTCACGTCATGAGAAACGATCATTTTTATTTTGCTAGGCGGCAGTTGGTCAATTTCTGGTAACTGAAGAATATCTGAATTGAAAATTCGTATTTGGTGATCTTTTATAAACAACGCAACGTTTGCCTGGTTGATAAAAGGCTGGCCAATTATCACGGACACGTCCTGTAGTTCGTCTGGAACAATAAGTGCTTCGACGTTTGCTTTAACCAAGTCGACTTTCATAGATAGCCTTGGCTTTTCCACTGGCATAACCATTTATCTGGATATTGCAGTTATCCCATTTGAGTCCAAAACGTTTAGCATCTCTTTGTTTTAATGTAACCACTGCACACCCTGTATCAACCATCCCTTCACACAAAAAGTTATTTACCTTGCAGTGAACGAAATAACACTTCTTAAAATGTTCATCTTTAGTGTTCAATGGCATAACATTTCTCGATGTCCCTGGCTGAGGAACTTTGCTGCTCCAAGTACAGCTGGTTTCAGTCTGACCTATCCTCCCACACTTTTTATACTCCAATTTCGGCTTAGAACATGATTTGGAAATATGCCCCAGTTGCCCACAGTTAAAACACTTTTTTTTTTTTTGAATTTATATTTATATATATTTATAATTATAATTTATAATAATTATTATAATTTTACATGAAATAAACACAATTACAACATAGCGTAATTTGCAAATACATATCTATGTATAATATGAGCTGCCTAGACATCAACTGTCTGTATTGCAGCTCACCCTATGTGTGTGTATACATGCAATTTGCAACAGGAAATTACATACACCTATAGATACTATATTACATCCATATACGCAACATATACATAATATAAAGAGAACGTGGATGCTGAGGTGGAGAAAGTCGTGCATTTCATTTCACGATACTTCGGGTAGGTTTAGAATATTGTAAAATTGATGCGAATTTTGTCTGATGAATTTTTTTACTTCCACTTTGAAACTAGCAGTTTTATTTATTTGCCTAAGATTAAGAGGAAGCTGATTATAAAATTTGGGGGCAAAAAAGAAGAAAGACCTTTGACAGACTGTTTTTTTAAAAGTTTTAATAACAAGGCTTTGATTAGTATACGATCTTGTCGGATAGGTGACATTAACTATTTTCCAGTTGGGATTATTATGAAGTTTTAGTATACAGTGATAGGTAAATAGTAGCTTGATATCCAAAAGGCCTGTTTCTTGATATAAGGTTTTAGTGCTGAATAATCGATTTTTGGTAAATATTATCTTTAGAAGAGTATTTTGTGCTATTTGTAAGATGTTTAATGCACTGTTGTAAGCACCTCCCCAGATAACAATACAATAACGTATAACAGATTCAGCTACTGAGTTGTACAACATGATTAAGTGTTTCTTTGAAAGGATCTCTCGTAAATTATAAAACCTGTGTATTAGACATCTTAAACGATTGCTGACATGGATAATATGGGCATTCCATTTTAAGTGTTGGTCTAATATTATCCCTAAGTATTTTAAAGAAGATACTTTTTCCATCCTTGGACAGTTGCAACTTAATTGTTCATCACAGGTTGAAGTATGTATTTTTAGGGATATGTTGGAAGGGTGATCTGTAGCAGTTGGTGAAAATGCTATATATTTTGTTTTTTCAGAATTCAATGTAAGTAAATTATCATTCAATCAAATTTTAATTTTTTTCATGTCAGATTCCACAGATGATGTAACCTTTCCCCAACTGTCACCTCTGAAAATCAAGGCTGTATCGTCAGCATAGCATATGAGGTGCCCTTCAAGCTTATCAATTTTGGCAAGGGAATTCATGTACACAAGGAATAGTATTGGTCCCAATACAGTTCCTTGAGGTATACCAGTCTTTATCAAAGATATACTGCTCAATTTGTTGCCTATTTTAACCCGCTGAGTTCTGGCATCTAAATAGTTATGCATTAGTTCATAGGCTATGCCACGAATGCCATAATTATATAATTTTTTTAATATTTTCTCATGAGATGCCGTATCAAAAGCTTTGGCGATATCAAGAAATACAGTAACGCATTTTGATGACTTATCCATTGCTTCTAAGGTATGTTCGGCTGTTTTTTGTTTTTCCCTGAGATCCCATAATTACTTGGTGAAAATTTATAGTTTTTAAACTTGTCCATAGGTGCAAACGTTTTGCCACCATGTTCTTTATTTGGTACCCGCGGACGTTCCACAGGCCCCAAACTTGATAAAAATTAGCGATATAGATCTTCAGGCTCGTTGTATCTTCCCGCCTTGGCTCCATTCTGTACTGATGCATCGTAAATGCCATCAATTAGCATAACTACTGCGTTTTTACCTGTGATTTCGCACGATCTGAGCAGCACCATTTTTCGGAAATAATATATTCGGTCCAACTTTCTTCTGGTAACTTTTTCCTAACAACCATTTTCTTAAGAGTGGAGGGAAAATCTCCGGAAATGTTCCAGAAAAGCATTCGTCAGCATTTGCTTCCACTCTTCCCATGAATGCTTATATGGATTTAAACTATTATGCCATGATTTTGCTAAGCCCGAAAGTCTTGATTGCATATGATAAATTTTGGTTTTTTCATTCCAGCCATTTATCTGAGCTAGCTGGTCAATTTTGTCAACCCAAATGTTACAGCTTATATTGGGTAAACCCGGGCTGAACTCTGGAATACAGTCTGACTGTATGCTGAATGGACATGCGGGTATTCTGAGCATTATTTTTATCCAGCATGTCGTTAACAAGTTGTTCGAGATGTTCTATTTTTTTATTCGCACTTTCCAATTCCTTAGAAGTATTTCTGCTTGTTTTTCTGGACGTGCGAGGGGATGAATCTGCAACATTGACGATTGTAGCCGTCCTCTCAGGCGAGGGAGTCGAAGTATGAGTAGATTGCTTTTTATGTCTCCGCTTAGAATTAGATTTTCTTTTATAACGACCATAATTCCCACCAGTCACTAGAAGAACTACTCTAAGAAGATGAAGAACTACTGTGCCTGCGAGCTCTTTTCCTCATTTTAACTTAGTCTCCAGGCTTACCTTATCTATACTGTATTCACAGCCAAGCTGGGGTGCAGACTAGCTCGCGTCCGTAGCAGGAAGCTACACGTGCACCCTGGGTAACGCTAAATGAGCTAGAGCGAACCTGGCAACCAGACTCAAAAAAAAGATTTTTTTTGAGATTTCCTGGTTAAAACATGACGAACATAAGTGCTAAAAACTTACAGACTAGAAATATCGCTAGTTTTATTCGTATTTGTCAGCTAAATGTGGAGAGCATAAACAGATCTAAAAGCGAATGCATCTCCAAACTACTTTTGGACAATAAGGTTGATGTCATAGCGATCCAAGAAACTCACGCCGACAGTGAGGAATCACTCACCAGACGGGGACACATTTCTGGCTATACATTACTGGGAGCCACTTACCACCATACTTACGGCGTAGCCTCTTATATTCGCAACAATATTGACAATGCCCAACTCATTTCCAATGACACAAACAACAACATACACAGCGTAATAGTAAAAGTGGGAGAAGTCACAATTGTAAACGTATATAAGCCACCGGCAGCGGAGTGGCCTGAACAACCACTTCCAGTACAACAGCATCCGGCTATATATATTGGAGATTTTAACAGCCACCACCAACGGTGGAGATACCCCGACTGTGACGAAAATGGCACAAGGTTGGCTGACTGGGCTGATGATAATGATATCTTTCTTGTATTTGATGCCAAAGATAAAGGCACTTTCAAATCAGCAGCCTGGAACTCAGAAAGTAACCCTGATCTGTGCTTTGTGAGCTGCAACCGGAAAGGGATCCCTATACCAGCTAACAGAAAAGTCGCAGAGGCCTTCCCACACAGCCAACACAGGCCAGTTTTCTTAGAGGTGGGAATCCAAATACCCCTAATACGATCCATCCCTCGGCCTCGATGAAATCTTGCAAAGGCGGACTGGTGTAACTACTCACGGGAGCTGGACCGGCTGGTACAGTGGATACCGCCAACATCAAACAATTACAAACGTTTCGTTGGAGCAGTGATGAGCGCTGCAAAAAGGACCATTCCTAGGGGATACAGGAAGGAATATATCCCTGGGTGGGATGAGCGGTGCGAACTCCTATACGGCGACTTTCAGGAGACCAACAATCCAGATATTGCCGACGAACTCATCTCTGCCCTGGACAGCTCACGAAGACGTAAGTGGGAGGAGACTACGTCGGAAATGAACTTCCAACACTCAAGTCGAAAGGCCTGGAGCCTTCTTAGAAAACTAGGCTCAAGCACGCCATCCACACGGGCACCGTCGGGAGTAACTCCAGACAAGATTGCTGCGCATATTGTAGAAACGTCAAGAGCACCTTCTGATAGAGAGCATACAAAACGCGTGAAGAAGGGATTGACTTTACTGAGGAGGAACGCTCCTACCCAAACAACGTTTTCCCGACCCTTCTCGATCGAAGACATTAATAATGCCATATCAGATGTTAGGCCTGGAAGGGCTCCTGGTTTCGACGGCGTCCTGCCGGAATTTCTCATTCACGCAGGTCAGCAAACAAGAGTGTGGTTATCTTTCTTCTTCACGAACCTCCTTAATACGGGAAACCTCCCACGGGAATTCAAAAGAACGAAGGTCATATCAATATTAAAACCCGGTAAACCGAACGATCAACCCGCCAGCTACAGACCTATAGCCTTGCTCAGTTGCTCCTATAAATTGCTAGAAAGAGCCGTCTACAACCGATTGAGCGCGACTATCTTAGACCGGGTCCCGATAACCCAGGCTGGTTTCAGACCGGGTCGCAGTTGTTGTGATCAAGTACTGTCCCTCACAACGCATATAGAGGCAGGCTACCAGCAAAACATGAAGACAGGAGTGGCGTTTGTTGACCTCACTGCCGCATACGATACGGTCTGGAGGGAGGGTCTCCTATATAAGTTGCTGCAGGTGATTCCCTGTCAGACCACTACAAGACTCATAAACAACATGTTATGCGACAGAAAGTTCCAAGTAATCCTAAACGAGAAAGCAAGCAGGCAGCGCAAGTTGAACAACGGACTTCCACAAGGTTCAGTACTGGCCCCCTTACTTTTCAATCTATATATATCTGACATGCCAGAAACAGTTAGTTACAAGTTTTGCTATGCGGACGATATAGCCATAGCTTTTTCCGATAAGAGCTTCAAGAACGTTGAGCATACTCTTTCTAACGACTTGTTAGCTCCAAACAACTACTTCAAGAAATGGAGACTAGTACCGAGCCCCAACAAAACCGAAGTTTCCTGCTTCCACCTGAATAACAAACTAGCTAAATATGAACTGCAGGTACTTTTTGCAGGCGAACCCCTGAAGCATAACTATTTCCCAAAATATCTTGGAGTAACGTTAGATCGCACCCTCTGCTATAAGAAACATCTCGCAAACACTGCAGGAAAACTCAGAACACGCAACAATATTATCCAAAAGCTGTGTGGAACGACGTGGGGTGCCACTGCTCCAACTCTACGAACCAGTGCACTAGCTCTTGTCTATTCGTGTGCTGAGTACTGTGCGCCTGTCTGGATTAACAGCCATCATACCAGACTAATTGACGTCCAACTAAATCACACTATGAGACTTATTACAGGCGCAGTTAAGACAACCCCAACTCAATGGCTGCCTGTACTCTCTGGAATAGCCCCACCGCAGCTGCGAAGGACTGACGCCCTTCTAAGGGAGTATAATAAGATTACGGCCAACAACAAACTGCCCATCCACCGAGCAATACCCCCGTTGCAAATAAACAGACTTAAATCCCGACAACCACCAATAAGGGATGCAGAAGGGCTTAAAACCAACAACTTCGACTCCTTAAACCAATGGCGCTCTCAGTGGGAAGGTTTTGCGGAACACCACTCGCGATGCGCATTTATGGGGGCAGCCTTACTTCCAGGATCAGAACTACCCCGGAAAGAGTGGGTAAAACTTAATAGAGTCCGAACAGGCCACGGCAGATGTGCCGACTCCCTTTACAAGTGGGGCTATGTGCAATCTCCCTTATGTGACTGTGGCGCGCCCCGCCAAACTATAAACCATATTACGAGCGAATGTGAACTGCGTGCGTTTCAGGGATCGCGAGAAGAGTTCTTCACAGCCACACCGTTGGCGCTGAAGTGGCTGAAAGAACTTGACATCAACCTGTAAATACCAAAGACTATGTATCTTAGTTTGTAGCTGTATATATTTTATTTTAGTATAGGTTATAATAGTTTTTCTTTTAATCTATATTTACTGTTGTCATGTTTTGAGCCATACGATAAATAAAAAAAACAGCCAAGCTAGACCAAATGAAAACAAGCCCGCTTGCGTGATCGGCTCATGTCGTTGGGGTCCCTAATAGTCCAGTACATTATTTGTAAATTGTGTGTTATAATCTGGCAAGTCAAAATCTCCAAGGCTGACTGGAAAGTAGATCCAAATATGCAATGTCAAGTGTTCATTCCCTAATGATCATTTAAAACTGGCAGCTGGCTACTTTTGAGTTGCAATGGGCTCATAGGGCAACTCTTTTAAATAGTCATATAAAATTTCATAATTGCACTGGACTATAGCTGGCGCGTTCGCAGACGTTAGCGGACAGTAACCAGGTAACCAAGCGAATGTTGCATGCGACTGTTTATTTGGAGTCTATCTTGGGATTGAATATACTGTAGTTCTATTTTTATAAATAGGCCTTAACAGTCAGCTCAACGCTTAGAAAACACTCAACTCATTCACACAATTCAAAACACAAAAAAACACAACTCGGTCAAAACAACAAAGAACAATAGGTTTTTGCCACCCGAATCACTTCGGATTGAGCGCTTTCATCCCACCGCTGCACTGCAAGACTCTTACCGTTTATTATCGCCAAAATATACTTTATCTCTCACTCTATTTCAGCGTAAAAATATGCACCTCCACCAAAGTCTGTCACAACATCTCCCTACCACACGGCGAATCAGACTGCCGACTTTAAATTTTTAAGCCAATCACTGATTGATTGATTGAAATCAAACATCAATCAATTGATTGATTGAAATCAAACATCAATCAATCAGTCAATGATTGGCTAACATCAAAAATTATAATAATTTTGACATAAAAAGGTAGAGCATCTACAGATTTGCGCAACGATGTGGCAACATCGCCTCGAATTCTTGATACATTTGGCAACCCTGCTGCGGCCATGTTGCAACCCAAAATAATGGCCGCTGACATTGACATAAGTCATTCGTGTTTCCAGTCAAATAACACGGAATTGTGCCTTCTTAACCGTACCTGTTTTGTGCTGCCGCCGCCACGCACCAAATAAACGACGAATACCAGCGTCTCGCGACAGTAAAAGTTTGGCTGTATGGATCATACGCAGAACGCGTCATCCCATCTGCTCCTTATATTGCGATGTTGCCGTACCTCGTATATGTGTAAACACTGTGGACTGTGTTGACCGTCAGCCACGGTTGACCTCACCACCATTATGAACTTGTGAACTAACCCAAGCCAAGCCTTTCCTTTTTGGTTTTGTTGTGATCAGTTATCAGATGTGATTTTTGCTTTGATTTTTCATCGTATTTGAATTTACGCTATTAAAACAAACATGGAACGGATCCGTTGTACAGAGTGCCCCTCTTTCTTTCAAGAGAGGAAAAATTTGTATGCTCATATTCGCAAAGTGCATAACAGATAGCCTCTCGAAAATGATGCTACCGCTAAAAAAAAAAAATCGAGGAAAAAGAACACCCTGAGGAGCAAAATTCGTATTCAGATCTCCATAATTATTCTGCACCTTCATCTAGAAATTCTAAACTAAAATGCCCTTATCATGGCTGGTTTGAATTTTTTCCGAATTATAGAAATCTATATTTGCATCTGAAGGATCATTCTGTTGAAATTGAGCTGGAGGAATAATTGTTTCAATCAATTTTATCCATTTCGTTTTTTATGAAGTTAATTGTAATAGTTGTATAATAATCCACTAACCTCTAAATAACTTGCAGACAAAGCATGTTACCTGCTAGGACCGTGACTCTTATTGTGAATCAATAAATACAACTAGAAAGACTTTATTGGAAATGGAGATACATATTTGCACACTCTTGTCAATCCCATATAATTTGTAGTCTTGGACCCACAATTTTTTTCAGGTTCAAATAAGCAACATTTTTAAACCCTACAGAGGCGTAATGCAACTAGAAATGTGACCAGGGTGGTAGAAATAAATCGTACCTAATTATTTTGTAAGGTACTAGAAACCCACTATGAATTTAACTGTGGATTAATGGCACTATACATATTATGGAAATGGATAGATATATGTAATTATCAAGTAGTATTACTTTGCAAAGTAAAAATCTACCGACGTTGTAATCTGGAAATGTTCGGCACAATGAGGCATTGCAATCATTGCATACTCTGTGATTTTGTGATCAGTTGATCCATGGCCGACTCTACTCACTAGTCTGCCATGGTTGATCAGTATTTATCAAATTTATCTATGCATATACGAGTAGCACCAAATATGGCAACGTTGCCTCTCCCTGACGTAAAAGTTCCAAATAAGGGGTACTGTACTGCCATTACTGCAAACGCGAGTCAGTAGTCAGTATATATGTTTTGTGCCAGTCGCCTCATAATTCATATACCCGGCAACCCGTTCTGCACCAGTTGCGTCTTTTAAATAAATAATCTTTACCATCGCTTACATATATGGTTTGTTAGATTATTCCAAGATGCAGAAATCCTACTTTATTAAATTATTATATAATATCGCCAAATTGATTTATATCTGTTCTGAAATTTATTGAATTTGGGTGATTCTTAATATGACTTATTTCCTTTATATTTCTTTTGTGTTGGTTACATTCACGAGTTAATATTTTTGGATTGTCGAAATTAAATGTGCCCTGTATCTAAGCTATGTTTTGCAAGAGCCGTAGACTCATACCCATTCAACGTATCGTACTTACGATTATATATCCAGTTTTTTAAATATTGTCTTGTTTGCCCAATATATACTCCGTGACAGTGTGTGCAGTCAATTTGATAAACGGGTATTTGTTATTATGTGTTTCTGTTTTTAGTTTGAAATTATTAAAGTATCTGTATGTTGAGTTTGAAGGTCTGTCAGCTATTTTGACGATTATTATTATACAAAGTACTGATTCTGTTTCTTATTACTGGATTAAAAAACTTTGGTGGATAGCTGTTATTAATAAGTGTCTTTTTTACTTTATTTATACTATTATGGCGATTATTAGGGTCAGTAAAATGAATGGCTCTATCAATAAGTCCTGTTACCACACTTTTCTTATATTTATTTGGAACAAACGGGTTATAATTCAGATATCTTCCAGACCATACTTCTTTTTTATACCAACTTGTACTAATATTTCCTGAATTGTTATAGAAAATAGATATGTCAAGAAATTTAATAGATTTATTCTTATCTTTTTCTATTGTAAATTGTATCCTAGGGTGATAACTATTAAATTTGTTTAAAATAAGCTCAGTATTATTTTTTGGTATACATAGAATACAGTGTCTCTTGTAGAAGATAGGTTTTTCGATCTGTGAATGTATAACAGTCGGTTCCAAATTTTCCATAACTAAGTTTGCTATGGTAGCAGATATGGGCGACCCCATTGCTATACTATACAGGACATAAATTTAATTTCGTCAATCCAAAAATATTTACTCGAGAATGTAACCAACACAAAAGAAATATAAAGGAAATAATTCATATTAAGAATCACCCAAATTCAATAAATTTCAGAACATATAAATCAATTAGGCGATATATATAATAATTTAATAAAGTAGGGTTTCTGCATCTTGGAATAATCTAACAAACCATATTTATGTATATATAGATAGATACAAAAGCTTTCACCCCTATTGTTCCTTCAAACTTTCCCACCACTTTAAAAGAACATCTGTGTATTTTACAATATCCTAAAAACGCCGTACTGGTCATTCAACCCTCTCAACCCGTAGAGGATGTTTCGCAAACAAAACAATTTTACAGAAATGTAACCAACATCTGAAATTAACGTAAGTAGGTTTGTTAGTATTATTGTATTTGTCTCAGTAAATTTAATTTTTTTATATTCATTTTCAATAAACGAAAATAAAATCACTAAGTTTATATTTAAAAGTTTTATATAGACATTCACACTTTACACATACAATTCATAATTATTTTATGTAATTGTGTTTTTTTGTTGTTTTTTTTTGTATTTTTATTCTTATTTTTATTGTATACAGATCATTTCCTATTCATTTATAGACACCTGAAGATGGTTTAGATTAAAATAAACCGAAATGTAGTGAAGGAAAGTTATAGTTTCAACCGTTGACCGAAACCCATGAAAAGCAACCATATCCTTTTTATTACGAAAATATTACACCTCAAATAAATTCTTATTTTATTTATTTTATATACATGACTTCACGAAAAAAATTGGTTTATGTATGAAATCAATGGCACTACAAGATATTAAATAAAATAATGACTTAATTTATGCAGGAAAAGCAGTCAGGTGTTATTTTAAAGAAGAAGTTGTATGTGATCTATAAGGGTTGAAGTACACAAAAAAGTTTTGAAAGCATGGTATGACGGTATGACAGACCCTATAGTACTTTCAAAAATACCACTCAGTTTTTGTTTGAACTTTTTTTGTTACAATATCACGTGTCAAGGAAATTCTGGGACAGCCAGTGTATCTTTTTTGGCATTTCTATCTTTATATATTCCCGATTTCCACTTTCCATAACTCAGGATGTAAGTGTATTTCATTGATGAAATCAATAATCCTCTCGTTGGTCCAAGTATTTGCCATTTTCTTACCAAAATTCTCAATACCAACAATAAACAAACACCAAAACAGAGCAGTATTGCCGACGTTTTCGCTACCCAAGCGATCGTCCGGCCATGTACCGGCAACACATAAAAATATATCGGCAATGCCGAATATATGATGTGGCTATATGGCCACTTGGCCAGGCCATACAAGAAATATCTGGCCGTTGTTGCCGAGAATTTTGCCGGCTACACTATTGCAGCCACACATTGCAGTGAGTGTTGCTCGTTTAGAAGCCCCATAAGAGCACTAAAAGTATACAGCCCGAACAGGACCGGCCCGAATCGCTGTAAGCGGTCTAATCCGTATATGAATTACCATGTTTTTTTCTGAGCAATTTAGGCCGTATATATAAGCCTTAGGCCATAATATACAGGGTGAGTCAAGCTCAACGCCTCGGACTCTTGTGTTATTTAGAGGTTAGTGGATTATTATACAACTATTACAATTAACTTCATAAAAAACGAAATGGATAAAATTGATTGAAACAATTATTCCTCCAGCTCAATTTCAACAGAATGATCCTTCAGATGCAAATATAGATTTCTATAATTCGGAAAAAATTCAAACCAGCCATGATAAGGGCATTTTAGTTTAGAATTTCTAGATGAAGGTGCAGAATAATTATGGAGATCTGAATACGAATTTTGCTCCTCAGGGTGTTCTTTTTCCTCGATTTTTTTTTTTTAGCGGTAGCATCATTTTCGAGAGGCTATCTGTTATGCACTTTGCGAATATGAGCATACAAATTTTTCCTCTCTTGAAAGAAAGAGGGGCACTCTGTACAACGGATCCGTTCCATGTTTGTTTTAATAGCGTAAATTCAAATACGATGAAAAATCAAAGCAAAAATCACATCTGATAACTGATCACAACAAAACCAAAAAGGAAAGGCTTGGCTTGGGTTAGTTCACAAGTTCATAATGGTGGTGAGGTCAACCGTGGCTGACGGTCAACACAGTCCACAGTGTTTACACATATACGAGGTACGGCAACATCGCAATATAAGGAGCAGATGGGATGACGCGTTCTGCGCATGATCCACGCAGCCAAGCTTTTACTGTCGCGAGACACTCGTCCAAATAAGGGGTACTGTACTGCCATTACTGCAAACGCGAGTCAGTAGTCAGTATATATGTTTTGTGCCAGTCGCCTCATAATTCATATACCCGGCAACCCGTTCTGCACCAGTTGCGTCTTTTAAATAAATAATCTTTACCATCGCTTACATATATGGTTTGTTAGATTATTCCAAGATGCAGAAATCCTACTTTATTAAATTATTATATAATATCGCCAAATTGATTTATATCTGTTCTGAAATTTATTGAATTTGGGTGATTCTTAATATGACTTATTTCCTTTATATTTCTTTTGTGTTGGTTACATTCACGAGTTAATATTTTTGGATTGTCGAAATTAAATGTGCCCTGTATCTAAGCTATGTTTTGCAAGAGCCGTAGACTCATACCCATTCAACGTATCGTACTTACGATTATATATCCAGTTTTTTAAATATTGTCTTGTTTGCCCAATATATACTCCGTGACAGTGTGTGCAGTCAATTTGATAAACGGGTATTTGTTATTATGTGTTTCTGTTTTTAGTTTGAAATTATTAAAGTATCTGTATGTTGAGTTTGAAGGTCTGTCAGCTATTTTGACGATTATTATTATACAAAGTACTGATTCTGTTTCTTATTACTGGATTAAAAAACTTTGGTGGATAGCTGTTATTAATAAGTGTCTTTTTTACTTTATTTATACTATTATGGCGATTATTAGGGTCAGTAAAATGAATGGCTCTATCAATAAGTCCTGTTACCACACTTTTCTTATATTTATTTGGAACAAACGGGTTATAATTCAGATATCTTCCAGACCATACTTCTTTTTTATACCAACTTGTACTAATATTTCCTGAATTGTTATAGAAAATAGATATGTCAAGAAATTTAATAGATTTATTCTTATCTTTTTCTATTGTAAATTGTATCCTAGGGTGATAACTATTAAATTTGTTTAAAATAAGCTCAGTATTATTTTTTGGTATACATAGAATACAGTGTCTCTTGTAGAAGATAGGTTTTTCGATCTGTGAATGTATAACAGTCGGTTCCAAATTTTCCATAACTAAGTTTGCTATGGTAGCAGATATGGGCGACCCCATTGCTATACTATACAGGACATAAATTTAATTTCGTCAATCCAAAAATATTTACTCGAGAATGTAACCAACACAAAAGAAATATAAAGGAAATAATTCATATTAAGAATCACCCAAATTCAATAAATTTCAGAACATATAAATCAATTAGGCGATATATATAATAATTTAATAAAGTAGGGTTTCTGCATCTTGGAATAATCTAACAAACCATATTTATGTATATATAGATAGATACAAAAGCTTTCACCCCTATTGTTCCTTCAAACTTTCCCACCACTTTAAAAGAACATCTGTGTATTTTACAATATCCTAAAAACGCCGTACTGGTCATTCAACCCTCTCAACCCGTAGAGGATGTTTCGCAAACAAAACAATTTTACAGAAATGTAACCAACATCTGAAATTAACGTAAGTAGGTTTGTTAGTATTATTGTATTTGTCTCAGTAAATTTAATTTTTTTATATTCATTTTCAATAAACGAAAATAAAATCACTAAGTTTATATTTAAAAGTTTTATATAGACATTCACACTTTACACATACAATTCATAATTATTTTATGTAATTGTGTTTTTTTGTTGTTTTTTTTTGTATTTTTATTCTTATTTTTATTGTATACAGATCATTTCCTATTCATTTATAGACACCTGAAGATGGTTTAGATTAAAATAAACCGAAATGTAGTGAAGGAAAGTTATAGTTTCAACCGTTGACCGAAACCCATGAAAAGCAACCATATCCTTTTTATTACGAAAATATTACACCTCAAATAAATTCTTATTTTATTTATTTTATATACATGACTTCACGAAAAAAATTGGTTTATGTATGAAATCAATGGCACTACAAGATATTAAATAAAATAATGACTTAATTTATGCAGGAAAAGCAGTCAGGTGTTATTTTAAAGAAGAAGTTGTATGTGATCTATAAGGGTTGAAGTACACAAAAAAGTTTTGAAAGCATGGTATGACGGTATGACAGACCCTATAGTACTTTCAAAAATACCACTCAGTTTTTGTTTGAACTTTTTTTGTTACAATATCACGTGTCAAGGAAATTCTGGGACAGCCAGTGTATCTTTTTTGGCATTTCTATCTTTATATATTCCCGATTTCCACTTTCCATAACTCAGGATGTAAGTGTATTTCATTGATGAAATCAATAATCCTCTCGTTGGTCCAAGTATTTGCCATTTTCTTACCAAAATTCTCAATACCAACAATAAACAAACACCAAAACAGAGCAGTATTGCCGACGTTTTCGCTACCCAAGCGATCGTCCGGCCATGTACCGGCAACACATAAAAATATATCGGCAATGCCGAATATATGATGTGGCTATATGGCCACTTGGCCAGGCCATACAAGAAATATCTGGCCGTTGTTGCCGAGAATTTTGCCGGCTACACTATTGCAGCCACACATTGCAGTGAGTGTTGCTCGTTTAGAAGCCCCATAAGAGCACTAAAAGTATACAGCCCGAACAGGACCGGCCCGAATCGCTGTAAGCGGTGTAATCCGTATATGAATTACCATGTTTTTTTCTGAGCAATTTAGGCCGTATATATAAGCCTTAGGCCATAATATACAGGGTGAGTCAAGCTCAACGCCTCGGACTCTTGTGACCAAACGATACTACTTTTCGAAAAATCGACTTTGCAAGTGTATGTAGGTCGAGTTGGGCTACATTTTAAAAATAATGACTTTTATACAGAGTGTCTAATAAAAGCGTGACATCAAAGTTATGTTTTCTTAAATGGAACACCCTGTATATTATTGCATATTTAGATTTCCGGGTGCATTTTAGTGTGACTTTATGTATCACACATGGGACTTTGAGCGAACCGTTTCGGTGCAAATCACAATTTTGGGTATAGGTAGATGTCAAAAAAAATTGAATATCGCAGCTATTATGAATCTTAGAGGGCTGTGACTTTGCCGTGTTACTAAGCATGAAATGTGTCAGCTTACGTTAGACGGTCGAGTTCGAATTACATTTGTACTTGGAGAAATCGGTAGATCAATTAAGGAAACTTCTATCAAAGGTAACTTAATTTTTTCAAATGGGAATGCATATTTTTTTGTATACGATCAAATGTGCAATTTGATAGGCTTTCTAATTATATCAGATTGTGAATATCAATCTATGGTAGTTTTTATTAAATTTCGAGATTTCAATCAAATCAGTGTCTTTCAATTTCCCTACCTATAAGCAAACTAGCAGGCCATGAAATATAAACAAAATCGTATTCAGATGGAAGAAAACAAGAATAAAAGAACAAGATTATAAAAATTCCCTACAACAAATCAACTCTAACCAGAAATAACGGCGGTAACATGTCTAAGGTTAAAGAGAAGCTGGAGTACGACAGAAATGGATAATTTTTACAGCCTTCTAGCGACTGCAATGTACTAGAGATTAAAAATTTTCAAAATCACTAAACACTTTGAAATGAAAGCAAAACTTTCAGCGATCGTTGCCGTCAGTCTAATATCTTCAGAACGCAATTTCACATTTAATGGTGTAAAACAGTAGTCATTTCCGTCAAAGTCAAAAGTAATGATACCTCTCACTGTCGTCCTTTAAATTTTTCAGTATCTATTAGCAAGATCGCAAAAAAAGGAATACTGACAAATCATATTTTAATTTTCTGCCAAGTAAATCATGTTTAATAATTTGAGCAGATTTTTAATTTATTCTTCATTTTCGGCGAGTATTGAAAAATTTGCAGAACTCCAGTCAGAGGTATCGGTTACTATTTTTTTAAATCATGAAATGTGAAATTTTATTCTGAAGCTATTAAACTGCCAGCAACATTACGTGGTAGGTCATTTCAAAATTCACAATGGTTATGTGAATCGTCAATCTTTAGAATATTGTAGTAGCCGGTATGCTGTGAAAAATACCCATTTCTGTCGTACTCCAGCTGCTTTTTGACCTTAGATGTGTTATGTCTGCTATTTCTGGTTAGAATTGATTTGTTGTAAGTCATTTTTATAACTTTGTCCCTTTACTTTAGTTCGTCCGTAACTATCTGCTAAGTTAGTTGTTTTGTTCCATCTGAACAGTTTTTTGTTTATATTTCATGGCCTGCTAAGTTGCTTATAGGTAGGAAAGTTAAAAAACACCGGTTTTACTGAAAATTTCAAATTAAATCAAATCTAACAGAGACTGATATTTACAACCGCATATCATTAGAAAGCTTATCAAGTTGCACATTTGATGGTATAAAAAAAAATTATGCATTCTTATTTGAAAAAATCAAGTTACCTTTGATTGGAGTTTACTTAATTGATCTACCGATTTCTTCAAGTACAAATGTAATTCGAACTCGACCGTCTAACGTAAGCTGACACATTTCATGCTTAGTAAAACGGCAAAGTTACAGCCCTCTAAGATTTATGATAGCTGCGATATTCAATTTTTTTCTGACATCTACCTATACCCAAAATTGTGATTTCCACCTAAATGGTTCGGTTAAAGTCCCATATGTGATACATAAAGTCACACTAAAATGCACCCGGGAATCTAAATATGCAATAATATTCAGGGTGTTCCATTTAAAAAAACATAACTTTGATATGTCACGCTTTTATTAGACGTATAAAAGTTATTATTTTTAAAATGTAGTCCAACTCGACCTACATACACTCGCAAAGTCGATTTTTCGAAAAGTGGTATCGTTTGGTCACAACAGCCCGAGGCGTTGAGCTTGACTCACCCTGTACATATTATCTGATTTCATATATATGATCTGTAACACACACATCAGAAAACTCTGAGTCCCTTGGTTTTTTTAATAGGCAATGCAATGTTCGGATCGACCTAAAAAGTGTATTATGCATCTAGGTCTTTCTTTCACAGGTCAATAGATAGCCTATTTTGAATACAACAAATTTTTCAATTTCACAACCTCTCATCCCGCAACCACCCCAATCTCACCCCACCCAAAGAAAAGTAGAAAATGATCAGGAACCCCTGAAAGCCCAATATCGCTATCTAAATTTCATAACAACCCATGTCGTTGTTACTGAGATTACGAGGATAGACTGATGGAAATGAGTGACGTGGATTTTCGTTATGTAGATATCATGAATCGTCCAAAAGGTATATGATCTCAAAATCGAAAATTTTGATGATCACAATACTTCCCTTCCCTTCACCTATCGACGTGGGAAGTAAAATATGTTTTCGAAGTTAGTGCTGTTCATTTCAGTACTTTCACCTCTATTTGCAAACAATTCACCACTTTCAACTCATTCGAGATAATTAATCCTATTCAACGTAGTGAGCTGAACTTTAGACACGTTGTAGTCTGACTGGCTATTTTTATGTGAAGCTCTTTTTACTGATGCCAATTATTTACTTTCAGCACAATTTCAACTTTTCTATAATAATAATTTTGTAATAGATATGGTTTTTATGAGTATATAAAATCAGACAACGAATAAAATCCGGTCAAACAATATAAAGGTTTGAGTAGAGAGGTCAAATTCATGTAAGTTTGGTCAGCGAAGGTGATGAGAGATATCATTCGAAACGTCGAACGTATTATGTTCAAGACACTGAGGATACACAGTACGAAAACCTTAAGTTGCTTTTAACGGTATTAGTTGATTGTGTGGAACTATTTACAAAGCATTTAAGCCTTGTTGTCCCACACATTTTTCATGTATTTTTTGTACCATGTGCATAAAATTTGTTGATGAATTAAATAAATCATCTGATTTATTATCTTGTACGATTGCAAGGCTCTTTCTTTATCAGTGGTTTGCACCAGTCATAGTTAAACCTTTGGCCTAACTAATTAAAACTCAACTAACTTTAATTAAGGCTTAAAGTTGTATGTCCTTGCACCGGTGAGGTTTAACTTTAATTATGAGTTAACTTTTTTCACGATGTTGGTGACAATGAATACTGGGAAATTTAACGAATTTCAGATTTATGTTGGCGACCATGTCGCATCTTTAGCTGTTCTCTGATGGAAACTGGATAGTGCAGGCGCTAGAAGTAGTTGAGTATGCAAAATCCGAGTACCGGCAACTATGACCGGATTCTTATACATGCCCCTTTCCTCCCAGGCAGTAGACTCAGAGCAATGACCCGAAGTTTTAGTGTCCAGAAAGAAACCGGATGACGCTTGGTATTTGAGTTCTAGAGGCAGTTTGGAACCTTTTTTGTCATCGCACCATAACCTCTAAATGAGAGAGATCGGATATAGAGGAAAAGGGGGATGCTGAACGTGAAAAAAAAATCGTTAAGTAACCAAATGAAAATGCGGTAACATTTTAGTACACTTAGCCAGGTAATGTTCCAAAAAATCGTCACCCGAAATCTACGGGCGATTTGCCCGTACCAATTATTTTAAAATGAAGATAAAGAAAATCACGACGAAACCGGTCGGAACTTGATGGATAATGTTTCTCTGTAGATAACACAAAAAATACTCATTCGTTTCTGCTTAGCAGGTTATAAGAAATTTGAGCTTAATGTTCGGCTTTTCTCGTGATTTTCATTAAAAATCGTTAAAAAACTGTTAAAATTGTTTAAAACGAATGACGTTTTTTATACATATTTCATTCATTTCATTCGGTTACTTAACGATTCTTTTTACGGTGTAACACTGTCCCTCTACTTCCGATCCCTCAGATTTTAGGGTTATGGTGCAATGACAAATGTTACCCCCTCTAGGGGTTGAAACTTGCGGTAAAAGGTAATAAAAACGGATAAAATTGATACATGTTATGGTTAGACCTCCCAAAAATATGTATAAAAAACGTTATTTGTTTCAAACAATTTTAACAATTTTTTAACTATTTTTAACGAAAATGACGTGAAAAACCGAAAATTAAGCTCAAATTTATAACCTTGAGCCAAATAATGGGCAAATGTATTGCAAATTGTCGCACAACGTCTTGTAGTTGTGAAAAACAGATTTATATTGTATTTTATTCTGTAAATATATCAATAACGAATGTCAAAATAAAAACGACTAATTGTTTGAATTTTCTGGATTTTCATGTATAACTGATATATTTTTATTAATTAAAAGGACTGTTACTTTCATTCTTTTTTTTTTCATTATTTAAGAATCCATCCTGACTTTATCATTAGAATAATCTATGAATTATTACTATAATATAAAAAATATTTTCTCATATGTACTCAATGCATTACTTTTACGAATAGGTGTAGAGGGGATAAAAAAAATGGACCAAAAACTTGAGCGGCAAGATCCACATTCTTAATCTTTAATCAGTTATTCAACCAAATCCGTTGCCAAAATGCGGTACTCGGATTTTCCATACTCAACTACCTCTAGCGCCCGCTCTAGGACGGAAATCAGGAAATGTCATGTCACTGTTGTTGATGGCTATCAAAAACCTATAGATATCATAACCTAACACCAAAAACCTTCAGTGGCTTGCGCCAGTCATAGTTAAACCTTTGGCTTAACTAATTAAAGCTTAACTTTAATTATGACTTAAAGTTGTGTCTTTGCACCGGTCAGCTTTAACTTTAATTATGAGTTGCCTTTTTTCCACGATGTTGGGAACAATGAATACAGGGAAATTTAACGAATTTCAGATTTTACGTTGACGATCATGTCGTATTTTTGATGTTCTCTGATGGAAATGATGTCATGTCACTGTTGTTGATGTGTTGATGACTGTCAAACATTATCTTTCAACTTTAACTACGGCTATAGGTGCTTTTCTTTTACATCTGCACTACCTCAGATCATTTAAAAATAAGACGGCTCAGCTCACTTGGAAATCTCGTAGCTCAGATGAGTAAAAGGAACGTGTTTGTGCAGTTAAATGTCATTTCCAGAAATTCTGTAATATGCTATGGTTCTATGATCTGTCGATCCTTTCCATAATATAGTTTTTTACGTTTTTCGTCGCTCACCATACACTATCGACTATCCATACACCATAAAACCGAGAAAACCCGCTGAAATTCAAAGTTACAAAAAATCATATCCTCATTGATTTGACATGATCTGAGACAACTGATCTACCTTTCGAGCTGGTGCAGATGGGCTTAAGGTGGTTCGTCACGTTTTATAAACGGTTTATACATATTTCCAGTAATAGCTACTTTTTATTGATGTTAAATTGTCATGCCTTCTAAGAGGGTGTATTTCATTGAATGTATATGGTTTTTTCGAGGATTATGGGTAACTTTTGTGCTAGATTTCTTGAATTTTATTTCAATAATATTTCAAAATGTAGCGATACTACTTATAACTTTCTAATTTTGTTATTATAATTAGTGACACAATATGGTATGTCTCGACGACGATACATTTTTTTGAAAAACTTGATTTTTCAAAAAGATACTTTGGTTAGTTTTTTAATTCCTTTCTTTTTACGCCATTTTTGACTTAGCTCAATGCAATCGTAGATAATCGATCGAATACAAAAATGTGTTTTTTCTATATCTCTAATAATAAGGGATAGATAGATGAAAAACTATAAAAAAATCGGTTCGGACACGCCTCCCACTGATCCGTCCTACTTATGTCGGCTACACACGTTCCGGCAGGCCTGTCAGTTCAAACTGAACAGTCCGCCTGAAGACCGGTCGCCTGATGGACTGACGACCCTCCACACGTTCAGGCTCAGTGGATCTATTGTCAGTGGTTCAGGCAGGCCTGTCAGTTCGAACTGAACAGTCCGCCTAAAGACCGGTCGCCTCTGATTGGCTGACGACCCTCCACATGTTCAGGCGAATCTGAAATATATCAGTTACTACGTTTCCACGGGCTTTTAAAACGTTTTGAGTTTTGAAATACAGGGTGTCCATTTAGTGTGTAATTCTTCGATAACTCGCAAGGTGTACCTGATAGAAGAAAATATCAAATACAAAAGTATTTGGTTACTTAAGACACATATCCTAAAAATATTTGAAATATACAGTGTGTTGCGGGAAAGTAGGATAGTGATCAACTTGATTTTTTCATATGGAAACATAACTTTTTTTTTTAATTTTTATAGTTTCTATCATCGATCTCTATTTAACCCTAAGATATTTTTGGGATCGGTTGCGACGTTGCCAAGTTATAATTTATTTTCTAATAATTTCCGGATTTGCAAAGTCGCAAGTAATACGTCCGAATTGATATATTCCTTTAGCTTTTCTCAATAATATTATACAACAAGTTACTTGAATATTAAATGAATATTATTTTGGATGTTACCAGCAATGTGCATCTACAGGGTGTTTTTGGCAGAATTTTAAATTACGGCAATTTGATGGTCATTTTAGTTTGTTTTTTAAATGTAACACAATGTACGTTTTATTTTAAATCGAAATATCTACTAATACCCTATCTCGCCTTGTAATATATTTTTCGTGTTTGCGACGTTGCCAAATTATTTTTCCAAATTTTCAAACAAATATCTCCGATTTTTATTAATAGAACACACTCTATATTTTATTTAACATAGAAGTCCTCCCTAGTAATGATCCATAGCGTAAACAAGTTTTAACCGGTGTTCCTAAACTAATAAAACCGTTTCCCTTGCACATACTATCTATTTCGAATACCAGGTCAGTAAAAGGTATAGAAACGCTTAAATATCTTCAAAACTGGCACAGCTGGAACGAGACAATCAATATCTGCAGGTTTTTGAACATTCAGAATTCAAAAATTCTAACAGCAGCATTGCCAGATTTACCACTTTTACGTTACACGTCATAATTTTTGTTATTTTCAAATTTTCAATAGAATCCTCTACTTATCTTTATTGCAATGAATTGCGCATATCGAATTTAGTAAACTCTCACGATTTCAAAATTTTGTTTCTATTAATTACTGAGATCGCTTTTTCAGTAAAAGGTACCGGAACGCTTGAATATTTCCAAAACTGCCACAGCTGGAGCGGTGAAATTCAATACTTAGGGGTTTTTGGACATATAGAATTCAAAAATGCTAACATCGGCGTTGTCACATTTTCCAATTTTACCTTTCACGTCATTACTTTGAATGAAATGCCCTATTTATGAAGTCTAACGTAAAAGTGGTAAATCTGACAACACTGATAAGTTAGCATTATAGAATTTTGCTGTAAAAAACTCTCCGATATTGATGTTTTTCGTTTCAGCGGTGGCAGTTTTGGAAATATTCAAGCGTTCCGGTACTTTTACTGAAAACGCGGTGTTGCCGTATCTCAGTAATCAATAGAAACAAAATTTTGAAATTATGAGATCTTACTAAATTCGACATTGCAATAAAAATAAGTAAAGGATTCTATTTAAAATAGAATAAATTATGACGTGTAACGGAAAAATGGTAAATCTGGCAACGCTGCTGTTAGAATTTTTTAATTCTGCATGTTCGAGAACATGCAGATATAGATTTTCTCATTCCAGCTGTGAAAGTTTTCGAGATATTTAAGCGTTCGTGTACCTTTTACTGACCTGGTATTCGAAATAGGTAGTATGTGCAAGGAAAACGGTTTTATTATTTTAGGAACACCAATTAAAACTTGTTCACGCCGTAAATCATTACTAGGGAGTACTTTTATATTAAATAAAATATACAGTGTGTTCTATTAATAAAAATCATAGATATTTGTTTGAAAATTTGGAAAAATAATGTATAACTTGGCAACGTCGCAAACGCGAAAAAAATTACAAGGCGGACGGATGGACGAACATATTTTTATTCTTCTCCGGCCGCCTGAACAGTCTTAACTGACAGGTCGACCGGAACATACACATTCCGATCATTCCAAATTTATATGCTGCATTTATAGGCCACCAAGCAGTAACAACTGCAAAGAGCTCTTCGAGAAGCTTTCAGTCACTGTGGACGCGCTGCAATCAGATCACCCTCATTCAGAGATAGTCTTTCTGGGTGACTTCAACGTTCACAACTCATACTGGCTGAAACACTCAAACAAAACGGACAACGAGGGACGTCAAGCTGAAGCCTTCGCTATCAGCTGCGGCTTGGAGCAGATAGTCAAAGAACCAACAAGGATTCCCAGCCGCCACGGAGATTTTGCTAGTCTGTTGGACCTATATCTCACAACTGCTCCAACGGTCTACACAGTGAAGGTAACCGCCCCACTGGGATCGTCTGACCACAACACCGTCTCGACGCTATGCAGAATGGATTCTCCAGATCTCTACAATGCAAAGCCTCGTCGGGTCTGGCATTACGGATCAGCCAAGTGGGACGACCTAAGGGAATACTACCAGTCCTTTCCCTGAAACGACGTCTGCTTCAAGTCACGAGACCCATCAGCTTGCGCCCAAGAAATAACAGAGGTATTAATATCCGGCATGGAAGCCTATATTCCTCATGTCGTCAAGCATCCCTCCAAAAATAAGCCATGGTTCAATAAGCGTTGTAGAGATGCAGTTACCTCTAAAAACCAACGTTACAGAGAATGGAGGAAAAATCCAAATGCTGAGAGCCACCGCAGTTTTATCGACGCCAGAAATCACTGTAAACGCGTGATTGACAGCAGCAAGGAGGAACACAACCAAAAAATTAAGAACAAGCTCCTCTCATGTCCTAGTTCGTCCAGAACATTCTGGTCTGTAGCTAAGGCCGTTAGTCAGAACTTTTCCTATTCGTCAATACCACACTTGACCAGAGAGGATAAATCCATCGCTTCTGCTCCTAAAGAAAAAGCAGACATCTTGGGGAAGCTCTTCGCAGCCAATTCAACTGTAGACTTTCAAGGAAGTACTCCGACCACCACCATAAGCGTGAACTCGATAATGGCAGAGGTCAAATTTCAACATCGAGATGTAAAAAGCATCCTCCAAAAACTGAATACCAATAAAGCTACTGGTCCTGACCAAATTCCAGCCATTGTCCTTAAACGCTGTGCCGCTGAGCTTGCACCTATTCTTTGCAAGCTCTTCAAACTTTCGTATCAACGAGGCGTGTTTCCCGCTTCGTGGAAGATTGGCTGCGTACAACCCATCCCTAAGAAAGGCAAAAAAAATGATCCCACCAATTATAGACCTGTGGCTCTTCTCAGCATCATGTCTAAGGTTATGGAGACTGTCATTAACACACAGCTCCTGAAATACCTGGACAACAATAACATCATGAATGATCGCCAGTATGGCTTCCGTAAGCACAGGTCTACAGGTGACCTCCTTGCCTACGTCACTCACTTGTGGAACAGAGCAATAGACAACCATGGCGAATCCCGTGTTGTTGCACTTGATCTATTCAAAGCTTTCGACAGAGTATGGCATGACGGACTTCTGGTCAAGCTTGCTGCTTATGGACTACCACCTGGTCTGCGCCAGTGGCTGAATAGCTTTTTGGAAGACCGATCTCTGTTCGTTGTCGTCGAGGGCTGTTCATCAGACGTATTTTCAATAGACGCCGGTGTTCCTCAGGGATCTGTCCTATCCCCTACACTATTTCTGCTGTACATTAACGAGCTGCTGGAAATAACATCCAATCCAATCTACGGCTTCGCAGATGACAGTACATTAGTGTCGTGCATGGAACCAGGCAAGCCACTATCATCCCAGGAGACGGTACGTCGGCGACAGCAGCATGCCTCACAGATCAACGCAGATATCAAAACAATTGTCGAGTGGGGATTAGCAAATAAAGTACAGTTCAACGTACAAAAAACTCAGGCAACAACACTTACAAAGAAGTCTCATGATGGCTTACCAACCGTGGAAATGGAGGGTCACTCCATAGTTGAATCACCTTCCGTCAAGCTTTTGGGAATCAACATCAACAATAACATGTCCTGGCACGACCACGCCGTCAGTATTGCTAAAACGGCATCCCAGAAGCTTGGAGTTTTGTTCCTATGCAGGAAGTTGTATACACCAGAGCAACTGCTGCTGCTCTACAAGGCACAGATCCGACCATCGCTGGAGTGTTGCTCCCATGTGTGGGGATGCGCTCCGAAGCACTCTCTAAAGCTTCTGGACACTATCCAGAAAAGAGCGATTAGACTAATCGATACGCCTAACCTCACAAAGGACCTCCACAGCCTGCAACATCGAAGGAGGGTGGCTGACCTTTTCCTGTTTTACAGATTCTATCACGGAAGATGTTCGAGTGAGCTCTCTCAGATAATAACACCACAGGCCGTCCGAACCAGGACCACTAGAGAAGCACTGCGAGCTCATCCTTACCAGGTCGAGGTCCTTACTCCCCGAACCAGTCTCCTCCAGCATTCCTTCTTTTGGAGAACTTCGACGCTGTGGAACTAGCTGCCGGGGAATTTGTTTCCCGACGGCTACAACCTGCAGCGTTTCAAATCTAACGTGAACCGATACTTATCCTCTCGCAGCGCTTCTACAGCGCCATAGGCTTTCAGCCTTTGCGGGAGGCCGACCATAAAGAAAAAAAAAACACGCTCACGCGACCGCACGTCAGGCGGACTGTTCAGTTCGAACTGACAGGCCTGCCGGATCGTGTGTAGCCGGCATTAGAGTCAGACAGAGAACTTTAGGCCAGCCGATAACAAGAAATAATCGGCCTTGTTGCCAAACTGTCAAAGAGAAGGATATTCCACGAAATAGTTACGTGTTTATGAGTTATGCGGATATTATTTGATAGGCGATGTTACCATATATACATATAGTAATGTAAGATTGTTTGATTTTTTTCATTGTATTTGAAAACTGGAAAACAGTTATACCTGTACAACTATCCGCGTGCCATCACGCGGTATCTAAGAATAGGTAAAGCAAATGATAGGTATCAAAAGTGAAACATTGTATTGTTCATATATTGTTATTTAATAGAACTACTCCTATAATGCTTTTGAACGAAACATCTCTCGAAGAGAGCGGTTTCTCTCGATTGGATTTCTTGTACGTGACTTCCAAAAAATAATCATTTTATTTATTGTGCATTTAAAAAGTAGTGGCCGAGAGGAGGCTGGTTCTCGGCCCTAGCATTTTCTTAAAAATGAAGTCAAGTTGATTGACTCAGTACTTTCCACACATTACGCTGATACCAGTTTATTATTTTCCCATAGCATGAAGCTTTAGTCTAAGGTCCCTTGCACCCAAATAATTGCCAACCCCCCCCCCCCAAAATTGTCTTATGCCGCTAGGTCTTTCCTTCACGGGTCAATGGACAGCCTATTATCGATACCACAAACTTCTCAGTTTTACAACCCTCACCCCCCGCAACCACCTCACTTTCACCCCCACCCAAAAAACTGGCAGGAACCCCTAAAACATCTAAAAACCGAATTTGAGTTGCTTTCATACTTGTCGCGTTCTTTGATTATTGCTACGCTGCCACTGACAAGATTTTTAACAAACATACGCGTTTTCCATTCTCACCACGGTAACAATATACTGTGTCAAAATTTCATTAGAATCAATTTAATAGTGTCCACGTTACAAAATACAAAACGATTTAGACCAATAGATTCTCGTATAGTATACAGAAAATTCTAAGTCCCTTAGTTTCTGTAATAGGCTAGGCAATGTTCGGATGCACCTAAAAAGGTGATTTGTGTCGCTAGATCTTCCTTCACAGGTTAGTGGACAGCCTATTACGAGTACAAGAATTTTTTTAATTCTTCAACCCCCAACCCCCCAACCACCCCAATTTCACCCCCATCCAAAAAAACGCAGAAAATGATCAGGAACCTCTAAAACGCTTAAAAACGAAGTTTGAGCTGTTTTTATATTTTTAGTTTTTTTATTATTTCTGCGCCGCCACTGGCACGATTTATCAGAACCATACGCGTTTTCCATCTTCGCCATGGTTGTAATGCCGTTTCAAAATTTCATTAAAATCAATTCAACAGTTTCCTCGTTACAACGATCTGACGCAATACTTTCGTATGTTTACATCAAAAAAAAAATCCAAGTCCTTTGCTTTCTGTAATAGGCAAAGGCAATGTTCGGATGGACCTAAAAAAGTTATTTATGTCGCCAGGTCTTCCTTCACAGGTCAGTGGACAGTCTATTATGAAAGCAACAAATTTTTCAATTTTACAACCCCCCACCCCCCAACCACCCCAATTTCACCCCCACCCAAAAAAAAAGTAGAAAATGATCAGGGACCCCTAAACGCCTAAAAACGAAGTTGCAGCAATATTTTTTTTTTTTTGTAGGCGGCGTCAACTGCAATGGTCATTTGCCGCTTCGACCTACGCTAGTATTTTTTTAAATACTATTGTGTTTATCATACTCAAGGTAAGTTCGAATAGGTATTATAGTATTACTTGTTGGCGTTTATATTTTGTAAAACAGACCCGTGTTTTTAAGAAATTGAATAACTTTTCTTATTTCGTCCAGGTTACTGGAGTTCAGAATACTCAGGCTTGGGGGAATTTGTAACCTTTGCATTGCATTCCTGAAAAGTTGGCAATGGCAGATTATATGCTCTACTGAGAGAGACTGTTGGCATTGCTCACAAGTGGGGCTTCTTTGTCTAAGCAATATGTGTGACTTAGTGAGACGAGTATGTCCAATCCTCAGTCTTGTTATTACAACTTGCTCTTTTCTTGTGATACCTTTAACTATTTTGGGGCTCTGAATGGCTGGACATATTCGTCTCAATTGTGTATCACATACTTCCCAGTCATTTTGCCATGACTTGTATATTTCTTTTTTTAGTGAGCTTTTGAGGTCACAGGCTCTAATAGGAATTTTTTTTGTTTTTTGCTAATTACTCCGCCTCCTATGGACCGATTTTCAAAATTATAGGAACATTACCTACTACGACCCCACAGCATACCGCTGCCCAAATTTCATCACAATCCATGCAGCGGTTACTGAGATTACGAGGGTAGAAAAACGCGACAGACAGACAGACAGACCGACAGACAGACAGACCGACAGACAGACAGACAGACAGACAGACCGACGGAAATGAGTGACGTGGATTTTCGTTATGTACACATCATAAAACGCCCAAAAAACGTATTATCTCAAAATCGAAAATTTTCGCGATCACAATACTCCCCTCACCTATCGGTGTGGGAAGTAAAAATTATTTTGTGTGTATGCTATCACCTTTCATATAAAATGACGGCCGAAAACTGGTCTCAGTTCTCCTGCAATAGTAAATAATCAAATGAGATAATACAGCTTAGATGGGAAGCGTCTGATATATTGAAAAAGGATAGAATATTGTCGTTGATTTTAACCACTTCTCGGCCTCCCGGGCCGAGAGAAGGTTTATGTTCATTTTGACGAACCAGTTAACCGGCCATCCCGAATTTTATTATAAAACAATATATTTCCAATTTTATCGATTTAAACTTAATCTTTAATCACCATCCACCAAGCTAACGTACCTAAACATGCATTTAAGCATGAATTCAATGAAAGAATTACTGTTTTCCAGGGACCTTTCCACTGAATAAAAAGCACATATTCAATTGTCCTCATCTTACCTCAAAGTAAATATCACTTCGAATATTTTCTGAATACTGATGCTTCCTTTCACACGTCTGCGCATTACATAGCAAAAATCTCAGTATGCAAGGAACAGAAATATACCTGTGTATATGAGGTTTAGTTGTGCATAATATCTATTATATTTGAATTTTGGTGGAAGTGGCCGACAACTGGTGGCGGCCGGACAATCGGTACGTTTACCCTATATCGATTCAACAAATTATACATGAATTAGTTTTAGAATATTATTGTGGCGTCGCACTAAGGGTTATTTGGCCGATCTAGGCGGACATAATTCAATTTCACAAATCTTAATCCAGAGATGAGCAAATGACATTTTGCAAAAGTTAGATAAATTATGTATACGGAATACGCATAACGCTTCTCCCCTCCCACAGCGTTTGCGATTTCTGCAAGTCTAAACCTGATCACTATTAAATTGTACATACATTTCTCTGTGCAGCAACTGCTCCAGAATTACGTATTTTCAACGTGGCTGAAGTTAGCTTCAGATTCAGATTCGAAAATCGCGAGATTACAGTCGACCAGTTCAGTAGCAAAAGCAAATGAAAAATACCTCCGAATTCCAAATGATCGTAACTAAACTTGTTTGATGTTGATTTACGTATCGTAAATGGATAATAATTGGCCAAAAATATGCATAATAGATTACAGTACAAACTTAGTTATACAAGGTGATTCCGGCCCCATGGAATAGGTTGATAATAGGAAAATTCGTATAAAGTAAACCAAAATTTTTACCACCAACAAACTTTTACAATTTATACGCACTTTGTACAACTACATAGCTGTGACTGCGATTTGCAAAAATTCAGAGGCCTACAGGGTGATTCTGGCCGCCCAAGAGATAGGCACCTAAAACTAAAATGAGTCGTACAAGCCCGAAGGAAATTTGTACCACCAACAAACTTTTACAATTTATACGCACTTTGGAGAACTACATAGCTGTGATACAGATTTGCAAAAATTCAGAGGCCTACAGGGTGACTCTGGCCACCCAAGAGATAGGCACCTGAAACTAAAATAAGTCGTACAAGCCAAAAGGAAATTTGTACCACCAACAAACTTCTACAATTTATAAGCACTTAGGAGAGTTACATAGCTGTGTTATAGATTTGCAAAAATAAAGAG
Organism: Callosobruchus maculatus; assembly: GCA_951848785.1. Lineage (NCBI taxonomy): Eukaryota > Metazoa > Arthropoda > Insecta > Coleoptera > Chrysomelidae > Callosobruchus > Callosobruchus maculatus. The sequence goes on from CATOUR010000139.1 coordinate 9,312,349, forward strand.
GTCCACAGGGACGTGGCTGAAGTTAGCTTCAGATTCAGATTCGAAAATCGCGAGATTACAGTCGACCAGTTCAGTAGCAAAAGCAAATGAAAAATACCTCTGAATTCCAAATGATCGTAAATAAACTTGTTTGATGTTGATTTACGTATAGTAAATGGATAATAATTGGCCAAAAATATGCATAATAGATTACAGTACAAACTTAGTTATACAAGGTGATTCCGGCCCCATGGAATAGGTTGATAATAGGAAAATTCGTATAAAGTAAATCAAAATTTGTACCACCATCAAACTTTTGCAATTTATACGCACTTTGTACAACTACTGCGATTTGCAAAAATTCAGAGGCCTACAGGGTGATTCTGGCCACCCAAGAGATAGGCACCTAAAACTAAAATAAGTCGTACAAGCCAGAAGGAAATTTGTACCACCAACAAACTTTTACAATTTATACGCACTTTGGAGAACTACATAGCTGTGATACAGATTTGCAAAAATTCAGAGGCCTATAGGGTGATTCTGGCCGCCCAAGAGATAGGCACCTGAAAATAAAATAAGTCGTACAAGCGAAACGGAAATTTGTACCACCAACAAACTTACACAATTTATGCGCATCTAGGAGGGTTATACAACCGTGATATATATTTGCAAAAATTCAGAGGCCTACAGGGTGATTCTGGCCGCCCAAGAGATAGGCACCTGAAACTAAGAAAAGTCGTACAAGCCAAACGGAAATTTGTACCACCAACAAACTTCTACAATTTATAGGCACTTAGGAGAGTTAGATAGCTGTGATATACATTTGCAAAAATTCAGAGGACTACAGGGTGATTCTGGCCGCACAAGAGATAGGCACCTGAAACCAAAATAAGTCCTACAAGCGAAACGGAAATTTGTACCACCAACAAACTTCTACAATTTATAGGCACTTAGGAGTGTTAGATAGCTGTGATATAGATTTGCAAAAATTCAGAGGCCTACAGGGTGACTCTGGCCGCCCAAGAGATAGGCACCTGAAATCAAAATAAGTCCTACAAGCGAAACGGAAATTTGTACCACCAACAAACTTCTACAATTTATAGGCACTTAGGAGAGTTATAAAGCTGTGATATAGACTTGCAAAAATTCAGAGGCCTACAGGGTGACTCTGGCCGCCCAAGAGATAGGCACCTGAAACTAAGATAAGTCGTACAAGCCAAACGGAAATCTGTGCCGCCAACAAACTTCTACAATTTATAGGCATTTAGGAGAGTTAGATAGCTGTGATATAGATTTGCGAAAATTCAGAGGCCTACAGGGTGATTCTGGCCGCCCAAGAGATAGGCACCTAAAACTAAAATAAGTCGTACAAGCCAGAAGGAAATTTGTACCACCAACAAACTTTTACAATTTATCCGCACTTTGGAGAACTATATAGCTGTGATACAGATTTGCAAAAATTCAGAGGCCTATAGGGTGATTCTGGCCGCCCAAGAGATAGGCACCTGAAAATAAAATAAGTCGTACAAGCGAAACGAAAATTTGTACCACCAACAAACTTACACAATTTATGCGCATCTAGGAGGGTTATACAACCGTGATATATATTTGCAAAAATTCAGAGGCCTACAGGGTGATTCTGGCCGCCCAAGAGATAGGCACCTGAAACTAAGAAAAGTCGTACAAGCCAAACGGAAATTTGTACCACCAACAAACTTCTACAATTTATAGGCACTTAGGAGAGTTAGATAGCTGTGATATACATTTGCAAAAATTCAGAGGACTACAGGGTGATTCAGGCCGCCCAAGAGATAGGCACCTGAAACCAAAATAAGTCCTACAAGCGAAACGGTAATTTGTACCACCAACAAACTTCTACAATTTATAGGCACTTAGGAGTGTTAGATAGCTGTGATATAGATTTGCAAAAATTCAGAGGCCTACAGGGTGACTCTGGCCGCCCAAGAGATAGGCACCTGAAACTAAGATATGCCGTACAAGCCAAGCGGAAATTTGTACCACCAACAAACTTCTACAGTTTATAGGCATTTAGGAGAGTTAGATAGCTGTGATATAGATTTGTAAAAATTCAGAGGCCTACAGGGTGATTCTGGCCGCCCAAGAGATAGGCACCCGAAACTAAGATAAGTCGCCCATGAGATAGGCACCCGAAACTAAGATAAGTCGCCCAAGAGATAGGCACCCGAAACTAAGATAAGTCGCCCATGAGATAGGCACCCGAAACTAAGATAAGTCGCCCAAGAGATAGGCACCCGAAACTAAGATAAGTCGCCCAAGAGATAGGCACCCGAAACTAAGATAAGTCGTGGGCGGCCAGAATCACCCTGTAGGCCTCTGAATTTTTGCAAATCTATAACACAGCTATGTAACTCTTCTAAGTACCTATAAATTGTGGAAGTTTGTTGGTGGTACAAATTTCCGTTTGGCTTGTACGACTTATCTTAGTTTCAGGTGCCTATCTCTTGGGCGGCCAGAATCACCCTGTAGGCCTCTGAATTTTTGCAAATCTATAACACAGCTATGTAACTCTCCTAAGTGCCTATAAATTGTAGAAGTTTGTTGGTGGTACAAATTTCCGTTTGGCTTGTACGACTTATCTTAGTTTCAGGTGCCTATCTCTTGGGCAGTCAGAATCACCCTGTAGGCCTCTGAATTTTTGCAAATCTATAACACAGCTATGTAACTCTTCTAAGTACCTATAAATTGTAGAAGTTTGTTGGTGGTACAAATTTCCGTTTGGCTTGTACGACTTATCTTAGTTTCAGGTGCCTATCTCTTGGGCGGCCAGAATCACCCTGTAGGCCTCTGAATTTTTGCAAATCTATAAACACAGCTATGTAGCTCTCCTAAGTGCTTACAAAATTGTAGAAGTTTGTTGGTGGTACAAATTTCCGTTTGGCTTGTACGACTTATCTTAGTTTCAGGTGCCTATCTCTTGGGCGGCCAGAATCACCCTGTAGGCCTCTGAATTTTTGCAAATCTATAACACAGCTAAGTAACTCTCCTAAGTGCCTATTAATTGTAGAAGTTTGTTGGTGGTACAAATTTCCGTTTGGCTTGTACGACTTATCTTAGTTTCAGGTGCCTATCTCTTGGGCGGCCAGAATCATCCTGTAGGCCTCTGAATTTTTGCAAATCTATAACACAGCTATGTAACTCTTCTAAGTACATACCTATAAATTGTAGAAGTTTGTTGGTGGTACAAATTTCCGTTTGGCTTGTACGGCATATCTTAGTTTCAGGTGCCTATCTCTTGGGCGACCAGAGTCACCCTGTAGGCCTCTGAATTTTTAAAAATCTATATCACAGCCATCTAACTCTCCTAAGTGCCTATAAATTGTGGAAGTTTGTTGGTGATACAAATTTCCGTTTGGCTTGTACGACTTATCTTAGTTTCAGGTGCCTATCTCTTGGGCGGCCAGAATCACCCTGTAGGCCTCTGAATTTTTGCACATCTATATCACAGCTATCTAACTCTCCTAAATGAGAGTAAGACAGAAGGAATTCTGCCGGTATAGAGCAACCCTCGTCTCCTAAATGCCTATAAATTGTAGAAGTTTGTTGGTGGTACAAATTTCCGTTTGGCTTCTACGGCATATCTTAGTCTCAGGTGCCTATCTCTTGGGCGGCCAGAATCACCCTGTAGGCCTCTGAATTTTTGCAAATCTATACCACAGCTATCTAACTCTCCTAAATGCCTGTAAATTGTAGAAGTTTGTTGGTGGTACAAATTTCCGTTTGGCTTGTACGGCATATCTTAGTTTCAGGTGCCTATCTCTTGGGCGGCCAGAGTCACCCTGTAGGCCTCTGAATTTTTGCAAATCTATATAACAGCTATCTAACACTCCTAAGTGCCTATAAATTGTAGAAGTTTGTTGGTGGTACAAATTTCCGTTTCGCTTGTAGGACTTATTTTGGTTTCAGGTGCCTATCTCTTGTGCGGCCAGAATCACCCTGTAGTCCTCTGAATTTTTGCAAACGTATATCACAGCTATCTAACTCTCCTAAGTGCCTATAAATTGTAGAAGTTTGTTGGTGGTACAAATTTCCGTTTGGCTTGTACGACTTTTCTTAGTTTCAGGTGCCTATCTCTTGGGCGGCCAGAATCACCCTGTAGGCCTCTGAATTTTTGCAAATATATATCACGGTGGTATAACCTTCCTAGATGCGCATAAATTGTGTAAGTTTGTTGGTGGTACAAATTTCCGTTTCGGTTGTACGACTTATTTTATTTTCAGGTGCCTATCTCTTGGGCGGCCAGAATCACCCTATAGGCCTCTGAATTTTTGCAAATCTGTATCACAGCTATGTAGTTCTCCAAAGTGCGTATAAATTGTAAAAGTTTGTTGGTGATACAAATTTCCTTCTGGCTTGTACGACTTATTTTAGTTTTAGGTGCCTATCTCTTGGGCGGCCAGAATCACCCTGTAGGCCTCTGAATTTTTGCAAATCGCAGTAGTTGTACAAAGTGCGTATAAATTGTAAAAGTTTGATGGTGGTACAAATTTTGATTTACTTTATACGAATTTTCCTATTATCAACCTATTCCATGGGGCCGGAATCACCTTGTATAACTAAGTTTGTACTGTAATCTATTATGCATATTTTTGGCCAATTATTATCCATTTACTATACGTAAATCAACATCAAACAAGTTTAGTTACGATCATTTGGAATTCAGAGCTATTTTTCATTTGCTTTTGCTACTGAACTGGTCGACTGTAATCTCGCGATTTTCGAATCTGAATCTGAAGCTAACTTCAGCCACGTTATTTTCAAGTATTGTAGCCCTTCGGGATTATATTGTTTATTACTTTATTATGGAGTCGTGTCAGGCAGGTATGTATTTATGTATTCACTATAACTAATTTGCAGTTTTACACCTATTATTTAGGTATAATAAGTGAGGTTAGGTTACATTTACGTGATAATTTCGTAAACTCGAACCATTTAGTTGTACTTCAGGGTGAATCCGGATGCCCATTTCTTGAAGGATATTTAGCTAAGGGTTTCTTGTACCAGGATATATAAAAAACGATTCCACCTTCAACTGCTTTCAGAAATTACGATTAAATAAATCCAACAAGTACGACAAAATATTTTTGTAGGCATTTTTTGAATTTAATTACTTATACAGGGTGAGTTTTTAGTACCGGCTCGGTCGATAACTCCACTACTGTAGAAGATAGCGAAAAAAATTGTATATAAAAATTGTAGCCACGGATATGCTCCTTGCTCAGAAAATATTTTGATTTATACGGGGTGATCCATAACTACGTGGTGATGCAAACATGCATTTTTTTAAATGAGACACCCTATATATTATTCCATATTCAAATTCTACTAATGATTTCCGTTCTTTCAATATAGGGGATTGTTACATTATACAGGGTGTTTCAAAAGTTATGACCATTTTTGTATCCAAATCACGGTCAATTGGACGTATTGTATATCAAAAAGTAATTAATCAAAAATTATTTTTTTTACATGAGAATATTAGAAATATCCTCTAGTTTTAAAATACGTTATAAAAAAATCCCGTGACGCATATTCGTATACAGGGTGATGTAGAATGCAAAATCTAGATTTTCTCTCTTTTTTTTAAATGTAACCCCCAATATTTTATTAAACCAAAGAATTGCTTTTAATATGCTCTTTCATCTTTGTATAGCACTTATTATGGCTGCATTCATTAGTTTGTGAGATATTTCGATTTTTCTACAAATTTTAAATATACCTCCTATTTGTTTAATAAAATTTATTTATTTTGACAAAATACTACCAAATTTTGTTTTTGCTTAACTAACAACTAAAATGTAAGACGATAATAATACTTGATCAAGTCAAAACACTGAACTAACGAGATAATATAGGTCAAGTGTGCTGAGGAAACGATTTTATAGACGTCATGCATAATTATCAAGCAGATGTATCAGGTAGGCTATGAAATATGAAACGACACAGTCCAAATAAAACGATTCTTCAATCTTTCAAACGCATTAGTTTTAGAGTGCCTCCGTTCTGGATATTGCTATTCATAGTTGATATATTCTAGAGGCAAGTAGACAATTTCTCAAAGATTCTCCTAAATACCCTCAATGGAAAAATTAATTTTCAAAGCTAGTTTTTCACACAGTACGGAATTATTGAGTAGGTTATGAAAACTGTCAATTTTTCAAAGCCTACCTGATAAAACTACTTGATAATTATGCATCACGCCTACAAAATTGTTTCCTCAGCATACTTGACTTTATTATCTCGATGATTTAGGGTTTTGACTTCATCAAATACTATCAAAACGTTATAATTTAGTTGTTCGTTAAATAAAAAACAAATCAGATATTACTTTCTCAAAACAAATAAATTTCAGTACAAAAATAGAGGCTATATTTTAAAAAATATCGAAAAATCGAAATATCTCGGAAACTGATGGACGTAGGTACAACAAGTGCTATACAAAGATGAAAGAGCATACTAAAGGCAATTCTTTGGGATAATAAAATATTGGGGGTTACATTTGAAAAAAAAGAGAAAATTTGGATTTTGCATTCTACATCACCCTGTATACGAATATGCGTCTCGGGCTTCTTTTATAGCCGATTTTAAAACTAGATGATATTTTTAATCTTCTCATGTGAAAGAAATAATTTTTGATTCATTACTTTTTGACATACAGTACGTTCATTTGTCCGCGATTTGGATATAGAAATGGTCATAACTTTTGAAACACCCTGTATAATGTAACAATGCCCTATATTGGAAGAACGGAAATCACTAGTAGAATCTGAATGTGGAATAATATATAGGGTGTCTCATTTAAAAAAATGCATGTTTGCATCACCACGTAGTTATGGATCACCCTGTATAAATCTAAATATTTTCTGAGCAAGGAGCATATCCGTGGCTACAACTTTTATATACAACTTTTTTCGCTACCTTCTATAGTAGTGGAGTTATCGACCGAGCCGGTACTAAAAACTCACCCTGTATATGTTGTTACCAGCAGAATCCAACAAGAAGGTCGTGGATAATGAATCTTCAGACAATGATTTAACTACGGAGATGTCTTCAGATGAGGAGCAGTCTTCCTAGATGTTTTTAAGGCACATTTGAATATGTATATAATGATAGGTGTATCATCTAATTTCGGAATAAACCGTGAATAAAATCAAGTCATACCATTTGCGTCTTAAGAATGTTTTGATTAGTTTAAATGTCACAACCTGAAACTATAACACATTATAAATATATATAATAGCACAAATAATTTTGTCCGGCTAGATCGACTAAATAGCCCTCTGTGCGTCGGCACACGTATGGCGCGGAGCGGCACAAGCAGCGAAAGCGTACGCGTTTAGGTGAAGCCTGTAAAAGTGCGGCCCGCCCGTATGTAACCGTGGTGGTTACAAAGCTGCCGCCGCGGACCCTCTTTTTTGTGTGTAGAGGTAGTGCTGTATACCACAGAGATACTTCGATTTTTTGCTTGCAATTTGCAAAACCTGAGACATATACATATACATTGTCTTCGATTCTTCTCCAGAATATTTTTGTAGTTTTCTGGAGACTACTTGTGTGTTATAGTTCTATCAAAGTACGTAATGATTTCATGCCAATTTACCGATAGGTGACTGTTGTAATCCTGAACATTTTCGATTTCGTGATAATATATTTCTTGGACGACTCATACTGTTTAAAAATCTGCATCGCGGAAAATTATGTCAGTAATTTTTGTTGGTCTGCCTACCTGTTGGTATCTTCTAGCTGGGTGATCTCAGTAACCACTATACCTAACTATTTTTATAAAATTTGGGAAACGATATGGTATGGCAATGTAATAGGTATAAAGCTGTAATGATTGTACTGGGATTTAGATATTGCACCTTGACCAGCTCATTTTTTTTTGAATCTGAAAATTGATGAGATATCCTGTGTTTTCAATATTTAAGAGGGTTTATAATTTACGAAAATATCAAAATTATGACATTTTATAACCTCAAAACTTTCAAATTTATCAGTTATACAAATTATCAAAAATTAAAAATATGTGTTACAACTGGCCAGTTGATCTCAGATCAGAGCCAATAACATAATTAAAAAAAAGAATATGCATCTAGGAAGTATAGAGCACTGATGTAGATGGTATAGAGTCAATATTATACATTATACGTGATATAATTTTGAACAATCTGGGAAAGCAGCTCTTGATAAATTACATTTTATTTCTGTTATGGTTAGTATGGATCCGGGAATTACCAGCAGTTTTGGTGACAGTATCTACCAAAACAACGATAATCCCAATGAGCCGACAACTACTGACGTCCTCAACAGTATGGGTTCCACAAGTGACGATATGGAAACCAGCGAGACTAACTTATCACAGGACCATTTTGAACAAATAATGGAAATGGAGGTTGATAAGAACTTCAAACGAATCGGACTTGTTGCATGGTCGCGCGTCTCAGAATCGTGAATAGTGACCATGTACTGACGGAATACAATTTACTTTTAGATCATTATAAAAAAGGTACAATGGGCAGGATGGATCTGATCAAGGAGACCAGATTGCAACGTCTGACCAAATTGCATTTTCATTGAGACAGATGCGACAGAAATGTAATAATACAACCTGAGCAGGCACGTATTTAGAGGGGTGGTTCAGGGGGTCCGAACCCCCCCCCAAAACGTTATATAATCTAAAAAACGGAATCCTTTTGCACCCCCCCCCCCCCGGACGAGAGCAAATCTAAGGTGGCAACTCTAATCTGGACCCCCCAAAAGGTCAAGCAAATGACACCCTTATCGTTTCACGGAAGAGTTCACAATAGTTTTACCAAAAATGTTTTTATTATAGATTGGAGAGACTTAGTCAATATTTTGCGACAATTATTCCATCTACAGTGTGCATATTAATTTGGACACTAGTAAAATAAATCAACAAATCTTACAATTTATTATCATTATTTCAAAATGAAATATAAATTAATAATTATTGGGGACACTGATTTCTCTAATTTTTTCAATAATTTTTAGTTGATCATTCAATTTGACCTGCCATGCATCATTTTGTAGGTGCATTCCGTATGAATATTTCTTCTGTGAATGATTTCTATCTCCACAGATTACAATTCTACGATGTGTGCTATACAATTAAGTAAATATTATACTGTAATAATGACATAATAACAAGGTTACAGCATATTCCTCATCATCTAGATGTCTTCAAAATTTTTGAGTTCATATAGTTATGAAGTAACACTATAAACGTTATATGTATGACATATACCGTTGGGAGTATTGAATAAGTTTCTGAAATGCGATTTCAGCTTTCAAAACGTTTAGATGTTTTCCTGAATATTCTCAGGTGACTGTTAAGATCTTTCATTTGTTTTTATATTTGTTCATATTCAAGCGCTGAAAGCTTGAATTTTTTGGCACCTCAGTTGTTGTTAATTTTTATGTGTCCTTACTTTACGAAATGTTGTTTTAACTTTTGTTACATTTTGATATATATCATCATGAATATTGAAGGGTTGTTTTACTTTCTTTCAGGAATATAAATGTGCGACTGAAATTAATAAACCTGATTCTTTCATTATGTTTTTTGTAGTTTTCTTTAGAAGAAGCATAAGTTTTGTATTACCGGTCCACCTAAACCGAAAATTCTGAACGCGTTGTGAAGTGTCATTTTTTCTCGAGTCACCAAAAGTTGTAGTGCCCGATGCATTTTTCTAAATGCCACATGCATCACAAACGAGATCGAGCATAACGACGGCCAAAACGAATTTTGCGAACCGTATCGCAAATATCTTTTTACTCGATTAAACTCTGAAGAAAAAAAAATAAATGAATAAAATGTAGGTAGGTATATCATTCAATTCCCAGATTGTATGTAGCATTATTATTATCTTGCATTTCTTATCTTTTCTCGCATACTTGCGGTAGTAGCAAGTATTGACGAGCTGTGCCAAGTCAACACCTGACCTATTATTATTCTGAATTCAGGAAGGACCGTACAATGCTGGAGATCCTGAGGATTACAGATTTTTGGAAGGTTTTATGTAACTTTTCATCCAGGTCCAATTATTGCAGGTGTGGTGTAAATGTATTTGGAGTAAGGCCTGAGACCGACATAATGAGGGGGACAATGACATCTTTGTTTTGTTTCCATAGTCGTTTTATTTCTATGGCGAGATCGGTGTATTTAGATATCTTCCCAGCGTTGGTGTTTTGGATGTTCATATCATTGGGAATCGCAATATCTATTAAGTAGGTCACTTTGTCTTTGACTGAAAAACTATATCTGGCCTATTTGCTGGGATGCTTTTGTCTGTACGTATTTCAATTATTATTATATACGAAAACAAAAAAGTGCAGCCCGGGCTCCGACACACCGAGCTGCTGTTCCATTACCCAGTGACTACTCCTCACACCGTGAGGTGAGCAATAACTGGGTCCGCGAATCGTGCGCCCTAAGTAGACGAAGGGACCCAAGGATGACTGCCTTCTGCATTCTGGCGGCTAAGATGTGCGCCGCCGCACGGCACACCGGTATTTTGCGCAGTGCAGAGAGCATCGTATTCTTCATTCCACCTAGGGATCCAACGACCATAACCAGCAGACTTACAGTGTAGTCTGGCCAGAGCCTGCGAAGTTGTCCGAGCAACCAATTATTATAGGTAAAACAAAAAAGTGCAGGCCGGGCTCCGACACACCGAGCTGCTGTTCCATTACCCAATGACTACTCCTCACATCGTGAGGTGAGCCATCACTGGGTCCGCGAATCGTGCGCCCTAAGTAGACGAAGGGACCCAAGGATGACTGCTTTCTGCATTCTGGTGGCTAAGATGTGCGCCGCCGCACGGCACACCGGTATTTTGGGCAGTGCAGAGAGCAGCGTATTCCTCATTCCACCTAGGGATCCAATGACCATAACCAGCAGACTTACAGTGTAGTTTGACCAGAGCCTGCGAAGTTGTCCAAGCAACTCCTGATATTTGGTCCGCTTTTCCTCCTCCTTAGAGACGATGTTCACGTCGGCAGGCGCCGAAAACTCAATAACGAACATCGTCTTCTGTTGGTGGTCGAGAAGGACTATGTCGGGCTTGTTTGCCTGTACAAGCTCGAGCGTGGGGAACGAGTAGTTCCAGTAAATCCGGCATCTCTCGTTCTCCACAACGGACTCTATCTCCCCTGGAGCGTATGGCAGTATCGGTGTCTCATCGATACCGTATGAGTGCCTCAAATGATAGTAGCGCACTCGTAGAGCCGCGTTGTGCTGATGGACGTAAGCCGTCCCAGCGTCCCCACGCCGACAAGAGATGGATCAGCGTCTCTGGCGCCTGTCGGCAAGCTCTACAAAGGGTGTCGGGTACGTCTACACCCATAACCATTTTACGGTACACCAAGGTGTTGAAGACACCGTCCTGGCAAGCCATTATGAACCCCTCAGTCTCCGACTTCTACCCACTAGACCTTAGGAAAGCGAAGGTCAACTGCTCAGACAAGCCATGCTCTTCTAGATATTTGTAGAAGATTCCATGCATTGGCTTATCTTTATGAAGTCTTAAGAGGAAGTAGACTTTGGCAGTTTTCATGTGGGATTTTAATTCTGCGGGACCAAGTTCCGTAATGGACTGCTGACACCTCTGCTTGAAGTCGAGTGTGAGGCTGAGTTCCTCGGCTGCTCGTTTTGCTGCGCTAAAAAGGAAGGCTCCTTTACCCGCATGCTCGTACTCTCGCACAAAGCGGATCAGGGGATCGGTGCTGTTCGTTACATAGCAGGCAGTGGCCAATACTACCCTGTTGTGCAGACGCTCCAAACTCAATAGTGCACGCCCTCCCAGGTGTCGCGGGAGGTATATTCGCGGGACAGAGGACTTATGATGCAGACTTCTCTCCATATTCATCCTTTTGCGGGTCTTCGTGTCGATATCCTCCAGCTCGTTCACTTTCCAGTGTATAGCACCAAAGGTGTATAATAACAATGGGACCGCAAGCATGTTTGTGGCTGCGACTTTGTTCTTGCCGGACAGTTCTGATGACCAGATCTGCCGGAGTCGAGAGTCGAGATTTGTTTTCGATCGTTCCATATTGCGTAACGCGAAAACTATTGGACTGATTTGAATGAAATTTTGACATGTTATTACCGCCGCGGTGTAGATGAAAATCGTGTCAGTGGCGGCGCAGCAATAATAAAAAAAACTAAAAATATAAAATAGTTCAAACTTCGTTTTTAGACGGTTTGGAGGATGCTGATTGTTTCAGCATCGTCCAGTTGAAGCATGCAGAAAAAAAACTGTGGTGTCCTAGTTCCTAAGGAGGAAGACGCAAGAAACTATTTACGAGAGTTTTTGTGTTGGATATTTTTTGCAGGCAGTTGATTGATGATTTGGTTGCAAGAGGATTTTAGACTACAGCTTTATGCAATGGGAAAATAATAAAATGGTATCGCCATTGTGTGGGAAGTACTGAGTCATTGGGCAAAAATTCGCCTCGTGTCGGAGCGCATATGAAGACATTTATTAATATATTAAAAAAACAAAGAAGTGCAGCCCGGGCTTCGACACACCGAGCTGCTGTTCCATTGCCCAGTGACTACTCCTCACACAGTGAGGGGTGAGGTGAGCAATGACTGGGTCTGCGTACGGACCCAAGCAGGATGACTGCCTTCTGCATTCTGGCAGCTAAGATGTCCGCCTCCGCACGGGACACCGGTATATTGCGCAGTGCAGAGAGCAGCGTATTTCTCATTCCACACAGGGAAGTTATCCGAGCAACTCCTGATATTTGGTCCGCTTTTCATCCTCCTTAGAGACGATGTTCACCTCGGCAGGCGCCGAAAACTCTATACCGAACATCGTCTTCTGTCGGTGGTCGAGAAGGACTACGTCGGACTTGCTTGCCTATACAATTTCGAGCGTGGAGCACAAGTAGTTCCAGTAAATCTGGCATCTCTCGTTTTCCACAACGGACTCCATGTCCCCGGAGCGTATGGCAGCACCGGTGTCTCATCGATACCGTATGAGTACCATAAACGGTAATAGAGCACTCGCCGCATTGTGCCGATCGATGGACGTAAGCCGTCCCAGCGTATGCCTTACACGCCGATATAGATGCATAAGTGTCTCTGGCGCCTGTCGGTAAACTCTACAACAAGTGTCATTACATTTAAGTTACATTTAAAAAAACATTTAAAAAAACAAAGTAAAATGACCTTCAAATTGCCGTAATTTAAAATTCTGCCAAAAAGACCCTGTAGATACAAATTGCTGGTAGCATCCAAAATAATATCCATTTAATATTCAAGTAACTCGCTATATAATATTATTGAGAAAAGTGAAAGGAATATATCAATTTGGACGTATTACTTGCGACCTTGCAAATCCGAAAATTAATAGGAAATAAATTATAACCTGGCAACGTCACAACCGATCCCAAAAATATTTTAGGATTGAATAGATCAATAATGGAAACTAGAAAAATTTAAGAAAAAGTTATAGTGCCATATAAAAAAAAATCAAGTTGATCTCTATCGTACTTTCCCGCAACACCCTGTATATTTCAAAATACTTTTAGAGTATGCGTCTTAAGTAACCAAATAACTTTTGTATTTGACGTTTTCTTCTATCAGGTATACCTTTCGAGATATCGAAGAACTACACACTAACTGGACACCCTGTATACGAACATAGTAAAAAACAAACTGAAGGAAATATAAAGGTTGTGTTACATGAAAACACAGTATTTTTTATGGTTTGTAAGTCATGAGATATATTTCGAGATGTTGTAAACCGATTTGACATAACGATATGTTTGTTCTATATAATAAAGATTATCAGTTTTTTTGAGCGGCATGTCTGGAAGTGTGATTCAGTGGCCTGATAATGTAGAAAGACGTATAATTTTACACATTTAACATTTCAATCAAACCATCAAATCAAATAAAAAAAGTCAACCACAGATCATGTTATCAAACAGCAATATTATGGTTTGACATAACAATAGAGCGTTTTAACAAAGGACGGTTCCAAACCATTTGAAACCGTATCTGACTGGACATGCGCTGTCAAGCAATCTCCACAAGTTCCAAACTATCAGAAAATTGATGACAGAACGTAACTATAATCGCCCGGGTGTTGATAGTTTGATTGATGACCTAATAGAATGTTGCCAATAATTATGTTCAATAAAAGTCTTTAGATTTCTGAGTAAATCGCAAATTTTTTAAATTGTCTGAGATATTTGCCTTATATCAATGTTTTTGCATCAATTTTTACAAAGCTGTAATTTTTATTAAACAGCTTTTAGTGTTTCTGAATAATTCAGCAACAAATCAATCCAAAAACATTGTTAAAAGGTAAATATTTAGATAATTAAAAAAATAGTTATTTACTCGAAAATCGTAAAACTTTTATTAAATATATGTATATTCTGATAGGTCATGAGTCAAACTATAAGCAGCCGGGCGATTTCACACTATTCATGTGATATCCTGTATATACTAAACGTTGTTAATCAAGATCTGAAGAATTATTGATCTACTTGCAAATTAAACATTAACCTTTATTTAGTTTGCCAGACATGCAGATCGTCTATAATAGCCCAGATGTTAAAAAATCACTACGAAAATACATTCATCGAATTGTCAAAAAGTAAAATGAGATCTTTTTGAAAATTCCATAAACTTCAAATTACAATATAATTACAGATATTTGTTACATAAGAAAATACATACGGATACTCAGAACTCATGGCACTTATGCTGGTTTAGCATAAAATATTGCTGCTTCGCCTCTGTGGTACTGTGTTGTTAGATCTGAATGAAACATTACGACAGTCGACAGTTATGCTTTACGTCTGGTCTTGTCACTTAAATGTGTGTAGTTTGAGCCACTCTAATTACCTGTCTCATTATAGGTTGACAAATAATAATACAATGTAATACAAAATAAGTAAAGCAATTTGACCTATCACATTGAATTGAATAGATCCGTTCTTGTGAATCATTTGTATTTGCGCCTATTTTCAACCAAGCCACCATTTCCTTCGATCAAACGAAACTGGTGATGCTGCCCATTAATACGATATCCTATAGATATTTGCTTCGCAGGAAAGCTAGATTCGCTGCTATTGGTTGCACTATCAGATGAGGTGGAGTTAGGCATCCTCGAGTAGTGGCTTAGATCACTGATTATACCGCATGTTCTACTGTTTGCGATCGGTGCGGAGATTTGCTTCTCATTTGCCTTTGAACTAGCATCATTTGTAGCGATTTCATTACTAATAGTTGTACCATTGGGTTCTACCTGCGCGATGTCAGGTATCGTGATCGGTTTTTGCAGCTCTAATGGAATTCTGGGATCGACAAGTGGTTTGTTATAATTGTTGGATCGTATAATCGATAACCTGCGTTCTCTATGATCAGCTCCATTCTTGCGTAGATGACGAGCTTGTTTGATTTTATGCTCAGCTATTGGTCCTCGGTCTACTAACATTTCACCTCCTGGACCAGTGTGGTTATCATGTATTTTTATATTTTCATCATCTTCAGATTTATCTTGCACATCCTCATCTTCCTCCTCTATAACGCTGTTCTGTATCCATTCTCTAATCCTGTCTTTCTTAGCGACCCTATCTACAGTTGTTTCGAGACCATATTGCGTGAGCGAAAATAAAAGCTTGTTTTTTTCTTCTGGACTGCTGTGGAAGCTGTATATAGAGGGACATAGACCTTCATCATCTTTCAGCGTGTCATTTGTCTTTTCCATTCCTTTAGACATCCATCTATCGTCCAGATACCGTTGGAGTTCCGCCAGTGTAGTTGGCCTCTTTTCCTGCTTAGGCTCGAGATATTTTTTGAACACACGTTGTGCTTTTGACGAAATTAACTTGAAAAGTTTTGGCTGTCTTTTGAGTGGTATGTTTGATGTTTGCCATGATAAGTATCTGACAAATCTTGGGTCATCTAAAGCTGCTTTCTGCCATGGCAGACATCCAGTTAGACAAACGAAGAGCACGATGCCAAATTGCCAGATATCATGAGATGTGTTTGCCCTGAAAGTAAAAAGAACATAAAAATATTAATTTAAAAATTGGTAGGCAGTATATGCTGTTAGACTGGCAGAATGCATAAGCTGGGGCATCAATAAAAGTACTGATATAAGGTATCAGGTATGGCATGTGGGTCTACTCTATAAAACTAATCAAAACTGCTTCTTATTTTGGCTACTAAAACTTCTTAAATTTTTCCTCGAGAGAAGAAAATTTTTAATAAAAGTTACACGGCCGGCGAGTCCTGATCTTTTTCAGAGTTCAGTCCTTGGGTCATTATTTCATTCACTTCACATCAATGACGTCCCTTGATCATGAAACTGTGAAGTCTACGTACTGACGGCACTGCTCTTGTATCCCACTAGTGGTGGCACTTAAAATTATCAATTCTAAGTCGTAGGCAGTCCTTTTTATGAAAAAACATCACGGTACCCCGCGGAGGTCTCGTATGAGCTCATATACCATGGTTAAATTCTGTCAAGTATGTCAGTGATATTCTTGACAAAGGGATCACATGGCATTAAAAACCGAATTCCAAATTACGTTTCGGCAACTGTACCCACTGTTGTGCAGATATTCAAAATTAAGTTTGGTCAACAACAATCAACATTCGGCTTTATAAAATGGTAATACTCCGCTATACCAGCCCCAAGCCTGGGGCTTCATCAAGCAAGAGATGAGGAGGGAGGAGGGATCGAGGAGTAACACCTCGCAAAAAAACTAGGGTTCATCTGGCCCAGATAATAGCACCCTGTGAGGGCCCCGCTCCATGGTACGGAGAAGGTCAACGGCTGAAGGAGAGGAAAAGATTCAAGTGCAATGGTCCAGAAGGCGGACGAACTGAAAATTATGGAGATCGGCCTCATGAGTCCTGAAAGACAGTTGATCTAATGGAAGAAAACCTTGATTAAAAATCACCTGGTCCTCCAGGTTGGGGGTTGAATCGACGGGCCAGCACCACGTCATTAGGAAAAATACGAACATTCAAGGAATAAGGACCAAGAAAGCAGAAGTGTTCAAAGAAATAGGAAAATTCTAAATCGATATTTGTGTGATCACAGAGACCAAAAAGAAAGGATCTGGAACAGATAATGTAGGGGACTACATACGCTTTTATAGCGGTGTCGATAAATCTATGAGACCAAAGACAGGAGTCTCGATAATCCTCCGCAGAAGGTACAAAGGTAACATCATTGGTTGGGAGTGTATTGATGAAAGAATTATAACAACGGAACTTAGAATAAATGGACATGAAATTGTAATCGTGCGCGTATACGCACCAAATGATAATGCTACAAAATAAATTAAAGACGAATTCTATGAAAAGTTATCGACAGTGTTGAAACAAATGGAGAATAAAGAAATATGCATTGGGTGATTTGAACGCAAGAACAGGGATATAAATTGATAGTCCAGTAATGGGAAGATATGGGGAAGAAGTGAAGAATGATAAAATTACGAACGGCTTCTTTCCTCATAAGGGTATCCATATGTTCACTTATATACAGCTAACACAAAACATTCGTACCGTCATCGACTATTACATACAGAAGCAAGACCCTAAACTCCAAACTACAGATGTGAGGATATGTCGTGGGCCAGAATGTGAATCGGACCACCACCTGTTAGGAATAAAAGTACAGGTTAGATACAGAAAATAGAACATTCAACACCATAATCTAGAAAACAAAAATGAAAACCAAGAAATCCACAAATATTTCAATTTAGATATCCTGAACCACGGATCTGTACAGTTCTTACACAAACTTCGCATATCAACAAAAATACAAGAAGCGAATAATATGGAAGAATTAAATAGCGAAGATTTATATACAATAATTAAAACGTGCATACAGGAGTCAGCAATGGAAGCGATAGGATACCAGGCAAAGACTACAAAAAATAATATGGAGTGGTGGGACAAGATCATTGAAGTAAAAGTCCTGGAGAAGAAGAAACTCTACCAAAAATGGTTTCAGACAAATGATACAGAAGATCACAGAGTATACGCACAGTAAATTAGAGAAGTTAAAAGGGACGTATCTAGACTGAAAAATAGATCATGGGAAAGGCAATGTGAAGAAATAGAAAGATGGGCAGTGGAACAAGGGTGTTAGAAGCGTGGAAGACCATAAAAAATTGAGGAAAAACAATAAAGAAAGCAGGATCTTACATCTTTTGACAGACGATAGAGACGATTCGCTATTGAGAAGAAGAAAGTGGAAAGTGACAATGAAGACAGCATAATACCAATAACATTGAGCGAGCTGAAGATAGCACTACAAAGAATGAAAAATAAGAAGTCACCCGGACCAGGAAACATTACTATGGAACTGTTGAAGCATGCCCCAGATCATCTGATAGAGATGATAGTTTGCCTTTTCAATAAATGTTTAATAGAAGATAGAAGGCCAGAATCTACCAGAGGAATGGAATTTGGCTTATATCAGTTCCATTCACAAGAAAGGAAATAAGAAACTCTGTAAGAATTACAGAGGAATAACTGTAACCAGTTCCATGGGAAGGTTGTACGGTAAGATACTTAAGGAAAGAATGGAATATCAAATTTCCGAAATGGAGGAACAATGTGGATATCGCGCTGAAAGGTCCTGTATGGATAATATCTTTGTCTTGAGGCAGGTGATTGAAAAAAGATCTGCAAGAAATTTGGAAACACAGCTCTTGTTCATCGATTTAGAGAAGGCCTACGATAATGTTCTCTTGAATAAGTTGATGGACACAATTGGACGCAGTTGGTATCAGTAAAATATATGTAAAGGCAATAAATAATATCTACGAGCCGACAAAGGGGATGGTGAAACTGGGTAAATATCTATCTGACCCTTTTCCAATAACAAAGGGTTTGAGACCGGGATGCTGCTTGTCCCCAACCTTATTCAAAATCTACGTCCAAGAAGCAATGATGACTTGGATGAAGGAATGCTCAGGCATGGGAATAGAAGTATGCGACAACTGTCTTTTTACACTACTATTTGCGGACGACCAAGTTGTTATAGCCAACGACGATACATGTATAGAAAAATCGAAGAGTTCCAAAAATGGGGCCTAACGATAAATTTGGGAAAAACAGAATACCTGAGGGTTGGAGGACAGGAACAAGACGATACAATTACCACGAGGGTAAATAAGAAGCACCCAAGAATTTAAATACCTGGGTAGCATTATATCAGCCAGGAGCAATTCTGCTAAAGACATACAGCATCGAATAGCGCAAGGACCTACCTACCCACGTTTTGAATCCAATACTATGGTCAGCCAAAATAAAAATGAAGACAAAGTTAATGATATACAAAGCTATACTGGAGCCGGTCTTGACATACGGAGCTGAAAGTTGGCAACTCACAAATAAGCAAAGAAAACAAATAGAAGTTGTGGAGATGGACTATTTAAGAAGATCCTGTAGAGTTTCGAAATTAGAGCATATTCGTAACGAAGAGATTAGACGGCACTCAAAAATGGAAGTCACTGTCAACAACAGGATAGATACAAGTCAACTGATCTGATATGGCCATGTGATGAGAATGACAGATGAACGATGGCCAAGAAGAGTTCTCAATTACACACCAAGTGGTAAAAGGAGAAGAGGGAGACCGGTCACAACGTGGAGGCAAGGTATAGAGGAAAATATGAGGTCCAGGGAAGTAAAAGATCACGAATGGATGGATAGAAAAGGCTGGAGAATAAAATTCGGGTAGCGGCCTCGGCTGTAGGATCGATATATATACACACACAGGGTGCCCCACGACGATTAAGACAAGCAATATATCGGAACTGGGCAGTAGTAGCGAATTATAATTTTAGGGGTGTAAATTAGAGCAAATATAGTATCTTTTCTTATTCCTGTGTCACCCAATGAGATATTTGCTTTTGATCAGATGACGTCCGATTCAATTTTTTTAATGGGACACCCCATATATGTGTGACTTTTTGTGTTCCTCCCGGTAAAACAATTCCAACAAACTGCACACTTGGGGTCTAAAGTGGTTAATTCAAGAGCTACAGGTACTTAAAGAATGGTACCACTACCATTGATTATAACATGTACCCCTACAGTTAAATGGACTAGTATCATGAATTTTTTTTTGGTTGCATATGATACAGTACGTCATAAAAAGCATATCATTTTTTTCTCCGATTTTTTTGAGCACAGGAAAGCAGTGAAAATAAGGAAAATATTTGAATTCTCCTAGGGCAGTGACGTCACTGCCCTAAAGGCGAACAGCCAATCAAAAGACAGATATCTGTGCTGTGTTGCCGCATTCTGATGGCGCGCAAAATGCCGGAGCTGTACGCGGGCTGGCTCATCTATCTTGTCTTCTGTTCCCGTCTGCGAGTCGGAGCTGTTCTTGGCAACAATGCACTGCTGATGATTCGCGCGGTTGGCACTGATTGGCTGAGAATTTAAATTCCTTTCTTTAAACTTTAGAATGGAATTACTACGAACTAAAATTATGTAGAAAGTAACGAATTGCAGCAGTACGTTTATTTTTGTATGCACTAAGCGGTTATAACAATTAAATCATTGTTCTTAACCTCGTGATACTAGTCCATTTTGGTAGTGTTTCATAAAGGTAGTGGTACAGTCCTTTAAGTACATGTAGCTCTTGAATTAATAACTTTAGACCCCAAGTGTGCTAGTTTGCTGGAATTGTTTTATCGGAAGGAACACTAAAAGCCCCAAATATATAGGGTGTCCCATTAAACATTTTTAATCGGACGTCACCTGATGAAAAACAAATACCTCATTGGGTGACACAATAATAGGAAAAGATACTATATTTGCTCTAATTTACACTCCCAAAATTATAATTCGCTAGTGCTGCCCAGTTCCAATATATTGCTTATCTTAATCGTCGTGGGTCACCCTGTATACATATACATACTCACATACCCACACACCCTGTATCTATCAAGCAAGCAAAAAGGTACTGTCATCCAGATGACTTCCGCAGAGCGACGAATCTTGTCCGTGAAGTAAGAAGCGCACTCCACGAATTGAACAACGAGAATTGGAACGAGTTTCTGATGGGAATGCTTCTAAAGCGCTCCCCTATGGAAGGTCGCGAAAGCGCTCAGAAATGGCAAAAGGGAAAACTTTCCATATTCGTGGTCCTAGAGTCATGGCCTCTACGAGTAGTGATAAGGTGGAGGTTTTTGCTAATGCCATTGAAAGTCAGTTGTCACCCAATGGAGAAGTTTACTAAAATTTTTTTATCGATTCAAAAGAAAATATAAGAAAAATAAAAGAAAAGCGTGAAAGAAATATGAATATATCTCTAAAGACAAAAAAGTTACAATGTTTCAATGTCGCGCTCCGCAGAAATATTTTTGGCACGAGTGACCGAGCGGTGTGACGTCATAGCTCCGTAGCCAGTGCGGGCGGCCGCTGCCGCTGAGCCACACGACGCGACGCACGTATCAGACAACGCACACAGGCACAGCGTGGTGGTGGCGCCGTGAGCTGAGCAACCAATCGTCTCATTTGTTTTGTAGTTTAGTGCATATCAAATAATATTGCTATGATGAGTGACATTAAAAAAGGATGTTGTAAAAAATATTGCATTCTTCCGAAGTGTGTGAGCACAACGATTAAAACACCTAATAAAGTTTTTTTCCCACGCACCTTTGCATGCAAAAGAAGTGGTGCAAAGTGATGAAACGGGATTTAGTAATACCAAAAAGTATAAAATATGTTTGTGAGGATCATTTTGATGCGAGTATACCATTGTATTTATCTTCTATTGATAAGTATTAATTATTATCAACTGTATATGGATAGCTTCACTGGTTGTTAAAGATTACTTTACCCCATAGTAAATTAGTTAGTTCATTTTTTTCAATTTATTTGTACCTATTAATGGGTTACAAATATTGCCACCTCGAAAGCAATGCTTGTATGAGGTATAGGCATATGCACATACGATAATTTAGCTAACCTATTGCATTTATCCTATCTGTTGAATGATCATCATGGCTTCTATTCAGTCTTTCGCCGGGACTGAAACGACCCTTCTGCAGCCTTCCACATGTCTTCGTTTCTTGAATAAATACATTAATAGGATATCTGATACATAAAATTTTGATGTTACGTATGCTGAGTTACTTTACTGTGTTATATATTTCTATATTTTCGGATTCGTAACTTATGTTTTTGTTGATACAGCTTGAAAATGATACTGAAAATCTAATCAAATATAAACTAGTTGGTGGTACATTAAAGCTGAAAACTGAAGGCTGCCCTCATAAGTTTGACTGTCAAAAATTTGTTCATCCTAGAAGAAAACTCTGAGCATATGAAAAAAGGCGACGCGCAGAATGTTTAGAAAATTTATTGCAGAACGATGCTTCATCGACCTCAAGTTGGCAACCTTTCGAAGTAATTCAGTGTCATTCAATATACAAAGAGCCGGATGTACTAGAAAATCCACTATCTAAGGATTGCACAGTGAATGTATCAGATATAATCCCGACAACAATATTTAAACAAAGTGCAAGTTGACAGCAAAGTTAAACAAAAAGATCAAAAAGTGCAAACAATCGTGAGAAGGAAAAAAACGAACGATACAGAATATAAGTGTCTGATGACCATCCCCGAGAGTTCTCCTTCAAAAGAATCAGTATCTTCTAAGAGTTGCTACAGTTCAGTTAGTTATACTTTAAATACAACAGTCATCCCTCAGTATTGCAAAGAGACAATAACAAAAATATCAACAAATGCTAGTTTTTATTTGCGTTTACCGGAAGGCGTTTATTTTCTCACGAAACTATAATCTTAAAGCGTTTTTAGATCAATAAGAGATATTTTAATATGACTTTGTCCTTTTACAAGTCCTTCTTCCGTTATGGTAAAAAGCTAAAAAACACTTATTTAAAAATCAAATAGTTATTTATTTATCGTATGGCTCAAAAACATGACATGTGTAAATATAGATTAAAAGAAAAACTATTATAACCTACACTAAAATAAAATATATACAGCTACAAACTAAGATACATAGTCTTTGGTATTTACAGGTTGATGTCAAGTTCTTTCAACCACTTCAACGCCAACGGTGTGGCTGTGAAGAACTCTTCTCGCGATCCTTGAAACGCACGCAGTTCACATTCGCTCGTAATATGGTTGATAGTTTGGCGGGGCGCGCCACAGTCACACAAGGGAGATTGCACATAGCCCCACTTGTAAAGGGAGTCGGCACATCTGCCGTGGCCTGTTCGGACTCTATTAAGTTTTACCCACTCTTTCCGGGGTAGTTCTGATCCTGGAAGTAAGGCTGCCCCCATAAACGCGCATCGCGAGTGGTGTTCCGCAAAACCTTCCCACTGGGAGCGCCATTGGTGCAAGGAGTCGAAGTTGTTGGTTTTAAGCCCTTCTGCATCCCTTATTGGTGGTTGTCGGGATTTAAGTCTGTTTATTTGCAACGGGGATATTGCTCGGTGGATGGGCAGTTTGTTGTTGGCCGTAATCTTGTTATACTCCCTTAGAAGGGCGTCAGTCCTTCGCAGCTGCGGTGGGGCTATTCCAGAGAGTACAGGCAGCCATTGAGTTGGGGTTGTCTTAACTGCGCCTGTAATAAGTCTCATAGTGTGATTTAGTTGGACGTCAATTAGTCTGGTATGATGGCTGTTAATCCAGACAGGCGCACAGTACTCAGCACACGAATAGACAAGAGCTAGTGCACTGGTTCGTAGAGTTGGAGCAGTGGCACCCTACGTCGTTCCACACAGCGTCTGGATAATGTTGTTGCGTGTTCTGAGTTTTCCTGCAGTGTTTGCGAGATGTTTCTTATAGCAGAGGGTGCGATCTAACGTTACTCCAAGATATTTTGGGAAATGGTTATGCTTCAGGGGTTCGCCTGCAAAAAGTACCTGCAGTTCATATCTAGCTAGTTTGTTATTCAGGTGGAAGCAGGAAACTTCGGTTTTGTTGGGGCTCGGTACTAGTCTCCATTTCTTGAAGTAGTTGTTTAGAGCTAACAAGTCGTTAAAAAGAGTATGCTCAACGTTCTTGAAGCTCTTATCGGAAAAAGCTATGGCGATATCGTCCGCATAGCAAAACTTGTAACTGACTGTTTCTGGCATGTCAGATATATATAGATTGAAAAGTAAGGGGGCCAGTACTGAGCCTTGTGGAAGTCCGTTGTTCAATTTGCGCTGCCTGCTTGCTTTCTCGTTTAGGATTACTTGGAACTTTCTGTCGCATAACATGTTGTTTATGAGTCTTGTACTGGTCTGACAGGGAATCACCTGCAGCAACTTATATAGGAGACCTCCAGACCGTATCGTATGCGGCAGTGAGGTCAACAAACGCCACTCCCGTCTTCATGTTTTGCTGGTAGCCTGCCTCTATATGCGTTGTGAGGGACAGTACTTGATCACAACAACTGCGACCCGGTCTGAAACCAGCTTGGGTTATCGGGACCCGGGCTAAAATAGTCGCGCTTAATCGGTTGTAGACGGCTCTTTCTAGCAATTTATAGGAGCAACTGAGCAAGGCTATAGGTCTGTAGCTGGCGGGTTGATCGTTCGGTTTACCGGGTTTTAATATTGATATGACCTTCGTTCTTTTGAATTCCCGTGGGAGGTTTCCCGTATTAAGGAGGTTCGTGAAGAATAGAGATAGCCACACTCTTGTTTGCTGACCTGCGTGAATGAGAAATTCCGGCAGGACGCCGTCGAAACCAGGAGCCCTTCCAGGCCTAACATCTGATATGGCATTATTAATGTCGTCGATCGAGAAGGGTCGGGAAAACGTTGTTTGGGTAGGAGCGTTCCTCCTCAGTAAATTCAATCCCTTCTTCACGCGTTTTGTATGCTCTCTATCAGAAGGTGCTCTTGACGTTTCTACAATATGCGCAGCAATCTTGTCTGGAGTTACTCCCGACGGTGGCCGTGTGGATGGCGTGCTTGAGCCTAGTTTTCTAAGAAGGCTCCAGGCCTTTCGACTTGAGTGTTGGAAGTTCATTTCCGACGTAGTCTCCTCCCACTTCCGTCTTCGTGAGCTGTCCAGGGCAGAGATGAGTTCGTCGGCAATATCTGGATTGTTGGTTTCCTGAAAGTCGCCGTATAGGAGTTCGCACCGCTCATCCCACCCAGGGATATATTCCTTCCTGTATCCCCTAGGAATGGTCCTTTTTGCAGCGCTCATCACTGCTCCAACGAAACGTTTGTAATTGTTTGATGTTGGCGGTATCCACTGTACCAGCCGGTCCAGCTCCCGTGAGTAATTACACCAGTCCGCCTTTGCAAGATTCCATCGAGGCCGAGGGATGGATCGTATTAGGGGTATTTGGATTCCCACCTCTAAGAAAACTGGGCTGTGTTGGCTGTGTGGCAAGGCCTCTGCGACTTTTCTGTTAGCTGGTATAGGGATCCCTTTCCGGTTGCAGCTCACAAAGCACAAATCAGGGTTACTTTCTGAGTTCCAGGCTGCTGATTTGAAAGTGCCTTTATCTTTGGCATCAAATACAAGAAAGATATCATTATCATCAGCCCAGTCAGCCAACCTTGTGCCATTTTCGTCACAGTCGGGGTATCTCCACCGTTGGTGGTGGCTGTTAAAGTCTCCAATATATATAGCCGGATGCTGTTGTACTGGAAGTGGTTGTTGAGGCCACTCCGCTGCCGGTGGCTTATATACGTTTACAATTGTGACTTCTCCCACTTTCACTATTACGCTGTGTATGTTGTTATTTGTGTCATTGGAAATGAGTTGGGCATTGTCAATATTGTTGCGAATATAAGAGGCTACGCCGTAAGTATGGTGGTAAGTCGCTCCCAGTAATGTATAACCAGAAATGTGTCCCCGTCTGGTGAGTGACTCCTCACTGTCGGCGTGAGTTTCTTGGATCGCTATGACATCAACCTTATTGTCCAAAAGTAGTTTGGAGATGCATTCGCTTTTAGCTCTGCTTATGCTCTCCACATTTAGCTGACAAATACGAATAAAACTACCGATATTTCTAGTCTGTAAGTTTTTAGCACTTATGTTCGTCATGTTTTAACCAGGAAATCTCAAAAAAAAAGAGTCTGGTTGCCAGGTTCGCTCTAGCTCATTTAGCGTTACCCAGGGTGCACGTGTAGCTTCCTGCTACGGACGCGAGCTAGTCTGCACCCCCAAATAGTGTACATACAAAACACTCTACAGCTTCCACGATACCACGATACACAGATCTACGGCAGCGCGCGGCACAGACGGCTGGCTATGCGGATTGCGGAATCGTGACGTCACAGCCAAATTGAAGGCGGCAACTATTTCGCGCAAAATATGCAAACTTTAATTATTGATTTCTCTGCCATTTATTGACGGATTTCAAAAATGTTTTCACTGACTAATTACTTTTCGTCTATATTTTACGGATACGTAACTGCTTATTTTATTATGAGTATCATGATACTTCTCCATTTTGATCTTGATAATGACCTCAATAAGGAGCGACAATTGTAAGATCCGTCAGGAGATACTTCAGGGCCATTGGTGGAGATGGTACAATTCTTCTGTTGGTGGATCCTCTTCCGAAGATACTTCTTCGGAAGATTCGTATCTTGGGAAGATTCCTCCACAAAAGCTCTGCATATGAAATGTGGCGTTCCTAATATTTTTGTTTAAGCTTTTAAATAATGCTATTGACTGTCCCAATCTGCTTCAGCAAATTAATTTAAATGTTCGGCCACTTACTTCTCGTACTCAGCTCACTTTTAGACCTCCAAGGGCCAAAACAAATATGTTGCTCAAGTCTCCATTATATGTAATGTGTAGTATCTATAATAATATGGGTTCACAGGTTGATATATTTAATTGTAATCTGAAACATCTAGTTAGGGAAGCGAAATCACAATTTTAGTTTTGATTATAAATTTTCAATTTTTTCTTTATTTTTTCGATGTCATCCTTTGTGTCATCTATTTAGATAGATTGTCCTGTAAATGGAAGTTTCTGTTGGACAATAAAGCTATTATTATTATTCTGATTTTTCAAGTTTCTCTCGCATGACTGCGGTAGCAACAAATGTTGACGGGCTATGCCAAGTCAACACCTGAACTATTACGGATCGGAATTTAGGAAGGATCGTACAATATTGCAGGTCTTCAGGATTACAGATTTTTGAAATATTTTGTGTAACTTTTCGTCTAGGCCTAACTGTTGTAGGTGTGGTGTAAAAGTGTTTGGTGTAAGGCCTGAGACAGACATAATTAGGGGGACAATAGTAACTTTGTTTTGCTTCCATAGTCGTTTTATCTCTATCGCAAGGTCAGTGTATTTAGATATCTTCCCAGCGTAGGTATTTTGGATATTCGTATCGTTGGGAATAGCGATATCTATCAAATAGGTAACTTTGTCTGCCTTCGATTGGAAAACTATATCTGGCCGATTTGCCGGGATAGTCTTATCTGTATGTATTTCAACGTCCCAGTACAGTTTGTATTCATTGTTTTCGAGTACTGATGTCGGTGTGTAATTGTAATATGGATCTGTGTTTTCTATTAGCTTGTTTGTTGTGGCTAGTGCTTGGTGAATGACCTTGGCTGCAGAGTTATGTCTAGCTGTGTACTCGGTTCCAGCGAGAGTTTTGCATCCGCTTGTTATGTGGTCTATTGTTTCCTTTTGTTGGTGGCACTTTCTGCAATTGTCGTCGGTTATGGATGTATCTTTAATTATGTATTTCATGTAGTTCCTTGTCGCAATCACTTGGTCCTGTATAGCAAGCATAAAACCCTCAGTTTCTGGAAAGAGTTGGCCATCCTGCAGCCAGGTGTATGATTGTCTTTCATTAATGTGATCTTGTGTGACGCGGTATCTGTGCTTGCCATGGAGTGCTTTTTGTGACCAGGTATTTATTTTTTCTTGTTGTAATTCTATGTGATTGTGTCCGTCTGCTGAGTGATCAGAGCGGGATAGGTTTAGTGGAGTATAGTTTTTGTCTGCCTTTACTATCGACCTATGCAAGTTTGTCTGTTTGCTTTGGAAAAAGTCTCTGAGCGTTTTTATTTGTCTTGTGCGAAGTGACTGTATATCTATAATCCCCCTGCCTCCTTGTTTTCTGTCAATGGTGAGCCTTTCTTTGCACGCGTTTGGATGTGACATTCGATGTTTCGTAAGTTCTGTCCGTATGAGGATGTGGATGTTTTCTATATCGGTGTGTGACCACTTGATGATGCCGAAGCAGTATGTGAGGACCGGTATAGCAAATGTGTTTATTGCTTTTGTAAGATTTTTGGAATTCAATTTTGATTTTAGAAGTTTAAGGAGGCGGTTTCTGAACTCTTGTGTTAGTTGAGCCTTGACTTGTGTGTGGTCGATCTTAATGTTCTGATTGAAGCCCAGATACTTGTACGTTTCGTCCTTGTCCATGTTATCCAGCGTTTCGCCAGTTAATATTTCCTGTTCGGATTGGTTCTTCCATTGGCCTTTATTGATGTGGAGCACCTTGCATTTGCTCATACCGAATTCCATCCGAACGTCTGACGTACACACTTCTGTTATTCTGAGTAATTCTTTTAGTTGCACTTCAGTGGCTGCATATAGTTTTATATCATCCATGTAGAGAAGATGATTTATTCTGTGCTGATTGACTTTCTGGTGTCGGATGTTGAAACCATAATTTGTGTTGTTGAGTGCGTTAGAGAGTGGATTTAAACAAAGGCAGAACCACAGTGAACTAAGCGAATCACCCTGGAAGATACCGCGTCGTATGAGTAGCTCCTCTGTTTGGATATGGCCGTCCTGAGTTTTGAGATGTATGTTGGTTCGCCATGTCTCCATGGTTCTTGTAAGGAACTGGCGAAGGACTGGGTTAATTTTGTATATTTGAAGAGTTTTCGTTAGCCAGCTATGGGGTACAGAGTCAAAAGCTTTTTTATAATCGATGAAGCAGGTATGAAGATTTCTGTGTTCTTTTCTGGTTTGCTCCATGATCACACTATCAATTATGAGTTGTTCTTTGCAGCCCTGGCTTTGTTTTCTACATCCTTTTTGCTCTTCAGTCAATATGTTGTTTTGGGTGAGGTGTTGTTCAATCCTTTTTCCTATTGTTGCGGTGATGATCTTGTACAAGGTTGGGAGACAAGTGATCGGGCGGTAATTGGCAGGGTTTCTGGTATCTCCGTTTTTTGGTTTTATATAAGTTATTCCTTGTGTGAGGAATTTGGGAAGCCTATTAGGTTGTAGTATGGCTTTATTGATTTGCTCTGTTAGCATTTCATACGTTGCACTGAACTGCTTGTACCAGAAATTTTGCACGTTATCTACGCCTGGGCACTTCCAGTTGTGAGTGTGTTTTATCGTCTCGGCTATTTCATCTGGTGTAAAAACAACGTCTGCCTGCTCCGCTATATGTTGATGTTTTTCCTCTTCTTGTCTGATCCATGGAGCGTTTTCGTTATGTGTTTTTGGTTCTGACCATAGGCTTCCCCAGAACTCGGTTAACTCTTGTCTACTTGGAGGTTCTGTTGTTGTTATCTGATTATTTGATGTCATCTTTTGATAAAATTGTTTTTCACTTTTTTGAAAAAGATTGTTGGCATCCTTTCTGTCGTTGGATTCGTTGTATCTGCGGAGTCTAGCTGCATAGACGGCAAGTTTCTGTTTCAGTGTATCGGCTATTTCGGGTATTGTTTGTTGTGGTGATTTAGATTTGAGTCTGTTTATTGTTGTCTGTATGCGTTTTGAGAGGTTGTTATTGTTGGTGTATTGTGTGACGTGCGCGAGATCCTTTCTGAGTGTGCTAATTTTATTTTCGATTCTAATTTGCCATTTAGGTTTAGATCTTTTGCTTGTGTGGTTTTTAGATCGCTTTGGAAGTTTTTGGCCGTTGACTATGAGTGTGGTTGCTGCAGCGGCATATATAACAGTATGGATGTCCTCTAGGTCACTGTCGTTGGTTAGGAATTGTGGTATTATGTTGGCATTTATTGTGTGTAAGATCTGTCGGGTGTTGTTTTTAAAAATTAGTCTCGGCAGGGGATCTCGCAGTACAGGATTGGTGCCACACCATTTGTTGTATTGTGTGTTCATCACTTGTTTGGCAGATTGTGTGATGGCAGGTGGTAGAGTGATGTTTTGGCTTTGTGTGGCTGTGGAAGGTAAGTTAGAGCATGTTGTTTCCGGTGTATGTGGTGCATGATCATGCTCTGGATCTATTTCTAAGTGTATGCTGGTGTCATTAGTTGTGTCTTTGTTTGGAGGTTGGTTATTTCGGGTATGAATGGTATGTCCTTCTGTGATTGATTCAATAGCTAACGAATCATTAGGTTGGACAGCGGTGTCTGGTCTATCTTGTGTATGCTCCTGTTCTGGGTCTATCTCTGTGGGTATGGTGGTGTTGTCGCTTGTGGTTGTGTTTGAGGTCTGCGGGTCATTCTGACGGACAGCATTTACTTCATTAGATACAAGAATCTTTATAGCTTGTAGTTCTTCGGGCGTCAGGCGGTTGTTTTTTGTTATGACCCGTTTTTGGTCAATGAGTCTCTGTTCCGTTACACGTTCTGCGAGATGTGGGTATTGTGCTATAAATAGCCTGTGCAGCTCATGTCTGTAGCCTGTAGATATGGTTTCTAGTCTAGTGGCGGTGTAGTAACAGTGCATTACAGATTTGTTCATTTCAGTGGTCCACTGTAAGCGCTGTCTGGGTTTACCAGCTTTGGTGGTTGTCGGCTGTGCCGGCAAAACATCCGCAGCTGGGTTGCGTTCTATGGGTTGTTCTGTTTGGGTTTGGGGTTCGGGTGAGTTTAATCGACGTACCTTAGGCCGTCGTTGGTTGTTTTTAGAAGTAACTCTATGCATCGTGTTCCCACGAGTAGGGACGATTTAAAAGTCGCTCTCCCGGGTGACGCCCATTCCAGGAGAGAAGGGACTTATATTTACTCCGAAGTTGGCCCAAGGTGCTCCGGAGGATTTGCGACTTTACTGTCGGGTTTTGTTGAGGCTTTCTCCTCAAGGGCCGGCCAATTAAGGCAAGCCCCCCGGTTGCTTACCCCTCACGACGTTCCCCAGCCACGCCCTACTGAAGTCGCTGAAGTGTGGGGCGCAATAACGGTGTGTGACAGAAAGACCGGCGCTCAGCCCTCTGTGGCATATTTTCCCGGATTTGCCAAACCCCTATCCGACCGAAGTCAGGATAGCTTGGGGAAAGGTAGGAGCTTGGTGCTAGGTAGGGTAAGTACCGAGCTCCCAGCTTCCTGAATGTGCTAGCCTTGGTTGAAATGACCTTTTGACCATGAACCCTGCTGGTGTCGTAGCTCTACGATGACATTAAAGCCCATTATGAGCCATCCACCTACATAGCTCGCCTGTCAAAAGGTCACTTCCTAAGCCCCCAAACGAACGACAACGTTCTAGCACCCGATGGGGTTATTATTATGTTTCTCGGCGAGTTTTTCCAAAAAAGTCCAGCCCGGGCTCCGACACACCGGGCTGCTGTTCCATTACCCAATGACTACTCCTCACACCGTGAGGTGAGCAATCACTGGGTCCGCGAATCGTGCGCCCTAAGTAGACGAAGGGACCCAAGGATGACTGCCTTCTGCATTCTGGCGGCTAAGATGTGCGCCGCCGCACGGCACACCGGTATTTTGCGCAGTGCAGAGAGCAGCGTATTCCTCATTCCACCTAGGGATCCAATGACCATAACCAGCAGACTTACAGTGTAGTCTGGCCAGAGCCTGCGAAGTTGTCCGAGCAACTCCTGATATTTGGTCCGCTTTTCCTCCTCCTTAGAGACGATGTTCACCTCGGCAGGCGCCGAAAACTCAATAACGAACATCGTCTTCTGTTGGTGGTCGAGAAGGACTATGTCGGGCTTGTTTGCCTGTACAAGCTCGAGCGTGGGGAACGAGTAGTTCCAGTAAATCCGGCATCTCTCGTTCTCCACAACGGACTCTATATCCCCTGGAGCGTATGGCAGCACCGGTGTCTCATCTATACCGTATGAGTGCCTCAAATGATAGTAGAGCACTCGTAGAGCCGCGTTGTGCCGATGGACGTAAGCCGTCCCAGCGTACGTCTTACACGCCGACAAGAGATGCATAAGCGTCTCTGGCGCCTGTCGGCAAGCTCTACAAAGGGTGTCGGGTACATCTACACCCATAACCCTTTTACGGTACACCAAGGTGTTGAAGACACCGTCTTGGCAAGCCATTATAAAGCCCTCAGTCTCCGACTTCAACCCACTAGACCTTAGGAAAGAGAAGGTCAACTGCTCAGACAAGCCATGCTCTTCCAGATGTTTGTAGAAGATTCCATGCATTGGCTTATCTTTATGAAGTCTTAAAAGGAAGTCGACTTCGGCAGTTTTAAGGTGGGATTTTAATTCTGCGGGAGCAAGTTCCGTAATGGACTGCTGACACCTCCGCTTGAAGTCGAGTGTGAGGCTGAGTTCCTCGGCTGCTCGTTTCGCTGCGCTAAAAAGAAAGGCTCCTTTTCCCGCATTCTCGTGCTCTCGCACAAAGCGGATCAGGGGATCGGTGCTGTTCGTTACATAGCAGGCAGTGGCCAGTACTACTCTGTTGTGCAGACGCTCCAAACTCAATAGTCCACGCCCTCCCAGGAGTCGCGGGAGGTATATTCGCGGGACAGAGGACTTAGGATGCAGGCTTCTCTCCATATTCATCCTTTTGCGGGTCTTCGTGTCGATTTCCTTCAGCTCGTTCACTTTCCAGTGTATAGCACCAAAGGTGTATAATAACAATGGGACCGCAAGCATGTTTGTGGCAGCGACTTTGTTCTTGCCGGACAGTTCTGACGACCAGATCTGCCGGAGTCGGTGCAAATACTTGCGGCGGAGACACTCTTTAACCAATGCTGCCTCTTGGACATAACGCTGCGCCACTCCAAGGTAGGTATAAGTATCTCCGGCATGCAGTTGTCGCAAGATGCTCCCATCAACGAGCTGTTCCTCATCTCCACTATTTCCGCTTCGTCCTTTCTTGAGATGAACCAATGCACATTTGTCTGTCCCGAACTCCATTCCGATAGCATGACTGTACTCCTGCACCACCCTCAGCGATTGTTGTAGTTCGCGTTGGCCGGAGGCATAAAGTTTTAGGTCATCCATATAAAACAGATGGGTGACCTTGTGCCTCCGGTTATTGGGCGTGCCACAGCTGTATCCTTTAGTATTTCTCAGCGCTATGGACAGAGGCAAAAGTGAGATGCAAAAGAGCAAGGGACTCAAGGAGTCTCCTTGGAAGACACCTCTTTTCAATGACACCAACTCTGTCTGAACCCGGGTTTCACCTGATGTTATAGTGAACCGGGTCTTCCAGAGTGGCATCAGTTGTTTGATGCATCCCACTATCTGATTATCCACCGAAAGGCATTCCAACAGCCGCACAATGAGCTCATGAGACGTGCTGTCGAATGCCTTGCGATAGTCAATCCAGGCCATAGAAAGGTTTCGCTTGTTCTGCACGGAGTCCTGCGTGACACATCGGTCAATCAACAAGTTCTCCTTGCAGCCAGCTACTCCTTTCTTTGACCCTCTCTGTTCATACACGTCGAGAAATACAGGATTCACAGCTTGAAGGAGACGCATGTACAAGATTCTGGTGAAGAGCTTGTAACATGCGTTCAGACATGTTATTGGCCTGTAGTTTTTGGGATCAGACAAATCTCCGGTCTTCGGGAGAAGCACGGTTCGACCCTCGACAAACCAAGCCGGAATTGGCTGCTCCTGATTTAGCCACGAGTTAAAAACTCTAGCTAAATGCCGGTGGCAACTGGGGAATTTTTTCCACCAGTAGGTGTTTATGCCATCCGGGCCAGGAGCTGCGAAATTCTTTGCGCCTCGTAAGGCGTCAAGAATTTCTTCCGTGTTTATCGGGTGACGCAGTACATTCAAGTTAGGAGTCCTCCTACAAACGGACTCGAACTGCGCCAAGGCCGGAGTGTCTGCTGAGAGAGGTTTGGGCTGTTCGTAAATGTCCCTCCAAAAGGCCTCCACGCGATCAGCAGTTGGCGGCTGCTCTATGGCTGGAGGCGGCTGTTGGAAAATGCGAGAAGGTCTTTCGTAGAACATTCTGTTCTGTTCCAGACCTCTCGCCCGCGCCACCAACGATCGCTTAGCAGCGATTAGCATCCGTATCCTGTCAAGACAGTGTTGCTTGACAACAACCAGTACCGCTTGACTGAGTGTATGATGGTCGCGCCTCAACCCGTAGGCTATCTGGCGCACTCGGCGCGTAAATGGCTTCCCAGCCGCTCTATATTCCATCACACACTGGATACGGGATGCTTCCTGGCGAGCCAACTGGATTTTCGCTTCCATCTGGCGCACCCGTCTCTGTGCTCTCTCAACAGGAGAGTCTCTCACTCTCCCCTGTCTAGCTAGCCTCAGAGCCGCAGCATAAATTTCGCAATTGATGCTCCAAATGTCAGAGGCCTCCGATAGACGTTCACCAACAACCTCATCCTCTCTCTTTAAATCTGCCAGCTTCAAGGACCTTCCGTTGTTATGCAAGGCCCTTCGGTCTCTGAAATCCCCAGGTGAGACGACTTGGTCGATTTCCCTCTCAGCGGGCCTTACCGGCGAACTTTCAGCCTGGTTAACAGGCCTTTCGTCCGCCGAAGGGGCAGGCTGAGCTGGAGCACGAACATATCCCTGCCTCCGGAGGTACGATACATAATCTCGCAAATTCTGAGAGGTAAGCGTGCTATGCTCTGGGTGCATTTCACACCACCTCTCATACATGCGGGACATGTATCCCCTACGGCGCGGGCTACTGCTCTCGTAGCAGCTCAGCAGGTCATCCTTGAGCTCCGTCGTCCACCTAAAACGGTCCATGTCATTGCGGGGGTCGTCACCAGGGCAAAGAAGCACGAATGTACGAAAGATGGCGACAAGTGAAAAGCAGTGTGCTCGCAGTGACAACAAAAACTGTAAAAGATGTGGTTCCACCGCGAAATCTGGTCCGCAATGTATTAATTGCAAGGCGGTTATTCATACTGGTTGTGTGAAATATATGAAAAACCTGCAGAAAATTGACGACAAGAGAGTAATTTGCTGTGAGGATAATAATCTGGCAGACATGACAATGAAGCCGAATAATGTAGAGTTGGATGAGGATGAGGATATCTCCTTCTGTAGCGTTGACGACTTCCTAGAGGGTGAGGTGAGCACTAAAGAGGTGATTGTACTGAAGGAGCTTCTCAAACATAAAAATTGCATCATAAAAACTCAAAAACAAACAATTAATTGTTTAATCGAACAATTGTCTGCATTAAAAAAGCAAATAAAGCCAGACGCAACGACATCTGATAAACTACACGAGCATCAACTAGATAGTGAAGAAGCAAAGGCAATCGATAACTGTAATACTCAAGCGATAAAAATTCACGGTGACGTGAAGGAACCTGCGAAGACAATACAACCAAAAACATCAGCATGGTCTTCGCGGGCGAGTGGTATAACCAGGCACCAGGTGGCTGCTGCGGTTAAACGCGCCACCGAACGCGTCAATTCGTCGGCTGCTGCTGATGGTACTGCGCCTGCTTCTGCTGGTGCTACGACTTCAACGGCGACGGAGGTACGGCCAACTCCAGCGAGATATTCGGAGTCAGATGGAGGTGGTGATGTCGACGGTACCGGAGACTGGCAGGTTGCGAGAGGCAGACGTAATCACCAACGTAAAAAAAGTTTAGTTATCGGAGATGGGCCAGATAACTCAACTGTAAAAGGCGTCCCAAAGAAGGTGTCACTGCACGTCAGCAGAATTCATCCTAGTACTAAGCTGGATGACATGCAAGATATGGTAAAGGCTAATTTCCCTGAGGCTTCTGTTGAGCAGATTCAATCAAAATACCCTGGAGAATATTCATCTTTCAAAGTATCAATTTTTCAGTCAAACTTTAAGCAAGCTCTGAATGTTAATAAGTGGCCAAAAAATACGATCATAAATCGTTTTTTCCAGAAGAAAACGGGTATCACAATGATACCTTAGAATTTTATCCACAACTTTTATTATTAAATATTCAATGTTTTAATGTAGATAAGCTGAATGAGTTGCACTTGATTTTATCAAATTTTAGTAGTCTTAGTTTTTTATGCTTTACAGAGACATGGGCGACGAATGACTCTATTGGACAGCTTGTTTTAGATAACTACTATTTATCCAGCTATTATTGCAGAACAATATATAGGGGAGGTGGTACAGCTATCTTGTGTAAATCTGATGTAACTAGTAACAAGGTTGATCTGTCCGAATTCTGTATGGAAAAACACATCGAACTATGTGCTACAAAATGTATGAATGGTGTTATCATTATTGTGTGTTATCGGTCGCCTTCAGGTGACATCAACTTTTTCTGTGATAATTTGAATAAGGCTTTAAACTATGTATATAAACCTAACCTGAAGATTGTTTTATGTGGTGATTTTAACGTAGATTTTTATTCACAAAATCCTGAATTAGATAAGCTCAATAATGTACTGAGCGAATTCAACTTGGTTCCTGTAGTTGGCTGGCCAACGCGTATTGGTCCTACGTCGGTCAAGACTATAGATCAAGTTTACATAAATTATGATTTCAACGGACTGAACTGTGCCTTAGACAACACTATTTCTGACCACAGAACCATTTTGTTTGAGGTCGGCTTTTCTACGGTATCGAGTAACAAACATATCTATGCAGAAAAAAGAGTATTTAATGAAAGTAGTATCAATAGCTTTATAACAAGTCTATGGTCAGAAAATTGGTCCAAGTTATACAGTATCTATGATGTGGATTCAGCATTTAATTATTTTTTCCAGATTTTTAATTATCATTTTCAGGTCTGTTTTCCACTGCAAAAACGTTTGATTAAGGATAATAATAAGGGTTGGGCGAATAACGAAATAAAGCAATCCAGTATGCAACTAAAAGATGCGTTTTTACGGGCAACTCTTATCCCTGAAAGTAAAGCATCATATCTCGAAATGAAAAGAAAACATCGTAACCTAGTAAAGCAGACAAAAAAGAACTACTACCAAAACAAAATTTTCAGGTCAAACAATCCCAGTAAGGCCACCTGGAAAGTAGTATCGGAATTAACGGGAAATAAAAAGAAACATAGTAGTATAACTCTGAAAGACGACCATGGAGTGGTAACTGATGTACAAAGCATAGTTAACAAATTTAATAATCATTTCAAGAATGCTCCTTTGGAAATTATTAACCAAATTCCTAAGAAAAATTCACCTGTTTTAGTGTCTCGGCCTGTCGACTATCCTAGAATGCATCTTTATCCTTTTACTGATGAAGAATTTTTTGAACTTATTAGCTTGAGACTAAAAAACAAGCACTCTACTGGTCCTGATGGTATTCCAGGATTTCTTGTAAAGAGGGTCCTGAGATGTATAATTAAGCCATTTGTCTTTTTGGTAAATCTTTCCTTTTGTGCTGGAAGGTTTCCTCAGAGTTTGAAAACTGGGAAAGTAGTTCCTATTTATAAAAAAGGAGATCCTTCTGAAATTAGAAATTATAGACCTGTAACAATCCCTTCATGTTTCTCCAAAATATTCGAATACTGCTATCTAGACAGATTAAAACAGTTTTTAGACAAAACAAACGTTTTGTCAGAAAATCAACATGGTTTTTGCAGTGGAAAATCGACACTAACGGCTTTACTCAGTTTTGTTCTAAGGTTGATACAACTAATTGAAGCTGGTGAATGTCCTGTTGGGATCTTTTGCGATCTCAGCAGGGCATTTGATTGTGTAAATCATGAGATGCTGGGAAAAAAGTTAGAACATTATGGTATAGTCGGTCCATCATATAATTGGGTTCGATCATTCATACAAAGTCGAACTCAATATGTATGTATGCCTGAAGAACGTCATAACCTGATTTCTGATGTAAAATCAGAACCAGCTACTATTGACTTGGGCGTCCCACAGGGATCAGTTTTAGGACCAGTATTATTCTCACTCTACATCAATGATATTGAGAATTGTATTCCCCATGGCACCTTCACCTTATATGCGGATGATGCCGCGATAGTAGTGTCTAACAAGTCCAATGAAATTTTACAAAAACAATGCGAGCATGTAATAAATGATATATATGCATGGTTCTCCAATCACCACCTCCATATGAATTTAGAAAAAACATCAATTCTAAGATTCCACAATGTGCAGAAACAACTAATGGTAATTGACCTTAAAATTGCACACTTTGAGCTGAGTTTTCATGAAAAAACAAAATTCTTAGGTTTACATTTGGATGAGAACCTTATGTTCAAAGCGCATTGTAGTCACTTGGTTTCCAAGTTGAATTCACAGTCATATATGTTAAAAAATCTAAGAACTACTCTGACCGAAAGCCAACTTTTAACTGTTTATTATGCTCAAGTAGAATCGAGACTCAGATATGCTCTGTATTTCTGGGGCATATCAACAGATGCTCATAGAGTCTTTCTGAGCCAGAAAAGGGTTATTCGAAGTATGGCAGGTGTCAATGCAACATATAGCTGTAAGGAGCTTTTTCGCTACTACAGAATACTGACATTACCTTCTTTATTTGTTTATGAACTGTCAATATATATGTTCAAAAACAGAGGTCAGTTCATCCCAAACAAAGACCTACATAATTTTAAGACACGGCAGAGTGATGATTTACATGTACCATTTGCTAAATACTGCAAAGGAACTAGGTCACCCAACATTCTGGGACCAAAAATTTATAACAAGCTGCCCAATGAAGTGAAGAACTGCACATCACTTAAATGTTTTAAAGAAAAGCTTAAAGTTTTATTGTTAAATAAGTGCTTGTATGACGTCACAGAATTTGTAAATATTTAGATCTTTGTATTGTTTGTATGTGTTTTGTTTCTTTGTTTATATACATTTGAATGTTTCTTTTTGTTACCTTTATACTGACGAATCCAATGCATATTTTATGTCGAATGGATAATAAAGAATTATTATTATTATTATTATTATTATTATTACCGCCACCTTGCCCAACGCCGGCTTCCGAAACCGGCTCGGTGTGGGTGCTTTTCCTTCGAGGTGGTCGAACCCGAAGATAGGGCCCGTCAGGTGGTTAGCCTTAGGGCCCGCAGCCGACATTTCCGGAGGCAGCCGTCCAAATTGCCTCCAGAGGATGGACCTGTGAAGGTTGCCGACCGACTTACACCCTTTGGCTTCGGTATACCCCTCGGTGTCGCCACGCACCGAATAGCCTGTTGATGTTGGGCGGCTTCCTGGGGGTTTATGAAAACAGCCGCTTCTAACATGAAGAACAGACGCTGTCGGAGTACCGCTCCTCACATGGAGATCCGTCGTGTCCTATTAATTGTGGAATAGCCGATCCTCTGGATGCAGACGCTATTCCACTGTGCTAGTTTTGGTCCGCCCCGGGTATTTCATTTCCCCGGCACCACCCATATCTGGGAGGCATTCCCCTATCCGCCACCTTGGGGAGGCGCCACTGAGAGGATCTAGCAACCCCTCGCGGGGTTATTATTATGTGAAAAACAAAAAAGTGCAGCTCGGGCTCCGACACACCGAGCTGCTGTTCCATTACCCAATGACTACTCCTCACACCGTGAGGTGAGCAATCACTGGGTCCGCGAATCGTGCGCCCTAAGTAGACGAAGGGACCCAAGGATGACTGCCTTCTGCATTCTGGCGGCTAAGATGTGCGCCGCCGCACGGCACACCGGTATTTTGCGCAGTGCAGAGAGCAGCGTATTCCTCATTCCACCTAGGGATCCAATGACCATAACCAGCAGACTTACAGTGTAGTCTGGCCAGAGCCTGCGAAGTTGTCCGAGCAACTCCTGATATTTGGTCCGCTTTTCCTCCTCCTTAGAGACGATGTTCACCTCGGCAGGCGCCGAAAACTCAATAACGAACATCGTCTTCTGTT
Organism: Callosobruchus maculatus; assembly: GCA_951848785.1. Taxonomy (NCBI): domain Eukaryota; kingdom Metazoa; phylum Arthropoda; class Insecta; order Coleoptera; family Chrysomelidae; genus Callosobruchus; species Callosobruchus maculatus. Next base: position 9,352,261 of record CATOUR010000139.1, read on the forward strand.
GGTGGTCGAGAAGGACTATGTCGGGCTTGTTTGCCTGTACAAGCTCGAGCGTGGGGAACGAGTAGTTCCAGTAAATCCGGCATCTCTCGTTCTCCACAACGGACTCTATATCCCCTGGAGCGTATGGCAGCACCGGTGTCTCATCGATACCGTAAGAGTGCCTCAAATGATAGTAGAGCACTCGTAGAGCCGCGTTGTGCCGATGGACGTAAGCCGTCCCAGCGTACGTCTTACACGCCGACAAGAGATGCATAAGCGTCTCTGGCGCCTGTCGGCAAGCTCTACAAAGGGTGTCGGGTACATCTACACCCATAACCCTTTTACGGTACACCAAGGTGTTGAAGACACCGTCTTGGCAAGCCATTATAAAGCCCTCAGTCTCCGACTTCAACCCACTAGACCTTAGGAAAGAGAAGGTCAACTGCTCAGACAAGCCATGCTCTTCCAGATGTTTGTAGAAGATTCCATGCATTGGCTTATCTTTATGAAGTCTTAAAAGGAAGTCGACTTCGGCAGTTTTAAGGTGGGATTTTAATTCTGCGGGAGCAAGTTCCGTAATGGACTGCTGACACCTCCGCTTGAAGTCGAGTGTGAGGCTGAGCTCCTCGGCTGCTCGTTTCGCTGCGCTAAAAAGAAAGGCTCCTTTTCCCGGATTCTCGTGCTCTCGCACAAAGCGGATCAGGGGATCGGTGCTGTTCGTTACATAGCAGGCAGTGGCCAGTACTACTCTGTTGTGCAGACGCTCCAAACTCAATAGTCCACGCCCTCCCAGGTGTCGCGGGAGGTATATTCGCGGGACAGAGGACTTAGGATGCAGGCTTCTCTCCATATTCATCCTTTTGCGGGTCTTCGTGTCGATTTCCTTCAGCTCGTTCACTTTCCAGTGTATAGCACCAAAGGTGTATAATAACAATGGGACCGCAAGCATGTTAGTGGCAGCGACTTTGTTCTTGCCGGACAGTTCTGACGACCAGATCTGCCGGAGTCGGTGCAAATACTTGCGGCGGAGACACTCTTTAACCAATGCTGCCTCTTGGACATGACGTTGCGCCACTCCAAGGTAGGTATAAGTATCTCCGGCATGCAGCTGTCGCAAGATGCTCCCATCAACGAGCTGTTCCTCATCTCCACTATCTCCGCTTCGTCCTTTCTTGAGATGAACCAATGCACATTTGTCTGTCCCGAACTCCATTCCGATAGCATGACTGTACTCCTGCACCACCTTCAGCGATTGTTGTAGTTCGCGTTGGCCGGAGGCATAAAGTTTTAGGTCATCCATATAAAACAGATGGGTGACCTTGTGCCTCCGGTTATTGGGCGTGCCACAGCTGTATCCTTTAGTATTTCTCAGCGCTATGGACAGAGGCAAAAGTGAGATGCAAAAGAGCAAGGGACTCAAGGAGTCTCCTTGGAAGACACCTCTTTTCAATGACACCAACTCTGTCTGAACCCGAGTTTCACCTGATGTTATAGTGAACCGGGTCTTCCAGAGTGGCATCAGTTGTTTGATGCATCCCACTATCTGATTATCCACCGAAAGGCATTCCAACAGCCGCACAATGAGCTCATGAGACGTGCTGTCGAATGCCTTGCGATAGTCAATCCAGGCCATAGAAAGGTTTCGCTTGTACTGCACGGAGTCCTGCGTGACACATCGGTCAATCAACAAGTTCTCCTTGCAGCCAGCTACTCCTTTCTTTGACCCTCTCTGTTCATACACGTCGAGAAATACAGGATTCACAGCTTGAAGGAGACGCATGTACAAGATTCTGGTGAAGAGCTTGTAACATGCGTTCAGACATGTTATTGGCCTGTAGTTTTTGGGATCAGACAAATCTCCGGTCTTCGGGAGAAGCACGGTTCGACCCTCGACAAACCAAGCCGGAATTGGCTGCTCCTGATTTAGCCACGAGTTAAAAACTCTAGCTAAATGCCGGTGGCAACTGGGGAATTTTTTCCACCAGTAGGTGTTTATGCCATCCGGGCCAGGAGCTGCGAAATTCTTTGCGCCTCGTAAGGCGTCAAGAATTTCTTCCGTGTTTATCGGGTGACGCAGTACATTCAAGTTAGGAGTCCTCCTACAAACGGACTCGAACTGCGCCAAGGCCGGAGTGTCTGCTGAGAGAGGTTTGGGCTGTTCGTAAATGTCCCTCCAAAAGGCCTCCACGCGATCAGCAGTTGGCGGCTGCTCTATGGCTGGAGGCGGCTGTTGGAAAAGGCGAGAAGGTCTTTCGTAGAACATTCTGTTCTGTTCCAGACCTCTCGCCCGCGCCACCAACGATCGCTTAGCAGCGATTAGCATCCGTATCCTGTCAAGACAGTGTTGCTTGACAACAACCAGTACCGCTTGACTGAGTGTGTGATGGTCGCGCCTCAACCCGTAGGCTATCTGGCGCACTCGGCGCGTAAATGGCTTCCCAGCCGCTCTATATTCCATCACACACTGGATACGGGATGCTTCCTGGCGAGCCAACTGGATTTTCGCTTCCATTTGGCGCACCCGTCTCTGTGCTCTCTCAACAGGAGAGTCTCTCACTCTCCCCTGTCTAGCTAGCCTCAGAGCCGCAGCGTAAATTTCGCAATTGATGCTCCAAATGTCAGAGGCCTCCGATAGACGTTCACCAACCACCTCATCCTCTCTCTTTAAATCTGCCAGCTTCAAGGACCTTCCGTTGTTATGCAAGGCCCTTCGGTCTCTGAAATCCCCAGGTGAGACGACTTGGTCGATTTCCCTCTCAGCGGGCCTTACCGGCGAACTTTCAGCCTGGTTAACAGGCCTTCCGTCCGCCGAAGGGGCAGGCTGAGCTGGAGCACGAACATATCCCTGCCTCCGGAGGTACGATACATAATCTCGCAAATTCTGAGAGGTAAGCGTGCTATGCTCTGGGTGCATTTCACACCACCTCTCATACATGCGGGACATGTATCCCCTACGGCGCGGGCTACTGCTCTCGTAGCAGCTCAGTAGGTCATCCTTGAGCTCCGTCGTTATTATTATTATTATTATTTTTTTTTTTCAAAAAACAAAAAGTGCAGCCCGGGCTCCGACACACCGAGCTGCTGTTCCATTACCCAATGACTACTCCTCACACCGTGAGGTGAGCAATCATTGGGTCCGCGAATCGTGCGCCCTAAGTAGACGAAGGGACCCAAGGATGACTGCCTTCTGCATTCTGGCGGCTAAGATGTGCGCCGCCGCACGACACACCGGTATTTTGCGCAGTGCAGAGAGCAGCGTATTCCTCATTCCACCTAGGGATCCAATGACCATAACCAGCAGACTTACAGTGTAGTCTGGCCAGAGCCTGCGAAGTTGTCCGAGCAACTCCTGATATTTGGTCCGCTTTTCCTCCTCCTTAGAGACGATGTTCACTTCGGCAGGCGCCGAAAACTCAATAACGAACATCGTCTTCTGTTGGTGGTCGAGAAGGACTATGTCGGGCTTGTTTGCCTGTACAAGCTCGAGCGTGGGGAACGAGTAGTTCCAGTAAATCCGGCATCTCTCGTTCTCCACAACGGACTCTATATCCCCTGGAGCGTATGGCAGCACCGGTGTCTCATCGATACCGTATGAGTGCCTTAAATGATAGTAGAGCACTCGTAGAGCCGCGTTGTGCCGATGGACGTAAGCCGTCCCAGCGTACGTCTTACACGCCGACAAGAGATGCATAAGCGTCTCTGGCGCCTGTCGGCAAGCTCTACAATGGGTGTCGGGTACAACTACACCCATAACCCTTCTACGGTATACCAAGGTGTTGAAGACACCGTCTTGGCAAGCCATTATAAAGCCCTCAGTCTCCGACTTCAACCCACTAGACCTTAGGAAAGAGAAGGTCAACTGCTCAGACAAGCCATGCTCTTCTAGATGTTTGTAGAAGATTCCATGCATTGGCTTATCCTTATGAAGTCTTAAGAGGAAGTCGACTTCGGCAGTTTTAAGGTGGGCTTTTAATTCTGCGGGAGCAAGTTCCGTAATGGACTGCTGACACCTCCGCTTGAAGTCGAGTGTGAGGCTGAGCTCCTCGGCTGCTCGTTTCGCTGCGCTAAAAAGAAAGGCTCCTTTTCCCGCATTCTCGTGCTCTCGCACGAAGCGGATCAGGGGATCGGTGCTGTTCGTTACATAGCAGGCAGTGGCCAGTACTTCTCTGTTGTGCAGACGCTCCAAACTCAATAGTCCACGCCCTCCCAGGTGTCGCGGGAGGTATATTCGCGGGACGGAGGACTTAGGATGCAGGCTTCTCTCCATATTCATCCTTTTGCGGGTCTTCGTGTCGATTTCCTTCAGCTCGTTCACTTTCCAGTGTATAGCACCAAAGGTGTATAATAACAATGGGACCGCAAGCATGTTTGTGGCAGCGACTTTGTTCTTGCCGGACAGTTCTGACGACCAGATCTGCCGGAGTCGGTGCAAATACTTGCGGCGGAGACACTCTTTAACCAATGTTGCCTCTTGGACATGACGCTGCGCCACTCCAAGGTAGGTATAAGTGTCTCCGGCATGCAGTTGTCGCAAGATGCTCCCATCAACGAGCTGTTCCTCATCTCCACTATCTCCGCTTCGTCCTTTCTTGAGATGAACCAATGCACATTTGTCTGTCCCGAACTCCATTCCGATAGCATGACTGTACTCCTGCACCACCCTCAGCGATTGTTGTAGTTCGCGTTGGCCGGAGGCATAAAGTTTTAGGTCATCCATATAAAACAGATGGGTGACCTTGTGCCTCCGGTTATTGGGCGTGCCACAGCTGTATCCTTTAGTATTTCTCAGCGCTATGGACAGAGGCAAAAGTGAGATGCAAAAGAGCAAGGGACTCAAGGAGTCTCCTTGGAAGACACCTCTTTTCAATGACACCAACTCTGTCTGAACCCGAGTTTCACCTGATGTTATGGTGAACCGGGTCTTCCAGAGTGGCATCAGTTGTTTGATGCACCCCACTATCTGATTATCCACCGAAAGACATTCCAACAGCCGCAAAATGAGCTCATGAGACGTGCTGTCGAATGCCTTGTGATAGTCAATCCAGGCCATAGAAAGGTTTCGCTTGTACTGCACAGAGTCCTGCGTGACACATCGGTCAATCAACAGGTTCTCCTTGCAGCCAGCTACTCCTTTCTTTGACCCTCCCTGTTCATACACGTCGAGAAATACAGGATTCACAGCTTGAAGGATACGCATGTACAAGATTCTGGTGAAGAGCTTGTAACACGCGTTCAGACATGTTATTGGCCTGTAGTTTTTGGGATCAGACAAATCTCCGGTCTTCGGGAGAAGCACGGTTCGACCCTCGACAAACCAAGCCGGAATTGGCTGCTCCTGATTTAGCCAAGAGTTAAAAACTCTAGCTAAATGCCGGTGGCAACTGGGGAATTTTTTCCACCAGTAGGTGTTTATGCCATCCGGGCCAGGAGCTGCGAAATTCTTTGCGCCTCGTAAGGCGTCAAGAATTTCTTCCGTGTTTATCGGGTGACGCAGTACATTCAAGTTAGGAGTCCTCCTACAAACGGACTCAAACTGCGCCAAGGCCGGAGTGTCTGCTGAGAGAGGTTTGGGTTGTTCGTAAATGTCCCTCCAAAAGGCCTCCACGCGATCAGCAGTTGGCGGCTGCTCTATGGCTGGAGGCGGCTGTTGGAAAAGGCGAGAAGGTCTTTCGTAGAACATTCTGTTCTGCTCCAGACCTCTCGCCCGCGCCACCAACGATCGCTTAGCAGCGATTAGCATCCGTATCCTGTCAAGACAGTGTTGCTTGACAACAACCAGTACCGCTTGACTGAGTGTATGATGGTCGCGCCTCAACCCGTAGGCTATCTGGCGCACTCGGCGCGTAAAAGGCTTCCCAGCCGCTCTATATTCCATCACACACTGGATACGGGATGCTTCCTGGCGAGCCAACTGGATTTTCGCTTCCATTTGGCGCACCCGTCTCTGTGCTCTCTCAACAGGAGAGTCTCTCACTCTCCCCTGTCTAGCTAGCCTCAGAGCCGCAGCGTAAATTTCGCAATTGATGCTCCAAATGTCAGAGGCCTCCGATAGACGTTCACCCACAACCTCATCCTCTCTCTTCAAATCTGCCAGCTTCAAGGACCTTCCGTTGTTATGCAAGGCCCTTCGGTCTCTGAAATCCCCAGGTGAGACGACTGGGTCGATTTCCCTCTCAGCGGGCCTTACCGGTGAACTTTCAGCCTGGTTAACAGGCCTTCCGTCCGCCGAAGGGGCAGGCTGAGCTGGAGCACGAACATATCCCTGCCTCCGGAGGTAAGATACATAATCTCGCAAATTCTGAGAGGTAAGCGTGCTATGCTCTGGGTGCATTTCACACCACCTCTCACACATGCGGGACATGTATCCCCTACGGCGCGGGCTACTGCTCTCGTAGCAGCTCAGTAGGTCATCCTTGAGCTCCGACGTCCACCTAAAACGGTCCATGTCATTGCGGGGGTCGTCAACAGGGCGATTCGAAGCACCGCCACCTTGCCCAACGCCGGCTTCCGAAACCGGCTCGGTGTGGGTGCTTTTCTTCCGGGGTGGTCGAACCCGAAGATAGGGCCCGTCAGGTGGTTGGCCTTAGGGCCCCCAGACGACATTTCCGGAGGTAGCCGTCCAAATTGCCTCCTGAGGATGCACCTGCGAAGGTTGCCGGCTGGATTACATCCTTGGGCTTCGGTATACCCTGCGGTGTCGCCACGCACCGGATAGCCTACTGATGTTGGGTGGCTTCCTGCGGGTGTATTATCAGCCGCCCCTAACATGGAGTCAGACGCTGTCGGAGTACCGCTCCTCACATGGAGATCCGTCGTGTCCCAATTGTGGAGGAATAGCCGATCCTCTGGATGCAGACGCTATTCCACCGTGCTAGTTTTGGTCCGCCCCGGGTATTTGATTTCCCCGGTACCACCCATATCTGGGAGGCGTTCCCCTATCCGCCACCTTGGGGAGGCGCCACTGAGGGGATCTAGCAACCCCTCGCGGTTGCTAGATCTCTATTATTATATGTTTAAAACAAAAAAGTGCAGCCCGGGCTCCGACACACCGGGCTGCTGTTCCATTACCCAATGACTACTCCTCACACCGTGAGGTGAGCAATCACTGGGTCCGCGAATCGTGCGCCCTAAGTAGACGAAGGGACCCAAGGATGACTGCCTTCTGCATTCTGGCGGCTAAGATGTGCGCCGCCGCACGGCACACCGGTATTTTGCGCAGTGCAGAGAGCAGCGTATTCCTCATTCCACCTAGGGATCCAATGACCATAACCAGCAGACTTACAGTGTAGCCTGGCCAGAGCCTGCGAAGTTGTCCGAGCAACTCCTGATATTTGGTCCGCTTTTCCTCCTCCTTAGAGACGATGTTCACTTCGGCAGGCGCCGAAAACTCAATAACGAACATCGTCTTCTGTTGGTGGTCGAGAAGGACTATGTCGGGCTTGTTTGCCTGTACAAGCTCGAGCGTGGGGAACGAGTAGTTCCAGTAAATCCGGCATCTCTCGTTCTCCACAACGGACTCTATATCCCCTGGAGCGTATGGCAGCACCGGTGTCTCATCGATACCGTATGAGTGCCTTAAATGATAGTAGAGCACTCGTAGAGCCGCGTTGTGCCGATGGACGTAAGCCGTCCCAGCGTACGTCTTACACGCCGACAAGAGATGCATAAGCGTTTCTGGCGCCTGTCGGCAAGCTCTACAATGGGTGTCGGGTACATCTACACCCATAACCCTTCTACGGTATACCAAGGTGTTGGAGACACCGTCTTGGCAAGCCATTATAAAGCCCTCAGTCTCCGACTTCAACCCACTAGACCTTAGGAAAGAGAAGGTCAACTGCTCAGACAAGCCATGCTCTTCTAGATGTTTGTAGAATATTCCATGCATTGGCTTATCTTTATGAAGTCTTAAGAGGAAGTCGACTTCGGCAGTTTTAATGTGGGCTTTTAATTCTGCGGGAGCAAGTTCCGTAATGGACTGCTGACACCTCCGCTTGAAGTCGAGTGTGAGGCTGAGCTCCTCGGCTGCTCGTTTCGCTGCGCTAAAAAGAAAGGCTCCTTTTCCGGCATTCTCGTGCTCTCGCACGAAGCGGATCAGGGGATCGGTGCTGTTCGTTACATAGCAGGCAGTGGCCAGTACTACTCTGTTGTGCAGACGCTCCAAACTCAATAGTCCACGCCCTCCCAGGTGTCGCGGGAGGTATATTCGCGGGACAGAGGACTTAGGATGCAGGCTTCTCTCCATATTCATCCTTTTGCGGGTCTTCGTGTCGATTTCCTTCAGCTCGTTCACTTTCCAGTGTATAGCACCAAAGGTGTATAATAACAATGGGACCGCAAGCATGTTTGTGGCAGCGACTTTGTTCTTGCCGGACAGTTCTGACGACCAGATCTGCCGGAGTCGGTGCAAATACTTGCGGCGGAGACACTCTTTAACCAATGTTGCCTCTTGGACATGACGCTGCGCCACTCCAAGGTAGGTATAAGTATCTCCGGCATGCAGTTGTCGCAAGATGCTCCCATCAACGAGCTGTTCCTCATCTCCACTATCTCCGCTTCGTCCTTTCTTGAGATGAACCAATGCACATTTGTCTGTCCCGAACTCCATTCCGATAGCATGACTGTACTCCTGCACCACCCTCAGCGATTGTTGTAGTTCGCGTTGGCCGGAGGCATAAAGTTTTAGGTCATCCATATAAAACAGATGGGTGACCTTGTGCCTCCGGTTATTGGGCGTGCCACAGCTGTATCCTTTAGTATTTCTCAGCGCTATGGACAGAGGCAAAAGTGAGATGCAAAAGAGCAAGGGACTCAAGGAGTCTCCTTGGAAGACACCTCTTTTCAATGACACCAACTCTGTCTGAACCCGAGTTTCACCTGATGTTATAGTGAACCGGGTCTTCCAGAGTGGCATCAGTTGTTTGATGCATCCCACTATCTGATTATCCACCGAAAGACATTCCAACAGCCGCACAATGAGCTCATGAGACGTGCTGTCGAATGCCTTGCGATAGTCAATCCAGGCCATAGAAAGGTTTCGCTTGTACTGCACGGAGTCCTGCGTGACACATCGGTCAATCAACAAGTTCTCCTTGCAGCCAGCTACTCCTTTCTTTGACCCTCTCTGTTCATACACGTCGAGAAATACAGGATTCACAGCTTGAAGGAGACGCATGTACAAGATTCTGGTGAAGAGCTTGTAACATGCGTTCAGACATGTTATTGGCCTGTAGTTTTTGGGATCAGACAAATCTCCGGTCTTCGGGAGAAGCACGGTTCGACCCTCGACAAACCAAGCCGGAATTGGCTGCTCCTGATTTAGCCACGAGTTAAAAACTCTAGCTAAATGCCGGTGGCAACTGGGGAATTTTTTCCACCAGTAGGTGTTTATGCCATCCGGGCCAGGAGCTGCGAAATTCTTTGCGCCTCGTAAGGCGTCAAGAATTTCTTCCGTGTTTATCGGATGACGCAGTACATTCAAGTTAGGAGTCCTCCTACAAACGGACTCGAACTGCGCCAAGGCCGGAGTGTCTGCTGAGAAAGGTTTGGGTTGTTCGTAAATGTCCCTCCAAAAGGCCTCCACGCGATCAGCAGTTGGCGGCTGCTCTATGGCTGGAGGCGGCTGTTGGAAAAGGCGAGAAGGTCTTTCGAAGAACATTCTGTTCTGCTCCAGACCTCTCGCCCGCGCCACCAACGATCGCTTAGCAGCGACTAGCATCCGTATCCTGTCAAGACAGTGTTGCTTGACAACAACCAGTACCGCTTGACTGAGTGTATGATGGTCGCGCCTCAACCCGTAGGCTATCTGGCGCACTCGGCGCGTAAAAGGCTTCCCAGCCGCTCTATATTCCATCACACACTGGATACGGGATGCTTCCTGGCGAGCCAACTGGATTTTCGCTTCCATTTGGCGCACCCGTCTCTGTGCTCTCTCAACAGGAGAGTCTCTCACTCTCCCCTGTCTAGCTAGCCTCAGAGCCGCATCGTAAATTTCACAATTGATGCTCCAAATGTCAGAGGCCTCCGATAGACGTTCACTAACAACCTCATCCTCTCTCTTCAAATCTGCTAGCTTCAAGGACCTTCCGTTGTTATGCAAGGCCCTTCGGTCCCTGAAATCCCCAGGTGAGACGACTTGGTCGATTTCCCTCTCAGCGGGCCTTACCGGCGAACTTTCAGCCTGGTTAACAGGCCTTCCGTCCGCCGAAGGGGCAGGCTGAGCTGGAGCACGAACATATCCCTGCCTCCGGAGGTACGATACATAATCTCGCAAATTCTGATAGGTAAGCGTGCTATGCTCTGGGTGCATTTCACACCACCTCTCATACATGCGGGACATGTATCCCCTACGGCGCGGGCTACTGCTCTCGTAGCAGCTCAGCAGGTCATCCTTGAGCTCCGTCGTCCACCTAAAACGGTCCATATCATTGCGGGGGTCGTCATCAGGGCGATTCGAAGCACCGCCACCTTGCCCAACGCCGGCTTCCGAAACCGGCTCGGTGTGGGTGCTTTTCCTTCGAGGTGGTCGAACCCGAAGATAGGGCCCGTCAGGTGGTTAGCCTTAGGGCCCGCAGCCGACATTTCCGGAGGCAGCCGTCCAAATTGCCTCCAGAGGATGGACCTGTGAAGGTTGCCGACCGACTTACATCCTTTGGCTTCGGTATACCCCTCGGTGTCGCCACGCACCGAATAGCCTCTTGATGCTGGGCGGCTTCCTGGGGGTTTATGAAAACAGCCGCTTCTAACATGAAGAACAGACGCTGTCGGAGTACCGCTCCTCACATGGAGATCCGTCGTGTCCTATTAATTGTGGAATAGCCGATCCTCTGGATGCAGACGCTATTCCACTGAGCTAGTTTTGGTCCGCCCCGGGTATTTGATTTCCCCGGTACCACCCATATCTGGGAGGCGTTCCCCTATCCGCCACCTTGGGGAGGCGCCACTGAGGGGATCTAGCAACCCCTCGCGGGGTTGCTAGATCCCCTTATTGTTATAATATGTGTTTAAAACAAAAAAGTGCAGCCCGGGCTCCGACACACCGAGCTGCTGTTCCATTACCCAATGACTACTCCTCACACCGTGAGGTGAGCAATCATTGGGTCCGCGAATCGTGCGCCCTAAGTAGACGAAGGGACCCAAGGATGACTGCCTTCTGCATTCTGGCGGCTAAGATGTGCGCCGCCGCACGGCAAACCGGTATTTTGCGCAGTGCAGAGAGCAGCGTATTCCTCATTCCACCTAGGGATCCAATGACCATAACCAGCAGACTTACAGTGTAGTCTGGCCAGAGCCTGCGAAGTTGTCCGAGCAACTCCTGATATTTGGTCCGCTTTTCCTCCTCCTTAGAGACGATGTTCACTTCGGCAGGCGCCGAAAACTCAATAACGAACATCGTCTTCTGTTGGTGGTCGAGAAGGACTATGTCGGGCTTGTTTGCCTGTACAAGCTCGAGCGTGGGGAACGAGTAGTTCCAGTAAATCCGGCATCTCTCGTTCTCCACAACGGACTCTATATCCCCTGGAGCGTATGGCAGCACCGGTGTCTCATCGATACCGTATGAGTGCCTTAAATGATAGTAGAGCACTCGTAGAGCCGCGTTGTGCCGATGGACGTAAGCCGTCCCAGCGTACGTCTTACACGCCGACAAGAGATGCATAAGCGTCTCTGGCGCCTGTCGGCAAGCTCTACAATGGGTGTCGGGTACATCTACACCCATAACCCTTCTACGGTATGCCAAGGTGTTGAAGACACCGTCTTGGCAAGCCATTATAAAGCCCTCAGTCTCCGACTTTAACCCACTAGACCTTAGGAAAGAGAAGGTCAACTGCTCAGACAAGCTATGCTCTTCTAGATGTTTGTAGAAGATTCCATGCATTGGCTTATCTTTATGAAGTCTTAAGAGGAAGTCGACTTCGGCAGTTTTAATGTGGGCTTTTAATTCTGCGGGAGCAAGTTCCGTAATGGACTGCTGACACCTCCGCTTGAAGTCGAGTGTGAGGCTGAGCTCCTCGGCTGCTCGTTTCGCTGCGCTAAAAAGAAAGGCTCCTTTTCCCGCATTCTCGTGCTCTCGCACGAAGCGGATCAGGGGATCGGTGCTGTTCGTTACATAGCAGGCAGTGGCCAGTACTACTCTGTTGTGCAGACGCTCCAAACTCAATAGTCCACGCCCTCCCAGGTGTCGCGGGAGGTATGTTCGCGGGACAGAGGACTTAGGATGCAGGCTTCTCTCCATATTCATCCTTTTGCGGGTCTTCGTGTCGATTTCCTTCAGCTCGTTCACTTTCCAGTGTATAGCACCAAAGGTGTATAATAACAATGGGACCGCAAGCATGTTTGTGGCAGCGACTTTGTTCTTGCCGGACAGTTCTGACGACCAGATCTGCCGGAGTCGGTGCAAATACTTGCGGCGGAGACACTCTTTAACCAATGTTGCCTCTTGGACATGACGCTGCGCCACTCCAAGGTAGGTATAAGTATCTCCGGCATGCAGTTGTCGCAAGACGCTCCCATCAACGAGCTGTTCCTCATCTCCACTATCTCCGCTTCGTCCTTTCTTGAGATGAACCAATGCACATTTGTCTGTCCCGAACTCCATTCCGATAGCATGACTGTACTCCTGCACCACCCTCAGCGATTGTTGTAGTTCGCGTTGGCCGGAGGCATAAAGTTTTAGGTCATCCATATAAAACAGATGGGTGACCTTGTGCCTCCGGTTATTGGGCGTGCCACAGCTGTATCCTTTAGTATTTCTCAGCGCTATGGACAGAGGCAAAAGTGAGATGCAAAAGAGCAAGGGACTCAAGGAGTCTCCTTGGAAGACACCTCTTTTCAATGACACCAACTCTGTCTGAACCCGAGTTTCACCTGATGTTATAGTGAACCGGGTCTTCCAGAGTGGCACCAGTTGTTTGATGCATCCCACTATCTGATTATCCACCGAAAGGCATTCCAACAGCCGCACAATGAGCTCATGAGACGTGCTGTCGAATGCCTTGCGATAGTCAATCCAGGCCATAGAAAGGTTTCGCTTGTACTGCACGGAGTCCTGCGTGACACATCGGTCAATCAACAAGTTCTCCTTGCAGCCAGCTACTCCTTTCTTTGACCCTCTCTGTTCATACACGTCGAGAAATACAGGATTCACAGCTTGAAGGAGACGCATGTACAAGATTCTGGTGAAGAGCTTGTAACATGCGTTCAGACATGTTATTGGCCTGTAGTTTTTGGGATCAGACAAATCTCCGGTCTTCGGGAGAAGCACGGTTCGACCCTCGACAAACCAAGCCGGAATTGGCTGCTCCTGATTTAGCCACGAGTTAAAAACTCTAGCTAAATGCCGGTGGCAACTGGGGAATTTTTTCCACCAGTAGGTGTTTATGCCATCCGGGCCAGGAGCTGCGAAATTCTTTGCGCCTCGTAAGGCGTCAAGAATTTCTTCCGTGTTTATCGGGTGACGCAGTACATTCAAGTTAGGAGTCCTCCTACAAACGGACTCGAACTGCGCCAAGGCCGGAGTGTCTGCTGAGAGAGGTTTGGGCTGTTCGTAAATGTCCCTCCAAAAGGCCTCCACGCGATCAGCAGTTGGCGGCTGCTCTATGGCTGGAGGCGGCTGTTGGAAAAGGCGAGAAGGTCTTTCGTAGAACATTCTGTTCTGTTCCAGACCTCTCGCCCGCGCCACCAACGATCGCTTAGCAGCGATTAGCATCCGTATCCTGTCAAGACAGTGTTGCTTGACAACAACCAGTACCGCTTGACTGAGTGTATGATGGTCGCGCCTCAACCCGTAGGCTATCTGACGCACTCGGCGCGTAAATGGCTTCCCAGCCGCTCTATATTCCATCACACACTGGATACGGGATGCTTCCTGGCGAGCCAACTGGATTTTCGCTTCCATTTGGCGCACCCGTCTCTGTGCTCTCTCAACAGGAGAGTCTCTCACTCTCCCCTGTCTAGCTAGCCTCAGAGCCGCAGCGTAAATTTCGCAATTGATGCTCCAAATGTCAGAGGCCTCCGATAGACGTTCACCAACAACCTCATCCTCTCTCTTTAAATCTGCCAGCTTCAAGGACCTTCCGTTGTTATGCAAGGCCCTTCGGTCTCTGAAATCCCCAGGTGAGACGACTTGGTCGATTTCCCTCTCAGCGGGCCTTACCGGCGAACTTTCAGCCTGGTTAACAGGCCTTCCGTCCGCCGAAGGGGCAGGCTGAGCTGGAGCACGAACATATCCCTGCCTCCGGAGGTACGATACATAATCTCGCAAATTCTGAGAGGTAAGCGTGCTATGCTCTGGGTGCATTTCACACCACCTCTCATACATGAATGAATGAATGAATAAGAACCAGAGGCTATCCAGCACGGAATGTGGCTGGTGCATAGGCCACACGATGGGCCCTTTTGCGCCTCTATCCGCGCTAGTTCCTAAGACCTGCCCTTTTGGCAAAGGCAAGTACATTCTTAGGTCCTATCCGTTTTATCTCTATTGGTTCCAAGGTTCTTGAGCCCAGCATAGTCTGCCTGTGATAACCCAGGGTTTCACAGCGACACAGGATGTGTGCCGAGGATTCTTCCTCTTCCCCACACCACGTGCACGTTGGGTCGTTGACCACCCTCATCACAAACAAGTGACGCCTGAAGGTATTGTGACCCGTTAATAAGCCTGCTAACAATCTCAAGTTACTCCTATCCAGAGAGAGACAGAATCGTCCTATTCTCTCTTCAGGCCCTGCTAATAGCTCCCGAGCCTGACGGAGATGACCAGAGATGTTGTTCCATCTCAGAGAGTGTTGATTCTGGATCCACTCTCCAGTTGTTTTCCTAACCAAATTTGCAGACAGTCCTAAGGCTGGTTCCGGGCCCACAAAACTGTTTCCGGATCCCATCCTGGCTAGATGATCTGCCATTTCATTACCCTTTACCCCAGCATGCCCAGGTACCCACATCAGTGATACCTTGTGTTTAGCTGAGATGTCGTCAAGAGCCCTCCTGCACTCCAGGACCAGTCCCGACGTTATTTTCCAAGCACTCAGTGCTTTGATGGCTGCCTGACTGTCAGAGCAGATAGTAATCCGCCTCCTAGACCCGTCAATTTCCCGAATACGATTTACGCAGGCCAGTATCGCATAGACCTCAGCCTGGAATACTGTGGTGTGCCCCCCAAGAGGGAATGAAAGTCTTGTACGGGGCCCGTAGACTCCCGAGCCCGAGCCCTCTCTAGCGAGTGAACCGTCTGTGTACCAGACCTGTCCTCCTCCTTCGATGAGCTGTCTTTCCCTAGACTTCCATTCTTCCCTTGACGGAAACACCACCGTAAATTTGCGATTGAAGCGATGCGTAGGAGAAACTGTATCGCTCCTCGCCAACAAAATAGGACAATCCTCATGCAACTCTGCTAGAATCGTCGAATGTCCTTTGCCTGGATTCATAAAAGTCCAGCTACCCTGACTCCAGAGACGGAACCCAGTTTTTCTAGCTTCCCCTTGGATTACCAGATCCAAAGGAGGAAGATTCAATAGTGTTTCAATGGCACTCAAGGGTGTTGTGCGCACTGCACTGGTTATACTAAGACATGCCAAACGTTGGACCTTATTAAGTTTGGCTCTTGTTGCCTCCGTTTTTATACAGGTCCACCACACTATGGAGCCATATATTAGTGACGGTCTGACTATTGTAGTGTAGAGCCAGTGCACCACTTTTGGGCTCAGGCCCCAGCTACTACCGACAACTCTTCTGCAGGCCCATAATGAGTTTCGAGCCTTGCTTACCTTATAATCCACGTGCAGCCTCCAAGTCAGCTTGTGATCCAGTATTACTCCTAGATACTTTACTGACTGAGACAATTCAAGTGTCGTTCTGAAAAAGGTAGGCCTCACGAGGCCTTCCATCTTCCTTTTCCTAGTGAACATAACGAGCTCCGTCTTTTCAGCGTTCACTGACAGATCCACCTCATTACACCACGTTTCCACAACACGCAGCGCGCCTTGCATTACCTCGGAGACTGTATTAATGAATCTACCCCTGACCACTATGCTCAAATCATCGGCATAGGCCTGTACGTAGACCCCTGTGTTGCTTAGTCTCACGAGTAGGTCATTCACCACTAAGCACCATAATAGAGGTGAAAGAACACCGCCTTGTGGGCAGCCTCGCGCCACTGCAACGCTATAGTTTATGTCATTAAGCGTTGCAGAAGCCACTCGGCCCTCTAGAGTAGTAAGAATCCACTCCACTAGGATTGGAGCAATTCCATGTCTCTCTAGGGCGCGTCTTATCGAATTGGTAGTGGTACAGTTGAACGCACCCTCGATATCAAGAAATGCTACCATAGCCACTTCCCGTTGATTCAACGTTTTCTCCAGCCTGCTGACCAAATGATGAAGTGCCAGCTCAGCTGATTTTCCCGCCTGATATGCGAACTGATAGGCATGGACTTCAACCCTTTGTAAGGGCCCATCCCTGATATATCTATCAACCAACCTCTCCAGTGTTTTTAGTAAAAACGACGAAAGGGTAATCGGTCTAAAGTCCTTCGGACGAGTATAGCTACCTCTGCCCGGCTTAGGAATAAAAACGACCCTTGAATGCAACCAGCTCTTCGGTGTGAAGCCAGTAGCCACGCAGGCGCGAAATATCCTAACTAGGTATGGTAGTACCAGATCCTGTCCATGTTGTAGCATGGCTGGAATGACTCCATCCTTGCCTGGACTTTTGTATGGAGCAAAAGTATTTATCGCCCATCTTGTGCGGTCATAAGTGACGACTTCTCCTGCCATCTGCCATTCCTCTTTATGAGGACGGCGGAGTGGCCTATGTGCACCTGTCTGCTGAGCGGCAACCGATCCCGGAAAGTGCACACTCATCAGCAGTTCAAGCGTTTCCTCCTCGTTATTGGTTCTATGACCGTTCGAGTCCGTCAAGGTCCCCAACTTGGACTTGGTGTCCTTGCTAAGGATCCTATGCATCCTTGCCGTCGCAGGAATATCATTGATGGACCTGCAGAAGTTCCTCCAAGATTCCCTGGAGGCCCTCCTGACTTCCCTCTTATATTCCTGTAGCTTTATCCTATACTCCTCCCAATCAGGAGTACCTTTCCTGTACCTAACTCTCGTGAGTAGTTTGTGCAGGGACTTTTTCCTGGTTTCTAATTTCTTAGTCCAGAAGGTGGCATTGCCCGCCACGCCCACTTTGCGTAGGGGACAGTTATCCTCAAAGGAGTCTCGGAGGTCCCTACACAGGGAATCAACTGCCGCCTCCAAGCCCTCCCCTTTACTGAGATCCTGCTCTATAGGACGGAGCCTGCTGCCTAGGTCCTCTTTAAAAGAAGCCCAATTTGCTTGCCTAGGATTTCTAACAAGGATTCCCTCTTTTTCCCCGTCAATCCTAAACGTTATATGTCTATGGTCGGACAGTGACGGTTCCAAGGATACTGTCCAGTCCTTGACCTCATTACAAATACCGACCGTGCTCAGTGTTATGTCTAGGACCTCATCCCTCACATTGTTTGAGAAGGTAGGAGTGTCGCCAACATTCAGAACCTCTAGGTTCGACGTCCCTAGAAATTCCATCAGCTCTTCACCACGTCTATTAGTGTTAGAGCTACCCCATAGGGTGTGATGGGCATTGCTATCACACCCCACGATAAGCTCGAGATTATTATCCCGACAATGGGACACAAGGTCCTCCATCTCTTTTGAGGGAGGAGGATCTCCTGAATCATACGGTAAGTACGCTGAGCATACCCCTCTCATACATGCGGGACATGTATCCCCTACGGCGCGGGCTACTGCTCTCGTAGCAGCTCAGCAGGTCATCCTTGAGCTCCGTCGTCCACCTAAAACGGTCCATGTCATTGCGGGGGTCGTCATCAGGGCAAATCGAAGCACCGCCACCTTGCCCAACGCCGGCTTCCGAAACCGGCTCGGTGTGGGTGCTTTTCCTTCGAGGTGGTCGAACCCGAAGATAGGGCCCGTCAGGTGGTTAGCCTTAGGGCCCGCAGCCGACATTTCCGGAGGCAGCCGTCCAAATTGCCTCCAGAGGATGGACCTGTGAAGGTTGCCGACCGACTTGCATCCTTTGGCTTCGGTATACCCCTCGGTGTCGCCACGCACCGAATAGCCTGTTGATGTTGGCGGCTTCCTGGGGGTTTATGAAAACAGCCGCTTCTAACATGAAGAACAGACGCTAATAATAATAATAATAATAATAATTTATTTTCCATAGAGACATATAAAATGTATAGGACTCGTCACAGTAAACACTTACACACTAACACCTACAAACATTAACACTTATACACTAACAAAGTCAGAGACGGCGTAATAACATTCATTTAAAAGAAAAGTTTTAAGTCTAATTTTAAACAATTGCAGTGTTCGACAATGTTTCACCTCTGCAGGTAGCTTATTGAATATTTTTGGGCCTAAGACATTTGGGGCTCGTTTCACTACATTGTATTTTGAATATGGTATGTGCAAGTCATTATCTTGCCTGGTACACCGGTTATGGATATCTTTATTGAGGAAAAACTTGTTCTGATTTTGAAAAGTGTAAACTGCTAGCTCATAAATTAAAAGAGCTGGCAAGGTAAGTATTTTGAACTTTCTAAATAATTCCCTACAACTGTGTGTACTGCTAACACCTGCCATACATCTCAGTAGTCTTTTTTGAATTAAAAATACTTTATGGGCATGAGGAGAACAGCCCCAAAAACAGAGATTGTACCTTAATCTTGATTCTACCTGCCCTTTATACAAAATAACTAGTTGGTGTTCAGTGAGTACCGTTCTTAAATTCTTGAAAGCATATGCCATACATTTGAGCTTGGATACAGTATGTTCACAGTGGATTTTAAACGAAAGATGTTCGTCTAAGTGGAGACCTAAAAATTTTGTACTTGATTTCACTTCTTGTACCGAATTATCAGCAATTACATTCAATGGTTGCAAGTTCCTCTGGATATTATGGAATCTTATTACTGCGGTTTTTGTAGAATTTAGATATAATTGCTTTTCTCCAAACCATTTTTCTAATTTTGCCAGTAAGTTGTTGCAAGTGTCTTGTAGGACACTGTCTTGGCCGTTAGATAATATAATTGATGTGTCGTCGGCATATAAAATAAAATGCGCTTCCGGAAACGACTTATCCAGTTCATTGAGATATAAGGTGAACAGAACTGGTCCAAGAATAGAACCTTGCGGTACACCTGTATTAACATTGAGGGGATCAGACCGGATAAAATTTCGTTTACCATTGTGCTCAAAATTCAAAGAAACATACTGTAACCTATTGCTCAGAAAAGACTCTATCCAATTGTATGCAGATTGAGTGATTCCATACTGAAATAGAATTCTCAACAATACTTCATGATCAACGCAGTCGAATGCCCTGCTGAGGTCACAGAAGATACCAACAGGACACTCTCCCGCGTCGACATAGTGAAGTAATGTCTCATAAAATCCATGTGTGGCTGTTGATGTTGATTTGCCTTTGCAAAATCCGTGCTGCTTATCAGATAGTATATGCACAGAGTTCACGTAAAAGAGTAACCTATCCAAGAAACAATATTCAAAGATCTTTGAAAAACTACATTGGACCGCCACTGGTCTATAGTTATCCACCAATGAAGAATCTCCCTTTTTGTAGATCGGCACCACCTTATTTAGTTTTAGCACTGCTGGAAATCTACCTGTACAAAAAGAGAGGTTCACTAGGTAAACTAATGGTTTTACTATAAGAGACAAAACTCTTTTTACTAAAAAATTAGGTATCTCGTCCGATCCGGACGATTTCTTATGATTTAGTTTTTTATTAAGTAACTCAAAAAATTCTATTTCAGTGAAAGGATACAACTGCATTTTATTTTCGGCACTTGATAAGCTGTAATGGACATTATCATTATTATGGTGTCTGGATTTTAATATTTCAACAATTTGTTTAGGAGCGTCAATGAAGTGGTTATTAAATTTGTTTGCGATTTGTTTTGGATTTTTTATAACACTCACATTATCAATTAAATTTGTATTGCTTTGTTTTTTTGTTTTGTTAGTTAATTCAGCTACTGTCGCCCAAGTAGATTTTGTGTAATTATTAGAGGTAAAAATCTTATTCTGATAATATTTTCTTTTCGTCTCTATGACCAATTTTTGATGTTCTTTCTTATTCTTTAGATACACAGCTTTGAGGTCAGGAAATGTGTTACAAAGTAAATGGAGATCTTTTAAGTTGTAACTAGAGTGTCTTACCTCGTCATTCACCCATTTATTATTCACAATTTTGATGTTACGGTTTCGCTTAGGAAAATTAATTTCAAAGTGGAAGCTGAATACTTTAACAAAAAAATCAAAAGCAACGTCTATGTCCGGAATAGTGTACAGGATAGACCAGTCCTCTCTGGATAAATCTTCCATAAATTTAAAAACGCTACTTTCACTGAAAAACCTCTGTTCCGTACGAATCCACCCGCAATCGTTATAATTCATGTTTATTTCGCATAAAACAGTTCTGTGATCTGAAATTGTATTATCTAAAATACAGTGGATGCCATCGTTGTCAAAGTTAATAAATACCTGATCAATTGTAGAAAGCGACGTTTTTCCTATCCTTGTAGGCCAAAAAATTTGAGGAATTAAATTAAATTCACTTAATACATCATTAAAACTATGATTTTCCGCGTTACGGTTATAGGAGTCTATGTTAAAATCTCCACATAAAATAATTTTAATGTCAGGTTTATATATAGAATTTAAGGCGTTTACGAGATTATTGTAAAATAACTGGATATCACCCGATGGAGATCTGTAGCAAGCAACAATAATGGTGGATACTGTACCACATTTTATCTCAGCAGCACAAAGTTCAATGTGCTTCTCAACACAAAAGGCTGAAACATTAATGTGCTTTGTGGTAATTCCAGTTTTGCAGAAAATAGCGGTACCGCCTCCTTTAAACTGTGATCTACAATAGGATCCAGAAAGTTTGAAATTTTCTATTTTAAGGTTTTGAATAGAGCTATCGGTTGCCCATGTTTCTGTGAGACAGATAAAATTTAGAAACTTAAACTCCGACAGTGTAACACAGAGTTCATTAAATTTATTGCAGTTAGCACTTTGAATATTTAATAATAAAAAAGACGGCTTAAAGTCTAATTCTGTGGTATCCCACTGGTCCGTCGGTGTAAAAAACGACGGATACATACGTTTTTAGGCCATTTTTCCGCATCCATCGCTGACCTAAAATTCTCTTGAAATATACTAACTTTAAAAGAGGAATATATATTTGGAAATTTTGATTGGAGCGTTTCTACTACTACCTCTGGAAAATGAAGTTTTAGAAATGTTTCCATGTCTTCTGTACTCACAGAAGGGTCAACCCTACTAACATGTAGGACAACTCTTTTTTCCAATCCTCTCACTGAACTGTTCTCTGCATTTTTTCCGATCACCAGGTTTCGTCCTTGATTGGTCCTCCTTCTATTTCGCACTTCTTTCCAAGCGCTTTCTTCAGATGTTTGATTACGTATCCCCTCTGCCGTGTCAGCCGTCGTCGTCGTCGACGTCGTCGTTGTTGTCTTAGGCGCTGACGCTGACGCTACAGCCAGTGGTGATTCCGTCTGCTTTACTCGTTCATCTGAGGCTGGTGGTACCCTGCCTGTTGTACCGACTGAAGGACGTTTGACACATGTTTGCCGGACTGATACATCTGTTGAAGTATTCCAGCAGCTCTTGTTTTCCTGTGGTACCGTTGTCTCATTTTTAGCGATTTCTGATTTGCACGTCTTCATGTGTTCATCGCTAGAATTGCTAGAACGATCACACTGTCGCGTAGATGTCGCTGGACGTATCATTGTGGACAGCACAGACACTTGAGCAACTAGACTGTTTATTGTTTTTTGCTGCGATTTTATAATCATGTTTTTATGTTTGATCAATTCACGTAACATAAGTATATCTTTGTTACCGATATCAGCCTCAATAATATCCTTAACACTGCAAAAGGAACATTCACTGCAGTCATCTTCTGTATCTTCCACAGTTACGGGTCGGATTGTCGAGTCCATAGTCATATCTATTGTTTCATCAGATTCACAGCATAATACTGTGTTGTCGTCCAGTCTTTTCAGGTTCTTCACATATTTTGCACAACCGGCGTGTATTAAAGATTTACATTTAACACATTGAACGCCACTTCTTGCAACATTACCACATCTTTTACAGTTTTTATTATCTAATACCATCTGACGAACTTCACTTGACGCCATGTTATCTAGGATACGCTGTCGGAGTACCGCTCCTCACATGGAGATCCGTCGTGTCCTATTAATTGTGGAATAGCCGATCCTCTGGATGCAGACGCTATTCCACTGAGCTAGTTTTGGTCCGCCCCGGGTATTTGATTTCCCCGGTACCACCCATATCTGGGAGGCGTTCCCCTATCCGCCACCTTGGGGAGGCGCCACTGAGGGGATCTAGCAACCCCTCGCGGTTATTATGTATATGTGTTTAAAACAAAAAAGTGCAGCCCGGGCTCCGACACACCGGGCTGCTGTTCCATTACCCAATGACTACTCCTCACACCGTGAGGTGAGCAATCACTGGGTCCGCGAATCGTGCGCCCTAAGTAGACGAAGGGACCCAAGGATGACTGCCTTCTGCATTCTGGCGGCTAAGATGTGCGCCGCCGCACGGCACACCGGTATTTTGCGCAGTGCAGAGAGCAGCGTATTCCTCATTCCCCCTAGGGATCCAATGACCATAACCAGCAGACTTACAGTGTAGTCTGGCCAGAGCCTGCGAAGTTGTCCGAGCAACTCCTGATATTTGGTCCGCTTTTCCTCCTCCTTAGAGACGATGTTCACCTCGGCAGGCGCCGAAAACTCAATAACGAACATCGTCTTCTGTTGGTGGTCGAGAAGGACTATGTCGGGCTTGTTTGCCTGTACAAGCTCGAGCGTGGGGAACGAGTAGTTCCAGTAAATCCGGCATCTCTCGTTCTCCACAACGGACTCTATATCCCCTGGAGCGTATGGCAGCACCGGTGTCTCATCGATACCGTATGAGTGCCTCAAATGATAGTAGAGCACTCGTAGAGCCGCGTTGTGCCGATGGACGTAAGCCGTCCCAGCGTACGTCTTACACGCCGACAAGAGATGCATAAGCGTCTCTGGCGCCTGTCGGCAAGCTCTACAAAGGGTGTCGGGTACATCTAGACCCATAACCCTTTTACGGTACACCAAGGTGTTGAAGACACCGTCTTGGCAAGCCATTATAAAGCCCTCAGTCTCCGACTTCAACCCACTAGACCTTAGGAAAGAGAAGGTCAACTGCTCAGACAAGCCATGCTCTTCCAGATGTTTGTAGAAGATTCCATGCATTGGCTTATCTTTATGAAGTCTTAAAAGGAAGTCGACTTCGGCAGTTTTAAGGTGGGATTTTAATTCTGCGGGAGCAAGTTCCGTAATGGACTGCTGACACCTCCGCTTGAAGTCGAGTGTGAGGCTGAGCTCCTCGGCTGCTCGTTTCGCTGCGCTAAAAAGAAAGGCTCCTTTTCCCGCATTCTCGTGCTCTCGCACAAAGCGGATCAGGGGATCGGTGCTGTTCGTTACATAGCAGGCAGTGGCCAGTACTACTCTGTTGTGCAGACGCTCCAAACTCAATAGTCCACGCCCTCCCAGGTGTCGCGGGAGGTATATTCGCGGGACAGAGGACTTAGGATGCAGGCTTCTCTCCATATTCATCCTTTTGCGGGTCTTCGTGTCGATTTCCTTCAGCTCGTTCACTTTCCAGTGTATAGCACCAAAGGTGTATAATAACAATGGGACCGCAAGCATGTTTGTGGCAGCGACTTTGTTCTTGCCGGACAGTTCTGACGACCAGATCTGCCGGAGTCGGTGCAAATACTTGCGGCGGAGACACTCTTTAACCAATGCTGCCTCTTGGACATGACGCTGCGCCACTCCAAGGTAGGTATACGTATCTCCGGCATGCAGTTGTCGCAAGATGCTCCCATCAACGAGCTGTTCCTCATCTCCACTATCTCCGCTTCGTCCTTTCTTGAGATGAACCAATGCACATTTGTCTGTCCCGAACTCCATTCCGATAGCATGACTGTACTCCTGCACCACCCTCAGCGATTGTTGTAGTTCGCGTTGGCCGGAGGCATAAAGTTTTAGGTCATCCATATAAAACAGATGGGTGATCTTGTGCCTCCGGTTATTGGGCGTGCCACAGCTGTATCCTTTAGTATTTCTCAGCGCTATGGACAGAGGCAAAAGTGAGATGCAAAAGAGCAAGGGACTCAAGGAGTCTCCTTGGAAGACACCTCTTTTCAATGACACCAACTCTGTCTGAACCCGAGTTTCACCTGATGTTATGGTAAACCGGGTCTTCCAGAGTGGCATCAGTTGTTTGATGCATCCCACTATCTGATTATTCACCGAAAGACATTCCAACAGCCGCACAATGAGGTCATGAGACGTGCTATCGAATGCCTTGCGATAGTCAATCCAGGCCATAGAAAGGTTTCGCTTGTACTGTACAGAGTCCTGCGTGACACATCGGTCAATCAACAGGTTCTCCTTGCAGCCAGCTACTCCTTTCTTTGACCCTCTCTGTTCATACACGTCGAGAAATACAGGATTCACAGCTTGAAGGATACGCATGTACAAGATTCTGGTGAAGAGCTTGTAACACGCGTTCAGACATGTTATTGGCCTGTAGTTTTTGGGATCAGACAAATCTCCGGTCTTCGGGAGAAGCACGGTTCGACCCTCGACAAACCAAGCCGGAATTGGCTGCTCCTGATTTAGCCACGAGTTAAAAACTCTAGCTAAATGCCGGTGGCAACTGGGGAATTTTTTCCACCAGTAGGTGTTTATGCCATCCGGGCCGGGAGCTGCGAAATTCTTTGCGCCTCGTAAGGCGTCAAGAATTTCTTCCGTGTTTATCGGGTGACGCAGTACATTCAAGTTAGGAGTCCTCCTACAAACGGACTCGAACTGCGCCAAGGCCGGAGTGTCTGCTGAGAGAGGTTTGGGTTGTTCGTAAATGTCCCTCCAAAAGGCCTCCACGCGATCAGCAGTTGGCGGCTGCTCTATGGCTGGAGGCGGCTGTTGGAAAAGGCGAGAAGGTCTTTCGTAGAACATTCTGTTCTGCTCCAGACCTCTCGCCCGCGCCACCAACGATCGCTTCGCAGCGATTAGCATCCGTATCCTGTCAAGACAGTGTTGCTTGACAACAACCAGTACCGCTTGACTGAGTGTATGATGGTCGCGCCTCAACCCGTAGGCTATCTGGCGCACTCGGCGCGTAAAAGGCTTCCCAGCCGCTCTATATTCCATCACACACTGGATACGGGATGCTTCCTGGCGAGCCAACTGGATTTTCGCTTCCATTTGGCGCACCCGTCTCTGTGCTCTCTCAACAGGAGAGTCTCTCACTCTCCCCTGTCTAGCTAGCCTCAGAGCCGCAGCGTAAATTTCGCAATTGATGCTCCAAATGTCAGAGGCCTCCGATAGACGTTCACCAACAACCTCATCCTCTCTCTTTAAATCTGCCAGCTTCAAGGACCTTCCGTTGTTATGTAAGGCCCTTCGGTCTCTGAAATCCCCAGGTGAGACGACTTGGTCGATTTCCCTCTCAGCAGGCCTTACCGGCGAACTTTCAGCCTGGTTAACAGGCCTTCCGTCCGCCGAAGGGGCAGGCTGAGCTGGAGCACGAACATATCCCTGCCTCCGGAGGTACGATACATAATCTCGCAGATTCTGAGAGGTAAGCGTGCTATGCTCTGGGTGCATTTCACACCACCTCTCATACATGCGGGACATGTATCCCCTACGGCGCGGGCTACTGCTCTCGTAGCAGCTCAGCAGGTCATCCTTGAGCTCCGTCGTCCACCTAAAACGGTCCATGTCATTGCGGGGGTCGTCAACAGGGCAATTCGAAGCACCGCCACCTTGCCCAACGCCGGCTTCCGAAACCGGCTCGGTGTGGGTGCTTTTCTTGCGGGGTGGTCGAACCCGAAGATAGGGCCCGTCAGGTGGTTGGCCTTAGGGCCCCCAGACGACATTTCCGGAGGCAGCCGTCCAAATTGCCTCCTGAGGATGCACCTGTGAAGGTTGCCGGCTGGTTATTATTATTATTATTATTATTATTATTATTATTATTATATCACAACCGAGGGATCACCAGTGATTCTTCGCTGCACACCAGCAAAGCTTCTCGGCCATATTAAAGACCTCAAGGTGCAAAAAGCTTCTGGATAGGTCCAAATTACTAACAAAGCGTTGAAGTTATTCCCGCGAAAAGTCGGTCGTGACATATCTGGTGGCAATAATTAACGCTATGCTCAGGACTCAATACGTCTTCGAGGCTTGAAGACGCCGAAGGATTTCGGTCTGAACATAGCACTGACCTGCAGACAGTCAGGTTGGTGGAGCGTATAACCGGGAGATTTACCAAAGACAAGAGCACTGGTATCTTGCTTCTAGATGTATCGAAAGCTTTTCACAAAGTATGGCATGAGGGCCTCCTCTATAAATTATTCCAAAAGGACTTTCCTTTTCGGCTCCTAGAATTTTTAAATTTCTTCCTAGAAGGAAGGATATTCCAGATCAAAATTGACAATGTATTGTAGACAATACGACCTATCAAGACCGGTGTTCCTATCAAGGGTTCGACCCTCGGACCAACACTTTATTCTTTTTTCATTCATGATGTTCCTAGCCCCAGCAACTGTGAGGTCTATCTCTATGCTACTAAGTACTAGAGTGGGCTGATCGGTAACTTATCAAAATCAACTATTCTAAAACGCAAGCTATCTATTGGACCAAAAAGCGTCGTAACACCCTGCCTGAGCTCTTTAATAACAGTACTCTATTACGGTAGAGCTCACCCGTCAAGTACCTTGATTTGACCCTAGACAAGGGTATGACGATGGCGAAATCATACCGAGATGTTAAAAACAAAATTTGTAATTACATTTCGACAGCTTTATCCTTTGCTACGTAGAACTTCAAAATTGAGTTTGGTTAACAAAATTCGGCTGCACAAAATTATTAGACCTATAATTACTTACGCATGTGCGGCATGGTGTTTTCTATCTAAGACGCACATGCGACCTTTGCAGGTATACTCCTAAGCAGGATCCTGAGAACTATTACAAATGCCCCTTGATTTCAAACGAGACCCCGCATATAGTTCTTGATATTCCTTACTTAAAGGACTATATCAAAAGACAGGCGCCATAAGTTAAGTTAAGTCCATGAATCTGGGGAGGGCTTAAGTCCCTGCCACAGATGCGAAAAAATTATCAGAATGAATTGTTTTGGAAAATTGGGGGGGGGGGTCTAATATCATTCTTGGGGAGCTACGCCCCCAAGCCCCCACCTAACTACGCCTATGACAGGCGCAGCGGCGGAGTCGCATAGCAACCCTTTGGTGTGTGACTTAGTGGACTACATGGTTGAGCAAGTCTGGCCGCGGCTGGCACTGTAATCAAAATTAAGCGGAATTTTAGATTATATAAATTCCCTTTTAAGCCACATCTGGTACCAACAGCACTGCGTTTAGAGCATCAAAATTACCCTAGTTATTTCACAGATACCTATTTTAACAGTTGCATATGCTGGAGAACAGTTGGATTTCTTCGAAGCCTCGAACTTTGATGTAGTGGACTGAATAAATGGTGTTAACTTAAAACCTGAATCTATTTGTTTTCTTTGTCTTTCAGTTCAATGTTTGCATTTTACTTCACTGTTCATGACTTATCAATCCATACGCTAACTAGATAAATTAACAGTTGCACTTCTCCCTTTGCTCTTCTTGCTTCCTCTCTTTCTTTTCTTTTTTCTCTATAACTGTCTGGCTTTTGGGTAACCAGGCCGACAGAATGACAAACTAACTGACGAACTATGACATAAAGGCAAAGGTCTTTCGGACCGCCTAATCAGCTAACGACGATTAGGACCAATAACATGATGTGTCAAGCAGCAACCCCCAAATTACTTGCCATTTTATTAGCTTACATCTTATATTGGAGGCAAACAACGGTAGCAGGCGATATTCTTGATACAAAAATTAAAAAAAAATTACAGAATCGACCGATGCCCGAATTTGTCACAAAATGGGTCGTTACAGGATACATGGATCAGTATCAGCTATCCAAGGATTAGTAAACTATCCTGTCAGTTGCGCACTGACAAGCGACTGCGCAGTGACAAGCGACTGCGCAGTGACAAGCGACGATAATCCATAAAACCCATTTTTTAGTATACCGGTATTTAACACTAACGGAAAATCAGTTTCAAATATTTCGTGGGACTTATGAAACCATTGATTAAACGAACATTGAACCATTAAAAAGTTGGGTTAAGAACACAAAACAGTTGGTTAAGGAAAACAGGGAATAATCCTTGTGATCAGGTTAACCCGATCATAGTTTCCGGAAAGGCCTCATGTCACAAGTGCCAAACCAAGAAAGGGTTATTTTTCAGATATGTAATTATAACAGTGCACATGCTTCATTAGTGCTGACCGTAATGAATGTCATTCTCAGCCAGGTTTAACTAAACCGATGATTATTCGCTTATAAAACTGATGTCAAGTTTAAGCCTAGGCTTAGCTAAGTTTAGGTTTAGTAAAGCTTGTGTTAAACCGGAATTTGCATAACCGGACTTATGTAGTAATTAAGAATAAACAATATATTTATTTATTTATTTAGGTAACATACACTGCTCGAACGGAGTAATCCATTAAACGAACAGGGAAACAGTACTTATAACTAAACGTTGTAAATGTGAACATGTAAACTAGATAATAACAATTTTTAACGTGTGATTGAGAAACACCTCTTTAAATCCGGAATTGTACAACAAAAAAATCTACAAAGTATGTCACTCTCTCATAGTTGCTACATATTATATATATGGGCGAAAATAAAAAAGCATCGGTATGAGACACAGGTTAATAAAAACACATCCAGTATGGAAACTTTAGTTCAATGGGCGGTATAAGGAACGTCCACATTTCAAAAGCATCTATGCGAGCTCGATCTGCCTTTTTAATAGTCCAAGTTTCCGAGGCATACAAAAATATGGAGAACACAAGAGACTGAACCAGTGACATTTTTGTAGGTTTAGTGATGTTACGGTCACGCCATATTTTAGTAAGCTGTGTGTCATGGCCACACGTGCCTGTTGAATGCGCCGTCGAATCTCATTTTCACAGCTACTCGAATTGTCGATCAAGGAACCGAGGTACACAAAACTTTGAACTACTTCACAACGGCTTAGGTACACATTTATTGCACTTCAAATTATGCGCCATATCTACATTCAGAGATCTTATGATTTTGTGAACATTTTATATAAATGTTTTTATCACTTTTACAATGTTTGGACTAATGGTTTAAACTATAGCATTTGTAACATATTTTTAAATCCACTGAATCATAGTTTTTGCAACTATCCAAAATTTATAACTACTTTATTGACTCAATAAGGTTAAGTATGTTTGCAAATCAACATCAACTACCGCCTGATAAATGTTAGGCGATTTTTTAGTTAGTCATACTCTCAAAACATTACAAACGTTAGAATTTTTCAAAATAGAGTTCTGCGCTATCAAAGTAGAATGCAAATCGTTTTTTGAAATGTTTTCACTAATTCTCACAATTCTCACGCTAGGGTTCAATCATCTGACTTCCTTCACCTCATATTCATCAAAATGTTGATATGCCAATTCCTTAAATTTTCCAGCATCGGTAAGACTGTCGCATCGTATCAATAAGCCACCGTCCTTGACATGTATCACTTGCAAAAATTTAATGCTTTTGTCGACTGGGTCAACAGCCTGCCGGATTTTCAGTTTTGTATCCAAATTGGACTGGCCCAAGTTTTTAGGTTTAACTACGACATTAACGTTATTTTTCTTCGGCACATTAGCATAACTAGGAACTTGGACTGATTGTCCGGTTACATTAGATTCTAGTTTTTCCTCAACTTCCTTCATTAGCTTAGATGGTGCATCAGAAAACAACTCGAAAATTCTGTGACAAGGTTATTGATCTTCTGTTTCAGATGAGTTGTAAAAAACTGGTCATGGTTCTTTTTACTCTCGGACAATGAGTGCAGAACCAAAAAAGGCCAGGCGTTTTTATAACCTTCAGAACATCAGCTTATACACCAACACAAGAAATATGGTAACTGCCTTGACAAAAAACAGAATGGAGAAGTCTCGTGATACTCATAATGAAATAAGCAGTTACGTATCCGTAAAATATAGACGAAAAGTAATTAGTTAGTGAAAAGATTTTTGAAATCCGTCAATAAATGGCAGAGAAATCGATAATTACAGTTTGCATATTTAGCGCGAGATAGTTGCCGCCTTCAATTTGGCTGTGACGTCACGTCTCCGCAATCCGCATAGCCAGCCGCGCGCTGCCGTAGATCTGTGTATCGTGGAAGCTGTAGAGTGTATTGTATGTACAGCTTGTGCAAAACGCATTAGAGCTCAACGCATCAGACGTAATTTATTTTTGATTTTTAAATAAGTTTTTTTAGTTTTTGGCCATAACGGAAGAAGGACTTGTTAAAGGACAAAGTGATATACAAATATCTCTTATTGATCTAGAAACGCTTTAAGATAATAGTTTCGTGAGAAAATAAACGTCTTCCGGTAAGCGCAAATAAAAACCAGCATTTGTTGATATTTTTGTTATTGTCTCTTTGCAATACTGAAGGATGACTGTTGTACTTAAAGTATAACTAACTGGACTGTAGCAACTCTTAGAAGATACTGATTCTTTTGAAGGAGAACTCTCGGGTTATTGGGGGATGGTCATCAGACACTTATATTCTGTATCGTTTGTTTTTTTCCTTCTCATGATAGGTTGCACTCTTTGATCCTTTGTTTAAGTTTGATGTCAACTTGCACTTTAAATTTTGTTGTCGGGATTACCTGATTCACTGTGCAATCCTTAGATAGTGCATTTTCTAGTATATCCGACTCTTTGTATATTGAATCACACTGAATTACTTCGAAAGGTTGCCAACTTGAGGTCGATGAAGCATCATTCTGCAATAAATTTTCTAAACATTCTGCGCGTCGCCTTTTTCCATATGCTCCGAGTTTTCTTCTAGGATGAACAACTTTTTGACAGTCAAACTTATGAGGGCAGCCTTCAGTGTTCAGCTTTAATGTACCACCAACTAGTTTATATTTGATTAGATTTTCAGTATCATTTTCAAGATGTAACAACAAAAACATCAGTTACGGATCCGAAAATACAGAAATATATAACACAATAAAGTAATTCAGAATACATATTACATTATAAATGTAACTAACCAATTTAATTTACCTTTAGATAAAGTAATCTTTAACAATCAGTGAAGCTATCCATATATAGTTGATAATTAATACTTATCAATAGAAGATAAGTACAATAGTATACTCACATAAAAATGATCCTCACAAAGATATTAATTTATACTTTTTATCGGTATTATTAAATCCCGTTTCATCACTTTGCTCCACTTCTTTTGCATGCAAAGGTAGGTACGTGGGAAAAAACTTTATTAGGTGTTTTAATCGTTGTGCTCACACACTTTGGAACAATGTAATATTTTTTATAACATCCTTTTTTAATGTCACTCATCATAGCAGTATTATTTGATATGCACTAAACTAGAAAACAAATGAGACGATTGGTTGCTCAGCTCACGTCACCACCACGCTGTGCCTGTGTGCGTTGTCTGATACGTGCGTCGTGTCGTGTGGCTCAGCGGTAGCGGCCGCCCGCACTGGCTACGGAGACATGACGTCACACCACTCGGTCAGTCGTGCCAAAAAATTTTCTGCGGAGCGCGACTTTGAAACATTATAACTTTTTTGTCTTTAGAGATATATTCATATTTCTTTCACGCTTTTCTTTTATTTTTCTTATATTTTCTTTTGAATCGATAAAAAAATTAGTAAACCTCTCCATTGTAATGAGCACATGCACTTCACACGTCGCACTTCTTCAGACGATTATTCACCTCCAATGAGAGAACACTGTACACAACAGAAATACATATTTTCCAAGCGCACTGGCGGAAAACTAAATTTCTTTTCGCACAGTTGAACTATCCAAAAAACCGCAAAACTTTCGTGGAAACAAACAAATACGTGTGGTGTGCTTGAAAGCTGGACTACTACTTACTTAAATTAATTCTGAATTATATTGCTTGACAGCTGTTTTTGTTATCCTAACTCTCGGCGATTCCGAAATGTTAAATAACACAGTGTTGCAATGCGAATGGAAATGTGACATACCAGACTGCAATTCGAGGACGAGACACTACCGTATCTCATTCGGGCTCCCATAATAAACCATATTGTTACAAGTCTTTAGTTTGATTGGGCAGGAAAACACTCGGTATGGATTCAACTATTTATTTACACTACGCCTAACCTATTACTTATCAGTCTAATTTATTTACAGTCACTACACTAATTTATATTATGTCCTTCAGTTCACTAATTTATCTCATCATACATTTATTTTGCACGCGCCAGCGGTCTATCGCGGATTATGTCTCGCTGGTTCACTGTTAACCCTCAGCTTTATCACGTAACTTGCAGACGACAAGTGATAGGTGAAAATCGCGCAATATCTGCTGTCAAGCGTAAATTTCGTATTGTGCAACGACGTCATCGTGACGGGCAACAACGTATAACCTACAATTTTGATGGTCCTGTTGGTGTTGTGTCGCTGTAGCTCGGCGACCGCTGTTCCAAATTTTTACATAATAAGGCTGCCTCTCTGTCTGTCCGATGCGCCTTATATCGTATGCGTCTCAGTTCTCGAAAGCTTCGCAGCGTTCGCGACCGGTTTCTGGAAGTCGGAGTTCGGAAATTCGTGTTTACGCACGGCGGACAAGCTCGGACTG
Organism: Callosobruchus maculatus; assembly: GCA_951848785.1. Taxonomy (NCBI): domain Eukaryota; kingdom Metazoa; phylum Arthropoda; class Insecta; order Coleoptera; family Chrysomelidae; genus Callosobruchus; species Callosobruchus maculatus. Next base: position 9,385,160 of record CATOUR010000139.1, read on the forward strand.
GCACAACATTTTTCGTTTATAACTATTATCCTCTAGAGAGCTTCTAGGCTGTTATCCCATTTTATACAATGTCCTGACTCCGAAGCATGTTTACTCAGCGCTGACTTTCGTATTTTCTCCTTAGTTATGTAGTTTTTGGGTTCTTCGGTTCTACAATGGAGAAGCCTTGAAGACTCATTAATATAGTAGTTGCCACACGTACACTGTAGTCTAATTTTGTTATCGATATTTTTGAATTATCATGATCTTAGGGTTTGTGTTGTTCAGATACTTTGTCATTTAGAAATTACATCAATTAGTTTAGGTGTTAGATAACTAGTATAACTACTTCCTCAAGTTAGTATAGTTTCATTTTTGTTTTGTTCTTTACAACTACTTACACGTAATCGCCATCCGTAGGCACTTGCAGCACTTCTGGTGCTGCATATGGTAGCCACTCGTTACGACGTTGCACCAGTGAGCCAGCTCTCCTCATTTCGCCAAAGTCGCACAACTTAATTCTTGAAAAGTCTGATTTGAATACTAGGATATTATCTAACTTGATGTCGCGATGCACTAGCTCTCTGGAATGAATATGGTCAAGAGCGGACGCGAGCTGCTTTGCTACCCGCTTGGTGTGAAGTTCTCCAATTCCTATCTCCGACACGTTCGAGGTTAGATCACCTGTAATTAAAAGCCAGAAGATCAATTTCTTTCATATCTCATTTCACTAGAATTCTAATTTTGCAGTGGGCTTTTTGATATCTACTGACATTGTGCATATCTACAACAAGCGTCATATAATTTCTGAAACTTATCCTGTGGTTGTCCCTATTCATCGCGCTTCAAGATGACAACCGCTTATGTGGTATGTGTTTATCAAAGTATAAAATTTTGCAAAAAATTGATTTTCAATAACAGCGACTGATTGGCCGCTTTGTCAGAAAACCAGTTTAATTTTTTTCGAACCAATTTCTGGACTAGCTAGCGAAGATTCTGAAATCTGAAAGAACAGTCGGCCTTTCCAGAGCCTTATGGTTTGTTGTTGGATTTGGAATGTGATGCGGCCTTGTCTCAATTTGCAATTGCAGTCTATATGTCACATTATTCACTCCTAAGACGATATTGTTATCAGATAGTATCCAATATTAATAGACAACGGGAAGTTATTTCTAAAAATGTCAGCATGTAGGAAAAACAATGGTGTCATCAACGACTAAATAATTATTCACAGAGTTATCTTGCAAGAGTAAAATAAGATATATTTGCATCTACCATATGATAAAGAACAAAACCGGTATGCGAAACTTTTTCTTTAATACCTTCAGTATATATAGGCAAAGCCGGTGGTTAGCGACTATGACTTGTGACCCAAAAGTCCCGGATTCGATTTTCGCCAGAGGTAGAAGCCGAGAATAGCAAAACTTACGAGAAGTGACAGCTAGCGGCGGCGTATTTGATCTTCCTCTGATGTCGAAAGCACCATTTTCGATGACCTTGGATGGTCATCACTTCGTTTGACGTTGAAACAACATTATTATACTTCAGCCAATTGTAGCATGGGAGCTTGATATGACAGGAATACTGACACGCGAGAGTGACAAATATCTGTAAAATCATATTTGGCGCATGCGCATACATTATTGAAATTATGCTGTCGCTGTCGTCAGTTTTGTTGTTACTCTAGGGTGGAAGTTGTTTTCTGGTATTCTCAATCAGAAGTAAATTTTCATAATTCTCGGCAGCATGACAACACATAACCCAAGGGCAGGATCATAATGTGTGAGGGGTCACACAATCAGCATACATGGATGAGCGGTAAACAGCGCCGGTGCAGCGCTCGGACATCGAGCGCAGCAGCTTAATGTGTGGTCATCAACTGGATGGGCGATCTTAGGACCAGGCGGGGAACTTCGTCGGACCGCCCGGGAAGGTCGCACCATTTCAACGACTGTCCGTGTATCGTGCCCCTCTGGAAATTAGATACACGATAAGACTTAAAGGCAGCAGATCTGACAGCTGCCAGGGGAAAAGAAAAAAATTATGCAAACGGTAGCGACTGTTTGAAAAGATATGCCATTTCGGAGTTATATGAGAACAGCGGAGATAATAAGCTTATAAGAACTCGCAGACAGAAGAGGAAATCAAAATGTTAGGAATCACATATATTCTTTGGAACTTGCTGGGAACCATTATTGCAGAAAATCAAAGCAGCGAATATCTCAATATATTATTCACCTTATCACGAACGGTTCCAAGTTCTAAAGCCAACAGAAAATTATATAACAATAAATGTTAATACCTATCCTTTTTCCTGCCTAAAAAGAACAGTTTATCTGATACACGTCATAGGTGCAACAACCTTTCACCAGAAAAAACTTGAAAAGGAAGGGACGAAATACACTTTACATCTCAAAAATAGACGTTTATCCCAAAAGCTAATAACTTGATGTAATATGCAACGTCATACCATTTGTTGTATCATCTCACAATTTCTGTTTAACTTATGCTCGAGTACCAGAATGTGTATAGTTTAAGAAGAAAGAAAGAAATAATACAAATAATACAAGTCTTCGAAGAGTCACTATTTTGTATTGTATTGAAAATTAATGGAAAAAAATAAAAAATGAATCAGTGAAAATGGTAAACCTTTGTGAAAACGTAATGAGCTACAATACCACGAATTCTGCCATTGCCATTCGCCCTAGAGGCTGACAAAGAGGATAGCGGCCAAATACAACCGAATAGATCAGAAAACAGCCCATAACAACGGAAAGCAACAACAGCTCAACACCACAGAGATCAAGCAGATAACAGCGATAAACGATAGAAAACGAATACACACAGCCGAATACAACAGAAAAGAACAGAAAACAACTCAAAACAACGGAAAGCAAGCAGATAACAACTGTAAACGATAGAAAACAACCAAATACAACCATATACATTCATAACTAGCTCAAAACAACAGAAAGCGTGCAGATAACAGCGGGAAACAACAGAAAACGACTATACACAGCCGAGTACAATTTATATCTCAGTTAATTCCTGGGGCTTTTAAATGAAATGAAATGTCGGTTTTTTTTTGGAAAATATTTGTCAATGCTGATAAATGTGCTTATAAGTCTAAAGAAAATAATGAATGCATGAGTCCGGATTTTGAAATTTTCACATTTTCAGAATTACAGGATGTTCCAAAAAAGTTGGCCCCGTCTCTAGGATAAGTAGAAAAGTGAAAAATAAATAGGGTTTGTTTAGTAAAAAAATTTCATAACGCCATTTATATTCAAGATACAGGGCATTGAAGAATAAAATGTACATAATTTTTTTACGATTTTGCCGAAACTACTGTCCACATTGCGATGAAATTTCACACAAGTATGTTTTGGAAACTAGTACATCCTACGAATTTGTTTTATACCTGACTCTCATAGAGGGCTCTCGTTACACGGTTCATACCAGGTAGTACTGAACATAACTTTTTGAGATAAGATTTATAAATTAAAATTTTAGGTGAATCCTTCAATTCTACACCAAAATGCTTTTCTTGGTAAAACTCGATACTGTTCCCCGTTTTCGGAATATTTTGATTTGAATATTATGGAGTAACAACCGATGCTGGTACGAAGTAATGTTAAAGTAATTAACTAAACAACAAACCACAAGAAGAATATTATAATAAAGCATAAGAACATAAAACAAAATACAATTAGAGTAAGTGCTCAAAATTTCCTCCGTTTTCACGAATACACAAGTCTAACCTTTTTTCTAAAGGTTCCATTACTCTTCTAAACGGTTGGGGATCAGCTATGAGGTTACTAAAGTGACGTTGCATTCTGTCTTTTAGTTCTTGCAGTGAACTTACCTCTGTAGCGTATACGTGTTCCTTAAGATACGACCAAACTGTGTAGTCGAAGGATTAAAATCACATGACCGATGAGGCCAATGAATTTCAGGTTCTGCACCTCTGCACCACCGATTCGGAAAGTGGTTACTCAACCGATTACGACACCTTCTATCAAAGTGCGATGAAGCATTTGAATTCCCAGGTAGAATATGATAACCTATTAATTTGTTACCTAAAGTTGCTGCCCAAACATTAACTTCAAATGAATGTTGGTAATGTGATACCCTTATGACATGTGGATTCTCATCACACCAGTAGTGTGCATTATGGGAATCAAACATACTGTGCCGGTTAGGCCCTGCCCCTTTCTAGAAAAGCGGCCGCAAACGTTGGAGAAGCTTTCCAGAATGACGGTAGCGTCGCGAAGGTCGCGGCGGCGGCAGGCATCTAATATAAGGCGCATGGGAGTTCACGGAGACCAATTAACAGTGTTCAGTGCAGCAGTAGTAATCCGCGATATACCAGTGACGCGCGAAAATAAATGTACAGTGACATAAATTAGTGAATGGAAGGACAAATATAAATTAGTGTACTGACACAGTGACTGTATATAAATTAGACTTTTTAAGTATTGGGTTAGGCGTAGTGTATATAGCTAGTGCAAATAAATAGTTAAATCCGTACCAAGTGTTTTCTTGCCCAATCAAACGAAAGACTTGTAACTGTGGTATCAGGAGTGGGGTAGACTGATTGATTGGGCAACGCCGTGCGGACAATTAAGTGAATAAACTGTAAAAATGGTGAAATTCAGTGAACTGAAGGTTGCAGATTTAAAGAGAGAGCTCGACGAAGCGGTGCTGATAGCAGCGGGCTGAAGGCCGTTCTCAAAGATCGACTCCGACAAATAATGATTGAAGAGGGTGAGGATCCAGATACCTTCGAATTTGAGTGGGCCAAGAAGCTCGAATCAAAAATCGAGGCAAGCTCCAAATCTGCTCGACTGTCACTCGAAGCAAAAATCGAAGCAAACTCCAAACCGTCGGAATCGCTCCAATCAAAAATCAAACATTCTTTCAGCGAGATTACTGCTTTAAAAAAAGATACTGAAGAAAGAATAGGCACCAGAATTGACATCTTAGAATCTAAAATGGCAGAGCAAAGAGAAGATCTCAAGAGGGCATTGGGAAAACAAAACGATGATCTCAAGAGGGGATTGGAAGAACAAAAAGAAGATCTCAAGATGGGACTGGAAAAACAAAAAGAAGATCTGCGAGACAACATCCGCCGCCTGGACACAGAGATGGACAAGCTGCGAATGGAGCTTCAGGCTGCAAGCGTAACCACGCCAAGTGACCTGAAGGCGGAGATTGGTGCAAGCCGCGATTGAAACCCCCTCAGTACGTTGTAAAAACGTCCTGGGAGAATTACCTCCTCCCGTTTGAAGCGGCCGCAAACGCAAATGGTTGGTTACCTGGTGAGAAGGCGACAGTTTTGACGTTAGCACTGAGAGGCGAAGCTACGGATGTGCTTCAGACACTATCACCGGCAGAACGAGGGGACTACGAACAGCTAGTCAGGCATCTGGAAATGAGGTTTGGTCAAGCCAGATTCGGTCATGTCTTCCACGCTCAGCTGAAGAATCGCTCCCAACGACCAAACGAGACGCTGCAAGAATTTGAAGCTGATATAGCTCGCTTGGTTCGACTGACATATCCAATGGCTCAGGAAGATCTAATGGAGCAGTCAGCTGTGGAGGCATTTGTGGGTGGTCTTCGTGATGCGAAATGCGTCAAGTTGTAGCTCTCGCACATTCGGAACGTCTGGTGGATGGGGGCTTCAAAATTTGAGGCTGTGAAAAAGACTTACCAGTGCCAGGCCCGAGTTCGGGAGTGTGAAGGTGAGACAGAAATGCCGGACCTAGTTGAGGGACTGCGGCGGGTAATTAGCGAGGCCCGTTCCAAGAAGAAGAGAGAGATCCGATGCTGAAATTGCGGCGAGCTGGGTCATTCAGAAGCCGCTGCAAGGAGGAAAACAAGCCACTGCCACGCCAGAAAATTAAGTCGGGTCAAAGAGAAGAGGCGATCCTCGACCCGCATCCAGAAGGCCTCAAGAACTACTGCTCGTGTGGCCTACGTTGGGCCGCAGGCGAACAGTCTGTATGTGGATGGTTTCATGAACGACAGGCTGAAGTTGATGCTTTTGGATACCGGTGCGACGAAGACTATCGTTCTACCTGATGTGCTCCGGAAGAGTGCTAATGTAATACCAACAGGATGGCGGCTTCGCACTGCTACCGAGCTACCGAAGAGCCCGCAAGTATGCATGGGGAAGCCGACATACAGTTCCAGTTTGGGAACACCAAGATCAGACATCGATCATTGGTAGCTGACATCGAGAACGAGGTGATAGTTGGAATGGACATCATGGACACTTATGGATTCCAACTGGACCTGAGTCATGGTACCCTGCTAGTCCAAGAGGAAGAGGTAGTCCTCCACTGACGTCAAAAAGAAGCTGTCCAGGTGGTGCTCTCGGAAGAAACTATCATCCCAGAAATATGCGGAGTGGTAATTGAAGCCTGCCTAATTGATGGCGCTGATCGTGGGAGCGTCATATTGTTTGAACTTCAACCAGATGATGAGCGGATTGGCCGTCGAATCGCCATCTGAAAATGCCTGGTACGAGCTGATGAGGAAATTCCGGTGAGGTTGCTGAATGCGAATGGCTTTTTGGTACACCTCAAGAAAGGAACACCTCTGGGTCGTTGTTCTACAGTCTCATCAGTGGTGAGGAGTGTGAACGCCTCAGACCAATGGAATGAGCGGTTGCATGAGAAGCTGACTGAGTTGGTGGCTGCTTCGTCAAGAGGTCTGAATTAGGAAAATCAGAAGAGGCTGAGGCATCACAGAATATCAGGATATCTTCGATGTTGGTATTGGAAAGAAAGGGAGGACAAATGTGGTCCGACACAAGATCCATACGAGCAATGTACTACCTATTCGGCAACCACCAAGGAAGCTACCATTGGCCAAATGAGAAGAAGCGGATAGGGTCATCAAGGAAATGGAAGAAGAGGGGATGATCGAGCAATCAGTGAGTCCTTGGTCATCGGCGGTCGTACTTGTGAAGAAGAAGGACGGGTCGACACGATTCTGCGTGGACTATCGGCAGCTCAATAATGTCACGAAGAAAGACAGCTACCCTCTGCCAAGAATTGACGACACCCTATACACTTTGGCGGGTTCTAAGGTGTTCGCGACGCTTGATCTGAAGAGCGGCTACTGGCAAGTCGGGATGGACACAGGAGATAAGGAGAAGACTGCATTCACCGTCGGCTCGAGGTTATGGCAGTTTACGGTTATGCCGTTTGGATTGTGTAACGCGCCAGCTACATTGGAGAGGCTCATGGAGACTGTCTTGAGTGGGTTGTCTTGGGAAACCTGCTTGGTCTACCTAGATGACATCATCGTGGTTGGGAAATCGTTCGAGGATCACCTCAAGAACCTGGAACAAGTGTTTAAGAAGCTGCGCCAATCAGGCCTCAAGCTGAGCCCAAGAAGTGCCACCTCTTCCAGAAGAAGGTGCAATATTTAGGACATGTGGTTTCCCAAGAAGGCATAGCAGTGGATCCTCAGAACATCGAAGCAGTAAAAGGATGGCCTGTACCCAAGAACAAACACGACGTAACAAGCTCCCTAGGTCTATGTACATACTAGCGTCGATACGTGGCTGAAATTGCTAACATCGTCAAGCCGCTGACTAGGCTTACGGAGAAAGGCCGTAGGTTCGAATGGGGAAATGACTGCCAGCAAGCTTTCGACCTACTGAGGAAGGCTCTCTCGACGGCTCCAGTGCTAAGCTATCACCTACCCACTGGCAAATTTGTGTTAGACACCGATGCGAGCAACGTAGGGATAGGTTCAGTTCTGTCGCAGATACAGGATGGTCGAGAGGTGGTGATCGGCTATTCCAGCAAGACGTTATCTAAGCCCGAGAGAAACTATTGCGTTACTCGGAGAGGATTGCTGGCAATCGTCAAGTCCGTGGAGCACTTTTACAAGTACTTGTACGGGAGGGAGTTCCTGCTGAGGACGGACCATGCATCCCTGACATGGCTACTTCGGTTCAAGAATCCAGAGGGGCAGGTAGCCGGGTGGATCGAGAGGCTGCAGGAATTCGACTTTGATATCGATCATCGCGCTGGTAAGTCTCATGGGAATGTGGATGCACTTTCAAGGAGACCGTGCCCCGACGACTGCGCTCACTGCAACCGAGCTGAGACGAAGGACGCGATGACAAGAAGAACCACCGCTGTGGATGATCGCTGGCAGCCTGCCGAACTCTAGAAAGACCAAGAGGAGGATCCCAGCCTGAAACTGGTCATCAAGTGGAAGAGGAAGGACCAACGACCGAGTTCTGGTGATGTAGGATGTCATCCTCAGACGAATACTGGAAGACAAAGAAGGGACCCAGGAAAGAAGATCAGATGTCCCGAGGGATTGTCAGTAAATTTCCATGTTTGTTCGGCCAAGTGGACGAGCTCAAGAGACAGGGTGGACGAGTCGGACAAGTGCTGGAGTTACGAAGTGATCAGAGGCGACTGTACTACTTGATTTCTAAGGAGAAGTCCTATCCGAAACCGATGTACTGGACTGTATGGGAGGCACTCCTGAAGCTCAGAGAGAAGCTGCTAACCTCAAATGTTTTGAAACTGGCGATTCCTAAGCTAGTTTGCGGACGGGACGGCCTGGATTGGCGGATCATCCGAAATATGCTAGAAGTCCTTTTCAGGTTCGCGGGGATCGAAATTCTGGTCTGCATCTGGAATCCGAGTGGACCGACAAAACACAGAGCCATGGATTGCTTCTTTTTCCAAACTTCTGGCTACAAGAAGGGCGTTCTGTGTCCATTCAGACATGAACGTTTCGGGGACGAAACGGCCTTAAGGAGGGTGCAGTGTGCCGGTCCAGCCCTGTCCCTTTCTGGAAAAGTGGCCGCGAACGTTGGAGAAGCTTTCTAGAACGACGGTAGCGCCGCGAAGGATCGCGGCGATGTCAGGCATCTAATATGAGGCACATGGGAGCTCACGGAGACCAGTTAACAGTGTTCAGTGCAGCAGTCGTAATCCGCGTTATACCACTGGCGCGCGTGAAAATAAATGTACGGTGACATAAATTAGTGGATTGAAGGACAAATATAAATTAGTGTAGTGACTCAGTGACTGTTAATAAATTAGACTGTTGAGTATTAGGTTAGGCGTAGTATATATAGCTAGTGCAAATAAATAGTTAAATCCGTACCAAGTGTTTTCTTGCCCAATCGAACGAAAGACTTGAAACAATACCGTGTTGCGTAAAGGTGGACTCGGCCGTAAAAAGAATACGTTTTAAAAAAATTGGAATCAGGGCTGTCCTTTCTTGCAATGCTTGGAAAAATCCAATCTAGCTGGTATATCGTCTGGCAGGAGCTTTTAGACTTGTCTGTAATGATACAGATGTAGCTGCTGTTCTTTAAGTATCCTCGAAGTACATGAAGAAGGCGTATTTGTTTGTCTTGCCATATTCCTTATGCTAACCGTTGGATCTTGATCAACTAAATGTAAAATAATATTTTCTTTATTTGATGGTTCTCGTTGCTCTTGGCCTACCAGAATCCAATTTTTTGGCTTCTCGACAACGTTGTTCAACAGCTCTAAATGCATTTTTAGTTGACAAATTTCTTCTATGAAACTTTTTTGGCATAACGCGTAACAGCTGCGCTAGAGTTTCCTAAACACTAGCGTAAGGTTAATAACATGTCGGTGTATTCAAAAATTGAGTACATTTTGATTTACAATATCTAATTTTACAAATAATGGTTTCAAAATTCTAATTATTGTTGTCTTAGTGCAATCTTAGACAAAATCAAGATATACCGATTAGAATGGATTCTTGTGAAACGAAAGATAGAAAAGTCCTCAATCCACTTTTTTAAATGTATCCGTTTGATGGATGATGTCTCATTTACCTGACAGTTTTTTTTATTCACATAATGCATACTAATTAATAATATTTATTATGAATAAGTTTAACACTACTTCGTACCAGCATCGGTTATTACTCCATTATTTTCAAATCAAAGCATTCCGAAAATGGTGCACAGTATCGAGTTTTACCCATAGTACCTTTTTGGTGTAGCATTGAATGATGTTTAAGTTCATCTAAAATCTTAATTTATAAATCCAACCACAAAAAAGTTATGTTCAATAGTACCTGGTATGAACCGTGTAACTAGGGCGCTCTATGAGAGTCAGGTATAAAAACAAATTCATAGGATGTACTAGCTTCCAAGATATCTTCGTGTGAAGTGTCATTACAATGTTGAGAGTAATTTCGTCAAAATCGTAAAAAATGTATATATGTTTATACAGGGTGTCCCAGAAGTCAACGTCAAGCCGCAACGGGGTGACAGGACTGGTCGTATCTATCATAAGAAAAATCAGAAAAAAAATCTATACCATGCAGTTAGAAAATTATGGGCATTTAAAGAAAACCTAGAAATTTGGTCAAATTATAACAATATTTCGGTTATTGTGATTAACTTTTATTATTTCTGTTCATTTAAACTTTGAAACCGTAAGCCTAAATAGCATTTCTAGAAGCACAATTAAAAATAATGACACAATTGCCCCAAGTTTTCTAGAATGAAGACTATTTATTAAACTATGAATTTAAAATTTTCAAAGTTTGCCGACTTTGAAAGGCCCTCCTTCAAAAAAAAATGTACTAAAGTGCCATGGCAGGCGCCACTAAAAGTTGGCGCATTTAACCAGGATTATAAAATGGTACAATACTTGTTAGTTTCATACTGAAAAAAACGAGTAAAAAAAGGAAAACCTCAAGTAACCCGATTTTTGCTAACCCATTTCACTCAGGTCAGATGTTCTTTATTCCCAAAAGCTTCTGGTAGGTTCTTAATTTTACGGCAAAATGATGAGAGAGATGGATAGAGGACATGTTTGCCATGAGTGAGCAAGACTGATAGTGACGCCTCTTATAGCAAAGTCAACAAAAATAAGTAAAATTAATAAAATAGTGAAAAATCTTGACCTAGCTTAGTTTAAGTTTTTTGGATTAGAAGTCAGATAGGAAAATAACATTTTTTATTACAATAAAAGTTCAAATTGTATACCATCAGCCTCAATACACGTCCTGCATTTCCTTAAGAAAGATCTACTTATTAGCCAGGCACATTTAATGCGAGAAGACGGATCCAAGTATCACTTTAAAGTAAGCCTGTGAACAGGAATTTTAAACGGCAAAATTGTTGGGCCTTTTGTGCTGCCTGAGAATTTGAATGGCTCGAATTACCTACATTTTTGACGATAAAATTTACCAACTTTGTTGGAGGACGTACCACTAAGCGGCCTACAGACGTTGATGTAAGCTGCGATTCCTCAATCGACTCAAGGTTTCATGAAACTTGCATCAGTTGCATAAGTTCTTACTCGAATCGAAACCTGTTGCAATGCCTGAATCGACTTGATATTTCATGCACGTTTCACGCAACACAAGAATGGTAGGGTGTGCTTATATCTTTGTATGACGCAATACTATACACGTTGAAACCTGCATCACTGCATCGGCGTCACCGGCTCGGCGACATGGCTCACCGTCCATAATAGGATTCCAGAATCGCTGCACACCGCAACTGATACCAAATTCGTGATTCAGTACCACACACGCTGCTACTTGCGTTATGAAACAAAGAAGTCGATACCTGAATCGCAGCATGCATCAACGTCTGTAGAACGCTTAACAGATCGTCGCCACATGAGGTATCAACAAGATGGCTGCCCAGCGAATTATGCTTATGAATATTCGGAAGGTGGAGGTGGACGTTCAGGCATTATCTCGTGGCCAGCCCGTTCCCCAGATTTAAATCCCCTGGAATTTTGTTATCGGGATGTTCTCAAAGAAAAAGTTTATTCAAAGACCATTGAGAGTGTAGCCAAGCTGCGTAAACGAATTTCTCAAGCTGCTGAGGACAACAACTCTCGAGGATATGCCTGGCTAATAATCTTTTTTTAAGAAGATGTAGGGCATGTATTGAGGCTGATGGTAAACAATTTGAATATTTATTGCCTGACCTTTATTCCAATAAACCTAAACTAGGTCAAAATTTTTCATTATTTTATTAATTTTACTTATTTTTGTTGACTTTACTAAAAGTGGCGTCACTATCTGTTTCGCTCACTCATAGCAGATATGTTCATTATCCATTTCTCTCATCATTTTGCCGTAAAATTAAGAACCTACCAGAAGCTTGTGCAAATAAAGAACATCTGACCTGAGTGAAATGGGTTAGCAAAAATCAGGTTACTTGAGGTTTTCCTTTTTTTACTCGTTTTTTTTTAGTATGAAACTAACAAGTATTGTACCATTTTACAATCCTGGTTAAATGCGCCAACTTTTAATGGCACTTGCCAAGGCACTTTAGTACATTTTTTTTAAAGGAGGGCCTTTCAAAGCCAGCAAACTTTGAAAATTTTAAATTCATAGTTTAATAAATAGTGTTCATTCTAGAAAACTTGGGGCAATTGTGTCATTATTTTTGACTGTGCTTCTAGAAATGTTATTTAGGGCTACGGTTCCAAAGCTTAAATGAACAAAAATAATAAAAGTTAACCACAATAACCGAAAAATTGTTGTAATTTGGCCAAATTTCTAGGTTTTCTTTGAATGCTCATAATTTTCAAACTACATGGGATAGATTTTTTTTCTGATTTTTCTCATGATAGTTACAACCAATCCTGTCACCCCGTTGCGGCTTGACGTTGACTTCTGGGACACCCTGTATATGTTCAACGCCCCAATGTGTGGAACCGGCGTGAACTAGATAATGCTCTGTCAAATCTGAAATATCAATAATCGGAATACATAAGTATTTTCCTACTTGCAGGAAATAACTCAATCAATATCATAATTTGTGAAAAATAGGCGTGTAACAAGCGTTCTACTTAGCGCTTGCTACATGTTTGGTCACGCTGGATGACTTAGAACTAGCGGTAGCATTCAGTCAATGTCTTAATAGAACGAATATATACTATTACCTAACGGAGCATATTCCTGTGAAAACATATAGAACCCAGCTGTTTCGAAAGCTACGTCGTAGGCAGTGATGATGTTTTTGTGTACTCCTAAATGCAGGCCGTAGTGAAATTCTCTATAAAAATCCTTAAGAGCTGTATACGGTTTTGGAAGAGCTTTCAATACCATTTCAGTGTCAGTAGCTTTGTGTTCAACTAGCAAAATTTGACCAAACCAGCCCTCACCAACAATCTGGAGTATATCGAATTCTTCTACCAAATTCACCTAAAAAGAAAAATATATTAATCCTTGCACATTGTGGCTGCAGGAAACCCTCAGTTTTTGAAAAGTTATAGTCAAAATTAGAAATTGAGAAAGAAAGACGATTGATTTAGCTTGTGATTCTACTTTTTGGCACTCGAGCTGCCTCGTTCGAATATTTTTTATAATTTAAGTGGAGATAATTATTTAACAGCTATATCGTCTTATCTACACATGCTTGCGGTCCCATTGTTATTATACAGCTTTGGTGCTATACACTGGAAAGTGGAATCGACATAGATCCGCAAAAGGATGAATATGGAGAGAAGGCTATACTGTCCCACGAGTATACCTCCCACGACACCTGGGAGGGCGTGGTCTATTGAGTTTGGAGCATCTGCAACAATAGAGTAATACTGGCCACTATCTGCTATGTTACGAGAAGCACCGATCCCTTAATCCACTTTGTGCGAGAACATGAGAATGCGGTTAAAGGAGCATTCCTTTTTAGAGCAGCAACATCACAGGCAGCCGAGGAACTCAGTCTCATGCTCTACTTCACGTGAAGGTGGCAGCTCCCGCACAATTAAAAACCCGCATTAAAGCTGCTGAAAACCAATTTCTTTTAAGACATCACAAAGATAAGCCAATGCACGGAATCTGCTACAAACATCTAGAAGAGCATGGTTTGTCTCAGCAGTTGACCTTCTACTTCCTAAGGCCTAGTGAGTTGAAGTCGGAGACCAAGAGCTCTCAAATGACTTGCAAAGACAGTGGCTTTAACACTTTAGTATACTGTAGCCGGACTATGGGCACGGATATGCCAGATATACGCAATAGAGCTTGAGACACTTAATCACCTCTTGTCGGCGTAAGGCGTACAATGGCACTGCCTACTTCCATCGACACAACGCGGCTCTACGAGTTCTCTACCTCCATTTAAGGCATTCATACGGTATAGATGAAACATCGGTGCTGTCATACGCTCCATGGGACATACAGTCCGTGGTGCCGAATTTACTGGAGCTGCTCATTCTCTAAGCTCGAGCTTATGCAAGCAAATAAGACTGACCTAGTCCTTCTCTTCGATCATATATAACTGAATAAAAAATAAATGCAGATCATAGTTATGAGTTCAAGATAGAGATAGATACATATAGGATACATACAAGCGCCAACTCGCGTATACATTGGTAGATTTTAAATTTGGCGCGCTTTGGCGCTCAGGCGACTTCACGATTTAATCTTTGTCTACGTTGGTGGCTGAGTGTGTTTTGAGTAGTATTGTGCAAATTGTGATTAAAAACAATGGTTAAGACCTGTTGTGTGTGCAAAAAGGAATATATACCGGGTGAGGGTCGACGTTGTCGCACGTACGTAATGTTTATATCATATTTGCAGCGGCGTAACTTTAACTTTATGGTATGTACTCTTTCAGAGTACCGACTTTTTTTGACACATTTGACAATCATTTATCTGATCAGGAGCGCTGCCTTGATGTATTAAAACCTGTTTTGAAAAAATATTTTTTTAGTTTAAGATTCCACCATGAAATCAGTTGAAAGGGTCAGAAATGTAGTCAACAAAACCATTTTATTTAAATATCAATGAGAAGTATATTTTGTAGATGAATAATCTTGGAACAGGTAAAGGCCCGTGCTAATGTAAGTTCTAACTTAGGACATACAGACCTACTTCAAAAATAATAAATTTTGCTGAAGGCAGCTTACAATGTCCAATCATCAAAAAAGTAAACTAGCTTATTATGTGATGAACTGTTCACTTAGTACTAAAATGGCCAAATATTCAATTGAACAGATTCGGAATAAGTAGCATGTACTATTCCACTGAATATATTGAAATTCAGAATCAGAAACTTTCTGTTAGGCGAGGCATACTGTGAATTGCAAGGGTTCTTGAATGATCAACTAGTACTGTGATAACTTGCTCAGTTTATTTACTTTTGCATTTTTCGTTTATGTATAGTATGTGATGACACATTTCATATGAAGTACTGTTGAACTTTTAATATGAACATGTATTGTACACAATTTAACGATATATGGATGAGTATACATTTTCGTATGTTTGTATGTTTTCACTGATTTTATTTTGTGTATGTAATTTGTCTTCTTCTTTTGATATGTTCCCTAATAGAGTCATTTAGAACCAATAAAGATTCTCTGTTTTAACACAAATTATATCTGTTACTGTTGAGTGATATACTATGATAATTTCATTGATTTTTTGTCCTCAACTGTAAGCTACTTTAAAGGACTTTTAAAGGATTAATAAAATGTTTACTTTGTATAGTGTTCCATTCACAAGTACTTTGATGTAACGGAACTAACAATTAACTCCCATATTCAGTATATTGTTTTGTTAAATGTGAACTGACGACACTGAAGGCATTTACATATCAATCTCAGATAGAAGTTTCAAATGTATATGCACCCGCCTATGTCCTGCCTAGGGTAAACATCTTGGATGTTTACAAAATCCACCAAGATGATGCAAGCAAACAATCAGTGTGTTGAATAGCTACCACTACTTATCTAGTATATATGATCGAAGGTCCTTTTCGACCATCAACAGAAGGCGATGGTCGTTATTGAGTTCTCGGCGCCTGCCGAGGTGAACATCGTCTCTAAGGGGGCGGAAAAGACCAAATATCAGGAGCTCCTCGGATAACTTCGCAGGCTCTGGCAGGACTACACTGTAAATCTGCTAGTAATGGTGATTGAATCCCTAGGTGGTATGAGGGATACGCCGGTCTCTGCACTGCGCAAAATACTGGTGTGATATGCACCGCACAGCTTAGCTGCCAGAATACAGAAGACCGTCATCCATGGGTCCCTTCGTCTACTTTAAGGGCGCACGATTCGCGGACCCACTGACTGCTCACCTGACGATGTGAAAAGTAGTCACAGGATAATGGAACAGCAGCCCGGTATGTCGGAAACCGGGTTGCACCTTTTTTGTTTTTTTTTTGTTTAATACAGGTTGAGTCAAGCTCAACGCCTCGGGTTCTTGTTACCAAACGGTATTTCTTTTTATAAAAATAACTAAGTGTATGTGTGTTGAGTTATACTACGATTCAAAAAATACTGACTTTTATACAGAGTGTCTAATAAAAGCGTTCCATATCAAAGTTGTGTTTTTTTAATGTAATATCCTATATAATATGTATAACCTCAAATAAATGCGGCAAGTTTACTAGCTACTAGCCGACTTTTTTACAAGCGGCTGGTAAACTAGTCCAGTATACTCGATGCACTCGTTCCGTTAGCTGCTAGTAAAAATGCTCTGCAAAAAGCTGAACTGCCGGCGAGTTTACTGGCCACTCTCCGGCTTTTGAGCGAGCTAGCTTATAAACTAGCTACGTGTACTCGCACTACCTTGTGCACAGGCTAGTGTAGTGTATTCAAACTGTCAGTTTGAATTTACAATTGACGAGTTGGAAAATTAACTTGAATCGTTTTGAAGTATCATTTGACGCTTTAGAAACTACAGCTGGAAAAGGTGTAGGATAAACAGACAATATTATAAAAATTTCTTACATCAAACGAACTCTAACCAGAAACAATAACATATCTAAGATAAACTGGAGTACGACAAAAATAGATATTTTCACAGCCTAGTAGCTACTACAATGTGCCTATTAAAGATTGACAATTTTCAAAACCATTAAAGACTTTAAATTAAAAGGAAAACTACCAGTGATGGTTGCTGGTAGTCTAATGTCTTTAGAACGCGATCTCACATTTAATGGTATAAAAATAGTGATTTTCGTCAGATGGAACTGGAGCCCTTTAGATTTTTCAGTATCTATTAGTGTGATCGCAAAAAAAGGAAAACTGACAAGTATAATTTGAAATTTTGAATACATTTAAATTCAGTCTTCATTTTCTGTGATATTGACGGCACTGAACAACTTCAAGGGCTCGAATCAGTCGAGTATCGTTTCTTGAGACTTGACTTGACTATATCATTTAATTTTCCTCTCATTCCACTTTACAGATATTTGTCAATGGAGATTGTTAATCTCTGGTACATTTCAGAAGCTAGTAGGCTGAGAAGAATATCCATTTCTGTCATACTTCTCTTGGGTCTTAGATATACTACCGCAGTTGATTCTGGTGATACTTGATTTGTTTTAAGGATTCTCTATAATCTTATCTATTTACTCTAGTTCGTCAGTATCTTTCTACTAAGTTAGTTGTTTCATTCCATCTGAACAGGTTTCTGTTTATATTTCATGGCCTACTAGGTTGCTTATACCCAGACAGCACAATATATTCCTGGAATATTCTTATTTCATCCAAAATAGATTGAGAATATTCACAACAGAATGTTCTATGGATGTTTTTATTGGTTTCATACCCATGAGGATGTACGAGGAATATTACGTCATGATTATTCCATGAACGTGTCGTTCAAAATATTCTGATAATATTCATAAATTAATATTATCTGAAGAATAATCTATGACTATGCCTTTTGGTGTGGCATCATTACAGGTTAGGTTAGGCTTAAGAACTTTGAGGTTAGCTTCATTCGTCACGGTGGCGCCGGTGGCGGTGGTCGGTGGTGCCTGCTTGTGCTTGTGCATTTTCCTCCTGTGATAATTGGATAGTTATCTGTGTTCTGGAACGTTATTTTGACTTGTTATTTAGTTTACAACTTCATCTAGGAGCGACTAGGGTGAGTGTAACTATTTTGTCTCTGTAAATTATCGACTTTGCAGCACCATGTGGTAGCAACTCTATTATTCAGAGTCTAATCTCTATGTTCTAGTCTTACTTGTTGTATGTACCCTAATTAGTATATAATAACAACCACTAACAACACATTTGCTATATTTGTGACCATGAATTTCCAGTGCTTATTCTACTAAAATCTAGCATTGTAGTTAATGAAGTGTATTTGAATGTACATCGTATGCTTTAAAATAAAACGGTTTTTTTTATTTTGCAGGATAATACAGGAGGACGATTCCGTGCAATGAAATGTGTTTTTTTAATGTGTACATTGAACTTATGCAATTATAAATACAGGTTCCGTGTTCCGCTTTATATATATTTTTTTCAACAATCCCTATAATTAGTGTGTGCCTAAATCAATGCTGCCCAAAACACTGTATGAAAGTTGGATACTAGATTATATACCTATGTATACTACTCGCGTTAAGTACCTAGGCAGACAACAAAACATACAAATAAATGAAATGAAGTGATAAAAGGTATTCGTTTTTTTCAACATATATTCTTCAAAGTTATACCAGGAATCTTCCTACAATATTTGATACATCTTAATAACAATCGTAATATTCTGAGGGCATAACCTATGTATGTTTCTTCAAAGATATACCAGAAATCTTCCTACAATATTCCATATATCTTAATAATAATCGTAGAACATTCTGAGGGAATAACCTATGCACATTTTTTGGATTCCCATTTTCACATTCTTGGAATTTTCATCAGATAATCTATGTATATATTCATGGACTTTTCATGGAATGATACAATGTTCCAAAATGGTGATTCTTAGAATGTTCCTGGAACATATTGTGCTGTCTGGGTAGGTACATACTAAAATTAAAAAACAGCCGCTTTGATTGAAATTGTATTAAAACTACCAGAGACTGATATTCACAGCTTCGTTGATAGCCTTTCAACAATCGTGAGAAACGCTATCAAATTTTACATTCGATCGTGTGAAAAGAATAAGTATTCCTACTTGGAAAAATCTGTGATTTCCTGTGGTTTCCTTCATTAAACAATCGATTTCTCCAAGTACAAAAATAATACAAACTTTACATTCTAATTTGAGCTAACGCACTTCATGCTTAGTCACGTGGCAAAGCCTCAGCCTTCTAAGATTTATAATGGCTATGATATCCCATTTTATTCTGGTATCTACTAATAACATTATGATTTGCACCTATACAGTTCGTTTTAAGTCCCATGTGTGATACATAAAGCCACACTGGAATTGACTGAATTGACTGAAATATGCAATAACATAGAGGATGTTCCTTTAAAAAATCGCAATTTTGATATGACACGCTTTTATTAATCACCCTGTATAAAAGTCATTACTTTTAAAATGTAGTCCAGCTCGACATACATAGTCATTTTTTCTGAAAAGAGATATCACTTGGTCACAACAGTCCAAGGCTTGAGCTTGACTCAGCCACGTATTCAGAAATTATGCGATTTCGCCAGTCGTCCAAATTATTCAATGGAGTAGCGTAAACTAGTAACTTAGATAACCCCACAATAATCTAGGGGTTTTAAGCCAATCATACTGTTAAAAACAGTATTATACTGTTTTTCGCTATTTAATACTTTCTACTGTTTAACTTACAAAAAAGGATCAAATATACTGTTTTATATTAACATTGATCCCGGAGCTTTATCCGCAGCCATAAAGATTTTATCAACGTAAGCACTGGCAAAAAATGAAGTTATTTGCTAGTAAATGCATCAGAGGAATTCGTTAATATTACCAAAATTATTTTATATTTAATTTCTGTTCCTGTCACTTCAGCTTTCATAGTAGTGCGAGCCAAACTACACGCGCGAACTTTCCGCGGCGTATTCCACGCGGCGGGATTTCCGTTGGAATTGGCAGCAAACAGAACGCACGTTTTCCGTTGAGTAGGTACATTCAGTTACAAAATGGACAGCAACGTGTTAGGCTACGCTGCTGTTGTACGTGCAAGTTTCGTACATAACCATGGCCACTTCTTCCCACATTTTTGCATTAACGTCCCTATTGTTATAGTCTTTATTTTTATATATTGTAAATTGCCGTTTTTCAATTTCACCATTAAAAGTTCCGTGTCAAACATTTTTCTTCGACTCTACCGTCAACGTATTAGTCGCGCGCCGTCACCTCGTCTAGTTTACTCCATACTAAACAGCACGTTGCGTTGTGGCGGCGAGGATCTTAACGCACTCGATAGCGTTGTATACGCTCACCGCCGATTGAAAGAAACACAACGGGACGGATTTTCCGTTCGTGTAGTTGCGCGTGTTTGATCGCACGGTTCTTATTACGACGTGCAAACCGTCGCTTGAAATACGGCGCGTAAGTTCGCTCGTATGAAAAAAAAATTGTGAGTACTATCTACCTACGATATTTCTTAAAATTATGAATGTAAATAAAACGATGCCGTACCATTGCGCGCCACCACATTTTAGTTTGTTTGCTTGTGAATATTTGAAAGCAACATACGAAAATCATTGAACTGGTGGGGTGGACCGCACGTGATCGCCGGACTTAAAACCCCTAGATTATTTTTTGTGGCGTTACCTAAAGTCACTAGTTTACGCTACTCCATCGAAAAATTTGGACGACTTGCGAAATCACATAATTGCTGAATGCAACTCCATCCAAAACGGACCTGTGTGTTTGAAAGAATTCGGCAATCACTGATGGGAAAATAGCCTGCTTGTATCCAAGGTTCCGGTAGACATTTTGAACATTATTTATTGTGTGTTGAACAACTTACCATGTGATAATACAATTCAATTCATCCTGTATCTTTAAAATGGGGCGGTTCTCAAAGTGATTCAAAGGATCACCGTTTGAATTCTGACCGCATGCCTTTGTACCTTTTTAAGAAGCTGAGACTATGGGCAAAGATTACAGAATAAAATATATTCTGTAATCTTTGCTATGGGCAAGTTTTTCCAGTGGTTTGTATCTTTGCAATATTTTGAGGTAGATATGATTATGTTGAAACGAAAACGAAAACGACAATTATTTTATGTTTCCCAATATCTCTTTTTCTTAGAAACCATTGATTTATGTCCATACATATATTAAGCTAATTTTGTTACATTTTACGTCTACTATCATGCCCTCACAGGACTTCGTCGAATTATATTGAACTCTGTATACAGGGTTATCCACGTTATTCGACACGGAGCATTATGGCTAAAGTATTTGATAAATAAGAAAATAATAATTTCGGATGGATAGAGACCCATAAAGGCTACATTTTAAAAATATTTTCATGTTATACAGGGTGTCCCAAAAACACGAAATGTATCAAAGTTATGTTTTTTTAAATGGAACACCCCATATATTATTGCATATTCAGATTCCCTGATGTATTGTAGTGTGACTTTATGTATCATACATTGGACCTAAAGCGAACCGTTTAGGTGTAAATCGCCATTTTCAGTATAAGTAGATATCAGGAAAAAATTGAATATCGCAAAGATTATAAAATATGGAAGGCTGTGACTTTGCCGTATTACTAAGCATAAAATGCGCCAGCTTTGATGAGACTGTTAAATTTGAATTACGTTTACGCTTGGAGAAAGCGGTCGATTAATTAAGGAAACTTCGATCAGCGATAACTTGATTTTTTCAAATGGGAATGCCTAATTTTTTTTATACGGTAAACGTAGCATTTGATAGCCTTTCCAATGATATAAGGTTGTGAGTATCAATCTCTGGTAGTGTTCATTTAATTTTAAATTTTCAAACAAATCGGCGATTTTCAATTTTCCTACCTATAAGTACGTAGCAGGCCATGAAATATAAACAAAAACCTGTTCAGGTAGAAGGGAACAACTAACTTAGCTGAAAAGTACATACTAACTTAACTAAAGAGACAAGATTATAAAAATTCCTTACAACAAATCAACTCTCCCAGAAACAACTGCGATAACCTCTCTAAGGTCAAAGAGAAGCTGTAGTATGGCAGTAATAGATATTTTTTACAATCTACTGGCTACCGCAATTTACTAGGGGTTAGAAATTTCCAAGAAAATTAAAAACTCTGATATGAAACAAAAACAAACAGCGACTGTTGCTCCAGCACGCAACTATCAATCATATGTAAGGGTGTAAAAAAGTACTAATTTGCGTCGAAGTCGATACCTCTGACTGGAGCCCTCCTATATTTCAATATCTATTAGCAATATTGCAAAAAAGGAATACTGACAAATCAGATTTAAATTTTCTGCCATTTAAGTTATGTCTTATAATTTGAACAAATTTTAATTCATTCCTCATTTTCTGCGATCTTACTGAAGAATTTTCAGAACTCCAGTCAGAGGTACTTTTGACTTGAGCTTTGACAGAATTGCATACTTTTCTATTAAATGTGAAATTTTATTATGAAAATAATAAACTGCTTACAACATTATCTAGTAGTTTTTATTTTATTTCAAAATTTTTAATGGTTTTGGAAATTGCCAATCTCTAGTACATTGCAGTAGCTAGTAGGCCGTGAAAAAATCCATTTCTGCCATACTCCAGCTTCTCTTTGACCAAAGATATGTTACCGCCATTGTTTCTGGTTAGACTTTGTTTGTTGTGAGTAATTTTTATAATCTTGTCCCTTTAGTCTAGTTCGTGTATATTTTTCAGCTAAGATAGTTGTTTTCTTCTACCTGAACAGGTTTTTGTTTATATTTCATGGCCTGCTACGTTGCTTATAGGTAGGAAAATTGAAAAACGCCGATTTGTTTGAAAATTTAAAATTAAATGAAAACTATCAGAGATTGTTATTCATAACCCTATATCATTAGAAAGGTTATCAAATTTTACGTTTAACCATATAAAAAAATTAGGCATTCCTATTTGAAAAAATCAAGTTATCGCTGATCGAAGTTTCCTTAATTAATCGACCGATTTCTCCAAGCATAAACGTAATTTGAATTCGACAATTTCATCAAAGCTGACGCATTTTATGCTTAGCAATACGGCAAAGTCACAGCCTTCCATATTTTATAATCTCTGCGATATTCAATTTTTTCCTGATATCTACTTATACCGAAAATGGTGATTTACACCTAAGCGGTTTGCTTTAGGTCCCATGTATGATACATAAAGTCACACTAAAATTTACCAAGGAATTTGAATATGCAATAATACATGGGGTGTTCCATTTAAAAAAACATAGCTTTGATACATTTCGTGTTTTTGGGACACCCTGTATAACATGAAAATATTTTTAAAATGTAGCCTTTATGGGTCTCTATCCATCCGAAATTATTGTTTTCTTTTTAGCCATAATGCTCCGTGTCGAATAACATGAATAACCCTGTAGATAACAGTTTAATTTACAATATGCAAACATTTTGCAACACTCTGCATAGTTCAGTTGAGTATTGATTATATCAGGAGGACTGAAAAGATGTAGGCTATCTGAATCAGAAGTAAAATAGAAGTATTCTGTCTGCCAGTCTATTAGGCAGCACCAGAATAGGTAATTTTTAGAGCCCTTTGTTCAATAAATTTTAATAAAAAATAAGTTTGGCAGGTAATACAATCCTTACTATATTAAGCATCATACACGTAAAAAACAGCTATGGAAGTACTCTTGTTTTTTAATGATATGAAGTTGTGTACTATCTTAAGCTTCTTAGAAATAACGTACCTTCTCCAACTCAAATTCACGTATCCTATGAATGTTTCTACTCAAGGATTGTTTGAGAAGACTGCCCATAATTCGCTAACATGCCACTGAAAAAAAATATAAAGTTATTTTAGGCTAAATGTCTGGTGGAAGTAGATCAGGGAAGGAGCATGTAAGTACGTGCTGATTTACAAAACATGACTCCTCAATTTTGCATGGAAAACATTAAAAATTAGATTAAATATTGTTTAAAAAACTAAAAAACACGATTTTAAAGAACATCAAGTCAAAAAGTAGAAAACAATTTTTAAAATAAGCTTGTAACAATAATGAACGAAAAATACTAGTATAGTTGAGAGAAAAGCGTGGGCGCTTTATGCCATATTATTCGTAAATCAAGCGCCCAACGCTTTTTAATACAATAATACTAGTATTTTTGATTTATCAATATTTGAAGCTTATTTTAAAAATTATTATTAACTTTTTATTCCGATGTTTTTAGAGCGTGTTTTTAGTTCTTTTAAACTGCATTTGTGTAATGAAGATGAACAATTGTTTTCGATCAATATTCATAGCGTAATCGCTACAATTACTGCATAAACGGTAATTGAAACTTTCCCGAATAAATTTTACAAAAATACCAACTCCCAGACAGTTGAATGTCACGTCTTTTAAGGCCCATTTATATTGCAGTAAGAATTAAGACGTAAGACTTAAGCGAAAGCTGACTGTTGTTTTGCGTTTTTATTTTTATGGTTATGTCGAATGTCGATGACCCTAGGGAAATATTGTTAATTGTTTATTGTAACTTGTTTACTACTGGAACTTTGTTGAAGGTCTGACGATCAATACTGTACCAGTGCATAGGGGTTTTGGATACAGGTAAGGTGCTATAGGCTGAAATACAATGAATTTCTGGATTCTAAAGAAAGCCGCTCTGTACAGGTGGAAATGGGTGCTGAGTAGTGTATATTTTGAAGAGCTATACATGTCTCATAGGAGTCATAGGGCTGCAATATGTAGTACAACAATTTTGAATGACTGTCCCTCGTGAGGCGTGGCCTGTATATTTAGTGGTCAGTGCAGCTGTTTATAGGATGTAGCGATGTACTTTGTTTAATCAAGTCTACCCCATAGAATAAATTGACGCATACACATACCTGGAATGTTAAAGCAGGTTGTGGTTGTGCGACGAAGATATTTGTGAAATTAGTGGGGCAGTTTTCCAATAAAATTACAAAATTGGCAGTTGTGGATATATTTCTTCCCAAGTAGAAAGTGTACATATCTATCGCTGCCCATCAGTGTAAAATGTGAGCAGAGTAACTTAAAACAAATTTCATGCAGTATCTATAGAATATACAATTCGAGTTGTGGCTGTTTATAAAAGATTTATATACATTGTGATGTGATTTTTTTAAGAGTACTTGGCTCAAATGTATTTGTTTTGTAAATCAAGTATGTATCGTTCTCTGTATGACAAACTGTTTAGTTTTATAATAACCAGGTCAATACTACCTCTTCTAAAACTATTGTTTTTGCCGTGTCATGAAAATATTAAAATATTGTGACTCAGAACAGAGGCAATAGAAAACTATTGAAAATATTCTAGTCAAAGTTGGGTATGGGTATAGGTTGGCCTGGGGCAGCTTAGAATTCCTTCAGAAGGCTGTGATGATGTGCTAGTGAATAAATGAATGTTGACCAAAAACACTTGGTTGCTGTTGCTACAGAGCCTAAAATCTACTTATCCGTTTCTTGACATTTACAATAAAATAACTACTTGGTTGCTGTCGCTACACTTCGAGCCAACTTCGAGACTAATTTATCTTTGAACAGATGCAATAACATACCTATCCCTGTTTGTGAAATTTAGAAACACATAATGATCTCAAATGATCAAATATTCCATATTCATAACAGCATACCACTTTTAAATGAACAAATACTCATTTAATCAACGACGCCATACTGATAGACTACTCTTTGTATACCAAATGTTTGGCGATGCGACGGCAGGGGGGAACGTCAGCTGTATTTATGAGCGTACTCCTAGTCAGTGTCGTAGACATTTAATTTTTACAATGGCAATGACAAATAAAAATTCAAACAATATGAAGTAATTGTCAGACTGTTGTTCATTTGGAGCAGCTAAAAAACGTAGAATTATTGAATATATACACACATACATATAATAAAATTTTATTTATCCGTTTCTCCTTTCCATTTCACACCACTTGCTTGTGTGCTCAAATAAGAATATAACTGCTGCATGAGCTTCTCCCATTCAAAGTGGTATTCTTGAAAAATAAGATATGAATGAAACTTTTTTCATTGATACTAGTTCATTGATCATAAAATATGTTAATTCTGAAGTCTGCAAAGAAAATCTATGTATATTCAGCTAATTACCACGTGTTATTGTAATAAGTATTCAATTGTTAACATTGCATTGTCAAAAAAATGCCTAAATGGATACGCAAATTTTGTCACAGTGAAATCAAAACATTATCTGGCAATAATTTGTATCAATGATACGCAAAATTGTCTTTTAACTAGGTAGTTACTCTGACAGGGTCTGTAGAAATGACAAATTTTGTGGAAGGAAAAAACGCGCAAGGATTTTATTCATGTCTATTTACACCAGTACATAATCTGAGGCTAGTATCATTCTTACGTAAATTAAGTAGGTACACAAAAAATAACTGATTTTTAATGAGAGCATTGAACCTGAATCTATAGCAAATTTATAATAACCAACTTAAAACTAGTCAGCCTCAACCCTAAACCTCGTCAATCAATAAATAATATTTACAACTTCTTTTCTGTATAAGATTGGAAACCACATTGAAACCCCTTTTCGCGAGATATGTCAATGGCAAAGCAATATGAAATACTTTCACACTTAGTTCATAATACCGGAAAAGAAACAGAAATGTCCCCATGAAGTCAAAATTGTGGATAGCACTTTGCAATAAATGTTAAGTTTTAATTGTATCAGGAAAACAGTACTTCTGGTGGCTATATGTGATTGCAGAATCGTACTTGCTAGAAGCTAGATCCCATTTCCCTACTAATACCGGAATTAGCAAGACATCACCTTTTCGTAAATCTTCCAATAATTCCTTAATATAGCTTTTGTGTCGGTTCTTCTTAGGCTGGGTCTAACCCAAAAAAAATCGTTACAAAACCTCGTTGATCCGTCCTTCTTTCTAACAAGAACTATCGGGGAGGCCTAAGGACTACATGATGGCTCGATCACTCCTCGTTTCCGCATATCTTTTACCATATTCTGTACTTCATCAATCCTAGATAATGGAGTTCTTCTTGGGGGCTGCTTGACTGGCTGGGCATTTCCTACATTAATTTTTTGACGTACCAGATGGGTTCGCCCTAGGTCATCATTATTTCTAGCAAAAATCGAATTAAATTCTCTTAGTAGCTTTAGGATCTTCCGCTGCTGCTCGGGTCACAAATTCTCACAGCTTCTATCATACAAATCTCGAAGATTATCCGAGATCTCAGTGAAGTCATCGTCATCCTCTTCTTCCGTGCCATCCAACCTTCGGATCCATGCTACTGGTTCTAGTCTACCCAGGGGCGTACCTTTCTTGATTTGTATTGAATTCCTGGATACATTCACAGCCCTTATTAACATATTTGAAGAATCCGTTATTGTTCTGGCTAATAAAATAACTGGCGTCTAGAAATTATAATGTACTTTGGCTCCCTGGCTTCCACAAGGTCAAAGCTGTCAAACCTCTAACGTGCTAGGGAATAACTGTCATAAAATACCCGCGCAATTTAAACGTACTATTATAATTTATTTTGGACATGTCCCATGTTCGGCTGGCCTAGGATGCATTAAAACTAGTTTTAGAATTGGGAATTGAAAATATGCAAGGAAAATTAAAATGATAACCATTACTAGAAATTATTAATGGTGCGCAACACGGATAAGGCTACTACTTTAGCAAAGTACACCGTTTCGTGTTATGATGTTGTCTGGCGTTATAAAAGGAGAAAGATTATTGAAGACATTTTGCAACGTTTGTGTTGTGACCAAGAAGAATGAGATAATATTAAATATAAGTAACTTAATATATTTATGGTAACCATATACTGAGTAGATAGTAATATTTCAGTGAAAGACGATTATGCTCCTACCTAATAGTAAACACAAACTAACTGCATTGATTAAAGTATTAAACCGTTTAATACTTTAATCAATGCTAACTGTTATCAGATATAAATTTTTATTTATAGAACATACTATTAATCATTAATTGCTGCCCCTAATAATAATTTATTTGCTATAAAATTCGCCTCAAGCGTCTCGGCTTTCCGTTTTTTCGTTGTTGTTGTTTTCCTGGTAGAAAACAAACGTTTTTGAGCGATAATTTTTTTATTGTGAGGAGTATTTTTGTTCCCATGTGGAGATTCCATGTTCGGTCCTTGAGGCTCCAGCGATGCAATAATCTTCCTAAATATAATTGTTCTAAGGATGAAATATTTTGTATCACTTGTATATACAACGATATTATTTTTACTAATTTGTCCTTTGCTATCCTCTTGGAAAATGTAGTCATGCAACCTATGCATGCATGTTCCATCTTGTGTTTTATGAGCAATTATTTAATTATAATTAAATCAAACCGACAACCGAAACCGAACCGAAAGCATTCGAAAACAACATAATTATAACGACATAACCTCAATTGTTGTTGTTGTTGTTTCGTGTTATGACCTTGTGGAAGCCAGGGAGCCAAACTACATTATAATTTCTAGACGCCAGTAATAAAATAGGTTTATTCCAACCTAGCGTAGGCTCTGGTTCAAAAATGTATGGGGTAAGGTTATGTTCAAGAGCCTTATGTGCGTATATAAGTATAAAAATCTCTTTTTGCGGTGGTATTGTAAAATTCCTTGGTGACACAACGTTCATTTCCTCTAGCTGAACAGTGCGACAGCTAAATGAAATCTCTTCTGAATCCCCAATGCTTAAGGTATTACCGGTGGAGTTTATTTCGCAGCCAGAACTCTGCAGAAACTCACCACCAAGGTTGCAATCATTTGTGACTGAAGCGAATAAAATGGGATGCTTCTTGCCGAAGCTGCCGATGCGAACCTCTAATTCTTCAGCACCCAGTATTGGTATACGGTCTCCATTAGCGGTCTTCAGCAACATTCTATCTAATTGTTTGGTTTTGCTTGGCGACTTCCTTCGAATTTCTTGGTATACGTTAGGGCTTATTATAGTCACATTTGCTCCGGTATCGACTAACATCTTGCATGGTATATTTTCTATGTAACCTTCAACTACTGGACTCTTCTCAATTTTATTAACCTCAATTTCGATGACCACGGGGCTTTCGTCATGATGGTCAGTCAGTTTTTGCCCCCTAAAACTCGCCGGCTTTAGTTTTCCGACTCATTGTCAGCATTAGTACTAGCCTCTCTTGACTTCTCTGACACCTGCATGCGACAGCCTACTCTAAGGTGCCCCTTCTGCCCACATTTCCAGCACGTAAACTGCTCAGGTCTGTCAAGATTTCTGCCACCTGGTTTTCTTTGGAAGGTACCACCTCTTCTTCTTGAAACGAACATAGTGGCCCTGACTTCTACTTCATCATCTTGTCCTACAGAGCGCACCCTCCGTGTCATTCGCGTGGCTTCTGTGGCAGCTTCAATTTCTAGTGCTTTGACCAAAGCGTCTTGCAAGGTTCTGGGACTTGATAGACTTACGATTCGCTGTACGTCCTGGTCCGCAATGTCTTCCACAAACTGACGAGCAGCAACGTATTCCTGTGTTTCGATGGGGCTGTTGACGAATGCTCGTTTAGCTTTGGACTTCATATGCAAACGTGGTCAGATCCTCTTTGGCTTGCTGTGTCCGGTTGTGCAGTTGACCATGTAACAGCTCTGTTAAGTGCGCGTCTCCAAAGCGTAACTTTTGTGCAGTCGTTATCTTGTGTGTCACGTAGATCTGAGGAGCAGAGATTTTCCAAAATAGCTGCTGCAGAGTCTCTGAGCATCGATGTCAGCACACAAGCTTTCTCTTTATTCGACCAGTTATTCATCCGTGCGATGTTTTCAAATTGCATGTAATAAATGTCCCATGACGATTTGCCATTGTATGGATAGGGCTTTGCTACTACGCCACTGTGTCTGTCATGTAAAGCGGGTGCTACTGCATTTAAACTACTCTCACCTACACTAAGCTCTCGCAGCTTCCCTGTGACGATTTCTTTGACACGATCTTCCACTTGCTGCAGCTGTTCCTCAACGTTCTTTTGTGATGTCGCTACTGTCACTATTTGTGTCTCTATTGCGCTAATACGTTGGTCTTGATCTTCTAATGCCTGGCTTACCGCTTGCTTCTGTTCCTCCAGCCTAGCCATCACAAGGTCCTGTCCACTCTTCAAATCTACGACTGCCTCGCCTTGATGTTGCTTCAACTTCTGTTCAAGATCCACTTGGTGGTGCTTTAACTTTTCTTCAAGGTTCACGATGGTTGCTTGCATAACGGCTGCCTGGTTGTCTTGACTACTTTGAAGATTGGCTGCAGTTTTTTCTAAACTTTGTTCGAAGCTGGTTTTCATTTCTTGTAGCATATTCATCATTGCACACATTTGGGACGCCATAGCTCTGGTTACTGGCATCGACTGGCTCTGTACTCACGTCTTGTTTCCTTTTCCTAGCTTGATTCGATGTATAATCCCACTTCTGACACCAATTGTCACGACGGCCTCTTTTTCTTCACCAAAGAATCAAACTGGACGTAACTTTCACCGTTTTACTTCACAAACTCAATACAATATTTCTTAACCTTATCTCACCTAGAACTCAACTCAACTGAACTACTGCCACGTTACTCGTGGCGCCTTATATACTTCATCGAACCATCTAGACAATTCGCGACATTCAGGTGACATTCGAGAATGTCCTTCCGTCAGTCCCGAAAATTCCAGATGATTCGATGACGTTTACACATCAAAAATCTAACCTAACATTTTGAACGAAACATCAACAACAATACAATAAGCAATGCTATATACAGGATGTTACACTATATAATTATACGTGTACGGAAGCCGGCATCGCCCTGATGACGACACACGCAAGGACATGGACCGTGACAATGAATTTGTGTTTCCACACAAATTGTGCTATTTATGTGATGTATCTCCTTTTTAACAGAAATATTTTAACTTTTTGCGCCTTAATTATTATACTAATTTACATGTATTCTTCTAAAATATTATATTCTTCAACTGATTAAGATTTATAAAAAAGAAAACTTAAATCTTGCTACAAAGATCTAATTTTTGTATTTTTTAGGAACAAAGCAAGTCTACGTTAACAAATGGTTTGCATTTCGGGCTTTTGTA
Organism: Callosobruchus maculatus; assembly: GCA_951848785.1. Lineage (NCBI taxonomy): Eukaryota > Metazoa > Arthropoda > Insecta > Coleoptera > Chrysomelidae > Callosobruchus > Callosobruchus maculatus. The sequence continues at coordinate 9,416,093 of CATOUR010000139.1, forward strand.
TTTCTAATGGAGAAAGACAAATCAAAGAAGTAATAGATTCTGAAAATGTACGTATCAAATCACACTGGTCTTTCTGAATTTATACGTAGTTGTGAGGCATAATCGTTTTGCCAGGGCACTCTTCCGACATTTATCATATATTCTGCAATTTCGTTACGAATTTCTTGAGAAGAAAATGGAGATTTCCTGAGAACCTTCTTTAGGGGAAGTAAAGGTTCGGTCGAAGTACGTTCTTATCTCCAAGTTCTAGCAATGTATTTTCATTTACTTCGGTATCGAATGTTCCTCTAGGAGTGTAAACATTTTTTGAGAACGTACTTTGGATTAGAAAATTATGTAGTTATATAGCAGTTAATACAATTGTTTTTACTTTATTGGGTAGTAATCATCATCATAAAACGCCCAAAAAGCGTGTTATCTCGAAATCGAAAATTATCGTGATCACAATACTCCCCTCACCTATCGGTGTGGGAAGTAAAATCAAAATTTTACTGTGCGTGATTTATAGAGTACCTTCGAGTAGTACAGTTTTGTTCATTGAGCAACTTGATAATATTATGTCTTTCGTCACACCCCAATACGATTATATTGGTATATTGGGCGATATTAACATTGATCAACTACACGACCACTCTGTTTTAGATTGTATATGTTATTATGATTTTATTTCTCAGATTAATGAACCCCCAGAATTACATCCTCTAGTGCCACCTGCTTAGACGTTATTTTTACTAACTCTGGTTCATCAGAACTCATAGCTGAAGTAGGAGTTCATCCTACTGACAATACAGGGTGAGTCAGGCTCAATGCCTCGGACTCTTGTGCCCAAACGATACCAGTTTTCGAAAGATCAATTTTTGCTAAAAGTAGTACTGAAGAATTTTCAGAACTCTAGTCAGAGGTATCGGTTAACTTTTTGAATCATCAACTGTGAAATTTTATTGTAAAGCTATTAAACTGCCAGTAACATTCGGTGGTAGATGTCCTTTTCAAAATTGACAATGGTTTTGTGCATTGTCAATCTTTAGAATATTATGATAGCTGGTATGCTGTGAAAAATATACATTTCTGTCGTACTCCAGCTGCTTTTTGTCCTTAAATGTGCTACCTCTGTTATTTCTGGTTAGAGTTGATTTGTTGTAAGTCATTTTTACAGTTTTATCTCTTTACTCTAGTTCGTCCATATCTATCTGCTAAGTTAGTTGTTTTCTTCCATCTGAATGGTTTTTTGTTTATATTTCATGGCCTGCTAAGTTGCTTATAGGAGGAAAAATTGAAAAACACCGGTTTGATTAAAAATTTGAAATTAACTCAAAACTACCAGAGATTGATAATTACAACTGCATATCGTTAAAAAGGCTGTCAAATTGTACATTTGATTGTATAAAAAAAATTAGGCATTCCCATTTGAAATAATCAAGTTATCTCTGATTGAAGTTTCTTTAATTAATCTACCTATTTCTCCAAGAACAGATGTAAACCGAACTCGACCGTCTAACATAAGCTGACGCATTTCACATTTAGTAACAAGGCAAAGTCACAGCCCTCTAAGTTTTATAATAGCTGCGATATTCAATTTTTTTCTGACATCTACTTATACCAAAAATTGAGATTTGCACCTAAACGGTTTGATTTAAGCCCCAGGTGTGATAAATAAAGTCGCACTCAAATCGACCAAGGAACCTAAATATGCAATAATATACAGAGTGTTCGATTTAAAAAACATAACTTTGATATGTCACGCTTTTATTAAACATCCTGTATAAATGCCATTATTTTCAAAATGTAGTCCAACTCGACCTACATACACTCGCAAAGTTGATTTTTCGAAAAGTGGTACCGTTTGGTCACAAACGTCCGAGACGTTGAGCTTGACCCACCCTATATATCTGACCATCATGCTCTATTCTGCCAATTGAAGCTTGACATACTTAGAAGTGAGCCTAAAATCGTCACTTATAGGGATTCCAAAAGCTTTTCTAAGGACTTATTGTTAGAGGACTTAAATTTAGTTTCTTGGTATCAAATATATTATATGAATAACATTGGAGACAAAATCTTATTCTTAACTACATAAATTCTACAAGTATTTGACATGCTCCAGTAGTTAGTGCCCAAATAACAAAGCCGTATGTCTCTTGGTTAACACCTAACCTCAAACAAATGATGTCCAAGCGCGATAAGGCGCTTCGGGACTATACACGTACCAGAGACCTCAAACACCGATCATTTTATCGTCAACTGAGAAATTCCGTTGTCAACGCAGTTCGGCTAGAGAAAAAGGATTTATAAATTAACACCTGAATAATTCTAATACTAAGACTCTGTGGAAGGCCTTCAAGCCCTCTGGCTTCATTCCCAAAAGCTCTATAGACATACCCCAAAAGTTTAATGATATTAATGCTGTCAACCGTTATTTCACTTCTGTTTTTTTCTCACCTAATAATTGTGCAAACTCTTTAAACTATTATAACTCTCCTCAGCTGGATGAAAACCTTAATTTCGAATTCAGTCCATCAAGTGAAGGGCTAATTTTAGATACAATAATGTCCCTACAATCTAACGCACCAGAAAGTGATGGTATCTCAGCTATCATCAGCCACATAATCAATTGCTGTCTCGAAGTTGGTTACTTCCCAAACACATGGAGAATGTCCTTGATTGAACCTTCGCCGAAGAGAAAAAACGTAGAGGATTTCTCTGATTTACCCAACCACCTGTTTTTCCAAAAATCTTAGAAAAAATTGTTAAAAATCAAATGAATGTGTTCCTGTCTAATAATGTTTTACTTCCCCAATGTCAGTCAGGCTTTAGGCAGGCTTACAGCACAGTAACAGCTTTAGCACGTGTTTCCGATCAAACAATGCAATGAGGGTAACGCTGCTGCTGTAGTCCTGCTCGATTTCTCTAAGGCTTTCGATACTATCGACCATGAGCTTCTTGTTGCAAAGTTATTTCATTATGGTTTCACTGAACCACGTTTACAGTTTTTCCAAAGTTACCTATCAGGCCGTCAACAAGTTGTACAAATAGGTGAATTTCTAATCCATGTTCTGTCACATCAGGGGTTCTTCAGCAAGGATCCATCCTTGGACCGATGTTAATTTTGCTTTATACTCTCCACCTTAATGTCTTTTATTCTTCTATAGCAACATAAGCTGATGACACGCAGTTATATATGTCATTTGACAGTAATGATACATCCCATATGCAGATGACAATAATTTAAACCTAAACCCTTCAAAGTGTTCATTTATGCTTTTTAGTCATCCAAATGGTCGCAAAATTAATCGATCTGAACTCGACATTAAAATTAATACGCCATCATTAAGCTCGTTGGATACAGCTAAAAATCTCGGACTAACATGTAAGTTTAATATTGAAAAAATGCTACCTTGGCCTGAAGCACCTTTATGTCAATAAACACATTTTAAACTTCAAAACGCGTAAGACACTTTGTGAAGCTCTTCTATTTCCTATTCTAGCTTATTGTAATGTTGTATACTTCTCTTGTCTAGATGGATCTACAAAGAATAGATTGCAAAAATTCCAGAATAGTTGCTGTAGATTCGTATTTAACCTAAAAAAGTATGATCATATTTCCGATAAAATTAATCAGCTTAATTGACTCCGACTTAAAAACATTTACAAATATCATGTTGCCGCCCTGACTCATAAAATTTTAACCACTCAACGCCATCACATTTATACGATAAATTCTTATCCCGCCGTAATAAAATAGACATATATTTTAGCTCCAAAAGTAGGTTGGAAACACTGTTTTATACTACAACACTTTTTTGGTCGCTCTTTTATCTATAATGCTGTCAAAATATACAGGGTTATTCACGTTATCCGACACGGAGCATTATGGCTAAAGTATTGAATAAAAAAGAAAATAATAATTTCGTATGGATAGAGACCAATAAAGGCTACATTATAAAAATATTTTCATGTTATACAGGGTGTCTCAAAAACACGAAATGTAACAAAGTTATGTTTTTTAAATGGAACACCCTGTATATTATTGCATATCCAGATTCTTTGGTGAATTCTAGTGTAACTTTATGTATCATACATGGGACTTAAAGCGAACCGTTTAGGTGTAAATCACCATTTTCGGTATAAGTAGATATCAGGAAAAAATTGAATATCGCAGAGATTGTAAAATTTGGAAGGCTGTGACTTTGCCGTATGACTAAGCATAAAATGCGCCAGCTTCGATGAGACTGTCAAATTTAAATTACGTTTAAGCTTGGAGAAATCGGTCGATTAATTAAGGAAACTTCGATCAGCGATAACTTGATTTTTTCAAATGGGAATGCCTAATTCTTTTTATACGATTGAACGTAGAATTTGATAGCCTTTCTAATGATATAATGTTGTGTAAGTCCCATGTATGATACATAAAGTCACACTAGAATTCATCAGGGAATCTGAAAATGCAGTAATATACGGGATGCTCCATTTAAAACAACATAACTTTGATACATTTCGTGTTTTTGGGACACCCTGTATAACATGAAAATATTTTTAAAATGTAGCCTCTATGGGTCTCTATCCCAAATTATTATTTTCTTTTTTATCAAATAGCCATAATGCTCCGTGTCGAATAACGTGAATAACCCTGTATAATAAACTCGATGATACATTTAATTCCCTCGCAGTAAATAGTTTCAAGAAGCATATTAGACGTCATTTTTTACAATTGCAATGCTGAAATGTGCACTGGAATAATGAATCTAATCATTTTTTTTAACAATCCTTTCCAGTTATTATTAGGTACGTACAGGTTCCTGGCAGTTTGACCATTTACTTCTACTTTTACTTCCCACACCGATAGGTGAGGGGAGTAGTAGTAGTAGTAGTAGTAGTAGTAGTAGATTTTTGTCAAATTGATACAATGTTTGCATATATGACACGTCAGCTATTGGCCAAAAAAAAACAATTACAAATTAACAAACACTTTACAAATTAAAAACATTGAAATATTATTCACCAGTCGCTTTTTTCAAGGAATTCCTTCACCGAGTAAAATACATTATCTGCCAAGTAGGATGTAACTTTATGTTTAAAGTGTTCATATTTATCAATGTCCCTTAAAAAGTTTGGTAAGTTGTTGTAAATTACTGTGCAATTATAGTTAGGCGACTGTTTAAAGCTATTAGTAGTGTGATTGTCTATAGCTAAAATAGCTAAAAGTCTTCCATTTCTAGTATTATACTGGTGAAATTGACCTAGTGTATTGAACCATGAAGGATTTCTCTTAACATAAAGTACACACTTTAAAATATATATACATGGAAAGGTTAAAATTTGTTTACTTTTAAAAATTGGCCTGCATGTATTCCCAGGTTTAATATTATACATAAGTCTTACCAAATGCTTCTGTGCAATAAAGACGCGATCTTTATCTTTTGCGTTACCCCATGCCATGGTATTATAAGACATATGTGAATGTGCAAGTGCATAATACACAGATACAATCCCAGATTCATCAAGAACATCTTTTAGCTGCAGTATAGCGTAAAATGCTTTATTCAATGATTGACATACATAATGAATGTGATCTGAAAAAGTTAACTTCGAATCAAAGTATGTACCTAAAAATTTCGTATTATCTGCTAAAGCAATACCTTCCACTGTAGCAAACTCACCAGGCAGCCTTCGTAGTAAGGTAAAGTTAGTTATGACAGTCTTGTTTTCATTTAGGATCAGCCTGTTGCACTGACACCAACTGCTAAATTCATCCATTACAATGGCTATGTTTTCCTGGAGTTCCTCAAGATTCTTACCACATACTGTAATTGTAGTGTCATCTGCGAACATGGTGACATTTCCCTGTGATATGTTTAGAGGAAGATCATTTATATACAGTAGAAACAGTAAAGGTCCTAAGACAGAACCTTGAGGCACTCCAAGAGATACATCCTTGATTGTGGACTGGGCATTCCTCATCTTCACTTGCAGCTTTCGTTGTTCCAGGTAGGAAATACACCATTGCAGTGCTACTCCACGTATACCTAAGGCATCTAGTTTTTTTTCCAGATAAATTTTGTTTATGGAGTCAAAGGCTTTTGTCAAATCAAATTGCAGGGAGACAACATACTCGCCCCTATCCAAATGATTATAAATATAGTTTAAATATTGGCATGTTGCAGTCTCCACTGATTTGCCTGCTCGAAAGCCATGTTGGTATTCTGTCAGCAGTTGATGTGTTTCTGCAAATGATGCAATACTGTCATAAACATATCGTTCCAGTAGTTTTGATACAGTGCTTATCAATGAAATTTGACGGTAATTATCAATCACTTCAGGATCACCTTTTTTATACAGTGGTATTATAACAGCTAATTTCAAAATGTCAGGGAAACAGCCTTCATTGATTGATTTATTAAATAGAAGTGACAGCTGGTCTGCGATTATATCCTGTATCTCAACTATTATATTCAATGACAAACCATCAAAACCATAAGGATGTTTCTTTTTGCTTTTGTTTATGAGGCAGATGATATCTTGTGCAACTGTTGGGTAAATAAACAATGATTTAGTATTCTGTACAGAAGTTGTACAAGGCAAAGACATATTTTGTCCAAAAAATAATTTAGCACCCTCAGATACAGCTGTAGTAAAGAAATTTGCAAAAGCATTTGCTATCGATTCTTCATCTGTGATTTTGGAACCATTCACATCCAAACAGTTAATTTTAGAGTTACAATTTTTTGTTCTGCCAATTTTTTTATTAACTATGGACCAAATTTGTTTTGATTTATTTTGAGATTCTTCAATTTTCTTAGCATAAAATTGTTTTTTAGCATTTATGATGTTTTTTTTTGTAGCATTGCCTTTCTCGAGCGTAAATCTTTTTTATTTCGTCAGAAGGATAGTTTGTCATCAGCCAATAGAGATTTTTGACATGCTCACCTTGACTCAAGACCTCCTCACTTATCCAGTCCTTGTCTTGCTGAGCAGAGTCACATTCAGATACCGTCCTAGTAATCGTCTTTATTGGACAACTGATATCGAGGCACCATGTGACGGTATCAATGAAATAATTGAATGCCTCATTCACAGTCATACTGTCCATTGACTCCCAATTTGTCTTTGCAATAAGGTGTTTGAAGTAGTGCATCCCATTTTCAGTCAGCTCTCTTTTAGAATATTCAAAAGTAGTTTTTGTGCCCCTTTGACTAACACAGGAGAGTTCAAGTAAATGTCCAAAGTGATCTGACAATGTTGGGTTAATGATTCTACAAGTGGTCATACCACTAGGATAGTTAGTTGCCATATAATCAATTGCTGTTGAGCTTACATGCCCATTCTGATATAAGAATACTCGAGTTGGCTCATTGGTCTTAGTTTCAAGATTAAACGATTCCAGCACATCCCGTAGCAACATTGTATCATGCCCATTCTTCAAATAGTCAATATTAAAATCACCACATAGTATGACATAGTGAGATATTTTACTCACATCCGCAATGATTTCTGTTAAATATTCAATGAATATATTCAAATCTCCGTTAGGAGGACGATATATGTTAATGATGGCAATTTTTTCCGAGCTCATACTTAAGATAATCCCCGAAATTTCTATATTACCTTCAATAGATAGGTTTTTTAGTTTGTTTGTAGTCTTGCATTTTAAACTATTCTTACAGATTATTACTGAGCCGCCGTTTTTCTGAAAATGTCTAGAAAAATGAGACGCTATCTTGTAACCAGCTATGTTCAGATTTCCCAAATTATCCCTATCCGTCACATGATGCTCCGATAGAGCTAATATGTCAATATCATAGCATTTTAGTAACAACTCAATTTGACTAAGTTTATTGCACATGCCCTGGATATTGATATGAAATATGTTTAGCTTAGTACTTATCTGATTAGCAGGAAGGGGGTTGCTGTTGCTGGCCTCGAAAAAATTTATATCTTTTCACCAGAATACCTTCAGGCCAATAGGATTTATCAAATAGTCTTTCAGATAGGTCATAGTCTGCGCCTATTTTAAAAGATTCTGTAAAGCCATCCTTCCATCTGGGCAGCTTAGTCACCTCAAAAGTTCTGTCAGGAAACTTCCGTTGTAGTAGAGTTATAATATTCTGTTCTGAAGTTCCAGGAGCAGCCCTACCAACATATATCCACGTTCTTCTTGGTGCGGCTTTAAGTTCTTCACTTTCGGAGGGTTCTGCTGATCCAAATATTACTTTTCCCTTGCTTTTAGGTCTAATTTCAATGCTGCTTCCAATATTGTCATTCCTTGGCAGCTTTTTAGTCTTCTGTTCAGGATATATAGAATTCTTGGAGGACAATTGTGTTTTGCTTATGCCGGCACCGTTCGGTTGATTACTGGTTGTTGTGATATTTTGTTGTAAAACATCGTCAGTGTTTTTTGTTAAACCTGATGACTGAGCGTTGGTTATTTCTAGTTTTTCTCTATCTGTGTTGCTCTTTGTTGATTGTTCTAAATTCGAATTATCAGAAAGTATCTTAGCTACACTGGAATATGCCTTTCTGCAGCCCTGTTGACCTTTATCATATATAATGTTGACTTGACTTTCTTGTAGCTCCGCTACAGAAGAGTCACGTGGGGGGTGCACGGGATAGGTATTTGGCACATTATTTTGACTATGGATCCGGCTTTCAAATGCCATAAACATATCTGAAATGTCACCCTTCAATTTTTCATATAGGCTTTTATATATCGTATCATGCATTTCACTCATGTTAACTGTAAGTGGGGTTATTGTTTGGCCTTTCAGGCGCAAGCCATCTAGTTGACTTTCCACAGATGTAATTTTCTTGCGGTGAGCATCATTTTCTTTGGTTAATGTCTCGATCTTTGTAATCATATTCTGCTGTTTAATATTACTATTACTAATAATACCCTTCAATCCGATAATTTCTTCCTCAAGACTTTGTTTTTCGGTCACAAGCTCAGCATTCCTGCGTCTACATTCGGCTATTTCTTTACTTAAGACAACCAAAGTAGCTTGTTGTTCATTAAGTTTCATCTCATAATCTTTTTCAGCATCGGATACTTCATCTTCTATATCGATTGTCCTTCTTTGCAGTCTTTTGATGTATTCGTCCTTTTCTTTTCCTTCTTTTAGTAGCTTTTCAAATTGCACTTCATATTGTGCTAGTCTTTCTTCGGTTTCAATTTTGATTTTTTCTAGCAAATTATGCATCTCTTTGTTTTCATCATGGATTCTGTTTATTTTTTCTTCTTCTGATTTCTTTCTCGTCTCACATTTGTCAGAACAGTAAATAGTATTTTTTCCTAACTCAATTATATTCTTTTTACGTTCCAAACAACTCTTGTGAAATACAGAAAGACATTCAATGCATATTGTACAAGATAAGTCTTTCTTGCAGCACTTGAAATAGTTTTCCATTGTCACATCATCCGACGATAAATTTTTCTGGATACGGACCTGTGTTTTGTTTATAGATTCTCACAACCTTCCTCTGTTTTTACACTGATCATTCGCGTTCTGGGCAAAAAAAGGTTTAGTCTATGAATTAGTTTTCTTATTATTTCACCATATTTATCACATCATTAGCTACACATCAATATAAAACATGATTAACTAATCGCATTAAATTATGTTCAAATGCTGTTAAGCAGAGACACGTTCGTTCACCGTTCACCGACGATGGTCAGACTCAGACAGTATTGTGATCGCGAAAATTTTCGATTTCGAGGTAATACGCTTTTTGGGCATGTTATGATGTCTACATAACGAAAATCCACGTCACTCATTTCTGTCGGTCTGCCTGTCGGTCTGTCTGTCTGTCTGTCTGTCTGTATGTCTGTCTGTCTGTCGGTCTGTCTGTTGGCGTTTTTCTAACGTCGTAATCTCAGTAACCGCTGCATGGATTGTGATGAAATTTGGGCAGCGGTATGCTGTGGGGTCGTAGTAGGTAATGTTCGTATAATTTTGAAAATCGGTGCATAGGCGGCGGAGTAATTAGCAAAAAACAAAAAAAAATTAAATATTGCTGAAACTTCGTTTTTAGGCGTTTTAGGGGTCCCTGATCATTTTCTACTTTTTTTTTGGGTGGGGGTGAAATTGGGGTGGTTGGGGGGTGGGAGGTTGTAAAATTGAAAAATTGGTTGCTTTCATAATAGACTGTCCACTGACCTGTGAAGGAAGATCTGGCGACATAAATAACTTTTTTAGGCCCATCCGAACATTGCCTTGCCTATTACAGAAAGCAAAAGACTTAGAATTTTTTCTGATGTAAAAATACGAGAGTATTGCTTTGGATCGTTGTAACGAGGAAACTGTTGAATTAATTTTAATGAAATTTTGAACCAGTATTACTACCATGGCGAAGATGGAAAACGCGTATGGTTTTGATAAATCGTGCCAGTGGCGGCGCAGAAATAATAAAAAAACTAAAAATATAAAAACAGCTCAAACTTCGTTTTTAAGCATTTTAGAGGTTCCTGATCATTTTCTGCGTTTTTTGGGTGGGGGTGAAATTGGGGTGGTTGGGGGGTTGGGGGTTGAAAAATTAAAAAAATTCTTGTACTCGTAATAGGCTGACCACTAACCTGTGAAGGAAGATCTAGCGAAGTATGAAAACAGCTCAAATTCGGTTTTTAGATGTTTTAGGGGTTCCTGGTCATTTCCTACCAGTTTTTTGGGTGGGGGTGAAAGTGAGGTGGTTGAGGGGTGGGGGTTGTAAAACTGAGAAGTTTGTAGTATCGATAATAGGCTGTCCATTGACCTGTGAAGGAAAGACCTAGCGGCATAAGAAAATTTTAGGGGGGGGCTGGCGATTATTTGGTTGCAAAGCTTCATGCTATGGAAAAATAATAAACTGGTATCAGCGTAATGTGTGGGAAGTACAGAGTCAATCAACTTGACTTCATTTTTTTATTATATTTTTGAGTGTTACTTATTGTATATTTTACTTGTACTGCCTTGTTTTTTGTCACCCTGAATATACTATGTATCCTGCTGTATGCAATTTATTCACTATTTCATGGTTCACATTGTATTGAATTTTGTACTCGACATCATTGCTTTACTATTTCTGTCTCTGCGATTTTTCTTTTCTTGTAATAGGTGGAGTGAGTATTTTTCTAGACTCCGCCTATAGGAGGAGATTGTATATTGTGAATACTTTTTTCCTCATTAAAGACATTTTATTATTATATACAAAAAACGTGCTGTCGAATGCCTTGCGATAGTCAATCCAGGCCATAGAGAGGTTTCGCTTGTACTGCACGGAGTCCTGCGTGACACATCGATCAATCAACAGGTTCTCCTCGCAGCCAGCTACTCCTTTCTTTGACCCTCTCTGTTCATACACGTCGAGAAATACAGGATTCACAGCTTGAAGGATACGCAAGTACAAGATTCTGGTGAAGAGCTTGTAGCATGCGTTCAGACAAGTTATTGGCCTGTAGTTTTTGGGATCAGACAAATCTCCGGTCTTCAGGAGAAGCACGGTTCGACCCTCGACAAACCTAGGAGCCCTCCTACAAACGGACTCGAACTGCGCCAAGGCCGGTGTGTCTGCTGAGAGAGGTTTGGGTTATTCGTAAATGTCCCTCCAAAAGGCCTCCACGCGATCAGCAGTTGGCGGCTGCTCTATGGCTGGTGGCGACTGTTGGAATAGGCGAGAAGGTCTTTCGTAGAACATTCTGTTCTGCTCTAGACCCCTCGCCCGCGCCACCAACGATCGCTTAGCAGCGATTAGCATCCGTATCCTGTCAAGACAGTGTTGCTTGACAACAACCGGTACCGCTTGACTGAGTGTATGATGGTCGCGCTTCAACCTGTCGGCTATCTGGCGCACTCGGCGCGTAAAAGGCTTCCCAGCCGTTCTATATTCCATCACACACTGGATACGGAATGCTTCCTGGCGAGTCAACTGGATTTTCGCTTCCATTTGGCGCACCCGTCTCTGTGCTCTCTCAACAGTAGAGCCTCTCACTCTCCCCTGTCTAGCTAGCCTCAGAGCCGCAGCGTAAATTTCGCAATTTATGCTCCAAATGTCAGAGGCCTTCGATAGACGTTCACCCACAGCCTCATCCTCTCTCTTCAAGTCTGCCAGCTTAAAGGACCTCTTGTTGTTATGCAAGGCCCTTCGGTCTCTGAAATCCCCAGGGGAGACGGCTTGGTCGACTTCCCTCTCAGCAGGCCTTACCGGTGAACTTTCAGCCTGGTTAACAGGCCTTCCGTCCGCCGAAGAGGCAGACTGAGCTGCAGCACGAACATATCCCTGCCTCCGAAGGTACGATACATAATCTCGCAAATTCTGGGAGGTAAGCGTGCTATGCTCTGGGTGCATTTCACACCACCTCCCACACATGCGGGACATGTACTGCTCTCTATTGTTTCTTTTTGTTGGTGACATTTTCTGCAATTATCGTCTGTTATGGATGGATCTTTAATTATATATTTTTTGTAGTTTCGTGTTGCAATCTCTTGGTCCTGGATACCAAGCATGAAACCCTCCGTTTCTGGGAACAGCTGGCCATCCTGCAACTAGGTGTATGACTGTTTTTTGTTAATGTGGTCTTGGGTGACACGATATCTATGTTTGCCGTGCAGTGCTTTCTGCGACCAGGTGTTTATTTTTTCTTGTTGTGGATGGATGTGATTGTATGTGTCTGCTACGTGATCTGTACAAGAGAGGTTAAATGGTGTATAGTTTTTGTCTGCTTTTACTATTGCCTTATATAAGTTAGTCTGTTTGGTGTGGAAGAAATGTCTGAGTGTTTGTATTTATGTTGTGTGGAGTGACTGTATCTCTATAATTCCTCTGCCCCCTAGTTTTCTGTCTATGGTAAGCCTCTCCTTGCACGCGTTCGGATGTGACATTATGTGTTTTGCGAGTTCTGTTCGTATAAGTATATGGATATCTTCTATGTCCGTGTGTGACCACTTGATGATGATAAAGGGGTATGTGAGTATAGGTATCGCAAATGTATTAATGACTTTTGTCAGATTCTTAGAATTCAATTTTGTTTTTAATAGTTTAATGAGGCGATTTTTAAACTCTTGTGTTAGTTGTGCCTTGACTTGTGTATGGTCTATCTTAACGTTCTGATTGAAGTCCAGGTACTTGTACGTTTCGTCCTTATCCATGTTGTCCAGCGTTTGGCCAGTTACTACTTTTTTTTCGGGTTGGTTTTTCCATTGGCCTTTATTATTATTATGTTTTTTCAAGCTTCTCTCGCATGACTGCCGTAGCAACAAATGTTGACGGGCTGTGCTAAGTCAACACTTGTACTATTACTGATCGAAATTTAGGAAAGATCGTACTATATTTTACAGGTCTTAAGGATTACAGACTTTTGGAATATTTTGTGTAACCTTTCGTTCTATTATTATTATTATTATTATGAAAATATTATGAAAATTTTAAATGGTATGCTACCCTGTACAATCGCTTTCCATCTAGTACCCTAGCACATGTCTCTTGTTTCCAGTTCAATTAGAATTTTTTATTTATGTGGAAAAATAGGGCTACTGGCAAACACCCACTTAAATAAAATGTAACGCCCGTTGCAGTACCGCAATTACACAATTATGGGATGAAATTTAAATTATATGAAGTAGGTACCCACTTTTATGGTTTTATTATTATTATTATTATCACAATATTTTATTACTCAAAAAATGCTTTCAATATGCTATTTCATTTTTATTTTCATATACCTACACTCTTCAGTTTCTGATGTATTTCGCTTTTTTGCAAATTTAAATATACCTTCGGTAAGTGTACTGAAATTTATTTATTTTGAGAATTTTATTTGTATTTAACGGACAACTAAAATATAAGGACATAATAGCATTTGATGAAGTCAAAACCCGGAAATATATCGAGATAATATGAGTCACGTATGCTGAAGAAACAATTTTATATACGTGATGCATAATAATTATTATAATTATTATTATCAAGCAGATCTACCAGGTATGCAAGGAATTATTAACTGATCGAATGTGGATAAAACGAGTTGCTCAATCTTTGAAGTGCACCAGTTTTAGAGTGCTTCCGGTCTGACAATCGCTGTTGATAATTGATACGCTCTAGTGGCAAGTAGGCAGTTTCTCAAAGATTCTCCTAAATACCCTATATTTGTTCTTCCGTGGTAAAATTAATTTTTAAAGCTCGGTTTCCGCACAGTACGAAATTATTAAGCAGATTAGGAAAACTGTCAATATTTCAAAGCCTACCTGTTAAATTTGCTTGATAATTACGCAGCACGTCTATAACATTGTTTCCCCACCATATTTGACTTAAATCGATAATTCAGGGTTTTGACACCATTAGATAGGTTCTATTGTCGCCTTATCATTTAGTTGTTCATTTTATACAAATAAAATTCGATAGTACTTTCTTAAAATAAATAAATTTCAGTACACAAATAGAAAGTATAAGCTGATGAATGAAGGTATATGAAATGCTATACGAATATGAAAGAGCATATTCAGGGTTATTCACGTTGTTCGACACGGAGCAGTATGGCTAAAGTATTTAATAAAAAAGAAAATAATAATTTCGGATGGATAGAGACTCATAAAGGGTACATTTTAATATTTTCATGTTATACAGGGTATCCCAAAAGCACGAAATGTATCAAAGTTATGTTTTTTTTAATGGAACACCCCGTATATATTCAGATTCCTTGGTGAATTTTGTTGTGACTTTATGTATCATACATGAGACTTAAAGCGAACCGTTTAGGTGTAAATCACCATTTTCGGTATGAGTAGATATAAGGAAAAAATTGAATATCGCAGAGATTATAAAATTTGGAAGGTTGTGACTTTGCCGTATTACTAAGCATAAAATGCGTCAGCTTTGATGAGACTGTCAAATTTAAATTACGTTCATGCTTGGAGGAATCGGTCGATAAATTAAGGAAACTTCGATCAGCGTTAACTTGATTTTTTCAAATGGGAGTGCCTAATTTTTTTTATACGGTTAAACGTAGAATTTGATAACCTTTCTAATGATATAAGGTTGTGAATATCAATCTCTGGTAGTTTTCATTTAATTTTAAATTTTAAAACAAATCGGCGTTTTTCAATTTGCCTACCAATAAGCAACCTAGCCAACCATGAAATATAAACAAAGACCTGTTCAGGTAGAAGAAAACAACTAACTTAGCTGAAAAATACACACGAACTAGACTAAAGGGACAAGATTATAAAAATTACTCACAACAAACAAAGTCTAACCAGAAACAACGGCGGTAACATATCTCTGGTCAAAGAGAAGCTGGAGTATGGCAGAAATGGATTTTTTCACGGCCTACTAGCTACTGCAACGTACTAGAGACTGGCAATTCCCAAAACCATTAAAAATTTTGAAATAAAATAAAAACTACTAGAGAATGTTGTAAGCAGTTTATTATTTTCATAATTAAATTTCACATTTAATGATATAAAAAAGTATGCAATTCTGTCAAAACTCAGGACAAAAGTACCTCTGACTGAAGTTCTGAAAATTCTTCAGTACCTATAAAATTTGTTCAAATTATAAAACATAACTTAAATGGCAGAAAATTCAAATCAGATTTGTCAGTATTCCTTTTATGCTATATTGCTAATAGATATTGAAAAATAGAAGGGCTCCAGTCAGAGGTATCGACTTCGACGCAAATTAGTACTTTTCTACACCATTACATATTATTGAAAGTTGCGTGTTGGAGCAATAGTCGCTGATTGTTTCTGTTTCATATCAGGGTTTTTAATTGTCTTGATAATTTTTAACCTCTAGTAAATTGCGGTAGCCAGTAGACTGTAAAAAATATCTATTACTGCCATACTTCAGCTTCTCTTTGACCTTAGAGATGTTATCGCAGTTGTTTCTGGGAGAGTTGATTTGTTGTAAGGAATTTTTGTCTTGTCCCTTTAGTCTAGTTAGTGTGTATTTTTCAGCTAAGTTAGTTGTTTTTTTCTACCTGAATAGGTTTTTGTTTATATTTCATGGCCTGCTACGTTGCTTATAGGTAGGAAAATTGAAAATCGCCGATTTGTCTGAAAATTTAAAATCAATTTGAAAAAATCAAGTTATTGCTGATCGAAGTTTCCTTAATTCATCGACCGATTTCTCCAAGCATAAGCGTAATTTAAATTTGACAGTCTCATCAAAGCTGACGCATGTTATGCTTAGTAATACGGCCAAGTTACAGCCTTCCATATTTTATAATCTCTGCGATATTAAATTTTTTACTGATATCTACTTATACCGAAAATGGTGATTTACACCTAAACGGTTCGCTTTAGGTCCCATGTATGATACATAAAGTCATACTAGAATTCACCAAGGAATCTGAATATGCAATAATATACTGGGTATTCTATTTAAAAAAACATAACTTTGATACATTTCGTGTTTTTGGGACACCCTGTATAACATGAAAATATTTTTAGAATGTAGCCTTTATGGGTCTCTATCCATCCCAAATTATTATTTTCTTGTTTATCGAATACTTTAGCCATAATGCTCCGTGTCGAATACGTGAATAACACTGTTTAAAGCAATTTTTTGGTATAATGAAATATAGGGGGTTACATTTAAAAAAAAAGATAAAATCTAGATTTTGCGTTCTGCCTTACCGTGTATATGAATATGCATCGCAAAATTTTTGTACAGCCTGTGTTAAAACTAGAGGATATTTTTTATCTTCCCATGTAAAAAAAAATATTTTTTATTTATTTTTTCAATTTGATCGCGATTTGGATATAAAAGTGGTCATAACTTTTGAAATACCCTGAATAATGTTACAATACCTACCTATTTTGAGAACGGTAATGATTAGTTCAATTTAAATATGAGCGCCTCATTTAAAAAAAAGTGTTTGCATCACTACTAGTTATGGATCATCAACTTTCTTCGTTATCTTCTGCAGTAGTGGAGTTATAGACCCACCGATCCGGTACTAAAAACTCACCCTGCATGAAACGTCTAAAAACGTATTACCTTAGTATAAAAAATTTTCATGATTACAATTTAGCAGTCCCCTTACATACGGTGTGAGAACAACTTTTAGGTTTTTTTTTGTCTGGTACACCTTGCGAGATATTGAAATATGATTATTTCATCAATTGGATGATCCATCTATTCGCAAAAATCCAAAAAAGTGGCATTCCAGAAAAAGATAACACTGACACGTGTATAGCGTGTAACGCATAAAAATTTTGATATAGTATATGTATATGAAAAAATAATACAACGGGATAAATTCCAAGAATCCGTTCTCTCACTGCCTCTGCTCAAATGCTGACTATGAAAACTATTTCTATATTCTATACCTGACGTACATTAATCACCACGTAATAGCTTAATTCATGATTGCTTCAATTGGGCTGGTTTGTGATACTAGCACCTACCTTGAAAAAATACTTTTCTTAACAAGACACTAAGAACAATAATTAACACGTAAACATAAACTTCCACAATTTGTAGCACAGCACTGCCGGCAAGTCGTTCAGTAAGAATGGCGTGTTCAAGGAGCATCTCCGGCACATCTACCGTCGCGACGCTGACTGGCCAGGCTTTGGCCGCCTACTTTTAGACTTCCTTCAACATAAATATTGGCATTCAGATCTGTTACAACGGAAGTATTTATAGACCTTGGTAAATGTGTAGCGCCGGGAAACCCTTTCTTTGTCATTATAGAGATAGATGTAAAGGGAAGGTTGGAACGATATTATTACATACAAATAACACATTTAATAATGCCTTTGTATAGCGGGTTCGTTTTAAGAATAGTCCCATGATGCCATCCCTTGAAATTCCAGTTATCATCCCCATATTTCACGGAAATCAAAAGTGGCCTACCGATACAGGATTTTCAGCTAAAACCGAATCTTATTTAAACATATGTATGTTAAAATTTAATATCTCTTTTGCAAACTGAAATCTAGGATAACTGACAAAAATATTTAATTATCTATATATCAACAATTTAACATGAAAAAATGAAGTCAAGTTGATTGACTCAGTACTTCCCACACGTTACGCTGATACCAGTTTATTATTTTCCCATAGCATGAAGCTTTAGTCTAAGATCCTTGTAACCAAATAATCGCCAGCCCCCCCCCCCCCTAAAATTGTCATATGCCGCTAGGTCTTTCCTTCACAGGTCAATGGACAGCCTATTATCGATACTACAAACTTCTCAGTTTTACAACCCCCACCCCCCAACCACCTCACTTTCACCCCCACCCAAAAAACTTGTAGGAAATGATCAGGAACCCCTAAAACATCGAAAAGCCAAATTTGAGTTGTTTTAATACTTTTCGTTCTTTGATTATTCCTACGCTGCCACTGACACGATTTTTAACAAGCATAAGCGTTTTCCATGCTCATGACGGTAACAATGTACTGTGCCAAAACTTCATTAGAATCAATTTAATAGTGTCCACGTTACAAAATACAAAACGATTTAAACCAATAAATTCTCGTATGTATACAGAAAATTCTAAGTCCCTTAGTTTCCGTAATAGGCTAGGCAATGTTCGGATGGACCTAAAAAGGTGATTTGTGTCGCTAGATCTTCCTTCACAGGTTAGTCGACAGCCTATTATGAGTACAAGAAATTTTTTAATTTTTCAACCCCCAACCCCCTAACCACCCCAATTGCACCCCCACCCAAAAAATCGCAGAAAATGATCAGGAACCTCTAAAACGCTTAAAAACGAAGTTTGAGCTGTTTTTATACTTTTAGTTTTTTTATTATTTCTGCGCCGCCACTGGCACGATTTATCAAAACCATAAGCGTTTTCCATCTTCGCCATGGTAGTAATACTGTGTCAAAATTTCATTAACATCAATTCAACAGTTTCCTCGTTACAATGAACTAAAGCAATACTCTCGTATGTTTATATCAGAAAAAATTCTGTCCTTTGCTTTCTGTAATAGGCAAGGCAATGTTCGGACGGACCTAAAAAAGTTATTTATGTCGCCAGGTCTTCCTTCACAGGTCAGTGGACAGTCTATTATGAAAGCAACAAATTTTTCAATTTTACAACCGCCCACCCCCCAACCACCCCAATTTCACCCCCACCCAAAAAAAAGTGGAAGATGATCAGGGACCCATAAAACGCCTAAAAACGAAGTTTCAGCAATATTTAATTTTTTTTGTTTTTTGCTAATTACTCCGCCGCCTATGCACCGATTTTCAAAATTATAGGAACATTACCTACTACGACCCCACAGTATACCGCTGCCCAAATTTCATCACAATCCATGCAGCGGTTGCTGAGATTACGAGGCTAGAAAAAAGCGACAGACAGACAGACAAACAGACAGACAGACAGACCGACAGACAGACCGACGGAAATGAGTGACGTGGTTTTTCGTTATGTAGACATCATAAAACGCCCAAAAAGCGTATCATCTCAAAATCGAAAATTTTCGCGATCAAAATACTCCCCTCACCTATCGGTGTGGGAAGTAAAAGGTGATCTATGTCGCTAGGTCTTCCTTCACAGGTCAGTTGACAGTCTATTATAAAAAAGCAACAAATTTTTCTATTTTACAAACCCCCACCCCCCAACCACCCCAATTTCACCCCTACCAAAAAAAAGTAGAAAATAATCAGGAACCCCTAAAACGCCTAAAAACGAAGTTTGAGGCATATTTAAAATTTTTCGTTTTTTGCTAATTACTCCGCCGCCCATGCACCGATTTGCATAATTATAGAAACATTACCTACTACGACACCACAGAATATCGCTGTCCAAATTTCACCACAATTCATGCAGCGGTTGCTGAGATTACGTGGCTAGAAAAAAGCGACAGACAGACAGACAGACAGACAGACAGACCGACAGACAGACCGACAGACAGACCGACGGAAATGAGTGACGTGGTTTTTCGTTATGTAGACATCATAAAACGCCCAAAAAGCGTATTATCTCAAAATCAAAAATTTTCGCGATCAAAATACTCCCCTCACCTATCGGTGTGGGAAGTAAAAGGTGATCTATGTCGCTAGGTCTTCCTTCACAGGTCAGTGGACAGCCTATTATTAATACAGCAAATTTTTCAGTTTTCAACCCCCCACCCCTCAACCACCCCAATTTCACCTGCACCCAAAAAAACTCAGAAAATGAAGCTCTAAAACACTTAAAAAACGAAGTTTGAGCTGTTTTGATATTTTTAGCTTTTTCATTATTTTTGCGCCGCTACTGGCACGATTTACAAAAACCATACGCATTTTCCATCCTCGACACGGTAGTAATACTGTGTCAAAATTTCATTAAAAGCAATTCAACAGTTTCTTCGTTACATAATATAGAACGATCTAAAGCAATACCCGTACGTTTACAGCAGAAAAAATTCGGTCTTTTGGTTTCTGTAACAAGCAATGCAATGTTCGGATGGACCTAAATAAGTTATTTATGTCGCTAGGTCTTCCTCCACAGGTCACTGGACAGTCTATTATGAAAGCAACAAATTTTTCTATTTTACAACCCCCCACCCCCCAACCACCCCAATTTCACCCCTACCAAAAAAAAAAGTAGAAAATGATCAGGAACCCCTAAAACGCCTAAAAACGAATATTTAAAATTTTTCGTTTTTTGCTAATTACTCCGCCGCCCATGCACCGATTTTCAAAATTATAGGAACATTACCTGCTACGACACCACAGCATATCGCTGTCCAAATTTCATAACAATCCATCCAGCCGTTACTGAGATTACGAGGCTAGAAAAACGCATACAGACAGACAGGCAGACCGACAGACAGACCGACAGACAGACCGACAGACAGACCGACAGACAGACCGACAGACAGACCGACAGACAGACTGACAGACAGACCGACAGACAGACCGACAGACAGACCGACAGACAGACCGACAGACAGACCGACAGACAGACCGACAGACAGACCGACAGACAGACCGACAGACAGACCGACAGACAGACCGACAGACCGACAGACAGACCGACAGACAGACCGACAGACATACCGACAGACAGACCGACAGACAGACCGACGGAAATGAGTGTGACGTGGATTTTCGTTATGTAGACATCACAAAACGCCCAAAAAGCATATTATCTCAAAATCGAAAATTTTCGCGATCACAATACTCCCCTCACCTTTCGGTGTGGGAAGTAAAAATGGAGTCAAGTTGATTGACTCAGTGCTTCCACACATAATGATGATACCATTTTACCATTTTCCAATTGCATGAAGCATAGTTTGGAATCTCCTTGCAATCAAATAATTGACCACCTGACCGCAAAAAAAAACCAACACAAAAACTCTCGTAAATAGTTTCTTGCGTCTCCCTCCTTAGGAACTAGGACGCCATAGTTGGACGATGTGAAACGATCAGGTGTCTCCAAACCATCTAAAAACGAAGTTTGAGCTGTTTTTATATCTTTAGTTTTTTTATTATTGCTGCGCCGCCACTGACACGATTTTTCAAAAACAGACGCGTTTTCCATTCTCGCCGTGGCAATAAAGTTTGTGTCAAAATTTCATCAAAATCAATTCAATAATTTTCTTTTTACGCAATATACATAGAACGAAACAAAGCAAAACTGATTTCTATAATAGGCAAGCCAACGTTCAGATGAACTTAAAAAAGTGTAATATGCCGCTAGGTGTTTCTTCCACAGGTCAATGGATAAACTATTATGAATACAACAAATTTTTAACTTTTATAATCCCCCACCCTCCAACCACCACAAATTCGTACCCACCAAAAAAATATAGTCAAGTTGATTGACTCAGTACTTTCACACATAATGATGATACCATTTTATTATTTTCCAAATGCATGAAACTATAGTTTGAAATCGCCTTGCAATCAAATCATCGCCCACCTGTCCGCAACAAAAATCCAATACAAAAACTCGTAAATAGTTTGTTGCACCTCCCTCCTGAGGAACTAGAATACCATAGTTCTTTTCTTCATGCTTCAACTCGACGATATGAAATGATCAGGAATCTCCAAACCGTCTAAAAGCGAAGTTTGAGATGTTCTTATATCTTTAGTTTTTTTTAATATTGCTGCGCTGCCACTGACACGATTTTTCAAAAACAGACGCGTTTTCCGTCCTCGCCGCGGTAGTAACACCACAGCATAGTAAACAACCAGTACAATAACTCAGGTTGGCGGCAATTACACGCGCATCCCCCCTTTTGGATGAATTTTGGAGGGATGCTAACGATACTCCGATACTTCTGCACTAATATCGAGTATTTTTGTCTTCGATACTTTTTGAGGCATCCCAAGCTGGTGTCGATACTTTTGTATCGGTATCGAAAATAATTATATAATTATTGAGGGGTGTAATCAGTTGCACAAAATGCTCTGTACGAACCACACGCGCCTATTTGGCTAAAAAATATCTAGTTGGTACCGGTATCAATATTTTCATTTTCGCATCTCTACCCAAACTTCAAATCCGTAAAATCATCCCAAGGTCATTTTCATATGGAAAATCCTCAGAGATATTATGCTGGTTGTTTACTATGCTGTGGTAATACTGTGTCGAAATTTCATTAAAATCAATTCAATAATGTTTGCATTACGCAATATAAAACGATCTAAAACAATACTGCTTACAGCACAAATTTTAAGTCCCTTGGTTCCTATAATAAGCAAGGCTTTGGTCGGATGGGCCTAAAAAAGTGTATTATGCCGCTAGGTTTTTCATTCACAGGTCAATGGACAGCCCATTATGAATACAACAAATTTTTCAGTTTTACAACCCCCTACCCCCCAACCACCCCAAATTTACCCCTACCCAAAAAAGTAGAAAATGATCAGGAACCCCTAATAAAATGCCTAAAAACGAAGTTTGAGGAATATTTGAATTTTTTTGTTATTTGCTAATTACTCCGCCCCCGTACAACGATTCCCAAAATTATACAAACATTACCTACTACGACTTCACAACATATCGCTACCCAAATTTCATCACAATCCATGCAGCGGTTACTGAGATTACGACGTTAAAAGAACGCCAACAGACAGACAGAGCGACGGAAATGAGTGACGTGGATTTTCGTTATGTGGATATCATAAAACGCCCAAAGAGCGTATTACCACAAAATCGAAAATTTTCGCGGTCACAATACCTACTCCTCTCGCCTATCGGTATGTGAAGTAAGAATTGACACACCTGTTAAAACAAGAGCCAATAATTCTTGTAAGCAAACTTAAGGTTTAAAGGAAAATTTAAAACATGTCAAAAATAAAATATAAACTTCTTAACTTAGTATCTTGGTTGTGTTCACAGTAAGTCACCATGTTGTAATTCTCTATATTTCATGTATTTTCCTGCTACGTGAATTATGTTTCATAATTTAAACACTGCAATTCAGTTTTCATTTTCTGCGATTTGTCTACTGAAGAATTTAAAGGGCTCCAGTTATAAGCATTATTACTTTTGACTTACGGAAATGACTCATCCTTTAGGGCATTAAATGTGAACATTTATACTGAAGATTCTACTGTCAGCAACAATCGCTGGTAGTTTTCTTTTTAAATATTTTTTTTTACTGATTTTGGAAATGTGCCTGTGAAAAATAAACATTCTTGTTGCCGCTGTTATTTCTGGTTAGATCTGATATGTTGTAAGGGATTCTTATAATCTTGCCTCATTAATCTAGTTTGTTTGCATATTTCTGCTAAGTTAGTTGGTTTCTTCCATCTGGATAGGTTTTTGTTTATTTTTCATGAAAATTGAAAAATGAAAATTTGAAATAAAATAAAAAATTAAGACAGACTGATACTGACAATCCTACATTGTTGGAAATGTTATCAGATTTTACATTTGATGGTATAAGAAAAATTAGACATGCCCATTTGAAATAATCAAGTTACCTGTGACTGAAATTTCCTTAATTAATCTACTGATTTATCCAAGTACAAAAACAATTCAACTTTGGCCGGTTGACCTAAGACGGCGTATTTCATGCTTAGTCGCACCGCAAAGTCACGGCTTTCTAAGTTTTATAGTTGCTGCGATATTCAATTTTTTTCTGAAACCTACTATACCAAAAAAAGTTATTTGCGCCTAAACGTTTAGTTTACACTTCCATATATAATACACAAAGTCACAATAAAATTCCCCAAATAATCCAAATATACAATAATGTATAGAGGGTTCTATTAAAAAATGTAAGTTTGATATCAATTACCCTGTATAGACGTCAAAACTTGAGTGGAAATATTTCAATGCTTCAAGGCCCCCTACCACGATAAGTTGACAGATTTTTTAAATTCGTTTTTAATAAGCCCACAATCCTCCACCTCCGTCCACTCACTATGGGCCCACCCTGTATAGCAGTATCTCAAAAAGTGTAATTTTAAATTCTCACAAACAAAAAATCAAATACTACGAACCCAAGAAATTATTACACGTTCTACTCTCGAAAATAAACAGATAAGCTCTGTAACCGGGTCTGTAACGTACTTGATGCGCCACATATAGACTAATCAATAGGACGTATTTACACATTATAATAAACTAGCTGACCCGACAGACGCTGTCCTGTCTTAGCTATGAATATTGACATTGAACTTGTAGAAAAGTAAAAATAATAGAATAAAATAATTAAAGATGCCATCGAGAGGAAGAGCTCGAACTGGAAGGATTTGACATCATATGGCTTAAAATGTCCTTCCAAAATCATTCCAAATTCATATGCTGCATCTATAGGCCACCAAGTAGTAACAACTGCAAAGAGCTCTTCGAGAAGCTTTCAGCCACTGTGGACGCGCTGCAGTCAGGTCATCCTAATTCAGAGATAGTCTTTCTGGGCGACTTCAACGTTCACAACTCATACTGGCTCAAACACTCAAACAAAACGGACGACGAGGGACGTGAAGCTGAAGCCTTTGCTATTAGCTGCGACTTGGAGCAGATAGTTAAAGAACCAACTAGAATCCCCAGCCGCCACGGAGATTTTGCCAGTCTGCTGGACCTATACCTAACAACTACCCCAACAATTTACACAGTGAAAGTAACCGCTCCACTAGGATCGTCTGACCATAGCACCGTCTCAACACTATGCAGGATGCATTCTCCAGATCCCCACCATACAATGCCTCGCCGTGTCTGGCATTACGGCGGGGGTATCATCTAAGGTCGTAGACGCTATGCGGCAGCCGCATGTTTGGCGATTGGTTCTGTCAAAGTCAAATTCGCATCATGTAATGTCAGCAGATGCAGCAGCATGTCCGCAGCCGCAGCCGCAGCAGCACAATATGCGGCAGGAAGCGACATTACAGCGGACATATTGTATTCTAAAATTTTTAAATTTCAGAGCTACAATTATGAAAATATGAGAGCGGACAAGACGTCGAAGTGCTTTTTGCGTAGAACGGTCAGAGACCATATAATACCTATTACCTACGCCCATGCCCCATTTAATATATTATACGCCATAGCATGTGATATCGTAATGTAACAGTGATTCATCCTCGATCCTCCGTAAGAAGTTTTTAAACTTAATGTGACCACCTAAAGTAGAAAAACAGGTAAGTGAACTAATATTTTAACCGCTTGCTAATGCCGAATCACGATTTAACGGTGGAATCTTTGTAAAAACAGGAATATTATATACTCGCTCATTTTGAGGTTATGTGAATATGTTTATTAGTTTATTTTATTGCCGAGTTGGGCTCCAGGTTGGGCCCACAACAATCAGAGAGATTTCTGCAGTTTTTACAGGTTTCCCAAAAATAAGACACTTGCAGAAGTACTTGAGTTTTCAGTTACAGAAATTTCTTATACATTCTGAAGTGATTGTTTGCCTTATTGTGGCTACTCACTAGCTGTTATCTAACCTATCCAATTTTTAGTGGATCAGAAGCAAGAGGTTGTGATTGCTATTTCTGTGAAGCAGAGAAGACTAATTGGCCAGAATTGTAAACACATAATGTAGAGGAGTGTTCAACCTACATCATCTTTCTCCACAGAGACCAGAAATGGGGCAAAACATCTTCACAGATACCTAGGTAAATACTTATATATTATATATTGCACTCAAGGTTGTCTTACAAAATGATGAGTCTCCATGCTCCTTGGATTTCTACCAAATATCTTTCAGTAACAAGCGCATGTAACTTTTTGTTGTTGATATATAATTTTATGTTTGGTAGCCTTGAGAAAGTGGTATACAATCCTAAAAGCTAGAAAGAAGTAGATATTGTTGTTTAATTTGTTGCTTCCCAGCAATACCTACAGTTTTGTTTTAAATATATATATTTGATTATGTCTGATCATACCACCAAAAATATAACAATTATAATACACATTTATCAAAAATTGAAAAATTATGTAGAAATCTCAGCAAAAATAACAAAGATAATTTTATAGAGGACTTACATAGTATAAAGTGGGAGGTATCGGAAAGTGATGTTGGTGTGCAGTGAAAAATTTTTCAAACTGACTAGATATCGAAGAATGTAAACAAAAGTTGGATATACTCTATGTTTCAAGTTTTGCTGATAAAAAGTCTAAAGAAGCTTACAATGATGTGTGAAATGTTTACAACAAACTATTAGGTGATAGAAAAAATATTTTTAATAGAATTGTTACCTCTGATAACAAGATAAAGTGTGTGTGTGTGTGGAACATAGTCAGTGAAATTAAGGGGTATGCAATTGATTCAGATGTACTTATTCCTGGAAATTCAGAAAGTGTTGCAAAGGCATATATATATTTCAAATGTAACCAAGGACTCCCTTTTATACCCTTTTCATACAATATAGTCTAACCTAATATATAAATACCTACAGAGTTAATAACAACTGAAAAACTGCAGGAGTTGAGCCAAATTTGAAAAATAAACCCACAAATAAATTCAGCAGTGGTGAGGATCATTTTCCTAAAACCTTGCTGATATCCTGTATTTACCATATGGTTTTCATTATCAATAATTGTTTAAAATTTGGTAAATTTCCAGAGAAACTAAAATCAGCAATACAGTGCTGTTCCTAGAATGACGCCAGGAAACAGTAAAAAAGCCTATACAGAACATGGGCCTGATGACCAGAGCAGTCTATGCCGATGACACAGAAGTAAGTATTAATATCAGTTTACAAAAGAGGATATGTAGCAGACATGTTAAACTATAGGCCGATAAGCTTACTCTCTGCATTTGTGAAACTTGTACGTCAAACAAAGGTATTGAAGCATTTGAGCAACTGCAACCTAATAACTGAAGCATAGCATGGTTTTATAAAAGGCAAGTCGACTACTACAGATATTTATCATTTTAATCGCCAAATTATTGCTATTTTAAAAAAAGGAAATATGCCCCTTGGTATGCTTTTTGACTATGTAGACCTTTTACTATTTAAACTGGAAAAGTATGGAATAGGTGGAACGTTTTTGCAGTGCAATACATCGTACCTCACATGTTGAAAACAAAAAATTATGATTACAAAAAATTATAATACCAAGCAATCAACAAACATCATTAGGAATCGCACAATATAGCATCCTAGGTCCACTTTTACTTATAATATATGTTAAGTTAATGATTTGTTCCTAGATATTGATAGTTCAGTTGAGATGATAGTTACCCAATATGCGGATGACACTAGTGTGCTTGTTACTGCTCCAATAATTTATAAGCTAGTTGGAACAAAAGGCCACCTTAGTTTTAAATGCTACATAAACGAACTTGTTATTATTCAAATAAAAAAATCCTAGATGCCAGGGTCCACCAGTTAAAATGAGCTTGGGAAAAGATGTTCGAATTCATTTAGTAGACAGTAGTAGACAACACCAAATTCCTTGGAGTATATATAATATATAGATGAGACGCTTAGGTGGACATCTCATGTGGAGGCCACTAAAAAAAAATCGTATCGTACCCTGCAAGGAACTTTAATTATAGGTATCCAGTTTATCACCTCACCTTAACTGAGAAGAATGTAGAGTATAGTTGAATGAAAATCTTCAATTATCTACCATCTGGTCTTGTGAACAATTTGACAACTTTCAAAAAAAAATATACACAAAATGTTAGTCAATTTGGAACCCTATTCTCTTGAAGACTGTTTAAATTTTGTTGTTCCCATTTGTTATATTGACTCTATTTCACCTAATTCTGTGAGTACATTATGTATTTTGCAGAGTTATTTTGCAATAAAGATTTGTTATTATTATAATTATAAATAATATATGACATACTGTATGATTTTTTATGATTTCTGTTTACAGAAAATCAAGCATGTCCTCTTTAGACCAACCAAGTTCTTCTTTAGCCTCAGATAGGCCTAGGTGTGGCCAAGATGTTATTGATGCAGGTACTGCTACTCCCTCATGTTAAGGTTCGAATGTGTTATTGGACGAAGAAAATTATTGGCAAGGATTACGACTAGAGCGAAAGGATAAGATAATCAAATCTCTAGGTATAAGTATGAGCTATGTATAAATTCGTGACAGTGATAAGTATATTTTTTACTACACTGGATTGCCAAGTCACACAATATTTGAAAGTGTATGAATTTATCAAAGATATTAAGATAAATTATTAATTGAAATGGAATGTTCAAAAAATTAAGTGATTTGGTCAGCTACTCTTGACATTAATGAAACTTTGAAACTGCACCATAATTTTACTTGTACAGATTTAGCGTTCAGATTCAAAATATCTGAAGTTGCTGTTACAAATATTGTCGTTACTTTGCACAAACTCTATATGAAGTCTTGTTCTTGAGGTTTATGAAAGACATTTATAAAAGATCAAAAAACCATTCTTGTTTACCAAATTCACTAATTGTAGAATAATAATAGATTGTACTTGTGTTTTGTGTTGTACCAAGAATCATGATAATCAATGAAGAACTAACGTCTTACTTATAGTAGTTATAAGCATAGAAACAGTTTCAAAAGCTTAGTTGGTGTGGTCCTAATGGCGTACTGACTTATGCTAGTATGCTCCACCCAGGATCTAATATCGATAAAAATATTGTTCAGCAGCATTTTGACACAGAAAGTGGAGATCTAATATTGGCAGATCAAGGTTTTCTTATAAGTGATATTGTACCTAATGCAGTAAGTTTAAATATTCCACCATTTCTCAGTACTCCAGAATTAACATCAGAGCATATACAATAGACAAAAAGTATTGCAAGAGCAAGACTTCATGTAGAAAGGGCAATATGTAGAATCCAAGGTTTTTAAATTTTATCTTTTATACCAGAACTATAACCAGATTATAGTTCAATGATATTCAGGACAGTATGTGCTCTAACAAATTTACAATATCCATTGATTAGAGAAGTATCACAGTTTTATATTGATTGGCAGAAGTTTAGATTACATAATTATATTGGTTGCGTATACAGGGTGAGTACCAAGTTGATATTTTTTTGCTGTGTATAAAAGTCGATAAAATAAACAATTTTCAGAAAACTAAAAAATAAGTGAGATACAGAATAAAAAAAAGTATATCTGGGCTTGTGTATCAAGACTACCTAGTCTGTTTATGTTTAGTTTTTTGTTCGGATTTGTCAGATCGATTGGGCATTGTACCTCTTAGATATTGCAGTACCCACTTTTTGTTTATAATTGTTACTTTTAAACTGGTAAATCTTAAAAGTGGCGCATTATTATAAACAGCTAGGTACGTCTTGGTGCACAAGCCCCGATTTACTTTTTTTGATTCTGTACCTCGTGTATTTATCAGTTTTCGGTAAAAAGTTTTTAGAAAAAAATGCTTGTTTAACGATTTTTTTACACAGTTTAGAAAAAGGATCAACTTAGGACTCACCCTGTATATATCAAGCCATAAAGACACAAAAAATGTGTCACTGAGCAGTGTACATGTGGAATAACCTTTATGTCTTAGACCACCTAATTAATTCGTACACATCTTTGATAATGCTGTGATAGCACTTGTGATATTTTTAATCTATTTTTAAGTTATATTCTATTTTGTTTTATATGCTATTTTATAAGCTCCATCTTCCATCATATTTAATTACCAATTTTTTCATAAACAGCATAAGAGTGAACAGCATCATCGGCTATGCAGCTTGCCTGTTCAGCAATAGTAATAATAATATAATATATAGTAATGTTTCAGTTACATGACACATTGGTTTTAAATCCTTTCAGGTAATGAGATGTTTTATATTTGTTAAGCCTGTTAGTTTATAAATATCAAATATGCATGTTTTTGCTCTGAAATTTTATAGCAATGATTATGCTCTTATATAATATACCTAAGTGACTTTGATTTTGTAATATATGGAATACATAATAATAATTTGATAACGGATTTTCTGTTTGTTGTACTACAGTCTTTATTACTTTTGTATGTAGGATTTAAATACTTTAAATGTATAACTTGTCTTTATCACTTAGAACAGTAATATCAGTATTTTTTTAAGCTTGTTGTTAAACAGGTTGCTTGATAATGTACATTGAATTATTTGGAATAGAATGGTGTTACTGGATTTTTTCCATGAGACATAATTTTGTCCAATGTACAAAATTATTTCTGAAAAATATAAATATAGGAATAAGATTCTTAAGGTAAACTCTATTTCATATTCGAATGCTGTATTATGTTAATAACAAGATTAGTTTACACAAATAGCAATCAAAACAACAACTTATTCCTTTAAAGATTAGAGTTCAGTTATATAAGTTCATCAATTACAATGCAAAATTATACAAAACTGATTTACACTGAACTAAAAACGAGATGCATATAACAACAACACATACACACACACAGCATTATTATGATTTGAAGTGTCAAGTCTAGAACATAGAAGAAATTTTGAGGCAGGATTATTTTTATAAAAATTATTACAGATTGTTCCTAAATTCTTGAAAAAGTTCATTTTGTTGTGCCTCCTTATACCACTCAAGATAATGTTGCATTCAAGTCACCTAGAGCCAAACCTAATATTGAGATTACTGAAGTCTCCAATCTCATTACTATGTACCTATGTTTATTTTGTTACTGATTAGTTGAATTAAGTTCTGTATTATGAAGATATTTCAATAAAATCTAGGATTGAGATACTATTATATATTACCATTAATATATGTATATTATCCTGAATTATATAATATATACTATTTAACAATGGTTTGATATGAAATAAATTTAATAAACAAAAAATGTTTTTTTTAATGAAAATTGCGTGATAAAAAAATGATAAGTTTTGTTGCATTTATTTTGTTACCCTAATGGATTATTTATAACAAATATATCTTTGTTCACTTATTTCAACATTGATCAACTGGAACATGCAAAGAAATGATTTTTCTGCAAAAAACTATTTAAATAATTTACACGAGTAAATAGATATTAAATTTGTAAACAAACTTTAATTATTTCATATTTAATTTTTTGAGCGCAAACATTTCTAAGCAAATTTCATTTGAGCTGCATTTTTGAAGCTTTGCTGGTTCATCTGGAAACATGCAATGTCTTAACAAAATACATGAAAGCTTTTGATATATATCTTTTAAATGGCGCAAATTAGGTTCCTTAATTGTCATAAACAAAGGAGCTGTAAATTTTAAAAGAAAAATGATAACTTTGGCCCAAATTGACCTATGAATTATGATATATATTTTTTTCAATTCAAAGTATGTATAGCAATGCCAGCTTTTTGCATATGAAAAAAATTATGTAAACTGTTATTCTATTTGTTTATAAGTACAAAATTATATAGAGCATTACATTATTTTGCAATGTTGTAAAATTATTTTTTGCCATTCAATTAGGTATAAAGTTTGAGCCTTCTTCTTTGATATTCTGCCCATAGGATCTGGATCTTTAAGATTTTCTGCAATATAGCATTGGAAAGAACATGTTTGTCAAACTATTTAATGAATCGTACTGAAATTTTTATCTCATATTTAGTACGAAAAGCCCGCATTGTTAATGTCATATTAGGGTCCCTAGATACATTTTTGTCAATGTTATTGTAAAATTACGTATTATTAATTTTAGTCCGTTTTTTTGAAATTTTCTAAGCAATAAATAAATTAAAATATTTGTGGATTTGTGCATTAGTAGAAGACAATGCTCAATATCAATTTTCACTTTATTATGGATATACTATGGAAATATTAAAGTATATGTTCATCTAGGGTAAAAAATTAAACATTATTAAAATCATTATAAAAATAAATAAATAAAAATAAATAACCAAAAGCGGCAGAAAAAGATGGGTGAACATTTTAATATTCCATGTATTTAACATAATTCAGAAGGATTTACATTAACACATTCAAAGTATTCAGAGTCGGAGATCAAATTGCCTGGGCACTCCACCATTCCACTTCGACAATCACGATTCCGATACAATGAATTTCCTACTGTTCAGAATCAGCCCTTCTTGGATATCAAAGGAAAATATGTATAATAAAAATATAGCAAAATTCAACAATAGTTTTGTTCAAGTAATAATCCTCAGCTGTGTGCAATTTTACAATCACCCAATAAGTGTTTTTTAGATAACCACTAACATTAAGAAATTAATCACCCTCTATGTTCATGTTTAGCAAACTTCTACTAAAAATACATGTTTTTCCTAGGCATGCTTTAACTAGGTTACATATTTGGAAAAAATTATGAATATGGGTATGAAACTATTTATAATATGAAATACTTTTTATTTGATTACAAACAATAAATGTTTCTATACCTTTTATTGACAGATAACATAAGCATTTATTAGTGCTGTTAGTATACACAGTATGTGGAACACGTCTGTATCTACATTTTTAGAAAGTCATCATGATGGAGGCTCTAAACTCGTAACCATCTGTGCTCTTCGCCTTCTGGTATCAGTCTGCCTTTTGTGTCTTGAATACTTGGGATGCTGATGAATTTTTTCTTCAAACCTATAATGCCAAAAACAAGCATTTTTGAAGTAGTGAATATACAATGTGTTTAAAGTCATAATAAACATATTTTTTTTGCTTATTGCACATATCTGCAGGCACCTGGATATTGGATATCAAAAGATTAATGTTTTAATTGATCCATTCCTTGAACATTTATATACATCTAAAATTAACAATTATTAAATACCGAATAAACGTTTTTTCTACTTTAACATGGACTAAAGGTTTAATAAAGATGTGTTTAGTTGACCTCTACACTTTTGAAAATATTTAATGTTCTATTACATTTTTACTCACCATAAGCAGATGCAATATAAATATGATCACTCCGATGTCGGCTCACTGTCGATTGAATATTTGAATACCCAAATCCAGGGGCATTGAGCCTGCCTGCAATTTCCTGCCACATGCAGCCCAAGATCCAGACCCACGCCTTGCACCAACGATATATTTTCCATCAAAATGTCCAAAAGCTTGTTTATTTGACCATTTAACACTCAATGTTCCCTATTTACTTCTAAATTCTAAAACGACGCACTCAAAATATAATCAGATATAATAATATCACGGTCATAACCTACAATGTAGGCTGAATGAAGTCAGTAGTTGGCCAGAACCTTAGAGACAGAACGTTTTGTGGCCAGAACTGTCATGTGACAGCACGCCGCAGAATTAGGAGATACAAACGCTGCTGCTGCCGCAATCGCTGATTTGTGGATGTTTTGAGGATGTTTTGTGGATGTTTATCCGCTACCGCCTAGCAGCCGCTGTGCGATTCCTTCCGTGATTAGGCTGCGGATCAGCAAAGTGGGACGACCTAAGGGTACCAGTCCTTTCCCTGGCACGACGTCTGCTTCAAGTCACGAGACCCATCAGCTTGCGCCCAAGAAATAACAGAGGTAATAATGTCCGGCATGGAGGCCTATATTCCACATGTCGTCAAGCGTCCCTCCAAAAACAAGCCATGGTTTAATCAGAGTTGTAGAGATGCAGTTACCTCTAAAAACCAGCATTACAAGGAATGGAGGAAAAATCCAAACGCCGAGAACCACCGCAGTTTTATCGACGCCAGAAGTCACTGTACACGCGTGATTTACAACTGCAAGGAGGAACACAACCAAAAAACTAAGAACAAGCTCTTATCATGTCCTAGTTCGTCCATAACATTCTGGTCTGTAGCTAAGGCTGTTAGTCAGAACTTTTCCTATTCCTCAATACCACCCTTGACCAGAGAGGACAAGTCCATCGCTTCTGCTCCTAAAGAAAAAGCAGACATCTCAGGGAGGCTTTTCGCAGCCAATTCTACTGTAGACTTCCAAGGAAGCAATCCGACCACCAACATAAACGTAAACTCGAGAATGGCAGAGGTCAAATTTCAACATCGAGATGTAAAAAGCATCCTCCAGAAGCTAAACACGAAGAAAGCTACTGGTCCCGACCAAATTCCAGCCATTGTCCTTAAACGCTGTGCCGCTGAGCTTGCACCTATTCTTTGCAAGCTCTTCAAACTATCATATCAGCAAGGCGTGTTTCCCGCTTCATGGAAAATTGGCTGCGTACAACCCATCCCTAAGAAAGGCAAAAAGACCGATCCCACAAACTATAGACCTGTGGCTCTTCTCAGCATCATGTCCAAGGTTATGGAGACTGTCATTAACACACAGATACTGAAATACCTGGACAATAGTAACATCATAAATGATCGCCAGTATGGCTTCCGTAAGCACAGGTCTACGGGTGACCTTCTGGCCTATGTCACTCACTTGTGGAACAGAGCCATTGAAAACCATGGCGAATCCCGTGTTGTTGCGCTTGACATATCGAAAGCCTTCGACAGAGTGTGGCATGAGGGACTTCTAGTCAAGCTTGCTGCTTGTTCATCAGACGTATTTTCAATAAACGCCGGTGTTCCTCAGGGATCTGTTTTATCCCCTACACTGTTCCTGCTGTACATCAACGAGCTGCTGGAAATAACATCCAATCCAATCTACAGCTTCGCAGACGACAGTACATTGATATCGTGCATGGAACCAGGCAAGCCACTATCATCCCAGGAGACGGTACGTCGACGACAGCAGCATGCCTCACAGATCAACGCAGATATCAAAAAAATTGTCGAGTGGGGTTTAGTAAATAAAGTACAGTTCAACGTACAGAAAACCCAGGCAACAACACTTACAAAGAAGTCTCACACTGGCTTACCAACATTGGAAATGGTGGGTCACCCCATAGACGAGTCACCTTCCGTCAAGCTTTTGGGGGTCAACATCAACAACAACATGTCCTGGCACGACCACGTCGTCAGTATTGCTAAATCGGCATCCCAGAAGCTTGGAGTTTTGTTCCGCTGTAGGAAGCTGTACACACCAGAGCAACTACTGCTGCTCTAGAAGGCACAGATCCGACCACCGCTGGAGTATTGCTCCCATGTGTGGGGATGCGCTCCCAAGCACTCTCTAAAGCTTCTGGACACCATCCAGAAGAGAGCAATTAGACTAATCCATACGCCTAACCTTAAAAAGGATCTCCATAGCCTGGAGCATCGAAGAAGGGTGGCTGACCTGTCCCTTTTCTACAGATTCTATCACGGAAGATGTTCGAGTGAGCTCTCCCAGGTAATAACAGCAAAGGCCGCCCGAACGAGGAACACTAGAGAGGCTCTGCGAGCTCACCCTTACCAGGTCGAGGTCCCTACTCCACGAACCAGTCTCCTCCAGCATTCCTTTTTTTGGAGAACTTCGACGCTGTGGAACGAGCTGCCAGGGAATTTGTTTCCTGCCGGCTACAACCTGCAGCGCTGCAAATCTAACATGCACCGACACTTATCCTCTCGCAGCGCTTCTACAGCGACATAGGCTTTTAGCCTTTGCGGGAGGCTGACCATAAAAAAAACTTGAATAGTCAGGAATTGAAGAGACCACTTACTTGGTGAAAAGACGACAGGAAGGATCTGCTGGACAAGAGGTGTCGGAAACAGTCGGAGACGGGCCTGTGTTTTGAAAACGCTCATGAGTAACTTTCACATTCAACCGCTACATTACATGCCCAAAATTACTGTTATGTTAGTCTGCTCTGATACTGATATTATCTCCCAATCAATGCTGAGAGACCCAAGATGCTTTCGAACTACATCAGAGGCTTCGAACATAGCCTGAGGATGATCTCAGTATTTTCTAAGATATAAGGCGCAATCCCTCAGCCGCCACTTGTAACAGTTCATCCGTTTTCAAAATTATGTTTACATTATTTACTTGGCTACCATATACAAATAGTTTACAACTTCCATTTTTGGCAACTACTTCCTCATTATACTAGTTACATTTTTAAAACTGTTTTACTCCTTACTTCTTCCTTTTCCCATCTCTATTCTTGTCAGCTGGAAATGTTAGTATACTACAGTATATACAATCTCAAGGTAGACTCCACATAAACAGTCGCATGAAGCATTAGCGTGGTTACTGTCCGCTGCCATCTGCGAACACGCCAGCTATAGTCCAGTGCAATTATTATATAAATAATTACAATTTAAAAGAGTTGCCCTATTAACCAATTGCAACTTAAAAGCAGCCAGTTGCCAGTTTTAAATGATCATTTAGGCAATGAACACTTGACATCGCATATTTGGATCTGATTTCCGGTGAGTCTTGGGGTTTTTACTTGCCGGATTATAACATACAATTCACACATAGTGTACTGGTTTATTAGGGACCCTTCCGACATGAGCCGATCACTCTCGTGGGCTTGTTTTTATTTGGTCTAGCTTGGCTGTGAATACAGTGTACACCACTTGCGCATACCTGATGAGTGGGGAGTATGCCCCCTCTCTCACTACCGACATTAACGTCTATAAAAATATGTAGCGATACATCACTCACCCTTTTTAATCTTTAACAGTTAATACAAATAGTTATGTCTCTCTGAGATAATTTTTGTGTCTGTGCAAT
Source organism: Callosobruchus maculatus (assembly GCA_951848785.1). Taxonomy (NCBI): domain Eukaryota; kingdom Metazoa; phylum Arthropoda; class Insecta; order Coleoptera; family Chrysomelidae; genus Callosobruchus; species Callosobruchus maculatus. The sequence continues at coordinate 9,452,889 of CATOUR010000139.1, forward strand.
TATGTGATAACCAAGGTAAGGAATTCATGTCCCCAATACAAAATCAGAACGATTTGATTGCTATGGTTTCGCATATTTTTATTGCTTCTGCTCTTTATTTTACAGCTATGTGTAGGAATGTGGTTTTTCCGATTTATACATTTTTTTTTCATGAACATGTGATGGCGAACATTTTAATCTTTAAATATTAGGTCAATCATACACTGTATATTTATCAACTATCTAACAAAAGAGTCGTTGAACATTATTCCTTGTTTCTAGCCATATATTTTTGTGTTACGATGCCTTATCTTGTGTGTATTTAATGTTTCACTTTTTTTATTATGACATTCCTTACGTAAAAATACCTAGCACTCAGATTTGCTAATTGAGAACGCAATGAAAAGATCTGTTGGACATTTGTATAATTTCGTTTTACGATGGGTGAGGAAAAGGTTGTAAATTTTTGAACATACATTTTTATACATTTTTTTTATTTATCACTATATATCTGAAAAGATCCGGTAGGACTGTGACATGTATTTATTTTTTTTAACTATTGTTCTATCTATTCGCTCTTGTATATAACTATATTTTTTTTTAATCTTTACCATGTGAACATTTGAAAGTTATCTGCTTTTTGGCTTTTTAATATCCCCATGCTACTTCATAGATTTGTTTCTAAAGTATATGAACGCAATTTTTCAAAATGTAACAACGCATGAAGGTCCATACTTCAGAAACAGATCGTGAAGTCCTGTGAAGTTCTCCACAAGGTGCTAAAACCCGCCATAACTCATTCACAGGAAAACCACCTTTTTTTTCGGGGTGCCACCAAGGAAACCCACCTTTTTTTCGGGATGCCATCAAGGAAAACCACACTTCTTTGGAAGGGCACCACACCTCTTCCACGCCACCATCATGAACACTTTTTCGGGGTGACACCACCAGAACTCCTTCTGAAGAAGCCAGCCTTCTTTGGGGTGCCACCAGCAGCATGTGACATCTTCTTTGGAGCACCACCTTCTCTTCGGCAGGGCACCACGAGAACTACTCCCTGGACTTCCCTCCGGCGATAAGTTGTTGTTTTAAAAAAAATAGATAGAATACAAATGTACTGCATTCATATATACTGAAATAAATCTTTATTAAACCATTGTTGTCCTGTTTTCACTTCTTGGCGGCTAGCTAGACTCACGCACACACGCACGCACCCACATACCCTTGTCTCATGCGAACCAATTGAGCTGCTGGTTGCTATGAGCAATATGTTGGTTGGTGGCTCATCACCAATCAGCTCTTTTATTGTTACACACTTTGGTACTCGTCCGTTATATGTGCACACCAGAGGAGAGCGCAAACCCAAAGATGGCACACGGACGGCAAAAGTGTGTCTTGGCTTCACAACTGACCACACCCACCACATCGATTTACGGCGCCTTACCTACGAATGTGACTCGCAACTCATATCTGCTTAGCGATAGATCTATCTAGGGACGCACCTCTATAAATAAGTGAAGACTTTGACCTGAGAACATGCCCTACGACAGACACAGGTATAATTAGTACGATCCACCTCCCATATCAAGGAGAACGGTAGCTTCCTACCGCATGGAAGACCTCCAAGATATGAATCCATGAGTGCAATGGGCAGACAGCATCCTACCCTCACGAATTGTCTAACAGATCTTGTTCCCAGGCCGGACAAGGACGCCAGCTAGTGATTACTGCGGACATGATGAGGTGATTATATTACTAACCACCTTAACCGTGATCCTCAGGAATCGTCTGAATGGCTTGATATTTCCAGATGATTCGTTGATGTTTAAAGTGTTTTAAAATCTAACCTGTATTTTTGACAACAATAACAAACAAATCACTAACACTATACACTATGTTACACCCTTCGTAGTCATTAAGTTTTCTCACATTTTTTGAAACTTCCTAATATTCTGTATAAATTTCCTTAGATGTCTTCCCGTAAGAGCCTTCTACGAAGTAACAGAAACCTTATAAAAAATGGAGTCAAGTTGATTGACTCAGTACTTCACACACATAATGATGATACCATTTTATTATTTTCCATTGCATGAAGCTATAGTCTGAAATCCCGTTGCAACTAAATCATGCCCACCCGCTCCCAAAAACAACATCTAACACAAATACCCTCGTAAATAGTTTCTTGCGTCTCCCTCCTTCGAAACTAGGACTCCACAGTTTTTTCTGCATACTTCAACTGGACGATGCGAAACGATCAAGAGCCTCCAACCCGTCTAAGAACGAGGTTTGAGCTGATTTTATATTTTTGGTTTTTGATTATTGCTGCGCCGCCACCGACACGGTTTTTCAAAAACAGACGCGTTTTCGAATCTCGCCGCGGTAATAAACTCTTTGTCAAAATTTCATTAAAATGAATTCAATAATTTTAGGCAATATACATAGAACGAAATTAAGCAAAACTCGTATATACAGATCACAAAATTGGTTTCTGTAATAGGCACGTCAATGTTCGGATGAACCTAAAAAAGTGTATCATGCCGCTAGGTATTCCTTCTAAAGGTCAATGGACAGACTATTATTACATTACAACCCCCCACTCCCAACCGCCCCGATTTCACCCAACCCAAAAAAAAAAATTGAAAATGATCAGGAACCCGTAAAACGCCTAAAAACAAAGTTTAAGCTGTTTTTATGTTTTTAGTTATTTTATTATTGCTGCGCCGCCACTGACACTATTTTTCTAAAACTTACCCGTTTTCCATCCTCGCTGTGGTAGTAATACTCTGTCAAAATTTCATTAAAATCAATTCAATAATTTTCGCGTTACGCAATATAGAACGATCTAAAACAATACTCGTATGTATACATTACAAATTCAAAGTCCCGTGGTTTCTATAATGAGCATGCAAAGTTCGGATGGACCTAAAAAAGTGTATCATGCCGCTAGGTTGTTCATTCACATATCAATGGACAGCCCATTACGAATACGACATATTTTTCAGTTTTACAACCCCCCACCCTTCAACCACCCCAAATTCACCCCCACGCAAGAAAAAGTTGAAAATGATCAGGAACCCCTAAAACGCCTAAAAACGAAGTTTAAGGCATATTTGCATATTTCGTTTTTTGCTAATTACTCCCGTATAACGATTTTCAAAATTATAGGAACATTACCTACATACCTACTACGACCCCACAGCATAACGCTGCCTAAATTTCATCACAATCGATGCAGCGATTACTGAGATTACGAGGGTAGAAAAAAGCGACAGACAGACCGACAGACAGACAGACCGACGGAAATAAGTGACGTGGATTTTCGTTATGTAGGCATCATAAAACGCCCAAAAAGTATATTATCTCAAAATCGATAATTTTCGCGATCACAATACTCCCCTCACCTATCGGAGTGGGAAATAAAACGGAATCAAGTTGATTGACTCGGTACATCCTACTCATAATGATGATACCATTTTATTATTTCCCATCGCATGAAGCTATAGTCTGACATCCCTTGCAACTAAATCAACGCCCACCCGCCCGCAAAAAAACATCCAACACAAAAACGGTCATAAATAGTTTCTTGCGTCTCCTTCCTTAGGGACTAGGGCGCCACAGTTTTTCCTGCATGCTTCAACTGTACTATGCTAAACGATCAAGAACCTCCAACCCGTCTAACAACGAAGCTGAGCTGATTTTATATTTTTGGTTTTTTGATAATAATCAGCAATAGGGGCCGCCACTGACACGGTTTTTCAAAAACAGATTCGTTTTCCATTCTTGCCGCGGTAGTAAATTATGTGTCGAAATTTCATTAAAATCAATTCAATAATTTCTGCTTTACGCAATATACATAGAACGAAATAAAGCAAAACTCGTATGCACAAATCACAAACTTGGTTTCTGTAATAGACAAGCCTAAAAAGTGCAATATGCCGCTAGCTAGTTCTTCTACATCTCAATGGACAGACTATTATGAATGCAACAAATTTTTCAGTTTTACAACCTCCCACCCCCCAACCGCCCCAATTTCAGCCGACATAAAGGAATTGAAAATGACAAAAGGCCTAAAAACAAAGTTTGAGCTTTTTTTATATATTTATTTTTTACCTCCCAGAGGGGAGTATTGTGATCTCGAAAATTTTCGATTTTGAGATAACACGCTTTTTGGGCGTTTTATGATGTGTACATAACGAAAATTCACGTCACTCATTTCCGTCGGTCTGTCTGTCTGTCGGTCTGTCTGTCTGTCGGTCTGTCTGTCTGTCGGTCTGTCTGTCTGTCGGTCTGTCTGTCTGTCGGTCTGTCTGTCTGTCGGTCTGTCTGTCTGTCGGTCTGTCTGTCTGTCGGTCTGTCTGTCTGTCGGTCTGTCTGTCTGTCGGTCTGTCTGTCGGTCTGTCTGTCGGTCTGTCTGTCTGTCTGTCTGTACGCGTTTTTCTAGCCACGTAATCTCAGTAACCGCTGCATGAATTGTGTTGAAACTTGGGCAGTTATATGCTGTGGGGTCGTAGTAGGTAATGCTCCTATAATTTTGGATATCGTTATACGAGGGGCGGAGTAATTAGCAAAAAACAAAAAATTTCAAATATTCCTCAAACTTCATTTTTAGGCGTTTTAAGGGTTCCTGATCATTTTCTGCTTTTTTTTTGGGTAGGGGTGAATTTGGGGTGGTTGGAAGGTGGGTAGTTGTAAAACTGAAAAATTTGTTGTATTCGTAATGGGCTGGCCATTGACCTATGAATCAAAAACCTAGCGGCATAATACTCTTTTTTAGGTCCATCCGAGAGGTCATTGGAATTCAAGGAGAGCTTTTAAACTGGTTAATTTCATATCTTACCGATCGAACACAAGTTGCACGTGTCCAGAATTTTTACTCCAATGAAATTAAGATATCTTCAGGTATTCCGCAGGGTTCACATCTAGGGCCCCTACTTTTCAATATTTATGTAAATGATATTACATCTTGCTTCGAGTTCGCGTTTTTCTTATTATTCGCTGATGATTTAAAGTTTTATATGAAAATCCAACATCAAGATGACTGTAACAAACTTCAATCTGATTTAGATCGCTTATCTCTGTGGTGTGAGCTTAATGGAATTGAACTTAATGTTAACAAATGTCAATCTATGATCTTCAGCCGTGGAAAAAATCCCATCTGTCATATTTATCACATAAAAGGTTCACCCCTGTCACTGGTCTATCAAATCAAAGATCTAGGAATGTTGCTTGACAGCCAGCTAACATTTAAAAATCACTTATCAATGATTATTACTAAATCACTACAAATCCTGGGCTTTATCAAGCGCTACACTAAGGACTTTTTAAGTATTCCATCCATTAAATTGCTATTTTGCTCCCTGGTGCGACCGCACTTGGACTACTGTTCATGTGTGTGGTCCCCATCGTATAATGTCCATATACTGGCTATTGAAAGAGTACAGCATAAGTTTCTGAGGTACATTGCGTATAAAGAACACCACATAATCGAAAACATAAATTATTCTGAGCTCGAAAACTCTCTTCACATTACATCCCTTCATATACGTCGCATGCACAGAGATCTCATGATGTTCTGTAATATATTACATTCTTATTCTCATGGTCCTAAGCTCACAAATAAAATCTTGCTTCATGTTCCCTCTCGCCCAACGAGACAAAACCATTCTTTTAATGTGAATTCCCATCGCACTAATTATGGACAAAATTCATTTTAGTCTAGGTCTACCAGACTTGCAAATAAATTGTTTGATCAATTGGACTGCTTCGAAAATCCAAAGATATTCAAAAAGAACTTAAAGGCTGTCTGCGAAGTTTGAGGTTAAGATTGTACACAAAAATGTGTTTGCTGCATTCAGTAAATTTAGTGAAAAGCACTATATTTCTGCTTCGCTCTAACCACTCTGTTACCGGTTATTAGATACTTTTACCTCTGTATTAGTCAGGTGTTTGAATTTTTGTATAATGTTTCTTTCCTTCTTTTTCTCTTTTTTGATTAGTCAATCTACCAAATATGAATTTTAAATGTCTATAACTATTGTGACTAGATAGGTTAAGATTTAGTGTTATATTTAATATAATTATTGTAAACAGTCTTTTTATTGGGCAATGGCCCGTTGATAAATTCATAAATAAATAAATAAACATTGCCTTGCTTATTATAGAAATCAAGGGATTTAGAATTTGTGATCTATACAGGGTTTCCAGTTAGTGTGTAATTCTTCGATATCTCGCAAGGTATACCTGAGAGAAGAAAATGTCAAATACAAAAGTTATTTGGTTACTTAAGGCGCATATTCTAAGAATATTTTGAAATATACAGGGTGTTGCGGAAAAGTAGGATAGTGATCAACTTGATTTTTTTATATGGAACTATAACTTTTTCTTAAATTTTTCTAGTTTCCATCATTGATCTCTATTCAACCCTACAATATTTTTTGGATCGGATGCGACGTTGCCAAGTTATAATTTATTTTCTATTAATTTCCGGATTTGCAGGGTCGCAAGTAATACGTCCAAATTGATATATTCCTTTAACTTTTCTCAATAATATTATACGTCGAGTTACTTGAATATTAAGTGGATATTATTTTGGACGTTACCAGCAATTTGTATCTACAGGGTGTTTTTGGCAGAATTTTAAACTACGGCAAATTGAAGGTAATTTTACTGTGTTTTTACTTCCCACACCGATCGGTGTGGGAAGTATTGTGATCGCGAAAATTTTCGATTTTGAGACAATATGCTTTTTGGGCGTTTTATGATATGTACATAACGAAAATCCACGTCACTCATTTCCGTCGGTCTGTCTGTCTGTCGGTCTGTCTGTCGGTCTGTCTGTCGGTCTGTCTGTCGGTCTGTCTGTCGGTCTGTCTGTCGGTCTGTCTGTCGGTCTGTCTGTCGGTCTGTCTGTCGGTCTGTCTGTCGGTCTGTCTGTCGGTCTGTCTGTCGGTCTGTCTGTCGGTCTGTCTGTCGGTCTGTCTGTCGGTCTGTCTGTCGGTCTGTCTGTCGGTCTGTCTGTCGGTCTGTCTGTCGGTCTGTCTGTCGGTCTGTCTGTCTGTCTGTCTGTCTGTCTGTCTGTCTGTCTGTCTGTCTGTCTGTCTGTCTGTCTGTCGGTCTGTCTGTCGGTCTGTCTGTCGGTCTGTCTGTCGGTCTGTCTGTCGGTCTGTCTGTCGGTCTGTCTGTCGGTCTGTCTGTCGGTCTGTCTGTCGGTCTGTCTGTCGGTCTGTCTGTCGGTCTGTCGGTCTGTCTGTCGGTCTGTCTGTCGGTCTGTCTGTCGGTCTGTCTGTCGGTCTGTCTGTCGGTCTGTCTGTCGGTCTGTCTGTCGGTCTGTCTGTCGGTCTGTCTGTCGGTCTGTCTGTCGGTCTGTCTGTCGATCTGTCTGTCGGTCTGTCTGTCGGTCTGTCTGTCGGTCTGTCTGTCGGTCTGTCTGTCGGTCTGTCTGTCGGTCTGTCTGTCGGTCTGTCTGTCGGTCTGTCTGTCGGTCTGTCTGTCGGTCTGTCTGTCGGTCTGTCTGTCGGTCTGTCTGTCGGTCTGTCTGTCGGCCTGTCTGTCGGTCTGTCTGTCGGCCTGTCTGTCGGCCTGTCTGTCGGCCTGTCTGTCGGCCTGTCTGTCGGTCTGTCTGTCGGTCTGTCTGTCGGTCTGTCTGTCGGTCTGTCTTTCTGTCTGTCGGTCTGTCTGTCGGTCTGTCTGTCGGTCTGTCTGTCTGTCGGTCTGTCTGTCGGTCTGTCTGTCGGTCTGTCTGTCGGTCTGTCTGTCGGTCTGTCTGTCGGTCTGTCTGTCGGTCTGTCTGTCGGTCTGTCTGTCGGTCTGTCTGTCGGTCTGTCTGTCGGTCTGTCTGTCGGTCTGTCTGTCGGTCTGTCTGTCGGTCTGTCTGTCGGTCTTTCTGTCGGTCTGTCTGTCGGTCTGTCTGTCGGTCTGTCTGTCGGTCTGTCTGTCGGTCTGTCTGTCGGTCTGTCTGTCGGTCTGTCTGTCGGTCTGTCTGTCGGTCTGTCTGTCGGTCTGTCTGTCGGTCTGTCTGTCGGTCTGTCTGTCGGTCTGTCTGTCGGTCTGTCTGTCGGTCTGTCTGTCGGTCTGTCTGTCGGTCTGTCTGTCGGTCTGTCTGTCGGTCTGTCTGTCGGTCTGTCTGTCGGTCTGTCTGTCGGTCTGTCTGTCGGTCTGTCTGTCGGTCTGTCTGTCGGTCTGTCTGTCGGTCTGTCTGTCGGTCTGTCTGTCGGTCTGTCTGTCGGTCTGTCTGTCGGTCTGTCTGTCGGTCTGTCTGTCGGTCTGTCTGTCGGTCTGTCTGTCGGTCTGTCTGTCGGTCTGTCTGTCGGTCTGTCTGTCGGTCTGTCTGTCGGTCTGTCTGTCGGTCTGTCTGTCGGTCTGTCTGTCGGTCTGTCTGTCGGTCTGTCTGTCGGTCTGTCTGTCGGTCTGTCTGTCGGTCTGTCTGTCGGTCTGTCTGTCGGTCTGTCTGTCGGTCTGTCTGTCGGTCTGTCTGTCGGTCTGTCTGTCGGTCTGTCTGTCGGTCTGTCTGTCGGTCTGTCTGTCGGTCTGTCAGTCTGACTGTCGGTCTGTCTGCCTGTCGCGTTTTTCTACACTCGTAATCTCAGTAACCGCTGCGTGGATTGTGATGAAATTTGAGCAGCGTTATGCTGTGGGGTCATATAGTAGGTAATGTTCCTATAATTTTGAGAATTGTTGTACGGGGGGGCGGAGTAATTAGCAAAAAACAAAAAATTTCAAATATGCCCCAAACTTCGTTTTTAGGCGTTTTAGGGGTTCCTGGTCATTTTCTACTTTTTCTTGGGCGGGGGTGAATTTGGGGTGGTTGGGGGGTGGGGGGTTGTAATACTGAAAAATTTGTTGTATTCGTAATGGGCTGTCCAGTGATATGCGAATGAAAAACCTAGCGGTATGATACACTGTATTAGGTCCATCCGAAATATTGCATGCTTATTATAGAAACCACGGGACTTAGAATTTATGATGTATACATACGAGTATTGTTTTAGATCGTTCGATATCGCGTAACGCGAAAATTGTTCAATTCATTTTAATGAAATTTTGACATATTATTACTCCCAAGGCGAGGATGGAAAACGCGTATGTTTTGGAAAAATCGGGTCAGTGGCAATAATAAAAAAACTAAATATACAAAAACAGCTCAAACTTTGTTTTTAGGCATTTCAGGGGTTTCTGATCATTTTCTACGTTTTTTGGGTGAGGGCGAATTTGGGATGGTTGGAGGGTGGGGGGTTGTAAAACTAAAAAATTTGTTGTACTCATAATGGGTTGTCCATTGATCTTTGAATGAAAAACCTAGCAGCATAATACACTTTTTACGTACATCCCAACATTGCCTTGCTTATTATGAAAACCAAGGGACTTAGAATTTGTGATGTATACATACGAGTATTGTTTTAGATCGTTCTATATTGCCTAACGCGAAAATTATTGAATTGATTTTAATGAAATTTTGACATAGTATTACTACCACAGCGAGGATGGGAAGCGAGTATGTTTTGGAAAAATAGTGTCAGTGGCGGCGCAGCAATAATAAAATAACTAAAAATTTGAAAACAGCTCAAACTCTGTTTTTAGACGTTTTATGGGTCCCTGATCATTTTCATTTTTTATTTGGGTGGAGTGAAATCGGGACGGTTGGGGGGTGGGGAGTAGTAAAACTGAAAAATTTGTTGTATTCATAATAGTCCGTCTATTGACCTGTAGAAGAAATACCTAGCGGCATATTACACTTTTTTAGGTCCATCCGAACATTGGCTTGCCTATTATAGAAACCAATTTTGTGATCTGTACATACGAGTTTTGCTTTACTTCATTCTAGGTACATTGCGTGAAGCGAAAATTATTGAATTGATTTTAATAAAATTTTGACACAGAATTTATTACCGCTGCGAGAATGGAAAACGACTCTGTTTTTGAAAAACCGTGTCAGTAGCGGCGCAGCAATAATCAAAAAACCAAAAACATAAAATCAGCTCAAGCTTCGTTTTTAGACGGGTTGGAGGGTCTTGTTCGTTTCGCATCGTCCAGTTCAATCATGCAGAAGATTTTACGGCTGTGAAATTTGGGTAGAGATACGAAAATGAAAATATCGATACCGGTACCAACTCGATATTTTCTATCCAAATAGGCGCGTTTGGTTCGTACAGAGTACAAAAGTATTGATACCAGCTTGGAATGCCTCAAAAAGTATCGATGACAAAAATACTCGATATTAGTGCAGAAGTATCGAAGTAGGTACCGTTAGCATCCCTACAAAAAACCCATCCAAAAGTGGGGATGCGCGTGTAATTTCCGCCAACTTGAGTTATTGTGTTGGATGTTTATTATGCTGTGGTATTGCTCCAAATGCGAGGATAGAAAATGCGTATGTTTTGGAAAAATCGGGTCAGTGGCGGCGCGGCAATATTAAAAAAACTAAAAACATAAAAACAGCTCAAACCTTGTTTTTAGGCGTTTTAGGGGTTTCTGATCATTTTCTACGTTTTTTTTTGGGTGAGGGTGAATTTGGGGTGGTTGGAAGGTGAGAGGTTGTAAAACTGAAAAATTTGTTGTACTCATAATGGGTTGTCCATTGATCTTCGAATGAAAAACCTAGCAGCATAATACACTTTTTACGTACATTCGAACATTGCATTGCTTATTATAAAAACCAAGGGAATTTGTGGTGTATACATACGAGTATTGTTTTAGATAGTTCTATATTGTGCAACGCGAAAATAATTGAATTGATTTTAATGAAATTTTGACACAGTATTACTACCGCAGCGAGGATGGAAAACGCGTATGTTTTGGAAAAATAGTGTCAGTGGCGGCGCAGCAATAATAAAAAACTAAAAATATGAAAACAGCTCAAACTTTGTTTTTAAGCGTTTTACGGTTTCCTGATCATTTTCAATTTTTTTTGGTGGGGTGAAATTGGGGCGCTTGGGAGGTGGGGGTAGTAAAACTGAAAATTTTTTTGTATTTGTCCGTCTATAGACCTGTAGAAAAATACCTAGCGGCATATTACACTTTTTTAGGTCCTTCCGAACATTGGCTTGCCTATTGCAGAAACCAATTCTGTGATCTGTACATACGAGTTTTGCTTTATTTCGTTCTATGCATATTGCGTAAAGTGAAAATTATTGAATTGATGTTAATTAAATTTTGACACAGAATTTATTACCGCTGAGAGAATGGAAAACGACTCTGTTTTTGAAAAACCGTGTCAGTGGCGGCGCAGCAATAATCAAAAAACCAAATACATAAAATCAGCTCACACTTCGTTTTTAGACGGGTTGGAGGCTCTTGATCGTTACGCATCGTCCAGTTCAAGCATGCAGAAAAAAACTGTGGCGCCCTAGTTCCTAAGGAGAGAGGCAAGAGACTACTTACGTGGGTTTTTGTGTTGGATATTGTTTTTGCGGGCGGATGGGCGATAATATAGTTGCAAGGGGATTTTAGACTATAGCTTCATGCAATGGGAAATAATACAATGGTATCATCATTATGTGTGGGAAGTACTGAGTCAATCAACTTGACTCCATTTTTTTAAATGTAACACCCTGTATGTTTTATTTTAAATCGAAATATCTACTAATACCCTATCTCGCCTTGTAATTTTTTTTCGCGTTTGCGACGTTGCCAAGTTATAAATTATTTTTCCAAATTTTTAAACAAATATCCCCGATTTTAATTTATTTTAAACAGAACCCTCTACTTATTTTTATTGCAATGAATTGCGAATGTCGCATTTAGTAAGATCTCACAATTTCAAAATTTTGTTTCTATTAATTACTGAGCTAAGGCAACACCGCTTTTTCAGTAAACGGTACCGGAACGCTTAAATATTTCCAAAACTGCCACAGCTGGAACGGTGAAATTCCGTAGTTGGGGGTTTTTGAACATACAGAATTCAAAAACGCTAACATCAGTGTTATCAGATTTACCACTTTTACGTTAGACTTCATAAATAGGACATTCCATTTAAAATTATGACGTAAAATTAGTATTGAATTTCACCTCTCCAGCTGTGCCAGTTTTGAAAATATTTAAGCGTTCCCGTACCGTTTACTGAAAAAGCGGTGTTGCCGTATCTCAGTAATTAATAGAAACAAAATTTTGAAATTGTGAGATCTTACTAAATGCGACATTCGCAATTCATTGCAATAAAAATAAGTAGAGGGTTCTGTTTAAAATAAATTAAAATCGGGGATATTTGTTTAAAAATTTGGAAAAATAATTTATAACTTGGCAACGTCGCAAACGCGAAAAAAAAATTACAAGGCGAAATAGGGTATAAGTAGATATTTCGATTTAAAATAAAAATACAGGGTGTTATATTTAAAAAAACAAAGCAAAATGAAGGTTGCCGTAATTTAAAATTCTGCCAAAAACACCCTGTAGATACAAATTGCTGGTAACATCCAAAATAATATCCACCTAATATTATTATATAATATTGTCACGACGGCCTCTTTTTGTTCACCAAAGAATCAAACTGGACGTAACTTTCACTGTTTTACTTCACAACTCAATACAATATCTCTTAACCTTATCTCAACTAGAGCTCAACTCAACTGAACTGAACTGCCACGCTACCCGTGGCGCCTTATATACACTTCATCGAACCATCTAGAGAAATCGATGACATTTCTAGAATCCATCCGTCATTCCCGAAAACTCTAGACGATTCGATGACGTTTACACTTCAAAGATCTAACCTAACACTTTGACTTTACATCATGCATGACAACTAATACAAATACACGAATACCATCATATACAGTATTATGTTACAATATTATTAAGAAAAGTTAAAGGAATATATCAATTTGGACGTATTACTTGCGACCTTGCAAATCCGGAAATTAATAGAAAATAAATTATAACTTGGCAACATCGCGACCGATCCCAAAAATATTTTAGGGTTGAATAGAGATCAATGATGGCAACTAGAAAAATTTAAGAAAAAGTTATAGTGCCATATAAAAAATAAAGTTGATCACTATCCTACTTTCCCGCAACACCCTGTTTATTTTAAAATATTTTTAGAGTATGCGTCTTAAGTAACCAAATAACTTTTGTATTTGACATTTTCTTCTATCACGTATACCTTGCGAGATATTGAAGAATTACACACTAACTGGACACCCTGTACATAGGAGTATTGTTTTATATCGTTCTATATTGCGTTGCAGAAAGCAAATGGGAAACTACTGCATTAAAGATCTTAAAGATATCCCAAGAGAAACTCGTAAAATGATTAAATGCATTTTACGAGTTCACAACATGTCTGTTAAGACATTGTGACTATGATGATGATATTGCGTAACGCGAAAATTATCGAATTGATTTTAATGAAATTTTGACACGGTATTACTACCGCGGCGAGGATGGAGAACGCGTATGTTTTGGAAAAATCGCGTCAGTGGCGGCGCAGTAATAATAAAAAACAAAAATATGGGGGGGGGCGGAGGTTGTTGTTGGTGTCCATTGACCTGTGAATGAAAAACCTAGCACCAGGCACTTAGAATTTGTAACGTATACGTACGAGTGTTGTTTTAGATCGTTCTGTATTACGTAACGCGAAAATTATTGAATTGATTTTAATTAAATTGTGACACAGTTTTACTACCGCGGCGAGAATGGAAAACGCGTCTGTTTTTGAAAAACCGCGTCAATAGCGTCGCAGCACTAATAAAAAAACCAAAAATATAAAAACAGCTCAAACTTCGTTTTTAGACGGTTTGGAGGCTACTTATCGTTTCGCATAGTCCTATCGAAGCATGCAGAAAAAGACTGTGATGTCCTAGCTTCTAATGTCGGCTACACATGTTCCGGCAGGCCTGTCAGTTCAAACTGAACGGTCTGCCTGAAGACCGGTCGCCTCGCCTCCACACGTTCAGGCAGGCCTGTCAGTTCGAACTGAACAAGGCCGCCTAAAGACCGGTCGCCTCTGATTGGCTGACGCCCCTCCACACGTTCAGGCGAATGTAAAATATCAGTGTACATTTCCACGGGCTTTTAAAACATTTTGTGTGTAATTTTTCGATATCTGGCAAGGTATACCTGATAGAAGAAAATGTCAAGTACAAAGGTTATTTGGTTACTTAAGACGCATACCCTAAAAATATTTTGAAACATATAGGGTGTTGCGGGAAAGTATTGGATAGTGATCAACTTGTTTTTTATACAGGGTTGGGATAAAGTATGGAACCAAGCAAATAACTTTGGAACGGAAAGAGTGATATTGCTGAAAATTTGCAGGCAAGTGTAGTGACGTCTAGTGCATCCGAAGACATTATGTTAGCTATTAATGTACTTCCGGTTTAACCGGATGTACCGTCAACTTTTTTAATTTAAATGGGACACCCTGTACATTTTTGCAGATTTTAATTCATCTTTTTTTTCCGAATACGTCCATAGTGGCTTTAGCATTAGTTTCTGTAAAAACGGGAAAGATATAACTTCTTTATCATTTCAGGTGTTTAAAATGCCGGTCATTCAAAGTCGGTTTTGGCGATCGCGTGAGAACTGATTTACGTCCCGACAGGGATCCTATAGCACGTTTGAAGGTGACTAAAAACAAAAATACAAAAAAATTACCTCAAACGGGAAGACTGCAGATCGCCACGGACGAATTTGTGAGACAAATTTTTTAAGAAACAAATACTAAACCCACTATGGACGTATTCGGAAAAAAAAGATGAATAAAATCTGCAAAAATATACAGGGTGTCCCATTTAAATTAAAAAAGTTGACGGTACTTCCGGTTAAACTGGAAGTACATTAATAGCTAACATAATGTCTTCGGATGCATTAGACGTCACTACACTTGCCTGCAAATTTTCAGCAATATCACTCTTTCCGTTCCAAAGTTATTTGCTTGGTTCCATACTTTATCCCAACCCTGTATATAGAACTATAACTTTTTTAAATTCTTCTAGTTTACATCATTGATTTCTATTCAACCCTAAAATATTTTTGGGATCGGTTGCGACGTTGCCAAGTTATTATTTATTTTCTATTAATTTCCGGATTTGCAAGGTCGCAAGTAATACGTCCAAATTGATATATCTCTTCACCTTTTCTCAATATTATTATACAGCGAGTTACTTGAATATTAAATGAATATTATTTTGGATTTTATCAGCAATGTGCATCTACAGGGTGGTTTTAGCAGTATTTTAAATTACGGCAACTTGATGGTAATTTTACTTTGTTTTTTTAAATGTAACAATGTATGTTTTATTTTAAATCAAAATATCCACTAATAACCTATCTCGCCTTGTAATATGTTTTTCGTGTTTGCGACGCTGCCAAGTTATAAATTATTTTTCCAAGTTTTCAAACAAATATCTCCGATTTTTATTAATAGAACACACTGTATATTTTATTTAACATAGAAGTACTCCGTAGTAATGGTCTATAGCGTGAACAAGTTTTAACAGGTGTTCCTAAAATAATAAAACCGTTTCTCACATACTGCTATTTCGAATACCAGGTCAGTAAAAGGTACAGGAACGCTTAAATATCTTCAGAACTGGCAGAGCTGGAACGAGAAAATCAATAACTGCAGGTCTTTGAACATGCAGAATTCAAAAATTCTAACAGCAGCGTTGCCAGATTTTACCACTTTTACGTAACTCGTCATAATTTTGTTATTTTCAATAGAATCTTCTACTTATCTTTATTGCAATGAATGTCGAATTTAGTAAAGTCTCACAATTTCAAAATTTTGTTTCTATTAATTACTGAGATACAGCAACACTGCTTTTTCAGTAAACAGTACCGGAACGCTTGAATATTTCCAAAACTGCCACAGCTGGAACGCTGAAATTCAATATTTAGGGGTTTTTGAACATACAGAATTCAAAAATGCCAACATCGGCGTTGTCAGATTTTCCAATTTTACCTTTCACGTCATTACTTTCAATGAAATGCCCCATTTATGAAGTCTAACGTAAAAGTGGTAAATCCGACAACACTGATGTTAGCATTTTTGAATTTTGCTGTAAAAATACTCTCCGATATTGATAATTTTCGGCGGTGGCAGTTTTGGATATTCAAGCGTTCCGGTACTTTTTACTGAAAAAGTGGTGTTGCCGTATCTCAGTAATCAATAGAAACAAAATTTTGAAGTTATGAAATCCTACTACATTCGACATGCGCAATTCATTGCAATAAAGAGAAGTAGAGGATTTTATTGAAAATAACAAAATTATGACGTGTAACGTAAAAGTGGTAAATCTGGCAACGCTGCTGTTATAATTTTTGAATTCTGCATGCTAGAAAACCTGCAGATATAGATTTTCTCGTTCCAGCTGAGCAAGTTTTGGAGATATTTAAGCGTTCGTTTACCTTTTACTGACCTGGTATTCGAAATAGGCTATGTGTAAGGAAAACGGTTTTATTACTTTAGGAACACCAGTTTAAAACTTTTTCACGCCGTAAACCATTACCAGGGAGTACTTCTATGTTAAATAAAATATACAGTGGGTTCTATTAATAAAAATCATAGATATTTGTTTGAAAATTTGGTAAAATAATTTATAACTTGGCAACGTCGCAAACGCGAAGAAAAATATTACAAAGCGAGATAGGGTATTAGTAGATATTTCGATTTAGAATAAAACATACATTTAAAAAAAC
The DNA here is from genome assembly GCA_951848785.1 of Callosobruchus maculatus. NCBI lineage: Eukaryota > Metazoa > Arthropoda > Insecta > Coleoptera > Chrysomelidae > Callosobruchus > Callosobruchus maculatus. The sequence goes on from CATOUR010000139.1 coordinate 9,469,503, forward strand.
AGAGTAAAATGAGCTTCAAATTGCCCTTATTTAAAATTCTGCCAAAAACACCCTGTAGATGCGCATTGCTGATAACATCCAAAATAATATTCACTTAATATTCAAGTAACGCGCTGTATAATATTATTGAGAAAAGTTCAAGAAATATATCAATTTGGACGTATTACTTGCGACCTTGCAAATCCGGAAATTATTAGAAAATAAATTATAGCTTGGCAACATCGCAGCCAATCCCAAAAATATTTTAGGGTTAAATAGAGATCGATGATGGAAACTAGAAAAATAAAAAAAAGTTATGGTTCCATATAAAAAATCAATTTGATCACTACCCTACTTTCCCGCAACACCTTGTATATTTCAAAATATTTTTATGTTTTTTATGTTCGTCTCAACCAAATAACTTTTGTATTTGATATTTTCTTCTATTAGATATATATTGCGAGATATCGAAGAATTACTCACTATATATAGTGGAAACATCAATAATTGGATACGTTTTCAAAACGTTTCCTGTTCAAGGTCGGTTCGCTATTTTTTGGGATCGTATCGAGATCCAAATGTCGTGGAAACACCAGCTGTCTGTCCCTTTCTTTTTGAATGGACCAATCGTAGTGCGTCAGGTCGGCCGGATGGACGAACATAATATATGTGATTCTTCTCCGGTCGCCTGAACAGTCGTAACTGACAGGTCGACCGGACCATACACGCGCTCAGGCGACCGGACGTCAGACCGGACGGAGGGACGAACATATATGTGATTCTTCTCCGGCCGCCTGAACAGTCTTAACTGACAGGTCGACCGGACCATATACACGCTCAGGCGACCGGACGTCGGCGGACCATTCAGTTCGAACTGACAGGCCTGCCGGTACGTGTGTAGCCGACATAAGGAGTGAGACGCAGAAACTATTTACGAGAGTTTTTGTGTTGGACGTTTTTTTGCGAGCGGGTGGGCGCTCATTTGGTTACAAGGGTATTTCAGGCTATAGCTTTATGCAATGGGAACATAATAAAATGGTATCATCATTATATGTCGGAAGTATTGAAGTCAGTCAACTTGAGTCCATTTTTTCATTATTGCTGCGCCGCCACTGACACTATTTTTCCAAAGCAGACGCGTTTTCCATCCTCGCCACGGTAGTAATACTGTGTGAAAATTTCATTAAAATCAATTGAACAATTTTCGCGTTACGCAACATAGAACAATCTAAAACACTCGTATCTATACATCACAAATTCTAAGTCCCGTGGTTCCTATAATAAGCATGCGTAAGCATGTTCGGATGGATCTTAAAAAGTGTATCATGCCGCTAGGTTTTTCTTTCACATATCAATGGACAGCTCATTACGAATACAACAAATTTTTCAGTTTTACAACTCCTCACCCTCCAACCACCCCAAATTCACCCCCACCCAAAAAAAAAGTAGAAAATGATCAGGAACCCTTAAAACGCCTAAAAACGAAGTTTGAGGAATGTTTGAAATTTTTTGTTTTTTGCTAATTACTCCGCCCCGATTTCCAAAATTATAGGAGCATTACCTACTACGACCCCACAGCATATAACTTCCCAAGTTTCAACACAATCCATGCAGCGGTTACTGAGATTACGTGGCTAGAAAAATGCGTAGAGACAGACAGACAGACCGACAGACAGACAGACAGACAGACAGACCGACGGAAATGAGTCTCGTGGATTTTCATTATGTATTATCTCAAAATCGAAAATTTTCGCGATCACAATACTCCCCTCACCTATAGGTGTGGGAAGTAATAAAATTGTGATTTGCACCTAAACAGTTCACTTTAAATCTCATGTGTGATACATAGGGTCACACAGGAATTAATTGACCCGGGAATCCAAATATGCAATAATATATAGGGTGTTCCATTAAAAAAAATGAAGTCAAGCTGATTGACTCAGTACTTTCCACACATTACGGTGATACCAGTTTATTATGTTTCCATAGCATGAAGCCTTAGCTTGAGATCCCGTTGCAACCAAATCATCGCCAGTACCCCCACACCAAGCGGCATAAGACAATTGGGGGGGGGCAATTGTCAAGCGGCATAAGACAATTGGGGGGGGGGCAATTGTCTTATGCCGCTAGGTCTTTCCTTCACAGGTCATTGAACAACCTATCATCAATAATACAAACTTTTCAGTTTTACAATCCACCCCCCCCCCAAACACCCCAATTTCAACCCCACCCAAAAAAGGTAGAAAACGGTCAGGAACTCCTGAAACATCTAAAAGCGATGTTTGAGCTGTTTTCATATTTTTAGTTTAACACTAACACGATTTCTAACATGCATACGCGTTTTCCATCCTCACTACAGTAATAATAATGTGTCAAAATTTCATTGAAATCAATTCACCAGTTTCTTCGTTAGAATTAATTTAATAGTTTCCACGTTACAAAATACAAAACGATCTAAAGCAATAGATACTCATATGTATACAGAAAATTCCTTAGTCCCTTAGTTTCGATAAAAGGTAAGGCAATGTTCAGATGGACCTAAAAAGGTGATTTATGTCGCTAAGTCTTCCTTCACAGGTTAGTGGACAGCCTATTATGAATAAAGCAAATTTTTCAGTTTTTCAACCCCCACCCCCCAACCACCCCAATTTCACCCCCACCCAAAAAGAATCAGAAAATGATCAGGAACCTCAAAACACTTAAAAACGAGGTTGTTTTTATATTTTTAATTTTTTATTATTTCTGCGCCGCCACCGGCACGATTTATAAAAACCATACGCATTTTCCATCCTCGCCACGGTAGTAACACTGTGTCAAAATTTCATTGAAATCAATTCAACAGTTTCTCCGTTTGGTGTCTGTAAGAGGCAAGGCAATGTGCAGATGGACCTAAAAAGGTGATTTATGTCGCTAGGTCTTCCTTCACAGGTCAGTGGACAGTTTATTACGAAAGCAACAAATTTTTCAATTTTACAACCTTCCACCCCCCAACCACCCCAATTTCACCCCTACCAAAAAAAAGTAGAAAATGATCAAGAACCCCTAAAACGCCTAAAACCGAAGTTTGAGGCATATTTAAAATTTTTCGTTTTTTGCTAATTACTCCGCCGCCCATGCACCGATTTTCAAAATTATAGGAACATTACCTACTACGACCCTACAGCACAACGCTGCCAAAATTTCATCACAATCCATGCAGCGGTTACTGAGAAAACGCCAACAGACAGACCGACGGAAATAAGTGACGTGGATTTTCGTTATGTAGACATCATAAGACGCCCAAAAAGCGTATTATCTCAAAATCGAAAATTTTCGCGATCACAATACTCCCCTCATCTATCGGTGTGGGAAGTAAAATGGATGAAATTGGTCAAGTCGTTCTCACGTGATGCCGTGACCAAGAGAAAAGGGGATTCATTTTTGTGTATAGAGATGTTTGTGAACCATGTGTCATATGCTTTTACTTCTACTAGATATACCAATAAAGCAATCTAATCAAAGCTTTACATGCCGGGAAGTTTTTTTCATATTCCCAGTTTTGGAGTAATGACGTTTTTCCGATAAACGACACGCCTCAATTGTTTTGCACGTGAATTGAGGTGCAGTAGATTATAGTGTATTATCCCTGCAGTTTTGAACAAATTTATAACGGGTGATCTGTATCAGCCGTTATAAACTATCTCTAGTGAACAGCATTTCAAGAGATTATATTATTATTGGTGATGAGATGAGGCAGATCTACTCACTGTTTTTATGCGCCTGCACGTCCCGTTCCACCTCTTCTTTATCTTCCTGAAAATGTGCATCTTCTAATTGCTTGCTATCGTGTGTACACACGACACAGGACACACGACTATAACTTTTGGAATACTAGTCAAGTTCGCTCTACATTGTCTGCATCCATGCCTTACAATAGGAACAACTCGCTCTGATGTAAGCAACTTATTGCAGGTTTTCTGATATTACGCATGGAGATGGGATACATTTTGGATTGCATTTCTTCTGTAACGCTATCAAGCGTATATATGGTTCTTATCGTAAATAAAATAATACATCTATTTAGTGCAAACTTCAAAGTCGTGCCTTTCAAGACATAAACCATTCCCCGACTTGAACTGTGAGCAGTCGTACGACCTCTGAGGAAGCTTTTAGATTCGGTAATCATACAATTCACCAATAGTTCTTGCTGGAGAGATTCAATAATGATACCTACTGAATTGTGAAGGCATACCGTCTTATTTGTTAGGATGATTAGAAAACAACCGAGTATCTGAAACAGGGGAACTGGAGGTATATTATATTCGTTCATCAATCCACCAGGTATATTCATGCGGTTTTCCACCCAAAATGTAAGTACAAAACGACAAGTGGCAGCATGAGCCTTTATATGGCTCTAGTAAGTAGCCTCAACCATAATCGTGAAAATATAACAGCTGGACAGTTCGTTTTTATAAAAGAGTCTGACCAATTTTTACTCCTATATAATTTGGCATGCGTCTTAAATCTTATTCCCTATAAAATGCTTGTTCCTGATAAAACTTTCCAACAAAAGGTATCCAAGCGAGCATCTGGTTGTGATGAATAAAAAGGCGCTGACAAGAAGAAAAACTTAGATAGCTATTCAGAGCCAGAAAATACTATCTAAGCCCAGATAAGACCTACTCTGGAGTATCGCTCTCATATCTGGGAGCTGCTGTCCCTAATATCCTGTCTATACTTCCCTCTCATTTTTCTACCGGTATTAAAACGAAATCTGCTCTGAGCTATCCTCTGTAATTGCGTCGCTCATCAAGCCTATCAGCCTAAATGACAACTGAATCGAAAATAAAATTAGCACAATTAGAAAGGATCTTGCACACCGAACGCAATACACCAACAATAATAACCTCTCAAAACGCATATAGACGACAATAAATAGACTCAAATCTAAATCACCACAACAAACAATACCCGAAATATTTATTCACTTAAACAAAAACTTGCAGTTTATGCAGTTAGACTCCAAATGCCACGACAGAAAGGATGCTAACAATATTTTTCAGAAAAGCGATTACATTATGAAAAGATAACATCAAATAATCAGATAACAGTAACAGAGCCTCCGGGTAGACAAGAGTTAACCGAGTTCTGTGGCAGCCAAAATACATAATGAAAACGCTATGGATCTGACAGGAAGAGGAAAAACAACAACAGATATCGGAACAGGTAGACGTTATTCTTGCACCATCTGAAATATGGATTATAGAAACAAGACACCATCAGCAATAGGTCTCTTTACGTATCACAGGCTCGGTACCGCACACCGTACCATGCAACCGTACTCGACAGCGTCTCTTGTGGAACTGCCCCGTTGTCATGGCTGTACGCATACGAGACACATACACTATACCATCCAACCTTCTCACGCTGTATAAAGCCCAGATAAGACCTGTCCTGGAGTATTACTCTCATATCTGAGGAGCTGTTACCTCTACAAACCTGTCCATACTTCATGCAGTTCAGAGAAGAGCAATTCGACTAATTGGTGACCCAATACTGACGCGTCACCTCCAGCCTCTATCCCAGCAACGTGCGGTCGGTGTCCTCTCACTTTTCTACCGGTATTCGAACGGAATCTGCTCCTTTGAGTTATCCTCTAGAATTTTGCCGCTGATCAAGCCTATTAGGAGCACCTGAAGCTCAAATTATTTGCAAAACATAGTCTCATGACCGATGATTACTTTCTAATTTGGGAAAGTCAAACGCAGGATCATAAAGCATATTAAGCTTTTCTAATCCTTCCTTTATTTTTTATAATTTTAATAATTTATACACCATTGATATGAAAGTTGGAAAACAAGAAAATGAAGAATTTCGTAGAGATTCCTTAAAAGTGCCTCTCTTCTGAAGAAAAAGGTCGGTATCACCGACAAACTATAATTATTTATAGGGAGTATAAAAAAATAGAGAACTAAAGATTTAACTTCAATTTCACCTTATATACATATTACCATTGTTTGTGAAGAGTTTAAGGGGCCTGGGTACACACATTTATACATATGTATTTGCCATGCAGAAAGCAAATGGGAAACTACTGCATTAAAGATCTTAAAGATATCCCAAGAAAAACTCGTAAAAATGCATTTTACGAGTTCACAACATGTCTGTTAAGACATTGTGACTATGATGATGATTTGCCATGTAAAAAACGAATTCTTATGTAGAACAGAACTCACCTGTCTGTCATTCTCAAGGTCTGGGGATGCTTTGCGCCGATCCTTTTGCGCATCGCCATTTTGGGTTAGGTTGTGGTTACAGTGCAAGCGACTTCGCGCGAACGGGCCTTCCCGCGATGTCATTCGAATTCGCGCGAACTATTAGTGGTTTCTGCTTTCATCTGTGTTCGCGCGATTTAAGCTGAAATCGTCTAGTTTAATGAAGTACTACGTACAGCTGTGAGTAAAGACCACTATAGATGTGGAAGAAGAGTGTTATTTAAGTGAAAGCCCGTCTTTAAAGCCGTTCCTTCTTCGATCGAGAAAGACTAGGCAGATATGGGTAAACCAAATATTCGAAAATCACCTCTTAAGTAAATACTTAAACTTTTTGAAGAATTGAAAAACCACTCAGTATGACTTATGAAACATAGGTACTCTTATATTTTGACTTCTTTCCATAGTTTCCGTGATTTAAATTGTATTCTTATTGTATGCTTGTCCACGCAGTAATAATTTTATATTTGCCTCTGGAGCTAGAACGTGGCTCATGGAGAGCCAGGCAGAAGGTTTATATGGGTTGGATTTGACAGACTGTACCAAAGTTATAGGCTTTGCAGTATGCACTTTGAGCCAATAATGTTTACAAACAGTATCGGGTGTTTCCTCATGATTCGCCGCCCCTCTTATCTTTTTTATTTGAAGAGATAGAAAAACATTTTTATATGAAAGTTTTATAGTTTTCTCTTGTCATTTAGAATTAGATACGGACAAAAACAAAAAATAATAAAAAATCCAGTTTTTCGTATAAAGTTATATTTTTTTGAATGGGACACCTTGTACATTATATCACGGAAAGGAATATATATGTTTCGCTTGTTTTCAAAAATATAGGGTTCGTTCACCTTATTTAGAAAGGTTCTAAAAATATTTAGCTTCAAAGTTTCTAAAATGTGGGAGTTAACCTCAATCCACTATATAGCCATGGTGGCCGAAAAACAATTGAATGCGGTAATGTTTTGCGTCATTTTGCCAAGAAAAGGCTATAAAACCTTCATATAAGAACTTTTTTCTATCTCTTCAAATATAAAAGATAAGAGGGGTGACGAATTATGCGGAAACACCCGGAACATGCAAACAGTTGGAAATTCAATGCTATTTCGATAATATCCAGGTTATTAGGATGTCTGGAGGGTTCCCTACAACTCATGAGTATGAATATCATTCTTTGGAACCAGTAAGCGTGCCTGTTCCAGAGGAAATTTCATCGGAAAAGATAAAGGTTTTAGAAAGTATCACTTTCGTTCCAGGTACATAGTATTTATTCTGTTCGCCGTAGTAATTGACATTATGACACTAGCTATAATCACATTTCCTTCGCCTCATTATACACTGAGAAAACCAGCCCAGTTAAAGTGTTTAACTGGTACATTTTTAATAGCCCATATTAAAGCTGCATGCTATTTCTGAAATGTAGCTTCATAGTCAGTCATAAAAACTGAATTCTAATACTGCGATTTTGTCACAGAAAACGCATATTATTGTAACAATTAAACTGTTTTAGGTACTACTACTTTCAGTTAAACATTTTAACAGTAATGATTAACGATAGTAACTATAAAAATAAATCAGTATCTGTCGTTATGCGTATTACTATCGTAGACACTTCAGGTTACAATGACAATTAAACTGGTTGAAGTACTGCAATTTCCAATTAAACATTTAAATTGCAAGAGTTGAGGGATATTACAGCTGTGATAAGTCACGAAATACGCAAAATGATCGTTTCGCGAGGTGGGGGATGTTTACCATGCTCCATCCCCTTTCTTCTAGAGGACAAGCGAGTGCGATAGAGATAGATGCTCTTCACTGTTGTTTTACATTTCAGTTAGTCGTTACTGTCATTAGTGGTTATACAGCACGGTTACAGGTGTGAGATGCATTCGCTGTTCGGTTTTACTATCACATACTATTTTGTGTTCCTATAAGTTTTATGCGTGCTTGTGTATATGTGTGTGGAACAGAATAGGTACCTACATGGTAAAATATGGCTTTGGAGTACACGAATCGTACGTTTCCGGTAATTTTGCTGTAAGATCAAAATATGTAACAGTTTCCCAATGACATTATGTGTTCATAGGTGTGATAGACGTTTTATGTGAAAGAATAACTTTTTTGTTATGATGATAAACATTATTATAATTTTTCTTATAATGATTATTAATTATTTTACCAGGAATAAAGATTATTTTGAATCTATTTGCTTTTTTTGATCCCTCTAATTGAGTATAGAAATTACCCGTATTCAATAAAGGAAAAACCCAATATTGGGATTAAAGTTTTTCTTTATAGCAGCTTAATTCATTATCTGTAGTACAATGACAAAAAGAATGTCAAAAATAAATAAGGTATTAAACAAATTAATAACCTTGGACACGTTGTTTAATTGTAACTATTAAACTGAGCTACAGTGACAGTGAGATTTTTCTGACCACCACTGATGTGATATTGCTCGCTATCATAACTAATTCTAAACAGAATTCACTATTCACTTGCAGCAATTAAACAATTTAATTGTCACGTATTTTGATGCAAAATTTAATTGCGGTGATTAAAATTTTAATCGTAGCGATTAAAGCTTTTTCTCAGTGTATTTGCTAATTCTGCCCTTTTGTACTGATAGGCCTTCTTTCTACTCCGCCCCTGTCATTTTGAATGAAACTATCTCAAAATGGCGTCGCTGACGTCAGATATCTGCAACATGCATCACAAAGGAACCGACACTGAGCGATTTTGCCGAAAAAGTTTTTTAGTGTGCAAAAAACTCCCAGTGCAAAATCATACATTCTTTAAATGTCTATAATTTAACCACAAAACACAATATCAAAAGAAGGCCACTGTGTTGCCATAGCGTAAGCTTTATTCTTCAATCTGCTTTTTGAATCATTACTGTAAGTTTGAAGGTAGTAGTTATATTGTGTGTAAAATGTCTTTTTCTACTTCAGGACGATGGTGACGAATAAGTTCAATTAGTTCTTGCTCAAAGATATGTAAATTTGGGCATCCTTTGAAAAATTGGAAAAAAGTTTGTACTCGCAATATAATCTTGTTAACAACTTTTTTATTTTATTTTAGTACGAGAACCGAGGGTATGAAAAACAGCGGATCATGTATACTGATGAGTTTACAGCTCCGTATTTATAGTAATAGTCATCATAGTTTGGTCGGCCGCGTCCAGAAATGTCGGCTGGGGGCGCTAAGGCTAACTATTTGACAAGCCCTATCTTCTGGTTCGATCACCCCGGACGAAAAGCACCCTCACGGAACCGGTTTCAAAAGGCGGCACCGGGCAAGGTGGTGGTGCTCCGGATCGCATACTGACGACGGCCTCCGCTAAGACATGGACCGTTTTAGGTGGACGATGGAGCTCAGTGTGGCAATTCTGTAACTTTTGCTATAGTATCGAAAGCAGACGAAAGCGAAGCTAATCATTTACGAAAACGATTTTTGACCAGTTTTTGACGGCATTCCATAACCAACGTTTAACGCTTCGTTACGCTTTCGGCATGGAGCTCGATGACTCACGAGCATCCACGAGTTGGCTTAAATATCTCTGGATGAGACTCTGCGAAATCCAGCAATGCCGACCATTGCCAAGGATTATTTTTTTCTCTTCGATTCATTGCTGGTAATTAACTGTACAAATAAATTTAAGCGAATTGTCACTTTGACACACAGCAATAATAATGTCAAAACTTGACAAACTGACAAACGAGATCCAAAATCTTTCGCTATCGCTTATATCTGCGTTCGTTATATCAAAGGCGGAACACATTTATGGAATACCGAAACGAGCGAAAGCGTTAGAAGAATGTCGCTATCGCTTCGCTTAGACTTACAGAATCGCCACACAGGGCTGAGCTGCTATGAGAGCAGTAACCCGCGCCGTAGGCGATACATGAGAGGTGTAGTAAAATGTCTCTCTCTCTCTCTCTGTAGCGTCACAACCCTTCATGGGTTTTTGCTGCAAGCACGATCTGCCTCCATCTATTGCGGTCCATAGTTTTCTCTCTCCAATCTTGTATTCCTAGGGCCTCTATGTCTTTTTCGATGTTGTCCCTCCATCTAAGTCTAGGTCTTCCTAGTGGTCTCTTACCGGCTGTTGTTCTGATTCGATATTGTCCGGTTATCTCATCCAGTTTAGGGCCATAGATCCTTCTCAGTATTTCACGTTCGAAGCGCTTCAATAGTAGTTCGTTCTGCTTAGTGATGGTCCAGGTTTCTGCGCCATACATTACGACGGGCCTGATTATAGATCTATATATTCTAATTTTTGACGTTGTTGATACGATTGTTGATCTTAATAATTCTTGCAATGCATAGGAGCACCTATTGCCCTTTTGTATTCTTGCCTGTATTTCTCTGCCTATATCGTTGTCGTGTGTTATGGTGGCGCCTAGGTACTGAAATTCTTTTACGCATTCAAAGTTATACGTGTCCATAGTTATGTTTTGACCTATCCTGTCTCTACCTGTTCTGCGGTTGACGTGCATGTATTTTGTTTTTTCCTTGTTGATGTTGAGGCCCACCTTTTTGGCTTCGTTTTCTATTTTTATAGACGTTTCCTTTATTTTGGTAGTACTACTTCCTACGGTGTCGATGTCATCCGCATATGCCAGTATCATTCTTGTCCCCTGCTCCGCGAATATTTCCAATTCTATGTTGGCTTCTTTAATAGCCGTATCTAACACTATGTTAAAAAGTAGTGGTGATAGTCCATCACCCTGTTTTAATCCACTGGTGATGGAGAACGTTTCTGTTGCATCTTTCCCGATTCTAACCTTAGCTCTAGAATTCTCAACACATATTTTGGTTATGTTAATAATCTTTTTTGGTACTCCTATGCTTTCCATGACAAACCACACACTATCTCTCACTATACTAGCGTACGCTTGGCGAAAATCTATGAACAAGTGAAATGTACCCAGAGAATAACAGGTTTACCTCCCAGAATTTGCGAGATTATGTATCGTACCTTCGGAGGCAGGGATATGTTCATGCTCTGACTCAGCCTGCCCCTTCAGCGGACGGAAGGCCAGTTAACTAGGCTGAAAGGTGGCCCATAAGGCCCACTGAAAAGGAACTTAACGAGGTCGTCTCACCTGGGGATTTCAGCAACCAGGGGCCTTGAATAACAAGAGGTCCTTTAAGCTGGCAGATTTAAAGTGAGAGGATGAGGCTGTGAGTAAATGTCTATCAGCGGTCCCCCAACATTTGTAGCATAAATTCAGAAATTTACGCTCCAGCTCTGAGGCTGGCTATACAGGAGAGAGTAAGAGATTCTCCTGTTGAGAGAGCATAGAGACAGGTGAGCCAAATGGAAGCGAAAATATAATCGGCTCGCCAGGAAGCATCCCGTATCCAGTGATGGAATATTAGCGGCTGGGAAGCCTTTTACGAGCTTGCGCCATATAGCCTACAGGGTGAGGCGCGACCATCATATACTCAGTCAAGTGGTAATGGCTGTTGTCAAGCAACAATGTCTTGACAGGATACGGATGCTAATCGCTGCTAAGCGATCGCTGCAACAGGCACTATCAGCCGTACAGCAGCCGCCAACTGCTGATCGCGTGGAGGTCTTTTGGATGCACCTTTACGAACAAAACTTTCCAAGCAGACACTCAGGTCTTGGCGCAGTTCGAGTCTGTTTCTAGGTGGACTCCTAACTATATCGTACTGCGTCATCCGATAAACACGGAATAAATATTTTGTCTATGGTCGAACCGTGCCTCTCCAGAAGACCGGAGATTTGTCTGATCCCAAAACTACAGGCCAATAGCATCTCTGAACGCATGTTACAAACTCTTCACCAGAATGTTGTACAAGCGTATCCTTCAAGCTGTACAATATGTATTTTTCAACGTGTGCCAACAGAGAGGGTCAAAGAAAGGAGTAGCTGGATGCAGGGAGAACCTGTTGATTGACCGATGTGTCACGCAGGACTCCGTGCAGTACAAGCAGAACCTTTCTATGACCTGGATTGGCTATCGCAAGGCATTCAACACCACGTCTCATGAGTAGATTGTGCGGCTGTTAAAATGTCTTTGGGTGGATTATGAGATAGTGGGATGCATCAAGCAACTGATGCCACTCATCTGGAAGAACCGGTTCACTATAACATTAACAGCCTCCCAAGCTGCCCTCTCAGCATGTTCCAGTTCACCCAGGGTGGTCGGAGGATTGGATAAATCGGCCATAGCCATCGACCCACCCAATCTCATACTTTTTCAATTGGCGATAAATCGGGTGATCGTGGAGGCCAGGAGAGTACCCGGACCTCAGATTCCTGTTTGAAACCTCATCGATACCCTTGCAATATGAGGACGTGCATTATCTTGCTGGAAGAAACCCTCTTCGAGGCCTCGGACATATGGAACGGCAATTGGTTCTATCACCTCATTCACATAACGTTGTGCAGTCATTGTGCCACCAATCACAAATAAAGGTGACGATGATTTGCAGTGAGTGGAAGCACTAGATGCGAGCGGTATGATCCTAAGTCCATATCTATAGTACACCTTGCGGATTCGAATGGGCCTCCCTATAGCTGCATACCAAGCGTCAGCAATAGTTCGAAGGGATCGCAGTTCTTCTACATGCTCCAAAACGCTACGCTACAGTAATTGCTCTGAAAGAAGCACCACGTTCTCTTTGGCCTACAATCCGACTCCGTTCAAAGGGGCTTCACTGCGTAAACTGGGGATGTCTTCTAGGGGGCATCTTTACACAACCAATTCATCTCTTTTACACAACCAACTGGTCTCTCCCACATTTTCAGCAAATATCATAGTTTTTGAATCGACAAAAAGCCATACTTTGTTTTTACCCATCTAGAGTTTTTTAGAGGTGCCTTGTAGGTAAATAGCGTCTGAATGAACAAAAATGATTACATGTGTACTAGAGATGGTACTACCAAGCCGTGTACAAATTTTCAATGTAAATATCCCTTTTTTCTCGTGTTCGGATTTCACTTGCGAGTAGTATACAAAGTGTATGCCTTCAGCCAACGCGAGCTACAACTGTCGCTGATAGCAGTGCAGGAGTACAGGCATGCTATCAAAATGGTGTTCGGAACAGACAAATGTGCATTGATTCATTTCAAGAGAGGATACAGTGGAGATAGTGGAGAATAGGATCAGCTCATGGATGGAAGCATTGAAGTGGCGCAGCGTCATGTCCAAGAGGCAGAATTGGTCAAAGAGTGTCTCCGCCGCAAGTATTTGGACAGACTCCGGCAGATCTAGTCATCAAAACTGTCCGGCAAGAACAAAGTCGTTGCCACAAACATGCTTGCGGTCCCATTGTTATTATACACCTTTGGTGCTATACATTGCAAAGTGAACGAGCTGAAGGAAATCGACACGAAGACCCGCAAAAGGATGAACATGGACAGAACTTTACATCCTAAGTCCTCTGTCACGCGAATATACTTCGCGCGACTCCTGCGACATCGTGGACTATTGAATTTGGAGCGCCTGCAGAACAGCGTAGTATTGGCCACTACCGCTGATTGAAGAAAATAGGGAAGATACGCAAAGCCCATGTTAAAAATCGTGACGGCTCACTTTGCAGTCCCCTTTCCCCCCGACACTCCAGCAGCTAGCGCCAAATTCCGCCAAGCGGTCGTATTCGTGCGATTTCATCTTCGGAAGAATTCGGGCACGCGACGCGGCCTATGTATATTTTGCATTTTTTTGCTTATGGTCTCCTGTCGACCATTTTTGAAATAATGTGAGCTATGCGATCGACAGGTTCAGAATCTGAAGATAAATTGCATGGAGTAAACATCCATACGGTTCAACAGTTGATTGAAAAAACTTATTACCACTGACTTCAGTCCTGTACAAGGTGTACAGTCAGTCCCAAATTTGAGAATTTTTGTAATGTTTCTGATTATTAATCTTTCCTTGCCAATGATCAAAAATGTGGAAGAGCACTATTTTAATGAACTCCGCCATTTGAAGTGTATCTCTGTATACTTCAATAAAGTCTATACAGGGTTATTCACGTTATTCGACACGGACCATTATGGCTAAAGTATTTGATAAAAAAGAAAATGATAATTTGGGATGGATAGAGACCCATAAAGGCTACATTTTAAGAATATTTTCATGTTATACAGGGTGTCCCAAAAACACGAAATGTATCAAAGTTATGTTTTTTTGAATGGAACACCCCATATTAATATATGGGGTGTTCCAATCTTGTCCCTTTAGTCTAGTTCGTGTGTATTTTTCAGCTAAGATAGTTGTTTTCTTCTACCTGAACAGGTTTTTGTTTATATTTCATGGCCCGCTACGTTGCTTATAGGTAGGAAAATTGAAAAACGCCGATTTGTTTGAAAATTTAAAATTAAATGGAAACTAACAGAGATTGATATGCACAACCTTATATCATTAGAAAGGTTATCAAATTCTACCATTAACCGTATAAAAAAAATTACGCATTCCCATTTGAAAAAATCAAGTTATCGCTGATCGAAGTTTCCTTAATTAATCGACCGATTTCTCTAAGCATAAACGTAGATTTATATTGGCAGTCTCATCAAAGCTGACGCATTTTATGCTTAGTAATACGGCAAAGTCACAGCCTTCCATATTTTATAATCTCTGCGATATTCAATTTTTTTCTGATATCTACTTATACCGAAAATGGTGATTTACACCTAAACGGTTCGCTTTAGGTACCATGTATGGTACATAAAGTCAAACTAGAATTCATCAAGGAACCTGAATATGTAATAATATACGTGGTGTTCCATTTAAAAAAACATAACTTTGATACATTTCGTGTTTTTGGGACACCCTGTATAACATGAAAATATTTTTAAAATGTAGCCTTTATGGGTCTCTATCCATCCAAAATAATTATTTTCTTTTTTATCAAATACTTTAGCCATAATGCTCCGTGTCGAATAACGTGAATAACCCTGTATTATTATTATATACTAACTTTCATACAAAAATCACATTTGTAAGCTTTTCGTGGCGAGTTTGTTGCAAAAATTAAGAGTTTCAAATAAAACAGTCCAAAATTGAAGAAGTGCCATTTTGAAGTGATTTGATTTTATTGCAATGAAAGGGTCTATTCCAAGAAGTCTATCTATGTATATGTGAACCTCGATACTATGAAAGAATCTGTTTGGCAAAAAACCACCCTATTTTTCTCATAAAGGGCAGCTTTTCTCAATTATCTTCAAATTCGTTTTTGGGCACTGAGCCTCTCTTTAACAGTCTTCAATTACTATTTGATAATTTTTCAATATTTTGATTATGAAGTATTAAGTAGATATTTAAAAATCATATATTATTGTGTTTTGTTAGTGAAAGAGTTCAAACAAAAACATAATCCATTTACCTTTTACCAAATTATAATGTTAGAAATATAAATTTATCGGTATACAAACGAAAAAAAATTTCACAAAATTATGTACTTAATTCAAAATATCCAAAAATCAATTTTTCTTATACGGTTAAAAGTAGAATTTGATAACCTTTCTAATCATGTAAGGTTGTGCATATCAATCTCTGGTAGTTTTCATTTAATTTTAAATTTTCAAACAAATCGGCGTTTTTCATTTTGCCTACCTATTATCAACGTAGCGGGCCATGAAATATAAACAAAAACCTGTTCAGGTAGAAGGAAACAACTAACTTAGCTGAAAAATACACACGAACTAGACTAAAGGGACAAGATTATAAAAATTACTCACAACAAACAAAGTCTAACCAGAAACAACGGCGGTAACATATCTTTGGTCAAAGAGAAGCTGGAATATGGCAGAAATGGATTTTTTCACAATTTCCAAAACCATTAAAAATTTTGAAATAAAGTAAAAACTACTAGAGAATGTTGTAAGCAGTTTAGTATTTTCATAATAAAATTTCACATTTATTGATATAAAAAAGTATGCAATTCTGTCAAAACTCAAGTCAAAAGTACCTCTGACTGGAGTTCTGAAAATTCTTCAGTACCTATTAGCAAGGTCGCAGAAAATGAAGAATGAATTAAAATTTGTTCAAATTATAAAACATAACTTAAATGGCAGAAAATTTAAATCTGATTTGTCAGTATTCCTTTTTTGCAATATTGCTAATAGATATTGAAAAATAGAAGGGCTCCAGTCAGAGGTATCGACTTCGACGCAAATTAAGTACTTTTTTACACCATTACATATGATTGATAGTTGCGTGCTGGAGCAACAGTCGCTGGTTGTTTCTGTTTCATATGAGGGTTTTTGATTGCCTTGGTAATTTTTAACCTCTAGTAAATTGCGGATAGCCAGTAGACAGTAAAAATATCTATTACTGCCATACTCCAGCTTCTCTTTGACCTTAGAGATGTTATCGCAGTTGTTTCTGGGAGAGTTGATTTGTTGTAAGGAATTTTTATAATCTTGTCCCTTTAGTCTAGTTAGTGTGTATTTTTCAGCTAAGTTAGTTGTTTTCTTCTAGCTGAACAGGTTTTTGTTTATATTTCATGGCCTGCTACGTTGATAATAGGTAGGCAAAATGAAAAACGCCGATTTGTTTGAAAATTTAAAATTAAATGAAAACTACCAGAGATTGATATGCACAACCTTACATCATTAGAAAGGTTATCAAATTCTACTTTTAACCGTATAAGAAAAATTAGGCATTCCCATTTGAAAAAATCAAGTTATCGCTGATCGAAGTTTCCTTAATTCATCGACCGATTTCTCCAAGCATAAACGTAATTTAAATTTGACAGTCTCATCAAAGCTGATGCATTTTATGCTTAGTAATACGGCAAAGTCACAGCCTTCCATATTTTGTAATCTCTGCGATATTCAATTTTTTCCTGATATCTACTTATACCGAAAATGGTGATTTACACCTTAACGGTTCGCTTTAGGTACCATGTATGATACATAAAGTCACACTAGAAGTCACCAAGGAATCTGAATATGCAATAATATATGGGATGTTCCATTTAAAAAAACATAACTTTGATACATTTCGTGTTTTTGGGACACCCTGTATAACACGAAAATATTTTTAAAATGTAGACTATGGGTCTCTATCCATCCCAAATTATTATTTTCTTTTTTATCAAATACTTTAGCCATAATGCTCCGTGTCAAATAACGTGAATAACCCTGTATATCAAAAAATTTGGAAGTTACTGTTTCTTAACGCTTTGGATCCTAGAAAGCTACTCTGATCATTTTTGTCAAGTCATGGTGTCTGCATGTATGTGTATGTGCATATATTTAAATGATACAATAAATAATTTAACAGGGGACTTCTCCAATAAACAAGAAAGACAAACCAACTCGAACGAACGCAAATGGACTTAAATCTAATAAATCAAATAAGTAGAGTGAAGTCGCAGGCATGACCAACATGGTCTACCGCTTCCCATTCTCTTTGACGATATGCATAATATCTGTGTTAGTATGGGAGGCTAAAAACTATTACGTGTTCGACAAAATTCTTATTTTTCTATGTGGTTTATTTCCAAAATGTCTACCTTTATGACTAGATATTTTTTCAGAATCCCATTTTAGTTGTTTGTATAGCATGGTTTTTATTAAAATCTTATTAAATTTCTCAGTGTGCAATGGGCATAGATTAATAAGTTGAATGTCTACTTCTTCTAATAATAATCTACAGGGACTTAAAAATATTATAATTTAATTTTAATTTATCGAAGAGTGCATTAAATTTATTCATTAAATTTTTGGACAAATTTATGAATTCTTCAGAAGGTCTTTTTAAACTGGAAACATATTCTGATTTAGCAAAGTCCTTGTTTAATATAAAAATTTCTTTTTCGTCAGTCATTTCAGTTTGGTCTTTTAATAAAGACTCTTCGCAAAATTATTTTCACAATTATACCTTTTCAACAAAACACGGACAAAATATCCAGCAACATAAACATTTGAACACGTTTCTAAGCTTACTTTATCGCTATATATAACAGTTGGAATACAGCTAGATTCTGGTTTATCCGTTATATATATTTTCAATTACCGGTGTTATGTTTTCGTTTGGGTTTGTGCTATTTGAAATATTAGGCGACTGATTTATCTCGCTTACGCCAACATTTAAATCTAACAGTTCTTGGGGGTCTTCCTCACAATTACCAGAGTCCAATGCTTTTTGTAACCTTATGTTGATGTTGTACTGCAACGAAATTCTAAACTGATGAACGCTTGGTGTTGGATTATATCCACACCTATTTCAAATAACTGAAAACAAATTTTCATCAGGATCCTGATTAAGATGACTAGTGATAAGATATTTACAATTAAATGATTCTATTAGGTATTCAAATAAACCAAGAATGGACGTAGGTGTCCAAATAAATCCGTTAATACAGTAGATATTATTTTTTTTGCATCCGTTTTCATCAAAAACTTCGAGAGATTGAAAATACTTGAGTCCAAACTTAATATTATTCAATGAATTGGTTTACATTTTGATAGAGGTTGCCTATTTGGATTCAGATCCAAAAAAGTTTTACTATTCAGGGAGTCGAAAATCCTATCTATATTATTTATAAAATTTGAAGTGTCTTCGGCAGTATCACTGTCAATACTTTGCAAATGGGAAGCTGACTTCACAGCGGCTGCTACAGAATTGGAAAAAACTTGTGCCGCATATTTTACCCTCATTTTTTGAAAACTATTGGGATTAAAAAGAGTTTCTATTATTTTGGTTAAAGCTCTTGTGGTTTTACTACTCCTGTCAATCGCAAAAGTTTTTATTATGTCTAGCCAACATATTAAATGTCCATTTATTTTAAACTTTAATTTTGGATTAATAAAATTATTTTGCAAGCTTTTTAGCAAATGGGGAACATCAAATATCGTAAACAATTTTAAACTATTAATCGTAATAACAGGATTCAATTTGGAAGCACCTAAAATTTTATAAGCGTTACGGTTATTTGTTCCTTGATCGGCAACAAGAGCTACAGGGATAAGTTGTAATCTGCTTAATCCTCCAATAACCTACTTAATTTGTTGTGCTAATATATCTCCCTTAACTGGACCTTTTGAAGTAAAATAACACAAGGGTACTTTCCAATTGCAAAATAGACCTCTGACATAAAAAATCAACGCTGAATTTGCAATTTCGTTTTAGCGACAAAGAAAACCCAAGTTTTCATACCCTTCAATATAATCACATGATTCATTATAATCTAATTTCGTTTCGATGCAATGTGATCAAAAAGTACTGCGCAAGCGCGCTCGTTCTTTCACATCGTTTTAACTTTGATTGCTAAACTTTTTTGAAAAATGATTTTCACACAAACGTCTATTTATTAAACTATTTTCGTTGATTAAAAATATTTCGGCATTGCTACAGTTTTTAACCCATTGACTAATAATGTCGGGTTTTGTCACAGGAAATTTAAGAAAGCTTAACGGATTATTTTTTTTTTCTTTTATTGTTGTTTTTTCATAGACATGGTTAAATTTATTTCAGAACTCACAACAATAAAATAAACCCAAAACCCCAGCGAAAAACACGTTGCTATGTGAGAACGATCGAGACATGCAACGCCACTTGCCTTCGTACACTGTTATCGACTGATAACAATGAACAGGTTGATAAAACCATCAGCCGCTTGGCTACTGAACGCCGCAGCGCGAAAGCAAAATCTCAGACACCTTTTGCTGGTGGCGTCCACATCGCCATCTATTTCTCGGACACTTTCCGTGTCACGATTTCACTCATTACGTTGCGTATCTTCCCTATTTTCTTCAATCAACGCCACTACCTGTTATGTGACGCGGAGCACCGATCCCCTGACCCGCTTTGTGCGAGAGCACGAGAATGCGGCAAGACGAATGGTGGTTGGAGAAGAACAAATATCTTCCAGTTTCGCAATATGGGTTCCGAAGTGTTTTCAATCTGGTAACCGACATTCAGAGCACCTTTTCCAAAAATCAATATTTAGCATCCCTGTTCATTGACATATCCAGTGCGTATGATAACGTTGTACTCAGTCTACTATTTGACAAACTATTGAAATTAAAAATTCTTCCAAGATACGTGTGCACTCTCGTGAACCTATTTATCGACAGAAAAGTTTACATATGTTGCAATAATAGAGCCCTAGGTCCAAGGACGGTAAACAAAGGGCTACCACAGGGATCTGTTATTAGTCCCCTATTGTTTAACCTATATACTATAGACCTACACACAATGGGAATTGAGTGCAGCATCTTGCAGTATGCCGATGATTTTTGCCCTTACGTAACAGATGAAACATACCAACGAACTATCGACCGGCTCAGTGTGACTACGTATTATTGCAAGAATGATTTATTTGAACAAGGCTTCGACATTTCTCCTTCCAAATCTGACATCGTCTTCTTCTCCCGACACCGATTGCCTGTACGTGATAGTATACCATTGGTACAAGTAGATTTTCCAGTCAAAAATTCCTTCACCTACTTGGGTATCACATTAGATACCAAATTGACTTGGAACCAACACACAGATAAATGTTTGGTTAAAGGCGAAAAAAGCATTAATATATTAAAAACAGTAAACAGGCACAAATGGGGAGCTGCCCCCAAAATCAATCTCCTGTTTTATAGGTCTTACACAAGATCTATCCTAGACTGTGGATGCTTTTTATATGGCTCAGCGACTAAATCTCGGCTGGCTAAACTGGACAGGCTACGATATAAAGCGCTACGACTTGCATTGAATGCCTTAAAATCAACGCCCACTCCTACTCTGCTCGCTGAATGTTATGATGCACCACTTCACCTAGGAAGAGCGTTTCTTGCAGAAAAATGTATCATTAAATGCAAATTCCACGGACAGTCAGCGATCACACAGAAAGAGCACAGTTAAGCCATTATAACTTGACGCTATCTTGGTGGCAAAATAAGAATTCGCCTACACTGGCTGAAGTTTATCCTAACATCTCAAATTATAACATCAGAGAAGGAAAGGTCCCTTTTTTCGAGTCTCAGCATAGCATTTCTTTTACGAATCTCGAAGTCATTATACCACCACCTGACCAATACTCTTGTTTTCTTAGATCAGGCCAACACCTACTTGAAAAGTATGATAATCCATGCATTATATTCACGGTCGGCTCCAAATCCCAACATCGTGTTGGTTGCGGCATCTTCATTCAAAACAATCAAGAATCGTTGAAGTACAACCTGGATGCAAATTGTTCAATTTTTACGGCCGAATTGGTTGCCATAGAGAAGGCTCTTGAGTGGATCATTTCTAACAGGACACCTCATCATCGCTACATAATAATGTCAGATTCAAAGTCCTCTTTACTAGCTCTAAGGAAATCTTCAAACCACATATACAGTAATAGGATTGTGGTTTCTATATTGGAGAAATCCTTACAGCTAAACGAGATGAACAAACGTATAACGTTCATCTGGGTCAAAGGTCATTCACAGATAAATGGCAACGAGAAAGCAGACCAACTAGCAAAAGAAGCAGCTTTTGCAGGCGAAGAAGTTGACTCCGTATTTAAATGGGACGTTTCTCGGCAAGAAGACTGCAAATGAAATCAAAATGGGAATCAGAATGGAGGAGCTGTGTCATGAATCGTAACAACCAATATTATAAAATTTTTCCAAATTTACCTGTCAACGCCATGAATTCTAGAAGTCATCCCAATAGGCGGATAAACTCTATTTCAGGTGTCTTGTTGGTCACGCCACTGTTAAATCATATCTACACCGCATCGGGTTTGAAGAAGATTCAAGCATATGCTTGAAAATCTCCGTCAACTACTTGTTCCAGTACCTCAAAACATAACCTCACTACTTTACCTTTCCAGCAAAAGTACTGCAGTTCGATTAACTTTTTGGGATCTCATTAGGTCATGTAGACGCAAAATATAATTAAGTTCGCTTTGGATGTATGTAACGGTACAGAGTGATTAGTGTATGCGAGTGGTCAGATTTTTATCCTCTGTTTTACCCTACCTATGTGATATAAACCTCCCTCCCGTTGCTTGTCTTGTTGTCTTAGCGTGAAGAGAGTGTCCCCGTTATCTACAACTGTCTAACTCTTCTGATTTTTCAACTTTGCTTAGAGCTCTGCTTGAGAGCGTATGAGTGTGTTATTGTGCCAGTAATGCAGATCGTGCTTTGCTGGCTAATTAATTAGAAATATACACCGATTTGTCCATGAGCTCGCTAATAACACTTTCGTGGCTGAATGGGCTAGTGATCCCAAAGCCATTAAAAAAAATCCTTTAAGTACCTGTAGCTCTCGAATGAATCACTTTAGACCCCAAGTGTGCTAGTTTGTTGGAATTGTTTTATCGGGAGGAACACAAAAAGTCACAAATATACAAGGTGTCCCATTAAAAATTTTGAATCGGACGTCACGTGATCAAAAACAAATACCTCACTGGGTGACACAATAATAAGAAAAGATATATCTCCTCTAACTTACACCCCCAAAACTATAATTCGCTACTACTGCCCAGTTCCGATATATTGCATGTCTTAATCGTCGTGGGACACCCTGTATAAACATGTACAAAACAACCCTAAATAAAAATATGTAGAAAACTCTCACACAATTTGTATAAGATTGTACTATAAAAGAAAGAAATAAAAAAACAAAGTCACAAACGCGGGACAGGCACGTATCCAGGATTTGGTTTTGGGGGGTCCAGATTAGATTTGCCACCTTAAATCCTTAAATTTGCCGGGGGGGGGGGGGGGGGAGGTGCAAATTTGTGGATTCCATTTTTTTAGACGGCATTTTATAACGGACCCCCCTGAACCCCCCCTTAAATACGTGCCTGACGCGGGACTGCTGCATCTCATCCCAAGGCGGTCGTTCTTCATACATCAAGAACCGGGCGGTACGACGCACCTTTGTTTCCAGAGTGTACAGGGCTTGGAACAGATTGCCAGAAGCAGAGGATGCATTTACTTACCGTACAAGTGTTGGCCTATTCATTAGCAGCCACGGTACTCTGGTATTTATGCGTTGCCTTGATGGTCTGCTCGGTCATCAAAAATACTGGTTTCACAAGTCGAAAGATACTGTTCTTCGAGCTCAAACAAGACTTTGAATCTTTCCTCATGGATAACGGTAAAAATCAGTGCTGCGCTATATTTCGTTTAAAAATCGAGATTTTCAAGGCCGGGGGTCATGTCAAGAACACGCTGTTAATTCGAATTTCGCGCTCCTCCATTTCCATGCAAGATAAAATACAAACCGCCAACGACGGAGACCGAGTGAATGGAATTCGAATCCATGGCTGAAAACTAAAACCACAGCACCTATTTTACAATGTATTTTATCGCTCGTTAACAGTTATTGTAATAAAAAATGTAAAACAAGTTACAAAAAAATACATTGTGTGAGCCTGCAAAGGCCAGTTGATTTTAACAGAAGTAACATCCCACAGTAGTAATGTACAAAATAATTTTCAAAAATTCTTAAAAAGTCTTAGATCAGTAACAATAGCAATGTTTGTAATAAAAATTAATTCCTTTTGCGAAGAGTAGAAAGAAAATAGTATGTCTAAAACTTCTGTGGTTTAAAATCGTATCAAAAAATGACTGGTACGAATTTAAATTGATAGACCCAAATGCGGACGAAAGCATGAAAAAACAATTTATCCCGTGGTTGTCTCTATTTCCACCTTATTTCGTTAGGTAACAAAAATAAAGCTGTCTGTTGGACTAGCTGTCATACAATGACATTCAGAGTGAATTTGTATAAAATTTTTATACTTTGATAAATGCGGCAGACGTGGCCGAAACGTAAGTAAAACGTATTTCAAGCATATGTGGTTTTATTAGAGAATTAATGAAATAGGATTGAATAGAAAGAAAATACTGGAGTCAGCGCAGTCACTGCTGCTTTTCAAAAATGATTTCAGCAGAACAACAATTTTGTAAAAAAGCTATAGATTGCTTCGATACTATTTCTGGGTTTAATGGCTTCTAAGGCGCCCTAATAGCTTTAATCAGGGCACCTTAGATGTAAGAAGTTACAGCTTTTGGAAACCGATACAAGAAAACGTCAGTTTTTTGGGATATACCGGGTTATTCAAGTTATTCCACGCGAAGCATTATGGCTAAAGTATTTGATAAAAAAGAAAATAACAATTTCGGATGGATAGAGACCCCTTAAGGCTACATTCTAAAAATATTTTCATGTGATACAGGGTGTATTACTAAACATAAAATGCGTCAGCTTTGATGAGACTGTCAAATTTAAATTACGTTTATGCTTGGAGAAATCAAATCAAATGGGAATGCCTAATTTTTTGTATACGGTTAAACGTAGTTTTGATAACCTTTCTAATGATATAAGGTTGTAAATATCAATCTCCGGTAGTTTTCATTTAATTTTGAATTTTCAAACAAATCGGCGTTTTTCAATTTTCCTAGCTACAAGCAACGTAGCAGGCCATGAAATATAAACAAAAACCTGTTCAGTTAGAAGAAAACAACTAACTTAGCAGAAAAGTACAGACGAACTAGACTAAAGGGACAAGATTATAAAAATTACTCACAACAAACAAAGTCTAACCAGAAACAACGCCGGTAACATATCTTTGGTCAAAGAGACGCTGGAGTATGGCAGAAGTGGATTTTTTCACGGCCTACTAGCTACTGCAATGTACTAGAGATCATATTGAAAACTAGAAGGGCTCCAGTCAGACTTCGACGCAAATTACTACTTTTTTACACCATTACATATGATTGATAATTGCGTGCTGGAGCAACAGTCGCTGGTTGTTTTTGTTTCATATCAGGGTTTTTAATTGCTTTGGAAAGTTTTAACCCTTAGTAAATTGTTGTAACAATTAGACTGTAAAAAATATCTATTACTGCCATATTCCAGCTTCTCTTTGACCTTAGAGATGTTACCGCCGTTGTTTCTGGTTAGACTTTGTTTGTTGTGAGTAATTTTTATAATCTTGTCCCTTTAGTCTAGTTCGTATGTATTTTTCTGCTAAGTTAGTTGTTTTCTTCTACCTGAACAGGTTTTTGTTCATATTTCATGGTCTGCTACTTTGCTTATAGGTAGGAAAATTGAAAAACGCCGATTTGTTTGAAATTTTAAAATTAAATGAAAACTATTAGAGATTGATATTCACAACCTTGTATCATTAGAAAGGTTATCAAATTCTATGTTTAACCGTATAAAAAAAATTAGGCATTCCCATTTGAAAAAATCAAGTTATCGCTGATCGAAGTTTCCTTCATTAATCAACCGATTACTCCAAGCATAAATGTAATTCAAATTTGACAGTCTTATCAAAGCTGACCCATGCTTAGTAATACGGCAAAGTCACAGCCTTCCAAATTTTACAATCTCTACGATATTCAATTTTTTCTTGGTATCTACTTATACCGAAAATGGTGATTTACACCTAAACGGTTCGCTTTAAGTCCCATATGTGATACATGAAGTCACACTAGAATTCACCAAGGAATGTGAATATGCAATAATATACGGGGTGTTCCATTTAAAAAAACACAATTTTGATACATTTCGTGTTTTTGGGACACCCTGTATAAAATGAAAATATTTTTAAAATGTAGCCTTTATGGGTCTCTATCCGTCCGAAATTATGATTTTCTTTTTCATCAAATACTTTAGCCATAATGCTCCGTATTGAATAACGTGAATAACCCTGTATAGCTGAAGAAAGTTATGAAGAATGAAACGATAAAGACTGCGAAAGCGATGGCGAGGTCACTATAGCTTCTGTATCGAAAAAGAGAAAACTTATAACTAAAGAACCAAGGCTTTGTATTGCCGTACTCGAAAAAATACTTCGTTTTTACGCTGAAGAAGATGATTTTGTGTATTGCACGGATATTTCTAGTTTGATAACTGCCATGGGCTTATGGAAATATGACCCAAACGAATGGCGAACGACTATACTAAACATGCTTGTTTTATATGTATATGGGATAGCTGAGCTGAATCAGAAAATTGGACCAGAAAATAGTGGCCCTAGTTTCATGAAATCTGAAGCATTAAATAGAGACAGTGGATTTTTTAAGGCTATTTCAAAAAAAGTTTAGAATTTGGGTTCAGAAAAGCTAAAAGTAGGCATTTTTGACGGTCCATAAATTCGAAAAATGGTGAGCGATCCCAATTTTAGGAGTTTATTGTCAAACAAACTGAGAAAAATGCATGGGATCAGCTTGTTTGGGTTATTAAACATTTCTTAAGTAATAAAAGGGTAAGGATCATATTTAGCACGTCGAACAGATGTTTTCTCAGTTCCAGCGACTTGTTTGTAACATGAGTATCAAAGTGCAGCCTTACAATCATTTAAACTACTTTCAAAAAAATCTCCGTGACATGAGTGAAGAACAGGGTGAACAATTCCGCCAAGACATTCGGATTATGGGGGAACGGTTTTGTGGTGGAATACACATATACTGGCAGATTTTTGCTGGAGTGTTCAGAGAAGTACATCGTCATTCGTAAACAGTAGAAAAGCATAAAAGAACATTTTTTATAGTTATGCTTATTTTTCTCAAAAAAACTCATTTTGTTTCCAAAAAGTAGAGGCGATACAGCGAAACTAAAAACATGACTTCAATTAGCGCCAGTAATCGCCTCAGAACCATATAAAACAATCTATACAACAGACATCTGTTGAGCGGTGTAACTAATCCTTTAGAAAAAAATTGTCAAAAAATTTAGGCTGTACCTAAACTGCCGTTCAACGGCAGCCTACTAAAATGCCGTTAACAGATGTGACGTATTTGACGGCTTTGTAATCACTGTACTTAAACTGCCGTCAAACGGTAGCCCACTGAAAAGCTGCTAATAGCATATTCGATTTCTTGTAAAAATCGCTATATTTCATTATTGGTTATATTGTTTTTGACTGGTTTGCATTATAGTCGTGACAATTTTTGCTGAATTATGGGAATCCGGATATTATTGGCATTGACTGAAGTAAGTTTTCCGATTAGTTTCGAGCCGGTCAATGGACAGACTTGTTGTTTGAGCAAGGACCAAGGACCTATAATGTATTGAAAAGTCTTAAAACGCAATGGGCCAATGATACCGATGCTGTCATTGTAAAAATGTAAACAATAGTGACGAGAATCAGACTCAGTTTTTCATTGTAAGCAATGATGAAGTGCTTTTTATAACTGAGCAGACCGCGTGTAGGCAGAGCCTAAATACCAGAGTACCGCGGCTGCTGTGGAAAGGTTATGTTAGGGGAAGTTCGTTAACGCGTGATTTAAATGCCTTGGACATCCTGGGAATGCGCGATTCTTGATGTATGAACGACCGAATTAGGATGAGATGCAGCGGTCGCGCGGGTGCATCTGATTTGTATTTGATAGCGAAAACCAAGTTTCTGTTGAACAATCTGGAGTATCTGACCAGCTGCTTCCTCCAGGCCAAAGTAATACGAATAAAGCCTTTGATAATGCAAATGAATCATCCTAGTTATCTGGAGAATCATCTGCGCCTGGTGTAAAGGCGATCCTGGTATAAGACAACAGAAATCCCTCATCTTTAAGATCATGTGACATTGCAGAGGAAATATAGTACCTGATTTAATTAAAGCTGACGAAGCTTAAATATCAATGGGTTAGTTCCAAATGATGTCAACAGTTCAGTAATCATCTTATTGAAAAGTTTGAGTCAGTGATATCACATTGCCGATAATGAAGATGTCTGTTCCAATAAAAAAAACGAGGTCAACCAAAAGGCCAAGACAAAAAGATTATCAAAGAAAACGGAAAGAAGTACTGTAACATCTGTGAAAAGATCCCATAATGTTGCATGATGTATTTGTCTGGGTAAAGTTTTCAATAAAAGTCTAGAACCGAACACCAAATTTTAAATTTCATCGACAATTAGAGAAGGAGACTTTCAAATTGCGTTTTGTCCATTATCACAAATTTTCAGGAGAAGGAAAAATCTGGTACAGAGAAACCAAATCATAGAGAAAAAATATTTGGGATAATATACTCATATGAGGTCTATGGAACTCAATCGCAAAACTTGGTACAAGAAGTTGAAAAAAAACTTGTAAAAATTAAAAAAAAAACTGTTGGATATGATGCAGTATGTGGAGACGATTATTAATTGTTTTTTAATAAAATCATTTTGATTTTTCTCAGCGCAATCAAAAATATATAGTTCCTTTCTAGCTCCATACTTCACTAGTTTGGCACAGTTTTCTCACGTATTGCGGCTATTATTTCAGCTCCCGGAAGAACAATAAACGAAAATTAAATCGCAATCAAAATGCATTTTATCCATGAAGTTCAGTCAAATCAGATTAAATTTACGTATGATTTCCTACCGAATAGCACAGAGACTAAATGCATCTTGTCTGTTTTACTGCTCATAAAGAGTAGGTATTTGATCATAGGAATACTGATGAAGCTGTCGGAACGTCATTTCAGTGGGCTTTCGTTTGACGGCAGTTTAAGTACACCGATTACAAAGCCGTCTAATTCGTTACGTCAATGTCGTCACATCTGTTAACGGCACTTTAGTAGGCTGCTGTTGAACGGCAGTTTAAGTACAGCAAAAATTTAAGCTATGAGTACTGCTTTAATGCGCAATGGTAGCTTCACAAACGTGCTATAAATGCGCTTTCTAGAACCTTCCAATCCATTCCTCAATAGCATTTCTGTTTCGTCTAACTGTACCTTGCAAACAGCACCATAACCAGATGGGGGTATAGTTTTGTGGTAACTTATACTTTTATTATATTGATTTTGTAATTGAAGTATGATGTCTCTCCAACAAAAGGTCTCAGCATATCATATGGAACAGTCAAAGCATTGGGGTTTCCTCTATTTGTTAGACATTGGCATGGCTGTGTGATGCTGAAATGTAGCCCCAAATTTGATTGGTCCAAAATTTGTAAGTTATAGCAATACTTATGCTCGCCTTCGACCATACCTAAGTGAGACATGCAGAACCTATACGACGGGGCTTGTTCAGATCCCTTAATGTTGAAACGAAATAATTCTCCTCCTACATAAAATACATAAACGCCTTCACGTTTATCAACAACATTTCGTTTTTGTACCGTGTTAATTTCGAGCAGCATCGATGAGTGTTGTTCAACAATATGACTATACATAGAAGGGCGTAGGCATTTATAGCTACATTTAGTAGTAGGTCCCATAATGCAGCTGGTTTCTGACAGTTCACATCCAAGCTCATGGCTCCGAATTTTAGTGGAGGTTGAGATAAAGGAACAACCGATTTCTCGGTTGCGACACGGATATGCCACTTTGGTGGTGAGCTTTTCCAAGGTGAAATTTCTTGCATTGGAAAGTGGACTTCTGCAATTCGGACATTGTTGGATTTTATGTTTGCAATCACTACAAATACTGTGACCTGAAAAATAAAATAGGAAATCTATAATTAAGTGTACGTACTAGAGATCTGAGTAGCGACTTCAAATACAGGTATACAAATAAATAAATGCGCCACTTTGTAGAGAAGGAAGGATAAAGTTATCTATACGATTTTGAGTAAAAACTACATATTTGTGTCCCTAAATTCAATTTGCAAAACAGTTCGAATTTAATGTTTATCGATGTGCGTCAAAAACCTTATGTTCTATACCAGAAATAAAACTTATCGAGCTTCGGTTAAGGTTGAATGACAAGGTCATCTCCAATTCAAAAGAGGCTTGACCCATACTGTGTGTTGTTCTGTATTCTACCTAAATTATAACATTATAACCAGTGATACCTCATAAGTATGTATACTACTAGTCTGCATTAGCCCATAAAAGTGAAGTAAGTAGTATTTAAGATCCGTTCAAACAAACTTTCAGATTAGATTGTCAATAGTAACGTTTTTAGTTGTAGTACTACAACTTGAAACAACCAAAGAATAGCTGACCCGTGTTGCCGATGTGCAAATCGCAAAATAATATGTGTAAAGGCACCAGTACTCTAATCAGGTCATCACTGTTAGTATGGTACAGTACCAAGTACAGATATGGCACACTTAGCAATTCAATGCAGTTAACGCATTTTCCACAAAACAATTTTTCAGCGGCGTAGCTTCCATTGATGCGGGTGATGCATCGCATCCCTTCCAAATATTGCAATACGTCTTTATTTAAAAGAGTCACTATGATCTCCTACAATAAATTAAAATTCTAGGAAAATTTATTCAAAAAATTAAATTCGATTTCAATTATTGAATGTATCTATGATAAGAGCTTTATAGATAATGCCAAGGGCTATGCTAAACGCAAAAAATAAAAATATATCGACAGCGCAATGATGCGAGTGTGCGACTATCCTAGTCACATCTTGAACAACGCTGAACGTGATCCGAGGTCAACGAACTTTAGGGTTTTATGTCAGTGGGTGAGGTGGTTTCCTAAACACATCTCGTTCGCGGTATGAAGTAAAATATTGTTGCGCGTCGCAATGAACGGTTCTGAGTGCGACTAGAAGAACTGATCTCAATTTCAAGATGTAAGATCTAACAGATAGGTACGTTCACAGTTCTGTTTTTTAACCTACATTTAGTTCTTTCTTTAAATTAGTTTGGTAATTTATTTAACCTACTACATTGTTGGTATATTTTACCTTTTAACTTCAAAATTAGAAAAAATGAAGTCAAATTGATTGACTCAGTACTTCCCACACATAATTATGATACCATTTTATTATTTTTCTATTGCATGAAGCTATAGTTTGACCAACCAAATAATCGCCCACCCGCCCGCAAAAAACATACAAGTCATAAAAACTCTCGTAAATAGTTTCTTGCGTCTCCCTCCTTAGGAACTGGGACGCCACTGTTTTTATTCTGCATGTTTCAACTGGATGATGCGAAACCATCAGGAGCCCCCAAACCGTCTAAAAACGCAGTTTGAGCTGTTTTATATTTTTAGTTTTTTTATTATTGCTGCGGCACCACTGATACGATTTTTCAAAAACCGACGTATTTTCCATTCTCGCCGCGGCAGTAAATTTTGTGCCAAAATTTCATTACAATTAATTCAATAATTTTCGCTTTACGCAATATACATAGAACGAAATAAAGCAAAACCCGTATGTATACTTGGTTTCCGTAATAGGCAAGCCAATGTTCAGATGGACTTAAAAAAGCGTAATATTCCGCTAGGTGTTTCTTCCACAGGTCAATGGACAAACTGTTATGAATACAACAAATTTTTCAGTTTTACAACCCCCCACGACCCAACCGCCCCAATTTCACCCCCACCCAAAAAAAAGTAGAAAACAGCCAGGAACCCCTAAAACGAATAAAAACTAAGTTTGAGCTACTTTTATATTTTTAATTTTTTTATTATTGTTGAGCCGCCATTGACACGATTTTTTACATCCTCGCCGCGATACTAGTACTTTGTCAAAAGTTCATTAAAATCAATTCAATAATTTTCGCGTTACGCAATATAGAACGACCTAAAAAAGTGTATTATGCAGCTAGGTTTTTCATTCACAGGTCAATGGACGGCCCATTATGAATGCAACAAATTTTTCACTTTTACAACCGCCCACCCGTCAATCACCCCAAATTCACCCCCACTCAAAAAAAAGTAGAAAACAGCCGGGAAGTCCCAAAAACGACTAAAAAGTAAGTTTGAGCTATTTTTATATTTTTAGTTTTTTTATTATTGCTGAGCCGCCATTGACACGATTTTTTCCATCCTCGCCGCGATACTAGTACTTTGTCAAAAGTTCATTAAAATCAATTGAATAATTTTCACGTTACGCAATATAGAGCGATCTAAAGCAATACTCGTATGTATACATCACAAATTCCAAGTCCCTTGGTTTCTATCATAAGCAAGGCAATGTTCGGATGGACCTAAAAAAGTGTATTATGCCGCTAGGTCTTTCATTCAGAGGTCAATGGATAGCCTATTATGAATACAACAAATTTTTCAGTTTTACAACCGTCCACCCTCCAACCACCTTAAATTCACCCCCTCCCAAAAAAAAGTAGAAAATGATCAAGAACCCCGAAAAAGCTTAAAAACGAAGTTTGAGGAATATTTGAAATTTATTGTTTTTTGCTAATTACTCCGCCCCCGGTACAACTATGAGAATTTCCAAAATCCTAGGAACATTACCTACTACGACCCCACTACATATCGCTACCCAAATTTCATCACAATCCATGCAGCGGTTACTGAGATTACGACGCTAAAAACGCCAACAGACAGACAGACAGATCGACAGACAGACGTGGATTTTTATTATGTAGATATAAAACGTCCAAAAAGCGTATCACATCAAAATCGAAAATTTTCGCGATCACAATACTCCCCTCACCTTTCGGTGTGGGAAGTAGAAAAAAAACCGTTATTGTGTTGGTAAAATGTTAATTACAGTTACTTATTACATCCCCTTGTATTGGCGCCACGCTCCATCGCTGCAATTTTGATACTTTAAACCATAAATATTTACACATTTCTCTACCATACATGGAGCGAACCCCCGGAGATACTTCACCAACCGGAGAATCGGAGGATCGGAGAATCCCCACCGATTCAACGGCGCGAGGATGTGTGGGAGATTAACTATGCATACCGGCTTTATACTGTTACTGTCTTTTTGTTTTTCCAATCCCCTCTTGAGATCTTCGTTTTGCTTTTCCAATACCCTCTTGAGGTCTTCTCTTTGCTCTTCCATTTTCGATTCTAAGATGTCAAATCTGGTTCCGATTCTTTCTTCGATGTTCTTTTTTAAAGCAATAATCTCCATCTTTAACTCGGATTCAGGTGATTCGAATACGAAGGTATCTGGATCCTCGCCCTCTTCAAGCATTATTTGTCGGAGTCGATCCTGGAGAACGGCGTTCAGCCCGCTGCTATTGGCACCGCGTTCATCAAGCTCTCTACTTAAATCTGCAACCTTCAGTTCACTGAATGTCACAAGTCTTACAAGTGTTTAGTCCGATCGGGCAAGGAAACACTTGGTACGGATTTCACTATTTATTTTCACTAACTATGTACACTACGCCTAGCCTAATACTTAACAGTCTAATTTATCAAAAGTCACTACACTAATTTATATTGGTCCTTAACTTCACTAATTTATGTCACAGTTCACTTATTTCGCGCGCGCCACTGGAACGTCGCGGACTACTACACCGCACTGACTGTTGACCCTAACTGTTTTCGTCTTTCGTGCGACGGCGCTTTTATGCTAGGCGGCGCCATCTCTGGAACGTTCGTGACAGCTCGCGATCATTACCGATTGTACGAGAAGGAATTGTTCTAGACTTCACGTATATGGCCGGACGTCCAGGGGCGGACTGGCACACTGCCCCCTCCTTAAGGCCGTTTCGTCCCCGAAACTTTCATGTCTGAATGGACACAGTACGCCCCTCTTGCAGCCAGAAGTTTGGTAAAAGAAGCAATCCACGGTTCTGTGTTCTGTCGGTCCTCTCGGGTTCCAGCTGCAGACCAAAATTTCGATTCCCGTGAACCTGAAGAGAACTTCCAGCATGTTTCGGATGATCCGCCAATCCAGGCCGTCCCGTCCGCAAGATAGCCTAGGAATCGCCAGCTTCAAAACATTTGCGGTCAGCAGCTTCCCTCTGAGGTCCAGGAGTGCCTCCCATACAGTCCGGAACGTCGGTTTCTGATAGGACTTCTCCTTCGAAATCAAGTAGTAGAGTCGCCTCTGGTCACTTCGTAACTCTAGCACTTGTCCGACTCGTCCACTCTGTCTCTTCAGCTCGTCCACCAGGCCAAACAGACGTTGGGCTTCACTGGCAATCCCTCGAGACATCCGAAGATCTGTTGCGACACAATGTGCCAACGCGTACTCATCCGGCACCGTGAACAAATCTCGATGTTCCTCACGAGTCACGCCAAACCTAGCCTCCGCTGTACCAGTGTGAGTGGCCATGAAATCTTCGAAGATCAGCTCTGGGTGGAGTTGCTCAAGTTCTCTAACTTGCGCCTCGGCATTATCTCCAGCAAACAGAGCCAAACTTTTTAAGTGTACGACTATAGGTTTTCCACCGTTAGCCTTTTGATTCGATAGACTACGTCGTTGATCTTCTTGACGATCTCATACGGGCGCTCCCAGGAACTCTGGAGCTTCGGTGACAAGCCACGGCGCTTCTGAGGGTTGTACAGCCAGACCAGGTCTCCAGGTTGGTACGCTGTTTCGCTGGACCCTACGTCGTACGTCATCTTCATGCGCTCGCTTGCGGTGCGAATATTATGGCCAACTTTCTCATGAGCTTCGTCCATTTTCCTGCGAAGGTTGGCAACGTAATCTTCGCCTGCCACATCGTCCCCTGGTTTGCAGCCAAACATGAGGTCACAGGGTAGCCGGAGCTCTCGCCCAAACACAATACTGGCCGGTGTCTCTCCTGTGGTTTCATGGACTGCCGCGCGGTACGCCAACAGGAACAGATGGAGCCAGCTGTCCCAGTCTCGTTGGTGGTCGGAGACAACTTTGGCCAAATAGCGGTTCACCGTCCTGTTCATCCTCTCCACCATGCCGTCCGACTGAGGATGTAACGCCGTGGTCCGAGCCTTCCTAATTCCCAAAGCTTTGCACACGTTCTGGAAGAGCGCAGACTCGAAGTTTCTTCCCTGGTCCGAATGCAGCTCGAGTGGAACTCGAAAACGGCAAATCCAGTCCTTGACCAGCGCGTCAGCAACGGTTGCGGCCTCCTGGTTTGGCAGAGCGTAAGCTTCGACCCATTTGCTAAAGTAGTCGATTACCACCACGATATACTTGTTCCCAGCTTCGCTCTCCGGAAAAGGTCCTGCTACGTCGACAGCGATCCTCTCGAGGGACTTCCGACGTTGTATTGGCGCATAGGAGCTTTCTTACGCCTCTGTGAACCGTTGCTGGCGGCACAAATCGTACACTTCCTGCACCATTCCTCGACGTCTTCCTTGCACCTAAACCAGTAGAACCGCTCTCGAACCTTCTCCAGGGTCTTGGCCACGCCCAGATGACCTCCACTAGTTCCGCTGTGAATCTCCCCGAGTACCTCGGCCACGCGGTTCCTAGGCACCACGGTCTGTCTTCTTTCCTGGGCCCCTTCCTTGTCTTCCAGGATTCGTCTCAGGATGCCATCCTCCATGACCAGACTGTCCCACTGGGCCCAGTAGGACTTGAGACACGGTCTCCTCGAAAGTGCATCCTCATTCCCATGAGACTTGCCAGCAAGGTGTTGGATGTCAAAGTCGAATTCCTGCAGCCTCTCGATCCACCTGGCCACCTGCCCCTCTGGGTTCTTGAACCGAAGAAGCCATGTTAGGGATGCATGGTCCGTCCTCAGCAGGAACTTCCTCCCGTAAAGTACTTATAAAAGAGCTCCACGGACTTGACGATAGCCATCAATTCTCTCCGAGTGACAATAGTTTCTCTCTGGCTTAGATAACGTCTTGCTGAAATAGCCGATCACCACCTCTTGACCATTTTGTATCTACGACAGAACTGAGCCTATCCCCACATTGCTCGCATCGGTGTCTAACACAAATTTGCCGGTAGGTAGGGGATAACTCAGCACTGGAGCCGTCGAGAGCCTTCTTCAGCAGGTCGAAAGCTTGCTGGCAGTCATTTCCCCACTGGAACCTGCGACCTTCCTCCGTAAGCCTAGTCAGCGGCTTGGCGATGGTAGCAAATCCAGCCACGTATCGACGGTAGTATGTACACAGACCTAGGAAGCTTCTTACGTCATGTCTGTTCTTGGGTACCGGCCATCCTGTTACTGCTTCGATTTTCTGAGGATCCACTGCTATGCCTTCTTGGGAAACCACATGTCCTAACTATTGCGCCTTCTTCTGGAACAGATGGCACTTCTTGGGGCTCAGCTTTAGGCCTGATTGGCGCAGCCTCCTAAATACTTGTTCCAGCTTCTTGAGGTGATCGACGAACGATTTCCCAACCACGATTATGTCGTCTACGTAGGTATATTTTTAGTTTTTTTATTATTGCTGCGCCGCCACCGACGATTTTTCAAAAACAGACGCGTTTTCCATTCTCGCCGCGGCACTAAATTCTGGTTCAAAATTTCATTAAAATCCATTCAATAATTTTCGCTTTTCGCAATATACATAGAACGAAATAAAGCAAAACTCGAATGTACATATACATCACAAAATTCGTTTCTGTAATAGGCAAGCCAATATTCAGATGTACCTAAAAAAGTGTACCCAATATACCGCTAGGTATTTCTTCCACAGGCCAATGGACAAACTATTATGAAAATTTTTTTCAGTTTTACAACCCCCCACCCCCCAACCGCCCCAATTTCACCCTCACCCAAAAAAAGGTAGAAAATGATCGCCTAAAAACGCCTAAAAACAAAGTTTGAGGTGTTTTTATATATTTTTTTAATAATAATAATAATAATAATACGTCTTTAATGAGGAAAAAAGTGTTCACACTACAATCTCCTCCTATAGGCGGAGTTTAGAAAACTACACACCCAACCTATCACCATGAAAAGAAAAATCGTAGAGACAAAAATAGTAAAGCAATTATGTCGAGTACAAAATACAATACGGATACAGAGTACATAACTTCAGGGTGACAAAAACAAGGCATTAAAAGTAACAATATAAAACATACAATAAGTACTACGACGGGATACGAATTTATCGTATAAATATGATGTCGTCAAAGTGGTTAAAATTTTATGAGTCAGGGTGGCAACATGATATTTGTAAATGTTTTCAAGTCGGAGCCAATTTAGCTGATTAATTTTATCGGAAATATGATCATACTTTTTTAAGTTAAATACGAATCTACAGCAACTATTCTGGAATTTTTGCAATTTATTCTTTGTAGCTCCATCTAGACAGGAGAAGTATACAACATTACATAAGTTAGAACAGGGAATAGAAGAGCTTCACAAAGTTTTTTACGCGTTTTGAAGTTTAAAATGTGTTTATTGACGTCAAGATGCTTCAGGCCAAGGTAGCATTTTTTCAATATTAGACTTACATGTTCTTTGGATCGAAACGTGCTGTCAAACGTTAGTCAGAGATTTTTAGCTGTATCCAACGAGTTTAATGATAGCGTATTAATTTTAATGTCGAATTCACATCGATTAATTTTGCGACCATTTGGATGACCAAAGAGCATAAATGAACACTTTGAAGGGTTTAATTTTGAATTATTGTAATCTGCATAGGAAATTTTATTGAGGCCATCATTGACCTTTAGGACAGCTTGGGATGTATCATTACTGTCAAATGACATATATAACTGCGTGTCATCAGCATATGTTGCTATAGAAGAATTAGAGACATTAAGGTGGAGATCAGCTGTGTAAAGCAAAAATAACATCGGTCCAACGATGGATCCTTGAGGAACCCCTGATGTGAAAGCACCTATTTGTACAACTTGTTGACGGCCCGTTAGGTAACTTTGGAAAAACTGCAAACATGGTTCAGCGAAACCATAATGAAATAACTTTGCAACAAGAAGCTCATGGTCGATAGTATCGAAAGCCTTGGAAAAATCGAGCAGGACTAAAGCAGTGGCGTTACCTTCATCGCATTGTTTGATGATATCATCGGAAACATGTGCTAAAGCTGTCACTGTGCTGTAACCCTGCCTAAAGCCTGACTGACATTGGGGGAAGTAAGCCATTATTAGACGGGAACACATTAATTTTATTTTTAACAACCTTTTCTAAGATTTTTGAAAAAACAGGTAGTTGGGTAATGAGTCGTAAATCAGAGAACTCCTCTACGTTTTTTCTCTTCGGCAAAGGTTCAATCAAGGACAATTTCCATGTATTTGGGAAGTAACCAGCTTTGAGACAGCAATTGATTATGTGCGTTATTGGCAGTAGGATAGTCGGGAGGCAATGCTTGACCATGATAGCTGAGATACCATCACTTCCTGGTGAGTTAGATTGTAGGGACATTATTGTATCTAAAATTAGCTCTTCACTTTGCTGGGCTGAATTGGAAATTGAGGTTTTCATTCAGCTTAGAAGAGTTACAATGGTTTAAAGAAGTTACACAATTATTAGGTGGGGAAAAACAGAAGCGAAATAACGGTTGACAGCGTTAACATCATTAAACTTTTGGGGTATGACTATAGAGCTTTTGGGAACTAAGCCAGATGACTTGAAGGCCTTCCAGGGAGTGTTAGTATTAGAATTATTCAGGTGATAATTGATAAATCCTTTTTTCTCTAGCCGAACTGCGTTGACAACGGAATTTCTCAGTTGACGATAAAATGATAGGTGTTTAAGATCTCTGGTACGTTTATAGTCCCGAAGCGCCTTATCGTGCTTGGACATCATTTATTTGAGGTTAGGTGTTAGGATAAGTGCATACGGCTTTGTTTTTCGGTCACTATAACTACTGGAGCATGGATGTCAAATAATTGTAGAATTTCTGTAGTTAAGAATAAGATTTTGTCATCAATGTTATTCATATAGTAGATTTTATACCAAGG
Organism: Callosobruchus maculatus; assembly: GCA_951848785.1. Lineage (NCBI taxonomy): Eukaryota > Metazoa > Arthropoda > Insecta > Coleoptera > Chrysomelidae > Callosobruchus > Callosobruchus maculatus. The sequence continues at coordinate 9,508,125 of CATOUR010000139.1, forward strand.
AACTAAATTTAAGTCCTCTAAGAATAAGTCTTCAGAAAAGCTTTTGAAATCCCTATAAGTGACGATTTTAGGCTCACTTCTAAGTATATCAAGCTTCAATTGGCAGAATATAGCATCATGGTCAGATATATTGTCAGTAGGGTGAACTCCTACTTCAGCTATGAGTTCTGATAATAAGCAGAGTTAGTAAAAATAACGTCTAAGCAGGTGGCACAAGATGATGTAATTCTGGTGGGTTCATTAATCTGAGAAATAAAATCATAAGAAGATATACAATCTGAAACAGAGTGGTCGTGTAGTTGGTCAATGTTAATATCGCCCAATATACCAATATAATCGTATTGGGGTGTGACGAAAGACATAATATTATCAAGTTGCTCAATGAACAAAACTGTACTACTCGAAGGTACTTTATAAATCACGCACAGTAAAATTTTGATTTTTGATAGTGTAATTTCAACAAACATATGTTCAATACCATCGCTTGAATGGAAATCCTCAAATACCACACGACTAGAAATCCCATCGCGAATATATATTCCTACCCCTCCTCCTCTACGGAGACGATCTTCATGAAAAAACTTATAATTGGGAATATCCAGTATAGATGCTGTATGGTGTTGATTGATCCAAGTTTCTGATATACACATTACGTCATAACTTTCTGTGTGCAACAAGTCAACAAAGTTATCAAACGCAGTAAATAGTGATGTGACATTCAAATGTCCAAGTTTTAAAAGTGAAGTTTTCTTGTTACTCATAAGTTATATTGCTTTTGAGGTACTGAATCTTCATTTTGTAAACATCACATGCACTGCTACTGGCCAAATGATCGGTGGGGAAATTAGTTTTTAGACGACTATTGTAAAATTTGCAATTGGCACAACAGGAAACTGTGGAGTTGCAATCTTTGGTCTCATGGGAGTCTGAGCACTTCAAACATTCATTGTCATACTACGGCAATCCTTTGACCAAATTTACAGCATTTAAAACAACGGACGATATGAAAATGCTCCTGAAGGCGACACCTATACCAGCCCAAAAAAACGTAACCTCTAGCTAGAAATAGTTTATAAATAGAAGGTATTGCCTCAATAACGGCATTTACAGAATTATTATTCTTCAAAATAGCACAAACTTTTAAATCACTTTGGGTGCACATAAGTTTATTATCAAATACTAATTTGTCAATAAAATCATCAACCAGTTCTATTTTACTCTCACCGTTTGATTGCTTAACAAACTTCTTGGGAACATCGTAAACATAAACTATCAGCCTTGGGTATACTTTAGTCGGCTCAGAAATTCTGTACCGATTGCCTATATTATATTAGACTGTAAATCATCCTTCAAAGTTGCTAAGTCCTCTGTATTATTGCAGCTTATCAAAAGTCCATTTTTTGTTGACTTTGTTTGTGTTATGCCTATGCTGAGAGAGTTAGGAGAAAATTTGGATTTGAAGTCTTTTTCAATGGCGTGATTTGGAATACTACCATTAGGTGATTTTATTCTTAAATATGGATTGTTATGATTAGTCGACCTTAAGGCCTGACTGTAAGAAACAGAAACAACTTTTTGTTCACTTAAGGATACCCCGTTCTTGTCACTCACGGTACTGCGAGCGTTGACCTCCAAATCTGCTATCCGTTTCTTTTGTAACTCGAATGTGTATTCCCTATCGGCTGCTATTTTCGCAAGTAATTCCTTCTCACGCACCAGTCAGTCTATTTCCTTTTTTCCTATTTTCACCAGCATCGTAGCTTGGAACGCTGCAACTCAGACTGCGTGTGCATTTCTTCCCTTTAGAATCTTCAATACAGCCACGGCAACGCCACTTTTTAGTACACCTTTGAAACGACATCGAAACATTTTTGATGAATGTACACGCTACAGTTTGGCTCGCTGCATTTCACCGAGAGTTTGTCTATAAAATCCAGACATATTTTGCACTTGCGTCTTTCGGAATTATCGGCCTCGTCGGACATCGTCCGACATCACGACCGCACGCTGGACGACTCGCTCGGCATTTATTATTGCTGCGCCGCCACTGACATGATTTTTCCAAAACATACGCCTTTTCTATCCTCGCCGTGGTAGTAATACCGTGTCAAAATTTCATTAAAATCAATTCAATAATTTTTGCGTTATGCAATATAATAATATAACGATCTAAAACAACACTCGTATGTATACACCACAAATTCTAAGTCCCTTGGTTTCTATAATAAGCAAGGCAATGTTCAGATGGACCTAAAAAAATGTATTATGCCACTAGGTTTTCATTCACAGGTCAATAGATAGCCTATAAATACAACAAATTTTCCAGTTTTACAGCCCCCCACCCCCCAACCACTCCAATTTCACCCCCACCCAAAAAAAGTAGCAAATGATCAGGAACCCTTAAAACGCCTAAAAACAAAGTTCGAGGTGTTTTTATATTTTTAATTTTTTTTATTATTGCTGCGCCGCCACTGACATTATTTTCCCAAATCATACGCCTTTTCTATCCTCGCCGCGGTAGTAATACAGTGTCAAAATTTCATTAAAATCAATTCAATAATTTTTGCGTTAAGCAATATAATAATATAACGATCTAAAACAACACTCGTATGTTTCGTAAAGTTTGAGGAACATTTGTTTTTTGCTAATTACTCCACCCCCATACAACGATTTCCAAAATTATAGGATCATTACCTACTACGATACCACAGCATATCGCTGTAGAAATTTCATCACAATCCATGCGGTGGTTACTGAGATTATGAGGCTATAAAAATGCCAACAGACAGACTGACAGATAGACAGACCAATGGAAATGAGTGACGTGGATTTTCGTTATGCCCAAAAAGTGTATTATCTCCAAATCGAAAATTTTCGCGATCACAATACTCCCCTCACCCATCGGTGTGGAAAGTAAAAGGAAAGAAATTCCACTTAGAGAAGAGAGAAGTGTTTTCCTTCATACATGAACCCCTCCCCCCCATGGTCAACACCTAGCTACAGCCCTGGCTTTCTACAATATATTTTTTCAGCTATTCAGATACCTTTATCAGCTTTGCATACTCTGAAGATTTACTCAGAATTTTGTTAGTAGAGTTGCTTTTGCACTTACTACAAGCATTAATGAGATTTCTTTGGCCAAGCTCAATAATTCTCGTTTAGTTCCACACAAATCTGAACACAGTTTGCAACTCACCTTTCCACATATTTTGCATGCAAGCAATCAAAACAGAAAACACTTCTCCTCACTCATCTTGGTTAAAGTCACAGATTATGTGTAGGTATGTCACTGGAATGTACATATTTTGTTATTTGGGTACCAACATGCAAGCAAAAAACACCACATGGATTCAGAATTGACAAATTTGACCACTGTGTAATTACTGCACTTTGCATGTATTGTTGTATAGTTTATATGGTTGATCACATTTTGAAACATGTATGATCCAAAATTCGATAATTTGTATACACTTATAATTACCTACTTAAAAGACAACTTTTTAGTGATTAAAGTATTATTCTAATCTTACCTGTAGCACAGATGAAAATTGGTGGTACCATATATTCATTGCATATAGGGCATTCTAGTTCTTGTAACATTGTGTCATCCAATTGAAGAACATTATTAACTTCTAAATCAGCTTCTTTATCTTTTTGGGTTATACATCCATTCAAAAAGCTATGATCCTTTTTTCCAACTACTTGCATAATTTCTTTTTTATTTTTCTTTACAATACCAAATCTCCCATGGATGCTTTTTGTATTTTTCAACATTTCTTGAATTTTTCTTATATCAACCTCCAACACAGCATCTGGATTTTTCAGGTTATCCACCATACATCCTAAGGGTTCTAAGCGTGCCTTACGCAATATAATTGAATGTTCTCTAGTTTCATCAAACAATTCTAACTGATAACGGAAACATTGACTTTCAACATCATTTCCATTAATCATTACCAAACAATAATATGTATCTTTGCTTTCCAACATAACAACAACTGTAACTAAATGACATCCTACATGTGTAAATAATATTGAATTTTCTGGTTTTGGAGGTGTCCAGTTATAACATGCTGCTGTTACAATATGCTCTTTGTGGGTGCGTTCAATATGCTCATTCAAACATCTTACATTTCCTTTCCATGTGCATTTATCAACAGAGAAAATATCATCATGATTCAAAGGACATAACACCATTTGAAATTCACATACTATTTCATGGTCCAAGATGTTGTCCCAATTTAATACTGCAGTACATCCAGATTTTTTGTTGGAACATGGATAAGTCAAAAACCTGGCTAAATTTTCATAAGCATACTGCCGCAATTGGTTATCCTGGGGATATTTCTTTAGAACATGCTTGCATCTACCACAAATCTGAGCTAGAAGAGGAATATTGGGGTTGTCGCTTTTCGAATCTGTCACCAAATAGATGGGTTCTACATTTAATAATTTATTGCAGTTGTGGCAAGTGCATGCTAATTGCAGGGAATCCTTATTGAGAACTTTGAATTCTTCATCTACTAGTTCACCCATTATAAGGTCATCTACAAATAGCTATAAGTACATAAAGTTAAGAAAATATACAGATAAAATATAAAATAATATTACAGTACTCACGTGTTTTTTCTGTTTTGGGGACTGGCAGGCTTTAGGTATCCAAAAACTTGTTTGCGATTTTATTTGGGACTGGTAGGCTTTAGATATCCAAAAATTTCCTAGTGATTTTCCTTTTTTCGTATAGAGGACGGTCTAATATGTCACTTTCGACAAAAAAATTCTTGGCATTTTCATCCAAAAAGAATTTTTTAAAGACGCCGTTTTTCACCATATATCGAAACCAAATAACAACGCAAAACAACCACAAAAAACAACCAAAACCACGACAGAACGGCAAACATATGATATATTGATATGACATAATATTGACACACAAAATATGACACGGGACGTGTTAGTTAGCACCTTATTAGCACCCATCGTCCGCTCAGATTCTGCGACGTTGCCACATCTCGCTAATCTTGATGCCTGCCGAATGAATGGAGTTCAATCTTCGAGTTCAATGTGTTATACCATGGCCGACTGTACACCACAAAACAGGTACGGTTAAGAAGGCACAATTCCGTGTTATTTGACTGGAAACACGAATGACTTATGTCAATGTCAGCGGCCATTATTTTGGGTTGCAACATGGCCACCGCAGGGTTGCCAGATGTATCAAGAATTCGAGGCGATGTTGCCACATCGTTGTGCAAATCTGTAGATGCTGTACCTTTTTATGTCAAAATTATCATAATTTTTGATGTTAGCCAATCATTGACTGATTGATTGATGTTTGATTTCAATCAATCAATCAGTGATTGGCTTAAAAATTTAAAAATTGGAGCAAAACAATGAAAATACCTATTCATTCATTCATTTATTTGCAAGAAAATATTAAATATGATTAGTGTATGTGTAATTTATAAATAATATAATACAAATTGTCTTAAAATACATTCAAGTATAATAATAATAATAATAATCTTCTTTATTGAAGTTCCATCAAGCATATGGTTTATGTTTTCATTCCTCACCTCGTCTCAGTTTGACCTACAGTGAATAAAGTAACCACATGAAACAGGGTAAAAAATATTAGCAAGAAATGCTAAATATGCTACTAAACTAGAGTATTCAAGGTCCATGCTTTTTAATCTTGCACCTGATTACCCTAGTATATAAAAATTTCCACACCACCTTGGAGATATTGTTCTGGCACATTACCCTTTATTTTAAGTGGTGGTATGCCAAGTAAAAAAAATAATATGAAACTAACAATCAATAAATAAACGGAAATCTCAGCTACCTCTTCCACTTTATTAAAATTAACACCTGTATTTATGAATACCAACCAAGATAAGTCAAAATAAATACTTTTTATTGATCATGAAAACTATAGTATTTACCTAATAGTTGTCACAGATAGAAGATTAGAATTAATTGAAATGTAATCAATATCCACAATTTCACAGCCTAGCAAACCTGCAGCATAACCTATTGAACCATATGGAGCCTTAGTATTTAACTTTGCCAAAACTATGGGATTAAAACAAGAACACATGATACAATTTTGTGTTATTTATGATTTCAAGTTGTACAATCAATAAATAAATAAATAAATGAAAACTCCACCCATATATATCTGCCACTTTATAAAAAGGAACATCTGCATTTATGAATAACAACCAAAATAAATCAAAATAAATACTTTTTATAGATCATAAAAACAATAGTAATAGTTGTCACAGATAGAAGATTAGAATTAATTGAAATGTAATCAATATCCATAATTTCATATCCTAGTCAAATCACAGAAATGCTTATGATGAAAACTTTGAAATGCAAATTTTGAGAGTATAAATATGAATTACAGCAAATCGGTTCGAGACATAATAAAGGTGAATTAGTTATAAAAATTTAATTTAATTGTACCTGGCCCTTTGTACAGTTTTAGGCTGATCAACTGTATAACATCACTGGCTTTTTCTTAAATAGGATGTACTTACTTAGCTTTGCTGTAGAATACTTCAAGCGCCCTAGCCTCTGGAAGTATTATTTTCCATTTTCATCTGTGTTGAGCATCTTATTGCCAATCTGTCAAATCCATAACTGAGAAGGCACTGCTTAACATTGGTTTCTCCATCTTTGTTGGCCACTTGTATGCATAAGCTCGTCCACTGAATAGCTCGTCTCTCATTGCAATAATATTCATCAAAATTATTAACATGAAGGTAGACACTGCAGACAACGCAGCATCCTACAATTTGGGAGGTCTAGAAAACATTGTAGGTACCACATTGTGCTTTAAAACAACCTCAGATGTGGTTGTGTATGATCTAAAATAGAAGAATAGAAAATTAAAGTAGTGAGAGTGCATGAATGACTAATAAATAGTATTGCACAGAAATTCAGTAATAAATATACTTACGCTTTGTACTCGCTCATTTAACTAAAGTTGCACTTCATCAGGAGTTAATAATTATATGGTGTTTGAGCCCCATTTATTTCTTGCTTCTTGACTGTACTTCATACCTACTTTGGGTTGTAAAGTTTGAAGCCTTCAAACAGGTCAAACTCCCTAACAAATTCATTCACATATGAAATGGTTTCGAGTGTAAAAAATAATGTTTAAACAAATTTTCCATCAACAGTTTTCCATTAGCAGTTTCACAAATAAAGCAATGTGTGGAACAAACCAAAACAACACTCAAAGAAAAACGAGGTTAATGTCGGTGGCGCTTGGAGGGAAATTCAAATGTTCTTCTTCTTCTGGCTATACGGTATTTGCCACAAAATATGTTCGTATTTGATCTATGAGGGCAACTGGTTAACGCGTTTGGTGTGGCTGCAAAATTTTTGACATCATGCATTATTACACTCACTTTTTAATTGCTTAAAGTTAATGTGTCGCTTTTAAAACTGAAGACATCATGAAGAACAGCTAGAGAAGACCATTGAATTTCGCGCCGTCGTCAACCACGGATCACTGAAATGCGGGCTGATCCAGTGTTTCTGTGGTCTGGGCCGCCATTATTTTGGGTTGCAATATGTCCTCCCCATTGGCCCCGCCCTGTTTCCCATTCTGTAATGCACAAAACAGGTACGGTTAAGAAGGCACAATTCCGTGTTATTTCACTGGAAACACGAATGACTTATGTCAATGTCAGCGGCCATTATTTTGGGTTGCAACATGGCCGCCGCAGGGTTGCCAGATGTAACAAGAATTCGAGGCGACGATGCCACATCGTCGCGCAAATCTGTAGATGCTCTAGCTTTTTATGTCAAAATTATCATAATTTTTGATGTTAGCCAATCATTGACTGATTGATTGATGTTTGATTTCAATCAGTCAATCAGTGATTGGCTTAGAAATTTAAAATTGGAGCAAAACAATGAAAATACCTATTCATTCAATCATTTATTTGCAAGAAAATATTAAATATATGATTAATATGATTATTGTATGTGTAATTTATAAATAATATAATACAAATTGTCTTAAAATGCATTCAAGTATAACAATAATAATAATAATCTTCTTTATTGAAGTTCCATCAAGCATATGGTTTATGTTTCCATTCCTCACCTCGTCTCAGTTTGACCTACAGTGAATAAAGTAACCACATGAAACAGGGTAAAAAATATTAGCAAGAAATGCAATATGCTACTAAACTAGAGTATTCAAGGTCCAAGCTTTTTAATCTTGCGCCTGATTACCCTAGTATATACAAATTTCCACACCACCTCGGAGGTATTGTTCTGGCACATTACCCTTTATTTTAAGTGGTGGTATGCCAAGTAAAAAAAATTAATATGAAACTAACAATCAATAAAGAAACGAAAATCTCAGCTATCTCTTCCACTTTATAAAAATTAACATCTGTATTTATGAATACCAACAAAGATAAGTCAAAATAAATACTTTATATTGATCATGAAAACTATAGTATATACCTAATAGTTGTCATAGATAGAAGATAAGAATTAATTGAAATGTAATCAATATCCACAATTTCACAGCCTGGCAAACCTACAGCGTAACCTATTGAACCATATATGGAGCCTTAACATTTAACTTTCTCAAAACTGTAGGAATAAAACTGGAACACATGATCTAATTTTGTGTTATTTATGATTTCAAATTGTACAATAAATAAATAAATAAATGAAAACCCCACCCATATCTGCCACTTTATAAAAAGGAACATCTGCATTTATGAATAACAACCAAAATAAATCAAAATACATACTTTTTATTGATCATAAAAGCAATAGTAATAGTTGTCACAGATAGAAGATTAGAATTAATTGAAATGTAATCAATATCCATAATTTCATATCCCAGTCAAATCACAGAAATGCTTTTGAGGAAAACTTTGAAATGCAAATTTTGAGAGTATAAATATGAAATACAGCAAATAGGTTCGAGACATAATAAAGGTGAATTAGTTATAAAAATTTAAACTTTTAATAGTACCTGACCCTTTGTACAGTTAAGTCTTAAACTTTTAATTGTACCTGGCCCTTTGTACAGTTAAGTCTTTAGGCTGATCAACTGTATAACATCACTGGCTTTTTCTTGAAGTAAATAGGATGTACTTACTTAGCTTTGCTGTAGAATACTTCAAGCACCCTAGCCTCTGCAAGTATTATTTTCTATTTTCATCTCTGTTGAGCATCTTATTGCCAATCTGTCAAATCCATAACTGAGAAGGCACTGCTTACATTCGTTTCTACATCTTTGTTGGTCACTTGTATGTATAAGCTCGTCCACTGAATAGCTCATCTCTCATTGCAATAATATTCATCAAAATTATTAACATGAACTTAGAGTACACTGCAGACAACGCAGCATCCTACAACCTATACCTCAGATGTGGTTGTGTATGATCTAAAATAGAAGAATAGCAAATTAAAGTAGTGACAGTGTATGGATGACTAATAAATAGTATTGCACAGAAATTCAGTAATGAATATACTTACGCTTTGTACTCGCTCATTTAACTAAAGTTGCACTTCATCAGGAGCTTATAGAGTTTGAGCCCCATTTATTTCTTGCTTCTTGGCTGTACTTCATACCTACTTTGTGGTTGAAAAGTTTGAAGCCTTCAAACAGTTCAAACTCCCTAACAAATTCATTCACATATGAAATGGTTTCGATATAAAAAATAATGTTCAAACAAATTTTCCATCAACAGTTTTCCATTAACAGTTTCACAAATAAAGCAATGTGTGGAGCAAACCAAAACAACACTCAAAGAAAAACGAGGTTAATGTCGGCGGCGCTTGGAGGGAAATTCGAATGTTCTTTTTCTTCTGGCTATACGGTATTTGTCACAAAATATATTCGTATTTGATCTATGAGGGCAACTGGTTGACGCGTTTGGTGTGGCTGCAAAATTTTTGTCATTATGCATTATTACAATCACTTTTTAATTGCTTAAAGTTAATATGTCGCTTTTAAAAACTGAAGACATCATGAAGAACAGCTAGAGAAGACCAGAGAAGACCATTGAGTTTCGCGCCGTTGTCAACCACGGATCACTGAAATGCGGGCTGATCCAGTGATTCTGTGGTCTGCGCCGCCATTATTTTGGGTTGCAATATGTCCTCCACATTGGCCCCGCCCTGTTTCCCATTGTGTAATGCTAGTTGCCCCCACGTGCTGTAATGCCCCCACGTGCTGTACACTAGGCCGGAGCCTTAGATGTGGCAACGTGGCTTAGCTGTCAAATAGTGGGCCTATAGTTTCAGAATAATTATAACATTTTATATGTTCATCTGGGTTAATAAACTAAGAAAAAAATGCTTTTTAGAACTACTACTACTAATACCACTTACATCTGATGTCTGGTTCATCATAGTCAGACACTACAAAATAAAAATAAAGCAACCTGTTTCCTGCTGCCACTTCCACTTCCACTTAAATGAACACTCAATTTACTTTGTAGATTATCACTTGAGCTAGAAAAATTCACTATTAGGTCACTGTGAAGCCATTCTTGCTGGTCTTGGTTCCCTTTCACTATCAAATCTTTTCATAGGTATGCCCATCAGATGCATGCCCTCGTTATTGGCTTGCCCAGATGAGTTCTATTAACTGTATTTTTCTGTGATATTTGGGAGGTCTAGAAAACATTGTAGGTACCACATTGTGCTTTAAAATAGGTCTTATCCTTTGAAATGTTTGAAAATTATTGTCTTTATCCTTATAAATATAACCAGCCCTTCCGAGGAATACCTTTTACCCACTTCTGTTTATGTCCCTTATGGGACGCACAATTGCTAGTGCAACCTGGTACTACACACTTTGCGGGCATCTTTTTATCTTTATAGTTTCATTTGTGCAGGTCAATAAGTAGAAACCCATTAAAAATCACCTTGCAACGTTCTTTTTAATCTGGAATAAGGTTATGTTGGGCCATGGTTTGATAGTCCTCTACCCATGCCTCTACTGGGCTGCAACCTGGTACTACACGCTTTGCAGGCATCTTTTTATCTTTATAGTTTCGTTTGTGCAGGTAAATAATTAGAAACACATTAATAATCACCTTCCAACCATATTTTCTGCTCTGGAGGAATACACATGACTTCACCTCAAATAAAAACTCGGCCCGCTGATTCAGTGTTGCCATATTTCATGCTCCGGCCTAGTGAGTAAAGTCGGCCATGTCCAAACTTATTGTTTACTCTGGAATAATTACACTAATGACACAAGCTCGGCCCCCGATTCAGTGTTGCCATATTTCAATGCTCCGGCCTAGTGAGTAAAGTCGGCCATGTTATACCGCGTTATACCACTACTCGGGAATAGCAGGGGAATAGTAACTTATAAAAATGCGACAAACTGGACCAACATCATAGCAGTCTATAGATTAAGGGAAATTGAAGGATAATATTCAAGTATATTCAATCCCAAGATAGACTCCAAATAAACAGTCGCATGCAACATTCGCGTGGTTACTGTCCGCTAACGTCTGCGAACGCGCCAGCTATAGTCCAGTTCAATTATGAAATTTTATATGACTATTTAAAAGAGTTGCCCAATGAACTCATTGTAACTCAAAAGTAGCCAGTTGCCAGTTTGCGATGATCATTATAGGCAATGAACACTTGACATTGCATATTTGGATCTACTTTCCAGTCAGCCTTGGAGATTTTGATTTACCAGATTATAACACACAATTTACACATAATGTACTGGAATATTAGGGACCCCACCGACACGAGCCGATCACGCAGGCGGGCTTGTTTTCATTCGGTCTAGCTTGGCTGTGAATACAGTTTAGAAAGTTTAACTCACAAAACAGGTATTGTTTAACTAGTAGTGGTTTTGGAGAGGGCGTGGCATAATTGGAGTGCTGGGAGGGTGGTATTTGAACACTAAAACTTTTCTTGTATTCATAAAATTACGTCATGGGCCTTTTCTGCTGATCGCGTCTTAGAGAGATGTGACAACGAGTGGACGATGGGTGCTAACACGTTCCGTGTCATATCATAACTTTGCCCACTTTGCCGTTCTATCGTAGTTTTGGTTGTTTTGTGTTGTTGTTTGTTTTCAAAATATGGTGAAAATTGGTGTTTAAAAAAAAAATGTTGGTGAAAATGCCAAGAATTTTTTTGTCGAAAGTGACATATCACATGTGCGTCAAGTGAGCTCCACGACATACCAGCAACAAAATGTACCGAAATGTACCCAGCACGGAGCGCGACAATTCACCGCATCGCCATCGGTCGGGCGCTAGAAAATCATAGGCGTATCGGTTCAACCATTCCAAACATTGGGAATGTTTTCAATGGTCCTCCGCAGCGATGCCAACTTGACAATGATTTGGAATTAATGTTCAGAAAAACGTATGGAACACTATCGTCAATATGCTGTAAAAAATTATGATTGTGGCTTGCTTATCTGTAACAGATAAAGTACTCTGAAATTCTGAAAATACTCTTTTGTAAAACACGTGTAATATTGCAATTCTGTCGAGAATTAACCCCATTTTTACATTTTACAAACATTGCTGCATACCCTAATGCACAAATGGCAGCGTCGGGACTGTATGTAAAGTGTCGGCCACGTGTCTACTCAGGCGCGTACACAGGATTTTCGTTCGGGGGCGGTTTCAAAAAAAAACGAGATATCTGTGATTAAAAAAACAACATAGCACATATATGAATGTATAGTTATCAGTGCTAAACCGGTCAGTCGATAGTGGTCCACATCCAGCCAACAAAACAGCAACACAACAAAGCTTTCAATGTTTTCGAAAACAAAAACAAATTGGCAAATGCTGTCCACATACTTGTAGGCAACAATTAATCAACTTCATGGCCGCTCAAAATTGCGAATCGGGGAAATTTTTTTGGGTTAGACCCAGCCTAAAAAGAACCGACACAAAAGCTACATTGAGGAATTTTTGAAAGATTTACGAAAAGCCGATGTTTTGCTAATGCCGGTATTAGTAGAGAAATGCGATCTAGCTTCTATGCAAGTACAATTCTGCAATCACATATGGCCACCATAAGTACTTTTTTTGTTTATTGAGGGTTTAGGAAAAATCGGCATGAACGCAGGGAAGAGACGACACTGCACCGGCTTGAGTCTCTGATGGCATGCCTGACGGACATTACGTCCACCCAACATGCCACCAGAACCCGACCGGTTAAAAACCCGTTCCCTCATTTCTCCTCTTACACCATCCTACAAACTACGCCACCACACCGGAAATACCACGTCGTGGTGTGCATCAGCGCGTCGGCTGTCACTTTTACCATAAAATGGGCCCTATATGTTTAGACTCTTCCAGGCTCTTTCTTCCTTTTCTTTCAGGTTCATGATCTGCCTTATCATAGTCATCAGCTCTTCTCACTTTCGCAGATCTTCGGTCATAGTCTCCACCATGTTTTATGGTGTAATCATTTTGCCTTAAACATTGTATGTTCGAAACCTTATATTCTCCCATCTGCTGCATTTGAACACTGTATGCCCGACGTTGTCCTCCTCTCCGCAATATATGCAGTCACTGTCCAGGTCTTTTCCTATCCTGTACGTGTACGCCCGAAAGGATCCATGTCCCGTCAGCACTTGCGTCATGTGGTAGTTCGTTCTCTTAAATGGGCAGCACAGCCAACCCTAATGTTGGGTATCAAGCGCTTCGTCCACTGCCCCACATCCAGTGTCTCGTCCCAGATATTCTGCCATTTTGCTATTGTTCTCGCGCGCGCTTCATTCCTATCAGCGGCTGACATCGTTCTTCCCAGCTTATATAGCTCGGCTCTCTCGATTATAAGGAGGTCGATGGGTGGGATGGCGGCTACCACTTGAAGTGCTTTAGTCGACACCGTCCTGTATGTACTAGCCACTCTCAGTATGGCCTTTCTCTGGAGGCAAATTAAGGCCGCCTTATTTCTTATTTTTTGCGCAGCATTTGACCAGATAGGGGCCCCAAATAAAATGATCGAGTGAACCACTCCACATAGCACCTCTCGCTTTTTGCTGCTGGGTCCGCCTAAATTAGGCATGATTCTGGCGAGAGCTCTTGTCTTTTCTTCTGCTTTCTTTATAATCCTAGTGAAGTGTGGACCGTATGTACCGTGAGCGTCTATAGTTACACCTAAATAATTTATGGCATTAGTGGGTTTTATCTGCGCACCGTTTAGTTTGAAAACTAGGTTTGCCGTTTTCCTCCGAGTCCCTTTCATAAGCACCGCCTTCGATTTATGTGGGGCAACTTCAAGTCGTTTACTTTCATCAACTTGCTGACAATTTCGAGCGCCAAGTTTGCCTTAAACTTCATGTCGTCCTCGTTCTCACCACAGATGACCAGTGCCAGGTCGTCTGCATAGCCGACCGCAATGGTGTCTTCGGGGAGCTGAAGTCTGAACACTCCATCGTAGAATATATTCCACAGTATTGGGCCTAACACCGAACCCTGAGGAACTCCTGCATACACTTCTGTGCATTCCCTCCCAATTGGATTTTTCTCTCATAAAAATAGCTACAAATAATCTTAACCCTGCTATGCCTTTTTGTTTCATTCTCTCTCAACGATCAAACTCCATCTTGTAGTAGTAAAAGCATTTTGGACATCAAGCGTAATCAAAACACACCATTTGTGGCCACTTTCCTTGGCTGTTTCAACAACCTTTTCAATGGCCTGAACAGTTGATCTCCCTGTCCGGAAACCGTATTGGAGTTCTGACAGTCCTTTTGTTCTGTCCAAATCTTTGGTTATTCTATTTTTGATCAAATGCTCCTATAGTTGACAGACAGCAGACAGTAAACATATCGGGCGGAAAGATGACGACTCCTCTAATGGTTTTCCTTGTTTAGCCAATAATACGGCACTCGCGGTTTTCCAAGGTGTTGGTATAGTGCTGCATGTCAACGAAGCGTTCATCATTCGCAATACGATGTCGGGAAAATATTCAACCGCACATTTTACAGAATCAGTAGTTATTTGATCTACTCCTGGAGCTGTACCCGTCTTCAGTTTGTTGCATGCCACCACGAGTTCCTCCATTGAGAAGGGATCTGGATCACTCTTTTTGCCTGGGGCTGAAGATTATCTTCGCATACCATAAACAAATCACGTACGATACTTCTTTTTCTTTCTATCGGTAACTCCCACGGTATATTCTTACAGATACGCTTCGTAACTATTCGATATCCATCTCCCGATATATCGTTTTCCAGCTCTGCGCATAAGTCTTCCCAATGTTTCTTCTTTGACTGTTCGATATTTCTTCTTAACTCTTTCAGGTTTCTACGATATTCAGCCGCTAGCTCACTTAAGATCGCAGATACGTACCTTGAGCTTACTGGTCGTTTGCACTTTGAGTACGGCTTCCGTGAATTGCTGTACTGTGGGTAGAGAAAAATCCCGTCCCTCAACCACTCAGGCGAGTACCTTCTTGAATCGCTCTTTGTCGATGGTTATTCTGGTATTTTCAGATTTTCTTACAGAAGTTACTCTTTTGTCCTGAATCTCGAATAATATATGTTGGTGATCACTTAGTGTTTCCCCATCCAGAACCGTTCAGCTCTTGCATCTCGCAGCGTTTTGATATGCTAGTGTTACATCAATAAACGAGCTATAACCCCCTCTTTGGAAGGTAGTGATGTTCCCTTCGTTTAAAACCACCAAATCGAGCTCTGAGATCCATTCTCCGAGTAATCGACCTCTTCCATCTGTGACCGGAGAACCTCAATGGATAGATTTGGCATTTAAATCCCCAAGTACACATAATTTACTATGCTTTCTGGATAACACCTCAGATTTAATGAGCTCCAGAAAACGTTCAAACTGTTCCATGGGAGCGTTTGGCGAAAAGTATCCAGCTATTATTCTGATTGCTTCAAAGTGATACATAAAAAACCTTCTCCTTTCAGAATACTTTGAACCACGATCCACTTATTTCTAAAATACACAGCCACGTCCAGTCTGTTGTCTGATATCCACCCTGCCTTTGCAATTGTCTTCAAATTTGGTTCACAAGCAATAATAACATCCGCCCCTTCTTGTGCAGCTGTGGCAAATGCAACATCATAGGCAGCCCTGGGACGGTTCAAATTGGTTTGCAGAAATTTTATTATTAGCGACGAAGGCTAGCTGTTGTACTACCCCTTCTTTGCTTGATTTCCCTCTCTAGTAGCTGTCTATAGTTCGGGCATTTCGTGGAGTCTGATCTATGACCCTTTTGCTTACAAACGCTGCAGTTTTCATCATTTGTGCAATCTTTGGCCCTATGACTCCTCTGGCCACATTTCAGGCAGTCGTCGCATCGATCGTCCCCCGAACAATTTTCTGTACGATGTCCAAACTGTAAACACCGGTAACATCTCATTGGTTTGACCCTCTCCCAAATACGGCAGCTCACCCAATCTGTGCGTACGTGCCCCTTTCTAGTCAATATCTTAGCAGCACTTTTTGAAGCATTCACGGTGGCGGTACAATTCCCATCTTTATTTTCTTTTACAGTTATAATCTGTATTTGTTCTGTGTCTTGGACAGATCTGCCAATTTCGTTGTTTAGGACCTTGAGAACCTCCTCGTTTGTCACCTCAGCACCGATATCGGAGACAAAAAGCGTCGTATCCGAAGATCTAGAAGTAACCTGTATCTCCTGCAGGTTCAATGGCCCTTTTCAATACCCCGGCCTTGGAGCCACCGCCCTCTATAAGTACGAGAAGGTCTCCAGCCTCCGTCTTCCTTAGCTTCTTGACTTCCACTCCTAGGCTGTCAACGTTCACTGAAGCCTTAACTTTTTTCACCAGCTCTGCATATGGAGTAGTCCCTGCTTTAACAACTATTCCACTAACATTGCTAGCGGAAACGGTCTTTATGGCTGGCGCCCCTTGTGTCGAACTGGCCGAAATAGCCGGAATAAGTAGTTTGATCTCTATTTCTGTACCCCCAAATATAAATTCTAATATTTTCTTGATGTATCCTCTGTTGACCCCCTCCTCGACTACGAACGTCATTTGTTTCCTATCATGAGTAATCAGAACTTGTTTGCATTTCACCATCAGATTAAACATACATTCCATATCGTTAACCCCATTGCGTTCTACTTTGAACGGTAGAGCATAGACAAATTTAGTTTTTTCTTCTGTCTCCATCTTTCTACTGCCGGTGATCCTAGTTGACCTTGAAATGAACTCTACCTCACCTTCTCTTATTCCTTCCTTAAAAAGATCTGACACTTCCGTAAATACATCGAATATCCTTTTCGTTAACCCGCCTTTAGGCTGATCCTCCGGGTTGAATATTACAGCTAGATATCTACTGGCTGCTAACTTTGCTATGGAACCGCTTTCTGTACCAACTACTTTGTACGTTTGCTCCGGCCAATCCGTATCTAGCAACTGTGCCAAATCCGAAAAACTTGTTGCGTCTTTGAGCATGCCCCTGATTTTCACTGCCTTCTCCTTCTCTATTTTTTCCTGATTTGAAATTTCCACATCCATATTGACCTGAATTCCATTACTTTTCTTTGTATTAGGTCTTTGGTTAGCTTGTACCATTTCCGTCTGCATCCCAACAGCGACACTAGTTTTCATGTCCACCCTACTAGCTTTCTGACTTCTGGAACAGCTTTCCCACTCATACTGCCTAAAAGGGCTGATACACGTACAAGCAAGTACGCGTACTTATGGCTCGACGACCTTTTTCGCCTGTGTGTCACCGTAAGTACGCGTACTTTAAAACCGTCGCGCAAACCGCCGGCGAGCCAACTGGTTTGAAATCTTGCTCGTAGCTTGTCTCGGCTCGTACTGCGAGCAGCGAGCCTCCACTCTGCTTCGGCAGGCCATCGATCCGCAACGCTTGTTGTGTTTGGAGTTTGTTAAAAGTTTTGTTTATTTAGGAAAATCATCAAAATGCGTGATTTCAGCTTCACGTGTGTTACCGCGTCGAGCCGAGTAAGTTCGCGAACTTAAAAACCGCGTACTTAAAGTTCGTACGTGTATCACCCCTTTTACAGATGCAATCTGCATCATTCTGTCGATTATATTCTAAAATAGCCTTTTTAATTTTTGCTTGGGTGTTAGGAGTTGCCTTAATCAACTCTTTTAGTACCTTAGCATTTGCCGTAAGCTTTTCCATCAATTGTTTTAATTCTGCATTAGGATTTTCCCAGTTGTCCTCCTCCCTTGACCGTTTCTTGCTTGATAGCTCTTTCATACTGCTGCTACTGCCGGCACCACTAATGCATTTCTCCTTAACTTCTCTTTCAATTATCTCTGACCCAGAGAGATACCTACCTCTAGGAGGAATAAGTGGTCCTTCCTTTTAAAAGGATCTCCCTTTCCTATGCCACTTCCTTCGACTTCCTGTCTGGGCCCTGGCACTACTTCAACTCGCAACAGCGCTCTCTCCTCCTCACCATTTATAAATGAGTTTCTTTGTTCCGTGTCGATTCCCACGAGCAGCAAGGGAAATACTTGGTCCGCCGACGCAGAGCCCCGCATGTGCCGGTAAGGCATAACTCCCCGCAGGTTCGCCTGTTCAAGCGGGCATCGCTCAAGACACAGTGACCCCTGTGCCACTCAGCCCCTGGGCGCGATGGTGCTACACATTAGGCTTGGGGTTTTTTATTCTGAAGAGGTTGTCTCCTCTTCCGCAAGGTCCGCCGTACCGAAGATCTTCTTCTCCGCCTTCCCTGGTGTTGTGGTCTAGGATAGGGGTGGAAACTTGGTAGGAAAGGTTCTGGATGCACTGCAAGCCTGTCCGCCATGGTTGGACCTACCAAAGATCTCTTCATGTACGATCTCCGACGGCATAGCCTTGCAGGGGACAGGGCAGGAGTTTGGAACAGCAGGGTTTCCGGGGTCGTCGCCCTGCTTGGTTTTCGGCGCCAATAATGAACATGATGAATCCTTTTTTCTTTTCTCGTGCAGGATCCATCAACCCCATTACCGGCTATGCCGCCCTTGGAGTGCCATTTGGACGCAAGGTAAAGGAAACATCTTTCTTTTATTGTGTTGGATCTTACATCTCGCGCTCAGCGGTGCCCGCATATACCCCCCTTATATGCTACGAGAAGGCAGACACTCGGCAACTCTTATTTACCATCCAAAGGAAGTAGACTTCGAAAGGATGCCCAATGCAAGTCGACCCCGCCATTTTTACATTTTACAAACATTGCTGCATAGTGCATACCCTAATGCACAAATGGCAGCATCGGGACTGTCTATGTCAAGTGGCGGCCACGTGTCTACTCAGGCGCGTACACAGGATTTTCGTTGGGGGGCGGTTCCAAAAGAAAAACGAGATATCTGTTATTAAAAAAAACAACATAGCACATATATGAATGTGTAGTTATCAGTGCTAAACCGGTCAGTTGATAGTGGTCCACATCCAGCCAACAAAACAGCAACACAACAAAGCTTTCAAAGTTTTCGAAAACAAAAACAAATTGGCAAATGCTGTCCACATATTTGTAGGCAACAATTAATCAACTTCGTGGCCGCTCAAAATTGCGAATTGGGTTTTCTTATTATTTACAAAAAAAAAAACGATAAATTTTTTTTATAAAAAGAACCGATACAAAAGTTACATTGAGAAATTTTTGGAAGATTTACGAAAAGGTGATGTCTTGGTAATGCCGGTATTAGTAGAGAAATGCGATCTAGCTTCTAGCAAGTACAATTCTGCAATCACATATGGCCACCATAAGTACTGTTTTCCTGATACAATTAAAACTTAACACTTATTGCAAAGTGCTATCCACAATTTTGACTTATCTGTTTCTCTTCCGGTATTATGAACTAAGTGTGAAAGTATTTCATATTGCTTTGCCATCGACATATCTCGCGAAAAGGGGTTCCAATGTGGTTTCCAATCTTATAGAGAAAAGAAGTTGTAAATATTATTTATCGATTGACGAGGTTTAGGGTTGAGGCTGACTAGTTGGTTATTATAAATTTGCTATAAACTCAGGTTCAATGCTCTCATTAAAAATCAGTAATTTTTTGTGTACCTACTTAATTCACGTAAGAATGGTACTGACCTCAGATTATGTACTACTGTAAATAATAAAGACATGAATAGAATCCTTGTGCGTTTTTTCCTTCCAAAAAAATTGTCATTTCTAAAGACCCTGTCAGAGTAACTACCTAGTTAAAAGACATTTTTGCGTATCATTGATACAAATCATTGCTAGATAATGTTTTGATTTCACTGTGACAAAATTCGCGTATCCATTTAGGCATTTTTTTGTCAATGCAATGTTAACAATTTTGAATACTTATTATAATAACACGTGGTAATTGCACTATATTAGCTGAATATACATGCATTTTCTATGCAGACCTTAGAATTAACATATTTTATGATCAATAAACTAGTATTAATGAAAAAAGTTTTACTCATATCTTATTTTTCAAGAATACCTCTTTGAATGGGAGCTCAGCAGTTACATTCTTATTTGAGCACACAAGCAAGTGGCGCGAAAGGGAGAGAAGAAACGGATAAATAAAATTTTATTATTTTATTATATGTATGTGTGTATATATTCAATAATTCTATGTTTCTTAGCTGCTCGAAATGAACAACAGTCTGACAATTACTTAACACACCTATTATTTCATATTGTTTGAATGTTTATTTGTAAACTTCTGCCATTGTAAAAATTAAATGTCTACGCCACTGACTCGGAGTACGCTCATAAATACCGCTGACATTCCCCCCTTTCGTCGCATCACCAAAAACGCTTACAAACATTTGGTATATAAAGCGTAGTCTATCAGCTCAACTTATAGAGGCAAAGGAAACGCTGACGCTATGTTTGCGTTGACGCTCGTGCCACTCACACCAGTAGATGGCTGGAAATGGACACTTTGGCTAAATTTATCACTATATGTCAGATCCATAGCCATTATAATAGTAAAAAATATATTGAATGAACTTACGGCGAATTTTACCACGAGGCGTTGACGCCTGTGCCGCCCACGCGGAAAGATGTCTGTGGATGAAAATACCGGCGAAAAATAGGAGAATGTCTGTACTATCTAACTATGTATTCCACGATGCGCGACAACGTTTCTAACATGATAAAAAAAATATTAATCCGACTTAGGAGAATCTACCCGCGAGGCGTTGACGCCTGTGCCGCTCACGCGGTAAAATGTCCGGGGATGAAAATACCAGCAAAAAATAGAAGAATGTTCGTACCATCTCGCTTCGTATGGTACATGTTTGTCGTAAAAGTAAATTTTCTAAATATATAACATAAAACTCGACACATAGCGATGGCCTCCTCCTTTCCCTTCATAGCCTACCCTAACCTCCGGGCGCAATATCCTCTTGTGGCTGTGCAGTCTCGCTTGGTATTGTGCATGTATATCCTAAAAGTAAATTTTCTAAATATATAACATAAAACTCGACACATAGCGATGGCCTCCTCCTTTCCCTTCATAGCCTACCCTAACCTCCAGGCGCAATATCATCTTGTGATTCTGCTGTCTCGCTTTTTATTGTGCATGTATGTCGTAAAAGTAAACTGTCTAAATATATAACATAAAACCTGACGCATGGCGATGGCCTCGTCCTTTCCCTTCATAGCCATACCCTAACCTCCGGGCGCAATATCCTCTTGTGGCTGTGCAGTCTCGCTTGGTATTGTGCACGTATATCGTAAAAGTAAATTTTCTAAATATATAACATAAAACTCGACACATAGCGATGGCCTCCTCCTTTCCCTTCATAGCCTACCCTAACCTCCGGGCGCAATATCATCTTGTGGTTCTGCTGTCTTGCTTTTTATTGTGCATGTATGTCGTAAAAGTAAACTGTCTAAATATATAACATAAAACCTGACGCATGGCGATGACCTCGTCCTTTCCCTTCATAGCCATACCCTAACCTCCGGGCGCAATATCATCTTGTGGCTCTGCTGTCTCGCTTGGTATTGTGCATGTATGTCGTAAAAGTAAACTGTGTAAATATATAACATAAAACCCGACGCATGGCGATGGCCTCCTCCTTCCCCTTCATAGCCATACCCTAAACTGTCTCGCTTGGTATTGTGCATGTATGTCGTAAAAGTAAACTGTGTAAATATATAACATAAAACCCGACGCATGGAGATGGCCTCCTCCTTCCCCTTCATAGCCATACCCTAAACTGTCTCGCTTGGTATTGTGCATGTATGTCGTAAAAGTCAATTCTCTGAATATATAACATAAAACCCAACGCATACGGATGGTCTCCTACTTCCGCTTCATAGCCATACCTTAACCTCCGGGCGCAATATCATCTTGTGGCTCTGCTGACTCGCTTGGTATTGTGCATGTATGTCGTAAAAGTAAACTGTGTAAATATATAACATAAAACCCGACGCATGGCGATGGCCTCCTCCTTCCCCTTCATGGCCATACCCTAAACTGTCTCGCTTGGTATTGTGCATGTATGTCGTAAAAGTCAATTCTCTGAATATATAACATAAAACCCAACGCATACGGATGGTCTCCTATTTCCGCTTCATAGCCATACCCTAACCTCCGGGCGCAATATCATCTTGTGGCTCTGCTGTCTCGCTTGGTATTGTGCATGTATGTCGTAAAAGTAAACTGTGTAAATATATAACATAAAACCCGACGCATGGAGATGGCCTCCTCCTTCCCCTTCATAGCCATACCCTAAACTGTCTCGCTTGGTATTGTGCATGTATGTCGTAAAAGTCAGTTCTCTGAATATATAACATAAAACCCAACGCATACGGATGGTCTCCTACTTCAGCTTCATAGCCGTACACTAACCTACGGGCGCAATATCATCTTGTGGCTCTGGTGTCTCGCTTGGTATTGTGCATGTATGTCGTAAAAGTAAACTGTCTAAATATATAACATAAAACCCGACGCATGGAGATGGCCTCCTCCTTCCCCTTCATAGCCATACCCTAAACTGTCTCGCTTGGTATTGTGCATGTATGTCGTAAAAGTCAATTCTCTGAATATATACCATAAAACCCAACGCATACGGATGGCCTCCTACTTCCGCTTCATAGCCATACCCTAACCTCCGGGCGCAATATCATCTTGTGGCTCTGCTGTCTCGCTTGGTATTGTGCATGTATGTCGTAAAAGTAAACTGTGTAAATATATAACATAAAACCCGACGCATGGCGATGGCCTCCTCCTTCTCCTTCATAGCCATACCCTAAGCTACGGGTGCAATATCATCTTGCGCTCTGCTGTCTCGCTTGGTATTGTGCATGTATGTCGTAAAAGTCAATTCTCTGAATATATAATATGAAACCCAACGCATACGGATGGTCTCCTACTTCCGCTTCATAGCCATACCCTAACCTCCGGGCGCAATATCATCTTGTGGCTCTGCTGTCTCGCTTGGTATTGTGCATGTATGTCGTAAAAGTAAACTGTGTAAATATATAACATAAAACCCGACGCATGGCGATGGCCTCCTCCTTCTCCTTCATAGCCATACCCTAAGCTACGGGTGCAATATCATCTTGCGCTCTGCTGTCTCGCTTGGTATTGTGCATGTATGTCGTAAAAGTCAATTCTCTGAATATATAACATGAAACCCAACGCATACGGATGGTCTCCTACTTCCGCTTCATAGCCATACCCTAACCTCCGGGCGCAATATAATCTTGTGGCTCTGCTGTCTTGCTTGGTATTGTGCATGTATGTCGTAAAAGTAAACTGTGTAAATATATAACATAAAACCCGACGCATGGCGATGGCCTCCTCCTTCCCCTTCATAGCCATACCCTAAGCTACGGGCGCAATATCATCTTGCGCTCTGCTGTCTCGCTTGGTATTGTGCATGTATGTCGTAAAAGTCAATTCTCTGAATATATAACTTAAAACCCGACGCATGGCGATTGCCTCCTCCTTCCCCTTTGTAGCCATACCCTAAGCTCCGGGCGCAATATCATCTTGCGCTCTGCTGTCTCGCTTGGTATTGTGCATGTATGTCGTAAAATTCAATTCTCTGAATATATAACATAAAACCGAACGCATACGGATGCTCTCCTACTTCCCCTTCATAGCCATACCCTAACCTCCGGGCGCAGTATCATCTTGTGGCTCTGCTCTCTCGCTTGGTATTGTGCATGTATGTCGTAAAAGTCAATTCTTTGAATATATAACATAAAACCCAACGCATACGGATGGTCTCCTCCTTCCCCTTCATAGCCATACCCTAAGCTACGGGCGCAATATCATCTTGCGCTCTGCTGTCTCGCTTTTTATTGTGCATGTATGTCGTAAAAGTAAACTGTCTAAATATATAACATAAAACCTGACGCATGGCGATGGCCTCGTCCTTTCCCTTCATAGCCATACCCTAACCTCCGGGCGCAATATCCTCTTGTGGCTGTGCAGTCTCGCTTGGTATTGTGCATGTATGTCGTAAAAGTAAATTGTCTAAATATATACCTAATATAAAACTCGACACATAGCGATGGCCTCCTCCTTTCCCTTCATAGCCATACCCTAAGCTGTCTCGCTTGTATTGTGCATGTATGTCGTTAAAGTCAATTCTCTGAATATATAACATAAAACCCAACGCATACGGATGGTCTCCTACTTCCGCTTCATAGCCATACCCTAACCTCCGGGCGCAATATCATCTTGTGGCTCTGCTGTCTCGCTTGGTATTGTGCATGTATGTCGTAAAAGTAAACTGTGTAAATATATAACATAAAACCCGACGCATGGCGATGGCCTCCTCCTTCCCCTTCATAGCCATACCCTAAACTGTCTCGCTTGGTATTGTGCATGTATGTCGTAAAAGTAAACTGTGTAAATATATAACATAAAACCCGACGCATGGAGATGGCCTCCTCCTTCCCCTTCATAGCCATACCCTAAACTGTCTCGCTTGATATTGTGCATGTATGTCGTAAAAGTCAATTCTCTGAATATATAACATAAAACCCAACGCATACGGATGGTCTCCTACTTCCGCTTCATAGCCATACCCTAACCTCCGGGCACAATATCATCTTGTGGCTCTGCCGTCTCGCTTGGTATTGTGCATGTATGTCGTAAAAGTAAACTGTGTAAATATATAACATAAAACCCGACGCATGGAGATGGCCTCCTCCTTCCCCTTCATAGCCATACCCTAAACTGTCTCGCTTGGTATTGTGCATGTATGTCGTAAAAGTCAATTCTCTGAATATATAACATAAAACCCAACGCATACGGATGGTCTCCTACTTCCGCTTCATAGCTATACCCTAACCTCCGGGCGCAATATCATCTTGTGGCTCTGCTGTCTCGCTTGGTATTGTGCATGTATGTCGTAAAAGTAAACTGTGTAAATATATAACATAAAACCCGACGCATGGCGATGGCCTCCTCCTTCTCCTTCATAGCCATACCCTAAGCTACGGGTGCAATATCATCTTGCGCTCTGCTGTCTCGCTTGGTATTGTGCATGTATGTCGTAAAAGTCAATTCTCTGAATATATAACATAAAACCCAACGCATACGGATGGTCTCCTACTTCCGCTTCATAGCCATACCCTAACCTCCGGGCGCAATATCATCTTGTGGCTCTGCTGTCTCGCTTGGTATTGTGCATGTATGTCGTAAAAGTAAACTGTGTAAATATATAACATAAAACCCGACGCATGGCGATGGCCTCCTCCTTCCCCTTCATAGCCATACCCTAAGCTACGGGCGCAATATCATCTTGCGCTCTGCTGTCTCGCTTGGTTATGTGCATGTATGTCGTAAAATTCAATTCTCTGAATATATAACATAAAACCCAACGCATACGGATGCTCTCCAACTTCCCCTTCATAGCCATACCCTAACCTCCGGGCGCAGTATCATCTTGTGGCTCTGCTCTCTCGCTTGGTATTGTGCATGTATGTCGTAAAAGTCAATTCTCTGAATATATAACATAAAACCCAACGCATACGGATGCTCTCCTACTTCCCCTTTGTAGCCATACCCTAAGCTCCGGGCGCAATATCATCTTGCGCTCTGCTGTCTCGCTTGGTATTGTGCATGTATGTCGTAAAAGTCAATTCTCTGAATATATAACATAAAACCCAACGCATACGGATGGTCTCCTACTTCCGCTTCATAGCCATACCCTAACCTCCGGGCGCAATATCATCTTGTGGCTCTGCTGTCTCGCTTGGTATTGTGCATGTATGTCGTAAAAGTAAACTGTGTAAATATATAACATAAAACCCGACGCATGGCGATGGCCTCCTACTTCCCCTTTGTAGCCATACCCTAAGCTCCGGGCGCAATATCATCTTGCGCTCTGCTGTCTCGCTTGGTATTGTGCATGTATGTCGTAAAATTCAATTCTCTGAATATATAACATAAAACCCAACGCATACGGATGCTCTCCTACTTTATCTTCATAGCCATACCCTAAGCTCCGGGCGCAATATCATCTTGCGCTCTGCTGTCTCGCTTGGTATTGTGCATGTATGTCGTAAAAGTCAATTCTCTGAATATATAACATAAAACCCAACGCATACGGATGGTCTCCTACTTCCCCTTCATAGCCATACCCTAACCTCCGGGCGCAATATCATCTTGTGGCTCTGCTGTCTCGCTTGGTATTGTGCATGTATGTCGTAAAAGTAAACTGTGTAAATATATAACATAAAACCCGACGCATGGCGATGGCCTCCTCCTTCCCCTTCATAGCCATACCCTAACCTCCGGGCGCAGTATCATCTTGTGGCTCTGCTCTCTCGCTTGGTATTGTGCATGTATGTCGTAAAAGTCAATTCTCTGAATATATAACATAAAACCCAACGCATACGGATGCTCTCCTACTTCCCCTTTGTAGCCATACCCTAAGCTCCGGGCGCAATATCATCTTGCGCTCTGCTGTCTCGCTTGGTATTGTGCATGTATGTCGTAAAATTCAATTCTCTGAATATATAACATAAAACCCAACGCATACGGATGCTCTCCTACTTTATCTTCATAGCCATACCCTAAGCTCCGGGCGCAATATCATCTTGCGCTCTGCTGTCTCGCTTGGTATTGTGCATGTATGTCGTAAAAGTCAATTCTCTGAATATATAACATAAAACCCAACGCATACGGATGGTCTCCTACTTCCGCTTCATAGCCATACCCTAACCTCCGGGCGCAATATCATCTTGTGGCTCTGCTGTCTCGCTTGGTATTGTGCATGTATGTCGTAAAAGTAAACTGTGTAAATATATAACATAAAACCCGGCGCATGGCGATGGCCTCCTCCTTCCCCTTCATAGCCATACCCTAACCTCCGGGCGCAGTATCATCTTGTGGCTCTGCTCTCTCGCTTGGTATTGTGCATGTATGTCGTAAAAGTCAATTCTCTGAATATATAACATAAAACCCAACGCATACGGATGCTCTCCTACTTTATCTTCATAGCCATACCCTAAGCTCCGGGCGCAATATCATCTTGCGCTCTGCTGTCTCGCTTGGTATTGTGCATGTATGTCGTAAAATTCAATTCTCTGAATATATAACATAAAACCCAACGCATACGGATGCTCTCCTACTTCCCCTTCATAGCCATACCCTAACCTCCGGGCGCAGTATCATCTTGTGGCTCTGCTCTCTCGCTTGGTATTGTGCATGTATGTCGTAAAAGTCAATTCTCTGAATATATAACATAAAACCCAACGCATACGGATGCTCTCCTACTTCCCCTTTGTAGCCATACCCTAAGCTCCGGGCGCAATATCATCTTGCGCTCTGCTGTCTCGCTTGGTATTGTGCATGTATGTCGTAAAATTCAATTCTCTGAATATATAACATAAAACCCAACGCATACGGATGCTCTCCTACTTTATCTTCATAGCCATACCCTAACCTCCGGGCGCAATATCATCTTGTGGCTCTGCTGTCTCGCTTGGTATTGTGCATGTATGTCGTAAAAGTAAACTGTGTAAATATATAACATAAAACCCGACGCATGGCGATGGCCTCCTCCTTCCCCTTCATAGCCATACCCTAAGCTACGGGCGCAATATCATCTTGCGCTCTGCTGTCTCGCTTGGTATTGTGCATGTATGTCGTAGAATTCAATTCTCTGAATATATAACATAAAACCCAACGCATACGGATGCTCTCCAACTTCCCCTTCATAGCCATACCCTAACCTCCGGGCGCAGTATCATCTTGTGGCTCTGCTCTCTCGCTTGGTATTGTGCATGTATGTCGTAAAAGTCAATTCTCTGAATATATAACATAAAACCCAACGCATACGGATGCTCTCCTACTTCCCCTTTGTAGCCATACCCTAAGCTCCGGGCGCAATATCATCTTGCGCTCTGCTGTCTCGCTTGGTATTGTGCATGTATGTCGTAAAATTCAATTCTCTGAATATATAACATAAAACCCAACGCATACGGATGCTCTCCTACTTTATCTTCATAGCCATACCCTAAGCTCCGGGCGCAATATCATCTTGCGCTCTGCTGTCTCGCTTGGTATTGTGCATGTATGTCGTAAAAGTCAATTCTCTGAATATATAACATAAAACCCAACGCATACGGATGGTCTCCTACTTCCCCTTCATAGCCATACCCTAACCTCCGGGCGCAATATCATCTTGTGGCTGTGCTCTCTCGCTTGGTATTGTGCATGTATGTCGTAAAAGTCAATTCTCTGAATATATAACATAAAACCCAACGCATACGGATGCTCTCCTACTTTATCTTCATAGCCATACCCTAAGCTCCGGGCGCAATATCATCTTGCGCTCTGCTGTCTCGCTTGGTATTGTTCATGTATGTCGTAAAAGTCAATTCTCTGAATATACACGGTTAATCGGAACTAGGCAGTAGTAGCGAATTATAATTTTGGAGGTATAAATTAGAGCAAATATAGTATATTTTCTTATTATTGTCTCACCCAACGAGGTATTTGTTTTTGGTCACATGAAATCCGATTCAAAATTTTTAATGGGACACCCTGTATATTTGTGACTGTTTGTGTTCCTCCCGATAAAACGATTCCAACAATCTGGCACACTTGGGGCCTAAACTGATTAATTCAAGAGTTACAGGACAGAAATGCGAAATGCTTGCAACAATGAACCAATAGAATACGCGTCATGTTCTGAAGTTACAAATTCCAGAACTGGACATATCGTTTTTTGTTTCCCTATTTTTATAACACCTGCATTATAATATATCCGTTTTCTACTTGGCTTAGGAGGGCGTACAACACTACCTGTCGCATCTAGATATAAAGTTGTGAATTTTTCATTTATTTTTCCCCATTTTAAAATGTCCAAATGTTCCTTGCTGAACAAATATACTGATAAAGGTTCAAAAACCCTGTAAATATAATTGTTGTTTTCTCTCTGCATCATAACAATATCTAACAAACCATCGGGGACTCTATCTTGTTCGGCATTTGCTCCACATTCTATGTTTCTGTATATATACTGAAAGCGACTTAGGCCCGATTTTATCAACACGCGCATTTTAACAAAGGCTTTGACCAATCAGAGCAGCCCATTCGAAAACATGCATCTGTCAAAGTTCTTTGAAAATTATCGATTTCTCTTGAAATTTACCGCAAAAAGGTGAAAAAAAACATGCCTTATATGCAATTGACCATTATGAACCATCTAGTATATTTTCTAGTCTGATTTTCCATCCTAAATGGGTGAAAAATTGCATATTGGTGTTTGACAGTCCCTTTGACGGCCGGTTAGCACAGCGAATCAGAATCCAGGAAACCAGAACTTTTGATCAATGGTTTGATGGTGTATCAAACAAATAATAATAAAGAGAAGGCATTCAATTACTGCATTATTTTGATAAAAAAATGTTACTAACTATAATAATTATAAATGCTTGCAAGATACCCTTTTATTATAGTAAAAAGGGGTAAAAATAACATTTCGTTGCACTTCACAAAGCTAAACACATGATTTAACTGTTTGCCGGTCCAGAAAAGTAGTACAAATCCGAACTTTTGAGA
The DNA here is from genome assembly GCA_951848785.1 of Callosobruchus maculatus. Taxonomy (NCBI): domain Eukaryota; kingdom Metazoa; phylum Arthropoda; class Insecta; order Coleoptera; family Chrysomelidae; genus Callosobruchus; species Callosobruchus maculatus. The sequence goes on from CATOUR010000139.1 coordinate 9,538,105, forward strand.
AAAGATGTCCCGTTTTTAGGTCACGTTATCACGCCGCGAGGTATATTTCCGAATCCAGACAAAATTAAAGCTATTCAAGATTATCCATTGCCAACTACAATCAAGGAAATTCAATCATTTTTAGGCCTTATTAATTAAAATCGTAAATTTATCAAAGGGTTTGTTGAACTTGTAACGGTTCACCCGTTTTCAAGATTATTTTTGTATTATTTACTTGGCTACCATACACAAATAGTCTATAACTTCCATTTTTTAGCATCTATTTCCTCATTATACTAGTAACGTTTTCAGAACTGTTCGCTTTTTACTTCTTCCTTTTCCCATCTCTATTAATTTTAGGTGGAAATATTATATTATACAATTTGCGCAAATGTGCACACACTTTGGGAAAAATCTAATGAGAGGGGGAGTGTTCTCTCTCTCTACCGTTGTTAGCTCCTAGATGAAGATATATGCTTCGTTCCTTTCAATTTTGAGCCTGGAACAGTAAACACCTAGGTTATGTCTCTCTAAGACAATTTTTGTGTGTGTGCAATTATGTTGTTACCGAGGTAAGGAATTTATATTCCCAATGCAAAATCATAATGGTTTGATTGCTATGGTTTCGGATATTTTTATTGCTTCTGCTTTTTATTTTACAGCTATGTGTAGGAATGTAATCTTCCCCATTTGTAAACTGTTTTCCATGAACATGTGATGGCGAACATTTTAATCTTTGAATATCAAGTTAATCATGCACTGTATATTTATTAATTATCTAACAAAAGAGTCGCTGAACATTGTTCTTTGTTTCTAGCCATATATCTTTGTGTTAAGATGCCTTATTTTGTGTGTATTTTATGTTCCACATTTTTTTTATAACATTCCTTACGTAAAGATACCTAGCAGTCAGATTTGCTAATAAAGATGAAAAGATCTGTTGGACATTTGTGTGATTTCGTTTTACGAGGGGTGAGGAAAAAGTTGTAGATTCACGAACATATTTTATATATTGTCACGACGGCCTCTCTTTCTTCACCCAGGGAATCAAACTGGACGTAACTTTCACTGTTTTACTTCACAACTCGATACAATATCTCTTAACCTTCTCTCAAGTACAACTCGACTCGACTCAACTCAACTCCTACGCTACCCGTAGCACCTTATATATACTTCATCGAACCATCTAGAGCATTCGATGACATTTCTAGAATCCATCCGTCATTCTCGAAAACTCTAGACGATTCGATGACGTTTACACTTCAAAAGATCTAACCTAGCACTTTGACTTTACATCATGTATGACAACCAATGACAACTAATGCAAATACAAAATACCATAATATACAGTATGTTACATTCTTCCCCCCTTAGCGTTCGGCGTCCTCGACGAACAACTTCGATTCTTGTATCACCACAGACATCAGCATAGTCAACCTTCGGTTTTCCACTTTCCGTACATAACCTGTAGACTACGTCGTTGAGGCGCTTCATCACCACGTAGGGCTCCTCCCCATGACGTTGTAGCTTCGGACATCTACCCTTCCTTCCGTCGTCTATTGCAAGACCATACCAGATCGCCTCGTAACTGCGATATTCTTTGCCCAACTTGCGATTCTCATTTTCAGCTCCAGCAGGATTATCTTTTCCTAGCTCTGTTATCATTCTCTTCAGTTGCACCTTTTCGTCTTGCCGGTTGTCCACTCTCGACACTCCCTTCTCGTCACTCAGGTTGCTCTCCAGTTCCTTAGTGAGTCTGCTGAGTTTGTCTTCCAGTTGCGTAATCCTGATCTTCTGCTTACCATTCTCGCTCCTGAGTTGCGCGGCTTGATCAGAGCTCCATGACACGTCCTTGAGCGCAACGTTAAGCTTGGTCCCTACCTTCGCGTTTTCTCTCTCCAGCTGCGCCAGTATCTGCTTCAAATCTACATCGTCGTTTTGCATCGCTGATATTTCGTATACACCTTTGTTTGCATTTTCAATGACTTTGTTCGGATTCTTCTTTAGCCTATCACTATCGACCTCGCGTTCCATCTGCGCAATCTTCTGCTTTATCTTATTATGTCCGTACTTCAATTGTTTCATCCCAGAACTATCAGCCTTTGCTGCAGCCAAAGCGTCTTCCAGCTCCTTTTCCATTCGAACGTTCTCATCTTCCAAATTCGCCAGTTGCTCTCTCATCTTATTGTCAACATCTCGTGCCTTATACAAGTCTTCCATGACCTTTCTCTCTCTTCTTTTCTGCTTCTTGATGCACTAACCTTTCTCTCAACCTTGACTCGTCTTCCTTGACCGCGGTCTTTCTGGCCTGCACAATCGCGTGGTCTAGGTATTCCTTTAACGATACGTTCTCAGCCTCCAGCTGGGTAATCTTCTGTTTGAGCCTTGCATTTTCGTCCTTAACTTGGTCACGTCTATCCTCCGCTTTCTTCAGCTTATCCAAATCCTTCAATCTCTTGATTTAATTTTTCAAAGCAGACATTTCTCTGTCGTGTTTTACGTTGAGCTTTCTCAAGGCTGCCTCGTGTTGGTCACTCTTCTTCAACAGATTATTTTTGTCCTTTTCAAACTTGCTCCTAATACCCATACATTCTCGTTTCTGAGAGTCAAGCAACTGCTTTAGCCTATCCCGGTCTGCTGTAAGTTCCCTCATGGCTACTCTGTGTTGTCCTTGAAGCTTAGCGATAGTTTCCTCGTTCTTATTCAGCAAATTCTTCATGTCTCTATCAAACTGCTCCCTCATTGAGTTTATCGTGCCTTGCATAGAATTCATTTTGCTTGCATATTCACCTGCTTTTTCTACATTCACCTGCATCTTATCGATCTGTATCCGGCAGCCTACTCTAAGGTGCCCCTTCTGCCCACATCTCCAGCACGTGAACTTCTCAGGTCCTTCAAGATTTCTGCCAACTGGGTTTCTTTGGAAGGTACCACCTCTTCTTCTTGGAACGAACGAAGTGGCCCTGACATCTACTTCATCATCTTGCTCCACAGAGCGGACCCTCCGTGTCATTCGCGTGGCTTTTGTGGCAGCTTCAATTTCTAGAGCTTTGACCAAAGCATCTTGTAAGGTTCTGGGACTAGATAGTCTTACGATTCTCTGAACGTCCAGGTCGGCAATTCCTTCGACAAACTGACGAGCAGCGACGTATTCCTGTGTCTCGATGGGACTGCTGACGAATGCTCGTTTAGCTAGGCTTTGGACTTCGTATGCAAATGTGGTTAGATCTTCCTTAGCTTGTTGTGTCCGGTTATGCAACTGGCCATGCAACAGCTCTGTTAAGTGTGCATCTCCAAAACGTAACTTTAGCGCAGATGTTATCTTATCATAGTCACGTAAATCTGACGAGCAGAGATTTTCCAAAATAGCTGCTGCAGAGTCTCTGAGCATGGATGTCAGCACACAAGCTTTTTCCTCATTCGACCAGTTATTCATACGTGCGATGTTTTCAAACTGCATATGATAAATGTTTTTCCGTTGTATGGATAGGATTTTGAAACTACACCACTGTGTCTATCAGGTAAAGCGGGTGCTACTGCAGTTAAACTACTCTCACCTGCACTAAGCTCTCTCAGCTTCTCTGTGACGATTTCTTTGACACGATCTTCCACTTGCTGCAGCTGTTCCTCAACGTTCTTTTGCGACGTCACTACTGTCACTATTTGAGTCTCTATTGCACTAATACGTTGGTTTTGATCTTCTAATGCCTGGCTTACCGCTTGCTTCTGTTCCTCCAGCCTAGCCATCACAAGTTCCTGCCCACTTTTCAAGTCACTCTTCAAACCTGCGACTGCCTCGTCCTGGTGTTGCTTTAGCTTCTCTTCTAGGTTCACGACTGCCTCGTCCTGGTGGTGATTTAGATTTTCTTCAAGGTTCACGACTGTTGCTTGCGTAACGGCTGCCTGGTTATCTAAGCTGGTTCTCATTTCTGCCCTTGTTTCGGCTGCACTTTTTTCAAACATGTCTCCCATTTCTTGTAGCATAGTCATCAATGCACTCATGTCGTACGCCATAGCTCTGGTTACAGGCATTGATTGACGCTACTCACTTCTTGATTCCTCTTTCTAGTTTGATTCGATGGATAATGATAATGAATATATAACATAAAACCCAACGCATACGGATGCTCTCCTACTTCCCCTTTGTAGCCATACCCTAAGCTCCGGGCGCAATATCATCTTGCGCTCTGCTGTCTCGCTTGGTATTGTGCATGTATGTCGTAAAATTCAATTCTCTGAATATATAACATAAAACCCAACGCATACGGATGCTCTCCTACTTCCCCTTTGTAGCCATACCCTAAGCTCCGGGCGCAATATCATCTTGCGCTCTGCTGTCTCGCTTGGTATTGTGCATGTATGTCGTAAAATTCAATTCTTTGAATATATAACATAAAACCCAACGCATACGGATGCTCTCCAACTTCCCCTTCATAGCCATACCCTAACCTCTGGGCGCAGTATCATCTTGTGGCTCTGCTCTCTCGCTTGGTATTGTGCATGTATGTCGTAAAAGTCAATTCTCTGAATATATAACATAAAACCCAACGCATACGGATGCTCTCCTACTTCCCCTTTGTAGCCATACCCTAAGCTCCGGGCGCAATATCATCTTGCGCTCTGCTGTCTCGCTTGGTATTGTGCATGTATGTCGTAAAAGTCAATTCTCTGAATATATAACATAAAACCCAACGCATACGGATGGTCTCCTACTTCCGCTTCATAGCCATACCCTAACCTCCGGGCGCAATATCATCTTGTGGCTCTGCTGTCTCGCTTGGTATTGTGCATGTATGTCGTAAAAGTAAACTGTGTAAATATATAACATAAAACCCGACGCATGGCGATGGCCTCCTCCTTCCCCTTCATAGCCATACCCTAAGCTACGGGCGCAATATCATCTTGCGCTCTGCTGTCTCGCTTGGTATTGTGCATGTATGTCGTAGAATTCAATTCTCTGAATATATAACATAAAACCCAACGCATACGGATGCTCTCCAACTTCCCCTTCATAGCCATACCCTAACCTCCGGGCGCAGTATCATCTTGTGGCTCTGCTCTCTCGCTTGGTATTGTGCATGTATGTCGTAAAAGTCAATTCTCTGAATATATAACATAAAACCCAACGCATACGGATGCTCTCCTACTTCCCCTTTGTAGCCATACCCTAAGCTCCGGGCGCAATATCATCTTGCGCTCTGCTGTCTCGCTTGGTATTGTGCATGTATGTCGTAAAATTCAATTCTCTGAATATATAACATAAAACCCAACGCATACGGATGCTCTCCTACTTTATCTTCATAGCCATACCCTAAGCTCCGGGCGCAATATCATCTTGCGCTCTGCTGTCTCGCTTGGTATTGTGCATGTATGTCGTAAAAGTCAATTCTCTGAATATATAACATAAAACCCAACGCATACGGATGGTCTCCTACTTCCCCTTCATAGCCATACCCTAACCTCCGGGCGCAATATCATCTTGTGGCTGTGCTCTCTCGCTTGGTATTGTGCATGTATGTCGTAAAAGTCAATTCTCTGAATATATAACATAAAACCCAACGCATACGGATGCTCTCCTACTTTATCTTCATAGCCATACCCTAAGCTCCGGGCGCAATATCATCTTGCGCTCTGCTGTCTCGCTTGGTATTGTGCATGTATGTCGTAAAATTCAATTCTCTGAATATATAACATAAAACCCAACGCATACGGATGCTCTCCTACTTCCCCTTCATAGCCATACCCTAACCTCCGGGCGCAGTATCATCTTGTGGCTCTGCTCTCTCGCTTGGTGTTGTTCATGTATGTCGTAAAAGTCAATTCTCTGAATATACACGGTTAATCGGAACTAGGCAGTAGTAGCGAATTATAATTTTGGAGGTATAAATTAGAGCAAATATAGTATATTTTCTTATTATTGTCTCACCCAACGAGGTATTTGTTTTTGGTCACATGAAACCCGATTCAAAATTTTTAATGGGACACCCTGTATATTTGTGACTGTTTGTGTTCCTCCCGATAAAACGATTCCAACAATCTGGCACACTTGGGGCCTAAACTGATTAATTCAAGAGTTACAGGACAGAAATGCGAAATGCTTGCAACAATGAACCAATAGAATACGCGTCATGTTCTGAAGTTACAAATTCCAGAACTGGACATATCGTTTTTTGTTTCCCTATTTTTATAACACCTGCATTATAATATATCCGTTTTCTACTTGGCTTAGGAGGGCGTACAACACTACCTGTCGCATCTAGATATAAAGTTGTGAATTTTTCATTTATTTTTCCCCATTTTAAAATGTCCAAATGTTCCTTGCTGAACAAATATACTGATAAAGGTTCAAAAACCCTGTAAATATAATTGTTGTTTTCTCTCTGCATCATAACAATATCTAACAAACCATCGGGGACTCTATCTTGTTCGGCATTTGCTCCACATTCTATGTTTCTGTATATATACTGAAAGCGACTTAGGCCCGATTTTATCAACACGCGCATTTTAACAAAGGCTTTGACCAATCAGAGCAGCCCATTCGAAAACATGCATCTGTCAAAGTTCTTTGAAAATTATCGATTTCTCTTGAAATTTACCGCAAAAAGGTGAAAAAAAACATGCCTTATATGCAATTGACCATTATGAACCATCTAGTATATTTTCTAGTCTGATTTTCCATCCTAAATGGGTGAAAAATTGCATATTGGTGTTTGACAGTCCCTTTGACGGCCGGTTAGCACAGCGAATCAGAATCCAGGAAACCAGAACTTTTGATCAATGGCTTGATGGTGTATCAAACAAATAATAATAAAGAGAAGGCATTCAATTACTGCATTATTTTGATAAAAAAATGTTACTAACTATAATAATTATAAATGCTTGCAAGATACCCTTTTATTATAGTAAAAAGGGGTAAAAATAACATTTCGTTGCACTTCACAAAGCTAAACACATGATTTAACTGTTTGCCGGTCCAGAAAAGTAGTACAAATCCGAACTTTTGAGAAAAGATGTCCCGTTTTTAGGTCACGTTATCACGCCGCGAGGTATATTTCCGAATCCAGACAAAATTAAAGCTATTCAAGATTATCCATTGCCAACTACAATCAAGGAAATTCAATCATTTTTAGGCCTTATTAATTAAAATCGTAAATTTATCAAAGGGTTTGTTGAACTTGTAACGGTTCACCCGTTTTCAAGATTATTTTTGTATTATTTACTTGGCTACCATACACAAATAGTCTATAACTTCCATTTTTTAGCATCTATTTCCTCATTATACTAGTAACGTTTTCAGAACTGTTCGCTTTTTACTTCTTCCTTTTCCCATCTCTATTAATTTTAGGTGGAAATATTATATTATACAATTTGCGCAAATGTGCACACACTTTGGGAAAAATCTAATGAGAGGGGGAGTGTTCTCTCTCTCTACCGTTGTTAGCTCCTAGATGAAGATATATGCTTCGTTCCTTTCAATTTTGAGCCTGGAACAGTAAACACCTAGGTTATGTCTCTCTAAGACAATTTTTGTGTGTGTGCAATTATGTTGTTACCGAGGTAAGGAATTTATATTCCCAATGCAAAATCATAATGGTTTGATTGCTATGGTTTCGGATATTTTTATTGCTTCTGCTTTTTATTTTACAGCTATGTGTAGGAATGTAATCTTCCCCATTTGTAAACTGTTTTCCATGAACATGTGATGGCGAACATTTTAATCTTTGAATATCAAGTTAATCATGCACTGTATATTTATTAATTATCTAACAAAAGAGTCGCTGAACATTGTTCTTTGTTTCTAGCCATATATCTTTGTGTTAAGATGCCTTATTTTGTGTGTATTTTATGTTCCACATTTTTTTTATAACATTCCTTACGTAAAGATACCTAGCAGTCAGATTTGCTAATAAAGATGAAAAGATCTGTTGGACATTTGTGTGATTTCGTTTTACGAGGGGTGAGGAAAAAGTTGTAGATTCACGAACATATTTTATATATTGTCACGACGGCCTCTCTTTCTTCACCCAGGGAATCAAACTGGACGTAACTTTCACTGTTTTACTTCACAACTCGATACAATATCTCTTAACCTTCTCTCAAGTACAACTCGACTCGACTCAACTCAACTCCTACGCTACCCGTAGCACCTTATATATACTTCATCGAACCATCTAGAGCATTCGATGACATTTCTAGAATCCATCCGTCATTCTCGAAAACTCTAGACGATTCGATGACGTTTACACTTCAAAAGATCTAACCTAGCACTTTGACTTTACATCATGTATGACAACCAATGACAACTAATACAAATACAAAATACCATAATATACAGTATGTTACATTCTTCCCCCCTTAGCGTTCGGCGTCCTCGACGAACAACTTCGATTCTTGTATCACCACAGACATCAGCATAGTCAACCTTCGGTTTTCCACTTTCCGTACATAACCTGTAGACTACGTCGTTGAGGCGCTTCATCACCACGTAGGGCTCCTCCCCATGACGTTGTAGCTTCGGACATCTACCCTTCCTTCCGTCGTCTATTGCAAGACCATACCAGATCGCCTCGTAACTGCGATATTCTTTGCCCAACTTGCGATTCTCATTTTCAGCTCCAGCAGGATTATCTTTTCCTAGCTCTGTTATCATTCTCTTCAGTTGCACCTTTTCGTCTTGCCGGTTGTCCACTCTCGACACTCCCTTCTCGTCACTCAGGTTGCTCTCCAGTTCCTTAGTGAGTCTGCTGAGTTTGTCTTCCAGTTGCGTAATCCTGATCTTCTGCTTACCATTCTCGCTCCTGAGTTGCGCGGCTTGATCAGAGCTCCATGACACGTCCTTGAGCGCAACGTTAAGCTTGGTCCCTACCTTCGCGTTTTCTCTCTCCAGCTGCGCCAGTATCTGCTTCAAATCTACATCGTCGTTTTGCATCGCTGATATTTCGTATACACCTTTGTTTGCATTTTCAATGACTTTGTTCGGATTCTTCTTTAGCCTATCACTATCGACCTCGCGTTCCATCTGCGCAATCTTCTGCTTTATCTTATTATGTCCGTACTTCAATTGTTTCATCCCAGAACTATCAGCCTTTGCTGCAGCCAAAGCGTCTTCCAGCTCCTTTTCCATTCGAACGTTCTCATCTTCCAAATTCGCCAGTTGCTCTCTCATCTTATTGTCAACATCTCTTGCCTTATACAAGTCTTCCATGACCTTTCTCTCTCTTCTTTTCTGCTTCTTGATGCACTAACCTTTCTCTCAACCTTGACTCGTCTTCCTTGACCGCGGTCTTTCTGGCCTGCACAATCGCGTGGTCTAGGTATTCCTTTAACGATACGTTCTCAGCCTCCAGCTGGGTAATCTTCTGTTTGAGCCTTGCATTTTCGTCCTTAACTTGGTCACGTCTATCCTCCGCTTTCTTCAGCTTATCCAAATCCTTCAATCTCTTGATTTAATTTTTCAAAGCAGACATTTCTCTGTCGTGTTTTACGTTGAGCTTTCTCAAGGCTGCCTCGTGTTGGTCACTCTTCTTCAACAGATTATTTTTGTCCTTTTCAAACTTGCTCCTAATACCCATACATTCTCGTTTCTGAGAGTCAAGCAACTGCTTTAGCCTATCCCGGTCTGCTGTAAGTTCCCTCATGGCTACTCTGTGTTGTCCTTGAAGCTTAGCGATAGTTTCCTCGTTCTTATTCAGCAAATTCTTCATGTCTCTATCAAACTGCTCCCTCATTGAGTTTATCGTGCCTTGCATAGAATTTATTTTGCTTGCATATTCACCTGCTTTTTCTACATTCACCTGCATCTTATCGATCTGTATCCGGCAGCCTACTCTAAGGTGCCCCTTCTGCCCACATCTCCAGCACGTGAACTTCTCAGGTCCTTCAAGATTTCTGCCAACTGGGTTTCTTTGGAAGGTACCACCTCTTCTTCTTGGAACGAACGAAGTGGCCCTGACATCTACTTCATCATCTTGCTCCACAGAGCGGACCCTCCGTGTCATTCGCGTGGCTTTTGTGGCAGCTTCAATTTCTAGAGCTTTGACCAAAGCATCTTGTAAGGTTCTGGGACTAGATAGTCTTACGATTCTCTGAACGTCCAGGTCGGCAATTCCTTCGACAAACTGACGAGCAGCGACGTATTCCTGTGTCTCGATGGGACTGCTGACGAATGCTCGTTTAGCTAGGCTTTGGACTTCGTATGCAAATGTGGTTAGATCTTCCTTAGCTTGTTGTGTCCGGTTATGCAACTGGCCATGCAACAGCTCTGTTAAGTGTGCATCTCCAAAACGTAACTTTAGCGCAGATGTTATCTTATCATAGTCACGTAAATCTGACGAGCAGAGATTTTCCAAAATAGCTGCTGCAGAGTCTCTGAGCATGGATGTCAGCACACAAGCTTTTTCCTCATTCGACCAGTTATTCATACGTGCGATGTTTTCAAACTGCATATGATAAATGTTTTTCCGTTGTATGGATAGGATTTTGAAACTACACCACTGTGTCTATCAGGTAAAGCGGGTGCTACTGCAGTTAAACTACTCTCACCTGCACTAAGCTCTCTCAGCTTCTCTGTGACGATTTCTTTGACACGATCTTCCACTTGCTGCAGCTGTTCCTCAACGTTCTTTTGCGACGTCACTACTGTCACTATTTGAGTCTCTATTGCACTAATACGTTGGTTTTGATCTTCTAATGCCTGGCTTACCGCTTGCTTCTGTTCCTCCAGCCTAGCCATCACAAGTTCCTGCCCACTTTTCAAGTCACTCTTCAAACCTGCGACTGCCTCGTCCTGGTGTTGCTTTAGCTTCTCTTCTAGGTTCACGACTGCCTCGTCCTGGTGGTGATTTAGATTTTCTTCAAGGTTCACGACTGTTGCTTGCGTAACGGCTGCCTGGTTATCTAAGCTGGTTCTCATTTCTGCCCTTGTTTCGGCTGCACTTTTTTCAAACATGTCTCCCATTTCTTGTAGCATAGTCATCAATGCACTCATGTCGTACGCCATAGCTCTGGTTACAGGCATTGATTGACGCTACTCACTTCTTGACTCCTCTTTCTAGTTTGATTCGATGGATAATGATAATGAATATATAACATAAAACCCAACGCATACGGATGCTCTCCTACTTCCCCTTTGTAGCCATACCCTAAGCTCCGGGCGCAATATCATCTTGCGCTCTGCTGTCTCGCTTGGTATTGTGCATGTATGTCGTAAAATTCAATTCTCTGAATATATAACATAAAACCCAACGCATACGGATGCTCTCCTACTTCCCCTTTGTAGCCATACCCTAAGCTCCGGGCGCAATATCATCTTGCGCTCTGCTGTCTCGCTTGGTATTGTGCATGTATGTCGTAAAATTCAATTCTTTGAATATATAACATAAAACCCAACGCATACGGATGCTCTCCAACTTCCCCTTCATAGCCATACCCTAACCTCCGGGCGCAGTATCATCTTGTGGCTCTGCTCTCTCGCTTGGTATTGTGCATGTATGTCGTAAAAGTCAATTCTCTGAATATATAACATAAAACCCAACGCATACGGATGCTCTCCTACTTCCCCTTTGTAGCCATACCCTAAGCTCCGGGCGCAATATCATCTTGCGCTCTGCTGTCTCGCTTGGTATTGTGCATGTATGTCGTAAAAGTCAATTCTCTGAATATATAACATAAAACCCAACGCATACGGATGGTCTCCTACTTCCGCTTCATAGCCATACCCTAACCTCCGGGCGCAATATCATCTTGTGGCTCTGCTGTCTCGCTTGGTATTGTGCATGTATGTCGTAAAAGTAAACTGTGTAAATATATAACATAAAACCCGACGCATGGCGATGGCCTCCTCCTTCCCCTTCATAGCCATACCCTAAGCTACGGGCGCAATATCATCTTGCGCTCTGCTGTCTCGCTTGGTATTGTGCATGTATGTCGTAGAATTCAATTCTCTGAATATATAACATAAAACCCAACGCATACGGATGCTCTCCAACTTCCCCTTCATAGCCATACCCTAACCTCCGGGCGCAGTATCATCTTGTGGCTCTGCTCTCTCGCTTGGTATTGTGCATGTATGTCGTAAAAGTCAATTCTCTGAATATATAACATAAAACCCAACGCATACGGATGCTCTCCTACTTCCCCTTTGTAGCCATACCCTAAGCTCCGGGCGCAATATCATCTTGCGCTCTGCTGTCTCGCTTGGTATTGTGCATGTATGTCGTAAAATTCAATTCTCTGAATATATAACATAAAACCCAACGCATACGGATGCTCTCCTACTTTATCTTCATAGCCATACCCTAAGCTCCGGGCGCAATATCATCTTGCGCTCTGCTGTCTCGCTTGGTATTGTGCATGTATGTCGTAAAAGTCAATTCTCTGAATATATAACATAAAACCCAACGCATACGGATGGTCTCCTACTTCCCCTTCATAGCCATACCCTAACCTCCGGGCGCAATATCATCTTGTGGCTGTGCTCTCTCGCTTGGTATTGTGCATGTATGTCGTAAAAGTCAATTCTCTGAATATATAACATAAATCCCAACGCATACGGATGCTCTCCTACTTTATCTTCATAGCCATACCCTAAGCTCCGGGCGCAATATCATCTTGCGCTCTGCTGTCTCGCTTGGTATTGTGCATGTATGTCGTAAAATTCAATTCTCTGAATATATAACATAAAACCCAACGCATACGGATGCTCTCCTACTTCCCCTTCATAGCCATACCCTAACCTCCGGGCGCAGTATCATCTTGTGGCTCTGCTCTCTCGCTTGGTATTGTTCATGTATGTCGTAAAAGTCAATTCTCTGAATATATAACATAAAACCCAACGCATACGGATGCTCTCCTACTTCCCCTTTGTAGCCATACCCTAAGCTCCGGGCGCAATATCATCTTGCGCTCTGCTGTCTCGCTTGGTATTGTGCATGTATGTCGTAAAATTCAATTCTCTGAATATATAACATAAAACCCAACGCATACGGATGCTCTCCTACTTTATCTTCATAGCCATACCCTAAGCTCCGGGCGCAATATCATCTTGCGCTCTGCTGTCTCGCTTGGTATTGTGCATGTATGTCGTAAAAGTCAATTCTCTGAATATATAACATAAAACCCAACGCATACGGATGGTCTCCTACTTCCCCTTCATAGCCATACCCTAACCTCCGGGCGCAATATCATCTTGTGGCTGTGCTCTCTCGCTTGGTATTGTGCATGTATGTCGTAAAAGTCAATTCTCTGAATATATAACATAAAACCCAACGCATACGGATGCTCTCCTACTTTATCTTCATAGCCATACCCTAAGCTCCGGGCGCAATATCATCTTGCGCTCTGCTGTCTCGCTTGGTATTGTGCATGTATGTCGTAAAATTCAATTCTCTGAATATATAACATAAAACCCAACGCATACGGATGCTCTCCTACTTCCCCTTCATAGCCATACCCTAACCTCCGGGCGCAGTATCATCTTGTGGCTCTGCTCTCTCGCTTGGTATTGTTCATGTATGTCGTAAAAGTCAATTCTCTGAATATACACGGTTAATCGGAACTAGGCAGTAGTAGCGAATTATAATTTTGGAGGTATAAATTAGAGCAAATATAGTATATTTTCTTATTATTGTCTCACCCAACGAGGTATTTGTTTTTGGTCACATGAAACCCGATTCAAAATTTTTAATGGGACACCCTGTATATTTGTGACTGTTTGTGTTCCTCCCGATAAAACGATTCCAACAATCTGGCACACTTGGGGCCTAAACTGATTAATTCAAGAGTTACAGGACAGAAATGCGAAATGCTTGCAACAATGAACCAATAGAATACGCGTCATGTTCTGAAGTTACAAATTCCAGAACTGGACATATCGTTTTTTGTTTCCCTATTTTTATAACACCTGCATTATAATATATCCGTTTTCTACTTGGCTTAGGAGGGCGTACAACACTACCTGTCGCATCTAGATATAAAGTTGTGAATTTTTCATTTATTTTTCCCCATTTTAAAATGTCCAAATGTTCCTTGCTGAACAAATATACTGATAAAGGTTCAAAAACCCTGTAAATATAATTGTTGTTTTCTCTCTGCATCATAACAATATCTAACAAACCATCGGGGACTCTATCTTGTTCGGCATTTGCTCCACATTCTATGTTTCTGTATATATACTGAAAGCGACTTAGGCCCGATTTTATCAACACGCGCATTTTAACAAAGGCTTTGACCAATCAGAGCAGCCCATTCGAAAACATGCATCTGTCAAAGTTCTTTGAAAATTATCGATTTCTCTTGAAATTTACCGCAAAAAGGTGAAAAAAAACATGCCTTATATGCAATTGACCATTATGAACCATCTAGTATATTTTCTAGTCTGATTTTCCATCCTAAATGGGTGAAAAATTGCATATTGGTGTTTGACAGTCCCTTTGACGGCCGGTTAGCACAGCGAATCAGAATCCAGGAAACCAGAACTTTTGATCAATGGCTTGATGGTGTATCAAACAAATAATAATAAAGAGAAGGCATTCAATTACTGCATTATTTTGATAAAAAAATGTTACTAACTATAATAATTATAAATGCTTGCAAGATACCCTTTTATTATAGTAAAAAGGGGTAAAAATAACATTTCGTTGCACTTCACAAAGCTAAACACATGATTTAACTGTTTGCCGGTCCAGAAAAGTAGTACAAATCCGAACTTTTGAGAAAAGATGTCCCGTTTTTAGGTCACGTTATCACGCCGCGAGGTATATTTCCGAATCCAGACAAAATTAAAGCTATTCAAGATTATCCATTGCCAACTACAATCAAGGAAATTCAATCATTTTTAGGCCTTATTAATTAAAATCGTAAATTTATCAAAGGGTTTGTTGAACTTGTAACGGTTCACCCGTTTTCAAGATTATTTTTGTATTATTTACTTGGCTACCATACACAAATAGTCTATAACTTCCATTTTTTAGCATCTATTTCCTCATTATACTAGTAACGTTTTCAGAACTGTTCGCTTTTTACTTCTTCCTTTTCCCATCTCTATTAATTTTAGGTGGAAATATTATATTATACAATTTGCGCAAATGTGCACACACTTTGGGAAAAATCTAATGAGAGGGGGAGTGTTCTCTCTCTCTACCGTTGTTAGCTCCTAGATGAAGATATATGCTTCGTTCCTTTCAATTTTGAGCCTGGAACAGTAAACACCTAGGTTATGTCTCTCTAAGACAATTTTTGTGTGTGTGCAATTATGTTGTTACCGAGGTAAGGAATTTATATTCCCAATGCAAAATCATAATGGTTTGATTGCTATGGTTTCGGATATTTTTATTGCTTCTGCTTTTTATTTTACAGCTATGTGTAGGAATGTAATCTTCCCCATTTGTAAACTGTTTTCCATGAACATGTGATGGCGAACATTTTAATCTTTGAATATCAAGTTAATCATGCACTGTATATTTATTAATTATCTAACAAAAGAGTCGCTGAACATTGTTCTTTGTTTCTAGCCATATATCTTTGTGTTAAGATGCCTTATTTTGTGTGTATTTTATGTTCCACATTTTTTTTATAACATTCCTTACGTAAAGATACCTAGCAGTCAGATTTGCTAATAAAGATGAAAAGATCTGTTGGACATTTGTGTGATTTCGTTTTACGAGGGGTGAGGAAAAAGTTGTAGATTCACGAACATATTTTATATATTGTCACGACGGCCTCTCTTTCTTCACCCAGGGAATCAAACTGGACGTAACTTTCACTGTTTTACTTCACAACTCGATACAATATCTCTTAACCTTCTCTCAAGTACAACTCGACTCGACTCAACTCAACTCCTACGCTACCCGTAGCACCTTATATATACTTCATCGAACCATCTAGAGCATTCGATGACATTTCTAGAATCCATCCGTCATTCTCGAAAACTCTAGACGATTCGATGACGTTTACACTTCAAAAGATCTAACCTAGCACTTTGACTTTACATCATGTATGACAACCAATGACAACTAATACAAATACAAAATACCATAATATACAGTATGTTACATTCTTCCCCCCTTAGCGTTCGGCGTCCTCGACGAACAACTTCGATTCTTGTATCACCACAGACATCAGCATAGTCAACCTTCGGTTTTCCACTTTCCGTACATAACCTGTAGACTACGTCGTTGAGGCGCTTCATCACCACGTAGGGCTCCTCCCCATGACGTTGTAGCTTCGGACATCTACCCTTCCTTCCGTCGTCTATTGCAAGACCATACCAGATCGCCTCGTAACTGCGATATTCTTTGCCCAACTTGCGATTCTCATTTTCAGCTCCAGCAGGATTATCTTTTCCTAGCTCTGTTATCATTCTCTTCAGTTGCACCTTTTCGTCTTGCCGGTTGTCCACTCTCGACACTCCCTTCTCGTCACTCAGGTTGCTCTCCAGTTCCTTAGTGAGTCTGCTGAGTTTGTCTTCCAGTTGCGTAATCCTGATCTTCTGCTTACCATTCTCGCTCCTGAGTTGCGCGGCTTGATCAGAGCTCCATGACACGTCCTTGAGCGCAACGTTAAGCTTGGTCCCTACCTTCGCGTTTTCTCTCTCCAGCTGCGCCAGTATCTGCTTCAAATCTACATCGTCGTTTTGCATCGCTGATATTTCGTATACACCTTTGTTTGCATTTTCAATGACTTTGTTCGGATTCTTCTTTAGCCTATCACTATCGACCTCGCGTTCCATCTGCGCAATCTTCTGCTTTATCTTATTATGTCCGTACTTCAATTGTTTCATCCCAGAACTATCAGCCTTTGCTGCAGCCAAAGCGTCTTCCAGCTCCTTTTCCATTCGAACGTTCTCATCTTCCAAATTCGCCAGTTGCTCTCTCATCTTATTGTCAACATCTCTTGCCTTATACAAGTCTTCCATGACCTTTCTCTCTCTTCTTTTCTGCTTCTTGATGCACTAACCTTTCTCTCAACCTTGACTCGTCTTCCTTGACCGCGGTCTTTCTGGCCTGCACAATCGCGTGGTCTAGGTATTCCTTTAACGATACGTTCTCAGCCTCCAGCTGGGTAATCTTCTGTTTGAGCCTTGCATTTTCGTCCTTAACTTGGTCACGTCTATCCTCCGCTTTCTTCAGCTTATCCAAATCCTTCAATCTCTTGATTTAATTTTTCAAAGCAGACATTTCTCTGTCGTGTTTTACGTTGAGCTTTCTCAAGGCTGCCTCGTGTTGGTCACTCTTCTTCAACAGATTATTTTTGTCCTTTTCAAACTTGCTCCTAATACCCATACATTCTCGTTTCTGAGAGTCAAGCAACTGCTTTAGCCTATCCCGGTCTGCTGTAAGTTCCCTCATGGCTACTCTGTGTTGTCCTTGAAGCTTAGCGATAGTTTCCTCGTTCTTATTCAGCAAATTCTTCATGTCTCTATCAAACTGCTCCCTCATTGAGTTTATCGTGCCTTGCATAGAATTCATTTTGCTTGCATATTCACCTGCTTTTTCTACATTCACCTGCATCTTATCGATCTGTATCCGGCAGCCTACTCTAAGGTGCCCCTTCTGCCCACATCTCCAGCACGTGAACTTCTCAGGTCCTTCAAGATTTCTGCCAACTGGGTTTCTTTGGAAGGTACCACCTCTTCTTCTTGGAACGAACGAAGTGGCCCTGACATCTACTTCATCATCTTGCTCCACAGAGCGGACCCTCCGTGTCATTCGCGTGGCTTTTGTGGCAGCTTCAATTTCTAGAGCTTTGACCAAAGCATCTTGTAAGGTTCTGGGACTAGATAGTCTTACGATTCTCTGAACGTCCAGGTCGGCAATTCCTTCGACAAACTGACGAGCAGCGACGTATTCCTGTGTCTCGATGGGACTGCTGACGAATGCTCGTTTAGCTAGGCTTTGGACTTCGTATGCAAATGTGGTTAGATCTTCCTTAGCTTGTTGTGTCCGGTTATGCAACTGGCCATGCAACAGCTCTGTTAAGTGTGCATCTCCAAAACGTAACTTTAGCGCAGATGTTATCTTATCATAGTCACGTAAATCTGACGAGCAGAGATTTTCCAAAATAGCTGCTGCAGAGTCTCTGAGCATGGATGTCAGCACACAAGCTTTTTCCTCATTCGACCAGTTATTCATACGTGCGATGTTTTCAAACTGCATATGATAAATGTTTTTCCGTTGTATGGATAGGATTTTGAAACTACACCACTGTGTCTATCAGGTAAAGCGGGTGCTACTGCAGTTAAACTACTCTCACCTGCACTAAGCTCTCTCAGCTTCTCTGTGACGATTTCTTTGACACGATCTTCCACTTGCTGCAGCTGTTCCTCAACGTTCTTTTGCGACGTCACTACTGTCACTATTTGAGTCTCTATTGCACTAATACGTTGGTTTTGATCTTCTAATGCCTGGCTTACCGCTTGCTTCTGTTCCTCCAGCCTAGCCATCACAAGTTCCTGCCCACTTTTCAAGTCACTCTTCAAACCTGCGACTGCCTCGTCCTGGTGCTGCTTTAGCTTCTCTTCTAGGTTCACGACTGCCTCGTCCTGGTGGTGATTTAGATTTTCTTCAAGGTTCACGACTGTTGCTTGCGTAACGGCTGCCTGGTTATCTAAGCTGGTTCTCATTTCTGCCCTTGTTTCGGCTGCACTTTTTTCAAACATGTCTCCCATTTCTTGTAGCATAGTCATCAATGCACTCATGTCGTACGCCATAGCTCTGGTTACAGGCATTGATTGACGCTACTCACTTCTTGACTCCTCTTTCTAGTTTGATTCGATGGATAATCCCACACTTCCGACACCAATTGTCACCACGGCCTCTTTTTCTTCACCCAGGGAATCAAACTGGACGTAACTTTCACTGTTTTACTTCACAACTCGATACAATATCTCTTAACCTTATCTCAAGTACAACTCGACTCGACTCAACTGAACTCCTACGCTACCCGTAGCACCTTATATATACTTCATCGAACCATCTAGTGCATTCGATGAGATTTCTAGAATCCATCCGTCATTCTCGAAAACTCTAGACGATTCGATGACGTTTACACTTCAAAAGATAATCTAGCACTTTGACTTTACATCATGTATGACAACCAATGACAACTAATACAAATACAGAACACCATAATATACAGTATGTTACAATATATATATTTTTTATTTATCACTATATATCTGAAAAGATCCGCTAGAACTGAATATACAAAGCATTTATAAAACTTTTTAACCATTATTCTATCTGTTCCTTCTTGTATATATCTATTTTCTTTTAATTTTTACCATGTGAACATGTGAAAGTTGCCTGCTTTCTGGCTTTTAAAGATGCCCATATTACTTCATTGATTTGTTTCTGAAGTATATGAACGCAATTTATCAAAATGTAAGAACGCATGGATCCATACTTCAGAAACAGATCATGGCGTTCTGTAAAGTTCTCTACAAGGTGCTAATACCAGTCATAACTCATTCAAAGGAAACCACCCTTCTCCGGGGCATCACCCTTCTTTGGGGTGCCACCAACACTTCTCCGGAGCACCACCCTTCTTCGGGGTGCCACTATGTAGACTTATCTGGAGCACCACCCGTCTTCGGGGTGCCACCATCAACGCTTCTCCGGGGCACCACCCTCCAGTGGCATCCCATCATCACATGCTGTGGATGTGACAACTGTGGGGCGCCACCTTCTCTTCGGAAGGGCACCACGAGAATTATTCCATGGATTTCCCACTGAAGCTAAGTTCTTGTTTTTAAAAAAAATATATAATATATACATATGTACTTCATTCCTATACAGAAATAAATCTTTATGAAACCATTGTTGGCCTGTTTTTATTTCTTGACGGCTAGCTAGACTCGCACACACACACGCACGCTCCCAGATGCCCTTGTCTCATGCAATCGTACCGAGCAGCTAGTTGCTGTGGGCAATATGTTGGTTGCCGGCTCATCGCCAATCAACGTTTTATTGTTACAAATTGCCACCCAACGTGGGACCAGATATTGGCTACAATCTGGTGTTGTGTGTTGTGTGTCTTAGAGCTGTTTTGGAGTGAAAATACGGATA
Source organism: Callosobruchus maculatus (assembly GCA_951848785.1). Lineage (NCBI taxonomy): Eukaryota > Metazoa > Arthropoda > Insecta > Coleoptera > Chrysomelidae > Callosobruchus > Callosobruchus maculatus. The sequence goes on from CATOUR010000139.1 coordinate 9,558,147, forward strand.
AATTTCTCAAAATTCCATTTCGGCCCATTAACTCAAAATCCCATTTAATAATTTTTTTTTGATGCAGTACTTTCATTTGGCATATATATTTTATTATTTCATACTTTTTTACTATTATCAGCTTATTTTTATAGTTTTCAGGGTGATTGTTGTTCCAAATTTTCTATTTTCAAAATTTTTTATTGAGGTACATTTGAAGTTTGTTAAGTTTTTCTAGTGACTTTTGTCTACTAGTATATTTTATTTATGACTGAGATTTTATTTCCTTATGCGTACTCTTCAGTACTGTAAATCCTTCTCTAAGATATCTGTATTTTTGTAGCATATTTTGTAGTATTTGGACAACAATTCACTACATTTTTCTTGAGTAATTTGCTATTAGTTAGTAACTCATTTATTCTTTGAAATTTTCATAAGCTGACATTAGTTTTTTTATTATTTATAGAAGGGTGGCTATACAGGGTTATTCACGTTATTCGACACGGGGCATTATGGCTAAAGTATTTGATAAAAAAGAAAGTAATAATTTGGGATGGATAGAGACCCATAAAGGCTACATTTTAAAAATATGTTCATGTTATACAGGGTGTCCCAAAAGCACGATATGTATCAAAGTTATGTTTTTTTAAATGGAACACCCCGTACATTATTGCATATTAAGATTTCTTGATGAATTCTATTGTGACTTTATGTATCATACATGGGACTTAAAGCGAACCGTTTAGGTGTAAATCACCATTTTCGGTATAAGTAGATATCAGGAAAAAATTGAATATCGCAGAGATTATAAAATTTGGAAGGCTGTGACTTTGCCGTATTACTAAGCATAAAATGCGTCAGCTTTGATTAGACTGTCCAATTTAAATTACGTTTATGCTTGGAGAAATCGGTCGATGAATTGAGGAAACTTCGATCAGCGATAACTTGATTTTTTCAAATGGGAATGCTTAATTTTTTTATACGGTTAAAAGTAGAATTTGATAACCTTTCTAATGATATAAGGTTGTGCATATCAATCTCTGGTAGCTTTCATTTAATTTTAAATTTTCAAACAAATCGGCGTTTTTCAATTTGCCTACCTATAACCAACGTAGCAGGCCATGAAATATAAACAAAAACCTGTTAAGGTAGAAGAAAACAACTAACTTAGCTGAAAAATACACACGAACTAGACTAAAGGGACAAGATTATAAAAATTACTCACAACAAACAAAGTCTAACCAGAAACAACGGCGGTAACATATCTTTGGTCAAAGAGAAGCTCGAGTATGGCAGAAATGAATTTTTTCACGGCCTACTAGCTACTGCAATTTACTAGAGATTGGCAATGTCCAAAACCATTAAAAATTTTGAAATAAAGTAAAAACTACTAGAGAATGTTGTAAGCAGTTTATTATTTTCATAATAAAATTTCACATTTAATGATATAAAAAAGTATGCAATTCTGTCAAAACTCAAGTCAAAAGTACCTCTGACTGGAGTTCTGAAAATTCTTCAGTACCTATTAGCAAGGTCGCAGAAAATCAAGAATGAATTAAAATTTGTTCAAATTATAAAACATAACTTAAATGGCAGAAAATTTAAATCTGATTTGTCAGTATTCCTTTTTTGCAATATTGCTAATAGATATTGAAAAATAGAAGGGCTCCAGTCAGAGGTATCGACTTCGACGCAAATTAAGTACTTTTTTACACCATTACATATGATTGATAGTTGCGTGCTGGAGCAACAGTCGCTGGTTGTTTCTGTTTCATATGAGGGTTTTTGATTGCCTTGGAAATTTTTAACCTCTAGTAAATTGCGGTAGCCAGTAGACAGTAAAAATATCTAGTACTGCCATACTCCAGCTTCTCTTTGACCTAATAGATGTTATCGCAGTTGTTTCTGGGAGAGTTGATTTGTTGTAAGGAATTTTTATAATCTTGTGCCTTTAGTCTAGTTAGTGTATATTTTTCAGCTAAGTTAGTTGTTTTCTTCTAGCTGAACAGATTTTTGTTTACACTTCATGGCCTACTACGTTGCTGATAGGTAGGAAAATTGAAAAACGCCGATTTGTTTGAAAATTTAAAATTAAATGAAAACTACGAGAGATTGATATTCACAGCCTTATATCATTAAAAAGCTTATCAAATTCTACGTTTAACCGTATAAAAAAAAATTAGGCATTCCCATTTGAAAAAATCAAGTTATCGCTGATCGAAGTTTCCTTAATTCATCGACCGATTTCTCCAAGCATAAACGTAATTTGAATTTGACAGTCTCATCAAAGCTGATGCTGATTTTTTTTATCAAATACTTTAGCCATAATGCTCCGTGTCGAATAACGTGAATAACCCTGTATACGTGCAATTATATACTTGTATATATAATATATTTTTTTTTGGTTAAGGCATAAATTGATGCACATATACACATAGAAAATATATTGCTATGTCATCAAATAATTTTTTTTGATCTTTTTTAAGTAAATGCTTGTAGGTACTTTGTTTTCTTTGTTACGATAGTTTTCATTCTGGAGTTCTTTGAATTTTTAAACGGTACTGTTCAAGTTTTTGGAATATTTTTTGGAGATGCAATATATGTTGGTCCAATGATCTTGAGAACACAATGTGTAAAAGTAAAGCAGAAAACATTTATACAGGGTTATTCACGTTATTCGACACGGAGCATTATGGCTAAAGTATTTGATAAAAAAGAAAACAATAATTTCGGATGGATAGAGACCCATAAAGGCTACATTTTAAAAATATTTTCATGTTATACAGGGTGTCCCAAAAACACGAAATGTATCAAAGTTATGTTTTTTTAGATAGAACACCCCATATATTATTGCATATTCAGATTCCTTGGTGAATTCTAGTGTGACTTTATGTATCATACATGGGACCTAAAGCGAACCGTTTAGGTGTAAATCACCATTTTCAGTATAAGTAGATATCAGGAAAAAATTGAATATCGCAGAGATTATAAAATATGGAAGGCTGTGACTTTGCCGTATTACTAAGCATAAAATGCGTCAGCTTTGATGAGATTGCCAAATTTAAATTACGTTTATGCTTGGAGAAATCGGTCGATTAATTAAGGAAACTTCGATCAGCGATACCTTGATTTTTTCAAATGGGAATGGCTAATTTTTTTTATACAGTTAAACGTAGAATTTGATAACCTTTCTAATGATATAAGGTTGTGGATATTAATCTCTGGTAGTTTTCATTTAATTTTAAATTTTCAAACAAATCGGCGATTTTCAATTTTCGTACCTATAAGCAACGTAGCAGGCCATGAAATATAAACAAAAACCTGTTCAGGTAGAAGAAAACAAGTAACTTAGCTGAAAAATACACACTAACTAGACTAAAGAGACAAGATTATAAAAATGTCTTACAACAAATCAACTCTCTCAGAAATAACTGCGATAACATCTCTAAGGCCAAAGAGAAGTTGGAGTATGGCAGTAATAGATATTTTTTACAGTCTACTGGCTACCGCAATTTACTAGGGGTTAAAAATTCCCAAGAAGATTAAAAACCCTGATATGAAACAAACAACCAGCGACTGTTGCTCCAGCACGTAACTATCAATCATATGTAATGGTGTAAAAAAGTACTAATTTGCATCGAAGTCGATACCTCTGACTGGAGCCCTTCTATTTTTCAATATCTATTAGCAGCAATATTGCAAAAAAGGAATACTGACAAATCAGATTTAAATTGTCTGCCATTTAAGGTATGTTTTATAATTTGAACAAGTTTTAATTCATTCTTCATTTTCTGCGATCTTGCTAATAGGAACTGAAGAATTTTCAGAACTCCAGTCCGAGGTACTTTTGACTAGTTTTGACAGAACTGCATACTTTTTTATATCATTAAATGTGAAATTTTATTATGAAAATAATAAACTGCTTACAACATTATCTAGTAGTTTTCATTTTATTTCAAAATTTTTAGTGGTTTTGGAAATTGCCAATCTCTAGTACATTGCAGTAGCTAGTAGGCCGTGAAAAAATCCATTTCTGCCATACTCCAGCTTCTCTTTGACCAAAGATATGTTACCGCCGTTGTTTCTGGTTAGACTTTGTTTGTTGTGCGTAATTTTTATAATCTTGTCCGTTTAGTCTAGTTCGTGTGCATTTTTCCGCTAAGTTAGTTGTTTTCTTCGACCTGAATAGGTTTTTGTTTATATTTCATGGCCTACTACGTTGCTTATAGGTAGGAAAATTAAAAAACGCCGATTTGTTTGAAAATTTAAAATTAAATGAAAACTACCGCAGATTGATATTCACAACCTTATATTATTAGAAAGGTTAAAAAATTCTACGTTCAACCGTATAAAAAAAATTAGGCATTCCTATTTGAAAAAATCAAGTTATCGCTAATCGAAGTTTCCTTAATTAATCGACCGATTTCTCAAAGCATAAACGTAATTTAAATTTGACAGTCTCACCAAAGCAGACGAATTGTATGCTTAGTAATATGGCAAAGTCACAGCCTTCCAAATTTTATAATCTCTGCGATGTTCAATTTTTTCCTAATATCTACTTATACCGAAAATGGTGATTTACACCTAAACGGTTCGCTTTAAGTCCCATGTATGATACATAAAGTCACATTAGAATTCTCTTTAGCCATAATGCTCCGTGTCGAATAACGTGAATAACCCTGTATATTCTAATAAAACGGTATTCATCATACGTAGAAAAGTTGCCAGGGCATTTTTTAAACCAAACGGCATGCGGACATATTCGTAATGGCCGTTTTCTACAGTAAAGGCAGTTTTCTCTATGGATTCGGAATTCATAGGAATCTGATGGAGTCCCTGTGCCAAATCAATGGTCGAAAAATAAGTGCCTTTCCCTAAATTCTCTAAAATTTCCTCAATTAGTGGTAATGGGTATTTATCCTCGTTCGTGGACTCGTTCAGTTTTCGAAAATCAATTACCATCCTATACTTTTTTTTTACCAGAAGCGTCCATTTTCTTTGGGACTATCCAACTTGGACTTGAATATGGTGAATTTGACACTTGTTTTTGAATCTCTTGCTTTAAGTGATACGGGTATCGATAATTTTTTACATAGATCGGCTCGTCGTTTTTCAATCTAATTTTATGAGTAGTAGCATTAAATGCACTTAATGGTTCACCGGGGTTATAAAGTATATGCTTAAATTGTTATTTATTATGTTATAGTACGAATTACATTTTCGACACGGACATTTGATTTTTCTGGAGGAATATTTTTTTCAATCAAAAAGTTATCGATCGATTCATAAGACATCGGGTTAGAAGTATCGAGAAGATTTATATCAATAGGATATTGTATGATAGAATTTTCCACATTACAAATGCATTCAGGAAAATATTCATCCGAATTTTTGAATTTGATCGGAGGTACAATAATTAGAACCATTATCTAAATTACTGATAATCAACGATTTTTTTGGATTTTATATTCTACCGAATTGTTTTCTCGGGTTGGTTTGAAGGAAGTATTATAAGTTATTTTACATTAATCGGTAATAATTTGATGTTCAGTTAGATCAATAGAACAGTTGAGCCTTTGGAGAGCATAATATCCTAAAAGGCAATCATAGCGAGTATGCTAAGGAAGAATCAAAAATTCAATTTCTGTTTTATTTTTCCATTCAGAAAATATTGGAATTTTACGAGCATATTGACCTTTGAATTTAGACGTACATGAATTAATTTCAAAAGGATTATAATAAATGCGATCCGAAAAATATTTGAATGCAATTTCTGGGTTTATTAAAGAAGATGATGCTCCAGTATCTATCAATATTATGAGATCGAAAAGAGAAGAAAAAACATAAGGGATATGGGTTTTTTGATAATTATTTATGTCTAGGTCAAATCGTTGGATCGCGTCGTTGAACAAAAATTCTCCTCAATAGTTTCGGAGGTAGCAGGAATATCATTATAGTTAAATTTCACATTGGATGATACCAACGCCTAGCGGTAAATCAGCGCAACCATGTTATCACGCGCTCATATAACAAAATCGTAAACATTAATTGCAATCCTTAATTTTTAATATGGCTAATCCACGTCCAATCATACCAACGGTAGCACAACTGCTGAAACATACGTACACTTGGCAACAGCGCTTGAAATGCTGGCATGCGAGTTCGCGACGTTGTCCCTTTGTGCAGATCATTTAGCCATAGCCTAAAGATCGGTACAGGCATGCACACGCATACTGTGAGAAGCTATAGATGTGCGAGTGTATTCAATATATTCGCACGCATACCGTTCATCGCAGACTTGTACTGTCGCATATCTATGCAAACTCAAGTCACTTGATCCATTCGGTATCGTGATAAAAATTTCTGAGAAGCAAAAAAAACCGTCAATTAGAGCACCAACGCACACGTATGTTTCTTTGATGTTCATCAAAAAACCGACACCAGTTTTAGGCTCACACCATGTCGCTCATGTATTTTGAACGATGTGATGCTGTGACGCATTGTGAGGGGCCATGGAATCACAGCAGTCTCACAGCAATTACGCACGGTTTGACAATGCCGCTAGATCAGCCGAGCGTTGGGTTCGCCGCTTCGCGTTCAAATTTGACGCTCCAGTCTCGGTCAGATGCGTAACGTTATAGCGGCTGTGGTAAGTTATTCTTGAAGTTTGCGCGGGAAATTAGACGATAAAATTAATAACAATGCGGCAAGGCACATCGGTTAGCAATACAGCATCCAAACGATATATTTTATCAACCGGTGAACGCAATATAGTGAAGAATGTTTACGATGGTGGACGTACACGATTTCCTGAAAGCCCGGTGAAGGAAATCGTTAAACTTTGCAGCGATCTGACTAAGGTCTCAGTTGCAACGATTTTTAGAATTTTGAAGGAAAAAAGCGCGACGTAGTATTTGTGGTAAAATCACATAAACAAAAAAAGAGGAGTTAAAAAAAAAGATTGTTTTGGATGGTCACGTGAAAAATGTGATTCGTCGAAAAGTCCATTCATTTTATCTCCGTAATGAACTCCCAACTATAAAAAAACTCCAACAGGAATTACAAAATGATGAAAGTCTGCCAAAGATATCTCGTCGGGTTTTATTGAGAACATTACTCGAAATAAATATCAGATATTTAAAAGGAAAGCGGAACAGCTCATTGATTGAAAGAGAGGATATAGTATTATTGCGTAGAGAATATTTAAGAAAATACTTGGACGAAACTTGGTTGAATGAAGGGCACACGGTTACTAAGTGTTGGCAGCGAATCTGGGTTTCGGATGGTGGATTGAACGTCTTTGAATCTCGGAAAATTGGTGATTGTCATGAGGATATGGACGCTGTAGTTTTTGAATCTTGCCTTAAATCCATATTGACAAAATTAGAACCCGGTTCGGTTATTATATTAGATAACGCGCCCTACCATAGTCGGCGTATAGAAGCTCTTCCGACTTCTAACTTGAAAAAAAGCGGATGTCTATGACTGGCTCTTGTCAAAAAAAAATAGAATTCGATAAGACTATGCTCAAAGCACAACTGTCACAACTCGCGCGTCACCATAAACAAAGGTATATAAAATTAGCAGCAGATGAAATGGCCAGGGAAAAGGGTTTTACAGTTTTAAGACTTCCTCCGAATCACTGCGAGTTACAGCCAATCGAGTTAGTATGGGCACAAGTGAAAAATGAAGTAGCGCGTAAGAATACAACTTTTAAGTTGGCCGATATACGTATATCCTTTTAGAAGAAGCAATCGGTGCGGTAACTGCAGATAACTGGCAGAAATGCGTATGACACGTAAAAGCAGAGGAAGAAAAGTTTTGGAAATTAGATCCCCATATAGATTTCGTAATAGAGCCAGTCATAGTTAACCTTGGCAGTGATACAGCTAGTGACACTGATGACTCCCTTGACTCTAGTTCTGCTAGTGATGACGAATTTCCACCGCTTACGTCCGCAACTGACTGAGATTCAGAACATGTATATTTATTTACTTTTTATTTGTTTTTGTTGTTTTATTTGTTGATCATTTTTTTAATTTATGACTTTTTGTTGTTTATTTTTAAGACGTTCATAGGCAATTTAGTCAATCATTTTTGTTGCTGTTGCTCCGGTTTCTTAAGCAGAATATATTTTTTGTTTAATGCAACTTTAAAGAGTTTACTTCTTACTCTGAATTTAATTTGTTGGATTCCAAGTTCTCCTTTGAGGTTTAGGGAGTTTATGTGTTGTTTCATTTTCGTATTCATGCACCTTTTCAGTTTCCTATTCATTTTGTTAAACATAAAAGAAGGGTGGGAGGAGGGGTGAGACTCGATATGCAGCCACCTCCTCCTCCGGAGAGTTGCATTACTGTTGTAGATTGTTTAGATTCCACTTCCAGTACGACCGAATGTGAGAACTTTACTATTTTAAATCAACTCTCTCTGGCTGGCGTCCAACTTTACCTGTGGTTGCCTGCCCCTTCCAAGCCGCTGTACTGATGGCCGATAATTCAGCCCATAGCTATTTGACAAAATCATCCTTGCATTTTTGAGAAAGACTGTACATTTATGTAGACCAAGCCTTAGCAACTACTCAACTAGTTATAGCTTACAATATCTAGTGGCATATATCTAGCTTATGATTCAGAGAAGTAATATTTTATCGTTAAAATAGATCTTTACATTTCAAAATAAAATCTGGTACATCTATTTGTAAAAAATGAATACAGAACGTATAGAATTTTATGATAGCTTTAAAATGTATATTGGAATTGAATCCCTTTCTATACCTGCAAAGAAATCGAGCGCGCTACTGCTACCAGCGTGACCACGCGTGAGCAGCTATCATCCTATGTGGAATTTAACTATAGTATGTGAATCGAATTCTTCGGAATATTCGTTTTCGTATGGTGGCTGCTGAGATTCGTAATAATTTTGTTCGTTATCGTTTTCAAGATTAGAGTAATTTATTATTATTAAATTTTAGATTGAATTTAATTTCTTGGATAGAATAATGATTTGGTTTAGGACCAGAATGCATTTCTCGGAGGCATTTGTGCAAAACTTTTGTTGTTGTTGCGGCCTAGAAGTATGGGCAGTTGATATTGACATAGGAGTTCGATTAATTTTTGGCAGCTTTTGGAATAGGCTTTTTGGAAAAAACTTATATAGATTGGTTCGCAAAAAATTCTTATAATCAACCTGCATCTGTAGATTATCATAATCCCTGCAAAACTGAACGCAAGAATCTATACTTTTGGGGTTCTGCTGTCTAACGTATGACCTATATGGCTTGTTTAAACCAGAAATAAATGAACTTAATCATAGTCTTTCAATTTAAAGGCAATATGTTCTAGGTTATCGTGATATTCCAAATTTGCAAATTCTTTTAGGCTTTGTACTTTAATTTTGATCTCTTTGAAAAAGTCTTCATACTTTTGGTACAATAAATTTAATTTGTAAGTCTTGCATCGACATTTCGATTCTTTGTGGAATAATCAAACGTGAAGGTGTCAAACTAATAGGTCTGCTGACAATAACAGGAACAGTTTCTGAGTCAGAATCACTAGACATCAAATTTGTGTCGAATTGGAAATGCCCTCAATCGTGAATACAAAAGAAAAGGCCCGAAAAGGCATAATTCTAAGCTAAATGTCAAGTTCAAAAATTTACTGTAAACGTCTAAAAAATCAAAACGAGAAAAAAATTGAAAACTCGAAAGTTAACTTCATTAATTCACTGTAAAAATTTAAACTTGTTCCTTACGCTACAACGGGCACTAGCAGCTTCATGTGGACAGATCTGTGATACCCTCTGGCCAATACAGCTCCTCCTGTTGATAGCCTATCTGCCGTGGATCCAGTACTGCGTTCCAGCCTTCCCGTCGTTCTCCTCTTATTGTCGTCGCCTGCACTCAGTTTTCTCGTCGGAGGTACTCCTGGATGGATTGATCTAGCCGGTGCAAGCCGCAAGTTCTTTTCGGATTAGCGTTATAACGATTGAGACCGTACACCGAACACCGGACTTTTTTCGGCACTTAGCTCGATGCCTTTTACCGACGATTACCGATATTTATTTGGCCACGCTAATCCTGTTCGCAGCGCCAGTTATGAAATGACAAGCGACGAAACACTTTTTAATAAATGATTTTATTGAGAAGGAAGCAAATGAAATACTTGTCAACGGAATATGGTGTAAATATACTCATATTTATAACCTAGCCTAGACAATAGGTCTGTTTTTACAGAGAATCACAAACCAGTCAGAGCCAATCAGTATTCCCCATTGCAGTTGTCAAACTATTTCTGACTAGTACTGGCCAATCAGATTGACGCTGACTAGTTTGTGATTGCTGTAAAAACAGACCTATTGATATCATAATGCAAACCTCAGCGTATTTACAAGTCTAGACGTGACATACGCAGTGCCGTAATTCGTGGCGGGATTTCCGTTAGAATTTGCAGCAACACGAAAGCATTTTTTCATCGCACCGTCAACTCGTCTACTTAACTCCGTACTAAACAAGTTGCGTTGTGGCGGCGACGATTGTAACGCGGTCGATAGCGTTCTATACGCTCACCGCCGACGGAAAGAAACACAACGCGACGCATTTCCCGTTCGTCTAGTTGCGCTCGTTTGATGGCACGGTTCTGATTACGACGTGCAAACCGCTGCGTGAAATACGCTGCTAAATTTCCGCTCGTGTAATTTGGCTCTAAGACGTATATTCTATGTTGCAAGATGTCCAAGTTTTCTAGTCTTAAAGATGCTCATCTTGTGTCCAGATTTTAACAGAATTTTTATTCATAATGAGGAAAGAAAGGATCTAATAAAGACATTTTCAGGGCATCTTGCCGATGTCATCTTTAAGACGTCTTACTGATGATGTCTTCAAGACAGGTAACAACATCTTCAAGTAGTTCAAGTCGTCTTGCCGATGTCATCTCAAAGATGTTTCATATACGTACACTAAATGACGACGTATATTGGTATTCGGTAGGTCACTGTAACTACGATATTACGCTAACCTCACTTTTCCTTTTGCGATTTTTTTTGTGGTTTGTCTGGGGGTCTGCTTTTTAGGAGATAGAACGGGCGCTAGAGGTAAGTGAGTATGCAAAATGTGAGTACCAAATTTGGCCAACGGATTTGATTACAGAACAAGTCAAAGTCATCTTGCCGGTCAAGTTTTTCGTCCATTTTTTTATTAACTCTACATCAGGCAAAATAATTTTAATAAATATTTTCGTAATAATTTACAGTTTGTTCTAATGGTAAAAGTCAGGATAGATTCTTATTTAATAAAAAAAACAAAATTAAAGTAATAATTTTTAATTTTTTATTAATAAGAAATATGTTATACAATGTGTTCGGTCATCGGTGCCGGAGCCTCCAGGGAAATGAAATACAGTATTTTTTTATCGACAAGTCACCCCCCATAAGTAGTTTGTCTCCCACCATAACAAAATGGCAGCCATTTTGTTTTGTTTTCTTCGAAGCTTGAGTGTTGTATTAATTTAGCAATAGTTTAAGAGTCATGTAGAGGTCCTAAAAACACAGAAAAAATCTCATTCGATAGCGAAGCATGTAGACCATAAACTAGTGGTAAATATTTTCAAATTTTATTTCATGAAAGGGCAAAACATTGTTAAAAGAAAATAATTATGTAACTTTTCCGTGTTTTTACAATTTCAGCTTTTTCAAAAAATCTGACCTGTTAAGTTACAATGTTTTTATTTCTAGGCGTTAGTGTATGATGTTTCCTAAAAAAATTGTTGTACATCTTAGCCCTAAGTAAAGTAATTTAGAAGGTATGATCGATGGTTTGGATATGACCCTTTATTGTTGGGTTGAGAAAGTAATTAAACAAAATGCTTAGTGAATCAGATTTGAAGAGAGAGGATGAGGCTGTCGGTGAACATCTATCGGAGGCCTCTGACATTTGGAGCATCAATTGCAAAATGTACGCTGAGGCTCTGAGGCTAGCTAGGCAGGGGAGAGTGGAAGACTCTCCTGTTGAGAGAGCATAGAGATGGGTGCGCCAAATGGAAGCGAAAATCCAGTTGGCTCGCCAGGAAGCATCCCGTATCCAGTGTGTGATGGAATATAGAGCGTCTAGGAAGCCTCTTATGGCCGAGTGCGCCAGATAGCTTACTAAACTAATATACAATTAAAGTATACAATTGAAGTACTCCTCTACGCTGTAGAAAACATTGTCTAGCATAATTTCCTCTACGTTTGTCTTATAGAGATGTAAATTAGTAATCTTTTTTATGGAAGGGGGCAACTTGTATAATTTGCCAGCCATAATGGTAGGGCCCTTTGAGGTCAATGATAATTTGTGAGGTGGTATTATGAGATTATCCGATTGTCGCAAGGCGTATTTGGTTATATCGTGTCTTCTGATAAGAAACGACTTAATGTTTTATTTAATACAAATCAAGCTACTGTATATATACAAGGAGTAAACTGTCATTATCCTAAGCACTTTAAATAAATCTCTACATGATTGACGCTTATGGTTAAAGAAAATGGTTCGTAATATTTTCTTTTGGATGACAAATGTTTCATCAACACGGGAACAATTTCCCCAGCAGACAATGCAGTATGAGAGTACTGAGTGTATCATATTATAAGATAAACAGTATAGCCTCAGAATGTTGAGGTCGACGTAATTATGTAGCTGAAAAGTCACATAGCACTGTTTCGATTATTTACCCATAATAGTATCAATATGTAAATTCCAGTTGAGGTACTCATCAATCTGTACACCTATTTTATATTGAAGAATTGTTGCACGCTTTGTCCGATACATCGTAGTAACAAACTTTGGTTTTGTTTTATCGTATTGAAGACGACCATAGCTGTTTTCTTCGAATTCACAACCAGATAATGATTTTCACATTTATTTATTTATTTGTACTATACAATACAAATATTGCCACACTGAGACATTGCTTGAGTTTTTTCGGTGGCGATATCTCTGAGACCACCTATTGTATCAGATTTGAATGTAAATGCTGTATCATCTGCATATCCTCGTATACCATGATTAAATAACTTTGAGAATAAGGTTGAGTGGTCAACTGCATCGAGGGCGCGCTTAAGATCGAAAAATAGAGTCAAGAGTTTATGTCTGTGGTCTAAATTATGCAATACAGTATTGTGCCAGTCCGGCCCTGTCCGCTATCTCGCCAGGTAGCCGTGAGCTCTAGGAAACCGACTTCCAGAACCGGCGCCAGCATCACGAACGTGGAAAGAAGCTTCGCGATGGCCAGACGCATACAATATAAAGAGAAGCGAAACAGCCGAGCAAGGGAGAATTAAAAGAGATAGCAGCCCGACGCGATCCGTCTACCAGTGGCGCGCGCAAAATAAATGGATAGTGAAATAAATTAGTGAAGTGAAGGACAAACATAAATTGGTGTATAGTGACTGTAAATAAATTAGACTGATAAGTGATCGGTTAGGCATACTAGTGTATAAAGTCATACCACGTGTTTTCCTGCCCAATCAAACTAAAGATTTGTAACAGTGCTGTCAGGTGTAGGGTACACTCTTCGGTACACCGATCGATTGGGCAACGTGGTTCGGGCAGTCAAGTGAATAAACTATCGAAAGGGTGAAATTCAGTGAACTGAAGGTTGCAGACTTAAGGAGAGAGCTCGACGAACGTGGTGACGATAGCAGCGGGTTGAAGGCCGTTTTCCAGGATCAGCTCCGGCAAATCATGATGGAAGAAGGCAAGGATCCAGATATCTTCGAATTCGAATCACCTGAATTCGAGTGGGCCAAGAAGCTCGAATCAAAAATTGAAGCAAGCTCCAAACAGTCGGAATCTGCACGACTGTCGCTTGAATAAAAAATCGAATCAAGCTCCAAACAAATCGAGCATTCTCTTCGCACCAGAATCGAAAATGGAAGAGCAAAGAAACGATGTCAAGAGGGCATTGGAAAAACAAAAGGAAGATCTGCGGGACAACATCCGACGCCTGGACTCAGAGATAGAAAATCTGCAAAAGGAGCTTCAGGCTGCAAGCGTTACCGTAACCACAGCAAGTGACCTGAAGGCAGGAGATTCGGGCAAGCTGAGATTAAAGCCTCCTCAGAATGACGGGAAAACATCCTGGAAGAATTACCTCCTCCAGTTTGAAGCGGCCGCAAACACAAATGGTTACCTGGTGAGAAGGCGACAGCTTTGACGTTAGCAATGAGAGGAGAAACTACAGATGTGCTTCAGACGTTATCACCGACAGAAGGAGGGGACTGCGACCAGCTAGTCAGACACCTCAAAATGAGGTTTGGTCAAGCCAGATTCGGTCATCCGTTCCACGCTCAGCTGAAGAATCGCTCCCAACGACCAAACCAGACGCTGCAAGAATTTGAAGCAGACATAGTCCGCTTGGCTCGGTTGACACATCCGATGGCTCTGGAAAATCTAATGGAGCGTTTAGCTATGAAGGCATGTGTGGGTGGTCCTCGTGATGGCGAAATGTGTCAAGCTGTAGCTCTCGCACAATCGGAACGTCTGGTGGATGCTCTAGCCAGAGCTTTAGAGTTTGAGGCTGCGAAAAAGACCTACCAGTACCAAGCCCGAATTCGGGAATGTGAAGGTGAGACAAAAGTGACGGCACTAGTTGAGAAACAGCGGCGGGTAATTAGCGAGGCCCGTCCCAAGGAGAAAGGAGAGATCCGATGCTGGAATTGCGGCGAGCTGGGTCACGTCAGAGGCCTCTACAAGGAGGAGAAGAAGCCACTGCCGACGCCAGTCGGGTCGAAGAGAAGAAGTGATCCTCGGCCTGCATCCAGAAGGCCTCGGGAAGAACTGCTCGTGTGGCCTACGATGGGCAGCAGGCAAACAGTCTGTATGTGGATGGCTTCTTGAACGGCAGGCAGAAGCTGTTGCTTCTGGATACGGGTGCGACGAAGACCATCGTTCGACCTGATGTGCTCCAGAAGAGTGCTGATGTAAGACCAACAAGATCGCTGCTTCGTACTGCAACAGGGACTCGGCAAGTATTGATGGGGAAGCCGACATACAGCTCCAGTTGGGAACACCAAGGTCAGACATCGAGCATTGGTAGCAGATGTCGAGAACGAGGTGATAGTTGGAATGGACATCTTGGACATCTATGAGACATGGTACTCTGCTAGTCCAAGAGGAAGAGGTAGTCCTCCCCGACGTCAAGAAGAGGCTGCCCTGGTGGTGCTCTTAGAAGAAACTGTTGAAGCCTGCTTGATTGATGACGCTGATCGAGGAAGCGTCATGTTGTTTGAACCTCAACCGGATGATGAGCTGATTGGCCGTGGAATCGCCATTGGAAAATGCCTAGTATGAACTGATGTTGAAATTCCGGTGAGGTTGCTCAACGCGAATGGTTTTCCGGTACACCTAGAGAAAGGAGCACCACTGGGTCGTTGTTCTCCAGGCTCATCAGTGGTGAGGAGTGTAAACGCACCAGATCAACGGAATGAGTATTTGCATGAGAAGCTGATTGACTTGGTGTCTGCTTCATCGAAAGGCCTGAATAGGGGGCAACAGAAGAGGCTGAGGCTGAGGGTATTAATCTCTGAATGTCAGGATATCTTCGAAGTTGATATTGGAAAGAAAGAGAGGACGAATGTGGTCCGACACAAGATCCACACGGGCGATGTACCACCTATTCGGCAACCACCAAGAAAGCTACTATTGTCCGAACGAGAAGAAGCTGATAGAATCATCAAGGAAATGGAGGATGAGGGGTGATCGAGCAATCAGTGAGTCCTTGGTCATCGCCGGCCGTATTCGTGAAGAAAAAGGACAAGAGTCGACAAGATTCTGCGTGGACTATCGGCAACTCAATAATGTTATAAAGAAAGACAGCTACCATTTGCCAAGAATTGACGACGCCCCAGCCACTTTGGCAGGTTCTAAGGTGTTCTCTACGCTTGATCTGAATAGCGGCTACTGGCAAGTAGAGATGGATCCAGGGGATAAGGAGAAGGCTGCGTTCACAGTCTGCTTGGGGTTATTACGTTTATGCCGTTTGGGTTGTGTATCGCGCCAGCTACACTTGAGAGGCTCATGGAGACAGTCTTGAAGGGGTTGTCTTGGGAAACCTGCTTGGTGTACCTAGATAGCATCATCGTGGTTGGGAAATCGTTCAAGGATCACCTCAAGAACTTATTTAAGAGGCTGCGCGAATCAGACCTCAAGCCAAAGAAGTGCTACCTCTTCCAGAAGAAGGTGCAACATTTAGGACATGTGGTTTCCCAAAACGGCTTAGCAATGGATCCTCAGAGGATTGAAGCAGTAAAAGGGTGGCTTGTACCCAAGAACAAACACGACATAAGAAGCTTGCTAGGTCTGTGTACATACTACCGTCGATACGTGGCTGGATTTGCTAACATTGCCAAGCCGCTGACTAGGCTTACGGAGGAAGGCCGCAGGTTCGAGTGGGGAAATGATTGCCAGCAGGCTTTCGGCCTACTGAAGAAGGCTCTCTCGACAGCTTCAGTGCTAAGCTATCCCCTACCTATTGGCAAATTCGTGTTAGACACCGATGCGAGCAACGTAGGGATGGGTTCGTTTCTGAGCAGATCCAAGATGGTCAAGAGGTGGTGATCGGCTATTTAAGCAAGACGTTATTTAAGCCCGAAAGAAATTATTGCGTCACCCGGAGAGAATTGCTGGCCATCCTCAAGTCCGTAGAGCACTTTTGCAAGTACTTGTACGGGAGGGGAGTTCCTGCTGAGGACGGACCATGCATCCCTGACATGGCTACTGAAAAGGCAGGTAGCCAGGTGGATCGAGAGGCTGCAGGAATTCGACTTTGAAATCGAACATCGTGCTGGCATGTCTCATGGGAATGCGGATGCGCTTTCAAAGAGACCGTGCCCCGACGGCTGTGGTCACTGCAACCGAACCGAGACGAAAGATGCCATGACCAGAAGAACTAGCGTTGTGGATGATCGCTGGCAGCCTACTGAACTCCAGAAAGACCAAGAGGAGGATTCCAGCCTGAAACTGATCATCGAGTGGAAGAACGAGGACCAACGACCAAGTTGGCAGGAAGTTTCACCTCACTCGCCTACCTTCAAGTCCTACTGGGCTCAGTGGGGCACTCTGGTGATAGAGGAGGGCATCTTGAGACAAATACTGGAGGACAAAGAAGTGACCGAGGTACTACGGGAGATCCACAGCGGAACCAGTGGAGGTCATCTATGCGTGGCCAAAACCCTGGAAGAGGTTCGGAAACAGTTCTGCAGGTTTAGGTGCAAGGAAGACGTTAAGGAATGGTGCAGGAATTGTACAGTTTGTGCCGCCAGCAATGGTCCACAGAGAGGTACGAAGGCTCCCATGCGCCAATACAACGTCGGAAGCCCCTTCGAGAGGATCGCTATCGATGTACAAAGTACACCGTCGTGGTGACTGACTACTTCAGCAAATGGGTCGAAGCATATGCTATGACAAACCAGGAGGCCGCAACTGTTGCTGACGCACTGGTCAAGGACTGCATTTGTCGTTTTGCAGTCCCGCTCGAGCTGCATTCGGATCAGAGAACTTCGAGTCTGCGCTCTTTCAGAACGTGTGCAAAACCTTGGGGATTAGGAAGACTCGGACCACGGCATGACATCCTTAGTCGAACGGCATGGTGGAGAGGATGAACAGAATGGTGAACCGCTATTTGGCCAAGGCTGTCTCCGACCACCAACGAGATTGGACAGCTATCTCCATCTGTTCCCATTGGCGTACCGCGCAGCAGTCCATGAAATCACGGGAGAGACACCGGCCAGTATTGTGTTTGGGCGAGAGCTCCGGCTACCGTGTGACCTCATGTTTGGCTGCAAACCAGGGGACGATGTGGCAGGCGAAGCTTACGTTACCAACCTTCGCTGAAGAATTGACGAGGCCCATCATAAATTTCGGCATAATATTCGCACCGTAAGTGATCGCATGAAGCTGACGTACGACGTAGGGTCCAGCGAAACAGCATACCAATCCGGAGACCTGGTTTGGCTGTACAACCATCAGAAACGCCGTGGCTTGTCACCAAAAGTCCAGAGCTCCTGGGACGCCCGTATGAAGACGTAAAAAAATCAACGACCTAATCTGTCGAATTAAGAAGGCCAACCATGGAAAACCCAAAGTCGTGCACTTCAACAGGTTGGCTCCATTCGCTGGAGATAATGCGGATGCGCAAGTTAGAAAACTCGAGCAACGCAACCCGGAGCTGAACTTCGAGGATTTCATGGCCACTCACACTGGTGAATTCCAACGTTTGTTTGGCCAAGTGGATGAGCTCAAGTGACAGGATGAACGAGTCGGACAAGTGCTGGAGTTACGAAGTGACCAGAGGCGACTATACTACTTGATTTCGGAGAAGTCCTATCAGATACCAACGTACGGGACTATATGGGAGGCACTCCTAGCTAGAAGTCCTCTTCAGGTTTACGGGGATCGAAATTCTGGTCTGCAGCTGGAATCCGAGAGGAGGGACAGAATACATAACAATGGATTGCTTCTTTTACCACACTAATGGCTGTGTGTCCATTCAGACATGAACGTTTAAGGAGGGTGCAGTGTGGCAGCCCGGCCCTATCCGCCATCTCGGCAGGTAGCCGCAGGTTCGCGAAAACCGACTTCGTGAACCCCCTCGCCCATCTGATAAAAGCGTCACATAACAAAGTTATGTTTTTTTTTAAATGGAACACCCTATATAATATAGCAGATTTAGATTCCCGGGTCAATTTGAGTGTGACTTTGTGTTTCACACATGGGACCTAAATCAAACCGTTTAGGTGCAGATCACAATTTTTGGTGGTAGTACTAGTGGAAGTAGACGTCAGACAAAAATTGAATATCGCAGCTATCATAAAATCTAGAGGGCTCTGACTTTGCCGTCTCACTAAGCATGAAATGCGTCAGCTTATGTTAGATGGTCAGTTTTAATTACATTTATACTTGGAGAAATCGGTAGATCGATTAAGCAAACTTCAAACAGATATAACCTGATTTTTTCAAAGAGGAGTGCCTAATTTTTTTATACAATCAAATGTAAAATTTGACAGCCTTTCTAATGATATGCGGTTGTAAATATCAATCTCTGGTAGTTTTGATTTAATTTCAAATGTTCAGAACTGATGTTTTCCAATTTTCCTACCTGTACGCGACTTAGCAAGCCATGAAATATAAACAAAAAACTGGTCAGATGGAAGAAAACAACTAACTCAGCAGATAAATAAAGACGAACCTGAGTAAAGAAGAAATATGAAAGTGACTTACAATAAATCAACTCTAACCAGAAATAACAGATGTAACACATCTAAGGCCAAAAAGCAACTAACGTACGACATAAATGGACATTTTTCACAGCATACCAACTACTACAATATTGCAAAGATTTACAATTCACAAAACAATTATGAATTTTGAAATGAAAGGAAATCTACCACCAAATGTTGCTGACCGTTTAATAACTTCAGCATAAAATTTCACATTTAATGGTTTAAAAAGGTAGTAACCGATACCTCAGACTGAGGTTCTGCAAATTCATCAGTACCCATAAGCAAGATCGCCAAAAATGAAGAATGAATTAAAAATCTGCTTAAATTATTAGGTAGAAAATTAACATAATTATGATTTATCAGTATTCCTTTTTTTGCGATTTTGCTAATACATACTGAAACACTTAAAGGGCTACAGTCAGACAGTCAGAGGTATTGTTACTTTTGACTTTGACGGAAATGACTACTGTTTTGTACCATTAAATATGAAATTGCGTTCTGAAGATATTAAACGAAAGGCAACAATCCCTAAAAGTTTTGCTTTCATTTCAAAGTTTTAGTGACTTTGGAAATTTTTAATCTCTAGTACATTGCAGCAGCTAGTAGGCTGTGAAAATTATCCATCCGTACTCCAGCGTCTCTTTGACCTTAAACATGTTACCGCCGTTGTTTCTACTTAGAGATGATTTGTTGTAGGGAATTTTAATGTTGTCCTCTTACTCTTCTGGATCTGTTTGTTAAGTTGGTTGTTTTCTTCTATCTGAACACGCTTTTGTTTATATTTAATGGCCTGCTAAAGCCTATCAAATTGCACATTTGATCATATAAAAAAATTAGGCATTCCCATTTGAAGAAATCAAGTTACCGTTGATGGCGCTAACTGAAGTTTTCTTAATTAATCTACCGATTTCTCAAGGTACAAATGTAGATCAAACTTGACCGCCTAACCTAAGCTGACGCATTCCATCCTTAGTGATAAGGCAAAGTCACAGCCCTCTAGGTTCTATAGTCGCTGCTATATTAGAATTTTTTCTGATATATACTTTTACCAAAAATTCTAATATACAGGGTGTTGCATTAAAAAATACATGTCATGCTTTTATAAGATACCCTGTATAAAAGTCATTATTTTTGAAATGTAGTCCAACTTGACCTACATACACTCGTGAAGTTGATTTTTCGAAAAGGGGTATCGTTTGGTCACAAGAGTCCGAGGCGTTGAGCTTGACTTTCCCTGTATAAGGCATCTTTTAGACGTAACTGGATACCTAGACGTCTCAAAAGTATCTGGAAAGACTAAAAAAGACATCCTAAAGATGTCTCAAAGATCTCTCGACGACATGCGACATGCCTAATTTTTCACAAGCGACCTTCAGAAGATGTTTAAGAATGTCCTTGATGAGACATACTGAATAACCGGATCAGACATCTTTAGGCGCCTCAAAGATGTTACTGTGCTATCTAGAAATAAATAGCCATGAATGGAACTCGTTCGCCAGTTTTCATCGGAAGAATATTAAATATAGGAAATTAAACGAATCGTTGTGATAGTCAAAATATTTTATAGACAATGAATGTCCAAAATAATTATTATGTTTACTTTCCAGCAACCACAGATCACTTAACTCGTGACTCTCAACAGAGGCCAATTAGAGAAAAACGAAAACCTGACCAAAAGAGACCCCGGTGTGGTATGTGCGCGTGAGCGATACGCGTACATTGCTCTCCCGCCGCTCGCTCTTCCCTCAGGAGAAGAACATCGGGGGTTTCTGCGGCGCCAAACGGTCTCTCGCATTCAGTATCCGTCTCGCGCCGCGGCACCGGTCCACGCATCTTGGCGCTCCGAGACACGCCCACTTCTACGATCCCCGGGAAAACAAAGCCGGAAAATTGACCTGCAAAGGATTTATCATAGCAAGGTAACGTTGTATGTCTTGTTTGGCACATGCAAACATTTCTGTACATTTTTATTTATAAACCTTTTGCTTCTAGTACCATTGTGGACTGAATAAACGTTAATTTTTCATACGACACCTTCCTAATTGGATTTGGTCGTTTAAGTGGTCATAATGTTGAGAACCTTGTGTTTTTGATGCACTTATCAAGTTATATGTCTCTTAGGCATAATAGCAACCCTAAAATCATCAAGATGAGCCTCAAAATTCTCAGATAGCTTTGGAGGGCCCATTTTCTTTATTCTCATACGTTGTCTAGTTGTGGTCTTAACGAAATCAAGTCAGCTCTAAAATGTTGTCCAGATGCTCCATTAATATTATTTGATAAAGATAGCACTACAGTAATGAATGCTTGCCAAGATTATCTTAGAGTAAATTAATACGATAGGAGGGGGCGGAGCCAGGTTCGAGCTGAAGCGAGGCGTTTTTTAAGATCTCTAAAAAAGTACTTGTCTTGAGAAAGTGGGAAAAGGAGATAATGTCTAAATCGTTTCTCTGGATACGAAAAATTTCAAATCGGATATGCGACTGCCCCGTTGCCCCCAGCGGTTCCATCAATGTGATAGGATAATGAAAAATGCCTAATATGTGAATGCCAAATGATTTAGAATTACTTTTTGGATTGATGTGTTACCATGAGATATCAGTTTTTCTGTTATACACGTCAGAGAATTAAATAGTATACCACAGTAAAAATATGGCATTACTTCTGAATCAATTTCTGCGAAATTTTGAAATTAAGCTCAACCTATATTATTTGTGCATATTATTCTTAGAGGTGGAAACTATAGCTTATTGCAATAAACTGCTATAAATTCATTTTCCTTTATCGTATTCAACATATGAGGAAGAAGGTATATATTATTTATATAATAAAACATCCTTCGTCTGGGGACGATATAGCAATCTTACTTGGATTTTCTGTAATGAGTTCTAGAAATACCTTCTAGAAGAATTCTTTTATTAAAAATGCAATGCATCATTTTCCTCATTTACAACAGTGAATTGATGCTCTGTTTACAAAGAGTTCAGTAGTCGCTATAATTGATACTGTATAATTGTATCAAGCAAAAAAATACCAACAGATGTCCAAGTGTGCGGCTCGTTAAGAGAACTTGACGAAAACGACCTATTTTCTGGAATAGCCGCTTCTGTCTTCCGAGAAAAAGTAGGTTTGAGTTTGCTTATAATAATGTATACTGTAGGAAGTCGTAAAAGAAATGGGCCGAATCTCCCTTAATGTACTCAAATATTTCAGTTCAGATCTGAAAAAGGCGTTTAGGGTAACGTACTATGCTTCGAGATGGACTATTTACTGAACGATATCTTTTCCAGTTATTTCAGTATAACATGTAAAAAAAAATATTTTCTTCAATGGCTCACACAAAATAGACAAGGGTCAGGTTAGATCCTAGTTGTCTTTTGTTTACTTATTTTTTTTATTACGTTTCTGTGCGCTGCCTAAAATATTGTTCTTTTAGAATTTAAGATCTTAGGCAGCCATATACTACGAAAATGTGATAAGGCTGTTCCGTCTCATTCTGAATTGTCAGACTCAAACAGACTACAGGGTAAGCCAAGCTCAACGCCTCGGACTCTTGTAACCAAACGATACTACTTTTCAGAAAATTAACTTTGCGAGTGTATGTAGGTCGAGTTCGACTGTATTTTAAAAATAACGTCTTTTGTACAGGGTGTCTAATAAAAGCATGACATATCAAAGTTATGTTTTTTAAATGGAACACCCGGTATATTATTATATATTTAGATTTCCGGGCCAATTCTAGTGTGACTTTATGTATCACACATGGGACTTAAAGCTAACTTTTTACGTACAAATCACAATTTTTGGCATAGGTAGATATCAGAAAAAAAATGAATATCGCAGCGATTATAAAACTTACGAGGGCTGTGACTTTGTTGTGTCACTAGTCATGAAATGTGTCAGCTTGGTTTAGACGGTCAAGTTTGATTTGCATTTGTACTTGGATAAATCGGTAGATTAAACAAGGAAACTTCAATGAGTGGTAACTTCATTTTTTCAAATCGGAATGCCTTTTTTATATGATCAAATGTGCAAATTTATAGGCTTTCTAATGACATGAGGTTGGTACTTTTGATTTAATTTCAGGACTTCAATCAAATCGCGGTTTTTCAATTTCCCTACCCCTAAACAAACTAGCAGGCCATGAAATATAAACAATAACTTGTTCAGATGGAAGAAAGTAACTAACTTAGCAGAAAGATACAGACGAACTAGAGTAAAGGGACAAGTTTATTAAAATTCCCTACAACCAATCAACTCCAACCAGAAACAACTGCGGTAACATGTCTAAAGGTCAAAGAGAAGCTGGAATACGACAGAAATGGATAATTTTCACAAATTACTAGCTACTGCAATACATTAGAGATTAAAAATTTTCAAAACCACTAAAACTGCATCACACAATTTCACATTTAATGCTATAAAAAGTAGTAATTTCCACCAAAGTCAAAAGTAACGGTACCTCTGACTGTCCAGCTGTAGCCCTTCAAATTTTTAGTATCTGTGAAAAATATGCATTTCTGTCGCACTCCAGCTACTTTTTGACCTTAGATGTGTTACCTCTGTTATTTCTGGTTAGGCTTGATTTGTTGTAATTTATTTTTTTACTCTAGTTCGTCTGTATCTTTCTGCTAAATTAGTTATTTTCTTCTATCTGAACAGTTTTTTGCTTATATTTCATGGAATGCATGCTTATAGGTAGGAAAATTGAAAAACACCGGTTTGATTAAAAATTTAAAATCAAATGAAAACTGCCAGAGATTGATATTTTCCAGATAGCACAGGACGTTCAATCGACATCAAAAATCAGTCCAAATGCTGTCTATTACATTCAACGACAGTTTCAAATTAAACTAGGCTGTAGGTATATAAAATTATCAATTAAGAAAATTATCCGGACCTATATTTAAAATTTTAATTTCAACGTTTTTATACTTCATTGTTCTCCGACAAGTTTTTTGGTAATCTCGCAATTGACGATTGACGTTAGGTTAGGTTAGGCTGAAAGTGAGTGGCGCAGCGCCGCCTCCTTCTACTGCGACTCAGTTGTGTCTATTGTGTCTCACACCTTTTTAGAGTTCACTGTACAGTCCACACCTCTTTCCCAAGGCGATCAACGTGAAGGGTGAAACTTCTTTGAAGTCATGAGGTTCCAGTTGGGCAAATCCAAATATCTGGAAGCTAGCGCTATCCAGTACTGGACAGGAGCAAAGAATATGCTCCGCTGTTTCGTCCTTCACGTAGCAGAAGCGACAGTCTGGAGTTTGTTCAAGACCCAATCTCCGCATGTGGTTCCTCAGACGATGATGTCCCGTCAGCAGACCAACCAGAATGCGGAGATCGTTCCTGTTACTTTCTATGATCCTCGGGGGGGCCTGACTCGAGGGGTATCTTATGAACGCCTTCGAGTGCAGTAGCCCTGGTGTGTCTCGCCAGTGCAGGAGTGCTTTTCTCTCTGCCCAGTCTTTTTTTTTTAACGTGGGGGTTGGAAATCTTCAAAAGACACTCTGAGCTGGCTATAACTGCATCTAGTACTCAGAGTGTCCTATTCACTGAGGTGCCTACGGATTAAAACCATTCCCCGTCCAGCTCTCTCAAGGCACAGGAACCGCGTGAGCACTACTTCTATGTCTTGATGTGTATATCCTTTCAGCCTGTTATTTTACCTCTTTCTCGGGACGTGCATTAGTTAGAGTTAACTTTTCTGGCCATCTCTTCAGATTCTTTCATCGATACAATTTTGGCCACCATGTTTTGTATTACTTTCCAACTTTCCTCACTACTTAGCATAATTTCCACCACATTTTCTGGAGTGGCGGTTTTATCTACGTCTCTTTGTGCCTGTGCTCTAATTTCTTCCCACCTATCACACTGAAAGAAAGTGTGTTCTGCAGTATCGACTGAACCACAATAACAGCACAGATCCGTAACTGCCAGGTTGAAGCGCTTGAGATAAGCTTGAAAGCATCCATGGCCAGTGAGCATCTGACTGATGCCGTAATCTACTTCGCCATATTGGCGTCGCGAGCATATCCTCACACCTGTGATCAGCCTCTTCGTCCAAGCAGCTACCCCACTATCTTGCTGCCATCTCTCCTGCCATTTATTGAGTGGTATCGTGTGATAATCGACAGGAGTTCTTGCCACTGAATGCAGTAACACGCTCTAGTGCCAACAGGTCTATCGGTGGGATCCCCGCTATCGTTAGTAGCGCTTCTGTTGATGCAGTGCGGTATGCGCTGCAAACCCGGATTGCTATTCTTCTTTGTAGGCCCATTAGCATACGCCTATATTTTTCCCTCTGGAGAACTTCAAACCAGAACGGGGCACCGTATAATGCGATGGAGTGTACTACCGACGACAGTAGTCTGCGTTTACTCGCACGTATTTTTGGCATCAACCTACATAAGGCTGTGGCAGTCTTCTCCGCCTTCTCCAAAGTCCTGGCAATATGAACCGCCATGCTCATTTTGTGAGCTATAGTGATCCCCAGGTACTTCACATTCCTATTTGTGGTAATTCGTGTTCTTCCAGTTTCCAGGTCAATAGATTCAAGCTTTCTGCCACCCAGCCGTATTACGGCCTCCGTCTTCTGTAGCGCCAATGCTAGTTTTCGTTCGGCCAGCCACGTTTGGATTTTGTGGATTGTGCTATTTGCCAACATTTCCAATTCTATTGATGTTTTGGCCTGAACAATAATGGCCAAGTCGTCCTCGTAACCTATAATTGTTACCTCCTGCGGAAGATCTAATCTAAGGACGCCGTCATAATAAATGTTCCATAGTAACGGTCCCAACATTGACCCTTGTGGCACACCACTGGAGAGTTTCCGTTTCTCATCATCTCCAACAATTAGATATCTATCTGAAAAATAGCTAGCTAACATATTTACAAGGTATGGTGGAATATTCCAAGTACACACTTCCTGCAGCAATATCTGCCAAGACGCAGAATTAAAAGCGTTTTAAACATCGAGAGCAACTAGCAAGCAAAATTCTCTGTTTCTGTGAGGTTTCGCATAGTTTGCGTCTGTTATGTTTTTAAGTCTAAGTAGCCCGTCCACAGTAGACCGTCCCGTTTATGAAGCCGTATTGGTTTTCTGAAAGCCCGCCTTTAGCATCAACACCATCCTTCAATCGAATGAGGAGTAAGTGTTCAAGAAGCTTCCCCATTGCACTAATTAGGCATAGTGGTCGTTGATCTGCCTTGATCTGCCCTGTTTTTTTCCCTCATCTACAAGGACCAATTAGCAGTCTTTCATATTTTTGGGAATGTCCCTTGTAAGAGAAGGCGGTTCATCATGCCCAAGCACGTATCCGAGAATCCTTTTGCAAACAGCTTGACCACTTCTGTTGGTATTACATCAGGTCCAGGCACTTTACCCACCTTCATCTTTGATACTGCCTGTATGAGATTATCCACGGAGAACACTTCCGTCTCAGAACTTGTCACATCTACAGGGTTCCATACCAAAGGATCATGCTCAGGAAAAAGCGATTTGGCCACAACCAGTTGTTCCTCGTCCGTCATCTTGATTAGTGGATACGTCCTAGTCTTTTGAAGACTATGCGGTATCTCTGACCCCATACGTTATTATCCACATCATCAATTAGCTTTTTCCACGCTTCCTTCTTTGCTCGTTTGATTGCTATACGCAGAGCATTTCTCAAGTCGGTATATATCTGCTTCATCCTGAGCTTTTCTTGTTCCGTAGGATTAGTCCTTCTGTTTGCGCTCACTGACCCCCTTTTCGCCCATAAGCATTTTTTCCTTAAGTCGGATATATCGTTGGACCACCAATATACGCTTTTTCTACGTGACCCACCAAATTTTTTGGGGAGGGCCTTATCGCATGCCTTCGACAAAATATTCAAGCATACCTCAGCCGTAATGGTCTCTTCTTGCGCTCCAATATGCTGTAGTTGGGTGAGTATCTCTTTCACTAGCATGTCAGCCTTTTCGCCCTTGTATATCCACCTCTTTTGCAATATGGTCCTGCTAGCTGCTTGGTCCTCAGATGTACCGTCCCTTATGAAGTACTCAATATATTGATGATCCCTGAGATTCTCTTCGTCTAGCACTTTCCATTTCGTTATTTCCCTCGCAATACACGATGTGCTGAAGGTGATATCAATGAAGGATCTACTGTCTCCCCTAACAAAAGTTGGTCTGTCTCCAGTGTTGTGGACTACTAGATCATCTTGTGCCAACCATTCTGCTAGAACGCGTCCCCTGTGATCTTCAAATGGTGAACCCCATAAAGGTGATTTCGCATTAAAATCTCCACCTACAACTATTTCTTTGTTTTGTGTCCTTAAACTTTCACGTAATATTTGTAGATACTCCACAAACTCAGATATCGGTATGTTGGGGAATATGTAGCAGCCATACATCACCCATCCAGTAAATTCTACCCATACAAAGCCATTACCAGCACCAGTGTGACAGGCGCTCACTTGCCTACTTAGATATATGGCAACACTGCTTGCAGTATGCGATAGCCACCGACCGTTCCTCGCTAGCCTTTGGTTCGGTTCCGCCATGACCGCTACATTTATAATATAGTCCTCTATAAACTTATAGAGTAAGTCCATAGCTACTACCCCTCTGTTCAGATTACCTTGTATGACCTTCATTAATACCGCTTGGAGTCCCTTGCCCTTCTTACGCCAAACAGAATATCCCTAAATCGAGGACATTTTGTGGTATTAGCTCTATGACCGCTCGTATTACAGGTAGTGCACTTTGCCTCGTTTTTGCAGCTGTTAACTCGATGTCCTTTCTCATGGCAACTCAGGCAGACGTCTGATCT
Organism: Callosobruchus maculatus; assembly: GCA_951848785.1. NCBI lineage: Eukaryota > Metazoa > Arthropoda > Insecta > Coleoptera > Chrysomelidae > Callosobruchus > Callosobruchus maculatus. The sequence continues at coordinate 9,586,189 of CATOUR010000139.1, forward strand.
GTCTTCACCTTGACACTCATGCGTTTTGTGTCCATACTGTAGTCACCTGAAGCATCTGGTAACATGTAGCCGCTCCCTTAGTCCACAGTATAGCAAGCTTATCTTAATCTTTCCCTTTCTAACCAGCTCTGCAGCAACATTTTTAGGGGCCACAAGCGTAGCGGTCTGATTACCTCTGCTGTTCTCTCTGAGGGACGTCACTTGTAGGCATTCCTTGTCTGATTCTGGTAGTTCGATTTCCTTATTGAGGGTTCGCCAAATCTCCTCTTGTGTAGTAGCTGCATCCAGCCTTGTTACAAATAGGGTAGCATCCACACGTTTGGTTGTAATTTCTGCATCTTTGATATTTTCCTTCAACGCCTTCTTCAAAGCATCTGACTTGATGCATCCACCTTCAACCTCAATGAGGAGATCCCCTTTCGCTGTTTCTCATGCTTTTGAGTTGTACATCAATACCGTCTATGTCTACATTAGTTCTTATCGAACGCACGAGTTCCGCATAGGAAATACCTCCTGATTTAACAATAACCCCATTTGTGGCTGGTTGGTATTTCTTACTAGGTGGCTTTGTTTGGCTACCTCTTATCGTTCCCTTTCTTCTCTGATCGGTTGTGTGGTGTAAAGCAATATTCACCTCCATTTCTTTGAAGGCGAATTCCACCAACTTCCTGACGTATTCTCTGTTCACTCCGTCAGAAGCCACTAATCTCAGTGTTTTTACCCCATGTTCTACAACAAAGTCTCTCCAACGCACAATAAGATCATAAACCTTCTCCATGTCATTAATGCCCTCCTTATTTACTTGGAACGGCAAAACATACACATATTTTGTTCGTTCTGTTGGCCCTTCCTTCTTACTTCTGGTAACCTTGGTAGTATTTGCAAGATACTCCAAGTTGCCCTCATTACCATCACCATACAAATCTAAGGTGTCTGGGTACACGTCCGATAATTTCTGGGTTAAACTACTCTCTGACTTATTTGTTATATCGGTGAGTACCGCTATATTGCCTTCCAGCATCATCTTTTTCGGGTTGTCGCTCACTATTTTAGTTTTTACATATACCTGCTCTGGCCATTCTTGATCGAGGAGTTTGGCTATGTCTGAGAAGTTTCTTCCTTCTGTAATATCGTGTCGAATGTTCGATGCCTTGACCTTTTCAGCCATCTCACTATCACTTAAGACAGTCTACATATCTACTTGTGCGTCGAAGTCTATCCTTGGCTGCTGTTGGGATGGGGGTGCAACTAGTACATGACGCAATTTCGCCTGCGATTTTTCACTGTGTAGTACCTAATTGAAGTCACCTTTCCAGCTTTTCAGTCTGTCTGTCCCTCTCTAAGACCTGTGTTTTTATTTCGCTCTTAGTATTTGGTATACTTCTTACTAGCGCCCTCAAATTTTTTGCAGCCTCCCTTATTTTTCTAACCAGATCCAATTCATATTGATCCGTTCCTTCTTGATCTATACCTTTATCCTCTGGGGAGTCTTCCCTTCTGCGCTTCTGCGAATGTTGTACTTTCTTTTCAGGTTCTATCAATCCTGAGAATGAAAAGTATCCCCCTCACGGAGGTGTTCGTTTAATAGCGTGCCGCCTTTTAAAAGGATCTACCACTACTCTGTCATTGGTTGGATCCACCTCTTCCATTTGGCCTGCAGCTGGCTTTGTGTTTGCCTTAGCTGAATTCGATTTTAATGTATCCATAATTGTTCCCACGAGTATGGGACGAAGTGCTTGTGTCACTCCCTGGGATGGCGCCCGTTCCGGGGAGAAGGGACTTACTACGATGGAGTGGCCCAGGTGCCCCAAAGGTTTTAACGACTTCGCTGTCGGTTATTTATAGAGGTTTTCTCCTTGCGGGCCGGCCAGTTAAGGCAAGCCCCGCGGTCACGAGTCCACACGACGTTCCATAGCTTCGCCCTACTGTAGTCGACGAGGTGCGGGTCGTGGTTACGCTATGAGCCAGAAGACTGGCGCAGGGTCCACTGGTTCCAGATTAGCAGCCAATTCGTCGTCCATTCCTGCCGGAGATCTCTTCATGTGCGATCTCCCGCGGCATAGCCTTACAGGGGAGAGGGTAGGAACTTGGGACAGCAGAGTAACCGGGATCATTACACTGCTGGGCGCCGGGCGCCGATAACGGAAATAACGGGCCCTTTTTTTCTTTTCTTGTACAGGGTCCGTCATTTCCTCTACCAGCTGCGCCAGTCTGAGATGGTCTTTTTAGCGGTGCTTTTTGCAATGCCCGCAAATGGTTCTGGTCCTACAGATTCAGTTCCTCCTCTTGCGAGCGCGTTGGCCAATACATTGCCTTCCACTCCGCTGTGACCCGGAATCCAAACCAAGGTTACCCTGTTCCCTGTTCCGAGTTTGTTGAGGAGGTGCATGCAGTTGCATACTAGTCTTGAATCAACCCGACTGGAGCACAGTACTTTCAGTGCAGCCTGGCTGTCTGAAAAGAATTTTATAGATCTGTTTGTCAGGGGCCGTTTGATTAGTTCCCTGGCTCCCAGTTCTATAGCAATCATTTCTATTTGGAAGACTGTGGTATACCTCCCAAGGTTTACTAAAATTTCAACTTCTGAAATGGTAGCAACTAATCCTGCTCCTGCCCCCAGTTCAGACTTGAAGCCATCAGTAAATAGCGCAAGATCGGAGGGTGATATGAAGCCATCCCTCCTCCTCCATTCGTTCCTGCCTGGAAAAACGACATTATAGGGTCGCTCTATGTGCGCTTGGGGAACCATATAGTCCAAAACCATTCCGAGTATATGATGATGGGTAATTTCACCCATGATACCCTTTGTGTCTGGTCCTAGTTCCGTTTTGTCTGGTCTGCCAGTTGATAGCAGTCTGTAGGCGACCACTTTTGCAACTCTCTCCACCTCAATGTATAGAGGTGTTAAGTTTAAAAGGGTCTCCATGGCTAGTGTTATTGTGGTAGACATGGCTCCATTGATAGCCAAACAGGCGGTGCGTTGCACTGCCGCCAGCCTGACTCTGGCTGTCCGTTGTAAGCATTTCTGCCACCAGATAACAGCGCCATATACTACCATGGGTTTAACCAGCGTCTGATATATCCAGTAGATCAGTTTAGGACTAACGCCCCAAGATTTGCCGCAAATCTTTCTGAGTGTCCAGAGGGCGTGTCGGGCCTTTTCGATTCTGTTATCCAGGTGGAAGTTAAAGGTGAGTCTTTTGTCCAATATAAGACCAAGATATTGCACCTCCTCTGTAAACTGCATTGACTCTCCCGCTATTCTAGGTAAGCAGAGCTTGTCTAGTTTCCGTCTTTTGGTAAACGGAACGACAACTGTTTTATGGGGATTTATCGACATTTGTTCCCTCTTGCGGCAGCTGTCGATTGTGTTCAACGCTTGTTGAAGAAGTTCAGAGATGGTCCTTTCATACTTCCCTTTGACTAAAATAACCAGATCGTCCGCATAGCATTGAACGTACACACTACTAATGTAGAGCTCGTTCAGCAGGTCATCCACCACAGGAGGGGTGAGAGCACCCCCCCCTGGGGACATCCTTTGGCAGGCCTAAACCTAATAGGCTCACCATGCAATGATGTCACGACATTCCTAGTTGCTAACATACAGCTGATCCAGTCACAATTGATCTTCTCCAGGCCTCTTTTCGCAAAGGCTACTTGGAGCGATTGAGGGAGTCCATTGTTGAACACTTGTTCAATGTCTAGGAAGGCACCCAACGCAATTTCTTTGTTTGTGGGTGTCCACGATTCTTTCTAAAGTTTTCAAGAGGAAGGATATTAGGCAGATAGAACGAAAGGAACTGGATAGAGACGTATCCGCTCTACCCGCCCTCTGTATGAAGATAATTCCTCCTAACGTCCACCCTAGCGGGATATAACTCCCAGCCAGGCTTAATCTAAAGATCTTCACCAGGAGTGGCCTTATTATGTCCTCTTTGCATAAGAGCAGGGAATATGCCGTCCGCTCCAGGTGATGTGTATGGTGAGAAGAACTGTATCGCCCAATTCACTGTATTTGGAGACAATTTTGTCTGCATTTTTCCAATCCTCGATAATTGGGTGATTGCGACGCCCCGGTCAAGGAAGTGTAAATGCATGCCTACTCTCCAGAATCTGACTTCCTGGGAAGTGTTTCTTTAATAGAATCTCTAACGTTTCCTTGGCAAAGTCTGTATAGGTACCATCTGGACTTTTTAGAGACCCGACTTCCCGCCCCGGATCTCTGGCGAGAATCTTGTGGATTCTAGTACCTTCTGGTAAGTCTGAGATACTCTGGCAGAACTTCCGCCAAGATTCTCCTTTGGCTTTCCTGATGGCCTTACTGTAGTCCGTTAGAGCCGTGCGATAGGTGTCTCAGTCGACGACTAACATAAGCAATATATCGGAACTAGGCAGTAGTAGAGAGTTATAATTTTTGGGGTGTAGATTAGAGCAAATGTTGTTTTTTATTATAGAGGGTTTAGGAAATCGGCTTGATCGCAAGGACAGGAAACACTCACACACCCCAAAGTGTGAGAGAGAGTCTACCCCCCGACGTTGAACCAGCTTGAGTTCTCTGATCATATGTCCAATGGATGCAACCACGTCCATCCGACATGTCATCACGGCCCGACCGGCTAACACCCGTTCCCTCTTTCTTACCTGATGCTATATCTCCATCTGCACCGGGCATCATTGTGAACGATATTCTTCGCAGTGCAAGATGAAATAATGATTAAAACCCATTTATGAATAACTTCCAATCCTCATTAATCCTTGATGCCGCTCCTCTTTCTTTTTTACAGAGAGTATTTTATTGATAATCTTATGTATGATGTTCCATGCCTCTATGCTGGACAACATCAGCGGGACCATAGTCTCTGGGGTCAGCTCCCTATCCAGTTTTTGACTTGCTTCCTGTCTGTACGGTCCCCATCGGCCGCACAGAAACAGGGCATGCTCGGTCGTATCTTCCGCCTCGCATTGCAAGCATCTTTCGTCCATCACCCGTCCTATCCGTTCCCTATACACTCGAAAAGGTCCGTGACCAAACAGTGCCTGCGTTAGGAAATAGGACGTCTGCCGATGACTGCGGTCCACCCATTCCTTTATCGGCGGTATTAGTCGTTTCGTCCACTGTCCGACATCAGTGCTCTCGTTCCATATGCTTTGCCACTTACTACTTACTAATCAGTGTCCTCTCTTCTGCCAGCAAGTATAATGGTGGTATCGCCGTTATAACTTGCAAGTCTCTTGTAGATACCGTGCGATAAGCACTGGCCAGCCTTAGCAGAGACTTTCTCGGCAAGCTGTCGAAGACCTTCTGATACCTTTGCCTCTTCGTGACTTTACACCACACAGGAGCTCCGTAAAGGACGACCCTTTTGTTGCAACTGGACCCTCCTAGATTTGGCATCAGTCACGACAGTATTGCCGCTTTCTTCTCAACCTTTGTCACTACTCGTTTAAGGTGTTCTCCATAACACCTCTCGTTATCCAGTGTGACTCCGAGGTACACTATGGACTTGCTTGGTGGGACCTGCAGTCCCTTTAGTTGGAAGACCACGTTAGCTCTCTTGCTCCTTGGGCCGCGCATTAAGGCCCGGTCAAACAGAGAGCGCGGCGCCCGGAGTTCTCTAACGATACAATGGAACGCCGTGTGCCGCGTTCTAGAACGCCGCATTACAGCGTTCCACTATATCGTTATAGAAGGACATACGCCGCGTTCTCTGTTTGACCGGGCCTTTATAATTGCCTCTGTTTTTTCAGGAGTCAACTTAAGCTTGTGATCGCACATCCATCTGTCAATCTTGCACAGCGATGCATTGGCTTTATAAACCAGCTCTGCCTGTTCATTTGTCACGATAACTAGTGCCAGATCGTCGGCGTATGCTACCGTCTTTACGCCGCTGGGCAGCGAAGGCTTCAGCACCTCATCATACAGGATGTTCCAGAGTAATGGCCCTGAAGCAGATCCTTGAGGCACCCCTGTCGTCATAGAGATTTCGGTTCCGGCAATGCAAATTGATCTGGAGTCTAGGTAGCTGCTTATAAGATTCCTTAGGTATTTTGAAATCTTGAAATCAGCTTTTCTAGTTCCTCCATAGTCATGCTTCACGAGGCTGCATTAAAATCATTGCGGACATCCAGCGTCATCAACGCGCACCATTTCTTCTTGGTATATTCCGCAATCCTCGTTACTGTTTCCAGGGCATCTATGGTGGATCTCCCGGAGCGGAAATCGAATTTGTATGGCGAGGGTCCTCCTGCTTTTTCGATCTCTTTGTCGAGCCTCTGCTTTACCAGGATATCGTACAGCTTTCCGATGGTGTCTAGCAGGCAAATTGGCCTGTATGAAGAAAAAAGTTCTGGCGGTTTTCCGATCATGCTAAGCAATACCACGTTTGCCCTTTTTCACGCCTTTGGTACTCAGAAGGTGGTTGAATAGACCTGATAGCAGCTGTGTTGAGGTAGATGCTATCACCTTGATGGCCTCAAGAGGGACACCATCTGGCCCAGGAGCTTTGCCATTTTTCATCTTCCCCGCAGCCGCCTTAATCTCTTCCACCGTAAAGATCTCCAGATTTTGTTCGGTGCTGTCCGTCTCCCAAGCTTCTGAGATATTTGGGAAGAGCTGTCTCACTATCTCTACCCTTCTGTCGTTACTTAGTAGACACAGTGACGATTGCTTGATCATTCTTTTGGTGACCAACTTGTACCCTTCACCCCAGATATCATGTTCTAAGTCTTCCACATAGTTCTTGGATTGTTTGGATTTTGAGGTACAGATCAGACCTTTTATTAGCTTCTTCTTGGCGGCGGATTCCTCCTGTAGTGCATTTATGGCTGCTTGAGGCTGGTGCTTTTCATGTCGTGTGCGCGACAGCTTACGCCGTACTTGAAGGCAGTCCGCCCTAGCAGACTCGATTTCCGAGTTCCACCAGTACGATACCTTAGCGGTCTTTTTTCCCCTTTTGATGGTACTTTCTTTCAGAACGGCTTGTATCAACCTCGTGTGCCGCTGTTCAGTGACGCTTTCTATGGTATGCAAGGACTTAAGTCTACGGGTAAGTGCCTCTTGGAATTTGCTCAACATAGATGTACCTATGGTCACTCAAAGTTTCGTCTTCCAAGACCTCCCACCTTTGAATGCACATAGCTACCTCCTGCGATGCTAAAGTGACGTCAATGAACGGACACGAATATCTTCTGCAGAAGGTAGGCAGCAAGCCATCATTTAACACTACAAGGTCCATCGTCGCTAGCCACTCGCATAGGACTCTCCCCCTTTTATCTGAGATTGGTGACCACAAACCTGCAGCTTTAGCATTTAATTCGCCAAGAACAAGAACATCTCGGCCCGCCGTAGCTACAGCGTCTGCATATACTTTTTGTATGTCTCCATACTTATATTTGGAGAGCAGTAACAACAGAAGATCGTCAGTTTATCGAGGTTTAGGCGTATATAGCCATCTCCACTAACCACCGAATTTACGACGATATTCCTATTTCGAATATACGCCGCTACATCGTTGTTGTTGTCGGTGTACCACCTGGATTAACTGCAGATTTTCCGATTTGGCTCCGATACTATTATTCGGTCAATGTTCTTCTCCATGGCTAGCGTATGAGCCATGTCATGCGCTGCACATGACCTGTTTAAGTTAGCTTGAAATATCGTAACCATCTCTTGCTCCATCGTTTCAGCCTCGCAGTCCGAGAGATCTCATTCGGTAGCTACGGACTCTAGAGGTTTCGCCTGCGTTTTCCTCTTTTGATTGGCTTTCAATGCCTTTTTATATACAGGACCAGCAAAAGAAGCTGCCCTGTCCTTCTTCGGCACATATCGGGCAGAATACAGGATTTTTGCATTCGGCCTTTTTGTGCCCCGTCTTACCGCAATTTAGGCATAAATTCTGCCTATTTTCACCCCTGCACGTGCTGGCTTTGTGCTCGATGCCCCAGCACTTTCTGCACCTTTCAACAGAAACCTTTTCCTGGACCGTGTATATCAGCTTGAAACGACCCTTACTGGTCAATTCTTCAGCCAGTTTCCTTGAAGCGAGGACAGTGACTACCTGATTGCCGTTTCTTGTAGGCCTCAAAGCTTTCATCTGTAAGTCGTCGTTTCCATCGTTGACTGTCTCGCGAAGCGCGTTTGCTACTTATACTTCGGGGGTAGCACCATCTATGCCTTGCACATGCAGAGCAACCCACCCAGTATGCTTTGTATGGATTCCTTCTATTGGAAGTTTTCCAATCGCGTCTTTTAGTTGCTCAGCTCCACCACCCCCTTTGGAACCGTTAGCAGGAGTTCTCCATTCTTCGTTTGCCTGATGTTTTGTACAATCATCTCGAGGTCACTTTTCTTTGGCTGCTCTTTGACTTTCTTCAGAAGCTGCAAGTAATTCGCAGAGACTATTACAACTTCCGTATTGCTCCTTTGTCTGCTCTTATCACTCTTTTGCGATGATCCCTTGGCTTTATAAGCCTGTCTTCTTGGGGGTGAATATATCCCTATATTCACGTTTGTTTCCGCAAAAACAAACTCAATGAGCTTTCGGAATCTACCCACTGTAGGGAGGTCCGGTGCCGGAATCGCAATATCTAGTCGCTACTCTTAAGTGGCGAAATCCCTCAGTTCCATAAAGTTATGGAACGTTTCACGCTCATCTTCGTCCATAATTACTTTATTGACGTATTTCTTACTTATCTGTTGCAGCGCTTTACTTTTGGCGACGCATGTTTCATACTTTAAGATACGAAAAACCATCTGCCTCGCCTTCCTCTTTCAAGGTCCCGATATCTGGGTATCTGGACCTAAAGTGCCAGTTTATCCCTTTTTCGTAGCTGTGTCTGGGCTTTGTGCCTAGTACGAGGTCTTTTTAGCAAATTTCAATCAAAAGAGGAAAACGCGGACGACACCTCTAGAGTCCGTAGCGACCAAAGGCGATCTCTCGGACTGCGAGGCTGAAACGATGGAGCAATAAATGGTTACGATACTTCAAGCTAACTTAAACAGGTCATGTGCAGCGCACGACATGGCTCATACGCTAGCCCTGGAGAAGAACATTGACCTAATATTAGTATCGGAGCCAAATCGGAAGATCTGCAGTCAATCCAGGTGGTACACCGACAACAACAACGATGTAGCGGCGTATATTCGAAATAGGAATGTGGTCGTAAATTCGGTGGTTAGTGGATATGGCTATATACGCCTAAACTTCGATAAACTGACGATCTTCTGTTGTTACTGCTCTCCAAATATAAGTATGGAGACGTACAAAAAGTATACCCAGACGCTCTGGGACGATGTAGCTACGGTGGGCCGAGACGTTCTTGTTCTTGGCGATTTAAATGCTAAAGCTGCAGATTGGGGGTGACCAATCTCAGATAAAAGGGGGAGAGTCCTATGCGAGTGGATAGCGGCCATGGACCTTGTAGTGTTAAATGATGGCTTGCTGCCTACCTTCTGCAGAAGAGATTCGTGTCCGTTCATCGACGTCACTCTAGCATCGCAGGAGGTAGCATTCAAAGGTGGAAGGTCTTGCAACACGAACCTTTGAGTGACCATAGGTACGTCTATGTTGAGATTGACATGAAACTCAAAGTTAAAAGGAGATCAACGGAACGCCACAGCCACAGCCTTATCGTAGCTGTGTCTGGGCTTTGGCAAATTTGGCCCCATACCTGATTACCTATTATCCCTCAGGTATTTAGATATGCTTTTTCTGGCCACTGCTTCTTCACTACTTCCAAAAAAACATTGTAGTCATCGCCACCTCCGGTTATGATCGAACGTAGCTGCCTTGCAAGTTCGTCCTCTCCGTTCTTTCTACTATGCCAGCCACACACCCTCCGTCTGTGTAGCCACATATGACGTTTCTCGTGCTACAGCCTGGGTTCCCTGCGACGCTTTTGCCACAGGGTGCTTAATAAAGCCAGCCATGGGATCTAAACCTTTCAGTTTTTCCACCAACCTGCCGATTTCCTCAACACCCATCTTAATTGAGGTTTTGGTGTTAACATTAACCTTTAGCACTGACTTCAGTTCTTCTATCTTCTCTGATAGCTTTCAATTGGTGAGCAGTCGCTGACTTCAGGTACTGCCTGGTCTTCTCTTTTTCATATTGCTGGATTCTCCATAGACCCCTCCGAGCGTCTTAGGTCCAGCTCCGATACGGATGTAGATCTGCCTCTAGGAGGACTTCTTGGAGCAAGGTCCCTCCCCTTAAAGGGATTTACAAGTTCTTTGCCGCCTAGCGGGTCTTATATTCCAATGACTTTAGCGGCCTGGTCGCCTAACGCAGCTCTTCGAACATTCTGTTCGTCTGTCAACAAGCCAGTAGCAGTTTCCTGCACCTCAGCCTGACTTCCCGCCGAGAGTGGTCGGGCGGGGCCTGCTCGCTCACCCGCGATTCCGACCGGAACTGAGGATCCGACCCTCTGCTCCGTAACTTTGTTTCCGTGTCGTGTGTCTTCCATGATTAATAAATTGGTCCGTATCCATCGTCGTGTCATCATATGGTACCGGGTCGCTGAGTGTTTCCTTTCATATCCGTCTCCGTTTCCTCGCCAGGTCGTCTTCGTACCAAAGAGGCAAGCCCCGACTGAGCTATCCCAGCCATCAGAACGCGAGAGCCCTTGGCTCGTCGATGCCAACCAAGCGCACTACGCGAGTTGCCGACATCGGCATGACGAGAGCCCCCTCCGCTCCGAAGGCCTCTCGGTTTCCACATGATCCGCGGGTAATATTTACTATTGCCTACCCAAAAGGGCACGGTGAACTGCGTTCAGCGTTTCACCTCACCCTTCTGGGGACACTCAATCAGCCATCGGGACGCGCCAGGTAGGTCGTGGAAAGAACCTCCGCTGCGCCTGCCTCGTGTAGGGGAAAATTCGCCGCTGGGGTCTCTTACCCTGTCGCAATGGCTGTATTAAATATGTATATAAACAGTCTGGGTCTCGAGATTAGAATGGTCCCAGGGTTTAATCTGCCAGTCGTAAGAGGCGACTAAAGGATTGGTAGTCCTTGCATTAAAAGGAGCGGCTGACCACAGTCCTGGCAGTAGGTATAAAATGCACCCCCAGGAAGCCGCCCAACATCATACGGCTATTCGGTGAGTGGCGACATCGCGGGGTTAACCCAAGCCAGGGGTTAACCCCTGGCTTGGAAATAGAAAATCGAATAAAAGGACATAAGTATGATAAAAAATAAAACAGCATTATCCAAACATCAAATAACATATAAACACAATTTGAATTTCAATGAAACTCAAATATTACAAACTGAACAAAATACATATAATAGGGAAGCGCTTGAAATGATCTATATTAAGAAAGACACAAATAGTCTTAACGACAAAACAGACATTAAAAACCTTATTTCAATTTATTATAACATCAAATAATAATTAACAATGTCATGTTTCTCATCCACACCAAATTATATTTCAAATATCTCACATTTCAAATTTTATAGCGTTTTCAACTTACTGCACTGATTTTAACCACGATTGCACTACAGTGCACATTGAAAACTCGTCTGGTGCCCAGAATTGCAATAAATCTGAACTGGTAAGTCGAACATACACCAAATTTCAGTGCAATTCAAGTAACTGTTCTGTCAGCCAACTGATGACAGTTTTATGTCATTTTGCATCGTGAGAGCTCAATTTCATTCTGTGGTGCTTTTGGAATTTGAGTAGTTTGAATCCGCCTTATTCAATAATTTATTCTATTTATCGACATAAAAACTAACAGCATTTTGTGCAATATGACTTTTGCACTAAAAATGAATATTTATCTATATCGGTAAATACTTTTGTAAATCTTGTTGTATCTCTTCTTCCGTCAGTATATAAACAACATCTTCAACTAATATTCATATTTTTGGGACACCCGCAGCCGTTGTTTGCAATTTAACTAGATATGCTTCAATTTCCTCATCATCCGAAGATGACGATATTCGCAGTCCTTCCAACTACACTTTCCGCACCTTTCATGCTATTACGTATACTACCCCACTACCCAGTTCTTAATTCAAAAAATTATTTTCTCTGACAAATAAAATAGGTTATAATTAATATTTATAGACGTCGAAAATGCACTGAAATCTCCACGAGCTCAGAGAGTCTGTGGCGATAATTTGCACTCAAGTGCAGTTAAGTGGATAAGTCGAAAACAAAAAACCACACTAGTTTTGCACTCAAATCTAAGACGAACATAATTTTGACACTCAGTTCCTATGAGTGCAGTGATAGGGCAATAAGTCGAAAACGCTATTAAACATCTTTCAGTTTCAATAACATTTAATACACAAAACCAAAATTACAAATATCAAAAAAAATAATAACATTTTACTGTCATATGTCACCACTATTAGTCATTTGCATCACCTATAAAAATAGGGTTGTCAATGTAAAATGTTTTGTGTATTAATGATTTTGTGGCCACTATAATTTGATCTGTAACCTATGACCTGTTTTGTGTTTCACAACTGCCAATTTTGCACGTGCATTGATTACTGCTTCGATTTTCTAATTTAAAGTTTCCTTTTACTTCCCACACGATAAGTGAGGGGAGTATTGTGATCGCGAAAATTTTCCATTTTGAGATAATATGCTTTTTGGGCGTTTTATGATGTCTACATAATGAAAAACCACGTCACTCATTTCCGTCGGTCTGTTGGTCTGTCGGTCTGTCGGTCTGTCGGTCTGTCGGTCTGTCGGTCTGTCGGTCTGTCGGTCTGTCGGTCTGTCGGTCTGTCGGTCTGTCGGTCTGTCGGTCTGTCGGTCTGTCGGTCTGTCGGTCTGTCGGTCTGTCGGTCTGTCGGTCTGTCGGTCTGTCGGTCTGTCGGTCTGTCGGTCTGTCGGTCTGTCGGTCTGTCGGTCTGTCGGTCTGTCGGTCTGTCGGTCTGTCGGTCTGTCGGTCTGTCGGTCTGTCGGTCTGTCGGTCTGTCGGTCTGTCGGTCTGTCGGTCTGTCGGTCTGTCGGTCTGTCGGTCTGTCGGTCTGTCGGTCTGTCGGTCTGTCGGTCTGTCGGTCTGTCGGTCTGCCGGTCTGCCGGTCTGCCGGTCTGCCGGTCTGCCGGTCTGCCGGTCTGCCGGTCTGCCGGTCTGCCGGTCTGCCGGTCTGCCGGTCTGCCGGTCTGCCGGTCTGCCGGTCTGCCGGTCTGCCGGTCTGCCGGTCTGCCGGTCTGTCGGTCTGTCGGTCTGTCGGTCTGTCGGTCTGTCGGTCTGTCGGTCTGTCGGTCTGTCGGTCTGTCGGTCTGTCGGTCTGTCGGTCTGTCGGGCTGTCGGTCTGTCGGTCTGTCGGTCTGTCGGTCTGTCGGTCTGTCGGTCTGTCGGTCTGTCGGTCTGTCGGTCTGTCGGTCTGTCGGTCTGTCGGTCTGTCGGTCTGTCGGTCTGTCGGTCTGTCGGTCTGTCGGTCTGTCGGTCTGTCGGTCTGTCGGTCTGTCGGTCTGTCGGTCTGTCGGTCTGTCGGTCTGTCGGTCTGTCGGTCTGTCGGTCTGTCGGTCTGTCGGTCTGTCGGTCTGTCGGTCTGTCGGTCTGTCGGTCTGTCGGTCTGTCGGTCTGTCGGTCTGTCGGTCTGTCGGTCTGTCGGTCTGTCGGTCTGTCGGTCTGTCGGTCTGTCGGTCTGTCGGTCTGTCGGTCTGTCGGTCTGTCGGTCTGTCGGTCTGTCGGTCTGTCGGTCTGTCGGTCTGTCGGTCTGTCGGTCTGTCGGTCTGTCGGTCTGTCGGTCTGTCGGTCTGTCGGTCTGTCGGTCTGTCGGTCTGTCGGTCTGTCGGTCTGTCGGTCTGTCGGTCTGTCGGTCTGTCGGTCTGTCGGTCTGTCGGTCTGTCGGTCTGTCGGTCTGTCGGTCTGTCGGTCTGTCGGTCTGTCGGTCTGTCGGTCTGTCGGTCTGTCGGTCTGTCGGTCTGTCGGTCTGTCGGTCTGTCGGTCTGTCGGTCTGTCGGTCTGTCGGTCTGTCGGTCTGTCGGTCTGTCGGTCTGTCGGTCTGTCGGTCTGTCGGTCTGTCGGTCTGTCGGTCTGTCGGTCTGTCGGTCTGTCGGTCTGTCGGTCTGTCGGTCTGTCGGTCTGTCGGTCTGTCGGTCTGTCGGTCTGTCGGTCTGTCGGTCTGTCGGTCTGTCGGTCTGTCGGTCTGTCGGTCTGTCGGTCTGTCGGTCTGTCGGTCTGTCGGTCTGTCGGTCTGTCGGTCTGTCGGTCTGTCGGTCTGTCGGTCTGTCGGTCTGTCGGTCTGTCGGTCTGTCGGTCTGTCGGTCTGTCGGTCTGTCGGTCTGTCGGTCTGTCGGTCTGTCGGTCTGTCGGTCTGTCGGTCTGTCGGTCTGTCGGTCTGTCGGTCTGTCGGTCTGTCGGTCTGTCGGTCTGTCGGTCTGTCGGTCTGTCGGTCTGTCGGTCTGTCGGTCTGTCGGTCTGTCGGTCTGTCGGTCTGTCGGTCTGTCGGTCTGTCGGTCTGTCGGTCTGTCGGTCTGTCGGTCTGTCGGTCTGTCGGTCTGTCGGTCTGTCGGTCTGTCGGTCTGTCGGTCTGTCGGTCTGTCGGTCTGTCGGTCTGTCGGTCTGTCGGTCTGTCGGTCTGTCGGTCTGTCGGTCTGTCGGTCTGTCGGTCTGTCGGTCTGTCGGTCTGTCGGTCTGTCGGTCTGTCGGTCTGTCGGTCTGTCGGTCTGTCGGTCTGTCGGTCTGTCGGTCTGTCGGTCTGTCGGTCTGTCGGTCTGTCGGTCTGTCGGTCTGTCGGTCTGTCGGTCTGTCGGTCTGTCGGTCTGTCGGTCTGTCGGTCTGTCGGTCTGTCGGTCTGTCGGTCTGTCGGTCTGTCGGTGTGTCGGTCTGTCGGTCTGTCGGTCTGTCGGTCTGTCGGTCTGTCGGTCTGTCGGTCTGTTGGTCTGTCTGTCTGTTGGCGTTTTTCTAATGTTTCTACAATTTTGAAAAGCGGTGCATGGGCGGCGGAGTAATTAGCAAAAAACAAAAAAATTAAATATTGCTTAAACTTCTTTTTTAGGCGTTGTAGAGGAGGTTTCTTATCATTTTCTACTTTTTTTGGGTGGGGGTGAAATTGGGGTGGTTGGGGGGTGGGGGGTTGTAAAATTGAAAAATTTGTTGCTTTCATAATAGACTATCCACTGACCTATGAAGGAAGACCTAGCAACGGAATACCTTTTTTAGGTCCATCCGAACATCGCTTTGCCTATTACAGAAACCAAAGGACTTTTTCTGGTGTAAACATACGAGAGTATTGCTTTAGGTTGTTCTATATTGTGTTACGAGGAAACTGTTGAATTGATTTTAATAAAATTTTGACACAGTATTACTACCGTAGCGAGGATGGAAAACGCGTATGGCTTTTATAAATCGTGCCAGTGGCGGCGCAGAAATAATAAAAAAAACAAAAAATATAAAAACAGCTCAAACTTCGTTTTTAAGCGTTTTAGAGGTTCCTGATCATTTTCTGCGTTCTTTTTGGTGTAGGTGAAATTGGAGTGGTTGGGGGGTGGAGGGTTGAAAAACTGAAAAATTTCTTGTATTTATAATAGGCTGTCCACTAACCTGTGAAGGAAGCGACATAAATTATTGCTTTAGATAGTTTTATATTTTGTAAGGTGGACACTATTAAATTGATTCTAACGAAATTTTGACACAGTATTACCGTGCTGAGGATGGAAAACGCGTATCTCTGTTAAAAATCGTGTCAGTGGCAGCGTAGCAATAATCAAAAAACTAAAAGTGTGAAAACAACTCAAACTTCGTTTTTAGATGCTTTAGGGGTTCCTGATCATTTCCTACCTTTTTTTGGGTGGGGGTGAATTTGGAGTAGTTGGGGGGTGGGGCGTTGTAAAACTGAAAAGTTTGTAATACTGATAATAGGCTGTCCATTGACCTGTGAAGGAAGGACCTGGCAGCATAAGACAATTCTAGGAGGGGGTGCTGGCGATTATTTGGCTGCAAGGGATCTCAGACTAAAGCTTCATGCTATGGGAAAATAAGAAACTGGTATCACCATAATGTGTGGGAAGTACTGAGTCAATCAACTTGACTTCATTTTTTTCTCGTTGAAATAAGAAAGCGAAAAAAATGCGCTAAAGGGCATTCCAAACATAAAGATAATATCCTAACCTGGTTTCGAAGAATTTTTTGGTAGGTACATATTTTAAAATTATAAAAACCTGTCATTTATTAAAACATTTTTGTAGTTTATTTTGGGGGATATTGAAAAACCAAGACTGAAGAAGACCACAAAGATGGTCGAAACGTTTCGACCTCATCTTTGAGATGAAACTTTGTGTTTTACTATCCCTTGTATCACCATTGAACCATGGTCCCGAAAACCTCCTCAAGATATATAAGCTTAAAGGGTCAAAAACTCCATGAAAAGAAATAGAACATATATAAATTAAGCAAAAATAAAAAAGGTGCAACTTGGTCTCCGACACACCGGGCTGCTGTTCCATTACCCAGCGACTACTTTTCACACCGTGAGGTGAGCAATCACTGGGTCCGCGAATCGTGCGTCCTAAGCAGACGAAGAGACCAATTGACGACTGCCTTCTGCATTCTGGCGGCTAAGATATGCGCCGCCGCACGGCACACCGGCATTTTGCGTATCCCTCATACCACCTAGGGATCCAATGACCATTACTAGCAGACTCACAGTGTAGTCCGGCCAGAGCCTGCGAAGTTGTTCGAGGAGCTCCTCTTACTTGATCCGCTTTTCCTCCTCCTTAGAGACGATGTTTCCCTCGGCAGGTGCCGAGAACTCGATAACGAACATCGTCTTCTGTTGGTAGTCGAGGAGGACTATGTCAGGCTTATTTGCATGTATAAGCTCGAGCGTGGAGAATGAGTAGTTCCAGTAAATTCGGAACCTCTCGTTCTCCACAACGGACTCAATGTCCCCTGGAGCGTATGGCAGCATCGGTGTCTCATCTATACCGTATGAGTGCCTTAAATGGTAGTATAGTATTAGTAGAGCCGCGTTGTGCCGATAGACGTAGGCTGTGCCAGCGTACACCTTACATGCCGACAAGAGGTGCCTAAGGGTCTCTGGCGCCTGCAGGCAAGCTCTACAGCGGATATCGGGCACATCCATACCCATAATCCGGCTACGGTATACTAAGGTGTTAAAGACATCGTCCTGGCAAGCCATTATAGAGCTCTCGGTCTCCGACTTCAACCCATTAGGCCTTAGGAAGGAGAAGATCAACTGCTCAGATAAACCATGCTCTTCTAGATGTTTGTAGGAGGTTCCGTGCATTGGTTTATCCTTGTGAAGTCTTAAAAGCAATTGGACTTCAGCAATTTTAATCCGGGTTTTTAATTGCGCGGAAGCAAGTTCCGTATCAGACTGCTGACACCTCCGCGTGAAGTCGAGCGTGAGACTAAGTTCTTCGGCTGCCCGTGCTGCTGCTCTAAAAAGGAAGGCTGCTTTACGCGCAATCTCGTGCTCTCGCACGAGGCGGATCAGGGGATCGGTGCTTGTCGCAACATAGCAGGCAGTGGCCAGTACTACTCTGTTGTGCAGACGCTCCAAACTCAATTGTCCACGCCCTCCCAGGTGTCGCGGGAGGTATATTCGCGAGACAGAGGATCTAGGATGTAGACTTCCCTCCATATTCATCCTTTTGCGGGTCTTTGTGTCGATTTGTCGCAGCTCTTTCACTTTCCAGTGGATAGCCCCAAAGCTATAAAGCAACAATGGGACCGCAAGCATGTTAGTGGCAGCGACTTTGTTCTTGCCGGACAGTTCTGATGACTAGATCTGCCGGAGTCTGTGCAAATACTTGCGGCGGAGATACTCTTTGACCAATTCTGCCTCTTGGATGAGACGCTGCGCCACTCCAAGGTAGGTATAAGTATCTCCGACATGCAGTTGTCGCAAGATGCTCCCATCGACGAGCTGCTCCTCCTCATCTCCACTATCTCTGCAGCGTCCTCTTTTGAGATGAACCATGGCACATTTATCTGTCCCGAACTCCATTCCAATAGCTTGACTCTTATCCTGCACTACCGTCAGCGACTGCTCTAAATCGCATTGTCTGGAGGCATAGAGTTTCAGGTCATACATGTAGAACAAGTGGATGACCTTGTGCCTCCGGTAATTGGGCGTGCCACAGCTGTATTTCTTAGTATTTTTCAGCGCTATGGACAAAGGCAGTAGCTAGATGCAAAAGAGCAAGGGACTCAAGGAGTCTCCTTGGAAGACGCCTCTTTTAAATGATACCAACTCTGTTCAAACCCTAGTTTCACCCGATGTTATGGTGAACCGGGTCTTCTCATCATCAGTTGTTTGATGCATCCCACTATTTGATCAACTACCGAAAGACATTCCAACAGCCGCACAATCAGTTCATGAGACGTAGTGTTGAATGCCTTCCGATAGTCGATCCAGGCCATAGAAAGGTTTCGCAGGTACTACACGGAGTCCTGTGTGACACAGCGGTCAATCAATAGGTTATCCTTGCAGCCAGATACTCCTTTCTTAGACCCCCCTCTTTGTTCATATACGCTGAGAAATACGAAATTTACAGCTTGAAGGATACGCATGTACAAAATTCTGGTGAAGAGCTTGTAACATGCGTTCGGACATGTTATTGGCCTGTAGTTTTTAGGATCAGACAAATATCCAGTCTTCGGGAGAAGCACGGTTCGACCCTCGACAAACCAAGCCGGAATTGGCTGCTCCTGATTTAGCCACGAGTTAAAAACTCTAGCTAAATGCCGGTGGCAGCTGGGAAACTTTTTCAACCAGTAGGTATTTATGCCATCCGGGCCAGGAGCTGCGAAATTCTTTGCCCCTCGTAAGGCACCAAAAATTTCTTCCGTGTTTATTGGGTGACGCAGTACATTCAAGTTTGGAGTCCTCCTACAAACAGACTCGAACTGTGCCAGCTGTCTGCTTGGAGAGGTTTGGGCTGTTCGTAAATGCCCCTCCAGAAAGTCTCCACGCGATCAGCAGTTGGCGGCTGCTCTGACTGGTGGTCGCTGTTGGAAGAGATGAGCAGGCTTTTGGAAAACATTCTGTTTTCCTCCAAACCTCTTGCCCGCGTTACCAGTGATCGCTTAGCAGCGATTAGCATCTGTATCCTGTCAAGACACTGCTGCTCGGCAACAACCAGTACCGCTTGACTGAGCGTGTGATGGTCGCGCCTTAGCACTCGAGCTATCTGGCGCACGCGGCACGTAAAAGGCCTACCAGCCGCTCCATATTCCATCACATACTGTATACGGGATGCTTCTTGGCGAGCCAACTGGATTTTCGCTTCCATTTGGCGCACCCGCCTCTGTGCTCTCTCGACAGGAGAGTCGCTCACTCTCCCCTGTCCAGCCAGCCTCAGAGCCGCAGCGTTAATTTCGCAATCGATGCTCCAAATGTCAGAGACCTCCGATAGACGTTCACTCACTGCCTCATCCTTTCTCTTTAAATCTGCCAGCTTGAAGGACCTCTTGTTATTATGCAAGGCCCTTCGGTCACTGAAATCTCCAGGTGAGACATCTTCGTCGATTACCCTCTCAGCGGGCCTCATCGGCGACCTTTCAGCCTGGTTGACAGGCCCTTCAGTCGCCGAAGGGGCAGGCTGAGCTGGAGCACGAACGTATCCCTGCCCCCGAAGGTAAAATACCTGGTTCCGCAAGCTCTGGGAGGTAATTCTGCTATGCTCTGTATGCATTTCACACCACCATCCATGCATGCGGGACATGTATCCCCTACGGAGCGAACTACTGCACGCGTAGCAGCTCAGCAGGTCATCCTTCAGTTCCTTCGTCCACCTAAAACGGTCCATGTCGTTGCGTTTGTCGTCGTCAGGGCAATCCGAGGCACCGCCACCTTGCCCAGAGCCGGCTTCCGATACCGGCCTGGTGTGGGTGCTCTTCTTCTAGGGCGGTCTAACCAGAAGGTAGGGCCCGTCCGGTGGTTAACCTTAGGGCCCCCAGCCGACATTTCGGAGGCAGCCAACCAAATTGCCTCCTAGGGATGACCTGTATAGGTTGCCGGCCGGCTTTCATCCCTGGCTTGGGTTAACCCCGCGGTGTCGCCACGCACCGAATAGCCGTTTGATGTTGGGCGGCTTCGTGGGGGCGCAATTTATACCTACTGCCAGGTTTGTTATCAGCCGCCCCTAACCTGGAGTCAGACGCTGTCAGGAAACCGTCTTTAACATAGGTCCAGCCGTTTCCTCACTATGGTGGTTCATACGCCTGCTTTCACAGCCGGTGACCACCATAGGTGACCACCCAGGGTTTAATCTGTCTGTCGTTGGAGGCGACTGAAAGATTGGTTGTCCTTGCCTTAAAAGGGCCTATGGTGGTCACCGGCTGTGAAGACAGGCGCATGAATCACCATAGTGAGGAAACGGCTAGACCTATGTTAAGGACGGTTTCCCGACAGCGTCTGACTCCAGGTTAGGGGCGGCTGATAACAAACCTGGCAGTAGGTATAAAATGCGCCCCCAGGAAGCTGCCAAACACCAAACGGCTAATCGGTGCGTGGCGACACCGCGGGGTTAACCCAAGCCAGGTATGAAAGCCGGTCGGCAACCTGTACATGGCATCCCTTGGAGGCAATTTGGTCGGCTGCCTCAGAAATATCGGCTGGGGGCCTAAGGCTGACCACCGGACGGGCCCTACCTTCTGGTTCGACCGCCCCAGAAGAAGAGCACCCAGCCATTATAGGAAGCCGGCTCTGGCCAAAGTGGCGGTGCCTCAGATCGCCCTGATGACGACATACGCAACGACATGGAGCGCTTTAGGTGGACGACGGAACTGAATGATGACCTGCTGAGCTGCTACGAGAGCAGTAGGCCGCGCCGTAGGAGATACATGTCCCGCATGCATGGGAGGTGGTGGGAAATGCATCCAGAGCGTAGCACAATTATCTCCTAGAGCTTGCAGAACCAGGTATTTTACCTTCGTGGGCAGGGATACGTTCGTGCTGGTTGAAAAAGTTTCGCAGTTGCTACCGGCATTTAGCTAGAGTTTTTAACTCATGGCTAAATCAGGAGCAGCCAATTCCGGCTTGGTTTGTCGGACGTCGAACCGTGCTTCTCTCGAAGACCGGAGATTTGTCTGATCCTAAAGACTACAGGTCAATAACATGTCTCAACGCATGTTACAAGCTCTTCACCGGAATCTTGTACATGCGTATGCTTCAAGCTGTAGATCCCGTATTTCTCAGCGTGTATGAACAAAGAGGGTCTAAGAAAGGAGTGGCTGGCTGCAAGGATAACCTGTTGATTGACCGCTGTGTCACACAGGACTCCGTGCAGTACCTGCGAAACCTTTCTATGGCCTGGATCGACTATCGGAAGGAATTCGACACTACGACTCATGAACTGATTGTGCGGCTGTTGGAATGTCTTTCGGTAGATGATCAAATAGTGGGATGCATCAAACAACTGATGCCGCTCTGGAAGACCCAGTTCACTATCATATCGGGTGAAACTAGGGTTCGGACAGAGTTGGTATAATTTAAAAGAGGCGTCTTCCAAGGAAACTTCTTGATTCCCCTGCTCTTTTGCATCTCGCTACTGCCTTTGTCCATAGCGCTAAAAAATACTAAGGGATACAGCTGTGGAACTCCCAATTACCGGAGGCACAATGTCACCCATCTGTTTTACATGGATGACCTGAAACTCTACTCCTCCGGACAACGCGATTTAAAGCAGTCGCTGAGGGTAGTGCAGGATTACAGTCAAGCTATTGGAATGGAGTTCGGGACAGACAAATGTGCCATGGTTCATCTCAAAAGAGGACGCTACGGAGATAGTGGAGATGAGGAGGAGCAGCTCGTCGATGGGAGCATCTTGCGACAACTGCATGTCGGAGATACTTATACCTGTGTGTCTCCGCCGCAAGTATTTGCACCGACTCCGGCAGATCTGGTCATCAGAACTGTCCGACAAGAACAAAGTCTCTGCCACAAACGTTCTTGCGGTCCCATTGTTGTTATACAGCTTTGGTGCTATCCACTGGAAAGTGGAAGAGCTGCGACAAATCGACATAAAGACCCGCAAAAGGATGAACATCGAGGGAAGTCTACATCCTAGATCCTCTGTCCTGCCAGTATACCTCCCGCGACACTTGGGAGGGCGTGGACTATTGAGTTTGGAGCGTCTGCACAACAGAGTAGTACTGGCCACTGCCTGGTATGTTACGACGAGCACCGATCCCCTGATCCGCTTTGTGCGAGAGCACGAGATTGCGGGTAAAGAAGCCTTCTTTTTTAGAGCAGCAACACGGGCAGCCGAAGAACTTAGTCTCACGCTCGACTTCACGCGGAGGTGTCAGCTCTCCGTTACGGAACTTGCGCCCGCACAATTAAAAACCCGCATTAAAGTTGCTGAAGTCCAATTGCTTTTAAGACTTCACAAAGGTAAACCAATGCACGGAACCTTCTACAAACATCTAGAAGAGCGTGGTTTATCTGAGCAGTTGACTTTCTCCTTCCTTCTCCTTCTCTTTCCTAAGGTCTTAAGGGTTGAAGTCGAGACTGAGACCTCTATAATGGCTTGCCAGGACGGTGTCTTTAACATCTTAGTATACCGTAGCCGGATTATGAATATGGATGTGCCCGATATCCGCTATAGATCTTGCCTGCAGGCGCCAGAGACCCTTACGCACCTCTTGTCGGCGTGTAAGGTGTACGCTGGCACAGCCTACGTCTATCGGCACAATGCGGCCCTACGAGTGCTATATTACTATTTAGGGCACTCATACGGTATAGATGAGACGCCGGTGCTGCCATGCGCTCCAGGGGACATAGAGTCCGTTGCGGAGAACGAGAGGCCCGAATTTATTGGAACTACTCATTCTCCACGCTCGAGCTTATACAAGTAAATAAGCCCGACATAGTCCTCCTCGACTACCAACAGAAGACGATATTCGTTATCGAGTTCTCGGCATCTGCCGAGGGGAACATCGTCTCTATAGAGGAGGAAAAGCGGACCAAGTGTCAGGAGAACTTCGCAGGCCCTGGCCGGACTACTCTGTGAGTCTGCTAGTAATGGTCATTGGATCCCTGGGTGGTATGAAGGATACGCTGCTCTCTGCATTGCGCAAAATGGCGGTGTGCCGTGCGGCGGCGCACATTTTAGCCGCCAGAAGGCAGAAGGCAATCATCCATGGGTCCCTTCGTCTGCTTAGGACGCACAATTGAGGTTTTGAATCAATTTTTTTTGTCATGAATCGAAAGATCATATACATATAGGTTTCATAATAAAACTGTTTTTGTTTTCTTTTTTTTCGCAATAATTCAAAAGTTATATCAAAATAAAAATGGGTTTTTGAATCGAGTACCGAAAACACGCCGACGGCTCCCGAACCCGTGTGACGTAACGATGGCGGTTAAGATGCTCCTTTGACCAACGACGTCCTACATCGATACTAGATTCTAGATTCTCAGCCAATCGTGAAGATACTTGCTAGTAACTAGTGTATATTGTTGCAATATAGCCGATGAATGAAGCTTACAGCTCGAGACGACCTCTACGATCGAAATAAATATCTTTTTGAACGTTTGAAATCAGATTACAGATTCCAGTAGGTAAGTAAGTACCTAATCAAATATGTCTTGTTGAAACTATCTGGTGCATGTTCGGCTGGCTTAGTGGTTAGAGTGTTGGGTAATGGATCTGTTGGTCTATGGTTCAAAGCTCAGCCTTCCAATTTTTTTTTATCAAATAATTCATTCATGTGTTTTTTGCACTTGTTACGTACCTACATTTTTTTCTACGATCAACATAAATATGTTTTTGAAACAAATTCTATCAGACATATTACTTGCACTGCACAGTGCAAAAACTAAGTACAGGACGCGGTGGACAGTTCAAAAAATCAGTGCAAATGGTGTTTGTCCGTCAATATCAATCGCCAATATTTTTTTTAAATGTAGTAGTTGGTTAATAAAACAAAATCCATTCATTTTTTAAGATTTTAATATAAACATAAAGTAACTCAAACTCGTAATCACAACAGTCTTCTGTTTATCACTTGGTATCTTTACTTATTTAACTTTGAGCAATGAAGCTTAATAATTAAATTTTCATAAAAATTTAACAAACAAAAGTATATAATTGCAATTCAAACAAACAAAACTTATTCTTCTATGAGTTTCAATGTTATTATCTTCTTGACCAAAACTTAAAATAATTATTTTATTATTTAATATTATTATTGATAATAAATACTTATACGATAAATAAACTATAAGTATAATTATTTTACGTAAGAGTTAACACTTCAGGTAAACAAAAATAAAACTATATCTTTTAGTCCCGAACATAGAACAGAGTATAAAGTATCTAGGAATATATTTAGACTCACACTTACGTTGGGATGTACATATTAATAATCTATTAAAAAAAATTGGATTCATTTCATATAAGATGAAATTACTAACAAACATTTTAACAGAAAAACATCTACGTACAGTATACTATGCATTAATTGAAACCCATCTCATTTATGGTAATCGTTGAAGAAAAATGAGTAAATAAATATGTTAACATCCATGGAAGGACATGGACGAATTAGTGTTACAATGTACATATTATACTCACATAAATATTACATATACTTACGTATGATAAGATAAATAAGGTTATGAGTAATTTGAATGAAATTTGTTTATAAAATTATGAGATTACTTATGGATCCAGTTACAATATAATTTATTTATTAATTCATGTATTTCTTTCCTATCTACTGTACTTAACCATCCTTTAAGAGATTTTTTGAACCGTTTATTGGATAATTCCTTTATATCGTTAGGTACTCTTTGACAATTTTGTTTTGGCGCCAAATAAATGTATGATTTCTGCATAATAGATTTTCTCGTTTTAGGTATGCCTTTTGCGTGTAATTTATATCTTGTGTTATGATCGTGTTTGATGTTGTCGTGCTCATTTGAATTTTTGTGGTAACGAGTGATAGCATGTAAGAAATAAAGTTGCCTGACATCGTGTACCAGAGCTTCCCTAAACAAACCGTGACTACGATACAGTTTTGGTTTGCTAAACATAGATTTTAGAATTGCTTTTTGGAGGATATCTAAATCATTTATACAGGGTTGGGATAAAGTATGGAACCAAGCAAATAACTTTGGAACGGAAAGAGTGATATTGCTGATCTGATATCACTCTTTCCGTTCCAAAGTTATTTGCTTGGTTCCATACTTTATCCCAACCCTGTATATGTTGTGCATGCAGCACCCAAAATGCCATAAATGAGATGGGTTTCAATTAATGCATAGTATACTGTACGTAGATGCTTTTCTGTTAAAATGTTTGTTAGTCATTCCATCTTATATGAAATGAATCCAATTTGTTTTAATAGATTATTAATATGTACATCCCAACGTAAGTGTGAGTCTAAATATATTCCTAGATACTTTATACTTTTTTCTATGTTCGGGACTAAAAAATATAGTTTTATTTTAGTTTGCTTGAAGTATTATGTAAAATAATTCATAGAAGAATAAGTTTTGCTTGTTTGTATTGCATTTATATATTTTCGTTTGTTAAATTTTTATGAAAATTTAATTGTTAAGCTTCATTGCTCAAAGTTAAATAAATAAAGATACCAAGTGATAAACAGAAGACTGTTGTGATTACGAGTTTGAGTTACTTTATGTTTATATTAAAAACTTAAAAAATGAATGGATTTTGTTTTATTAACCAACTATTACATTTAAAAAAAAATATTGTCGATTGATATTGACGGACAAACACCATTTGCACTGATTTTTTGAATTGTCCACCGCGTCCTGTACTTAGTTTTTGCACTATGCAGTGCAAGTAATATGTCTGATAGAATTTGTTTCAAAAACATATTTATGTTGATCGTAGAAAAAAATGTACGTAACAAGTGCAAAAAGCACATGAATGAATTATTTGATAAAAAAATTGGACAGGCCGAGCTTTGAACCATAGACCAACGCATTCATTACCCAACACTCTAACCACTAGGCTAGCCGAACATGCACCAGATAGTTTCAACAAGACATATTTGATTAGGCACTTACTTACTGGAATCTGTAATCTGATTTCAAACGTTCAATAAGATATTTATTTCGATCGTAGAGGTCGTCTCGAGCTGCAAACTTCATTCATCGGCTACATTGCAACAAATATACACTAGTTACTGGCAAGTATTTTCACGATTGGCTGGGAATCTAGAATCTAGTATCAATGTAGGACGTCGTTGGTCAAAGGAGCGTCTTAACCAACATCGTTACGTCACACGGGTTCGGGACCCGTCGGCGTGTTTTCGGTACTCGATTCAAAAACCCATTTTTGTTTTGATATAACTTTTGAATTATTGCGAAAAAAAAGAAAACAAAAACAGTTTCGTTATAAAACTTATATATGATCTTTCGATTTATCACAAAAAAATATATATTTTTTTCTTAATTCAAAACGTCACACGGTGTGAGGAGTATTGCTGAGAATGGCAGAACAGCAGCCCGGTGTGTCGGAGCCCGGATTGCATCTTTTTGTTTTTGTTTACAATAGGATCTATTGCAAAGGCAAATAGTGTAACGCTAAGTTTAGATCCCTGAGAATTTCATTTTGAACTACGTATGAGTTTGATAGGGCATTACCATTTCTTACGCGGATTCTTTTTTGAGGTAGATATTACTGAGTAAATTTAGGCAGATTGCCTTTGATGCCACATGTAGTCAGGGTATTCAACCCCCGTAACGCCAGGCCATATCATATGCTTTTTATGGGTCAAAGGAAACTGATGTTAGATGTTCTCTTCTGACAAAACTGGTTTGTATATCGTTTTCTAGTGATACTAATGCATCGGACTTAACCTAAATTTCCTAAAGCCGATCTGATCATCACACAGAAGGTTGTTTGTCTCCAAATGCTATATGAGTCTGAAATTCAACACCGACTCTAGGATCTTATTTCCAATCTTTAACACCCTGAATCTTGAGATCCAGAATCTTCAAGATACATGTTTATTCATTGTTTATTCAGAGTGCGCGGATATTTGACCACTAGCCCTCGAAAGGTGATAGACCTCATATTATTATGGACATCGAGATAGGAACATGAATCTTTAATATGCTTTATATTCAAGATACAGGGTGTCAAAGTTTCACCTTCATTTTGGTTTTTTCTCAATTATTCCGCAATAAAATGGCACAACCATATAAAATCACATATCAGGGATTTCTAAGGGCGAGAAATCCAAATTCAACCACGGTTTTGCTAACAGGAATAGAGGGTGCCACCTACGGCACATTGAGCTCACTTAAATTATTTTTTTTTCCAGTTTGGTGCATCAACGTGAATTAAAAAAAAATCGTCTCCTCAATACGTGTTTCGAAAGAAAGGTATACTTTGTTTAAGTCCCTAGAGGTAACCGTTTTCGAGATAAGCTGAAGTGAAATATTTGAAAAATGTGGTCGAATGAATTTATCGGTATCCTCGCATGAATTGATATTAGGTGTGGTGAAGTTTTAGCATACTTCATAAATGGTATGTAAAAGTAGGAGCCTAAGCCTAATATGCATTCGTGTGGAAATACCGATAATTGCTTGGATCACAATTTACAATTTAATCGCATTGGGAATTTCAATAAAGATTATCTCGAAAACGGTTACCTCTAGGGATTCAAACAAATTATACCTTTTTCTCGTGAAACATGTTGAGGAAATGACTTTTGTGATACTCACGTTGATGCACCAAACCAGAAAATAGTTTTGATAATTTAAACGAGTTCAATGTGCCGTAGGTGGCGCCCTCTATATTTATGATAGCAAAAAAGGGGTTGAATTTAGGTTTCTCGCCTTAAAAACCCCTGATACGTAATTTTAGATCGTGGTGCCATTTTATTGCGAAATAATTGAGAAAAAAATGGAAATAAAAGTAAAACCCTGCACCTTTAAGCATTTTTAAGCATTTTAAGGCTTTATGTTCCTATCCCAATGTTCATAGAAATGTGAGGTCTATCACCTGTCAAGGGTTGTCGGTTGATTATTCGGACACCCTGTATGAGCTTTTCTATTTTAATTTGAATCATAAACATGCCTCCGCAATTACAGTCTATCATTAATCAACACCCTGTATACGTATTCGTCATTATTTCCGCGACGCACACTTGACAGGCTTGAAATTTGCAGATGATTCCTTGACGTTTAAACATCTAACATTTAACTATTTGTATTTTTGAGAGCAATCTCACACATGACAACAATAACAAACAAATCACTCACACTAGGTATACAGTATGTTGCAGCCTTCAAAGTCCTTAAGGTTTTTAAAAATTCTCTAAATTTTCTAATATTGTGTATAATTTCCCTTAGATTTCTTTCCTCATACGAAGTAATAGAAAACTTATAAAAAATGAAGTCAAGTTAATTGACTCAGTACTTCCCACACATTACTGTGATACCAGTTTATTATTTTCCCATAGTATGAAGCTTTAGTCTGAGATCCCCTTGCAAACAAATCATCGGCAGCTCCCCCCCTAAATTTGCCCTATGCCTTATGTCTTTCCTTCACAGGTCAATGGACGGCCTAATATCAATACTACAGACTTTTCAGTTTTACAACCCCCAGCCCCCAACCACCCCAATATCATCCCCACCCAAAAAAAGTAAAAATTGATCAGGAACCCCTAAAACATCTAAAAACGAAGTTTGAGCTGTTTTCATATTTATAATTTTTTGATTACTGCTACGCTGCCACTGACACAATTTCTAACAACCATATGCGTTTTCCACCCTCACCACGGTAGCAATACGGTGGCAGAATTTCATTAGAATCAATTTAATAGTTTCCACGTTACAAAATACAACACGATCTAGAGCAATCAGTACTCGTATGTATACAGAAAATTCTAAGTCCCTTAGTTTCGGTAATAGGCTAGGCAATATTCGGATGGACCTAAAAAGGTGATCTATGTCGCTGCGACTTCCTTCACAGGTTAGTGGACAGCCTATTATGAATACAACACATTTTTCAGTTTTTCACCCCCCTCCAAACACTCTAATTTCACCCTCACCCAAAAAAATCAGGAACCTCTAAAACGCTTAAAAACGAAGTTTGAGCTGTATTTATACTTTTAGTTTTTTATTGTTCCTGCGCCGCCACTAGTAGGATTTATAAAAACGATACGCATTTTTCATCCTCATCACGGTGGTAATACTGTGTCAAAATTCCATTAAAATCAATTCAGCAGTTTCCTCGTCACACAGTATAGAACGATCTAAAGCAGTACTCGTATGTTTACACCAGAAAAATTCTAAGTCCTTTGGTTTCTGTAGTAGGCAAGGCAATGTTCGAATGGACCTAAAAAGTTATTTATGCCACGAGGTCTTCCCTCACAGGTCAGTGGACAGTCCATTATGAAAGCAACAAAATTTTCAATTTTACAACACCCCACACCCCAACTACCCGAATTTCACCCCCCCCAAAAAAGTAGAAAAGGATCGGGAACCCCTAAAACGCCTAAAAACGAAGTTTGAGCAAGGAACATTACCAACTACGACCCCACAGTATATCGCTGCAATCCATGCAGCGGTTGCTGAGATTACGTGGCTAGAGAAACGCGTACAGACAGACCGACAGACAGGTGAAAATGAGTGACGTCGATTTTCGTTATGTAGACATCATAAAACGCCCAAAAAGTGCATTTTCTCAAAATCTAAAA
This sequence comes from Callosobruchus maculatus, assembly GCA_951848785.1. Taxonomy (NCBI): domain Eukaryota; kingdom Metazoa; phylum Arthropoda; class Insecta; order Coleoptera; family Chrysomelidae; genus Callosobruchus; species Callosobruchus maculatus. The sequence continues at coordinate 9,615,817 of CATOUR010000139.1, forward strand.
TTTTCGCCTGTCGGTGTGGGAAGTAAAAGGTGTATGAAATTAAAGCCGTTCTCAAGTGATGGCGTGACCAAATGAAAAAGGGATTCATTTTTATACTAGCTGACTCGACAGACGCTGTCCTGCCTCAGCTATGAATATTGAAATTGAACTTAAAGCTGCAATAAATAATAATTATCTGAAAAGTATAGTGGTCATTGAAATATTTTTTGATATCCAACACGATTTGTTTGGTTTTCGGGCGCGTAAATGAATAATGATGGTTTTGTCAACACGGAACAGGCTTCATACCATGTGGAAAATATGGATTATTAAGATTGATCCTACAAACGTTCAACGACTGCACGTGCGATTTAGTTGTTTGGAATCATAGGGATGCGTAAACCCAAGACGTCTTCGCTTTTGTGTTCTTCTGTTTTTTTTAATCAATTTTACGTTTCTTCTCTAAACGTTGTCAAACTAATTCATAGCCCGTCGAAAAAGTGGAGCTATGAAATGACGTGGTTTTTATTATTTATTTGTTCCAAAACAAAGCGAGACACAAAGAGAGATTGAAAACATGTGTTTTTATCTCTTTAATCTGAAAAACAACATGTGATTTTTTCAAGGTCAGTGGCGTAAATCTTTTTGGTAATAATTTTGTGGGACTGCCTCCCAACCCTCGAGACGCCACGGGAAAGGATAATTATCTTCTAGTCATTGGCGAGTTAGATTCTTAATGCAGTGAAAAACAGTGACAAATTAAGAAAACGGCTCTTTAATGTTTAAGACATTGATTAAAAACCAATTGTATCTTTGATACTGTGTATCTTAAAATCCAGAATCTTCAAGATACATGTTTATACATGTTCATTCATTGTTTATTCAGGGTGACCTCACATTATTATGAACATTGAGATAGGAACATGAAGCCTTAAGATATGCTTAATTTTCATGATACAGTGTGTCAAAGTTTCACGTTTAGGTATTTTGTTTTTTCTCCCATAACAAAATAACCCAACGATCTAAAATTACGCATCCGGAGGTTTTTTAAAGCGAGTAACCCATGTTCAACCACGGTTTTGCTAAAATGAATAGGAGTATCCACCTACAGCACATGAAACTCTTTTAAATTAACAAAACTTTTCTCCGTTTTGGTGCATCAACGTGAATGTTAAAAAAATGGTTCCCTCAATATGTGTTACGTAAAAAAGGTGTACTTTGTTGAAGGCCCTAGAGATAACCGTTTTCAAGATAACCTTTATTAGAATTTCTAAGGAACCCCAATTACTTGTAAAATGTGATCGAAATGATTATTATCGGTTTCCTGGCACGAATTAATATTAGGTAGATCAAAAAACATGTTTCAAATATATCTAATTTTCAAAATAGGTGGTGTTAAAGTTTAACAATACTTCTTAAATGGTGTGTAAAAGTACGAGCCTAAGCCTAATATTCAGTTGTGCGGAAATACCGATAAATCTTTCGATCGCAATTTACAATTCAGTGCTATTCATGATAGCAAAACTGTGGTTGAATTTTGATTTCTTGCCTTAAAATACCCCCGCCACGTATTTTTAGATCGTCGTGCCATTTTATTGCGAAATAGTTGAGAAAAAACGAAAATAAAAGAAAAAATTTGACACGCTGTGTCTTCAAAATTAAGCAGCTTAGGGCTTCATGTTCCTATCTCAATGGTCATAAAAATGTGAGGTTTATAAGCGTTGTCGGTAGATTATTCTAACACCCAGTATGAGCTTTTCTATTTGAATTTGAGTCATAAATATGCCCTTGAAATTACGGTCTATCATTAATTAACACCCTATATACGTATACGTCATTACTTCCACGACGCACACGTGATATGATTCCTTGACGTTTACACATCTAACTTGTATTTTTGACAGCAACGTCTTACCTGTCAACAATAACTAACGCATCACTAACACTACACAGTATGTTATCTTTCGTAGTCGTTAAGTTTTCTCACATTTTTCTAATATTTTTTATAATTTTCCTTAGATTTCTTTCAAAAAAAAAAAAAGATGGATGAAATTGGTCAAGTCGTTCTCACGTGACCCCGTGACCAAGGGAAAAGGGATTCATTTTGCAATTAAATAAGTGTAAAACATTTAATTGGGCAATTCCTTTTCGAAAAAAGGACCTTTCATATAAAGAAACTTCATTGGAGCATCCCTCCGCCCTTAAATGGGGTACATAAAATTTGTATAGCAATTTTTTTCACAAGCACTAAAAAAGTTACAATATTGAAAGTAACCTGACATCTTCTACTACAAGGAAGACGCTTATCCAGTAATTTATTTGGTCTACCCCATGGTATTAAGGAGTGGAAAACGCAACCCCTAAAACTTATTTCCAATGCGACTTTATGTCTTGTTATTTGTTCACCATTTAAAAATTTATTTCCGGTAGGCTGTTTCATTATGAATGAAAAATGTCTCTTGTTTTTTGCCCAACAGAAACCAGTTCGCAGCAAAGAAAATAATAATTTGTTTTATTTAATAATAAATTAAATATTCGAGGACGGTCCTGACCGTCAAACAGATAGTCGATATCGATATCATTCTGCAACTTTATTATCATTTACTGAAGTTAGTAGTGTTTCTATTACCTGAAAAGTGCACCAATCAACTCAGTATCAGCAGGGTATCGGCCTCCAGTAATATCTACAAGTAAGTTGAATTTCTTACATCGCAAGAGTGAATTTTTCCGAACGTAAACAAACACCGGTGCAGTACGGCCTGCCGTACTGTACTCGGTTATACGTCGAGCGCAAGTCGTACCGTCAGGGCCGGCTCCAGAATACTTAACCCATACATTTAATCCACTACAACACAATGACTCAAGCAAACAACACCACTAGCAGCACATCTAACAACCCTCCTTTATACTCCAGTGCACTTCTACAGCAACCTATAGAAAAGACTCCATCAAAAGATCAAGCAATCCTTCTAACAGCAGTGGAAGGTATAAAAATCCACGACTACATCATTGCAGTTGGATCGATTGTAGGGCCAAAAAGCATCCTGTTTGCATCAAGAATATCTAATGGCAGAATTTGTATTTATCTCAGCGACAGTACTCATGTAGATAAAATTATAACAAGCCAAAAATCTATAAAAATCCACAACCATGACATTGAAGTAAGAAGATTAGTAACACCCGCCCAGAGATTAGTTGTCTCCTATGTATGCTCGTCCGTCCCTAATAATATCATCGAGAACTTACTGACGAATCTAGGAATAAAACTATTTTCACGCATGACTTGTCGCAGAGTTGGCATGCCAGAAACTAAGTACAGTCACATCCTGAGTTTTCGTAGACAAATATACATGGCACCAATTGAAAATCCAATCCCAGACTCAACTACTGTCACCTACGAAGGAACCACATATAGAATATTTCTCTTAGTAGATGGCCCAAGCTGCACCCTCTGCAAACAGCCAGGACATACTCTGGATAAATGCCCTAATAAGTCGCAAGCCTCGAACTAACACACTTTAGAAGAAGAAGAAGCAAATGTCACACCAAATGCCCCTATAACCACTATACCAAACTTAGATACTACCACAACCCAGCAGGATATAGCCACAGCCCAACAAGAAACAAACTTAACTCAACAAGACACAACCACAACAGAAAAAGTCACGCTCACCCTACCAGAAGCCCGGTCACAAACGGCAAAGAGACAGATCTCAACATCCCCTGAAGTTAAGGAATCTGAACCTACTCTAACAGAGGCCCCTACAAAGAAAATAAAAACTACAAAAGTTACCGAAGACTCTCTGAAACCTGGCGAAGAATTCATCAAATCTCAGTACCCACAAACAAATCTGAACGTACACGAAATAGCTGATTTGATAGAAAACACCTACAAATCCAAAGAAGTTATGACAACACTTAAAAATTATACCAGCAATACAACTAGCAGTATACATTTTTTGACCGCACTATACCCATACTTGGAAGACAGAAGTACAAAGATTAAAATTACAAAGATTAAGAAAAAAGTAGCGAAACACGTGGAAGATACACCAACACAACGTACTGGAGGAACGTCCATATCATCAGATAGTGAATCCTCGGAACACTCTTTTGCAACTTACTAGCTCTTATGTTTTTAATCCAGTGGAATCTGAATGGGTACTCAAGGAGATGCTTGATATGCTTATACAAAAAAATAACCCATACGTGATCTGTTTCAAGAAATTCATTTCAAGAATAACAACTCCAGTCATAAACTGAAAAACTTCTCAGGCTTCATTAAAAATAGGCAAGATCCAGATAGAGCCGCGGGAGGTGTAGCGATATTTACCCATGCCTCCATACAAGCTAAAAATCTGCCTATATATACAGAACTTGAAGCAATAGCTGTTACCATCACATACCATACAACCATTAGCGTTTACAACATATACATTCCTCACCCAAAAGACATAAATCTCGATGCAATAGACCGCCTAATTCGGCAAATACCTATACCCAGAATAATTACTGGAGATTTCAACTGTCACAATACAATGTGGGGATCAGATTTTTCTGATAAGTATGGTACGGAATTAGAAAATGTTCTAAGTAACAATAATCTGATACAACTTAATGATGGCCGTAGCACAAGGTTCAACGCCTTCAACGGAAACTTCTCCGCAATAGATTTATCCTTTTGTGACTCTATCTTAGCGCCCCTTCTCTCCTGGAACCCGCTAGCCTCTATGATAGCGACCACTACCCTATAGCCATATGCTATATGCCACAATAAAGATAATAATTCATCTGACCCATCATCAGCGCCACAAAGGTGGAAACTAGACAAGGCCAATTGGGATGAATATCACCAATTTATCGAACTACCCATACCGTCATTTCCGTGTTCCGAGGATATCAACGTCCAGTTGAATAACTTGATTCACAACATTAAAGATGCTGCAATTACCGCTGTTGGAAAGACAAAACCCTGCAGAAACAGACAACCAGTTCCGTGGTGGATCTGACAAGTTTCAGATGCAATAGCTACATGTAAACACGCATTTAATGTTCTTAAGAAACATAATACCCCAGAAAATCTGCAAAAACTCAAACAAGCTAGAGCAAGAGCTAGGTATCTTATCAAGAAGAATAAAAAGGAATCATGACGTAACTACGTGGCCTCCATAAACCCATCTACACCTGCGTCCCAAACTTGGAATAAAATAAAAAGAATCAACGGCTCAAAAACATCCTACAAAATCTGCTCATTAAAATACGATAACGAAATAGTATCAGACAAATCCGCTATACCCGAGATATTTGTTAATATGTACGCGGATCACTCAAGTGACAACAATTACAGCCAAGCTTTTCTCCAGTATAAAGCACAAATTGAAGCAGAAACCATTACCGTATCAGAAGATACCAGCCCAATCAACGATCCTATCACAATAGAAGAACTGGAAGAGGCTCTCACAACATCGAAGGACACATCTCCAGGCCCTGACGACATCCCGTACCTATTTTTGAAAAACCTCCCGCTCGAGGCCAAATTAATTCTTTTAGACTTGTATAACAATATCCTGACATCGCAACAGTATCCTGATATCTGGAGAAAAGCTACTGTGATCCCCATTCTTAAGCCGAATAAAACCAAAGATGATCGCACTTCGTACAGGCCTATATTTCTGACGTGCTCAATGTGCAAATTGATGGAGAAGGTTCTTAACAGACGCCTCCTGTGGTTGCTGGAAAGAAATAAGTCAATCACTGACATACAAAGTGGCTTCCGTAACAACAGATCTGCGACGGACAATATTATTATACTGGAATCCACTATCAAGGAGGCCTTTGTAAATAACCAGTACGTTATAGCTGTCTTGTTTGATGTACACAAGGCCTACGATACAACTTGGAAGCACCTCATCCTAAGGTCTGCAATTAAAATGGAAGTTAAAGGGAATATCTTAACATTCATACTACATTTTTTGAGTGATCGCAGCATAAATGTAAGAGCGAACGGGAACATATCTAGCGAGCGAACCCTAACAAATGGCATACCTCCGGGATCAGTTCTCAGCGTAACACTACTTCTAATAGCCATAAACGGACTGGCGGAGCTTTTCAAGACACCAGTGAAGGCCTCGATATACGCGGATGACCTTGTAGTATACTTACCAACAAGTAACTTAGCCACAGGAGAGAAAATCATACAAAATACTATCTTCAAAATGGAACAGTGGGCATCTACGACAGCGTTCCAATTCTCCGGAGAAAAATCCAAATACATGATATTTAGTAAGTCAAAATGCAATGTTGATAAAATCACACTACAACTAAATAACTGCACATTAGAAAAAGTCAATAACATTGATCTTCTAGGGATGACTTTTGACGCGAATCTAAAATGGGACTTACACATCAATAAACTAACCTTATCATGCCAAAAACGTCTAAACCTTATAAAGGTCCTCGCCAATACATTCTGGGGAAGTGACTCCACATCATTACTACGAGTATACCGTTCCATTATATGAAGTAAACTGGACTATGGAAGCATATGCTATGGAACGGCAAGTAAAAAGCTGCTTAAAAAACTAGATGTTCTACACAACAGAGCAATTAGAACCATATATGGATTATTCAGAACCTCTCCAATCGATAGCATGTACGTTCTAGCCAATGAACCACCGTTAAAACTCCGCAGACAGTACCTATCCCTAAGTTACGCAGCTAAGATATAGTTTTCCGAACAACCCCGCCCATAAATTGGTATTCAACAACGATTTTCAGAACTACCTCCACAACAGCAAGCACATCCCATTTTCTGGGAGAATTAGGAGAACAAGTTTCAACCTAAATTTCTTTTCAAATACTATAACGCACATGATGTATTCTCCCACATGGCTTATCCCTACACCAGCCATAAACACATCCCTGAAGATCTACTCAAAATCCAATAGCAGTCATGACCTCATAAGGCAGAAATTTGCCGACACAATCCACCAGTATCAAGATTATACTGTTATATATACCGATGCCTCAAAGTCAACGGGAAGAGTAGGCTGCGCTGCCATCACGAAAGGGCGTACATCAACTGTCTCACTCCCTAACCATTGTAGTGTGTACACTGGAGAGGTAACAACTATAAAATCAGCTATAGACATTATAGAGACTATCCCACAACTTCACTTCCTGATAGTGTCAGATTAATTCAGTGCTCTGGATAGTATCAAACAACTGTATCCACGAAACGAACTACTCAATGAAGTGAAAGAGGGCCTTCACCGTCTTTACCGAAATGGGAAAACAGTAAAATTTCTATGGGCACCGTCGCACACCGGCATCCCTGGAAACGAAACAGCTGACAGAGCTGCAGTGAAAGCGGTGACTGACAGAAACACATGGCAAATTGAAAAGTACCCCTTTAACGATATTAAATCTACTATACGAGAGCACATCATACACATCCTACAGGAACGTTGGGAGCACAACAACAGGTTCCTATGTGAAATAGTCCACGAAGTACCACACGCAATGAATCTCTCAAAATCCAGAAGAGACCAAGTATGCATCTCCCGCCTCGGAACTGGACACACATCTGTGACAGACAAATATATCATCACTAACTCAGAACCACCTACCTGCTCTGCCTGCAACGCAAGATTGACAGTTCGCCACATCCTGCTGGAGTGTACAGTGTTTCATAGTGCTAGGTCAGATAACAGTGTACCAAACGACATCAAAAGTGCCCTCACCATAGACACGTATAAAACTCTTCAGTTTCTTAAATCCATCAAACTGTACTACAAAATATAAATAAGTCGACTTATATCTTATATCATCAATTCTCTACTTCTTACTTGTAAATGTAGTAATGTGCCGTCCGGCCGCTAATAACCCTGCGTGGTTGATGCGGTTCTTTTGTGTTAAATAAAAAAAAATCAAATGTTTTTTTGCTGCGAAATGATTTATTTTGGGCAAAAAATTCAAGAGTCATTATTTGTTCAGAATGAAAATAAATTTTTAAATGGTAAACAAATAGCAAGACAAAAAGTTGCATTGGAAATAAATTTTAGGGGTTGCGTTTTCCACCCCTTACAACCATGGGGTAAACCACATAAATTACTGGCTTTTTGACAGTTGAAAATGTCAGGTTAATTTCAATACTGTAACTTTTTTAGGGCTTGTGAAAAATATTTAGACAAATTTTATTTACCCCCTTTAAGGGGCTGAATCTTGACAAGGGATGCTCCAATGAAGTTTCTTTATATCTTTTTTCGATGAGCCCCTTAAATGTTTTACACTTATTTAGTTATACCCTGTATATGTAGATTATAACATCAAGCAACAAGAGGTTACAATCGAAGCAAAATATATTATGGCTACATCTGCCATGATTCAGCAACCATAAGTCTTTTATGAAAATTAGACGAGATTTACAATACATCTCTCAAAATATGCTTGGGCTCAACTTTGATCAAACTATTTTTACAAATACTATCAAACATGAAATATATTCACGCATATGCACTTCCCCTCAAGTAGCTATCAAGCATATATCTGAAGATCTACTTAAAAGCAGACACCAGCCATCATATTATTAGGCAAACATTATAGAGACTACTCCACAAATTTCGTGCCTGGTAGTGTCTGACTCTTAGATAAGAAAAGAGAGGAGATACCACACGCCCATTTGATGCTATATGAATTAGATGTTACCGAAAATGAATAGCCAATAATTTTTTATGATATTTAGCGTTTTTGAAACCAATCATTGTAAAATATTGTGGTATGCATAATTGTAGGGAGTGCAGCTTACGGTTGTAGAAGCCACAGCAGCAGGAAGGAGCCAGGAATCACTTATCACAGGCAAATTTTGGTAGTTTTTTGGTGCCATTTGGTAACAGAAATGTCAGTCGCGCGTTCCGTCGTCTCTCTTTCCTTGTCTAAGGGGTGATACACGTACGAACTTTAAGTACGCGGTTTTTAAGTTCGCGAACTTACTCGGCTCGACGTCAGTGACACACGTGAAGATGAAATCACCCATTTTAATAATTTTCCTAAATAAACAAAACTTTTAACAAACGCCAAACACAACAAGCGTTGCGCATCGATGGCCTGCTGAAACAAAGTGGTGACTCGCGGCTCGCAGTACGAGCCGAGACAAGCTACGCAAGCAAGATTTCAAACCAGTTGGATCGTCGGCGGTTTGCGCGACGGTTTTAAAGTACGCGTACTTACGGTGACACATAGGCGAAAAAGGTCATCGAGCCATAAGTACGCGTACTGGCTCGTACGTGTATCACCCCTTTAAGGTCTGACTGCACTAGAGAGTATGAAGCAACTGTATCATTGAAGTGCGAAATGCGAAACAGCGAAATTTCTATGAGCAGCATCTCACACAGGCATCCTCAGCATGAAGTTGGCAACTGAGCTGCTGTAAGAGCCGCTACCACATCATGCAAATTCATTAGCTGCAGTCGGAACGATTCTTATGTCAAATGATGCAGGATGTAACAGACAAACTACAACTCCTAAGATTCAGACAAGACTAGGTATGAATCTCCCGACTAAGAACTGGACATATGTATATCTATCACGCACAAACACATCTTCATCATTATCGATCCCCCCTTTTGCTCAACCTGAACGAATACGAAACAGTATATGAAATGACATTTTAAAGACCTTAAAACTGGCATTTATAGTGCACTTCAGCTTATAAGACATAAACCTATATTATAAGTCAACCTATTGCTATCACAACTATGATTACTAGTTGTAAATGTAATGTGCCGTCCTGCCGCTAATGACCGTATGTGATTGACGCAATTTTTTCTGTGTAAACGGCAAAAACAAAAAAAAATCACATGATTTCAGGGGTTGAATATTTAATTAATTCACTTGAAGTACTACAAGTCAAATAAAAGGCACTCATGATGTTTCAGTCACTGGTAGCATTAAGTTTTATCAAATATTTTATTCCAGGTGCAATGCTGCTGTGTATGAAGTTGAAGTTTGGACCAGACCAAATATAGAAGACCCCTGAAAACTGCAGTTCGTTACTAGTTGAACGTTTATTGTATGAGAAACAGAAGACCACTTTTAAACTCCGTGTGATCTAAGGTTATGGCAGTATTTACAATACTCATACTCAACTTAGGTGAGTTAAAGTTGGAAACTACTTTAAGTTCTCGCAAGCTAAGGTGAAAAACAATAAAATAGATAGAATACGTCATTTCAAATTGAAACCTCTGATACGGGAGGAATAAAACCAATATCGAAGAGTTACGAGCTCAGTGCTAACCACACCAGCATGCTTGGTATGCTTTATACTACGATTTCAGAACACGATTTTTTCCTGGTGTCCGTCACCGGGGTCCATCGGTCCTCTCTCGAAGAATAGAATGACATACCGAATTGAAGGAGGTGGGAAAGGTGATTTAGATTGCACATTAATCTGCACACACATATTATAAAACAGCACAAGTTAAATCAATGATATTTGACTATACATGGTGTCTGAGTTAATTTCAGCGAAACTCTTATTCCAGGTGTAATGCTGATAGTACGCGATTGAAGTTGGACCACTGACGAAACAGAAAACTTTTGAAAACAGCTGTTCGTTATTCATTGAACATTTGTTGTAGAGGGATTGCATCCATTCTAATGAATAACAGAAGACAACTTCTAAGCTCCTTGCCATCTGGAGTTCTGGCTTTCCTTTCCATATTCGCTTTAGGTGAGTTATGGCTGAAAACAATTTTAAACGCAAAAAGTAAAATTATATGATAGATCATCTCAAAATAGATGTTTTTATACACGAATGAATGAATGATGAATGAATGAATGAATGAATGAATGAATGAATGACGGAGAGAGGCTATCTGGTGGCTGGAACCACCAGTGCATAGGCCTACCAACGGGCCCTTTTGCACCTCTCCTTACCCTAGTTCCCAAGTTCAGCCCTCATCGCAAAGGTGAGGATGGCCTTGGTTCCTGCCCATCTTATATCTTCAGGTTCAAGAACCCTTGAACCAAGTATAGTCTGCCTGTGATACCCAAGGGCTTCACAGCGACAAAGAATGTGTGCCGAGGATTCTTCTTCCTCGCCACATCGTGTACACGTCGGATCATTTACCACCCCCATCACATACAAATGGCGTTTGAAGGTGTTATTGACGGATAGCAGGCCAACAAGTAGCCTTAGTCGGCTTCTGTCCAGCGAAAGACAGAACCGTCCTACCTTAGCCAGAGATCCTGAAATAAGTTCTCTAGCTTGACGAAGGTGTCCGGAGATTCCTTTCCATCTGATAAGATAATGATTTTGCAACCACACCTCTGTTTTCCTTCTGATGGTACCTGCTGCTAGCCCCAAAGCCGGCTCAGGACCCAGGAAGTTATTCGTCGACCCTCGCCTTGCGAGCGCGTCCGCCATTTCATTACCACTAACTCCAGCATGACTCGGCACCCACATAAGTGACACCTGGTGTCTCGCCGAAACGTCATCCAAGACCTTTCTACATTGCAGAACCAGCCTTAATGTAAACCTGCAAGCACTTAATGCTTTTATTGCAGCCTGGTTGTCAGAGCAGATGATGATCCGCCTGCTTGGCCCCCGAATTTCGTAAATGCGAAAGACACAAGCTAAAATCGCATATAGCTCTGCTTGGAATACCGTGGTGTTTCCCCGAAGAGAGAGGGAGAGCTTTGTTTTTGGCCCATAGACCCCAGCGCTGGAGCCTTCGTCGGAAAGTGAGCCGTCGGTGTACCAGACTGGCCCTCTCCCCTCAAAAGGCCGCCTGCCGCTTAGCCCCCACTCTTCCTTTCTGGACACCTCACGGTAAATTTGCAGTCGAAGCGATATGTAGGAGGAATTATATCACTTCTCACATGTAGGATAGGGTCATCCCTTTGCAGTTTCGAGAGGATGGCAGAGTGTCCTCTCCCAGGATTCACAAAGGACCAACTGCTTTGACTCCATAATCGGAACGCAGACACACTTGCCTTCCCTTGAGCTACCAATTCGCGTGGAGGGAGATTCAGCAGTGCTTCTAACGCGCTCAATGGAGTTGTGCGTACTGCACTTGTTAGACTAATACAAACCAAGCGTTGAATTTTACTTAGCTCTGCTTTGATTGTCTCTATCCTCACACATGGCCACCACACCAGTGATCCATACAATAAGGACGGCCTAACGATTGTAGTATAGAGCCAGAACATCGCCTTAAGAGTCAAGCCCCAATTCACTCCTACAAGCGTTCTGCATGCCCATAACGTATTACGTGCCTTATTGACTTTATGTTCTACTTGTTGTCTCCAATTCAGCTTCGAGTCTAAAATTACGCCTAGATATTTTGCTGATTGGGAAAGTTCAAGTGATGTTCCAAAGAAGGTTGGTCGGATGTATCCATCTAGTTTCCTTTTTCTAGTGAACATAACTAGCTTGCTCTTCTCGGCATTGACCGATAGATCCACCTCGTTGCACCACGATTCCACAATGCGCAGAGCGCCTTGCGTTATCTCCGAAACAGTAGCCCCCGAATCGACCCCTGACTACTATACTGAGATCATCTGTATAGGCCTGCACGTAAACACCTATATTGTTCAGCCTGACCAGAAGTTAATTCACTACCAGATATAAGGGAGATAAGACTCCGCCCTGCGGGCAGCCCCGCGCTACTTCAACGCTATGCGAAATGTCATTCAGCATGGCAGTAGCCACTCGACCCTCTAAGATGGAGAGGATCCATTCCATGAGGGAGGATCTCACTCCATTCCTCTCCAAGGCAGACTTTATTGAATCGGAAGTGGTGCAATTAAACGCACCCTCAATGTCTAGGAAAGCTACCAAGGCTACTTCCTTTTGTTCCAATGTCTCCTCCAGTCTACAAACTAGCTGGTGAAGGGCAAGTTCAGCTGACTTACCAGCTTGATAAGCAAACTGACAAGCATGAATGGCGCACCCTTCCAGAGGTTCATCTCTTAGGTGTCTATCAATTAGCCTTTCCAAAGTCTTCAGCCAGAATGAAGAAAGAGTAATCGGCCTGAAGCCCTTCGGATGTGTATAACTACCTCTACCCGGTTTTGGTATAAAAGCGGTCTTGGCCAGTAGCCAGCTTCCAGGTGTGAAGCCGTCAGCCAGACAAGCTCGAAATATCCTCACAAGTCGTGGAATGATTTGTTCCTGGCCTTGTTGTAACATCGCTGGAATCACACCGTCCAGATCAGGGCTTTTATATGGTGCAAATGTATTTATTGACTATACTACTCTATCGTATGTTACGATCTCCCGTGCCATCATCCAGTCCTCTCTAGAGGGACGACATGTTGGCAGTTGCCTTCCCTGCGGTTGTGCTGCTACCGATCCAGGAAAATGTGTTTCCATAAGCAGCTTCAACGTCTCTTCCTCGTTGGTCGTAATATGACCAGAGGAGTTGGTCAAGGACCCTACCCTAGACTTATTGTCCTTGCATAGGATTCTATGGATTCTTGCAGTTGCAGGAATGTTGTTAATGGATCTACAGAAATTCCTCTATGACTCTCTAGAGGCCTTTCTGATCTCCTTCTTGTACTCCTGCAGTACCTTTTTGTACCTCTCCCATTTCGGAGAGTCTTTGCTATGCCTAACCTTTCTTAGTAGTCTTTGCAGCGCCTTCCTTTTGTTTTCCAAATTATTGGTCCAAAAGTTTGCAATGACTCCTGCACTGACCTTGCGCAGGAGACAGCTAGTTTCAAAAGACTCCGTGAGGTCCCTACAGAGAGAGTCCACCGCTGCCTCGATGTCATCTCCGCCACTGAGGTTATGGTCAGTAGATTCCGGCCTGTTGGCCAAGTTTTGTTTGAATAAGGTCCAATTAGTGTGTCTTGCATTTCTGATAAGGATATCTGTTCTCTCCGTTTATCTTGAATAGGATGTGCCTGTGGTCAGACAAGGATGGTTCCAAGGAAACCTTCCAGTCTCTCACCTCATTGCAAATATCGAGTGTACCAATGTTAGATCGATAACCTCCTCTCTCATATTATTACAAAAAGTCGGAGTGTCACCAATATTCAGAATTTCCAAATTAGTGGAACTCACGAATTCCATGAGATCTTCACCTCGTCGATTGGTGTCAGAGCTGCCTCACAGATTGTGATGGGCATTGCTGTCACACCCGACTGAAAGATCAAGCCCTGATACTCTAGAAAATGTCACAAGGTCCTCCAGTTCCCTCGACGGGGGAGGATCCCTTGAATCATAAGGAACCGAGCAAACCACCAAGGCTTTCTCGATTCCGCCCTTTAGACATTTAATTCTCACTGCAGCTGAGTCCTTAGAGGTAAGGTCCTTCAGCTGCCATGTGTTAATGTCTCTAGCCATTACGCATGCCCTGGGCTTGCTTGCCGGAACATCGCTATATACCGTGTTACCCGGAATACTAATCCCGTTAGTAAATCCGTCTCTCAGCCAGGGTTCCTGAATAAGGGCAATGTGATAGCCACATCTACTGATCGTTTGAGTTAGAATCCTAGAGGCCGCTATACAAAGTTGTAAGTTAATTTGAATGAAAGAAATTTCACTTACCATAGAAGATCGCGCCTTGCTTTCCCTGCCGCATGCAGAGGCGATCTACATATCCTCCTCGGAGCTGGGGCTTTCACCCTCGCTACTGCTCCGGTTTCCGCCGCTGCCCTTGGTGGAGCTCCAAAGGACTCGGACACTCTCCAGTCTCCTGCTGTCCGAGTCCTCCCCTCCGTGTTCACTCACTCTGGCTCCAGTAGCTGTGAGACCACTGGGTCCCGCAGCTGCCTGTGTTGCGGCCTGTACCGTATCTATCTAGGTCTAGTTCCCCCCTTCAGGCCCCCGGGTGGGAGCTGAATGGCGATACCAGCCCCAGTAGGTGTGGGCCGCTCCTCTGAGCGTTTAACTTGGCTTTCGCCCGTCATTGCCTCAGGTACCTGCTTCTTTTTGCTCAGCAGTGTGAACACCGCCGAGCTTGTTCCACAGTATAATCTGAGGCTTTTTTATCTATAGCTTTCCAACCCATGGTGTCCATACTGAGAACGGTTCCTTCTTGCTCTCTAGGACCTTCCACGAGCTGGGATGGATCCCTTGGTTCTGTCTGCCTAGCCTCCTCAGTAGAACCCCGTCTTCAAGAGGGGGTCCCGAAAACCAGGCCATTACCCCACAAAAAATGGTGTCAAGTTGATAGACTCAGTACTTCCCACAGATAATTAAGATACCATTTTATTATTTCCCATTGCATGAAGCTATAGTCTGAAATCCCCTTGCAACTAAATCATCGCCCACCCGCCTGCAAAAACAACATCCAACACAAAAACCCTCGTAAATAATTTCTTGCGTCTCCCTCTTTAGCGACTAGGACGCCACAGTATTTTCTGCATACTTCAACTGGACGATGCGAAACGATCAAGAGCCTCCAGCCCGTCTAAAAATGAAGTTTGAGCTGATTTTATATTTTTGGTTTTTTTATTATTGTTGCGCCGCCACTGACACGGTTTTTTAAAAACAGAGTCGTTTTCCATTCTCACCGCGGTAATAAATCCTGAGTCAAAATTTAATTGAAATCAATTGAATAATTTTCGCGTTGCGCGATATCGAACGATCTAAAACAATACTCGTATGTATACATCACAAATTCCCACAAGTCCATTGGTTTCTATAATAAGCATGCAACGTTCGGATGGATCTAAAATAGTGTATCATTTTTCATGCACATACCAATGGACAGCCCATTACAAATAAAACAAATTTTTCAGGTTTACAACCCCCACCCCTCAACCACCCTAAATTCACCCCCACCCAAGAAAAAGTGGAAAACGATCAGCAACCCATAAAACGCCTAAAAACGAAGTTTGAGGCATATTTGAAATTTTCATCACAATCCATGTAGCGGTTACTGAGATTACGTGGCTAGAAAAACACGTACAGGCAGACCGACAGACAGACCGATAGACAGACCAACAGACTGACCGACAGACAGACCGACAGACAGACAGACCGACAGACAGACCGACAGACAGACCGACAGACAGACCGACAGACAGACCGACAGACAGACCGACAGACAGACCGACAGACAGACCGACAGACAGACCGACAGACAGACCGACAGACAGACCGACAGACAGACCGACAGACAGACCGACAGACAGACCGACAGACAGACCGACAGACAGACCGACAGACAGACCGACAGACAGACCGACAGACAGACCGACAGACAGACCGACAGACAGACCGACAGACAGACCGACAGACAGACCGACAGACAGACCGACAGACAGACCGACAGACAGACCGACAGACAGACCGACAGACAGACCGACAGACAGACCGACAGACAGACCGACAGACAGACCGACAGACAGACCGACAGACAGACCGACAGACAGACCGACAGACAGACCGACAGACAGACCGACAGACAGACCGACAGACAGACCGACAGACAGACCGACAGACAGACCGACAGACAGACCGACAGACAGACCGACAGAAAGACCGACAGACAGACCGACAGACAGACCGACAGACAGACCGACAGACAGACCGACAGACAGACCGACAGACAGACCGACAGACAGACCGACAGAGAGACCGACAGACAGACCGACAGACCGACAGACAGACCGACAGACAGACCGACAGACAGACCGACAGACAGACCGACAGACAGACCGACAGACAGACCGACAGACAGACCGACAGACAGACCGACAGACAGACCGACAGACAGACCGACAGACAGACCGACAGACAGACCGACAGACAGACCGACAGACAGACCGACAGACAGACCGACAGACAGACCGACAGACCGACAGACCGACAGACAGACCGACAGACAGACCGACAGACAGACCGACAGACAGACCGACAGACAGACCGACAGAAAGACCGACAGACAGACCGACAGACAGACCGACAGACAGACCGACAGACAGACCGACAGACAGACCGACAGACAGACCGACAGACAGACCGACAGAGAGACCGACAGACAGACCGACAGACCGACAGACCGACAGACAGACCGACAGACAGACCGACAGACAGACCGACAGACAGACCGACAGACAGACCGACAGACAGACCGACAGACAGACCGACAGACAGACCGACAGACAGACCGACAGACAGACCGACAGACAGACCGACAGACAGACCGACAGACAGACCGACAGACAGACCGACAGACAGACCGACAGACAGACCGACAGACAGACCGACAGACAGACCGACAGACAGACCGACAGACCGACAGACAGACCGACAGACAGACCGACAGACAGACCGACAGACAGACCGACAGACAGACCGACAGACAGACCGACAGACAGACCGACAGACAGACCGACAGACAGACCGACAGACAGACCGACAGACAGACCGACAGACAGACCGACAGACAGACCGACAGACAGACCGACAGACAGACCGACAGACAGACCGACAGACAGACCGACAGACAGACCGACAGACAGACCGACAGACAGACCGACAGACAGACCGACAGACAGACCGACAGACAGACCCCTCACCTATCGGTGTGGTAAGTAATAGTGGGAAGTTCATCGAAGCCTATGGTTCTAAGCTTCGCGCCTGTGGAAGGGTGGCCCCCTCCGGGATCCCATCCATCAGACGCTGACCGCTTCCTGCACAGCGAAGACCTGCGCCTTCGTAAGTTGAGTCCCTGGGTAGTCCTCTGGAACGAAGATTACTCGGGGCCCAGTTTGGGTGGCTCGCGCATAACTGGTATGCGCGTGAGTCGCGGTGCGGGCCCTCTTCTTCGACGAGGCCCTGTCCAGCGTGGCACCAACCGATCTCCGTCGTTTCCCAGCATTACCGGGCTACCGAATATCGGCCGATGCTCCTACAGACGGTGCCTTAGAGGAACCTGACGGCAGAGGAGCCTGGGCCAGAGTGCTCCAGCCTCCTGAACCCTCCGCCATCTGCTCCATTCTTTGCCTTCTGGCCCGCTTCTTTTCAGTGCCACTGCGCGACTTCCTTTTAAGTTGTAGGAGGCCCACCCCTTTAGCGAGCTCCCCAGCTGTCCTCTCGGTCAGCGTTCTATCGGAGTCATCTGAGGAGGCGATACCCGAATCATCGGGTGCCCCTGGTGAGGAGCCCCCGGATTTTTTTAATTTGTTGGCTTTCTCCATACAAATCCCACGAGTAAGGGGGTAATATTCAGTCCACACCTGCGGTGCCCCCTACACAGGTGTAAGGCAAAGAACTCTGGGAGATTGCCCGGTATCCCAGAGGCTCCGTTCGCGACGGTGCATACCCACCGCCACGCACCCTTCGGTACGGGTGGACCGCATCACACCTTGGGTTGGTCGATCCGCCAGGACTGCTTCGTATTTCACGAAGACGGGGACCACTGCGTGAATGGTGCAGAAATGAGAAATTTCTACACGGGGCAGGCGACAAATTGGTCTCCTACCCACTCCTGGACTGTCTTGGGGGCCTTACGGCCCCCCCTGAGAATGAAGAGGCTCGAAGAACCTCCGCACTCTCTTAGCCCCCTCCATTATCAGGTATAAATACAGATGCAGATCCAGTATTTTGGAAGTCGTCGAAGTGAAGTAGCCTCTGAAGATGCCATCCACTGATGGTGGCAAAACGTCAAGCCTTAACGCTAAACGACGGCGGCCTAAAAACACAAGAACCACAAGTTTATTGGACAATGGCCGCGAAAGCTTTACATAGTACATAAAATATTGAACCAGATTCATACAGAGGTAAATTGTTCAACTTGGTTTGGAAATTTCCATAGGCGTTGTCATTAGAAAATTCTTCAATTCCAGATGGAACCTGCATCTGATTTGTATTTAACGCCGAGTTGTCGTCCACAATTCCACGCAATATCCTCAGGGCACCACTATCACCGCCACTATGACTGTCTTAGCCTTTATCGCAAATTAGAAGCAGATTCCATCCAGAATTGAAAAATTTAGACAAATTCAGACGCGGACCTACAGACTTAAGATTTACATTCTGTTACATCTGTTAGTGACCACCCGTTATGTTAGTGTTAATCTATATAATAAGTGAACCGTATCAATCTAATACTAGCTGTCGGACTCTCTGTCATCTGTATAACTGACATAAACATTACCTACTGTAAACGCTCGTAAATAAAAAACGCGTTTTAAAGCAAATCACGCGTTTTTCAAGAACAAAAAAAGGCTATCTCGTGCGTGGCGACACCGCGGGGTTAACCAAAGCCAAGGATGCAAACCGGCCGGCAACCTGTACAGGTGCATCCTCAGGAGGCAATTTGGCCGTGGACGGCGAAACTGAAGGATGACCTGCTGAACTGCTACGAGAGCAGTAGCCAACCCCGTGAGGGATACATGTCCCGAATGCATGGGAGGTGGTGTGAAATGCATCCAGAGCGTAGCATACTTACCTCCCAGAGCTTGCGGAATCAGGTATTTTTCCTTTCGGCGACTGAAAGGCCCTTCGGTGGCTGAAAGGTCGACGATAAAGAGAGAAGCTGTGGTGGTTAGTGAACGTCTATCGGAGGTCTCTGACATTTGGAGCATCAATTGCGAAATTTACGCTGCGTATCTGAGGTTAGTGGATAGTGGAGAGTGAGAGACTTCTCTTGAGAGAGCACTGACGCAGGTGCTTTAAACGGAAGCGAAAATCCAGTTGACTCGCCAGGAAGAATCCAGTATCCAGTGTGTTATGGAATGTAGAGTGGCTGAGAGGCCATTACGCGCCGTGTGCGGTAGATAGCTCGAGAGCTAAGGCGCAACCAACCAACATTATGTTGACAGGATATGGACGCTAATCACACCTAAGAAATCAATGGTGACGCGGGTGAAAGGTCTGGAGGAAAGCAGAATGCTTTCAGAAGGCCTTCTGACCTCTTCCAACAGCGACCACCAGCCAAAGAGCAGCCGCCAACTGCTGATGGCGTGGAGAATTTTTGGAGGGACATTTACGAACAGCCCAAATCTCTCCAAGCAGAAACTCCGGCCTTGGCGCAGCCCGAGTCTGTTTGTAGGAGGACTGATATGTACAGGGTGTCCCATTTTGGGCACTTTTTTTATCTCGGTTATTTTTGAAGATAGAGATTTTTGCGATAGTGTACTACTTTGTAACAAACTAAACGTGCCGTCAACAAAATTATCATGACCCTCTTGGTTTTTGAGATGCGGGGTGAAATCGAAAACTATCAATTTTGGGACCACCCTTGTATTTCGGTTGTCTTTTACCTTATTTAAAGGTTTAAAAACCTTTTTAAAGAATTTTTTCTGTAGAATCCAGTAGTGTAGTTTGATTTTTTCTTACTTCAACCATTTTTCAGCTATGGAGCGAAACATGTATTTTTATATAGAACACCCACGGCAATTGGAGATAATAATAATAAATCAAATGACAGTTGTGCGTTCAGATCCTCAAAATTTTTAGTTTCTAACAGTACTTACACTTACAAAAGCATCATTGGTATTATCTGAAGCTCATCTTTACCTGGTTCATGTGAGACACACTGCAGAATGTTCTATAAAGCATATGGAAAAGCAACAAGCATAATCCAAAGAAGCTGTCAACGGTTACGATATAAAAGGGTGAGGGATATCAGATGAAACTATAAAATTTTTGTGATTTATGATTATCTAATGTATGCCCATACCCCGACACAAGGCTCAGCCTTCTAGGGGTGGCATTATTTGTATGTTTCGTGCAAATAAATGAATAATAACAAGAAGAATAATAACCTATACCTACCTTGGAGTGGCGCAGCGTCATGTCCAAGAGGCAGAATTGGTCAAAGAGTGTCTCCGACGCAAGTATTTGCACCGACTCCAGCAGATCTGGTCATCAGAACTGTCCGGCAAGAACAAAGTCGCTGCCACAAACATGCTGGCGGTCCCATTGTTATTTTACACCTTTGGTGCTATACACTGGAAAGTGAACGAGCTAAAGGAAATCGACACGAAGACCCGCAAAAGGATGAATATGGAGAGAAGTCTGCATCCTAGGTCCTCTGTCCCGCGAATATACCTCCCGCGATACCTGGGAGGGCGTGGACTATTGAGTTTGGAGCGTCTGCACAACAGGGTAGTATTGGCCACTGCCTGCTATGTAACGAACAGCACCGATCCCCTGACCCGCTTTGTGCGAGAGCACGAGATTGCCGGTAAAGGAGCCTTTCTTTTTAGCGCAGCCTCACACTCGACTTCAAGCGGAGGTGTCAGCAGTCCATTACGGAACTTGCTCCCGCAGAATTAAAATCCCACATTAAAACTGCCGAAGTCGACTTTCTCTTAAGACTTCATAAAGATAAGCCGATGAATGGAATCTTCTATAAACATCTAGAACAGCATGGCTTGTCTGAGCAGTTGACCTTCTCTTTCCTAAGGTCTAGCGGGTTGAAGTCGGAGACTGAGGGCTTCATAATGGCTTGCCAAGACGGTGTCTTCAACACCTTGGTGTACCGTAAAAGGTTATGGGTGTAGATGTACCCGACACCCGTTGTAGAGCTTGCTGACGGACGCCAGAGACGTTTATGCATCTCTTGTCGGCGTGTAAGACGTACGCTGGGACGGCTTACGTCCATCGGCACAACGCGGCTCTACGAGTGCTGTACTATCATTTAAGGCACTCATACGGTATCGATGAGACACCGGTGCTGCCATACGCTCCAGGGGATATAGAGTCCGTTGTGGAGAACGAGAGATGCCGGATTTACTGGAACTACTCGTTCACCACGCTCGAGCTTGTACAGGCAAACAAGCCCGACATAGTCCTTCTCGACCACCAACAAAAGACGATGTTCGTCATTGAGTTTTCGGCACCTGCCGAGGTGAACATCGTCTCTAAGGAGGAGGAAAAGCGGACCAAATATTAGGAGTTTCTCGGACAACTTCGCAGGCTCTGGCCAGACTACACTGTAAGTCTGCTGGTTATGGTCATTGGATCCCTAGGTGGAATGAGGAATACGCTGCTCTCTCCGCTGCGCAAAATACCGATGTGTTGTGCGGCGGCGCACATCTTAGCCGCCAGAATGCAGAAAACAGTCAACCACGGGTCCCTTCGTCTACTTAGGGCGCACAATTCGCGGACCCAGTGATTGCTCACCTCACGGTGTGAGGAGTTGTCACTGGGTAATGGAACAGCAGCTCGGTGTGTCGGAGCCCGGGCTGAACTTTTTTGTTTTTCGTATGTAATAATAACCCCGCGGGGGGTTGCTATATCCTCTCAGTGGCGCCTTACCAAGGTGGCGGATAGGGGAACGCCTTCCAGATATGGGTGATACCGGGGAAATTAAATACCCGGGGCGGACCAAAACTAGCACGGTGGAATAGCGCCTGCATCCAGAGGATCGGCTATTCCCCAATAACTAGGATACGACGGATCTCCATGTAGGGAGCGGTACTCCGACAGCATCTGACTCCATGTTAGGGGCGGCTGATAACACACCCGCGGTAAGCCACCGAGCATCAGTAGGCTATCCGGTGCGTGGCGACACCGCAGGGTATACCGAAGCCCAAGGATGTAATCCAGCCGGCAACCCTCGCAGGTGCATCCTCAGGAGGCAATTTGGACGGCTGCCTCCGGAAATGTCGTCTGGGGGCCCTAAGGCCAAGCACCTGACGGGCTCTATCTTCGGGTTCGACTACCCCGGAAGAAAAGCACCCACACCGAGCCGGTTTCGGAAGCCGGCGTTGGGCAAGGTGGCGGTGCTCCGGATCGCCCTGTTGACGACCCCCGCTATGACATGGACTATTTTAGGTAGACTACGCAGCTTAGGGATGACCTGCTGAGCTGCTACGAGAGCAGTAGCCCGCGCCGTAGGGGATACATGTCTCGCATGTATGGGAGGTGGTGTGAAATGTACCCTGAGCATAGCACGCTTACATTGCAGAATTTGCGAGATTATGTGTCATACCTCCGGAGGCTGGGATATGTTCGTGCTCCAGCTCAGCCTGCCCCTTCGGCGGACGGAAAGCCTGTTAACCGGGCTAAAAGTTCGGCGGTAAGGCCCGCTGAGAGGGAAATCGACCAAGTCGTCTCACCTGGGGATTTCGGAGACCGAAGGGCCTTGCATAACAACGAAAGGTCCTTGAAGCTGGAAGATTTGAATAGAGAGGATGAGGTTGTGGGTAAACGTCTATCGGAGGCCTCTCCTGTTGAGAGAGCACAGAGACGGGTGCGCCAAATGGAAGCGAAAATCCAGTTAGTTCGCCAGGAAGCATCTCGTATCCAGTGTGTGATGGAATATAGAGCGGCTGGGAAGCCTTTTACGCGCCGAGTGCGCCAGATAGCCTACGGGCTGAGGCGCGACCATCATACACTCAGTCAAGCGGTGTTGGTTGTAGTCAAGCAACACTGTCTTGACAGGATACGCATGCTAATCGCTGCTAAAAGATCGTTGGTGGCGCGAACGAGGGGTCTGGAGCAGAACAGAATGTTCTATGAAAGACCTTCTCGCCTTTTCCAACAGCCGCCACCAGCCATAGAGTAGCCGCCAACTGCTGATCGCGTGGAGGCCTTTTGAGGGACATTTACGAACAACCCAAACCTCTCTCAGCAGACACTCCGGCTTCGGCGCACTTCGAGTCCGTTTGTAGGAGGACTCCTAACTTAAATGAACTGAGTCATCCGATAAACACGGAAGAAATTATTGGCGCCTTACGAGGCGTAAAGAATTTCGCAGCTCCTGGCCCAGATGGCATAAGCACCTACTGGTGGAAAAAATTCCGCAGTTGCCACTGGCAGTTAGCTGGAGTTTTTAACTCGTGGCTAAATCAGGAGCAGCCAATTCCGGCTTGGTTTGTCGAGGGTCGAATCGTGCTTCTCCCGAAGACCTAAGATTTGTCTGATCCCAAAGACTACAGGCCAATAAGATGTCTGAACGCGTGTTACAAGCTCTTCACCAGAATCTTGTACATGCGTATCCTTCAAGCTGTGAATCCTGTATTTCTCGACGTGTATGAACATAGAGGGTCAAATAAAGGAGAAGCTGGCTGCAAGCAGAACCTGTTGATTGACCGATGTGTCACGCAGGACTCCGTGCAGTACAAGCGAAACATTTCTATGGCCTGGATTGACTATCGCAAGGCATTCGACACCACGTCTCATAAGCTCATTGTGCGGCTGTTGGAATGTCTTTCGGTGGATAATCAGATAGTGGGATGTATCAAGTAACTGATGCCGCTCTGGAAGACCCGGTTCACTATAACATCAGGTGAAACTCGGGTTCGGACGGAGTTGGTGTCATTCAAAAGAGGTGTCTTCCAAGGAGACTCCTTGAGTCCCTTGCTCTTTTGCATCTCACTTTTGCCTCTGTCCATAGCTCTGAGAAATACTAAAGGATACAGCTGTGGCACGCCCAACAACCGGAGACACAAGGTCACCCATCTGTTTTATATGGATGACCTAAAACTTTACGCCTCCGGTCAACGCGAACTACAAGAATCGCTGAGGGTGGTGCAGGAGTACAGTCATGCTATCGGAATGGAGTTCGGAACAGACAAATGTGCATTGGTTCATCTCAAGAAAGGACGAAGCGGAGATATTGGAGATGAGGAACAGCTCGTTGATGGGAGCATTTTGCAACAACTGCATGCCGGAGATACTTATACCTACCTTGGAGTGGCACAGCGTCACATCCAAGAGGCCGAATTGGTCAAAGAGTGTCTCCGCCGCAAGTATTTGCACAGACTCCGGCAGATCTGGTCATCAGAATTGTCCGGCAAGAACAAAGTCGCTGCCACAAACATGCTTGCGGTGCCATTGTTATTATACACCTTTGATGTTATACACTGGAATGTGAACGAGCTGAAGGAAATCGACACGAAGACCCGCAAAAGGATGAATATGGAGAGAAGTCTGAATCCTAAGTCCTCTGTCCCGCGAATATACCTCCCGCGACACCTGGGAGGGTGTGAACTATTGAGCTTGGAGCGTCTGCATAACAGGGTAATATTGGCCACTGCCTGCTATGTAACGAACAGCAGCGATCCCCTGTATGGCGATTCTGTAACTTTCGCTATAGTAACGAAAGCAGACGAAAGCGAAGCTAATCATTTACGAAAACGGTTTTTGACGGCATTCCATAACCAACGTTTAAGGCTTCGTTACGCTTTCGGCATGGAGCTCGATGACTCACGAGCATTCACGAGTTGGCTCAAATATCTCTGGATGAGACTCGAAATCCAGCAATGCCGACCATTGCGAAGGGTTAGTTTTTCTCTTCGATTCATTGCTGGTAATTAACTATACAAATAAATTTAAGCGAATTGTCACTGTGACACACAACAATAATAACGTCAAAACTTGACAAACGAGATCCAAAATCCTTCGCTATCGCTTACAACGTTCGTCTGCGTTCGTTATATCCGAGTCGGAATGAAGACATTTATGGAATACCGAAACGAGCGAAAGCGTTGGAAAAATGTCGCTTTCGCTTCGCTATCGCTTCGCTTAGAGTTACAGAATCGCTACACCTGATCCGCTTTGTGCGAGAGCACGAGAATGCGGATAAAGGAGCCTTTCTTTTTAGCGCAGCGAAACGAGCAGCCGAGGAGCTCAGCCTCACACTAGACTTCAAGCGGAGGTGTCAGCAGTCCATTACAGAACTTACTCCCGCAGAATTAAAATCCCACATTAAAACTGCCGAAGTCGACTTCCTCTTAAGGCTTCATAAAGATAAGCCAATGCATGGAATCTTCTACAAACATCTTGAAGAGCATGGCTTGTCTGAGCAGTTGACCTTCTCTTTCCTAGGGTCTAGTGGGTTGAAGTCGGAGACTGAGGGCTTCATAATGGCTTGCCAGGACGGTGTCTTCAACACCTTGGTGTACCGTAAAACGGTTATGGGTGTAGACGTACCCGACACCCATTGTAGAGCTTGCCGACAGCCGCCAGAGGCGCTTATGCATCTCTTGTCGGCGTGTAAGACGTACGCTGGGACGGCTTACGTCCATCGGCACAACGCGGCTCTACGAATGCTCTACTATCATTTAAGGCACTCATACGGTATCGATGAGACACCGGTGCTGCCTTACGCTCCAGGGGATATAGAGTCCGTTGTGGATAACGAGAGATGCCGGATTTACTGAAACTACGCGTTCCCCACGCTCGAGCTTGTACAGGCAAACAAGCCCAACATAGGTTTTCTCGACCAACAACGAAAGACGATGTTCGTTATTGAGTTTTCGGAGCCTGCCGAGGTGAACATCGTCTCTAAGGAGGAGGAAAAGCGGACCAAATATCAGGAGTTGCTCGGAAAACTTCGTAGGCTCTGGCCAGACTACACTGTAAGTCTGCTGGTTATGGTCATTGGATCCCTATGTGCCAGAATGCAGAAGGCAGTCATCCTTGGGTCCCTTCGTCTACTTAGGGCGCACGATACGCGGACCCAGTGAATGCTCACCTCACGGTGTGAGGAGTAGTCATTGGATAATGGAACAGCAGCTCGGTGTGTCGGAGCCCGGGCAACACTTTTTTGCCTTTTAAATAATAATAATAATAATAATAATAATCGGGTTCGACCACACCGCAAGAAAAGCACCCACACCGAGCCGGTTTTGGAGGCTGGCGTTGGGCACAGTGGCGGTGCTTCGAATCGCCCTATTGACGACTCCCGCCATGACATGGACCGTTTTAGGTGGACGACGGAGCTCAGCAATGACCTGCTGAGCTGCTACGAGAGCAGTAGCCTGCGTCGTAGGGGATACATGTCCCGCATGTTTGAGAGGTGGTATGTAATGCACCCTGAGCATAGCACGCTTACCTCGCAGAATTTGCGAGATTATGTATCGTACCTCCGGAGGCTGGGATATGTTCGTGCTCCAGGTCAGCCTGCCTGTTCGGCGGACGGAAGGCCTGTTAGCCAGGCTGAAAGTTCGCCGACAAGGCCCGCTGAGGGGGAAATCGAGCAAGAGCACAGAGACGGGTGTGCCAAATGGAAGCGAAAATCCAGTTGGCTCGCCAGGAAGCATCTCGTATCCAGTGTGTGATGTAATATAGAGCGGCAGGGAAGCCTTTTACACGCCGAGTGTGCCAGGTAGCCTACGGGTTGAGGCGCGACCATCATACACTCAGTCAAGTGGTATTGGTTGTTGTCAAGCAACACTGTCTTGACAGGATACGCACGCTAATCGCTGCTAAGCGATCGTTGGTGGCGCGGGCGAGGGGTCTGGAGCAGAACAGAATGTTCTATGAAACACCTTCTCGCGTTTTCCAACAGCCGCCACCGGCCATAGAGCAGCCGCCAACTGCTAATCGCGTGGAGGCCTTCTGGAGGGACATCTACGAACAGCCCAAACCTCTGTCAGCAGACACTCCGGCCTTGGCGCAGTTCGAGTCCGTTTGTAGGAGGACTCCTAACTTGAATGTACTGCGTCATCCAATAAATGCGGAAGAAATTCTTGACGCCGTACGAGGCGCAAAGAATTTCGCAGCTCCTGGCCCGGATGGCATAAACACCTACTTGTGGAAAAAAATTCCCAGTTGCCACCGGCATTTAGCTAGAGTTTTTAACTCGTGGCTAAATCAGGAGCAGCCAGTTCCGGCTTGGTTTGTCGAGGGTCGAACCGTGCTTCTCCCGAAGACCGGAGATTTGTCTGATCCCAAAAACTACAGGCCAATAACATGTCTGAACGCGTGTTACAAGCTCTTCACCAGAATCTTGTACATGCGTATCCTTCAAGCTGTGAATCCTGTATTTCTCGACGTGTATGAACAGAGAGGGTCAAAGAAAGGAGTAGCTGGCTGCAAGGAGAACCTGTTGATTGACCGATGTGTCACGCAGGACTCGATGCAGTACAAGCGAAACTTTTCTGTGGCCTGGATTGACTATCGCAAGGCATTCGACACAACGTCTCGTGAGCCCATTGTGCGGCTGTTGGAATGTCTTTCGGAGGATAATCAGACAGGGGGATGTATCAAACAACTGATGCCGCCCTGGAAGACCCGGTTCACTATAACATCAGGTGAAACTCGGGTTCGGACAGAGTTGATGTCATTCAAAAGAGGTGTCTTCCAAGGAGACTCCTTGAGTCCCTTGCTCTTTTGCATCTCACTTTTGCCTCTGTCCATAGCGCTGAGAAATACTTAAGGATACAGCTGTGGCACGCCCAATAACCGGAGGCACAAGGTCACTCATCTGTTTTATATGGATGACCTAAAACTTGATGCCTCCGGTCAACGCGAACTACAACAATCGCTGAGGGTGGTGCAGGATTATAGTCATGCTATCGGAATGGAGTTCGGAACAGACAAATGCGCATTGGTTCATGTCAAGAAAGGACGAAGCGGAGATAGTGGACATGAGGAACAGCTCGTTGATGGGAGCATCTTGCGACAACTGCATACCGGAGATACCTATACTCACCTTGGAGTGGCGCAGCATCATGTCCAGGATGCAGAATTGGTCAAAGAGCGTCTCCGCCGCAAGTATTTGTACCGACTCCGGCAGATCTGGTCCTCAAAACTGTCAGACAAGAAACATGCTTGCGGTCCCATTGTTATTATAAACCTTTGGTGCTATACACTGGAAAGTGAATGAGCTGAAGGAAATCGACACGAAGACTCGCAAATGGATGAATATGGAGAGAAGTCTGTATCCTAAGTTCTATGTCCCGCGAATATACCTCCCGCGACGCCTGGGAGGGCGTGGACTATTGAGTTTGGAGGGTCTGCACAACAGGGTAGCATTGGCCACGATCCCCTGATCCGCTTTGTGCGAGAGCACGAGAATGCGGGTAAAGGAGCCTTTCTGTTTAGCGCAGCGAAACGAGCAGCCGAGGAGCTCAGCCTCACACTCGACTTCAGGCGGAGGTGTTTGCAATCCATTACGGAACATGTTCCCGCAGAATTGAAATCTCTCAAACTGCCGAGGTCGCCTTCCTTTTAAGACATCATAAAGATAAGCCAATGCATGGAATATTCTACAAACATCTAGAAGAGCATGGCTTGTCTGAGCAGTTGACCTTCTCTTTCCTAAGGTCTAATGGGTTGAAGTCGGAGACTGAGGGCTTTATAATGGCTTGCCAAGACGCTGCCTTCAACACCTTGGTGTACCGTAAAAGGTTATGGGTGTAGATGTACCCGACACCCGTTGTAGAGCTTGCTGACGGACGCCAGAGACGCTTATGCATCTCTTGTCGGCGTGTAAGACGTACGGTGGGACGGCTTACGTACATCGGCACAACGTGGCTCTACGTGTTCTCTACTTTCATTTAAGGCACTCATACGGTATCGATGAGACACCGGTGCTGTCATACGCTCCAGGGGATATAGAGTCCGCCGTGGAGAACGAGAGATGCCGGATTTACTGGAACTACTCGTTCCCCACGCTCGAGCTTGTACAGGCAAACAAGCCCGACATAGTCCTTCTCGACCACCAACAGAAGACGATGTTCGTTATTGAGTTTTCGGCGCCTGCCGAGGTGAACATCGTCTCTAAGGGGGAGGAAAAGCGGACCAAATATCAGGAGTTGCTCGGGCAACTTCGCGGGCTCTGGCCAGACTACACTGTAAGTCTGCTGGTTATGGTCATTGGATCCCTAGGTGGAATGCTGCGCTCTGCACTGCGCAAAATACCGGTGTGCTGTGCGGCCGCGCACATCTTAGCCGCCAGAATGCAGAAGGCAGTCATTCTTGGATCCCTTCGTCTACTTAGGGCGCACGATCCGCCGACCCAGTGATTGGTCACCTCACGGTGTGAGGAGTAGTCATTGGGTAATGGAACAGCAGCTCGGTGTGTCGGAGCCTGGGCTGCTCCTTTTTTGTTTTTTTAAATAATAATAATTATAATGAAAACTCTTCAAATATACAAAATTAACCCAGTCCTTCGTCAGTTCCTTATAAGGACCATGGAGACGTGGCAGACCAACATACATCTTAAAGCTTAGGACGGCCATATCCAAACAGAGGAGCTTCAGATACGACGCGGCATCTTCCAGGGTGGTTCGCTTAGATCACTGTGATTCCGCCTCTGTTTAAATCCACTCTCTAACGCACTTAACAATACAAGTTATGGTTTCAACATCAGACACCAGAAAATCAATCAGCACAGAATATATCATCTTCTCTACATGGATGATATAAAACTATATGCAGCCACTGAAGTGCAACTAAAAGAATTACTCAGAATAACAGAAGTTTGTACGTCAGACGTCCGGCTGGAATTCGGTATGAGCAAACGCAAGGTGCTCCACATCAATAAAGGCCAATGGAAGAACCAACCCGAACAGGAAATATTAACTGACCAAACACTGGATAGCATGGACAAGGACGAAACGTACAAGTACCTGGGCTTCAATCAGAATATTAAGATCGATCACACACAAATTAAAGCTCAACTAACACAAAACTTCTAAAAACAAAGTTGAATTCCAAAAATCTTACAAAAGCAAATAACACATTTGCGATACCGGTCCTCACATACTCCTCCGGCATCATCAAGTGGTCACACACTGATATAGAAAACATCCACATCCTCATACGAACAGAATTCACAAAAGCTGAACTCTATACAAAGGCACAAGATAATCATAAAAATCCTGATCTGATTAATAACTATAAGAAATATCGAAATAAATTGAAATATTTAATCAAAGTTGCGAAAAAAGATTACATGCTGAAGGAAATTTTAAATAACGGTGGTGCTCCATCTAGCATGTGGCAGTGTATTAAAAAGTTAGAGAATTCCAAAAATCAGAATCAAATAATTACCATTAAACGTAATTATAATGGAAGTATAACAGATGACAAGGGAATACCAGATGCTGGCTGAAAAATTAAAAAACAATTCGAACCTAAAAATCGTAATAGCAAAGCTTTACCAAAATCCTTATATTTACTCCCCACTGATGAAGAAGAAATATTTGCAGAAATACAACAACTTACATTAAATAAATCGCGCGGTATTGATGGCGTCACTGCATATACCCTTAGACAAATTGCCCAAAATATAACGGCACCTTTGAATTACCTTTTCAACCGTCGCATGGACGTAGGAGAGTATCCAGCTATATTAAAAAAAGTTAATAGTGACACCTCTATACAAATCTGGTGATAGAAGCAATCTAGAAAATTATAGACCCATATCATTTCCTTAACATACACTAATACACAATCATTTTTGTTCACATCTCCATTATTATAATATAGACGAAATCCTGGAAAGCTTATAATGTCAAGTACTGTTGTGTATGCAGTCAAAGCTATAGTTAAATGCATCCAATAAAATACTTAGCTCGTCGAAATTTTTTGTGAAGCTTCCGATATTTATATGTATTAAACTATAATTATTTATATTCCGATTAATTGTCATTAAAGACTTACATTTATCTATATTGCCTGCTATTTGGGTACAAATTATATTTGCATCATAATTGTTAACACAGCTGTTCATGTTAAGATACAATCACTGAAGAGAAAAAATATATATAACCGTTAGAAGCTTATACTAGGTAAATGTTGCAGAAAATAAAACACTCATTCACCGCCTTGCATTCCCAGACTAGAACGCTCCACCAAACTTGTACATGCAATCATCTAGTACGAGTATTTATAAAAAACTAGTTTATATAATTATAAAATAGTTGAAATATTAATTATAATTGCTTTGCGACTATTATACCCTTAATGTGGCAATTAATTCTTAACCATCACATCACACAAGTAAATAAAATTATACCCAGTCAAGTCATTTAAACTATAGATAAACGCATAATCGCAATCACAACAAATCGTTACAAAGATTCAAAATAAGAATGCACACACATACCCACACACTTACATTTTCAATTTTTTCTAATTAGTGGAATTAAATTTAAACACCAAAAACAGTAGTGATATTAATAAACACTCTTTTAAATGCAAAAATCTTAACTATAATGTCCAATCGTCCATAACTCAAAATGTGTGTTCTTATAAAAAAAACCAATGTCTATTGCTTTCTCAGCTTCTTTGTAGGGGGAAATTTTAGTTTATCAAAATCGTCAGGTTTACCTCGAAGGAGTCTCTTCGATCTGGTGGAAGTTGGCTGGTTCAAAACACCATCTACACTATCTTCTGTTAGATCATCCTCTCTGCTGATACTTGGTGTATGAATAGTTGATGTCTGATGATTATCAGGGTCCTTCAGCGTGGTTGGTAGTTCCTCCTCTTGAGAGTTGCACAGATCATCAATAGTATATGTCTCACCTTCAACAATTAATTGTTTTTATATTTTGGCTTCGAAATTTTTTTCTCGGGCCAGTTTCAAGTATTTTCTCAAAATTTGTCGCTCTTCCCTATCTTCAATGGTCAAATCCGATGTAATTGACACACCGCTACCTGTTAGCTTGCACACTTGCTTAAGTATATTTTTTTATGATATAACCCGCCAATTCAAATTTTATTGGACGAGGGTTATCACCACGTGAGTTTCCGAAACGATATATGTTATTAATATCAGTTTCTGGTACTTCTACACTTAATTTGGATCCAACAAAGTCTCTTAGGTCACTAGATAAGTTCTGATTTTCAACTTCCTTGAGCCCAAATATTATAATGTTGTTTTTCAAGTTTTGCGCTGTAGTAATCTCACTTGCTGCTGTAGTACGGCTTTCTCTTGTTCTAGCTGTTCTATCCTGTATTTTATATCCGTGATAGCAGCCTTCTGTTCATGTATTATCTGCTTTAGTTCCTCAACATCGTTCTTAATTTCAGTTAAAATTTCATATAGGTTCTTCAGTGAAGTGTCAGAAGTAGTACCCATACTGTTCTTGTTTCTGCAATCCGGTCCAAGGACGTTTGCCGTTATTTATTTGGTTTTGTTTTTTTTATTTTGTTGGATGGTCGATTTATAATTATCTAGCTGACTTATCTATTCGGCTTACGGTTTTGTAATTCCAAACGTTGGTCACATCTTCATTGTAAAGGTTTTGCGTAAATATCACTTTTTAATTCTTGTTATTTCCCAGTATTTCACTACAAAACGAGGAGCACCACAAAACATGCATATGTATTTGCCTTATAAAACACGGATTTTCATGTAAAGCACGGAGATAGTTCAAGTTATTTTGAAAATTAAGCTCAAAATATATTTTTTTATTTTATATTTTATTTGTAGCAGTAGGCCATGAATAATCTATTAAAAACAATATCCAAGTAAGCAATTATTAAAAAACATACTCAATACTACGAACTTAATTATTTAAATGTGCTCTAACTACTATTCTTTAGATATTTAGATATAATGTTGTTTTGTTTTAATTAATGTGATAATGGACTATTATAAGTGATGTTTATTGAACATTATAACAAATATAGAGTAGTTAATAACGTATAGAGCATATTTAAATAATTAAGTTCCGTAGTATTGAGTATGTATCTCAATAATTTATTGTTTACTTGGATATTATTTTTAATAGATTAGTCATGGCCCACTGCGGAAAGCTTGAATTATTTGCAATTGACGTAAAAAATAATATACACGGTGCTCCATCAAAATGATATGTTTGCTTCATGACTGAAAAATGGTTAGAGTAAGAAACAATCAAACTACACCACAGGATTCTACAGAAAAAATCCTATAAGGACATTTTTACACTTTTCGATTAAATAAAAAAAACAACCGAGATACAAAGGTGGTCCCAAAATCGATAGTTTTCGGTTCCACCCTGTATCTCAAAAACCAAGAGGGCCATTATAATGTTGTTGACGGCATCCTTAGTTTTACAAAAAAGTAGCAAACTATTGCAAAAACCGCAACTCTATCTTAAAACATAACCGAGGTACCCCCGTAAAAGTGCCCAAAATGGGACACCCTGTACTGCGTCAACCGATAACGCCATGGGAATAGTGAAGATGAGAAGCATGTCGTTGATGGGATCATCTTGCGACAATTGTATACCAGGGAGTCAGGGAGTCCCAGGGATACTCATACTTACCTTGGAGTGGCGCAGCGTCATATCCAAGAGGCAGGATTGGTCAAAAAGTGTCTCCGCCGTAAGTATTTGCATCGACCCCGGCAGATCTGGTGGACCCTCAACAGGTTGAATATGGAGGGAGGTGTACATCCTAGGTCCCCTGTCCCGCGACTGTACCTTCAAGACACCCAGGAGGGCGTGGACTATTGAATTTGAATCGTCTGCACAACAGAGTAGTACTGGTCACTGCTTGCTATCTTACGAGAAACACCGATCCCTGATACGCTTTGTGCTCGCCTAAACGGCATTTGGCAGTAGCTGAGGCGGTAGCAGAAGCGCCAATGGACGACAATGAACTCGGACATGTTTGATATTTCATCATCCCCGTCATCAGACGATTTTCTGTTTGTCGCTGCAGTGTGTCATGAACATGAAGCGAAAACAAAAAAAGCCGCAATATTGGGTTCATAATATTTTTGGAGAAAGGCTAGAAGAAGGCGAGTTCAATATATTATTTAGGCAGCTTCAGTGGGATGAACGTAAATTTTACAAATATTATAGAATGTCTTCGGGAAAATTCAATCAACTGCATGATGTTTCACGCATTTCACTAACTAAGCACTTTGACTTGGCCGTCAGCAGGCGATCACGCGCGTCTCGAAGCGTCTGTGCCGCGAGCTAACGCTCCTGGTTACGTTGAAAAGTTGCAGCGTCGCACCGCGGCGCTGCGCCTCGCGCCTGTCTGCTTATCATGTCATTTAGTTACACGTAAACAATTGTAAAGGGCTGGTTGTACAAACACAGTTTAACTCGAGTTCAACTTTGAACCGAGTTTATCCCTAATTTGCTGTTGTACCAATAAAGTTCAAGTGTTGACTTCAGTTCAACCTCGGATCAAGTTGATCGGCCACCGAGTAGCGTTTAACGGCGGTTCAAGGTTTAAAATGGCGATGTTTACGACCAGCTGATCAGTTTCTAACCTGAATATCCGACGTGAATGACATAGTCATAGTCAAATTCGATATTTTCGCTTGAGTTACATGATGGAGTACTTTGACGAACCTTTGACCGAGGCTGAGGGTTTTCTAGAGCTAGTAGACCTAATACAGCAACCAAGAGAACCTCATAAGTTCAGAACACGTGAGGACCATTTTACTTAATGGAATGATAGCGAATTTCGGGACAGATTTCGTTTGTCCAAGGTAGTGGTCTTATTTATTGTTGAGCAAATATCCCAACAAATTTCTTCGAAAACTGAACGGTAAATATTTTAATAAATTTATATATCGATTGAAACTGAGTTACTTCATTTTTTGGAAACCATGCTTTATCTGCAGTGGAGATGTTACTAGTAACGTTACGATTTTTTTTGCAACGGGATCTATGCTGCGAGTAGCGGGAGCTTTCCTTGATAGATCAACGGCTAGCAGAGTTGTTTATAAAGTAGCAAGCGCTATTGCATCCCTAAGGAAAATCTACTTAAATATGCCACAGACAATTCCATTATAAAATTATTGCAAAATACTTATTGACTGACAACAACATTTAACGAATGTCAGAATTTGACATTCATTGACGTCGCATTAAATAACCTGCATAACTTTAAACATTAAAAACAAAAAATAACTAGTTTCGCCACCAAATACCCTATATACATTGCTACCAATCCTCTTTTGATCCAGTTCAGCTGATCCTTCCCAGAACCGGGTTTGTACAACGCGTCAACCGTTGAACCGTGTTCATCGTTGAACTTGAGGTTACGTGATCGGAAGTTTACTGAGCGTTTGTACAACCGGCCCTAAGCGTCATATCAACATTACATTTTGACATTTTGTTGAAGTCAAGGCGATTTTGTTGGTTAATTTTGGAGTACGGTATTGCCAGTTTCTGTTACATCCGGAAAATGTCCGGCACAATACACGAAATATTGGCACAAAACAAAAAAAAGATAATAGAAAACATCAAAATGCATAGGCATAGGGATAATAAATTAACCGATATTTGAAATATGACAACGTTGTCAAATGAATCCCGCCGTCACGCAGATGCTGTCTAGGAAACAGATACCAAATTCAAAAAAACTAATATGCAGATGGAGAATTTGACCCAGACAAAAAACTAAATTAGTTCCACTACAACATTCAAGGTATGTTTAATAAATTACATGAATTATCCCTTTATTTAAATATAATTATCCTGTAGTCTGTATCACTGAACCTTTTTGTAACGAAATAACGATTCCGCACATGAACATTACTTTATATAAATTGGCGAGTTCATTTTGTAGAAAAATGCAATACATGGCGATACTGCAACATTTCTTAAAAAAGATATAAATAATTTTAAAGTAATTGATGTATCCAAATATTGTGCAGAACTTGATGCGGAATTCGGCGCAATAGAATTGGCTGAAATAAAAACTGTCATATAGCAGTATACCGTTCAGCTTGCATCAGGGATGACATTGTTTTATGAAAAGTTCGAGGAGTTACTACCACAGCATAGTAAACAACCAGCACAATAACTCAAGTTGGCGGAAATTACACGATCATCCCCACTTTTGGATGATTTTTTGTAGAGATGGTAACGGTACTTCGATACTTGTACTTCTGCACTAATATCGACTATTTTTGTCTTAGATACTTTTTGAGCGATTCCAGGCTGGTATCGATACTTTTGTAGGTGTGTATCGGTATATAATTATTGAGGGATGTAATCAATTGCACAAAATTCCCTGTACGAACCAAACGTGCCTATGAGGCTAAAAAATATCGAGTTGGTACCGGTATCGATATTTTCATTTTCGCATCTCTGCCCAAACTTCACAGCCGTAAAATCATCCATAAACCCTCCCAAGGTCAAATTCTGTGGGAACCATTTTTATATACAGGGTGGCCAATCGGGTGACGATAATAACTTTTTTTAGATAGCCCGTACCGAGACCTATCCAAAACACCCCCATATATGTGTACCGCTTATTGATAGTTTTCGAGTTATGATTTTTTTTTTTGAAAACTTAGAGATTTTCCAGTTTTTCCAAGAAATCATCAAAAACAAAAACAAGAATGCTGTTTGGCTTTTATTTTTCTCTGCAATTATACTTAGTATTAAGCCTATTTTAATAACCAATAAGGAGAACCTGTACAGCCGAACAATAATTAAGTACATTTTGGGCCCAAAGTTTGAAATCTCTGTTTTTAGTCAAGAGACCAAAATCTTCAAAATAAAATTAAAAATACTTATGCCTGGTTCTGGAGCTCTAATCTAATCTTAAAAACTCTGCAAGACATTACACTTTCGAAATAATAATGAAAAAACAGCACTTATGGGGGCATTTTGCGCCGTACGTGACTGTTAAAGGTAAAAAGGTGATAATTCACGAATTTTCAAAATGACTTAAAAAACTATTATTTTACTTTATTATGACAAATTGAAGAAACCAATCTCGTAACAACTAATAAACACGATAGTCATTGATGTTTTAATTACTTTTAATAAAAAAATTAATACCTGTGCTTTTTGCTATGTACCATTGAACTTCTGCTAAATTAAGTTTTTTGGAAAGTTAAAGGAAAGGAATAATAAAACAACAATCTGACTTTTAATTCCATGGCGGAATTACCCGGAAAGCGTTATCGTAGCATACGCCATCCCTTTTACTTCCCACACCGATAGGTGAGGGGAGGATTGTGATCGTGAAAATTTTCGATATTGAGATGATAGGTTTGTTGGGCGTTTTATAATGTCCACATTTCCGTCGATCTGTCTGTCGGTCTGTCTGTCGCTCTGCCTGTCGGTCTGTCTGTCGGTCTGCCTGTCAGTCTGTCTGTCTGTACGCGTTTTTCTAGCCTCGTAATCTCAGTAACCGCTGCATGAACTGTGATGAAATTTGGGCAGCAATATGCTGTGGGGTCTTAGTAGGTATGCTGCTATAATTTTGAAAATCGGTACATGAGCGGCGCGGCAATTAAAACTAACATTTCAAATATTCCTCAAACTTCGTTTTTAGGAGTTTTAGAGGTTCTTGATCATTTTCTGCGTTTTTTTTGGGTGGGGGTGGAATTTGGGTGTTTGGGGAGTGGGGGGTTGAAAAACTGAAAAACTTGTTGCATTCATGATAGATTGTCTACTGACCTGTCAAGGAAGACCTAGCGAGATATAAATCACCTTTTTAGGTCCATCCGAACATTGCCTTGTCTATTATCAAAGCTAAGGGACTTCTGTCTACATAAATGCGAGTATTTATTGCTTTAGATCGTTTTGTATTGTGTAATGTGGAAACTATTAAATCGATACTAATGGAATTTTGACACAGTATTATTACCGTGGATGGGAGTAGTAAATGGACAACTAATTCTCCAAAATAATTTGTCCGACACATTGGAAGACGTAAACCAGGAGATACGAAGGAGTCTAATATTCCAACAAGATGGCGCTCCATGCCTCTACGCTTGGAAAGCGCGCAACTACTTGGACAGAACCTTCCTAAACAACCATCTGGGGCTATTACAGGGAAATCGTTTACCCTCGTGACAATAACACCGTGGAAAAGCTCAGACAAAAATCAGACGAATTTAAAACGAAAATTGATGAAAACACAACTGCGATTCGTTGGCTTAAAAATAATTTCATGAGACGATATCGTTTATGCATTGAAGTGAACGGAAGTCATTTTGAAAACCTCTTGTCATAAACTGTCAACGAACTCATAGTCAGAAAGTCAGAGTACTGCTTTATTATTCATTTCCTTTGTTTACTTTGCATACAACTTAATTTAGCAAAACACGTCAAAAATCACAATTTGGGTATTAGTTTTTCTGTTAAAAGTCATTAAAACATCAATGACTATCGTGTTTATTAGTTGTTACGAGATTTTGTTCTTTAATTTGTCATAATAAAGTAAAATAATAGGTTTTTAAATTGTAAATTCGTGAATGATTACCATCTATATTTCATACATGGTAGAGAGTAGACACGGTCTATGTTAGTCTGGCTTTATATCGCAGAAAACGTGGGAAAATCATCAAATAAAAACGTGAAAAGTGTTGTGTGGACAGTTTGTGATACAAAGTTGAGTTTTGGTAAATCTCAAACTAATCTGTTGGGCAGAAACTGCAATTTGGAGCAGTTTTATGCAGATGTCCGTATAACCGAGGATATATGGCTTATTTTCCTCTGCGAAATAAACGATTTGACGGAGCACTATTCCACCACCGGACAGAAGCTAGGAATATAAAATGAATACTACTGAAGAGCCAAACTTACCTCACGATCAACAGTTGCTCTATAAGTTGCTGGTTGAAGCAAATAGAAACCAAACTTTAGAGATAAAAGCTGAGTTGAAGTCATTGGTAAATAAAGTGGAGAACACGTCTCAAGATATTGAAAACCTTCAACAAAGATATCGACTGCTAGAAAGAAGGTGTCGGAAAAACAATGTGGTAATTTTTGGTCTGACAAATATCGAGAATAATGAAGTATTCTTATTAAGTGTTTTGAACAAGCTGAATTCAGTGCTGGAAACAAACATAGAAGTGAGCGACATTAATGACTTCTATTCATTAGGAAAAGCAGATAATTCTCCATTTGTATTGGAGTTCATATCCAATATAAGAAAAAGGGCGCTCTTCAAGAATACAGATAAATTGAAGAATCTCAAGGGAAAGGGGTTGGCCATTGCAAATGACCTTTGTCCAGATGACAGAAGTGCTCAAAAGGTGTTGCTGAAGCATCTGAAATTAGCTAAATTGCAGAACCTGAATGCTTCAATTAAAGGCTTCAAACTAATAATAAATGGAGAACAATATTCGGCAGAAGACCTAAGGCAAATTGAAAAGGAAACTGCTGGGGAAGAAAGCGATTCTGGGTCTGAAGTGGAAAGTGTTGGAGGAAGTCAGGGGAAAAAAGAAACTCCTGGGACCGCGGGACAGCCAACAACTTCGTCAACTTCATCAACCTTTAATCAGCAGCTGGCGCAAAATCATCTGACCGCTGTTAGCAAACAAAAAAGGAAACGGAGGAAAACATATGTATACAGCCCGAAGAATACAAGGTCGAATAAAAACTGATGTACCTATATTCCATAATTAACCCACATTTTATTTGGAAACAGCTGATCTCAGGTATCGTGATTATTATTATTAGTTACTCAGTGTTTATTTTTCCTTGTCATTCTTATAGGATTGATTTTGTATTTACTCTTGATTGTTAGGCTACTGGTATCTTGCATATTCCGTGAATCATGAAGATAAAACTCGCGCATTTGAATTTAAGATCTATTTTCACAGGATTTGATGTTATGAAAAATTATATTATCTCCAACGATCTTGATATTTTTGGTGCATCAGAGACTTGGCTGCATCAATGCATTGAATCCAAGGTTATATCTATAAATGGATATCAAGTTATACGTTCTGATAGAGATGGTAGGGGTGGGGGGGTTTTATTTTATGTAAAAAACGGTTTGAAATACGAGATTATCTTAAATGATATGCAGGTATGTTTGGAGCAACTGTGGATAAAAATAAAAATCGGGAATATGATATATGCAATTGGGGTTTTATATAGGCCACCTAAGGGAAATATCATCGACTGTTTTGAGTGTTTAGATGGCATACTCTCACAACTCATATCTGATTGTAATGGAATAATCATGATAGGCGATTTGAACATAAATATGTTATCTTTGGATAGGTGTGCGGATTATCTTAACAGGTTTTTAGATATATATAGCTTAACTCAAACTGTAACTGAACCTACAAGAATTACTCCAACATCTCAGAGTTTGTTAGACTTAATTATCTGTTCTAATCCTGAAATGATATCTGACTGCAATGTGCTGAATTTACATAGCTCATTTGATCATTGTGTTGTTTCTTGTAGTCTTACAGGTGCTGTTAACAGAAGTTCTCAAAAAGTCATTCAAGTACGTAACTGGAATAATTTTGACCATGATATTTTCCAAGAAATGTTGTCAAAAATTGACTGGAATTATATATATCACATGGAAGATGTAGATGACATGGTGCAGTTCATTACATTCAATTTGTTAAAGATTTTTGATTCATGCTGCCCTTTAAGGACTATAAGAGTATCAAAAAACCGTTCGCCGTGGATTACACATAATATCAGAGAGATGATGAAAACGCGTGATAGAGCATATTCTAAATTTAAAAGAACAAATAGTGTCGCCCACTGGCAGTTCTACAAGGAAATAAAGAATTATGTAAATAGAGCTATAGAGGTAGAGAAAAAGGCTTATTTGGATTTTTCATTACGTCAAAAAGACAGTAGAGGTATTTGGAGAAGAATGAGACATCTAAATATACTTAATTCAAACAGTTCTGATATACCGTGTGATCTTTTCGATATAAATGATATAAATAGTCATTTTGTACAGCTACCTGTAATTACTAAAAGCTCCCAGCAAGTGAATTTGTTGAATAAATATAACTCTAACGCTGCGAATCCAGAATTTTGTTTCAGTGACATAAAAACTTGTGATACTATTAGATATTTATTTGCATTAAAGAGTAACGCTGCGGGACCTGATGGGCTAACAAAGCAAATGCTGGAGTTGGCAATATATCATATTAAAGATCATATAACATTTTTCTTGAACAAGATTTTGATCACAGGTAAATTTCCGACGAGCTGGAAGACCGCTATGGTGCGGCCTATACCAAAAACAAACTCGATTACTAGCATTGATCATCTTAGACCTATAAATATATTATCTTCCCTATCAAAATTGCTAGAAATGGCTATGAAGGAGCAAATTTCTTCGTTTGTCACAATCAACAATATTTTGCCTGAAATACAGTCTGGATTTAGGCCGTCCCATAGTTGTACTACAGCTTTACTATCGGTGGTTGATGATATTTACGCAGCTTTGGATCAAAAATTTAATATAGGTTTGGTTCTTTTAGATTTTAGTAAGGCATTCAATACAGTTGATCCGAAAATTTTGTGTAGAAAATTATATTATTACGGTTTTAATGATGTGGCTATTGAGCTCATTAAAAGTTATCTGGAAAATAGAACACAATATGTTTGTTTAAATGGCAACTGTTCTGAGAAACTTGCCGTACCAGTTGGAGTGCCCCAAGGCTCCATACTGGGACCGTTGCTATTCGCTTTATACATAGCTGACTTTCCAGATGTCATTGAAAAGTGTCAGATGCATGTTTATGCTGACGATACACAAGTATATATGGGATTTAAAAGTGAATTGACAGCTGAAGCAT
Source organism: Callosobruchus maculatus (assembly GCA_951848785.1). NCBI lineage: Eukaryota > Metazoa > Arthropoda > Insecta > Coleoptera > Chrysomelidae > Callosobruchus > Callosobruchus maculatus. The sequence goes on from CATOUR010000139.1 coordinate 9,657,924, forward strand.
CCAAAACAATTAGCACTGACTTAGATAATTTATATAACATAGCTACTGCACATAATTTGAAATTAAATGCACTTAAATCCAAAGTACTTTTATTAGGCTCAAAACAAAAAATGGATCAGGTTACCGGTGATTGCGTCATCTCGATGAACAACGATGTGCTTCCTATTGTTGATCAATGTAAAAATTTGGGCATTTGGATGGACAGCACGATGAGATTTACAAAACATGTAGACGAAGTTTGCAAAGGTTCGTATGCAATTCTTAAGCAGCTATTTCCTTATAGAAAATTCTTATCCAGTAGTACGAAGCTCATGCTGTGTGATTCTCTTATTGTTTCAAAAATTTCATTTGGAGATAGTGTTTATGGGCCAGCAATAACAAAAAAAGATGAGATGAGGTTGCAGCGAATACAAAATTCTTGTTTCAGGTATTCGTTTGGTATTAGAAAATTTGACCATATTAGCCACGTCATTAAAGCAAATTCTAGATTGAACTTGGCACAGCTGCGAAATCTACATCTATTAACTTTAGTTCATAAGACACTAAAAACTAAGATACCCTCATACCTATCTAAAAAGCTGAAAATGTTCAAAGACGTCAATGTTCTTCGAACCAGAAACAGAAATAAACTTGTCATCCCTAAGCATAATTCTGTCATGTATACTTACAGTTTTTCTTATAATGCAAGCAAGTTATATAATGAACTTCCTCCAGAATATTTGGATTTCTCGGTTTTAAACTTCAAGAAAAAATTAAAAAGTCTTTTGTTGTCGAAATAACTGAAAGTTGATGAATTTATTGGCTCTGTTCTGGACTATCCTTTTCTCTATTCGTGTTGTCTCATATAATGACCTGCTGCGGACTTATGTATACCTTTATGTCTATCTAGCGCGCAATGTATACGAACTTGATGTGGCTATGAAATATTGTAAATGTTTTGTGTTGATATTGTAATATTATTGAGATTATTATTGTATTCACAGTTATTTTTAAGATGTATTGTTATTAACTTTTATGGTGACATATATCATTTTGTTTTATCACGCAATGGAATTTAATATTTTTGCTCAAGCATTATTGTTTACTTTTTATTCATTTCCTCCGGATACTCCACCACATGTGTCTACTAAGTGTATGTATGAACTCTGTTTGTGTTTATTTTTCAAATATCTATACTCATTTTTCTTTTTTTTTCGGTTGAGTTGAAAACCACCCCTGAGGTGACACTCCGCCTTTTCGCTTTGTACTATCTTTTTATATTGGAAAATTTGTTGTTTATTTTGTTGATTATTTTGTGACAGCGAATAAAGACGTATTATTATTATTATTATTATTTTTACTTTTAACGTACGACGCATAGCATGAGTGCTATTTTTTCATTATTATTTATAATGTGTAATGTCTTGCACAGTTTTTAAGATTAGTTTGAAGCTCTAGAACCAGGCATTCGTATTTTTAATTTTATTTTGAAAGTTTTGGTGTCCTGACTAAAAACAGTGATTTCAAACTTTGGGCCCAAAATGTACTTAATTATTGTTCGGCTGTACAGGTTCTCTTTATTGGACATTAAAACAGGCTTAATACTGAGTATAATTGCAGAAAAAAATAAAAGCCAAAAAGGCATTCTTGTTTTTGTTTTTGACGATTTCTTAGAAAAACTGGAAAATCTCTAAGTTTTCGCAAAAAAAAATCATAACTCGAAAAGTATCAATAATCGGTACACATATATGGGGGTGTTTTGGATAGGCCTCGGTACGGGCTATCTAAAAAAAATTATTATCGTTACCCGATTGGCCACCCTGTAGGAAATCCTCAGAGATATTATGCTGGTTGTTTACTATGCTATATGTGAATAAGTCTGTCCAAAATATCGTGATTGCGGGGGATTTTAACATACATTTTGAACGAGATAACTCTACAACTAAGGATTTTATAAAGGCAGTGGATCCGGTCCCGGCAGCCGGGACCTTAAAATTACAATCAAAATCCCGGCAACCGGGATTTTTTACATTTTAATTTGAAATCCCGACATCCGGGATTTTGATTGTAATTTTCAGGTCCCGGCTGCCGGGATTTATTACATTAGAAAAGTAATCCCGGCACCCGACATTTCCACATAAGAAATTTGAGGTTATCTTCATGCTCTGTTTATCTTCAGTCTTTGGTGAATGGTGTTGTTAGTTTTAACCTCGGTTTTTACAATTATTACTGGTGAAAATGAAGCTTGGAGATAAGTATAATTCATTTGAAGATTTCATAAAGGAACCAGAAGTGCATAAAAAGCAAACATTAACCGAACAACAACAAGATTATTGAAGAGTCAATTGTGAACGTCTTTTATATTCGAAGATATTTCACAAATATAACATGGAATACTTTAAAGTCCATCATTAAAAAGAAAAAAGAATTGAACCAGTGGATATGTGCTGCTTGTAGCCGTGATGTCAATGAAAGTTTCATCAGATGTAGTAGCTGCTTGAATCGGTACCATTTGATATGTGTTTATCTGGCAAGAAGACCTAAACAGAAATATTGGTTTTGTCGGATATGTTAGTTTAATGAACAACGAATAAATGTTATAAGACTGTATTCATATGTTAAATAATAATAACTGAAAGTTTTTAGCCTGTAAATGAAGTAAAAACGTACGATTTTGTACAAGCGTGTTAAATATAGTCATTTGTGTAACTAGTGTTATCTTTGTCTATCTAACGTAGGTTTGCATTTGTTTATTCTCCAAAGATAGTGGCATGGTTTCACTATAAAACCAACAATGGTTGTTTGGTTGCTTTTTTTCACTTAAGTACAACTTAAATAATATTAAGAATCGCAAAATTTTTGATGAACTAAACGCACTGCCGAGATTTCTTTTGTGATGTAATAAATCCCGGCAGCCGGGACCTGAAAATTACAATCAAAATCCCGGATGCCGGGATTTCTAATTAAAATGTAAAAAATCCCGGTTGCCGGGATTTTGATTGTAATTTTAAGGTCCCGGCTGTCGGACCGGATCCACTGCTTTTTATAAATCTGTATTTTGGTTTAACTTCAATAATTTCTGAATTCACAAGAGAAACATACTATATAGACAACATCTTGACTAATTTTGAGTCTAACCTGTATAATACTTTTACCTGTGAGCCAGCCTTATCTGATCATTTTGCCAAAGTGATATGCTTTAGAAAAACGCTAAAAAATAAAATTTATGCATCCTATCGCCGACAGATACAGATATCTTGTAAAAATATACAATCATTGAAACATTCTCTAGAAACTGTAAATTGGAATTTAGTATTTAATGATGTTAATGTGTTAGCCGACTATCTGACTGATACCTTTGATTACCTTACAGATCCTCACTTTCCCATTAAAAGGTATCTAACCGTAAAATGTCATATTCCTGGTTCAACACTGAACTTAAAAAGATGGGAGATACCTTATCAGCTATAAGAACTATTGACAATTCTACTAAAAATCCCTCTGATAAATTAGTTTATAACACTTATAGGGATAAATATAAAAAAAGCAATATCGGAAGCTAAGAAGGAATCATGTATGAACTACATAATAAAATCTAATAATATGTCAAAAGCAGTTTGGAATTTGGTGAAACGGGAAACACAGTCAAATGTAAACAATACTAACAAGCTAGTTCTAACCCTATACATCGGAAGTTTTTGCAAACTATTTCTCCGAGATCGCCAACAACATAGTCAGTCAGTTCCCTGTCAATATCAAGACCATTTCTGAATATTTAACTGGTGTGTTCTCTCCAAAGAATTCATTTTATTTAGAGGCCGTCACAGAAGTTATAGATGCAATACGATCTATTAAAAACAGTTCGAATTTAGACCCATATAACATTAACACTCAGATATTAAAGAGTATTTGTAGAGTAATAATTGCTCCGCTAACAGTATTAATAAACTTATGCTTCAGTACCGGCACATTTCCTAATAATTTCAAAATATCAAGGTGTAGTTATTTTGAAGAGAGGTAGCCCAAATCTGCCAGAGAATTACAGATTTATATCAGTTATACCAATTTTTGCTAAAGTCATTGAAATAATTTCGAAAAATCGTTTGATATGTTATCTAAATAAATATTCATTAATTAATAAACAACAGTTTGAATTTAGAAAGAGATTATCTACATTAGATGCACTATACGGGATTATAAAAAGCATAATTGATGGCTTTAAGCAAAAAGAACTCTCTGCTCTTACTCTGGTTGACTTAAGGGGCCTGGATATACACAGTTATCATATGTATTTGCCATGTTAAAATACGGATTACTATTTCCAACAGAAGAAGGCCGAATGTAAAAGCCCGGCATTCTGCCCGATATGTGCTGTCGAAGGACACAGAGCAGGTTCTTTTGCCTGCCCTGTATACAAAAAGGCATTAAAAGCCAAACAAAAGAGAAAAACGCGGACGAAACCTCTGGAGTCCGTAGCGACCGAAGGAGATCTCTCGGACTGCGAGGTAGAAACTATGGAACAGTAAATGGTGACGATACTTCAAGCTAACTTAAACAGGTCGCGCGCAGCGCATGACATGGCTCATGCGCTGGCCATGGAGAAGAACATTGACCTAATATTAGTATCGGAGCCAAATCGGAAAATCTGCAGTCAATTCAGGTGGTACACCGACAACAACAACGACGTAGCGGCGTATATTCGAAATAGGAGTATCGTCGTAAATTCGGTGGTTAGTGGAGATGGCTATATACGCCTGAATCTCGATAAACTGACGATCTTCTGTTGTTACTGCTCTCCAAATATAAGTATGGAGACATACGAAAAGTATATGCAGACGCTCTGGGACGATGTAGCTACGGCGGGCCGAGACGTTCTTGTTCTTGGCGATTTAAATGCTAAAGCTGCAGACTGGGGGTCACCAATTACAGATAAAAGGGGGAGAGTCCTATGTGAGTGGATAGCGGTGATGGACATGGTAGTGTTGAATGATGGCTTGCTGCCTACCTTCTGCAGAAGAGATTCGTGTTCGTTCATCGACGTCACTCTAGCATCGCAGGAGGTAGCTAAGCGCATTCAAAGGTGGAAGGTCTTGGAAGACGAAACTTTGAGTGACCATAGGTACATCTATGTTGAGATGGACATGAAACTCAAAGTTAAAAGGAGATCAACGGAGCGCCACACGCCTTTCGTTGATGTCATCAAATTCCAAGAGGCACTTACCCGTAGACTTGAGTCCTTGCATACCATGGAAAGCGTCTCTGAACAGCGGTACACGAGGCTGATACAAGCCGTAATTAAAGAAAGTACCATCAAAAGGGGTGCCAAGACCGCTATGGTACCGTACTGGTGGAATTCGGAAATCGAATCTGCTAGGGCGGACTGCCTTCAAGTACGGCGTAAGCTGTCGCGCATACGACGTGGAAACCACCAGCCTCAAGCAGCCATAAATGCACTACAGGAGGAATACGCCGCCAAGAAGAAGCTGATAAAAGGTCTGATCTGTACTTCAAAATCCAAACACTGGAAAGAACTATGCGAAGACTTAGAACATGACATCTGGGGTGAAGGGTACAAGTTGGTCACCAAAAGGATGATCAAGCAATCGTCACCATGTCTACTAAGTAACGACAGAAGGGTAGAGATAGTGAGAGAGCTCTTCCCAAGTACTTCGGAAGCTTGGGAGACGGACAGTACCGAAAAGAATCCGGAGATCTTTACGGTAGAGGAGATTAAGGCGGCTGCGGGGAAGATGAAAAATGGTAAAGCTCCTGGGCCAGATGGTGTCCCTCCTGAGGCCATCAAGGTTATTGCATCTACAGCACCACAGCTGCTATCCGGTCTATTTAACCACCTTCTGAGTAGGCAAACCGTACCAAAGGCGTGGAAAAGGGCAAACGTGGTATTGCTTAGCAAGATCGGAAAACCACCAGAGCTTTCCTCTTCATACAGGCCAATTTGCCTGCTAGATACCATCGGAAAGCTGTACGAAATCCTCATAAGACAGAGGCTCGAGAAAGAGATCGAAAAGGCAGGAGGACTCTCGCAATGTCAATTCGGTTTCCGCTCGGGGAGATCCACCATCGATGCCCTGGAAACGGTGACGAGGATTGCGGAAGATACCAAAAAGAAATGGTGTGCGTTGGTGACGCTTGATGTCCGCAATGCTTTTAATACCGCCTCGTGGAGCATGATTATGGAGGAACTAGGAAAGCTGAAGATTTCAAAATACCTAAGGAATCTTATAAGCAGCTACCTAGACTCCAGATCAATTTGCATTGCCGGAACCGAAATCTCTATGACAACAGGGGTGCCCCAAGGATCTGCTTTAGGGCCGTTACTTTGGAACATCCTGTATGATGGGGTGCTGAAGCTTCCGCTGCCCACCGGCGCAAAGGCGGTAGCATACGCCGATGATTTGGCACTAGTTATCGTGGCAAATGAACAGGCAGAGCTGGTTCATAAAGCCAATGCATCACTGTGCAAGATTGACAGGTGGATGTGCGATCACAAGCTTAAGTTGGCTCCTGAGAAAACAGAGGCAGTTATAATGCGCGGCCCAAGGAGCAAGAGAGCTAACGTGGTCTTTCAACTAAAGGGAGTGCAGGTCCTGCCAAGCAAGTCCATAGTGTACCTCGGAGTCACACTGGATAACGAGAGGTGTTATGGAGAACACCTTAAACGAGTAGTGACTAAGGCTGAGAAGAAGGCGGCTATACTGTCGCGACTGATGCCAAATGTAGGAGGGCCCAGTAGCAACAAAAGGGCACTACTGTGCCAGGTTGTACAGTCGGTCGTCCTATACGGAGCTCCTGTGTGGTGTAAAGCCACGAAAAGGAAAAGGTATCAGAAGGTCTTAGATAGCTTGCAGAGAAAGTCTCTGCTAAGGGTGGCCAGTGCTTATCGCACGGTATCTACTAGAGCCTTGCAAGTTATAACGGCGATACCACCATTATACTTGCTGGCCGAAGAGAGGACACTGATCCGCCATGGTCAAGCTGGCAATGCGATAAGCCGCGCTGAGGCTAAAAAGCTGACAGCAAGTAAGTGGCAAAGCATATGGAACGAGACCACTGATGTCGGACAGTGGACGAAACGACTAATACCGTCGATAAAAGAATGGGCGGAATGCAGTCATCGGCAGACGTCCTATTTCCTAACGCAGGCACTGTCTGGGCACGGGCCTTTTCGAGTGTATAGGAAACGAATGGGACGGGTGACGGACGAAAGATGCTTGCACTGCGAGGCGGAAGATACGGCCGAGCATGCCCTGTTTCTGTGCGACCGATGGGGGGCGTACAGAGAGGAGGCAAGTCAAAAACTGGATGGGGAGCTGACCCCAGAGACTATGGTCCCGTTGATGTTGTCCAGCGTAGAGGCATGGACCATCATACATGAGATGGTCAACAAAATACTCTCTGCAAAGGAGAAAGAGGAGCGCCTTCAAGGATAAATGAGGATTGGGATTGGAAGTTATTCATAAGTGGGTTTTAATCATTACCTCATCTTGCACTGCGAAGAATATCGTTCACGATGATGCCCGGTGCAGATGGAGATATAGCATCAGAGGTAAGGAAGAGGGAACGGGTTTTAGCCGGTCGGGCCGTGATGACATGTCGGATGGACGTGGTTGCGTCCATTGGACATGTGATCAGAGGACTCAAGCTGGTTCAACGTCGGGCGGGCAGACTCTCTCTCACACTTCCGGGTGTGTGAGTGTTTTCTGTCCTTGCGATCAAGCCGATTTCCTAAACCCTCTATAATAAAAAAAAAAAAAAAAAAAAAAACAGAACTCACTTGTTTTTCAAACTACATACACAGTATTTCAGAAGGCGATAGTTAAGACCTTAATGAATGACAACTATTTAACCAAACATGATATCAAAAAAGGCCAAATAGGTGACAAAGCGCAAGCTTTCTTCTTCAATTTGCTTTTTGAATCACTAGGTACTTTAAGTTTAAAGGTAACGTCAGGAGCTTGGAAATGCGGAAATTGGTTTTTATGGTGACGTTTGGACCTTACCTTTGGACCTTTTGACGTTACCTTTGAATTTTTGGACTTATCTCCACTTACCTTAGACGCACACACTGGAGAAAGGGAACATGCGGCCACGCCTCCTCGCTAACACGAGAATCAGTCTTTTCCGTGATTCTCAATTTCGCGCGCTATACCCTAGACCCTTAAGCAAGGCATTTGATTGTGTTTCTCACGAACTATTGTTAATTGAACTGCAACACTATGGCGTACGTGGATTACCGTTGAGCCTGATTAAGAGTTATCTCAGCCATCACCAAATTTATGTCGGCATAGATCATAACAAGTCGCCGATAAAATTTATGAAACATGGAGTACCTCAGGGCTCTGTACTTGGGCCACTTTTATTTATCGTATATGTCAACGACTTTTTCCATCATATGTCTCCTAATGAAGTGTTTGTATATGCTGATGATGCTAGTCTTTTGAACAAGGGAAAAAATTATAATGAGTTATTGCATGTTAGTGATAACGTTCAGAATCGAGCAGAAAAATGATACTCCAGTAATCTTTTGCAACTAAATCGTGACAAAACGCAACAGATAGTTTTCTCATCTAAGTGTCTAATCCAACAGCCTATACAACATGTCAAGTTGCTAGGGATAACTCTTGATAGCCATTTCACCTGGGCTCCACATTTAGACATCGTTTGTAAAAAAATGTCGTCGTACGTATATCTCCTCCGCAGACTTAAATCTTTTGCTAATCCTACTGTAATGCTCACGGTTCCATGCGGCGCGCATCTTAGCCACTAGAATGGAGAAGACAGTCATCCGCGGGTCCCTTTGTCTATTTAGGATGCGGTGTGTCGGATCCCGGGTTGCACCTCTTTTGTTGTGTTTTATGACTACTCCTCGCACCATGAGGTGAGCAATAACTGTTTCCGCGAATCGTGCATCCTAAGTAGACGAAGATGGCCCATGGATGGCTGCTTTCTGCATTGTGGCGGCTTAGATGTACACCGCCGAACCGCACATCGGTATTTTGCGCAGTGCAGCGAGCAGCGCATCCCTCATGCTATCTAGGGATCCAGTGACCATTACTAACAGACTCACAGTGTTGTTCAGCCACAGCCTGCGACGTTGTCCAAGGTGCTCCCAATATTTGGTCTGCTTTTCTTCCTCCTTAAGAGACCATGTTCCAATCGGCAGATGCCGAGAGCTCGATAACGAACATCGCCTTCTATTGGTGGTTGAGGAGGGCTTATTTCCTTGTACACGCTCGAGCGTGCAGAATGATTAGTCCCAGTAAATTCGGGACATTTCGTTATCGACCACGGACTCTATGGCCCCTGGAGCGTATGGCAGCATCGGTGTCTCATCTATACTGTATGAGCGCCTTAAATAGTAGGATAGCACTCGCAGAGCCGCGTTGTGCTGATGGACAGTGCTAGCGTACACCGTACACGTCGACAAGAGGTGGGTCTCTGGCGCCTGCAGGCAAGCTCTACAACGGATATCGGGCATATCCATGCCCATAACTCTGCTACGAAATACTCAGGTGTTCGAGACTTCGCCTTGGCAAGCCATTATAGCGCTCTCAGTTTCAGAATTTAACTCATTAGACCTTAGGAAGGACATGGTCAAATGCTCAGATAAACCATGCTCTTCTAAATGTTTGTACAAGTTTCCGTGCATTGGCTTACCTTTGTAAACTCTTAAAAGGAATTGGACTTCGGCAGCTTCATTGTGGGTCACGGACTACTGACACCTTCACGTAAAGTCAAGTGTGAGATTGTGTTTCTCAGCTGTCCGTGTAGTTTCTCTAAAAAGGAAGGCTCCTTTATCCGCATTCTCGGGGTCTCACACAAAGCGGATAAGGGGATTGGAGCTCCTCGCAACATTGCAGGAAGTTGCTAGTACTACTCTTTTGTACAGACGCTACAAGCGCAATAGTCTGCACCCTTGCAGATGTGTGTGCAAGGTATATTTGCAGCCCTTCGCCTTCGCTGTCCCCGCAACGTCCTCTTTTGAGACAAACCATGCCACATTTTTCAGGAGGCATAGAGTTTCAGGTCATCCGTGTAAAACAAATGGGTGACCTTCTGCCTCCGGCTAATTACCGCAGGCATAAGCCAACTATAGCCTTTAGCGTTTTTTAGCGCTATGGACAGAGGCAGGAGCGAGATACAAAAAAGCAAGGGACTCAAGGAGCCTCCTTGAAAGGCACCTCTTTTAAATGATACCAATTGTTCGAACCCAGAGGTTTTATCTGATGTTATAGTAAACCGGGTCTTCCAGAGTGGCATCAGTTATTTGATACATCCCAGTATTTGAACATCTACCGAAAGACATTCATCATCAATTCAATCAGGGATAACTTGAATTTTTCAAATCGTTATGCTCATTTTTATACAATCAAATTGATTGCATTTCTAAAGATATAATTCAATTTGCCTACCTATAAGTAACCTGGCAGGCCATGAAATATAAACAAAGTCTATTCAGATGGAAGGAAACAACTAACTTGGCAGAAAGGTACAGCCGAACTAGAGTAAAGAGACAAGATCATAAAAAGTACTTACATCTAAACAACTCTAACCAGAAACAACAGCGATAACACATCTAAGAGTACGACAGGTATAGATATTTTTCACGGTCTTCTAGCTACTGCAATGAATGCAATGTACTGGAGTTTGACAATTTGCAAAACCAGTATAAATTTTGAAATGAACGAAGAACTACCACCGAATGTTGCTGGTGGTTTAATACCGTCAGAATAAAATTCCACATAGAAAGTTTTTATTCCTGTATTTAGGGTCTATTTAGGGTATCTAAACTTGATGCAGTCCAGAGAAGAGCAATTCGACTAATTGGCGATCCGGCCTTAACGCGCCACCTCGAGCCGCTTTTTCACTAGAGTGACATCTCATTTTTCTATATCGGTATTCAAACGAAGCCTGCTTCTCTGAGATGTCCTCTAGACTTATTTCCGAGCCTATTGAATCCGCGGGACTGCTGCACCTCATCCCAATGGTGTCGTTCTTCATGTATCAAGAACCAAGCGGTACGACGCACGTTTTTGTCTGCGTGACCAGGGCTTCGAATTGACTACCACGAGATGTTTTTATTGAGTCTATGGGTACTGGCCTATTTATGTCCCGCGTCAACAAACTTTTCTGCATTTCTCAGCATCGACGACTTGGATGTCAATCCTTCTCAGACAAGTCAAAGGATAACTCACAAACGGTAATCAACAAAAACCTGAACTAATAGACGAACACTGCTCACTTATGTCAGTATCTCTATGGCTTTATTGCAAAGAGGGAGAAAACTGTGGGTCTGTAAAACAGCGCGCTGTTACCAGTTTAAGGACGTTCGTTCACATAAGTGTAAATTAGATGAAATTTTTTTTTTGATAAGATTAATCACATAGGTATCTACTCAATCAACACCTGTTATCGATCATTTCAGAAAGCTATTAACTATTAAAAATCAGAATTTTAATACATGGGCTATTATGAAACAGCAGCAAATTTTTGTATTTATATTTTAAGATAAGACAAAAAAAATAAAAAAACGTTTAGAAATATTCTTTGGAATATGTAGTTTATATTATTGCATTAAAAAAATTGGGTTGACGATCGTTTGAATTAGTTATTAATTATTATTTCAGTCATGGTAGTTGAAACTGTTTCTTACCATATTGCCATCTGGCAACAGCGCTCCCCTCTCTTTAACAGTAACCATAGTGACAGCATATTACAACGTTGGTTAGGTTACTTTGTTGACCATCTCATCGTTTGTATGTTATAGTCTGGGATATAACCTGAAATTGCGCCGGACCATTATACTGAGACTGGTTTTTTTAGAATATGGTTTCGTGATGTTGATGATAAAAAAGGTCTATGTTAGCTGGTCCTGATGCCTGAGATTTTGAGAGCGTGCGCATCTCGCAAAAAAAATTGGGGTAGGTATTTTATTGAAGTTCAAAATTTGCAGACAGTTGATATTTTCATCACAAAAAAATATGTTAGCTGCAAAATCTGTGACTTAATATGTTTAGCTGCGCACATGGTCATGTATGGGAAATTGGAAAAATCGGATACTATTTTACTGAGGCTGAAATTCATTTATGTGACAACTAATGGTATGAAAAGTATAAAAATAATTGTTAGCTGATACGGGAGTGTGATGAGATCCGTTAGCTGCGCTTTAAATAAAAACGGATGCTGTTACATGGCTAAAAACAGATAAAGAATAGACAAAACTCTTAGTTAGGCCTTCTGATCAAAAAATATTAAGGCTCTTCTCTAATCTCTAAATGAGGTAAATTTTGGGAGAAGATAGCAATCATATTTAACTCTAGGACGCCAGGGAGTTATCCAAAAACGAAAGACTGGATATTCAAGATTTTTTTCTATGTGATGCAATATAATTAGGTTTGTTTCTATAGTCACCTAGAACCGTGAAAAAATATGCAGTCTTCATTTTTGGTATATTATTTTCGAAATCCCATATTTAATGAACTTTAGTGGAAATAACACTCGAAAAATCAGCCTATTAATATTTTTCTCTTCAAATACAAAAATCTAAGCCAAAGAAATCTTCGGCTTAGCTTTTTGGCATCTAAGCTCAAGTTATACTCCTATATACAGGCTGAGTTTTTAGTACCGGCTTGGTCGATAACTCCACTACTGTAGACGATAGCGAAAAAAGTTGTAGATAAAAGTTGTAGCCGCGGATATGCTCCTTGCTCAGAAAATATTTTAATTTATACAGGGTGATCCATAACTACGTGGTGATGCAAACAAATATTTTTTTGATTGCGACATCCTATATATTATCCCATTTTTAGATTCTACTAATAATTTCTCTTCTCACAATGTAAGGGTATTATAATATTATACAGGGTATTTCAAAAGTTGTGACCATTTTTGTATCCAAACCGCTGTCAAACGAACGTATTGTATATCAAAAAGTAATGAATCAAATATCATTCTCTTTACATGGAAAAATTAAAAATATCGTCTAGTTTTAAAATCGGCTATAAAAAAAGCCCGCGACGCATATTCGTATACAGGGTGATGTAGAATGCAAAACCCAGATTTTCTCCTTTCTTTAAATGTAACTCCCAATATTTTATTATACCAAAGAATTGATTTACTTTAACATACTCTTTAATCTTTGTACATATAGATAACACTTGTTGTACCTAGGTTCATTAGTTTCCGAGATATTTTGATTTTTGGTTAAATTCAAAATATAGCTTCTATTTGTGTACTGAATATTATTTATTTTGAGAAAGTACTATCGAATTTGTTTTTTATTTAATGAACAACTAAATTATAAGGTCATGATAGTATTTGATGAAGTCAAAACCCTAAATCATCGAGATAATAAAGTCAAGTCTGCTAAGGAAACAATTTTGTAGGCGTGATGCATAATTACAAAGCAGATTTATCAGGTAAGCTTTGGAAAATTGACAGTTTTCATAACTTGCTCAATAACTATGTACCGTGTGAAAAACCAGCTTTAAAAATTAATTTTTCCGTTGAGTCTATTTAGGAGAATCTTTGAGAAATTGCCTTCTTGCCTCTATCTATCTATCAACTATAAACAGCAATATCCAGAACGGAGGCACTCTAAAACTAATGCGTTTGAAGGATTGAAGAATCGTTTTATTTGGACTGTGTCGTTTAATATTTCATAGCCTACCTGATAGATCTGCTTGATAATTATGCACGGCGTCTTAAAATTGTTTCCTCAGTACACTTGACCTATATTATCTCATTAATCCAATGTTTTGACTTTTTTTTATTATAGACGGTTTAAGAAATCGGCTTGATCGCAAGGACAGAAAACACTCACATACCCGGAAGTGTGAGAGAGGGTCTGTCCGCCCGACGTTGAACCAGCTTGAGTCCTCTGATCACATGCCCAATGGACGCAACCACGTCCATCCGACATGTCATCACGGCCCGACCGGCTAAAACCCGTTCCCTCTTCCTTACCTCTGATGTTATATCTCCATCTGCACCGGGCATCATTGTGAACGATATTCTTCGCAGTGCAAGATGAGGCAACGATTAAAACACATTTATGAATAACTTCCAATCCTCATTTATCCTTGAAGCCGCTCCTCTTTCTCCTTTACAGAGAGTATTTTGTTGATCATCTCATGTATGATGTTCCATGCCTCTACGCCGGACACCATCAGCGGGACCATAGTCTCTGGGGTCAGCTCCCCATCCAGTTTTTGACTTGCCTCCTGTCTGTACGCTCCCCATCGATCGCACAGAAACAGGGCATGCTCGGCCGTATCTTCCGCCCCGCAGTGCAAGCATCTTTCGTCCATCACCCGTCCTATCCGTTTCCTATACACTCGAAAAGGCCCGTGCCCAGACAGTGCCTGCGTTAGGAAATCTGCCGATGACTGCATTCCGCCCATTCTTTTATCGACGGTATTAGTCGTTTCGTCCACCGCCCGACATCAGTGGTCTCATTCCATATGCTTTGCCACTTACTTGCTGTCAGCCTTTTAGCCTCAGCGTGGCTTATCGCATTGCCTGCTTGACCATGGCGGATCAGTGTCCTCTCTTCAGCCAGCAAGTATAATGGTGGTATCGCCGTTATAACTTGCAAGGCTCTTGTAGATACCGTGCGATAAGCACTGGCCACCCTCAACAGAGACTTTCTTTGCAAGCTGTCTAAGACCTTCTGATACCTTTTCCTCTTCGTGGCTTTACACCAGACAGGAGCTCCGTATAGGACGACCGACTGTACAACCTGGCACAGTAGTGCCCTTTTGTTGCTACTGGGCCCCCCTACATTTGGCATGAGTCGCGAAAGTATTGCCGCCTTCTTCTCAGCCTTTGTCACTACTCGTTTAAGGTGTTCTCCATAACACCTCTCGTTATCCAGTGTGACTCCGAGGTACACTATGGACTTGCTTGGTGTGACCTGCACCCCCTTTAGTTGGAAGACCACGTTAGCTCTCTTGCTCCTTGGGCCGCGCATTATAACTGCCTGTTTTCTCAGGAGCCAACTTAAGCTTGTGATCGCACAACCATCTGTCAATCTTGCACAGCGATGCATTGGCTTTATGAACCAGCTCTGCCTGTTCATTTGCCACGATAACAAGTGCCAAATCGTCGGCGTATGCTACCGTCTTTACGCCGCTGGGCAGCGAAAGCTTCAGCACCCCATCATACAGGATGTTCCAGAGTAACGGCCCTAAAGCAGATCCTTGAGGCACCCCTGTTGTCATAGAGATTTCGGTTCCGGCAATGCAAATTGATCTGGAGTCTAGGTAGCTGCTTATAAGATTCCTTAGGAATTTTGAAATCTTCAGCTTTCCTAGTTCCTCCATAATGATGCTCCACGAGGCTGTATTAAAAGCATTGCGGCCATCCAGCGTCACCAACGCACACCATTTCTTTTTGGTATCTTCCGCAATCCTCGCTACCGTTTCCAGGACATCGATGGTGGACCTCCCCGAGCGGAAACCGAATTGGCATGGCGAGAGTCCTCCTGCCTTTTCGATCTCTTTCTCGAGCCTCTGCCTTATCAGGATTTCATACAGTTTTCCGATGGTATCTAGCAGGCAAATTCGCCTGTATGAAGAGGAAAGCTCTGGCGGTTTTCCGATCTTGCTAAGCAATACCACGTCGGCTCTTTTCCACGCCTTTGGTACGGTTTGCGTACTCAGAAGGTGGTTGAATAGACCTGATAGCAGCTGTGGTGCTGTAGATGCTATCACCTTGATGGCCTCCGGAGGGATACCATCTGGCCCAGGAGCTTTACCATTTTTCATCTTCCCCGCAGCCGCCTTAATCTCTTCCACCGTAAAGATCTCCGGATTCTTTTCTCCCAAGCTTCTGAAATACTTGGAAGAGCTCTTTCACGATCTCTACCCTTCTGTCGTTACTTAGTAGACACGGTGATGATTGCTTGATCATCCTTTTGGTGACCAACTTGTACCCTTCACCCCAGATGTCCTGTTCTAAGTCTTCGCATAGTTCTTTCCAGGATCCAGTGTTTGGATCTTGATGTACCGATCAGACCTTTAATCAGCTTTTTCTTGGCGGCGTATTCTTCCTGTAGTGCATTTATGGCTGCTTGAGGCAAGTGGTTTCCACGTCGTGTGCGCGACAGCTTACGCCATGCTTGAAGGCAGGCCGCCCTAGCAGATTCGATTTCCGAGTTCCACCAGTACGGTACCTTAGCGGTTTTTGCACCCCTTTTTATGGTATTTTCCTTCAGAACGGCTTGTATCAGCCTCGTGTACCGCTGTTCAGTGATGCTTTCCATAGTATGCAAGGACTCAAGTCTACGGGTAAGTGCCTCTTGGAATTTGCTGACATCAACGAAAGGCGTGTGGCGCTCCGTTGATCTCCTTTTAACTTTGAGTTTCATATCCATCTCAACATAGATGTACCTATGGTCACTCAAAGTTTCGCTTCCACCTTTTAATGCACTTAGCTACCTCCTGCGATGCTAGAGTGACGTCGATGAACGAACACGAATCTCTTCTGCAGAAGGTAGGCAGCAAGCCATCATTCAACACTACCATATCCATCGCCGTTATCCACTCGCATAGGACTCTCCCCCTTTTATCTGTGATTGGTGACCCCCAATCTGCAGCCTTAGCATTTAAATCACCAAGAACAAGAACGTCTCGGCCCTCCGTAGCTACATCGTCCCAGAGCGTCTCCATATACTTTTCGTATGTCTCCATGCTTATATTTGGAGAGCAGTAACGACAGAAGATCGTCAGTTTATCGAGGTTTAGGCGTATACAGGGTGGGCCAATAGTGCGCGGACGGAGGATTGTAGGCTTACTAAAAAATATTTCAAAAATCTGTCACTTGATCATGGTAGGGACCCTTGAGAGCTATAGCGTAAAAATATTTTCACTCAAATTTTGACGTTTATACAGGGTGATTCATATCAAACTTACATTCTTTTTAATGGAACCCCCTATATATTATTACATATTTAGATTCCTTGGTTAATTCTAGTGTGACTTTATGTATCACACATGGAACTATAAACGAACCGTTTAGGCGCAAATCAGCATTTTTGGTATAAGTAGGTATCAGAAAAAATTGAATATCGCAGCGATTATAAAACTTAGAAGGCCGTGACTTCGTGGTACGACTAAGCATGAAATGCGTCACCTTGGGTCAAACGGCTAAATTTGAATTCTTTTTGCACTTGGAGAAATCAGTATATTAATTAAGGAAAGTTGAATCACAGATAACTTGATTTTTTCAAATGGGAATGCCTATTTTGGTTTAAAGAGTAAAATGTAAAATTTGATTACCTTTCTAACGATATAGCATTCTCGATATCAATCTTTTTTGGTTTTCATTTTATTTCAAATTTTCAGTCAAATCGGTGTTTTTCAATTTTCCTACGTGCAAGCCACCTAGCAGGCCATGAAAAATGAACAAAAGCTCGTTAGTATGGAAGAAACCAACTAACTTTCAATTTTCCTGCGCGCAAGCAACCTAGCAGACCATGAAAAATAAACAAAAGCACGTTAATATGTAAGATAACAACTAACTTAGTAGAAAGATGCAAACGAACTAGAGTATCGAGGCAAGGTCATGAAAATTCCTAACAACATATTAGCTCTAACCGGATACAACAGCCGCAAGATATCTAATGTCGATGAGTAGCTGGGCTATGACCGAAGTGTCTGTTTTTCACAGCCTACTAGCTATTGAGGTCTACCAGAGTTTGACAACCTTCCAAAACTATTAAAAATTTTTAAACAAAAGGAAAGCTACCAGCGATTTTTGCTAACAGCCTAACATGTTTAGAATAAAATTTCACATTTAATGGGATAAAAAAATAGTCATTTCCATTTAGTTAAGTCAAAAGTGAAGATATCTCCAACTGGAGCATTCTGAACATCTATCGAAATAATTGCTAGAATTTTTTAAATACGCTATGTTGTAAATGTCTTTACTTCATGTAGTTTTCTGCAAACTAAATTATGTTTTACAATTTAAACACAATGCAATTCAAGTTTCATTTTCCGCGGTTTTGCTAATAAGTAGAAGTACCTACTGAAGAATTTGAAGGGTTGCAGTCAGAGGTATCATTACTTTTGACTTACGGAAATGGCTACTCTTTTGTAGCATTAAATGTGGAAATTTATTCATAAGACATAGATATTATATTGACAGCAACAATCACTAGTAGTTTTCCTTTGATTAAATATTTTTTTACTGACTGGAAATTGGCTAATAGCTAGTAGGCTGTGGAAAATGAGCGTTCTTGTTACCGCTGTTGTTTCTGGTTAGAGCTAATATGTTGTAAGGAATTTTCGTAATCTGGCCTCGTTGCTCTAGTTAGTTTACATCTTTCTACTAAGTTAGTTGGTTTCTTCCATATTAACGAGCTTCTGTTTATTTTTCATGGCCTGCTAGTTTGCTTGCATGCAGGAAAATTGAAAAACACCGATTTGACTGAAAATTTGAAATAAAATGAAAACTAGAAAAGATTGATATCGGGAATGCTATATCGTTAGAAAGGTAATCAAATTTTACATTGATTCTTTAAACCAAAATAGGCATTCCTATTTGAAAAAATCAAGTTATCTGTGATCGAAGTTTCCTTAATCAATCTACTGATTTCTCCAAGTACAAAAAGAATTCAATCTTAGCCGTCTGACCTAAGGTGATGCATTTCATGCTTAGTCGTGTCGCAAAGTCACGGCCTTCTAAGTTTTATAATCGCTGCGATATTCAAATCTTTTCTGATACCTACTTATACCAAAAATGGTTATTTGCGCCTAAACGGTTCGTTTAAAACTCCATGTGTGATACATAAAGTCACCCTAGAATTGATCAAGGAATCCAAATATGCAATAATATATAGGGTATTCCATTTCAAAAAATGTAAGTTTGATATGAATCACCCTGTATAAACGTCAAAATTTGAGTGAAAATATTTTTACGTTTTAGCCCTCTAGGGTCCCTACCATGATCAAGTGACAGATTTTTGAAATATTGTTTAGTAAGCCTACAATCCTCCGTCCACGCACTATTGGCCCACCCTGTATAGCCATCTCCACTAACCATCGAAGTTACTAACCATCGAAGTTACGACGATATTCCTATTTCGAATATACGCCGCTACGTCGTTGTTGTTGTCGGTGTACTACCTGGACTGACTGCAGATTTTCCGATTTGGCTCCGATACTAATATTAGGTCAATGTTCTTCTCCATGGCCAGCGCCTGAGCCATGTCATGCGCTGCACGTGACCTGTTTAAGTTAGCTTGAAGTATCGTCACCATTTACTGTTCCATAGTTTCTGCCTCGCAGTCTGAGAGATCGCCTTCGGTCGCTACGGACTCCAAAGGTTTCGTCCGCGGTTTTCTCTTTTGTTTGGCTTTTAACGCCTTTTTGTATACAGGGCAGGCAAAAGAACCTGCTCTGTGTCCTTCGACAGCACATATTGGGCAGAATGCCGGGCTTTATTATACCAAAGAATTGATTTTAACGTGCTATTTAATCTTTGTACATAGATAGCACTTGTTGTACCTAGGTTTATCAGTTTCCGAGCTATTTAGATCTTTGGTTAGATTCAAAATATAGCTTCTATTTGTGTACTGAATTTTATTTATTTTGAGAAAGTACTATCGAGTTTGTTTTTTATTTAACGAACAACTAAATTATAAGGTCATGATAGTATTTGATGAAGTCAAAACCCTAAATCATCGAGATAATAAAGTCAAGTATGCTAAGGAAACAATTTTGTAGGCGTGATGCATAATTACAAAGCAGATTTATCAGGTAAGCTTGCTCAATAACTATGTACCGTGTGAAAAACCAGCTTTAAAAATTAATTTTTCCATTGAGTCTATTTAGGAGCATCTTTGAGAAATTGCCTTCTTGCCTCTATCCATCTATCAACTATAAACAGCAATATCCAGAACGGAGGCACTCTAAAACTAATGCGTTTGAAGGATTGAAGAATCGTTTTATTTGGACTGTGTCGTTTAATATTTCATAGCCTACCTGATAGATCTGCTTGATAATTATGCACGGCGTCTATAAAATTGTTTCCTCAGTACACTTGACCTATATTATCTCATTAATCCAGTGTTTTGACTTTTTTTTATTATAGAGGGTTTAGGAAATCGGCTTGATCGCAAGGACAGAAAACACTCACACACCCGGAAGTGTGAGAGAGAGTCTGTCCGCCCGACGTTGAACCAGCTTGAGTCCTCTGATCACATGTCCAATGGACGCAACCACGTCCATCCGACATGTCATCACGGCCCGACCGGCTAAAACCCGTTCCCTCTTCCTTACCTCTGATGTTATATCTTCATCTGCACCGGGCATCATCGTGAACGATATTCTTCGCAGTGCAAGATGAGGCAATGATTAAAACACATTTATGAATAACTTCCAATCCTCATTTATCCTTGAAGCCGCTCCTCTTTCTCCTTTACAGAGAGTATTTTGTTGATCATCTCATGTATGATGTTCCATGCCTCTACGCTGGACAACATCAGCGGGACCATAGTCTCTGGGGTCAGCTCCCCATCCAGTTTTTGACTTGCCTCCTGTCTGTACGCTCCCCATCGATCGCACAGAAACAGGGCATGCTCGGCCGTATCTTCCGCCCCGCAGTGCAAGCATCTTTCGTCCATCACCCGTCCTATCCGTTTCCTATACACTCGAAAAGGCCCGTGCCCAGACAGTGCCTGCGTTAGGAAATAGGACGTCTGCCGATGACTGCATTCCGCCCATTCTTTTATCGACGGTATTAGTCGTTTCGTCCACCGCCCGACATCAGTGGTCTCATTCCATATGCTTTGCCACTTACTTGCTGTCAGCTTTTAGCCTCAGCGCGGCTTATCGCATTGCCTGCTTGACCATGGCGGATCAGTGTCCTCTCTTCAGCCAGCAAGTATAATGGTGGTATCGCCGTTATAACTTGCAAGGCTCTTGTAGATACCGTGCGATAAGCACTGGCCACCCTCAACAGAGACTTTCTTTGCAAGCTGTCTAAGACCTTCTGATACCTTTTCCTCTTCGTGGCTTTACACCAGACAGGAGCTCCGTATAGGACGACCGACTGTACAACCTGGCACAGTAGTGCCCTTTTGTTGCTACTGGGCCCTCCTACATTTGGCATGAGTCGCGAAAGTATTGCCGCCTTCTTCTCAGCCTTTGTCACTACTCGTTTAAGGTGTTCTCCATAACACCTCTCGTTATCCAGTGTGACTCCGAGGTACACTATGGACTTGCTTGGTGTGACCTGCGCCCCCTTTAGTTTGAAGACCACGTTAGCTCTCTTGCTCCTTGGGCCGCGCATTATAACTGCCTCCGTTTTCTCAGGAGCCAACTTAAGCTTATGATCGCACAACCATCTGTCAATCTTGCACAGCGATGCATTGGCCTTATGAACCAGCTCTGCCTGTTCATTTGCCACGATAACAAGTGCCAGATCGTCGGCGTATGCTACCGTCTTTACGCCGCTGGGCAGCGAAAGCTTCAGCACCCCATCAAACAGGATGTTCCAGAGTAACGGCCCTAAAGCAGATCCTTGAGGCACCCCTGTTGTCATAGAGATTTCGGTTCCAGCAATGCAAATTGATCTGGAGTCTAGGTAGCTGCTTATAGGATTCCTTAGGTATTTTGAAAACTTCAGCTTTCCTAGTTCCTCCATAATGATGCTCCACGAGGCTGTATTAAAAGCATTGCGGACATCCAGCGTCACCAACGCACACCATTTCTTTTTGGTATCTTCCGCAATCCTCGTTACCGTTTCCAGGACATTGATGGTGGACCTCCCC
Source organism: Callosobruchus maculatus (assembly GCA_951848785.1). Taxonomy (NCBI): domain Eukaryota; kingdom Metazoa; phylum Arthropoda; class Insecta; order Coleoptera; family Chrysomelidae; genus Callosobruchus; species Callosobruchus maculatus. The sequence continues at coordinate 9,679,702 of CATOUR010000139.1, forward strand.
GAGCGGAAACCGAATTGGCAAGGGGAGAGTCCTCCTGCCTTTTCGATCTCTTTCTTGAGCCTCTGCCTTATCAGGATTTCATACAGTTTTCCGATGGTATGTAGCAGGCAAATTGGCCTGTATGAAGAGGAAAGCTCTGGCGGTTTTCCGATCTTGCTAAGCAATACCACGTCGGCCCTTTTTGCACGCCTTTGGTACGGTTTGCGTACTCAGAAGGTGGTTGAATAGACCTGATAGCAGCTGTGGTGCTGTAGATGCTATCACCTTGATGGCCTCCGGAGGGACACCATCTGGCCCAGGAGCTTTACCATTTTTCATCTTCCCCGCAGCCGCCTTAATCTCTTCCACCGTAAAGATCTCCGGATTCTTTTCGGTGCTGTCCGTCTCTCAAGCTTCTGAAATACTTGGGAAGAGCTCTTTCACGATCTCTACCCTTCTGTCGTTACTTAGTAGACACGGTGATGATTGCTTGATCATCCTTCTGGTGACCAACTTGTATCCTTCACCCCAGATGTCCTGTTCTAAGTCTTCGCATAGTTCTTTCCAGTGTTTGGATTTTGATGTACACATCAGACCTTTAATCAGCTTTTTCTTGGCGGCGTATTCTTCCTGTAGTGCATTTATGGCTGCTTGAGGCAAGTGGTTTCCACGTCGTGTGCGCGACAGCTTACGCCATGCTTGAAGGCAGTCCGCCCTAGCAGATTCGATTTCCGAGTTCCACCAGTACGGTACCTTAGCGGTCTTTGCACCCCTTTTTATGGTACTTTCCTTCAGAACGGCTTGTATCAGCCTCGTGTACCGCTGTTCAGTGACGCTTTCCATGGTATGCAAGGACTCAAGTCTACGGGTAAGTGCCTCTTGGAATTTGCTGACATCAACGAAAGGCGTGTGGCGCTCCGTTGATCTCCTTTTAACTTTGAGTTTCTTATCCATCTCAACATAGAAGTACCTATGTTCACTCAAAGTTTCGCTTCCACCTTTTAATGCACTTAGCTACCTCCTGCGATGCTAGAGTGACGTCGATGAATGAACACGAATCTCTTCTGCAGATGGTAGGCAGCAAGCCATCATTCAACACTACCATATCCATCGCCGCTATCCACTCGCATAGGACTCTCCCCCTTTTATCTGTGATTGGTGACTCCATATACTTTTCGTATGTCTCCATGCTTATATTTGGAGAGCAGTAACAACAGAAGATCGTCAGTTTATCGAGGTTTAGGCGTATATAGCCATCTCCACTAACCACCGAAGTTACGACGATATTCCTATTTCGAATATACGCCGCTACGTCGTTGTTGTTGTCGGTGTACTACCTGGACTGACTGCAGATTTTCCGATTTGGCTCCGATACTAATATTAGGTCAATGTTCTTCTCCATGGCCAGCGCATGAGTCATGTCATGCGCTACACGTGACCTGTTTAAGTTAGCTTGAAGTGTCGTCACCATTTACTGTTCCATAGTTTCTGCCTCGCAGTCTGAAAGATCGCCTTCGGTCGCTACGGACTCCAAAGGTTTCGTCCGCGGTTTTCTCTTTTGTTTGGCTTTGAATGCCTTTTTGTATACAGGGCAGGCAAAAGAACCTGCTCTGTGTCCTTCGACAGCACATATTGGGCAGAATGCCGGGCTTTATTATACCAAAGAATTGATTTTAACATGCTCTTTAATCTTTGTACATAGACAGCACTTGTTGTACCTAGGTTTATCAGTTTCCGAGATATTTAGATCTTTGGTTAGATTCAAAATATAGCTTCTATTTGTGTACTGAATTTTATTTATTTTGAGAAAGTACTATCGAATTTGTTTTTTATTTAACGAACAACTAAATTATAAGGTCATGATAGTATTTGATGAAGTCAAAACCCTAAATCATCGAGATAATAGAGTCAAGTATGCTGAGGAAAACAATTTTGTAGGCGTGATGCATAATTACAAAGCAGATTTATCAGGTAAGCTTTGAAAAATTGACAGTTTTCATAACTTGCTCAATAACTCTGTACCGTGTGAAAAACCAGCTTTAAAAATTAATTTTTCCGTTGAGGCTATTTAGGAGAATCTTTGAGAAATTGCCTTCTTGTCTCTATCCATCTATCAACTATAAACAGCAATATCCAGAACGGAGGCACTCTAAACCTAATGCGTTTGAAGGATTGAAGAATCATTTTATTTGGACTGTGTCGTTTAATATTTCATAGTCTACCTGACAGATCTGCTTGATAATTATGCACGGCGTCTATAAAATTGTTTCCTCAGTACACTTGGCCTATATTATCTCATTAATCCAGTGTTTTGACTTGATCAAGTACTACTAGGGCCTTATATTTTAGTTGTTTGTTAAGCAAACATTACATTTGATAGTATTTTCTTAAAATAAATAATTTTTAGTAAACAAATCGAAGGTATATTTAAAATTTGTAGAAAAATATAAATATCCCAGAAACAAATGAATGCAGCCATAAAAAGTGCTATAGAGATGAAAGAGCATATTAAAAGCAATTGTTTGATTTAATAAAATATTGGGAGTTACATTTAAGCGAAGAGATGAAAATATAGATTTTTCATTCTACATCACCCTATATTCGAATATGCGTCGCGGGCTTTTTTTATAGCCGGTTTTAAAACTAGAGGATATTTTTTATATATATAAATAAAAATGATCATAACTTTTGAAATATCCTGTATAATGTAACAATACCCTATATTGGAAATCATTAGTAGAATTTAAATATGGAATAATATACAAGGTGGGCCAATAGTGCGTGGATGGAAGATTGTGGGCTTACTAAAATATATTTTAGAAATCTGTCACTTGATAATGGTAGGGAACCTTAAGGGGTATAACATAAAAATAATTTCACATAAATTTTGATGTTTATACAGGATAATTCATATCAAACTTACATTTTTTATAATCGAACTCTCTATATATTGTTGTATATTTGGAATCCTTGGTGAATTCTAGTGTGACTTTATATATTGTACATGGAACTTTAAACGAACCGTTTAGCGCAAATCACCATTTCTGGTATAAGTAGGCATCAGAAAAAAATTGAATATCGCAGCGATTACAAAACTTGACTTTGCGGTATGACTAAGCATGAAATGCGTCACCTTAGGTCAGACGGCTAAATTTGAATTCTTTTTGTACTTGGAGAAATCAGTAGATTAATTAAGGAAACTTCAATCACAGATAACTTGTTTTTTTCAAATGCCAATGCCTAATTTGGTTTAAAGAATTAAATGTAAAATTTGATTACCTTTCTAACAATATAGCATTCTCGATATCATTTTGGTTTTCATTTTATTTCAAATTTTCAGTCAAATCGGTGTTCTTCAATTTTCCTGCGCGCAAGCAACCTAGCAGACCATGAAAAATAAACAAAAGCGCGTTAATATGTAAGATAACAACTAACTTAGTAGAAAGATGCAAACGAACTAGAGTAGCGAGGCAAGGTCATGAAAATTCCTTACAACACATCAGCTCTAACCGGATACAACAGCGGCAAGATATATAATGTCAATGAGAAGCTGGGGTATGACGGAAGTGTTTGTTTTTCACAGCTAGCTACTAGCTATTGAGGTCTACTAGAGCTTGACAACTTTCCAAAAAGATTAGAAATTTTGAAACAAAAGGAACACTACTAGCGATTTTTGCATACAGTCTACGATCTTTAGAATGAAATTTCACATTTAATGGGATAAAAAAATTAGTACTTTCCGTTTAGTTAAGTATCTCTAACCGAAACATTCTGAACATCTATTGTAATGATTGCTAGAATTTTTTAAATACGCTATGTTGTAATTGTGTTTATTTCATGTAGTTTTATACAAACTAAGCTATGTTTTACAATTCAAACAGACTGCAATTCAAGTTTCATTTTCCGCGATTTTGCTACTAAGTAGAAGTACCTACTGAAGAATTTGAAGGGTTCCAGTCAGATGTATCATTACTTTTGACATACGGAAATGGCTACTTTGTTCTGGCATTAAATGTGAACATTTATGCAGAAGACGTAGATATTCTACTGCCTGCAACAATCTGTAGTAGTTTTCCTTTGATTAAATATTTTTTTACCGACTTTGGAAATTGGCTAATAGCTAGTAATCTGTGAAAAATGAGCGTTCTTGTTATCGCTATTGTTTCTGGTTAGAGCTAATATGTTGTAAGGAATTTTTATAATCTTGCCTCGTTACTCTAGTTAGTTTGCATCTTTTTACTAAGTTAGTTGGTTTCTTCCATATTAACGGGCTTCTGTTTATTTTTCATGGCCTGCTAGGTTGCTTGCACGCAGGAAATATGAAAAACACCGATTTGACTGAAAATTTGAAATAAAATGAAAACCAAAAAAGATTGATATCGAGAATGCTCGCCGTTAGAAAGGCAATCAAATTTTACATTTAATTCTTTAAACCAAAATAGGCATTGTCATTTGAAAAAATGGCGATTTGCGCCTAAACAGTTCCTTTAAAGTTCCATGTATGATACATAAAGTCGCACTAGAATTCACCAAGGAATCCAAATGTGCAATAATAAAATAGAGGGTTCCACTCAAAAAAATGTAAGTTTGATATGAATCACCCTGTATAAACGTCAAAATTTAAGTGAAAATATTTTTACGTTATAGCACTCAACGGTCCCTACCACGATCAAGTGAGAGATTTTTGAAATATTTTTGTAAGCCCACAATCTTCCGTCCACGCACTATTGGCCCACCCTGTATAGGGTGTGTCATTTAAAAAAATACATGTTTGAATCACCACGTAGTTATGGATCACCCTGTATGAATCTAGATATTTTCTGAGCTAGAAGCATATCCATGGCTACAACATTTGTATACAACTTTTTTCGCTATCTTCTACAGTAGTGGAGTTATCGACCGAGCCGGTACTAAAAATTCACCCTGTATATGAATAACAGCGGTGCAATTGTTTTTTTTTTGATAAGGTTTCCAACCGCTTTTTACACAAACGTTAGTATAGTGTCTTCTAATACCTTCCTGATGTTAGGTCGTATGTGACTCAAAATGTGATCCTGTTTATTCTGCTCCAAAAAAAGGAAGCCATTAGTATTATTCAGCAAATTAACCTTGGAATAGCACAAAACTGTACTGGTGATACAAAAATAAATTATCTGGCTCTCAATAATGTATTATTATCAAAAACACTGGAAGCGAATCCGATGTTCCAACAAAATTGTCACCAAAGATTTTGTGCTCTACCACCAAAGTACAGACAATCTGCATCCACATCAACCGACCAATTATTTTTATAGTTTTCATACTATTAATTGTCATACAAATTAATTTCAGCTTCAGTAAAATGATCCGCTTTTCCAATTTCTCCTAAATGACCATGCGTGCAACAAACATGTTAAGTCACACAGATTTTGCAGCTAATATATTTTTCATGATGAACTTTCATCAACTATTAGCAAATTTTCACCTTCAGTGAAATACCCCGAAATTTTTTGCGAGATACGCATACTCTTTAAATTTCAGGTCACGGAGTCGCGTCAACTAACATACATATTTCTTTCGTTTTTCTACAAAAAACTAATCTATAAGAAACTGTAAATTATCAGTATAAAATCCTATGAAAATTTTCCGCCAGCCTTCCAACTATTATCTTTTGACTCATCTGAAAACCCCGACATCTAGGACGTCAATGCTGAGAAACGCGCTGTTGACGCATTGATTAAGTAATTACAATGGAGTCAAAATAATAACTAATTCAGATTAGCTGATATTTTAAAATAGAGAGCTTATAAATACCTAGTACATACAAAAATAATTTATAGATAATTACAAGATTATTCATATACTTTGCAATAAATTTCATGAACGAATAGCACTCATTTGACTCTAGGTGTACCGAATGAACGTCCTTAATACGGTCTCTTAATTTTCGAAACAGTTAACAGTTAACTGCCATGACTAAAATAATTATTAACTAATTCAAACGGTCGTTAAGCCTATCTTTTTAATGCAATAATATAGGTAAACTATTATATATCACAGAAGGTATTTTTAAACAATATTTGTTTTTTATCTGCTCTTAAAATATGTTTATCCTACTTTTGAATACTAAATACGCGGATCTGTCATACGGGCCCATGTTAAAATTCTGATCTTTAGTCGTTAATAACTTTCTGAAATGATCGATAAAAGGTTTTGAATTATTGATGGTAGACACTTGTACGATTAAAGTTATCAAAACTAAAAAAAAAATTAATTTCATCTACCAACAACTCTCGTGAACGAACGTTCTTAAAATCATCCACTTATTGAAGCACGAAATTGTTTATGACATTGCAGCTATGACTATGACTATGACTATGACCAGAGTTATTATCTATTTATCATATTTTATTGCGCACTTCGATTTTTGTTAGGGAGAGATCGGCTAGCGTGCGTGAATATTGTAACATTTTTGCTTAAACAGTCAGGGAAGCGAAGCTTAAAACCTAATGGCTTGCTATAAAGCGAATATGTCCGAATGGGCGTCAAAAAATGCTCGTTAATGCCAGCTTTGAACAAATTAACACTAATATAATCACCTGTAGATCACTTGTCTATTTGAGGTCTTCAAACGACATTCTGCAGAAGTTTTTGAATTGTCCAGATCCAAGTAACGATAAATCGTTTAAGATATTTCTGCCACCACAGTTTTTTCGACGGCTTAACTAGTCTTGTAGTCCATCAGCGGCGTCTTTTTTTTCTTCTATTTCTCCACTGCATCACTTATTAAAATAAATGCATTGGTGACAACAGCAATATCTGTATCTCCCATATTGACAATGATCGCTCTCGCGCTACGCGCGTAGTGGAACAGTGAACAACAAATGTTTCTTCCAGAACAAGGAGGAGCAGCCTACTTGACCCTTTCACTCGCAGAGGCCAAACAATGTGCATAGAGCGTAGAGAATGAGTAGTTCCTGTAAATTCAGCACCTCTCGCTCTCCAGCACGGACTCTATGTCCCCTCGAGCGTATGGCAGCACCGGTGTCTCACCTATACCGTATGAGTGCCTTAAATGGTAGTTTAGCACTCGTAGAGCCGCGTTGTGTCGATAGACGTAGGCAGTGTCAGCGTACACCTTTAGCATAACATTTCCCAAGCAGTAGTGATACTCCAGTATTTAGGTTTTGCCTTTGCAGTTTGCTCAGTCATAAAATATGCGCGATAATAATTAATTCTACGCTAATCCTTATTTTAGGGACAGTGCTGCCGTCGGACGGAGTTGGTCTAAGGCTGACAAGCATGGAGGCACCCGCCGTAGCGGACCCCCGTACTGACACCACCTTAGATTGCCAGTTCGACATGGGAGGGGAGGAGCTGTACGCTGTCAAGTGGTACAAGGACGATCAAGAGTTTTTCAGGTACGCTCACATCAAAAGAGACAAAACTAAATGAAGTTAAGTAGCAGGTGTTGGCAGCTGCGCTATGCTTATTTTTTGTATTTAACACTTTAGAAACATTTTTTATATTTATTTGGGGAGGATGTATATGTATTGTATATACGAAGTGTTATATGACGAGTCGAAAATACTTTAGGAGGAGACTATACAGGTCATTTCCAACAAAAAAAGTCATATAAAGTAGGGTCGATTTTGAACAACTGTTTTAGAGATAAATTGAACTTGAACGATTTTCATTAAAATGCAGACATCCAAATGAAAATCCCAATAAAACAAAATTTTGCTGTCGGATTCTGGAATTTTGGTATCAGTCCTTGAAAAATATGCTATAACGTCACGTCAAGTGAGATATTTTAAACTAAAGTGAGATATCAGAAATATCGGATTCATTAGGCCTTCAAAAAGAACAGCTAAGCACAGTAGTGATGTTACGAATATTCGCATATTTTTACATTTCGCATTCGCGAAATTACTGCGTATGTTTGGCGAATTATTACTTCCCACACCGATAGGTGAGGGGAGTATTATTGTGATCGCGAAAATTTCCGATCTTGAGATAATATGCTTTTTGGGCGTTTTGTGATGTCTACATAACGAAAATCCACGTCACTCATTTCCGTCGGTCTGTCTATCTGTCGGTCTGTCTGTCGGTCTGTCGGTCTGTCTGTACGCGTTTTTCTAGCCTCGTGATCTCAGTAACGGCTGGATGGATTGTTATGCAATTTGGGCAGCGATATGCTGTGGTGTCGTAGTAGGTAATGTTCCTATAATTTTGAAAATCGTTGCATGGGTGGCGGAGTACTTAGCAAAAAACGAAAAATTTTAAATATGCCTCAAACTCCGTTTTTAGGCGTTTTAGAGGTTCCTGATCATTCTCTACTTTTTTTTGGTAGGGGTGAAATTGAGTTGGTTGGGGGGTGGGGGGTTGTAAAATTGAAAAATGTATTGCTTTCACAATAGACTGTCCATTGACCTGTAAAGGAAGACCTAACGATATAAATAACTTTTTTAGGTCCATCTGAACATTGCCTTGCCTATTACAGAAACCAAAGGACTTTTTTCTGGTGTAAACATACGGCTTTAGATCGTTCTATATTATGTAACGAAGAAACTGATGAATTGATCCTAATGAAATTTTGACACAGTATTACTACCGTGTCGAGGATGGAAAATGCGTATGGTACTTATAAATCGTGCCAGTGGCGGCGCAGAAATAATAAAAAAAACTAAAAATATGAAAACAGCCCAAACTTCGTTTTTAAGGGTTGTAAAGCTGAAAAGTTTGTATTATTGATAATAGGCTGTTCATTGTGAAGGAAAGACCTAGCGGCATAAGACAAGTGGGGGGGGGGGGGTACTGGCGATGATTTGGTTGCAAGGGGATCTCAGACTAAAGCTCCATGCTATGGGAAAATAATAAACTGGTATCACCATAATGTGTAGGAAGTACTGAGTCAATCAACGTAACTTAGTTTTTTTAATGTAATATAGTTGGTTAATAAAACAAAATCCGTTCCTTTCTTGAGCTTTTTCATTTAACTCGTAATCACATCAGTCTTCTGTTGGTATCATTTATTTATTTTACTATGTCCAATGAAACTTAACAATTGAATTTTCATAAAAATTTAACAAACAAAAATAATTCTTCAATGAATTTTACAGAAGTTTTAATGTTATAATTACCTTCTTGAACAAAACTAAAGATAATAATCAATAAATACTTCAACAATAAATAAACTAAAAATATAAAGATTTTTACATAAGAGTTAACACTTTAAGCAGACAAAAATAAAATTAAATCTTTTATTTCAATAAATAACTGAAAAACTGCATACTCCCATTCGCGAATGTTGGCAGCAGATATTCGCATTCGCAAAATTAACAGTTTTCGTTAACGTCATTTGAATTGGGTGGATAAAAAAATGGAGTCAAGTTGATTGACTCAGTACTTCCCACACATTACGGTGATACCAGTTTATTATTTTCCCATAGCATGAAGCTATAGTCTGAGACTCCCTTGCAACCAAATTATCGCCAGCCCCCCACCCCCAACCACCCCAATTTCAGCCCTAACCAAAAAAGGTAGAAAATTATCAGGAACCACTAAAACATCTAAAAACGAAGTTTGAGCTATTTTCATATTTTTAGTTTTTTGATTGCTGCTACGCTGCCACTTACACGATTTCTAACAACCATACGCGTTTTCCATCCTCATCATGGTAATAATACTTTGTCAAAATTTCATTAGAATCAATTAAATAGTTTCCCCGTTACAAAATACAATACAATATAAAGCAGTAAATACTCGTATGTACACAGAAAATTTTAAGTGCCTTAGTTTCGGTAGTAGACTTAAAAAGGTGATTTATGTCGCTGGGTCTTCCTTCACAGGTCAGTGGGCACATAAATACAGCAAATTTTTCAGTTTTTCACCCCCCACCCCCCAACCACTCCAATTTCCCACCAAAAAAAAAGTAGAAAATGATCAAAAACCTCTAAAACGCTCCAAAACGAAGGGTGAGCTATTTTTATATTTTGACTTGTTTTCCTATTTGTGCCACCACTGGCACGATTTATAAAAACCATACGCATTTTCCATCTTCGCCACGGTAGTAATACTGTGTCAAAATTTCATTACAATCAACTCAATAGTTTCCTCGTTACGCAATACAGAACGATCTAAAGCAATACTCGTATGTTTACACCAGAAAAAAGGTCCTGGTTGTTTCTGTAATACGTAAGCCAATGTTCAGATGGACCTAAAAAAGTTATTTATGTCGCTAGGTCTTCCTTCCCAGGCCAGTAGACAGTCTATTATGAATCCCAATAATTTTTCAGTTTTACAAGCCTCCCACCCCCCAACCACCCCAAATTTCACCCCCACCCAAAAACAAGTAGAAAATGATCAGGAACACCTAAAACACCTTGAAAACGAAGTATGAGCTGTTTTTATATTATTAGTTTTTTTATTATTGCTGCGCCGCCACTGACACGATTTATAGAAACCATACGCGTTTTTCATCCTCGCCACGGTAGTAATACTGTATCAAAATTTTACTAACATCAATTCAGTATTTGCTGTTACACAATGATCTAAATCTAAAGCAATACTCCTATGATGCATACACCAGAAAATTCTAAGTCGCTTGGTTTCTGTAATATGCAACGCAATGTTCGTATGGGCTTGAAAATATGGATTATGCCGCTAGATCTTTCTTTCACAGGTCATTGGATAGGTTATTATGAATACAATAATTTTTCCAGTTTTACAACCCCCCACCCCCCAACCACCCCAATTTCACCCCACCAAAAAAAGTAGAAAATGACCAGGATCCCCTAAAACGCCTAAAAACGAAGTTTGGGGAGTATTTAAATTTTTTTGTTCTTTGCTAACTACTCCGCCGCCCCTGCACCAATTTTATTTTTTTTTGTCTACACCATCCAACAGACAAACATCCATTTACAGGATGGGACAAAACGTGAATTACAAAACACAAAATGCTAATTAGAAAAATTCAGTACAAAAATATACGATAATACAAAGCACATGAAGTAAGTAATTACATCCTAAAGCAAATTTTTTACGAAAAATGTCAATAATACTAATTTAAAAAAAATCAGTACAAAGACAGAACGATAATACAAAGCACCTGAAATAAGTAATTAGGTACTTCATAAAGCGGAATTTTTACAAAAAATGTCAACTTGATTATCATTACAGGTGTTACACATACCATATAAGGGAGAGTATTTCAGGCAATCTGTACGAGGTGTGTCAAGATAAAAAGTTCGATTAAGACGCGAATTTATTCTAGGTACATGAAAATGCAACCTATATAATAGTTCCCAGCAGTCAGTTGTGCTGTTGACCAGTTTATGAAGAAAGCGTAGTCCGTGTATATCCCGTCTATGTTTCAGAGCAGTAACAGAGAACATTTCTAGTAAACCATACATTATGGTGGGGATTCCAGACACATAAAGCATACTCGAACTTAGATCTGACTAAGGAGAAATACAAAAGTTTTAGAGTGTAAACATCAGACATATCCCTTCCATTACGTATAACAGTCTACCTGCAGCAGTGGCAATATTATCTATGTGGGCACTAAACGACAAGTTGTTGTCGAAAGTAACTCCTAAATCAATAATCTCACTTTGTCTTGCTATGATTGTGCCATTCAGGTTGTAGTCATATATGAGATCAGTTATCTTATGACTGAAGGTCATTACACTGCACTTGCTAATATTCAGCTCAAGTTTATTACGCTCACACCAAGAGTATAAGATGGTCAGATTACCCTGCAACAGCAAGCAGTCATTGAAATCACGCACTCTGCAGAACAGTTTAGGAGCGTCAGCATATAGCAAATACGGAACACTAAATTTATCTCCAATGTCATCTATGAAAAGCACAAACAACAAAGGTCCCAGCACGGACCCCTGAGGTCACCAGATTTTACTACAAATGTATCAGACGAAACATTGTTATAGGTTACGTATTGAGTTCTGTTCGTTAGGTATGATGATATAAAAGCTAGAAGGTGATTCGAGAATCAATGAGAGGATAATTTTTCCAACAAAATATAGTGATCTAACCTATAAAATGCTTTGGAAAAGTCGGTATAGACAATATCCGTCTGTAGTTGGCAATCTAGTGACTCAGAAATAAACTGTGAAGTACATATAAGGTTAGTATTTGTTGAGCGACCTCTCATGAAACCATGTTGCTGCTCTTATATAGTATTTTGCACCTGAGAGTATATTTCAGAACGAAATAATATTTCGAATAGCTTACAAAAATTGCACATAATAGTAATGGGCCGGTAATTCGATACGTCAGATCTTTTACCTTTATTTTTGAAAACTGGGCAGATTCTGGACCTTTTTCATAACGAAGGGAATCGAGAGTGCTTGAGTGACAGATTGAAAATTATTTGAAGTGGTTTAGCAGTCTTTTAGCAAAAATTGTGGAATTCCATCTGGTCCAGCAGTCATTTTGGGCTTGAAGGAAATCGATGTGGGGGGGAGGCATCGGAAAAATTAAAGTTTATTTCATACACGTTATAATATTGGCGTATTATAATCTAATTTAAATATAAAATAACAATGTACAAACAACTGAAAACCAAAGCAATTAATGAAAATAATTATATATGTATGACATATAAGCATATCTATATTAGAAATGTAAATTTCTATTCTTCAGCCTCTTTCCAGACTTCAAATTTGCATGCGTGGCCGGCTTCGGGGGGGGGGCTTATATAAGCCACTGATAAGACCAGAACTGCTTAGGATTGTTTTTGATATTGTTTTCTATATTTTCCACGTATCTTTTAAAAGCACGTCCATTATCAGCCTTTCTTTCTGACCTGAGATGCTTGAACTCTTCCAGATAGTTAGCACAACCGAACTTATTGTCAGCCTTAAGCATCTGCTCTTTATGTCGGATACTCTTTATTATATGACCATCAAACCAAGCCGGAAAGTTGCGACTATTCTGAGGTTTTTTATAAGTAGGCACTGACATAATGAAAACTGATTCCAGAGTTTCATAAAAACGATTACATGCTTCGTCAGTGTCCCTAACATCCAAGGACGTTAAAACAATAGGGGGACGCATCATGTCACAGTCTATCCTGTATTAATGGTGAAGCCAAAATATATACATCTGCGCTTTCTTTTGTTTTTTGTGAAATTGTTGAAGTTGTCAAAATGCAGTACAGTGCATTTTTCTAGGGTATCACAACAAAAAATAATAAATCACCATAAGTGGAATTGTATCTGTATATATCATACGTTTTGTACTTATACCTTCGAATATTTACTTATAATGACATCAGGTATTTTTTTAGGTTACAAAGACATCAGAAATCAAATTCATCATTGTTATTCGAAAAAGAATAATTTAATAAGACATACAACCATTAGTAGCATCCGAAATATGTTAGCTAGGTACGCTTGATTCGTACTTCCATTTAAAATAATAAAAAAATATATAGTACTAAATCACGTTTACAGATAAAAGTTCTATAAAGCCATACTCTGTAATGCTCAAAAGTAAAGACTATCATGAAGTAATTTTTATTGTAATAAAACTGTATTGATAGAAATACATAAGTACCTATGCATTGCATGTGCTCCGTTTGCAGTGGTTTAAACATTATTTTTGGCAAAGAAAATGATTACAACTTATTTCAAAGAAAAATATTAGTGGCTCGAAAATCAGTAGGTAAATTGGAAGTTACTACCTTATTAAATCACGTCAAATTAAGTGTAGAAATTTTTAAAGTAGCAGACAGGCAGTGAACAATTATGTGTTTTTCCTATAAAATTTAAAATTTTCATCAAAATCAGACTTCCCAATTATCGATTTTTACAAGTATATCGACAGCCTTCACATAAAAAGATAGTAACTGTGGCAACAATTATTTTATTCATATTTGTACACAAATTAATATTCGTTTACTGTTTACACACATGTCATGTAACCAATAGTAATAAAAAATGTTTCTCTTATTTAAAAACAACTATTTAAGTATTTTTAATGTATATGTATATTTTAAATTTCATTTTAATTTTTGCAAAATATAACGTATGTATATTAATTTAAATTACATAATTAGCTTGTGCCACATTCTTTGTCATCCTACCATGATTTACTCAACAAAGCATATATTCTTCTAGTAGTCACAGTCACAGTTATCACAGTAGGATTTATGTTGGGAAGCTTATAGCTTATATAGCTCTTACACTCGACTGCTTGGATCACTAAAAACAAAACAAAAAAGAAATATAAAAATTCAGCATCAAATACATCATACGTCGGTGTACTGCAAAAAGTGATAGGTCAAAAATCGACGATTTGACGTTTTTGGTACCAAACGACGATAAATGATTTTGTCCAGGTCAATACTCAAAATTGTTTGCCAGTTTGGTTAACAGCTCCTTTGACCAAGTCTAATATGTCTAATAAAGTAGCAGGTAAAATGATCAACTTGACTACATTGTGAGACATATCACGTAAAAGTGACCATCTTGACTATCACAGCTGGAATAAATCCTTCCCTGTAGAACAAGAAAAGCAATGCCCGGAACCAAACTAGATCTGATTCAGTATTCTAGATTTAAATGTGATTGATTATGTTTATGTTCCTTATTTCAAGAAAATTAAAGTTTATTTTGACCAAGTCAGAAATATAGTCTAATTTCTTCAAAGCTCTCTTCATAACTCGCAGTGAACATTTTTATGAGTTCTATGTTTTCTAAAAAACACGTTGAGTGATTTGTTACTTAAATTATGATTACTTTCAACAGCCATTTACGAGGAACTAGTTTTTTGACTTGGTCACCTTTTTGCAGTATACCAACATTACCAACGATTATTATGAACAATGGTGCAGTAATATGGTAATAATTAGAAATATCAGTATAAATCATCGAATCTATTAAGTGTTGCTGAACGGCGAAAAATTGCAAATGTGCCGGATATGATGATTTACTAAATAAAACTGCTTCTACTGGTAGTACTGTACTACTTAGTTCATATAGCTTTTTCACTCAACCCCTTGGATTCCTAGAAGCACAGCAAAAAATTAAACATCAAATACGGAACATATTTTGGCATACTATAGTAATAATAACAGGTAGGTCATCGGAATTTGAAATAAAATTTTAGATAATTAATATTTTTAAAAAACACGAATTTGATATATTCTGGGATTTATCCCGTAATGAATGAACGTATAATTTCATAAAATTTATATTTATTAAAGAAGTTTTTTGACAGCTGCCACAGCAAGGCAGAAAACTGACACAGTGGATGTGGAACTTTTATATTTCTTATCTAATTCAATGTATATATAGCAGATTACAATAAGCGGTTGTAAAGTCAAACTGTATCTGCATATGACTATATTGAGCGTCTCTGTAAGGATTTTTGAAAAATTTCAAGTTCAGCATGGATGTCTTCAGTTGTGAAAGTCTTTCAAAATTAATGTTTTTGTATGATCTTATATTTTTACAAAAAAATACCCCAGCCCAATATTACATGTTCTGAAAGACTCTTTATGCTCAGTAGTATTTATAATACTCATGGACTTCAGAAATAATGAACCTCGTTATTTTTTTATCACATTACTAAGCCAAAAATCAGAATGATTAGAAGCACACAAAAATTTAAATTTAAATTACATAATTAGCTTGTGCCACATTCTTTGTCATCCTACCATGATTTACTCAACAAAGCATATATTCTTCTAGTAGTCACAGTCACAGTTATCACAGTAGGATTTATGTTGGGAAGCTTATAGCTTATATAGCTCTTACACTCGACTGCTTGGATCACTAAAAACAAAACAAAAAAGAAATA
Organism: Callosobruchus maculatus; assembly: GCA_951848785.1. Taxonomy (NCBI): domain Eukaryota; kingdom Metazoa; phylum Arthropoda; class Insecta; order Coleoptera; family Chrysomelidae; genus Callosobruchus; species Callosobruchus maculatus. The sequence goes on from CATOUR010000139.1 coordinate 9,695,488, forward strand.
TAAAAATTCAGCATCAAATACATCATACGTCGGTGTACTGCAAAAAGTGATAGGTCAAAAATCGACGATTTGACGTTTTTGGTACCAAACGACGATAAATGATTTTGTCCAGGTCAATACTCAAAATTGTTTGCCAGTTTGGTTAACAGCTCCTTTGACCAAGTCTAATATGTCTAATAAAGTAGCAGGTAAAATGATCAACTTGACTACATTGTGAGACATATCACGTAAAAGTGACCATCTTGACTATCACAGCTGGAATAAATCCTTCCCTGTAGAACAAGAAAAGCAATGCCCGGAACCAAACTAGATCTGATTCAGTATTCTAGATTTAAATGTGATTGATTATGTTTATGTTCCTTATTTCAAGAAAATTAAAGTTTATTTTGACCAAGTCAGAAATATAGTCTAATTTCTTCAAAGCTCTCTTCATAACTCGCAGTGAACATTTTTATGAGTTCTATGTTTTCTAAAAAACACGTTGAGTGATTTGTTACTTAAATTATGATTACTTTCAACAGCCATTTACGAGGAACTAGTTTTTTGACTTGGTCACCTTTTTGCAGTATACCAACATTACCAACGATTATTATGAACAATGGTGCAGTAATATGGTAATAATTAGAAATATCAGTATAAATCATCGAATCTATTAAGTGTTGCTGAACGGCGAAAAATTGCAAATGTGCCGGATATGATGATTTACTAAATAAAACTGCTTCTACTGGTAGTACTGTACTACTTAGTTCATATAGCTTTTTCACTCAACCCCTTGGATTCCTAGAAGCACAGCAAAAAATTAAACATCAAATACGGAACATATTTTGGCATACTATAGTAATAATAACAGGTAGGTCATCGGAATTTGAAATAAAATTTTAGATAATTAATATTTTTAAAAAACACGAATTTGATATATTCTGGGATTTATCCCGTAATGAATGAACGTATAATTTCATAAAATTTATATTTATTAAAGAAGTTTTTTGACAGCTGCCACAGCAAGGCAGAAAACTGACACAGTGGATGTGGAACTTTTATATTTCTTATCTAATTCAATGTATATATAGCAGATTACAATAAGCGGTTGTAAAGTCAAACTGTATCTGCATATGACTATATTGAGCGTCTCTGTAAGGATTTTTGAAAAATTTCAAGTTCAGCATGGATGTCTTCAGTTGTGAAAGTCTTTCAAAATTAATGTTTTTGTATGATCTTATATTTTTACAAAAAAATACCCCAGCCCAATATTACATGTTCTGAAAGACTCTTTATGCTCAGTAGTATTTATAATACTCATGGACTTCAGAAATAATGAACCTCGTTATTTTTTTATCACATTACTAAGCCAAAAATCAGAATGATTAGAAGCACACAAAAAGACAAAGTAACGGAAAATGGACTTTCATGTTGTATACAATGTAACACCAAAAAAACCCTCAAAAAGCCATATTGTGCTGACAACTATAATCAAAAAATACCTCTTAGGAGTTGGTTCACCACAGATCGCTTCTTGAGAAGCACAAGTAGCAGATAAGAAGGCTTCCTTCAAGGGGTATAGTGGCACCTAAAAATTTAATTAAATCATAATAAAATTATAATATTAACTACATAAGATACCAGTGATGAACAACAAAACAATATGTTCAAAAAATTCATAAAAATACTACAAAGTAAAATAATTTAGTGATGAAAATTAGAACATTATCATAAAACAGTGTAAGGCTATTAATTGTATGTAACGGCCTTTGTACATTTTTTCACATTAACTTTTCAAGAAACATTGTTTTCAAAATATAATTGCATACTTTATTCTCCGAAAAAATGTATCTCTGCAAGCTGTTTAATGAGCAAATCTATGATTGACATGCAAGTATATATATCTCTAATAAAAAATATATTGTATGTATATTAAATATATAAATAACAGCCTATATAATTTATTCTTGATATGATGCTAAATTCATTCTAAAGTTAAAGTAGTAGTACCTCTTTGCAGCTGGTTTGTTACCACTAGCTTCTTGAGAAGCACCAGTATTACATTTGTTGGCTACCTTCAAAGGATGGTCTCTATAAAAGAATTGGAATTATGATTATCATTATAACTGTATAATTATAACATTATAAAACAATAGATAAAACAGTCTGTTTGTGATATTGCCCATTTAGACAGTGGTCAGAATAATTTACCAGCAACAAAGTTTAAAAAAATTGAGATAGATACAAGTGATGAAACACAAAATACTGTTCTGCAAAATGATTAAAAAACTATACACATTAAAATAATTTAGTGATGAAAATTTAGAGCAAAATAAGTGATATTACTGTTAAACAGTAAAAAATTATTAATTGTATGTAATTACTTTTGTACATTTTTTTATTTATTTATTTTATTATATTCAAAATATAAATTGCTCACTTTATGCTCTGAAAAAAATTATCTGAAAGCTGTTTCCTGAGCAAAAACTGTTGACGATTGAGAACATTGCAGCATTTATATGTAACACAAAATATATTGCATATATATTTCCCTTGAAAATAAAACAGCCTATAATTTATACTTAGTATATGATGCTAAAAACTAAACATTATCTTAAAATAACTAGTAAGAGTAACAGTTAAGGTCTTTCAACAGTTTATCAATTCAGGGTTACTATTACTTTTTACTAAACACTTGTACCTATTTTATCCTTTGATCTGAAATAATTGCACCTCATTATTCAATTCATCAACTAGATGTCAACTTTTTTACTCGCTATTCCTTCAAACCTCAAAGAAAAATTACATTACAAGTTTTACCAACTTGTCTCAGCAAAAGTATACCCTTGACACTAAAAAAGGTTTCACCTAGATGGCATATCGTAGCATTTCATAACTCCAATTAATTTTCCTGCATTAGAGCCATAAAGTCTACAGTTCAGCAGCCTATCTACTTTGACACCATTATTTAGAATCATCAGACTAAAGACTGTGCTCACAGATATAATGGATTTTCTTGGATTATTTCCAACATAACAAAGATGTAAGGAAAACATGCTTCTTAGAATGTAACTAAGTTGATTAAATTATATTTTTTGTTACTATATCACATTCTAAATCCTACCTAATGTTAAAGTCTTATTATTTATATATACTTAGCTACTACACTGTTATCTATCTTCTTCCTTGGTATACAAAGTAGGCACCACATTCTTTTTCAAACGCTTCTTTCCGGATAGTGTGCTTTCAAAGTCATCGTTATTAAAATGTTCTGAGCAGACTTCTTTTAATTGTGGTAGGTCTGTTTCAGTCACTCCCATTGCATCAAACCACTTCCTCCTGAGAACAATATCTTTGGTAATACTGAAAATATGATTAATTATAGAAAAGCTCAAATAAATGATACTTTAATTTTATTTTATTTTGTTAAATATGAAAGTTATACTCAAGCTAGGTTTGTTTATCTGTAAGTATATACAGTTGTGTTCAGGTAAAGTAATATGACATAAATATATAGAGCAGTACCAGTCCAATAAGTTTAAACATGCATAGATTAAAAATATTCTATACCTATGACAGCAGTAGCAAACTGGATGAGGTGTTTAAGAATATGAAAGTAACACTCAGGCTAGGTGTGTTTATATGTAGGTACAGTTGTGTATAATATGATTAATATGTGATGTCGATATCACTTTCAAATTATCTAGGGAAAATAATATGACATAAATATAATTATATAATGCAGTACCAGGCCAATAAATGTAAACATACCTTAAAGTATTCCTACATGACAATAGGAGCAAACTGGAGGTGTTTAAAATAATTTCTAAAAATATGAAGCCCAACTTTACTGTTTATAGACACCTTATTTGAAAGATCCCAACACTATATACTGTATACTGTTGTTTTCAACTGTACCCCTGGAGGTATCACATAGGAATGAAATTAGAGATTTTACAATACGATCAAATTTACTGAAGAAGAATGCACGAATAGGTACACTTACCTGTAAAAGGTCAAGTTAGGGTGCCGATAATCTCACTTTTTGCAAATGTAGCAGCGTCTACCCATGTCTGTTTTCGTATCGTCAGCCTGTTTCTGGGGCCTATCAGGTAATTAAGCACTCAAACACATTCAACGCACCAGAAAAATTTATACTCAAACACAAAATAGATACGAATGTACGGTCTGTGTTACGATTATCTAGAATTTGAAACGTTGGAATTCACAACAGAACAATTTATACTCGAACACAAAATAGATTCGAATAAGGTACGGTCTGTTTTACGATTCTCAGGAATTTGAAATATAGTAATTGAAATTCACACCCGTTGATCTTCCGTCCTAAATATGCCGGTGCGCCGCTCAGTGCGCCGCTCCGCCGGTAATGCGCGTACAGGGTTGCCGGTGGAATAACGAGAATTTCTCGCACCTTTGTCGCGTGGGTGGATCAACATAACCTCTTCGTTCAATGACGCGATGTTGGAGGCGAATTTGACCGTAAATTTCCTTAGAAATTTGCCCACCTTGGCAACGGTAGAAATTCCATGGCAACTAGCAATGAGAGCCAAGCGGCATTGCCGGGTTGACATATGAAAATTTCTTCATACTATCAAATATTGCAAAAGAGCGAAATTAGACTCTCATCCTAACGTTTTGCATATATAAAAATCATTACATCAATCCACTGTTCATAAATACATTATATTATTATATTAAATATGATATTTTGTGTTCATAAGCTTGCTTGTTTCGCTGATATTTTGTGTTCATAAGCTTGCTTGTTTTCTTAGTTTTACTTAGAAAAATGCCTACTTTGGCAACTTTGCAATGCGCTTAGAAGGTGACTATACGGCTTCAACTCGAAAAGTAAATAGCTGCGTCCCCCTAGCGTTTTAACGTCCTTGCTAACATCCAACAAAAAAGACCAATCAATATATACTAACTGTTCATACAAGAGATGAAAATTTGCTTTCCTGAAGTTGAACTCTCTTTGGCGATCACCTTTGAAATTTACTGAAGAATTAAATTTTGAAATTTACTGAAGAATTAAATTTTAACTGATGCAATAATATACATAAACTAGGATGATATGGATCCTCACGTACGAGGTTAGAGGAAGATGTTACAGTACAGTCATCAGTCAACGTCAGAGAGAACTAAATCCAACAATCTATTGTTGGTCAACTGAAGTATAGGATGGGATATTGGAGTCACCTAAAATAAGTACGCAGTCGACCGATATACAATTACTGAAGCAGAGAAACTCGAAGAGCTTCTCATAACCTAAAGTAGAAGTATCTGGTGGCACGTAAACGACAATAACTAGTAAGCTTTTATAACATGCTTTGATTAGGACAACCAAAACGTCGATACGGCATAGCTCATCTTGCACGCCATATGATGAAATGTCCACCTGTTCCGCAACAATACAATTTTTTAAAGCAGGTAGCACACCACCACCGCGTGACTTACTTGTTGCTACTGAATCTCGGTCTTTTCTAAACACAGTATAGGAATCACCAAATAATTGGCTACTAAAAGCAGATGGATTTAACCAGGTTTCAGTTAATGCGATACCTGTATAAAAAGAATCAGCTACTGAGTTAAACAACTGCGAAGTTTTTGAGTTTAAGCCCCTAGCGTTTTGATAATATAATTGAAAGGAAGTCGAAGCTACTTTGACATGATTAGAGGTAACCTGTAGTAACTATTGTATAGACAGGATGTCAGACCTAAGCTTGTGTTTTGCTCTAGCATACGACGTGCAAGTATGAGTGTCCCAAGCTGCACGATCCATAGATATTCCCGATTGACCAGCATCTACTAATTTAACACAGTTAACACAACGGACGTTCTTAGACTTACAGTCCTTTATTAAGTGATTTTCAGCACAGCACGGACAAGTTTGATTTTTTTACATGTTTTTGACGAATGCTGGAATTCATTACAATTAAAACAGCGGTAGACATAAATTGCATCATAAACTGGACAGCTATCAAAACCAATGAGAATATTACCTGAATGAATGACCTTTTCATAGAAGCACTTATCCACCTGGAGAACTGCCTGAAATACAGTTTTATCTTTTTTAGTTTAGCTTACCAATTTAAAGTTCATTATGTTGTTGGCTATACTTTTGTCTATATTTTTCAACTATCTCAAAAAATCGTGTTCACTGTATTTCACTGAAAGATTTGATATCCTGATTCTTGGGTTGATGCCGTTAAATCCACGAATGCGAAATTCCTCCGGTAATTTCTCCTCAGCCATTCTTTTGAAACGTGAATTTTCCTCTCTGCTTTTGCAGGCGACTAGTAGTATGCCACCATTTTTTGTGTTATTCACCTTTGACAAATGTATGTCGTTCACAACTGGATCGATGTTTTGCATAATAAGAGATTTAGTTGCCCGAGAGTCCATTTCCTCAGTTGGTTCAATGATGATAGCTGGAGTAGTTCTGTTTTCCAGTAAGTCCGAATATTTAGAAGGAGTAACAACTGTTTTAGGCTGCGGAATATCGGTCAGCGAAATATTACGCACGTCCTTCTTCAGACACTCCAACTCCGCAGAAATATCAGCGATAGCATCCTTGATACCTTTAGCTATCACTTCTTTCAACTCCGTAACATCAAGTATAACATATCTATTATTGCATTCAGTGCATTTCCAGACTAGCCCAGGTATTTTAGCCAGTCATTCAGATAAATCAGAAGATGCCCCTTGTATACAAGAGATATGGAACTGTTTTTGGCACAGGCCGCCGCAAAAAATACCAGCAGATTTCCTTGTTACCGAAAGATCGCATATTCCACAGAAGTTGGACATATTCAAATTCCGTTGCAGTCACAACCGATCGTAACCCAATTTATTATCCGTCAACTTAGGAACGCATTTCTCATCACTTGGAATTAATGTTTTTCATTTTTATAGCACCACAACTACTGCCGAAAAACACTGACTTTTTGGGGCACACGTGCGATTTCGTCGACTAGTTCAAAATTATAGCAGCATTACCTACTACGACCCCACAGCATATCGGTGCACAAATCTCATCGCAATCCATGCAGCGGTTACTGAGATTATGAGGGTAGAAAAACGCGAACAGACAGACAGACAGGCAGACCGACAGACCGACGGAAATGAGTGACGTGGATTTTCGTTATGTAGACATCATAAAACGCCCAAAAAGCGTACTATCTCAAAATCAAAAATTTTCGCGATCACAATATTCCCCTCACCTATTGGTGTGGGAAGTAAAAACACGTTTTGAACTGAGTGAGATAAGTGAGCTGAGATTATCTGAAATTTTGTGTAAAACGATTGCGGCTAAAATCAGCATGTGTTGAAGAGTGATTTCAAGAAGCGGTACAAAAAATTATTATTATTTCAATTACTCACCAAATAATTAACCCTGTACTTTACAGTAAAAACATGCCAATCTTCCTAGTTATCCATTGGTGCCACAAACTTGTTGATAATGTTGTAAACACAGGCAATAAGATTTTTAAGCTCTAAAAGCATAATGTATCTCCGAGAGTACCAAGTTTCAACAGAGCATTTGGCAAAAACTTGTCAACGAATTTCTAATTTTTGCTATGGATACTTGAATAATGTACCATTACATTATGATTAGTCAGAAAAAAAGATCGGTTAACCAAAACTTCGGTATAGGGTCTTAAAATTGTATAATTTTAAAAGAAATATTCAGGTTGTAATTTAAAAACTCGCTAGGTAATCTCTTAAAAGTTGCTAAGTAATCAAGCAGAACATGCAGGTCCTGTTATAAAGTATCGTGTAGCCGTAGATGTTCACTTATGTATGAGTGAGAAGTCGTAAATCATCCAGAACGAGTTAGGTCTAAAATTAAGCATGATATCTTTAGTGAACACACTATGGATCGATCATGAACCTACGTACGCTAAAGCTGAAACTGTAGATTTTGTGCTGTAGACCGACAGTAATGAACGCACGCCTGCGCAAATTAAGATCCAGTGTGACAACTGCGTCTCTACTTTTAGAACGGGCAACAGCGTCGGTATTCACGCGTGCACTGAAATCACCTACAATTTCAGCTTTAGCGAGTTATGTATCCAGCCAAACATCGACCCAGCTGATCAGACCGCGCGTGTGGAACATGGAATCGAGAAATGCTCGTCAGCTAAATTTACCTTATAATGTATTATATATCATTCATTCAATCTAGAACTCAACTTTGTATTACCTAATAAATATTCCTGTAATTTAAGTGGTGCTGCGAACAGGATAACTGCGCGACGTCCCTAAGGATCATCGGCTCGTGTCTTCGACTTGGCAGTTAACCACCGAATACCACAGAACATGATAATTTGGGGGACCATACAAGGATAATAATCAGGGTGATTTGTCTTTTCCTCTTGTAAGTCCATTTTCTGGTTTTTCATGAGTTCTGAGTATACACAAAGTTTGTTAGAAGCTCTTATTGACTCTAGAATAACAATCAAACAATTCTCATGATACTATTCCAGAAGATTCATTCATAGTTTTATCTAATTCTGATATTGATAATTTGTGCAACACTTTGCCAGAATATTCAGCTGGTGACAATTTATCAATGCTGTTGATAACTTGATCGCTGCAATCCAAACCTATATTATCAATGCTAATAAACTATCTAAGGTCAAAGGTGAAGTCCGTGATTTGTTAAATCACCATAATCAGACTAACTGGGCTGAAACTGAGCCGGTTTTACTTCAAAAATACGGTGATCATCACACCGAAGGACTTTTATTTACCCAGCTAACTACTAGGTACTATTCAAACGTTCAGACTCGTATCAAGGTTATCATCACCACATAACATTAGCTCTTAATGATCTTTTACAGCATGTTTCTTTACATGAAAGTAATATACAGGTAGTAGAGTGCAAAGCTTCATTTTTCAAAAATCAAGCACTTAGAACCTTAGAATAATCCACACTGTGATCATCTCTCTCATTACGATTTATCTTGATTAGATCAAGCTCTACAGAAATGTATATCCTTTGATAATCATACGCAAAAACAGCAATATATGTCTTACTCAAAATCTTTAACTTACCCCATGAATATCAAAGCCCCTTTTACACCTAATAGAAATTTTGGTTATATTAATAAGCCCATACCCCAACGTCAAAACCCTCCCACAAACAGGGTAGTACTTGGTGCCCCTTCTCGCCCAAATAGTTCTCATCAAAATCATTTCAAGCCTACACCTATACCAGTCTCCCAAAATATCAGTCGTAAGCCTACTCCATTGTCTACTTCAACTCACAACAGTCGTACTTCTAACCACAATATACAGTGTGACTCAAATTCTGCTATATATCCCAACCCAAATTCCTAACCAGGGATATGACAATTTTGAGACTGTTTTTTGAAAATTTTCAGGAACTAGCCGTTTTAGAAACCCCCGACCCAGAACCATCCATTTGACTAATATTTCAAAGCACACAAAATTGTCTTATTTTTACCTACCCTATTCAAACCTCAAAGATTGAATTGCCTGGTAGATCCGATGCTGTCATTGCTCCAAAAGTTGCTGAAATCTATGATTCTAGCATCTAGAAGATATCAAGAATCTAGACCTAAATTCTATATATACCGTTATTTCTATGAAAACTCCAAAAACTTTATTATCTTTATTACCCCATATTAAATAAATGGTACTAGTGAACTGGACCAATTAGGTGCTAATATTGATTATGAATCACATATACTTTCTCCTAGAAAGTTCATTGAAATTCCATTTAAAATTATTTATCGTAATCGCTTCAGTATTTCACTATCCGTGAATAATGATTAAATAGTTGTCCCAGAAATATCTCATAAAGGCCAAATTATTTTACCGGAGTCTATATATTGCGCTAAGGATGAATATATTAAAATTCCTAAGTCAGAATGCTTTGACATACACCTTTCAAAGCCCGTCTCTGTTAACCCTCTTTTAGAAAAGCTTCCCGATATCACATCTAGTAATTCTTACAGTATTGATATGATTCGAATTCAGAAGAAAAACAAAATTGTGTCATCGGGATAAGAACATTTTCCATGAGGAAGATTCTTCTCTCACTTCTACAGGCACTGTTAAAGATGTTATCCGAACTAAGGATGACAGACCCATTTGTTTTGAACTTATAGATATTCGAGAGCATTGCTCCCAGAAATTTCATCCCAAATTAATAAATTATTAGAAAACAATATTATACGCCCTTCGATAAGTTCATATTCACCTCCTTGTTGGCTGATCACCAACAAAGCTGATGCGCCAGGAAAAAGGAAATTTCGTTTAGTTATTGATTTTAGAAAGCTTAAATAAAACACTTTATAGGAACGTTACTCAATAAGGCGGTTTGACGAAATCCTAGATAACCTTGGCAGATGCACCCAGACAGCACAATATATTCTAGGAATATTCTAAGAATCACCATTTTGGAACATTGTATCATTCCATGAAAAGTCCATGAATATATAGATTGAAAATGGGATGAAAATAGGAATCCAAAAAATGTGCATAGGTTATTCCCTCAGAATATTCTACGATTATTAATAAGATGTATGGAATATTGCAGGAAGATTCCTGGTATATCTTTGAAGGAACATACATAGGTTATTCCCTCAGAATATTCTACGATTGTTATTAAGATGTATCAAATATTGTAGGTAGATTCCTGGTATATCTTTAAAGAATATATGTTGAAAGAAACTAATACCTTTTATCACTTCACTTCATTTATTTGTAAGACTTGTTGTCTACCTAGGTACTTAACGCGAGTAGTATACATATATAACCTAGTATCCAACTTTCATACAGTGTATTGGGCAGCATTGATTTAGGCAGACACTAATTATAGGGATGAAAAAAATATACAGGGTGTCCAGTTAGTGTGTAATTCTTTGAAATCTCGCAAGGTATACCACATAGAAGAAAATGTCAAATATAAAAGTTATTTGGTTACTTGAGACGCATATTCTAAAAATATTTTGAAATATACAGGGTGTCGCGGAAAGTAGAATAGTGATCAACTTGATTTTTTTATATGGAACTATAACTTTTTCTTAAATTCTTCTAGTTTCCATCATTGATCTCTATTCAACCCTGAAATATTTTTGGGATCGGTTGCGACGTTGCCAAGTTATAATTTATTATCTATTAATTTCCGGATTTGCAAGGTCGCAAGTAATACGTCCAAATTGATATATTCCTTCAACTTTTCTCAATAATGTTATACAGCGAGTTAGTTGAATATTAAGTGGATATTATTTTGGATGTTACCAGCAATTTGTGTCTACGGGGTGTTTTGGCAGAATTTTAAATTACGGCAACTTCAAGGTCATTTTACTTTGTTTTTTTTTGAATATAACACCCTGTATTTTTTATTTTAAATCGAAATATCTACTAATACCCTATCTCGCCTTGAAATATTTTTTTTTCGCGTTTGCGGCGTTGCCAAGTTATAAATTATTTTTCCAAATTTTTAAACAAATATATAACTTGGCAACGTCGCAACCAATCCAAAAATATTTTAGGGTTAAATAGAGATCAATGATGGAAACTAGAAGAATTTAAGAAAAAGTTATAGTTCCATATAAAAAAATCAGGTTGATCACTATCCTAGTTTCCCGCAACATCCTGTATATTATAAAATATTTTTAGAATATGGATCTTAAGTAATCAAATAACTTTTGTATTTGACATTTTCTTCCATCAGGTACACCTTGCGAGATATCGAAGAATTACGCACTAACTGAACACCCTGTATATAAAACGGAACAAGGAACCTGTATTGATAATAAGTTTAAGTTTAATGTACACATTAAAAAAACATTTCATTGCACGGAATCGTCCTCCTGTATTATCCTGCAAAATAAAAAAAACCGTTTTATTTTAAAGCATGTACATTCAAATACACTTCATTAACTACACAACGCTAGATTTTCACCAAAATGTTGTCGTTGTAGGTACCTTAATCAATTTTAGTAGAATAAACACTAGACATTCATAGTCACAAATATAGCAAATGTGTTGTTAGTGGTTGTTATTATATATTAATTAGGGTACCTACGACAAGTAAGACTAGAACATAGAGATTAGACTCTGAACAAGAGAGCTGCTACCACATGGTGCTATAAAGTCGATAACTTACAGGGACAAAATAGTTACACTCACCCTAGTCGCTCCTGGATGAAGTTGTAAACTAAATAACAAGTGAAGATCAGGTTCCAGAACACAGATAACTATCCAATTATCACAGGAGATAAATGCACAAGCACATCAAGCAGTCACCACCGACCACCGCCACCGTGACGAATAGAGCTAACCTCAAAATTCTCAAGCCTAACCTAATTTGTAACGGTGCCACGCAGCGTCGCAGCCACGCCTACATTAAGAATCATACCAAAGTAAACAAAAGGCATATTCATAGATTATTCTTTAGATAATATTAATTTATGAATATTATCAGAATATTTTGGATGAAATAGGAATATATTGTGCTGTCTGGGTACTTATTTCACTACCCTCGATCTAGCCCAAGGATTCTGTCAAATCCAAGTCCACCGAGATTCCATAGAAAAAAACAACTTTGCTGTCCCCCAAGGCCATTTTGAGTATCTAAAAATGAAAATGGGGCTCCGAAATGCCTCTGTCACATTCGAAAGAACGATGAATGAAGTTCTAAGAGATTACCCACATAGAACCGGATGATATGAGAATATTCTGTTCACATTCACTACAGATATTATGAATGTTCTCGAAAAATTCCATGGATAATTAGAATATTTACAGTATATTCTGTAAACGTTCGAAATGGGAAAAAGACGCTATATTCCTAGAATATTCCGCCGAATGTTCCGCACGGATATTACATGAACAATCGTGGTAGAATGTTTTTGAATACTCTAGGAACATTTTGTCTAAATTACCTCATATACGAAACATTTTTAGGGAATTATGGATACTGTTCCAAAAATAATGGCAGCTACTAGTGGCAGATGGTCACAAAAGTTATGTGGTTAGACATCTCAGTCCAGATGCCTAAATAAAGTGTAAAAATGTAAACTTGTTGCATTTAACCTCAAAATTCTACTCACATTATATAATGAACCTTACACCATAGTAGGTGACCATAATTTGGAACACTGTCACACACTTCACAACAACCAGCAACTTTATTGTACAAAATTGGGTATAAATGCATCAGGCCTTTCAGGAATAAAACTCGTGAATTCGTGAATTGCTAAAATGCCGACATCCACATGTTGAAGCACAGAATCAGAGCACAGAATGACAGAACACTTGAAGCGAGTGACAACCAGACAAGATTGACAACTGACGACACCACAGTCACCATACATCAGCATAAGATGCTGTCACTTTATCGTCGGTGGATGCCGTATCTGTATTGCTGGCAATGGCTAATGACCAATAAACTTTTGAAAATTGCACATAATACTTATTAGGTATATTTAAGATGAACGCAAAACGAGTAAAGGTTTTTAATTCACTGAGAAATGTGCAAATATAAATTAATAATACCTCATATTCAACATTTGCCTACATACAGATATTTCTATTACAGATATTACTAAATGTTCGTCAGAAAATAGCTACATATTGTTCTTAGTGGATTATATTAAAATAATATTCTATGAAGAATATTACTGGTATATTCTGGAATAATTCAGACATTAAACAAATAATCACTGATTATCCTAAGTGGATAAAATAATAATATTCTCTAAAGAATATTATGTTAATAATCCAGAACAATCAAGAGAAATAACGAATATTCTATGATTCTACTGAATATTCATGGAACATATAGGAGATTTAAAGAGTATTCATAGAATATCTAGTGTTATGTGGGTATATCTATAAGTCTTGCTTTGTGTATATGGATCACGTCATAATTTTTTCTAAAAGTCTTCAGGATCATCTTATCAACAAAACAAACAAATCTTCCAAGAAATAAATAAATTTAATGATACTGTTTGACAAATCAGAGTTTCTTTGTAAAGAAGTCGCATTTCTTGATCTAATCCCTTTAAAATTCATGCAATTGAAAATCATCCAATTCCTAAGACAAGGAAAGAAATTCAAAGATTTCTTGGCCTAGTCGGCTACTACAGACGCTTACTTGATAATTTCTCTAAAATTACTGCACCTATGACAAAATGTATACGAGAAGGTAAGAAAATTGATATTAATAATCCTCAGTATACAGAAGCATTCGAGAAATACAAGTCCGCCCTCAGTAATTCCCCCATATTCAATATTAAGATTTTTTATACTCACTGCTTTAGGAATTTCTATTGGTTCTGCCCTTTCTCATGATGGATCATCAGTCACCTACTTCCGTACTCTCAATACCGCCGAAAGAAATCACTCAATCGTAGAAAGAGAACTGCTTGCCTCTCTGACTCTTGTAAACATTTTCGTCCCCATGTCTATGGAGTAACATTCACAGTAGAAACTGGTCATAATCCCATTGTCTGTCTCCACAAAATTCGTGAAGCCCATTCTCGTCCAGTTCGATGGAAACCTATACTTCAGCACAATAGTTTTGAATATAAAAAGAGGTAAAGAAAATATTGTAGAAGATGCTTTATCCCATATATGCATGAAACTGAATCCATTATTGCCAATCCCCCTTCAGAGACATCCGATGAATCTTTTGATGACGACCCCTTTGATGTCGATAAAATTTGTCAACGAAACTTTCGAAAAAAAAGCTGGACAATCCTCATCGCTCGAAAATCCAGTTGCCACCGTTCCATTTTCCGACGAACCGATAAATCATTTCGCTAAACAAATTATTCTGAAATTTGGCGATAAAGATTCAATTCATTATTCTGTCAATTTCAAAACCAAGCATCAACATCTTGTAACTTTAGTTAAATCAAATTGCAAAAAACGATATCAAGACAACGCTTGACGGTATAATAGCTCTCAATCAGCGATATTACATTCTCACTGATAAGTCCGATATTCAAAAATATATTTCCGAGTATGTCCGAAATACGTAAAATGATACAATTTAAATTTTCTTCTGTTCTAAACGTGTACAGGACATAGAAGATTCCGAAGCCCAAACTTAATGCGTTAAACATTATCATAAAGAAAATGACAACGGCAAAACCTCTCAATCACTTGAAACTTGAATATTACTGGCCAAATAATTATGCGTTGCACCATATCAAATTTCATTAATCAGTACCATACCTTTGTACGAAGAAACTTCATATTCAAAAAATAGTACGTAATCGCAGAAACCGTGGGTTAATAAATGTTTTAGGTTCAGTGATAAAATCAATCACCGGAAATCTTGATGAAGATGATCTCATATTTACAGTCCGCAATAACTATATAACTCTACCACCGACGTTTTACATAGTATAAAAAGGTGCAATAATTTTATTACATCTTTTAACAAAAATTCTGTCAAAATTGCACAAGAAATTAATTCTCTCGAAGAAAGTCTTGGAAAATATTTTTCACTCCATAGCCAAATTCTAATCATAAGTAGCTTGAATCAGTTGCTTTTGAAAATTTTGAGAACTATTAGTCTAGCCGCCCTGCAACACTTTCAGAAATTAGTGAACTTGAAGACCATCTAAAATTTTTCTATAAGAAAGTTGCCTTTTGTCAGATGATTTACATCCTTTTGAACTAATTGAAAATTCACATAGCAATATTGTCACAATGGACACCCAGAACTTATTATTAAAGATCCCTATCCTGAATGAACGTGAATTCTCACTCTACCATATGTATCCTATTCATAACAAAGACACAATCATTTTGACACCACCCGCCGTCCACTATGGAAATAATCATTGGTATTCTTACTGCAAGCACACTGAAAAGAAAATTATTAACCAATCAGAGTCAACAGCTAGATGTCAAATACCGTCATTAGAAAACTGTACTACAGCTGTCAATGTAGTCCAGCGTCCCATCATCCACCGAACTGAGAAAAACACATAATAAGCACAGCCAAGCAGATCCAAATTTTTGAAAACTGTTCCAGAGAAACTGTGATATGTATATATGTATATTTATAATAGATTAAGGGTTGTGATGTAGATTAGTAAAGTGAAGGGAACTGGTAACACCCAGTATATTGTATCCAATTCGAAAGGAGGTTACCAGTTCGGGGCGTGAGATATTGGAAAATAAGCGTATATTTCTTTAACTAAGACTGTTTATAAACAGAGTGAGTGTGTTAAGTATGCCAATAATATGTGGGTTAGGTATAAGATGCATCTGGGATTTGTAGCAAGGTCAGATCAATATATACCAAGTTTCAAATATGAAGTGGTTTTACTCAGGACTCCCCTAAGCCTCCAGTTTAGTGCAGTGTGTAACAGAAAGATATATTACATGGCGATCCTGCCGAAGAACATGGTAAAGCTCAAGAAATATTAACAAGAGACAAAATGGTGACAGGGCAATTGAAGGAGGAGGTTATCATAGCCCAAACGGGTAACAGTGGTGGCCAAACGACAGATATTTCCATGGGAGTAGCGAGAGAAGCCCTTACAGTTGGAGTGTTGCTGCTGGGTATTATATGCATAGTTGTGTTTTGCTTCTGCCGATGCAAGAAGATGTTGGAAACGGAAATTAGAGTAGAAATAGCCAGGAGTAGAGAACAAGTTTAACGAATGGTAGAGGAAACGGAGACGAAAATGGGAGTATGTGAGTACCAGATGACTTCACACATTTATTGGAGGAAGCACGAGTATTTCACAGGAACTTGGGAAAAGACAGTGTGGAAAGGTGCACAAGTGCCAGAAGTGTTAACAGTAAGTTGATTAAATTAGATAACATCAAATCAGAGCTAGAGAGTTGTAGAGAGAACTTCAATTTAGGTCGGCATGACCCAAAAGTTATTGCTTCTGTTAAAGACTGTATTAAGGAAATAGAAAAGGTTTTAAGTTTAAGTCAGGACTTTTAGACCCTATCTGTTTGGAAGAAAATTTATTATTTATACAGACCACCGCCCTTGACTTTATTTGTTCGGTATGAATAGCCCTTCCAGCCGATTAACAAAGTTCCGATTGCTTTTAGAGGAATACAATTTTGAAGTACGATATTTATATTTATATAAAGTGAATGTGGCAGTCGACGCTTAGTCGCGTGTCACAATCTCATCAGATGAGTTAAAAAATATGTCGAGCAGGGTAGGTAGTATATTCGCCATTACAAGGCAACCAGCACGACTCTCTGACGAAAGCAGTTTTAATGATACTTCCCACGATTGACTTGATCACAACTTCCTTTCGAATTGGAGCAATACAATATACTGGGTGTTACCAGTTCCCTTCACTTTACTAATACATCACAACCCTTAGGGCCGATTTTATCAACAGGCGCATTTTAACAAAGGCTTTGACCAATCAGAGCAGCCCGTTCAAGAACATGCATCTGTCAAAGTTCTCTGAAAACTATTGATTTCTCTTGAAGTTTACCTCAAAAAGGTTAAAAATGACATGTTTTATATACAAATCGACCATTATGAACCATCTAGTATCCTTTCCATTCTGATTTTCCATCCTAAATGGGTGAAAAATTGCATTTTCTTGTTTAATCAAAAGTGTGGCAGTTGCTAATTTCAACCAATCAGATTCCGCCATAACTATACATTTGATTGCTGATTTTTTCTTCTGCTAAATGATAATGATGATAAAAAATTAGGGTTTTGAATATTTTTTTTGTGATAAATGGAGAGATCAAATATAAGTTTTACAACAAAACTGTTTTTGCTTTGTTTCTTTTCGCAATAATCCAAAAGTTATATGAAAATAAAAATGAGTTTTTGAATCCAGAACCGAAAACACGCCGACGGCTCCCGACCCGTGTGACGTACTCCATGAAAATACTTGTAACAGTTGTAACTAAAATGTATATTTGTTGCAACATAGGCGATGAATGAAGTTTCGAGCTTGAGACGAAGTCAACGATCGAAATAAATCCCAGATAGCACAAGACATCTGTAAGACGTCCATTCTATGTCGCTTTTAGGTCTGAACGTCTTGCGGCATAAATAAGACATCTTTAAGTTGTCTTGCTAGTTGCATCTTAAAGATGTCCAAGTTTTCATGTCTTAAAGATGTCCATTTAATGTCCAGATTTTAACGGAACTTTTATTCAAAATGATGAGACCTAATAAAGACATCTTCAGGGTGTCTTGCCGATTACATCTTTAAGATGTCTTGGTAATGACATCTTCGAGTCGTCTTGACGATGACATCTCAAAGATGTCTTATCCCAGGTAGTATAAGACATCTGTAAGACGTCCATTCTATGTCGCTTTTACGTCTAAACGTATTGTGGTATAAAGAAGACATCTTTGAGATGTCTTGCTAATTGCATCTTGAAGATGACCAAGTTTTCATTGTCTTAAAGATGTCCATTTAACGTCCAGATTTTAACAGAACTTTTAATCAAAATGATGAGACCTAATAAAGACATCTTCAGGGTGTCTTTCCGATGACATCTGTAAGATGTCTTGGTAATGACATCATCGAGTCGTCTTGACGATGACATCTCAAAAATGTCTCATACCGAATGGTATAAGACATCTGTAAGACGTCCACTCTATGTCGCTTTTACGTCTGAACGTCTTGTGGTATGAAGAAGACATCTTTAAGATGTCTTGCTAATTGCATCTTAAAGATGTCTAAGTTTTCGTGTCCATATTTTAAAAGAATTTTTATTCAACATGCTACACAAAAGTAACCTGATAATGTTTCTGGGCCTGCGCAAAAGAACAAATAAAAACATAGTATTGAATACTTACAAAAAATTTGAATTGACCATTAATAATAATAATAAGCTATTTTCAAACAGTATAAATGATTCTGATTCAAAATTCCCGCTAAATCATGCCATGCCAAACGAATTTTATGCGCTTGTGTGATTCGCTAACCACGCTAACCTCACTTTCACTTTTCCTTTCGCCTTTCGCGTTCCACCTAACCCGACAGAAAAATCTGTTTATCTATGAGATTTTCCTTGTGAGCGTTTGCTTTTTCTGGTTTTCCTGAGAGTGAGAGCATCGATAAAGCATAACTTATAAGTACGAGGTTTGTTAATGGTAAAAGTGGAGACATTTTGTGGTGTGCTGCGAGCAACGGCTGCGAGTTAGAATTGTGGTTAGAACTGTGGTACTGTGGATTGTGGAAGTTTTACGATTTTGCATTGTTGTATAGTTGGCTAGGAAGGAAGGGGAAAAGGCCATTCTACACCCTGAAATTGGCCAAGGCAGTATTATGTAAGTAGATAATTTGGAAATTTGGATTCCTTTTCAATAACCTCATGCCTCATCCACTTATTGTTGCTGTACTTTGTAAACTTGTGGAACTATTTTCATTTATTTGTACAAATGTCTGTGGTTACATTTCATTTTGCAACTCTTCAAAAACAAAAAGAAAGCAATTTAAGCAAAAATCATTTCAAAAATGAGGCAAATAGCTATTTAGTAACATTTCAGTCGAACTTGTTACATATTTCAACTCAATTCTGTTGTTCAAGATGCAGCAGAACATGCCAAGGATGTAAGTTGGGACAGAAAGGAGGTCGAAACTTGTGTGCAGCTGTGGTTAAGAAGGGCAAGCGACAGGAAAAATACCAAAATTAATAAACCGAAAGAAATAAATAATTAAACTGCATTGACTTTTTTTCAAATCCTAGTTCCAATCATAATACTTACGTTGTTAATTCTTCTTGCTTTAACTGGATCAGGCATCTATTAGACAGCTCAAAGATGTTCCGGAAAGCATAAAAAAGACGTCCTAAAGATGTCTCAAAGATATCTCGACGACATTTTAAAGAGTTCTTAAAGATGTCTTTTTTTTTACACAAACAACCTCCAGAAGATGTTTAATGGACATCTATCAGACATAAGCGGATGTCTTTGAGACATCTTAAATAACTGGATCAGACACCTATTAGACGTCTCAAAGATGTTCTGGGAATCATGAAAAAGACATCGTAAAGATGTCTCGAAGATATCTCGACAACATTTTTAAGATGTCTTAAAGATGTCTTTTTTTAACACAAACGACCTTAAGTAGACGTCTATCAGACATAAGCAGATACCTTTGAGACATCTTGAATAACTGGATCAGACATCTATTAGACGTCTCAAAGATGTTCTGGAAAGCATAAAAAAGACATCCTAAAGATGTCTCAAAGATATCTGGACGACATTTTAAAGATATCTCATAGATGTCTTTTTTTCACACAAACGACCTTCAGAAGATGTCTACTAGACGTCTATCAGACATAAGCAGATGTCTTTGAGACATCTTGAATAACTGGATCAGACATCTATTAGACGTCTCAAAGATGTCATTGTGCTATCTGGGATATCTCTGAATGGTCGAAATTAGATCACAAATCCCGGTAAGAAGGTACCGAATCCCAAATCAAATATGTACCGTTGAGGCGATCCGTTCGCCGAGATGGCGGGTGGCGGAGTGGTTACGGTGGCTGACCCCACGTGGCTGTTTTACGGGATGTGCTGATGGCTGTGCAACTACTTTTTTTCATTTTTTTTAACCAAAATATTTATTGATATACGTCTTACTCATATTACACACATTTTTTTTGTACCATCGACGTGAATGTGTTTTTGAATCAAATTTTGTTACATATTTTACTAGCACAACAAAAATTCCGAATAATTATACTTTTTTGGAATAATTTCATTTTAATACCGCTATCAGAGCAATGATTGGCGATTGATATTGACGAATAAACTTCACTTCCACTGACTGAGTTCTCCACCACCTCCGGTAGTTAGCTTTTGCAATATGTCAAGTAAAATGTCTAATAAAATTTGATTCAAAAACATTTATGTTGATCGTACAAAAAAATTTGTGTAATATGAGTAAAACGTATATCAATAAATATTTTGGTTAAAAAAAATGAAAAAAAGTAATTGCACGGACAGGGTCTCGAACCAACAGCCATCAGCACATCCCACAAAACAGGCACGCGTGGTCGGC
The DNA here is from genome assembly GCA_951848785.1 of Callosobruchus maculatus. Taxonomy (NCBI): domain Eukaryota; kingdom Metazoa; phylum Arthropoda; class Insecta; order Coleoptera; family Chrysomelidae; genus Callosobruchus; species Callosobruchus maculatus. Next base: position 9,716,499 of record CATOUR010000139.1, read on the forward strand.
CACCGTAACCACTCGGCCACCCGCCATCTCGGCGAAGGGATTGCCTCAACGGTACATATTTGATTTGGGATTCGGTAATTTTTTACCGGGATTTGTGATCTAATTTCAACCATTCAAAAAGGTATTTCGATCGTTGACTTCGTCTCAAGCTCCAAACTTCATTCATCGCCTATGTTACAACATAAGTTTGATGAAAAGTGTCATCCAGCTTTGACGTTTTGCTTTCAATATTGATAAAATACTATTGGACGATATTTATTAACCTAGCCCGCAATACCCAATAGAAAGCTTTTGCTAAATAACAACCAATAGAAAAGCTTTGTTAAATTCTTTGTTAATTATGCATGTTGATAAAATCGGGCCTTAATGTATTATAAATATACATACGAGTATATACATATCACAAAACCGTAAATGTTATAGTTCAACCAACATGTGATGTAAAAATCGAGGTAAAAATCAATTAAAAGTGGTGTTTTACGTCAAAGAAAAGTAGTCAAGTTCCAGAGGTCATCCCAGTCAAAATCAACCAGAAGTTCCAAAGACAGCTAACCAGATTGAAATAATTTAAGGAACACCCCACCTATCAGCCATTCAACCCATGCATTTGAAGCCTACCTTCATCTCTTCTACATCATGAACCATTGCAACCCTGTACGTTATCCTTGTTCTAATGATAATATATTTCACTGCAAGAAAATGCAAGGGGTTGGACACCCCGTTTTTCAAGCCCATAATTCCCTTGAAGCATTTTCAAGAACTTCATGCAGGTAACCAGAAGTTCGAGGACGAATCTCCATCTTAAGGAGGGAGGAGTTATATATCTAGCCGGACATCGGCCCAGCTGACTTTACAATGTATTTTATATGTATAATTCAGTCAGTCTAGAACTCAACTTTGTAGCATTAACTAATAAATATTTTTTAAAAAGTGATTTGCTGGTTCCCGAAGATGACGACCAAAATTTTATGAATAAGATCCTACGCTGCTGCAAATGCCTCAGTACGGTATTGCGCAGTGGAAGGTATGGTTTACTGTGCAAACAACTGGCCTGTATCCATACCATCACATCATCACATTTTGAAGGCAGGTGATCCTGCCAGAGAAGAATGGATTTTTCTAGATATTTGCTCCATGTGGTTGCCGAAGATGCAACTTTTTTAAGTAGTATCCTTTGGACGGACAAGGCTATACATAACTGAAAATCTACGCATACAAGAAACTTTATAACGTGGCCAGCAAGTTCTCCTTGCTTGCCTAGAAACTTTTTAACACGAATATGTTTTAGATTACAATTTGAAGTTTTCTCCTAAAATTATACAATTTTGGGACCGTAAACAGAAGTTTAGGTTAACCGATCACTTTTTATGACTTACCATGATATAATAGCACATTATTCAAGTACCCATAACAAAAATTAAAGAGCCAGTGACAAGTTTTCGCAAAACGGTCTGTTGTATTCTCGGAAATCCATTATGATTTTAGGGCTTAAATGCAATCTTATTGCCTGTGTTTACCAAATGTATAAAAAGTTTGTAGTTCCAATGGATAACTAGAAAGATGGGCATGCTTTGCTGGTTTACTCAAAAGTGCACCGTTAATTATTTGGCGATTTTTTAAGATAAATTCATTTTTTTTTTTAGTGTTTCTTGAAGTCACTTTTAAACACATGCTGACTTTGACACTGACTCGCGTAGTATGTGATACATGACCACTTTCTTTTAGATGATAATGACGTGATAGCATATTTTCTAAGGACTATAATACCAAAAATTCCAAAATTCGACAATAACATTTTGTTTCTTCAGGGTTTTGTTTGGAGGTCTGCATTTTAATAAAATCTCTAAAATTCAGTTTATCTCGAAACAGTTGAAAGTAGGATCCTACTTTTTTTTCCTCGAGCATTGGCATTAGGTCAGTAGCCTTTTTGCCACAAAATGTTTATATTATTATTTTAGATTCATATTTTAGTGTTATTCAGGAAGGTTACCAGCAAATCATATATATCTTTATCGTTGCTAGCAAGTAGGGTACACGTATTAGTCGGTAAGGGAATTTTCAGGTCACACAATTTGGTCAACAAACCATCGGAGTGTTGTTTGTTTGCACTGCAACCAAAGAAAATATGATTTATGTCCGAGATTTGGTTACCGTTGGGGCAAAGGGGTGACTTCAGGATACCTATTTTATGAAGATGAGAGGGGAAGTTACCATGATTTAATTTGAGTCGGGTAATGGTTGTAAAGTACTTTCTATTCACGTTGAAGTAGTGTATGTGAGGTACTTTGTGAGGTAGGTTTGGGTGTAAATAGAAATAGTTGCTCTGATTATTTTCACTCAGGGCTAGCCATTCACTTCTCCATTCATTCAACATGTTTGCTCTGTAATGGTATATGACCTTTTTTTGGAAATGAGTGGAATGGAAATGAGCTGTACAGTCGCCCCCTAAAGTGTCTTCCACTCGTCATAGAACACCCGGTATATACATGGTGTTTTCTAAGCAGGGACTTTTCTTCAAAGGACATATAGTACTCGCTAAAAGGAGTGATTTTGCCTAGTTTAGGGATATCAAGATATTGATCGATAATGAAATCCTCATTGCTAATTCCGTTCCTGTGCAGAAGCAAAACACGAAAGAACAGAGGAGCGAAGCATAGATGTGACGTGCTACATCAGACTTTAACAACAACAAAAATGGTGCAACCGGCAGAACTAATATAATGAACTGGTGGATATGATTTTAGTGTATGTGCATGTGATGCCTCTCGGATTTCGCGATTGTATGCTGATCACATCTCTGATCGTATTCACCCTGCCCCCCGCCGATTTGTCCATCTCTTGCAAAGAGCTAGAGACACATGGTATTTGTATCCAGAACATAGTGGACACGTTGGTCGACCTGGACAACCTCGAATGATCCAAATTGAAGAAGAAATAATTGACTTTGCCGCCTCACATCGCGAACTTCAAACCATATCTATAAGACTCATGTGACACTGTGACAGGACTGCACTTGAAATTTCGCAGTGAACGAATAATACGTATTCTTTTGACACCTTTTATCCTTCTGCTGCTGATTCAGCGTATATTAGCTTTGCGACTTCAAAGGCAGTTGTTTCTGAAGAGGAAATTCCTAAGGTTGAAAACATCCTGTATGTGTATACAGGGTACAGGGGTATATGTAATAGGGGAAAAACGGACCAAATATCAGGAGCTCCTCGGACAACCTCGCAGCCTCTGGCCGGACTTCACTGTGAGTCTACTAGTAATGGTCATTGGATCTCTGCGTGGTATGAGGGATACGCTGCTCTCTCCATTGCGCAAAATATCGGTGTGCCGTGCGGCGGCGGATATCTTGGCCAACAGAATGCAGAAAGTAGTCATCCATGGGTCCCTTCGTCTACTTAGGACGCACGATTCGCGGACCCAATGATTGCTCATCTCACGGTGTGAGGAGCGGTCGTTGGGTGGTGGAGCAGCGACCCGGTGCGTCGGAGCCCGAGTTTCACCTTTTTTGTTTTTGTTTTGTTTTTGTATATATATTAGATAAGTACAGAATGTCGTTTACCGATTGAATATTATTCCAGATATGCACCTGGGCACAATCCAGATACTACAACTTTTCCTGTAGAGGGCGTGCGCTTAGCGTCGACTTTGACTGATTGCGGCATTGACCATTGTCGTGTAACGCTGCACCAACCATCACGTGAACATGGCGCAGGCGCTTATCGGTGCGAGGTGTCCAGTGAAGCCCCAGCGTTTAGGCTTGCATCGCAAACACGCAAGATTGTAGTTGCAGGTGAGCGGTAATAACCGGAGATAACTTACACAGAACTATCAATATGAAATCACGCACAGTCTCTACCCTATGAACCAAGTACTGTACTTAAGCACTGATAAGGCGGTGTGTGTGCCGCCATAGTGACGGAACGTCAGGAAAACAAAAGCATACGTAACACATGGTATTTAAGACAAGAGAGACGCACTGCACTTTCAGTATACAGGGTTATTCACGTTATTCGACACGGAGCATTATGGCTAAAGCATTTGATGAAAAAGAAAATAATAATTTCGGATTGATAGAGACCCATAAAGGCTACATTCTAAAAATATTTTCATGTTATACAGGGTGTCCCAAAAACACGAAATGTATCAAAGTTATGTTTTTTTAAATGGAACACCCCATATATTATTGCATAATCAGATTCTTTGGTGAATTCTGGTGTGATTTTATGTTACATGGGACTTAAAGCGAACCGTTTAGGTGTAAATCACCATTTTCGGTATAAGTAGGTAACAGGAAAAAATTGAATATCGCAGAGATTATAAAATTTGGAAGGCTGTGACTGCCATATTACTAAGCATAAAATCCGTCAGCTTTGATGAGAATGTCAAATTTAAATTACTTTTATGCTTGGAGAAATCGGTCGATTAATTAAGGAAACTTCGATCAGCGATAACTTGATTTTTTCAAATGGGAATGCCTAATTTTTTTTAGACGGTTGAACGTAGAATTTGATAACCTTTCTAATGATATAAGGTTATGAATATCAATCTCTAGTAGTTTTCATTTGATTTTAAAATTTCAAACAAATCGGCGTTTTTCCATTTTCCTATCTATAAGCAACGTAGCAGGCCATGAAATATGAACAAAAACCTGTTCAGGTAGAGAGAACAACTAACTTAGCAAAAAAATACACACGAATTAGACTAAAGGGAAAAGATTATAAAAATTACTCACAACAAACAAAGTCTAACCAGAACCAATGGTCGATCTCTAAGGTCAAATAGAAGCTGGAGTATGGCAGTAATAGATATTTTTACAGTCTACTGGCTACCGCAATTTACTAGAGGTTAAAAATTTCTAAGATAATTAAAAGCCCTGATATCAAACAAAAATAACCAGCGACTGTTGCTCCAGCACGCAATTATCAATCCTATGTAATGGTGTAAAAAGTAGTAATTTGCGTCAAAGTCGATACCTCTGACTGGAGCCCGTCTATTCTTTAATATCTATTAGCAATACGCAAACAAGGAATACTGACAAATCAGATTTAAATTTTCTGCCATTTAAGTTATGTTTTATAATTTGAACAAATTTTAATTCATTCTTCATTTTCTGCGATATTGCTAATAGGTACTGAAGAATTTTCAGAACTCCAGTCAGAGGTACTTTTGACTTGAGTTTTAACAGAATTGCATACTTTTTTATATTATTAAATGTGAAATTTTATTATGAAAATAATAAACTGCCTACAACATTGTCTAGTAAATTTTTAATGGTTTTGGAAATTGGCGATCTCTAGTACATTGCAGTAGCTAGTAGGCCGTGAAAAAATCCATTTCTGCCATACTCCAGCTTCTCTTTGACCAAAGATATGTTACCGCCATTGTTTCTGGTTAGACTTTGTTTGTTGTGAGTAATTTTTATAATCTTGTCCCTTTAGTCTAGTTCGTGTGTATTTTTCTGCTAAGCTAGTTGTTTTCTTCTACCTGAACAGGTTTTTGTTTATATTTCATGGCCTGCTATGTTGCTTATAGGTAGGAAAATTGAAAACGCCGATTTGTTTGAAAATTTAAAATTAAATGAAAACTACCAGAGATTGATATTCACAACCTTATATCATTAGTAAGGTTATTGAATTCTACGTATAAAAAAAATAGGCATTGGTTTCTTTAATTAATCAAACGATTTCTCCAAGCATAAACGTAATTTAAATTTGACAGTCTCATCAAAGCTGACGCATTTTATGCTTAGTAATACGGCAAGGCCACAGCCTTCCAAATTTTATAATCTCTGCGATATTCAATTTTTTCAAAAGTCCCACGTATGATACACAAAGTCACACTAGAATTTACCAAGGAATCTGAATATGCAATAATATACGGAGTGTTCCATTTAAAAAAACATAACTTTGATACATTTCATGTTTTTGGGACACCCTGTATAACATGAAAATATTTTTAAAATATAGCCTTTATGGCTATATTTCCATCCATCCGAAATTATTATTTTATTATTTATTTTCTTTTTTATCAAATACTTAACCATAATGCTCCGAGTCGAATAACGTAAATAACCCTGTATATGTTACAGACCGTTCATGAAAAACAGACCATATATAAAATGACTGAAGATATTAGTCAATATGTGTAAAAATCTGGTCGTGGAACAAACTATCTAGTCCGTTTGTAAAATGTCTAGTTGATTTAAGTATACATATACGGCCGATCTGCACCTACGCCATATACCTATATTAAAACATCTAAAATATTTTTTTCATTTATTTATTGTATGTTCACGTCAGCACATGAAAATGCGTACGCATACGCAAAAATATAAATAAATACATACATTTTTTTGTTATTTGTTTGTACAAGTTGAGCTATTATTATAGCACTTAGAATGGACTAGTATCATGATTTTTTTATGACTTCATATAATAGAGTATGGCATAACAACCTTCCCATATTTTTTCGCGATTTTTTGGCCACGGGAAACTCGAGAAAATGAGGAAAATGTTTGAATTCCTCTAGTCAGGTGACGTCATCTGACTATAGGAGAACTGGAGAACAGTCAATCGGATGACGGGTATGTGTGCTGTGTTGCCGTTCTAACTTAAGTACCCAGTATTCAATGCATTCTATGATCCTCTACTCATGCTAAAAAAAATACCTAGTTTTATATACAGTCACTGTATGGGGACAGTGGCGACCACCGGTGGCGACAATAGGATGTCTTATTTTTGATTGGTTCGTCCAGCTCCGCTATGTTGAGGCAACTTTAACATTACCAACATACGACAGAAAGGCTCAATTTTTACGTACACAGGCAGGTGGGCGTAGTGGTAGGATATACATCTACCATGCAAGAGGTTGCGAGTTCGAGCCTGGGTCTGGGTAGGTACTTTTGTTTTTCATTTAAACTTTTTATTTTAAAAAAATAATTTTGAGCAGTTTTTAAGACCAAAGAGCCGGTGGCAGAGCAGGAACATCTCAAAGAGCCGCAGCCGGTGGAGTTAGATATAACCATTGATTAAAGTATTATAAATGTGTTAATCAATGATATAACTAAAAATATGTCAAATCAAATAATAATCCTCCATCGCCACTGACAGTGAGGATTAATTATTTTATCATTATTATTTTAGTGTTACTTTATTCTAAGTATTCTTTTTACTTCCCACACCGATAGGTGAGGGGAGTATTGTGATCGCGAAAATGTTCGATTTTGAGATAATACGCTTTTTGGGCATGTCTACATAACGAAAATCCACGTCACTCATTTCCGTCGGTCTGTCTGTCTGTCAGTCAGTCTGTCTGTCTATCGCTTTTTTCTAACCTCGTAATCTCAGCAACCGCTGCATGGATTGTGATGAAATTTGGGCAGCGATATGCTGTGGGGTCGTAGTAGGTAAAGTTCCTATAATTCTGAAAAGCGGTGCATGGGCGGTGGAGTAATTAGCAAGAAACAAAAAAAAATGTTACTCAAACTTCGTTTTTAGGCGTGTTAGGGGTTCCTGATCATTTTCTACTTTTTTGGGTGGGGGTGGGAGGTTGTTAAATTGAAAAATTTGTTGCGTTCAATAGACTGTCCACTGACCCGTGAAGGAACACCTAGCGACATAAATAACCTTTTTAGGTCCATCTGAACATTGCCTTGCCTATTACAGAAACCAAAGGACTTTTTTCTGTTGTAAACATACGAGGGTAGGTATTGCTTTATATCGTTCTATATTGTGTAACGAGGAAACTGTTGAATTCATTTTAATGAAATTTTGACACAGTATTACTACCGTGGCGAGGATAGAAAATGCATATGGTTTTTATAAATCGTGCCTGTGGCGGCGCAGAAATAATAAAAAAAACTGAAAATATAAAAACAGCTCAAACTTCTTTTTTAAGCGTTTTAGAGGGTCCTGATAATTTTCTGAATTTTTTTGGGTGGGGGTGAAATTGGGGTGGTTGAGGGTGGTGGGGGTTGAAAAACTGAAAAATTTGTTGTATTCAAAATAGGCTGTCCGCTAACCTGTGAAGGTAGACCTAGTGACATGAATCACATTTTTAGGTCCATCCTATCATTGCCTCTTGTATTACGGAAACTATAAGGGACCTAGAATTTTCTGTATACATACAAGTATTTATTGCTTTAAATCGTTTCGTATTTTGTAACGCGGATCCTAATGAAATTTTGGAACAGTATTATTACTGTGGTGAGGACGGAAAACGCGTATGTTTGTTAAAAATCGTGTCAGCGGCAGCGCAGCAATAATCAAAAAACTAAAAGTATGAAAACAAGGCAAACTTCGTTTTTAGATATTTTAGGGGTTCCTGATCATTTTCTGCCTTTTTTTGGGTAGGGGTGAAATTGGGGTGGTTGGGGGGTGAGGGGTTGTGAAACTGAAAAGTTTATAGTATTGATAATAGGATGTCCATTGTCCTGTGAACGTCAATGGACAGCCTATGTTGCAAGGGATCTCAGACTAAAGCTTCATGCTATGGGAAAATAATAAACTGGTACCACCGTAATGTGTGGGAAGTACTGAGTCAATCAACTTGACTCCATTTTTTTGTATTCCAATATCTCATTCTATTAGCGGCTACACGCTACTCAGTATTATATTAGTAGCATATTTTTTTAAGTAAATAGGGAAACCCCTTATTCATGCCCTCCAACACACAGCGGGTACTGGGTACAAAGTATTAAAAAAAATTACAACTGAACTAAATTTTGTATATGTGAAAACCCATTACAGATCAAAATATCGGCTAAATCTTAAAAACTGGTCAAACATCTTTTTCTTTTAAGTAAAAAATTTAAATATAAAAAAGTACCCAACCAGACTCGAACTCGCAACCTCCTGCACAGAACGCATATCCACTATCACTCGCCCATACTGCCTGTATTAACTGATAATCATTTACTAATTATTCCTTTGATTCAACTTGTATTACGTAAAAATTGAGCTTTTGTCGTATGGTGCACAGAGCTAACATCTCTAGAGGGAGCCTAATTTGAACATTGGCCAGCCAACATCTATAGCGCTATTGCCACTCTTCTTCGTCCGCTTCCAGTTTCTTCAAAATCCGGCAGTTTCCGCAGTTTGAAGACAAAGTATTTAACTGGGTATTTAACTATTCCAATATACTTGCAATGTAATTGATTTGCGTGAAGATAATTTGTATTGATTCAATGAAATCTCAAAAATGGTAAATTTCATAGCGGAATGTGGCAATCACTTCTAATATGTCGTAAATCTGGCAACCTACAATCGGCGTGCCCTTAAGCTGTCATGTGACTGTCATTGTAGTTGTGGTTATTGCGTGTATTGTGTGTGATTTTAGTGTATATTTGACTGACTTTGTGACTATTTGTGGTGTGAATTAAATTATTTATGAACAATATTGTCATAATTGCATGATGAGACAACATAAAAAGTGCATAGTTTGCTGTAATAGCGACGAATCGGTGAACACTTCTTATCATAGATGAGTGTAGGTTTTGTTTTAGTTTTCATTAGCGTGATATATGGGGATAACTGGGAACAAAAGCAACTTCACTCCAGTTTGAGGAATAATAATGGTTGTTTAATGTATGTTTTGTGCACGCATTACATTCATGTCAATCAACATGAATTTTCCAAATTCCATTTTTTAAACTATTTGAGGACGTGAAATGCAAAAATGTATGCCACATTTACTTACAGAAAATCTATCTATGAGAATTTTATAGAACTGGATATTACCTAATGCAATTATTATATTTTACTGCTGAGGTAAAAACACGATGCAGCCGTTCCAACAGGCTACCTTTCAGAACACTGTTGAATATGTTTTGAAAAACACTTCATGGTAATAATAAATTATCAACTGTTACAATGAAATTATAGTAAGAGTAACTCTCTATAGCTAAATACTAATACAACTTATTGTTATCAGTTTGTAACATCACAGTAATAATTGAATCTATTAATGAACATCCAATTTTAATATAAAGTCGCACGCTACTGGTAATGCCCTCAGGCTGTCAAAATTTCCGTTACATGTTGGCTGGTCAGCGACCCGTGCATTTTGTTGTTTACACTCCCTCTATAGATGTTAACTCTGTGGTATGGTGCTAAATTGCGTTAATACCGCGATTTGAAAGTTGACGTGGCAACAACGCACTCCTTTCTTTAAACTTTAAAATGGAATTACTAGTAGACAAAACGATGCAGAGAGTAACGAAATGTAACAGTACACCCATTTTTGTATACACTAAGAGGTTATAATGATTTAATCATTGTTTTCAAACCCATGATACTAGTCCATTGCATAATCTATTTTCTTTCCGACAAGCACATCTTTTGAGTGACATTTAGTTAAATTTACTTTACCTATGTTTTTGAATTTCCGTTCCGAAAATCGATAACATTTACCATGAAAATACTTAATGACGGTAAAATACCATAGCCATGTTTATTCCAGGACAAAGCACTTTGTTAAAACACTAAAAACTCAGTAAACTGTCCCTGTGCTCGGAAACACCGCAGCCGAAAATACGATCTGAATGGCAATAGTCAGTATGTAAACGGACTATTAGTCCGTATATGAAATACCATGTTTTTTACATACTGTATGAGTAATTCAGGCCGTATATATAAGGCCGAGGCTTAGGTATAGGACATACGGACTGATTTCATATATGGTCTGTAATATATACTCTTCCTATGCTCAGAAGAGAGTCATTAGACGCATGATGGGAAAATCTCCAACAGCTCACTACAGAAAATTATTCAAAGACCTTAAAATCCTCCCATCACTTTACATTTGTATATAAAAAAAATGAAGTCAAGTTGATCGACTCAGTACTTCCCACACATTACGGTGATACCAGTTTATTATTTTCCCATAGCATGAAATTATAGTCTGAGATCCCCTTGCAACCAAATCATCGCCCCCCACAAATTGTGTTATGCCGCTAGGTCTTTCCGTCACCGGTCAATGGACAGCCTATTATCAGCCTATTAAACTTCTAAAATCAAAATTGAATTCCAAAAATCTTACAAAAGCAATTAACACATTTGCGATACCGGTCCTCACATACTCCTTCGGCATAATCAAGTGGTCACACACTGATGTAGAAAACATCCACATCCTCATACGGACAGAACTTACGAAACACCGATTGTCACATCCAAACGCATGCAAAGAAAGGCTCACCATAGACAGGAAACAAGGAGGCAGATGGATCATAGATATACAGTCACTCCGCGCAAGACAGATAAAAACACTCAGGCATTTCTTCCAAAGCAAACAAACAAATGTACATCGAGCAATAGCGCAGACAAAAGCTATATACCACTCAACCTATCATGTCCAGACCACGCCGCAGACACACACAACCCCATAAATTCTCAACAGGAAAAAATAAACACCTGGTCGCAGAAACCACTCCATGGCAAACATCGATACCGTATTACTCAAGATCACATAAATGAAAAACAGTCATATACCTGGCTGCAGGATGGCCAACTCTTTCCAGAAACTGAGGGATTTATGCTTGCTATCCAGGACCAAGTTATTGCGACGAGAAACTACAAGAAATACGTAATTAAAGATCCATCCATAACCAACGATAATTGCAGGAAGTGTCACCAACAGAAGGAAACAATAGACCACATACACATTTACACAACACCTACAACAGTTAGGCCTGGACGAAAGGTTACACAAAATATTCCAAAAGTCTGTAATCCTTAATACCTGTAATATAGTACGATCTTTCCTAAATCCCGATCAGTAATAGTTCAGGTGTTGACTTGGCCTAGCCCGTCAACATTTGTCGTCACCGCAGTCGTGCGAGAGAAGCTTGAAAAAACATGATAATGATAATAGTCTTTAATGCCCAACAAATAACTCCAATTACAGGGCTAGTAATATACAAATAGTATTATATATAAATTACATGCTATTAACGACAATATATAATTTAAAAATAGTACACTGCTACGGGGTGGTTATCATCGTGAAATATAAAATGTAATAATAATAGACATACTAATTCGTACACAAATAACAGCCAAGGATAGAATTACAAAATCATATAAAAACTGATAGTAACAATAAAAACAGATAATATTAATATAACAGAAATATAAGGAATAACACAAATATAAACAATATTAAGAATATTAAGAAGCAGGAAAGAGGTGGTGAAGTGCTCAAGGAATATTAACTGGCGGTTTATGATATTCCTTGAACTTGGTGACTACTGTTAGCGGTGTTTCTATATTTATATAACATATAGCTGAGACAGAGTTGAAATTATTACACATGTAGACGGGTGAACTACACAGTATATTTGTTCTAGAATTGTCACAATAAAACATACAGCTGTTTCGAGAGTTTAGCCTTGGAACATAGACATTTATTTTTTCTAACAGGTTTATGGAATCTATTTGGTTATTTATTAATTTGTGCAAAACGTAAAAACGTCCCAACATTACATTTTGACTGTAACCCCTTTCCGGATATATTCCATCCACCTTAAATTACAGACATTTTAAGAATCTTCTGTGTACTGATTCTACTAGGGCTATGTGGTTATTATAGTATGAGCTCCACACCAATGATGCATACTCCAGTTTTGATCTCACCATCGAAATGTACAAGGTTTTTAAAGCATCTAAGTTTGTGAACGATTTGCAGTTACGGATTATAAATCCTAAAGTTCTTATGGCTTCAGCTGTTATTTTTGTCATGTGTATGGTGAAGGCTGGCTCGCTATCAAAGTGAACACCTAGTTCTCTTGTGTCACATCTATCAAGTTTGATATCATCAAACGCGTAGTTCTATACTATAATTTAATGTTTCCTGTTGAACGTACAGACTTTGTATTTTCGAATACTTGAAAATAATGAATTTTGTCTACACCATTGCGTAATTTTGTTAAGATCATCTTGAAAAGTGAGGCAGTCTTCGACTCCAGTTACCTTAATATGAATTTTGAGATCGTCAGCAAATAGTAGATTTTTGCAATTTATATTACTTGTTAAGTTGTTAATAAACAATAAAAATAGTAAGGGACCTAGATTTGAGCCTTGTGGAACTCCTGAAGTAATTAGATATTTCTGAGATGTATAACTGTTGTAAGATACATATTGAAGTCTGTTGTGTAGATACGATGTAAAAAAAGCTATCAGTGGATCACTGATTCCAAGTGTATTTAGACAATTAATAAGTAACTGATGATTTATTTTAGCAAATGCATTTGTAAAATCAGTATAAATAACATCCAATTCTCCTGTGTCATTTAAGCTTTCTGAAATACACTGTGTTATTTCTACTAGATTTGTAACTGTTGAACGAGATTGCATAAAACCCTGCTGAGAAGGAGATATTCTATATTTAACACAGTCATATATAGGAGCATATATAACCATTTCTAAGACTTTCGCAAAGTTGTTTAGAATACATATAGAGTGATAGTTGGCGATATCAAAGCTACCTCCGCTCTTCAAGACTGGACAAACTCTTGCGTCTTTCCAATTATCTGGGAACACACTGGTCTTTAAAGCTACATTAAATATGTTTGTGAGTGGTTGAGCAAATACGTAAGCGCAATCTCTAACAAAGAAACTGGGAATCATATCAGGTCCTAATGTGAATTTATTAGGCAATTTCTTAAGACAGTTTAAAACATTCAGCTCAGAAACTTCATTAATACCTACACATCCTGCTACAGTTGTTTCAGTTATATTGTTACAATGCGAACTGGTATTATCATCTGAACGTTCATAAACTGTACAAAAATAATCTGCAAAGCCTTGTACAATACCTTCAGATATATTAAAAGACCTACCATTGTAACTAACTTCGCCAGGTATTCTACTAGTCTTTTTCTTTGATTGTAAATATGACCAGAAACTCTTTGGGTCATGTATTATGTCATTTTCAACAGACTTCAGGTAAGTATCATATGCTTATTCCATCTGCGATTTTATTAATTTCCTTATTCTGCAAAATTCGGTGAAATAGATGTTTATTGGTTTGTTTAAATTTTCTATAATAGTATTGTTTAGTTTTCATATTAATTATAATACTACGGCTGTACCAATGTGGATATTTGTTGTTAGATTTTTTATACTTAGGGACGTACAAGTCGAGGATTGTATATAATTTCTCATAAAAAGCATTACACATTTTATTTACATCATGAAATTCATCCAGAAATGACCAATCTATGTAAGTAAGTACGATATACAACCCAGGAAAATAATTTTTTTTAAAATTGTAAGAATCACTACTTGGGTTAGGGGGTAAGTTTATATAGGGTAATTCACGTTATCCGACACGGAGCATTATGGCTAAAGTATTCGATAAAAAAGAAAATAATAATTTTGGATGGATAGAGACCCATAAAGGCTACATTTTAAAATTATTTTCATGTTATACAGGGTATCCCAAAAACGCGAAATGTATCAAAGTTATGTTTTTTTTTGAATGGGACACCCCCTATATTATTGCACATTCAGATTCACTGGTGAATTCTAGTGTGACTTTATGTCATACCTGGGACTTAAAGCGAACCGTTTAGGTGAAAATGACCATTTTCGGTATAAGTAAATATCAGGAAAAAATTGAATATCGCAGAGATTATAAAATTTGGAAGGCTGTGACTGCCGTATTACTAAGCATAAAATGCGTCAGCTTTGATGAGAAGGTCAAATTTAAATTACGTCTATGCTTGGAGAAATCGGTCGATTAATTAAGGAAACTTCGATCAGCGATAACTTGATTTTTTCAAATGGGAATGTCTAATTTTTTTATACGGTTAAATGTAGAATTTGACAACCTTTCTAATGATGTCAGGTTGTGAATATCAATCTCTGATAGTTTTTATTTGATTTCAAATTTTCAACCAAATCGGCGTTTTTCGATTTTCCAACCTATGCATAAAAAAGGGTGTAGCGTGCCTTCCTGTTTTATTAGTGGTGCAACTTCACGAGCTGTTTCACAATTCAGGTTGTTTGTCGCTATTACTAAATCTAATATACGACCCATAGAATTAAGGACATTGTTTGCTTGCAATTAGTAAAGTCCAAGAAATTTGATATAGCACTGTAACGTAAAACACTAGTGTCTTTATAAACGTACCGACTAGCATTAAAATCGCCTAACATAATGACATTTGTTTGTTGGACAACAACCTCCCCTAAATGAACCATAACACTACAATAATCATCATTACTAATATCAGGAGGTATATACAGTACATAAAAGAATAAAACAGTACCTGAGATAGTGCATTTGGCTGCCAAGAAATCAACCATTGGAAACTCTCGTGGAAAGTTGGAATCCACGCGTTCCATGAAGTATTTGTTTTTGTATGCTAGTAGTACACCACCACCTTTAGTTTTTTTAGAGTTTATGAAACCACGGTCACTACGTAGAACACTGTAACATCTGGAAGTAGCTCGGAACTTTGAACATCGTTTGTCAGCCATGTCTCTGCAATTCCAATAAAATCATACTCCTGTAGACTCGCTGATGCAAAAAACTAATTGATTTTAGTTTTAAGCCCTCTCACGTTTTGGAAGTAGCAAGAATAACTAGTTCATCTATTGGGCATAGTTAGTTTGTTGGCACGATTGTGGGGATTCCTCTGATGTATTTTATTTTGATGTTGGCTTCTCCTGCATTTTGTCTGCGAGTTAGTTCGGATTTAATCATTTTGTATTGCTCTATCTGCTTTATTGTTCTATCGATAGATAGGCCAACACCACGGTATGCATTCAAGACTTTTAACTTAGTGACATTTTGATACACTTGATAACTTGTTGTTGACTTCCAAGTACCACTTCTACACTTCCACAGGTCGGTTTTGGATTTTTGTTTGATCAAACCTGCCAAGTCTCATGGGTTTATCGAGAACAGTTATGTCGTTTGAAAAGTTATCTAATATTCGTTTCACATGTTGTGAGTCTGCAGTAGCCTGCTCTTCCTTAGATAGGTTTGGAGTTTCTGGCAAGTTGTACATTATCATATTTTGTTTTCTCGAGTTCCTGTCTTCCGTTTCACGAAGAAGTTCTTCATAGTCTGCCGGTGTTGTAGCTGGACTAACAGGAGCATTTTTTAACTTTTCTACTTCCTTCATCAAATCATCGACCCTTTTTATCAGTGTTGGTACTAATTTAACACCCGTTAGACAGTCTTCACAGTAGAACCGAAGCATTCTCTTACTCCTTAACGCCATTACCTTCAGTTCAGAGGCACTCAAATTCGTGTCGTGATGTATAGGTCTTTCGCATCCATCACAACTGAGCATAGGTTCAGGATAAGACTTTCTACACTTTATGCATTCCATATTATTTGACGAAGTAATATCGTTGATTGAAGAAAATTTTCTTCAATCAACGGTAATACGGAACGCTACTGGTAAAATGTATTTGTTTGAGTTTTTAGAAATGCGGTTGAAAAACAGTGTCTATTATCACAATCAGTTTAGCCTGATGGTTTTTCGCCGTTGTAATTTCAAATTCACACACGTTACAGTTCAAATCAGGTGTCAAAGAAGAAACCCTATTTAAATCACAGTGTTTCCACTTAAAATCTCTAATTTTTGGAGGACTCGCGAACAGCGTGTCGACCCGTAACAGCGGCGTAGTGATTAAGCGCAAAGTATTATTGCTCTCAAAATCATCACGGTTCTGTTCTCATTGCCGCAGGTTTTTAGACCTGGCAATACCGAACGTAATGATATCGTACCGTAATCTTTCGTAGAGAGCGTACATCGTACAATTTTATTGGTTATTCGCCGATTCAGTCATTTCGGGAGAACTGCGCATGCCACAAATAGCCGATAACGTGAACCAACGTCAGGCAACGGACGTGCAAAGGTCCCTAGACTAATACGTATACAGGGTGTTAATAAATGATAGACCGTAATTTCAAGGGCATACTTATGATTCAAATTCAAATAGAAAAGCTCATACAAGGTGTCCGGATAATCGATTACCAAGTATTCTCAAACTTCAGCACCACCTTTTTTTAAAACTAGATATATTGGAAACAAGTTTTTCGATCGACCTACCTGATATTAATTCGTACCAGAAAACTGATAATTATCTCGATCACATTTTACAAGTGCCTTGGAACTTTTAATAAAGGTTATCTCGAAAACGGTTACCGCTAGAGACTTGAACAAAATATACATTTTTTACGTAACACATATCGAGGAAACGATTTTTTTATATTTACGTTGATGCATCAAAACGGAAAAAAGTTTTGTTAAGTCAAAAGAGTTCGATGTGCCGTAGGTGTCGCCCTCTAACCAAGTTAGCAATATCGTGGTTGAATTTGGATTTCTCGCCTTAAAAAAAGATCGTTGTGCCATTTTATTGCGGAATAATTGAGAAAAACCCAAAACAAAAGTGAAACTTTGACACCATGTATCTTGAAAATTAAACATATTGAGGCTTCATGCTCTGATCTCAATATCCATAACATTGTGAAGTCACCCTGAATAAACAACGAATATACATGTATCTTGAAGATTCTGGATTTCAAGATATAGGGTGTGAAAGATTTGAAATAAAATTGGTTTTTTATCAATGTCTTAACATTAATGAGCCGTTTTTTAATTTGTCACTGATTTCCACTGCACTAAGAATCTAAGTCACCACTGATTAGAAGATAATGATCCTTTCCAGTGGCGTGTCGCGAGTCGGGGGCAGTCCCACGAAAATATTAACAAAAAGATGTACGCTATACTGACCTTGAAAAAATTAAATTCTGTTTTCAGGTTGAACAGATTAAAACACATTTATTTTTTTTTAGTGGCTCTTCGTATCTCACTTTGTTTTTGTACAAATAAATAAAAACCACTTCATTTCGAAGCTCCACCTTTTTCGACGGGCTATGAAGTGGTTTTTTATTTTTTTCCTCCAAAAAGTGGGGTTTTCATTTTTTTTTGTCTGAAAAACGATATTTAATTTTTTCATGATCAGTGGCATACATTTAATATCTTCCAAACTTTGATTCGATGTATCTTGAAGACCAAACTTTAGGACACATGTTTAAGTGTTGAATTTGGGTTATAAATACGCCCCCAAAATTACGACCTATCATTAATTGATGGTCAATGATAACGTAGAAGAAACGTAAAATTGATTAAAAAAACAGAGGAATGCAAAAGCGAAGACGTCTTGATTCCACGCATCCCCGTGATTCCAAACAACATGCCATTCGACTTTAAATGGTTGCAATCTTTAGTGCGGCTTGCATTTGCAATGTCGATAGTTAAATCGCAAGAGCAGTCGTTGAACGTTTGTGGGATCAATCTTGACAATCCATGTTTTCCACATGGCATGACCGTCTCTACTCACTAGGCCGCAGCATTGAAATATGGCAACGTTGGAGATCAGGCCGTGTTTTCATTTGTTGTTATGTCATGTGTATTCTTCCAGGCCAGAAAATATGGTTGGAAGGTGATTATTAATTTGTTTCTAATTATTTACCTGCACAAACGAAACCATAAAGATAACAAGATGCCTGCAAAACGTGTAGTACCAGGTTGCAGCCCAGTAGAGGCATGAGTAGAGGACTACCAAACCATGGCCCAACATAACCTTATTCCAGATTAAAAAGAACGTTGCAAGGCGATTTTTAATGGGTTTCTACTTATTTACCTGCACAAATGAAACTATAAAGATAAAAAGATGCCTGCAAAGTGTGTAGTACCAGGTTGCACTAGCAATTGTGCGTCCGATAAGGGACATAAACAGAAGTGGGTGAAAGGTATTCCTCGGAAGGGCTGGTTATATTTATAAGGATAAAGACAATAATTGACAAACATTTCAAAGGATAAGACCTATTTTAAAGCACAATGTGGTACCTATAATATTTTCTGGACCTCCCAAATATCACAGAAAAATGCAGTTAATAGAACTCACCTGGGCATACCTACGAAAGCATTTGATAGTGAAAGGGAAATCAAGACCAGCAAGAATGGCTTCACAGTGACCTAATAGTAAATTTTTCTAGCTCAAGTGATAATTTACAAAGTAAATTGAGTGTTCATTTAAGTGGAAATGGAAGTGGCGGCAGGAAACAGGTTGCGTTTATTTTTATTTTGTAGTGTCTGACTGTGATGAAACAGACATCAGATGTAAGTGGTATTAGTAGTAGTAGTTCTAAAAAGTTCTTTTCTTAATTTATTAACCGAGATGAACTCTAATACATATAAAATGTAATAATTACTCTGAAACTATAGGGCCACTATTTGACAGCTAAGCCACGTTGCCACATCTAAGACTCCGGCCTAGTGTAGAGTCGGCCATGCATATGGTCATGTCGCCTGTTCCGTGTTGACAAAACCATCATTATCTATTTACGCGTCCGAAAACAAAACAAAACATGTTGGATATCAAAAAGCATGTCAATGAACACTATGCTTTTCAGATAATTATCATTTATTGCAGAGGTAAGTTAAATTTCAATATTCATAGCTAAGACAGGACAGCGTCTGTCGGGTCACCTAGTATATTATAAATACTAATTTCAATGTTTATATGCGTCAGTCGGCTGATCTGTTTGATTTTGTCTTCATATGCCAAAGAACTCAAACGTTGAATTCCTAAAAAAATAAAATAGAATTCATACAAGTCATCCGTATACCACCGTATAAAGGATCGTTTAGCCCTCAACCAATCAAATTGAAATCCGGTATTCTACAAATGCACAGATCTTATGCACCTGCCATCTCTGGCAATACCTGATGAAAAGTAATTCAATTTTTAGCACATAAGTTGGACATTCATATGGAAATATATAAACATATCTTCAACTCCTACATGTGTAATTAGAAGATTTACTTGGTAACAACTACAATTATACATAAAGAAATCCAGATATGTTAAAAAATGTTAACGCCATCGCGAACACTTACCCTGCTGGGTTCAGAATCACGTAACTTAAGACTTAACGTAAGACTTAACGTGTGAATTAACGTAAGCAAAAAAATGGCATTCATAGTCACGTAAGGAAAATAGCAGACAGGTGCCTACAGGTGACAAGTTTGAAATAGGACTCACAGATGAGTCTGTGGATGACGTGACAAGTTTGAAATAGGACTCACAGGATGGGCCTGTGGATGGGACTATATTATAGTACAGTGAATGTATGATACAGTCACTGTAGACTATATGCTATGCTTTGATTATTGATTTATAGCAGGGTAGGGTGAAAGGTTATAGGAATAGGGTTAGGTTCCATTCGTTTGCATTGGTTTTGTCGATCCTAGGGCAATATTGTAACGTTTGTAACTATACTGGAACGTTTTGGAATGTCTGACGATCATAAGTGTACCATAGATAGAGGTAAGGCGCGATAGTCGAAAGTGCAACGTATTCTAAAAAAGAACTGGTGCTTCTACAGGTAGCAATGGGTGCTGACTAGTGTGGAGCTCCAAGAGCTATACATGTCCCACAAGGCTGCAATATCAATTCCAATTGTTAAAGAAAGTCCCTCGTGAGAAGGGCCTTTAGAGGTAGCAACAGTTGAGCTGTGTATAAGGATGTAGTGAGGTAGTTTGTTAATCAAAGTGTATCCCCTAGCCCTAGATGAAAGCGACTCTACAGAATGAAATACCTGAAAGCTCAAAGCAATATGTTAGTGTGGGACAAGGTATATGTGAAAGTAAAGTGAAACAGCAGAACAGTGTTTGCAATAAAATTACACGAAGGCGAGTTATGGATATATGGGTCCAAAAGTAGCAAGGGCATGCATTCACCTATATCTATGTGAAAGCCATCAAAGTAAAATGTGAGGATAGTCCCCTAAAACAATTATCATGAGCTGTAGTAAAGACAAGATGAGGTGTGACTGGTTATAAAAGAGATTATTTACATTTATATGTCTATCTGTCTGATAAAATTTGTAGTTGCATAAAATAAACACTTCAAAACTACCACATCCAAACTATTGTTTTTGCAAAATCATGAACAAATGAAAACATTGTGACCGTAGTGGGTGCTGTTGCTAAAAAGTCTCAACTTGGACGTATGTATCTTGGGACAGTGTCAGTCAAATACATGTCCCTATTTGCCAATATCAAGATATCAAGATAGATGGATAGATGGTGTTTATTTAATAGGAAAAACCTACTACAACATTTTTACAGTATACATGAAAATAATGGTATAGTAGTAGAATAATTTGTAAATAAAACTATCCATGATCGTATCCTTGAGGTAATGCAGAAGTAAAATGATAACCAAGTAACAACTGAAAGACACCAATATGAGTCAATGGTATCACATTTGATGCTTGTTTGCTAAACACTTGACACTCCTATTTTTATACCTGTAACGGTTCACCCGTTTTCAAAGTGATTTTTATATTATTAACTTGGCTACCATATACAAATAGTTTACAACTTCCATTTTTAGCAACTACTTCCTCATTATGCTAGTTACATTTTTATAACTGTTTTATTTTTCACCTCTACCTTTTCCCATGTCTATTTCTTTCAGCTGGAAATATTAATAATTATACAAACTGCGCAAGTGCGCACAAATTTTGGGAAAAATCTAATGAGGGGGGGGGGTACGCTCTCTCTCTACCGACGTTAGCTTCTAGATGAAATGTAATGGTTTATTCCCTTCTAGTTCTGAACTCAAACAGTTAACACCTAATATAATTATGTCTCTCTAACACAATCTTTTGTGTCTGTGCAATTATGTGGTAATCGAGGAAAACCACCCTTTTTTCGGGGTGCCAGCATCAAGACCATCTTTTCTTTGGAGGGGCTCTGCACCTTTTTCGGGGTGCAACCAGCATCATGTAACACCTTCTATGGAGCACCACCTTCTCTTCGGAAGGGCACCACGAGAACTACTCCCTGGACTTCCCTCCGAAGCTAAGTTCTTGTTTTTTTAAAAAAATAGATAGAATACAAATGTACTGCATTCATATGTGTGAAATAAATCTTTATTAAACCATTGTTGTCCTGTTTTCATTTCTTGGCGGCTAGCTAGACTCACGCACACACGCACGCACCCACATACCCTTGTCGCATACAATCCGACTGAGCTGCTGGTTGCTATGGGCAATATGTTGGTTGGTGGTTCATTGCCAAAATGCGCGTGTATTGTTATAAATTGGCGCTAACAGCGTGTGGCCAGACATTGGCTACAATCGGGTGTTGTGCGTTGTGAGTCTTGGAGCTGTCTTGAAATGATAATTGGATAACTTTTTCAAAATTCCATTTCGGCTCATTGACTCACAATTCAGTTTAATATATTTTTTTTTTGATGCAGTACTTTCATTTGGCATATATATTTTATTATTTAATTTTCTTTAACTATTATCAGCTTATATTTTTTATAGTTTTCAGGGTGATTCTTGTTCCAAATTTTCTATTTTCAAAATTTTTTTATGTACGTACCTATATTTGAAATTTAAATTTAAATTTTTCTAGTGATTTTTGTCTAGTAGTATATTTCATTTGTGACTGAGATTTTAGTTCCTTATATTATAAATCTGAGCGTATGTTGTAAATGCTTCTCTAAGATATCTGGCGTTTGGATATAATTTACAGGTCATAAACATGTACCTACAGTTTTTGTATGGTTTTCTTTTTTTTGTAACTATACATTTTGTGTGGTATTTGGACAACAATTCACTACATTTTTCTTTGGTAATTTGCTATTTAGTGTCGACTGTGCCGATCCAACACAATAACGAGGCACCCGTTCAACCAATAACTATGTATTTTATGCAACTTGCATGATTGACCCGTAACCGGTGACATGGAGTCTGGGAGACTCCTTCGAAGTTGAACATAGCTATAATTTCGAAACCAGATGACCTTGACAAACGCAACGTCAGGTAGCTTTCTACAATCACCGTCCGAGGCAGCATCGCTTGTGACGACAGCTAACAGGAAGCCATTGTTGTGTAAACTTCGTGTAAACCACGTGTCGGAGTCTAGCAGACTCCACGTCACCGTTATTGCGACCGTAGTTTATACATATGTATAATGTGGTCAGGGCTTTGCTTGTGTGCTTTAGAACTCTTTAATGGCTACTCGTCCAAGTACGTCACGGAGTATTCGTGCAACACATCCTAACTTTGAAGAGACCTTTTTGGAGTGGGTATAACAGCTATGACTCTGATAATAGCGACATTGATGATACTGATCCTGACTTTGCAATAGAGATGGATCGTTATGGAGATTATCTAAGTATTTTTGCGTCAAGTTCAACGGAATAGCTTAGAATTTGAGAGAAACATACTCAGATGCTGATAATAATGTATGGGATTGATAATATATGCAATGATATGGAAGGAGTCTCCAGGACTCCACGTCACCATGAGTGTAACAATAATGGGACGTCACCGGTTACGGGTTAATACAATAATAAGAACAATAGTACTTGCACACTGTCGACAAAACCATACATATCTATCCCGCTCATTCGAGCGTCCCCCTCTTACTGTCAATCAATAGTGTCACTACTGTCACTACTGCCACTACCGTCACCAGTTCAGCAGCCGGGTCCAGTGTCGGGTATCAGGGGTACACGGTCGGGGTGCACCGCATACCGCACGGCCATCCTGATAATCTTTCGTCCTCGAAAGGTCTGAAAACAAAAACAAATGAAAATTCTGCAATATCAGGAGCAGTATATATGGCAGTGTGGCAGACAATTAGTGTCAGCTGTGTCCCAATATGCACATAGGAATGCTTCTACTATATGCAAGGGTGCATCAATTGTGTATATAAGATGAGTGATATGTGCTTATCATCATTTCAGTGATGCCTAAGAGGGCTTCAGTGATAGACCCGAGAGGGCATCATTGGTATGCCTAATAGAGGGCGTCATTGGTGCCTAAGATGGCGTCATTGGTGCCTAAGAGGGCTTCATTGGTGCCTAAGATGGCGTCATTGGTGCCTAAGAGGGCGTCATTGGTGCCTAAGAGGGCGTCATTGGTGCCTAAGAGGGCGTCATTGGTGCCTAAGAGGGCTTCATTGGTGCCTAAGAGGGCGTCATTGGTGCCTAAGAGGGCGTCATTGGTGCCTAAGAGGGCGTCATTGGTGCCTAAGAGGGCGTCATTGGTGCCTAAGAGGGCGTCATTTGTGCCTATGAGGGCGTCATTTGTTAATACATACCTTCAATTAAGTTGTTGGAGTTGAAAGGATTTCATGTGTTCTAACCCTACGACTGCTTCGTAGGGTCGACTTGATCTCTGTGAATGGATGTCCTCTCTAACTCGATAACGATCATTTGGTACTTCTTCTTTCTTCTTGTTCAAACAATAACTTTCTATATGACCCTTTACTTTGCAGTAGTTGCATATTTGATTTCTATGTCTGCAAAGAGTTCGATGGTGTCCAGTTTTACCACAAGTTTTGCAAAATGTTTCTTTATTTATTATTTGTGAAGCCATACCATGTCTGATACCACTTGTACTTGGCCTACTAAGTATGTTTTCAGTCTGATGTTTTTGGGGAATTTCAGTGACAGATATAGAGTAGGTTTTATTCTTCAGATATGCACCTAAAGCATTGAGATCAGTCATATTCGAGGTTTCTGCTGCCGCAGTTATATTAGAGTTACTTATAGCACCAACAATCAAAGATACTTTGTCAGATTCTGAAAAATTTAGCTTTAACTTATCAATTTTTGATAAGTGTTCAAAGTAAAAGTCATATAATGCACATCCCTCCACCGGTTTGTGATTGACTAGGTCCATCACCAGCTTATAGCAATCTCTATTTGACCGGAATGTGGCCAGTAAGATACCCTTCCATCTTTCCCAAGTAAACTGAGACCACCGCAATTCGCTTTCAATATAGCTGTCGTACCACATCTTTGCAGTTCCTGTTAGTTTGTTTAAGGCTTGAAATGTTATGGTGTTGTCTGACCATTGGTAAATATTGGCATTGTATTGTATGATCTCTATCCAGTCTTCAATGTCTTTCAGCTTTGGGTCAAATTCCGGAACGATATTAGAAATTGGTTGCACATTATATGATTGTGTAGTGAAAGATGTAGTACCTAGAGGTGTGCCGCTTACCCTTTGTCTCTTCTGCCTACCTCTCGCTACCTGTTCATTACCACCAGTTGAGCTACTCGATGATGATGTCGATGTAGACCGTTTTCTTTTTCTTCTACCTTTGTGACGAGCCATCCTGAATTTGTTTCGTGGAGTGATGGTCTGATGCTATTCTGCACGAAAAACCAACAGCGTAACTCAACACTCGGTTCTTTATCAACCACTCATTCGAGCGTCCCCCTCTTACTGTCAATCAATAGTGTCACTACTGTCACTACTGCCACTACCGTCACCAGTTCAGCAGCCGGGTCCAGTGTCGGGTTTCAGGGGTACACGGTCGGGGTGCACCGCATACCGCATTAGGTACATTCATTTAGTAACTCATTTATACGTTGAAATTTTCATGAGCTGACATTAGTTTTTTATTATTTATAGAAGGGT
Organism: Callosobruchus maculatus; assembly: GCA_951848785.1. NCBI lineage: Eukaryota > Metazoa > Arthropoda > Insecta > Coleoptera > Chrysomelidae > Callosobruchus > Callosobruchus maculatus. Next base: position 9,741,984 of record CATOUR010000139.1, read on the forward strand.
GGTTATATATGTGCAATTATATACTTGCATATATATATTTTAATTCACTAGGTTAACACATAAATTGAGGCACACACACATATTATAAAATATATTGGTATTTCAAAAAAAAAATTTTTTTTGATCTTTCATTAAGCAAATACTAGTCTTTGATTTTTTTGTTATGACTGTTGTCATTCTGGAGTTTATCTATATATAGTTATTTCATCTGGCAAATATTTTTGATATTAGAGCATTTTAGTCTCTATTTTGTTTTGTTTGAATGACTGATAAGGATAGTCATATTTGTAAAATAAGCGCCGGTGCACACTTGCGGCTGTTTGCCGTCCGGCGCCGCAACGGCACCGGAATTGCGGTTTGAAGTACAAGCGGTAGATTGACAACGGCGCCGGACACTAGTGTGCATCATTCAATCTATCGCTTAGTACTTCAGACCGCAATTCCGGTGCCGTTGCGGCGCCGGACGGTAAACAGCCTCAAGTGTGCACCGGCGCTAATTTTAATTCTTTTAGTATCACTCCAGAATGCTAGTTTCCTTTTCGAGAACTTACATGCTCAAGTAGTTTTTTTTGGTGAACTGTTTAATATTTTTAATTTTTTTTATCTTGTCGGGTTTTGACTTGTCCTTTTCTACTTAATCTCACTTAAACGCAACAATGCCTCTCACTAAACTAAATGTTAATGACTTGATGTCAAGTGAGTTGGCATATGAGATAAAAATTAGAGGCTTGGAAGTTCCTAGTACTATGGATGATGAGCGAAAAGTTTTGCGTGGTCTGCTATCACAAGAGCAGCACGGTAGAAGTTTTTCTGAAACTTCAGTTGTAATTCCCTTTGATGACGATAAAGACGACATAATTCTGTCTTTCAATAAACTTGAAGATATGATATCACAATTTTCTAGTGGCTATGATTCAAGTGAACATCGCAGGATTTGTTCTCGATTGTTGCACTTGGCAAATAGGATTGATCGTCTTGCTCCTTCTTCTAATGAGGAAGTGACACAGAAATCTAGATTCAAAACACAACTTGTGATTGCTGAATCAAATCTTTTGGCCAAGCCTGAACCTCCCACAGGACATTCATCACCAGTTCCCGTGCCTGTGACAGTTAATCCAACACAACCTATTACTACTGTAGCAGCTTCTTTGCCTCCCTTGGCAATGAATCCTCAGCCTTATTCTCCTGTTAGTTTTTCTCAGCAGAAGAAAATTCCTATTTTTAAATGGGGAATTAGAAAGTTCAATGGCAAAACATCTGTCATTGAGTTTCTTGAATTAGTTCAATCTCTTATGGCTTCTCGAGGTTGTAATGAGATGGATCTATATGCTGCTGCAGGTGACCCTTTTGAAGGCATAGCATGGACTTGGTGGCATAATGGTTCTGTTAGGGGTGCTTTTCATGATTGGGGTGATTTGGTGCGTCAATTAAAGGATGCTTTCCTTAGAGACAACTACGACATCAACCTGATTGATGAAATTCGGAGACTCAAACAAGGTCAACGTGAACCTGTCATAACTTTTATTGCTTTTATGGAGTCTCAGTTCAATAGACTCACCAGCAACCCATCCACTGAAAAGGACATGGTTAACATCATTCGTAGAAACTTGTTGCCCTATTATGTTAAGTCACTAGCACTTCATGATATCTTGACGTTTGGACAATTAACTTCATATTGCAGGAAGTTAGATACATCTTCCCATGTTCCTAGAAAACCAGTAGTTTGCTGGAATTGCGAAAAACTTGGGCATTCCTCACAGCAATGTAGATCTCCCCGTATTAGGTTTTGTTATGAATGTGGCATGAGAAATGTCACAACATCAACTTGTCCCTCTTGTTCAAAAAACCTACAGAGACAGGAAGTTCCTGCTTTGACTCCTGGGCCTTCTCATGTACAGAACAAGGGAGTCACCTTTTCAGATTCCAATGCGAAGGGCAAATCCACTCCAGGGTTGATGATCAAATCACAGAAGTAGATAATGCTAGGGATTTTCATGTTGATACACATGACTTAGATTTTGGTAAAGATCTTTCAAACATAGATACTAAGGAACCACAAGTGACTTCTAATATCAAAGTTAAAAATTCTGTTGAACGTTTATTTGTGAGTAAAACTAATGATAATCGTCCATATCTTTCAATTTGTATAGATAATGAAAATGTTACAGCTTTGCTTGATAGTGGCAGCAATGCTCATATTCTTGGGTCATATGGACTATATCTATTAAGAAAATTGAATCTTAACACAGCTTTACAACTGACTACAGCTGATGGTCAGATTCAAAATACTTTAGGTTATGTTTACTTTCCGATCACTTTTAATGGTGAAGATCATAAGATTAAAGTTTTAATCGTCCCAAGCATTTCACATAAGCTGATTTTGGGAATGGAATTTATTTTACAGTTTAAGCTAAATATAAATTTTGGAAATTTCAGTTATGACACTTGTGCAGTAAATTTTATTCAAGCGATGGATCAATTGTCCGATGAGCAAAAGGAACAGCTGTCAGAAGTTATTGAACTTTACAAAGATATTGCTCCCTCTGATAGCATTGGCTCACTTATATACCCATCACATCGATACAGGTGATGCCAAGCCTATCAGAGAGAGACAGTATCCTCTTCCATACATGATGGAAAAGGCTCTTCACAAAGAGATTGATGAAATGCTTGCGATGAGCATTACTGAGCCTTGCCAGAGTGCTTGGAATTCACCTTTGTGGCTTGGTTTACAAAACTTGTTTTAGTACATCCTATGCCTAAAGCCGCATCAACATCCATAGTTAAATTTCTAAAAAATCAAGTATTTCTCATTTTTGGAGTTCCACAGATCATTGTAGTTGATAATGCACCTCAATTGATCTCTAAAGAATTTAAGGCTCTTGCTAGCTCTTATAATGTACAGAAAATCTGGTATAATGCAAGGTAAACTCCTCAAGTTAACCCTTGTGAAAGAGTAACAGGACTATTGTCACTGCAATTAGATCGTACATAGAAAGTTCTCATAATACCTGGGATCAGTCTATTCATCAAATAGCCCAGGCAATTAGATTAGCAAAGCATGAAGTTACAGGATATTCACCTAGCTATCTAAACTTTTATCGAAATGTGCCAGTTGATGGATCATTTTATCGAATCATTGCCGATGATGCTAAGAATGACGTTAATATCAGCCAAAATGTTTTAGATCCAAATTTAGTACAAAAGTTCAAGACCGAATGCGACGTTCTTATGAAGTCAATAGAAATCGTTATAACTTGCGAAGGAGAGATCTTAGATTCAAAGTTGGTGATAGAGTTTTGAAACGTAATTTCGTTCTTTCAAAAGCTGCTGATAATTTCTGTGCGAAGTTAAGTCCAAAGTTCATCCTCTGCATTGTTTATAGAGTAAAGTCACCTTTAGTTTATACATTGAAAGATTTGGATGGTAATATTATAGGAGATTTTCATGTCAAATATCTTAAACCTGACAATAGTTTAGATAATAATGATACTTATTTGGGTAATAATCCAAGTGATAGTTCTGATTCAGATAGTATTAAAACTGGTTCAGAAAGTGAGCAACACTATTTTTTGTTTTTATTATATAGTGTCTGACAATTTTTTTTTTGATTATAATTCCCTGTTACAAAAAATTCACACGCCCTGCTGTACTGGGCGCGGATGCTTAATGTTTGAAGGGAAGATATAATTCTCTGTTCAAGCATTGGCGTCCAAAAGAATTAGCCAGCACCTCTTGAAATTCTAGGCGGCAGTAAGAGTCTGCTAATAGATCCCCTTTGGACATTTAAAACCGTTGCTTGCAACCTTGTGAAAAATCATAGTCGTGACAATCTTGTACTTTGACATCATTTTTCATTTTTTTGATCAAATTTAAATTCCACCTTACTGAACATTTGTGAGCACACTTGATATTTTTGATAGTTTTTAAAACTTTAATTGATTCGTTTAATTTATAGTATAAATTTATTGCATTTCGTGGTATATCCTAGTTTGTTTTCAGAAATATGATTTCTTATGGAATATTTCCAAATTTTGTGTTATAGAGATTGATGTAAGTCCTAACACGTTTCTTGGATCGAAAGCGCTTTCCTTATATGCACTTTCTGTTCATGAGTCTGGCGTATTATGCATACTTATAAATCTGGCGTATTTCGAGCAGCTCTTGAAACCTCTGGCGTATAGGAAACACTTTTGACATGGTACATTGTAATGTGCATTGTTTGTTGTCAGATTTCTGAAATCCTATGTTCATTTATGCCATGTCATGTCATTTCAACTTTGTATGAGTTTATGAAACACTTCTTCAATTTTTGAATGTTTACTTATGAATAAAATCATCCCTGATTATTGCTATCCTCTAGAGTATATCCTGGTATGCGTTCCGATAAATCTGCAGCGTACTTGGAGCAACTTTTGTAGGTTTGCGATTTTCATGTTTGATTTATTTTCATGGTACTTGTTCATTATAGTAGAATGCTTATGAGTTTAAAATCACTTTGAAATTTACGACTTAAAAAATAAAAAATTCACTTGGCTCTCATGAACAAAATTATCCCTGATTGTTTCTATCCTCTTGAGTGTATCCTGGTATGCGTTTCTATAAATCTGCAGCGTACTTGGAGCAGCTTTTGTAGGCTTGAGACTTTCATGTTTAATCTTTTTCGTGTGATATGCTCATCACAGCTTAGAATTTTTTTAAATCACTACGAATTTATAACTTGACAATTTTCACTTTGCACTCATAACTTCATATGAGTTTGTTACAATTTTATTAGTCTGATATCTGATAGATTGAAATCTTGGTAACATTTCTTGCCATTTTGCATTTATTCTCCGCTTTTTGCTTATTCGAACTTTTCATCGATTAAGTCTTTTCATCGATTAAGTTGCTTGTGCTTACATGCTCACAAATAGTTCAAGCTTTTGATTATTGTTATTGTGTTGGCTTATGCAATCTTTAAAAGATTTTTCTTGATTAGATCTTAAACTTACACTGATGTTTGAATTTTTTTGGAATCGTCTCATTAACGAACATTAAATGTATGATAGTTATTTCACTTAAATAATTTTTCTCACTTTGAATTGTCACGTGATGTATGAGTTTTTCCCTAAATTTATTTTTGAATCCAATTTGAGGCATAAATTTTCCCTCAATTTTCTTTTCAAATTCAATATGTTGTGTAAATTTTCCCTGAATTGATTTTGGAATTCCTTTGTGGGTTTATTTTTTTTGAATTCAATATGACCCAGAACTTCTCTGAATTTACTTTGTTGTTTATTATTTGAAAAACTTCATGTAGGTATTTGACTTTGAAATGATGTTCAGCACCTATGTTTGATTACTTTTTTCTTTGTAGTCTTATTTTAGACTGCTGGCGTCCAATATTTTTTTTGGTTAATCAAGGGACTATAGTAAGATTTTTATCGAATCAGAACATCACTGGATTGCAAATTTTTTTCATTGAGTCAGAACATTACTGAATTATAGTTAGTAAGAAAATATTTTGATCAAAATTAAATTTTTTTTGGGGGTTTTCATAGAAACGCTTGTGGTGTTACAATTTTTTTTTCATTTAATATTTCATAAATGGAAATAGTTTGGTCTTATACTTGTGCTTTGGAGATCTGAATTTTCTCTTAAGTCTGTTCAGTGGAATATTTTACAATCTTTTGTTATGGATATTAAGGGTATCTCAGTTTCTTTTGAGTATTACTCATGGCTATTTAGGGTATTTAGAATTTGTATAGTCCCTTGTCAACGTTTTGACAACTTTTTTTTTCTCTCTTTAGGTCTTGAGTATATTAGGGTATTTAGATTTTTTATAGGCAACAACCTTTTAATTATTTTAGAGGCTGTTTCAATGGTACGTGTTGGCGAGTGTCAATACGACAATCTTTATTGATCCTGGACCTGGAAGGATAGTTGTGGGGGGTGACAAAGGGTAGCCAAATTCTCTGAGGAGACTTGACACACACCTGATGTCACTACTGCAATGTATCTGAGCTCCTTCTTAAGGTGGTATGTGACAGAGCGTCAGCAGCATTATTGAAATGCTAACCCATTCATTGAGTCGCCTGGAAGCAAGCTTTACTTGTCCTCTTTTCAGTCTAGTGACTACTACAAGTTCACTCTTGCTGTTGCAGGCTGCAAGTAAAACTGTGTTTTTTTATTCTTTCTTTTCCAGCCCTAGTGTCTTCATGACTTGGTTCGCTTGTTGTGGGGGCGTGGTAGCTTCTGCAGTGTTCAGCTGACAGACGACTGGTGGATGTAGGAAGATTCTATGGCGCAGTTTTAAGATCCATCAGCGGAACGAATCTTCCTAGCCAGTTGGGTACTCTGGATGCTGCTGCATCCTTTACACCTCGTGTAGACGAGTCCTGAAGCTCTTTGTCTCTTGTCAAAGTTTTGACGAGCCTTTTTTTTCCTTTAGGTGTCAAGTATTTTAAGGTTTGGTAGGTTGCGTACTTTTTTTTCAGCTTCACTGTACTTTTAAGCAAGTTGGTGTTATAACCATCCCTCTTGTTTGGTAGACTTGAGGCTATCTCTTTTTCTTCCCATTTCTCTTCCAACATTTTTGTTTTCTACCTCTGTCTTCTTGCTCTTTTATGCACTTTGATAGACTTTGTAGGTTGTAGATTACTACAATTTCTTGAGATTGGGGAAGCACGAAAACATAATCTGACATTGTTATCAGGACAAATGATTGATTTTGATCCCTCAGTGATAACTTTAACTTTACTTTTTGTTTAAAAAAAAATTCTCGAATGCTTCTCAATTTTTTTTCGTTAAGTGGGGCCGAGTGTAACGGTTCACCCGTTTTCAAAGTTATTTTTGTATTATTTACTTGGCTACCATATACAAATAGTTTACAACTTCCATTTTTAGCAACTACTTCCTCATTATACTAGTTACATTTTTATAACTGTTTTACTTCTCACCTCTGCATTTTCCCATCTCCATTTCTTTCAGCTGGAAATATTAATAATTATACAAACTGCGCAAGTGCGCACAAATTTTGGGAAAAATCTAATGAGTGGGGGGGTATGCTCTCTCTCTACCGACGTTAGCTTCTAGATGAAATGTAATGGTTTATTGCCTTCTAGTTCTGAACTCAAACAGTTAACACCTAATATAATTATGTCTCTCTAACACAATCTTTTGTGTCTGTGCAATTATGTGGTAATCGAGGAAAACCACCCTTTTTTCGGGGTGCCACCATCAAGACCATCTTTTCTTTGGAGGGGCTCTGCACCTTTTTCGGGGTGCAACCAGCATCATGTAACACCTTCTATGGAGCACCACCTTCTCTTCGGAAGGGCACCACGAGAACTACTCCCTGGACTTCCCTCCGAAGCTAAGTTCTTGTTTTTTAAAAAAAAATAGATAGAATACAAATGTACTGCATTCATATATGTGAAATAAATCTTTATTAAATCATTGTTGTCCTGTTTTCATTTCTTGGCGGCTAGCTAGACTCACGCACACACGCACGCACCCACATACTCTCGTCTCATACAATCCGATTGGGCTGCTGGTTGCTATGGGCAATATGTTGGTTGGTGGCTCATCACCAATCAGCGTTTATATTGTTACATACCTCATACTTATGCTGTTACTGTTGCGAACACATTATTCCACAACACCTATAACTCAAAATTCACTGCTAGTAGGTTAGGCTGACTACAAACTGCAATTATTACTCCACATGCCCTTTCCCACTTCCACATTTTTACACACGGTATCTCTCTAAATGCAGAGCAACTGTAATACGCTAATGTGGTCTACTGGTACGTGCTCGTACTGCTTCAACAAACCATTGCAATCTAACTGCATTCCTGTATTCCCAATTCGGTCCTGCACGAGCACGACTTGGTCCGGGCCTACAATACTTGGTGTGACGTTTTGCACAAATGCATTCACCACCTGCCGGCAATTCAACTCGTTGATCACATGTCCAACGCCAGCCTATAGCGATTGCATCCATTTTGGCGACCATGACCGAATTCACCCGATGCCGTAAGAAATATAAATTTGGTTTATTTCAGACTTAAGAAGTATTTCGGGAGCATATTTCTAACTTCCTGCGTGTTTTCTTCACGATGTCTAGCGATCCTGGCCGACTTCCACCCGAGATCGTTTCTCATTTGATGTCCTGTTCGTTCAGAAATGAATTTTCTTTAATCTTACGTTAAGTCTTAAGTTACGGAATACCCCATTATGAACCCTCTCGTATGATTTCACATGTTTATTTCTTAAGTCTCACGTTAAGTCTTAAGTAACGTGACTCTGAACCCAGGGTTATGGTTAGCTGAGATAACGGAGTTCATACACCGTTAGTTAGTTACTGAGCTCAGAGTAACAACAGTTGTTACTATAAGTTACCGAGCGACTCCACTGCTCCGTTGCGTCGCGTCATCGGAACGGAGCAACGCATTGTAGGCTCCACCTCGTTGGCTACACCACAGGCTACACGCTACACCGGCGGGTCGCATCGGCGACAAACGGCGTCGTAGGCGATGTCAGATGTAATAATTATAATTATTGTCGAATTGTAACATGATTAATGACTGTAACTGGTCTTTCATGAATTTTGTTGATATAAATATGTAGTATGTAGGCATGTCATCACTGGCAGTGTTAGCACTTTAAGTGAAAGTTAAGGATCAAAATCATTTATTTGTTTCGTTGAAGATTTCAAATTTTAATATTTAATTTTGCTATTTTGTGGAATTAATAAAGTTGAGTAGTAGTATTTTCGAAAAAAAAATAAATATTTTTGCATTTTGGGAAATAAACTTTGACACATCGCAATTGGATTCCAAAAAGACAGGCATTTATGCCTGCTTAAAAATGCAGGTAATACAAGTACAAGTCAATCTGGGTGCAAAATTTATGATTCCTAGAGCAAAACAAATATTTTTGTATGTATGTTATTGAATCATGGCCATATATATGCCATATTTTTCTGCAATAAATTAGTAATTGTATTGTGTGACGCTTTCGTGGCCATGATCCGATGAAATATAGCCCTGACCCGCTCGTTCTTATTACTCGAGATCATCCACCACGATGCAAAAGATGTGGAGCTGCTCTCATGGTTCGACACCTCCTGTGTCAATGCCGAATGCTGGTAATATCTCCGCATGACTTTTGATTTGCCTGAAGATCTATGAACCTCTTTGAATGACTCACACAGTATAGGAAAGGTACTATAGTATTTAAGGTTTATTGGTTTGTATTAGAAACTGTGATAGGTACCTATTTTTGTTTATCGATCCTCATCTGGTCTTCCCTTCGTTTCATTTACTCCTATCTGGTTTTTTGCTGACATGCTGAAACATACATGCTAATTACAAACAGGGTAAAGTAAACATATTGTGATCTGTAAAAATGATGCAGCCAATGATCAAAGTTGTCGACGCTGGAATATAAAAAAATAATTATGTACATTTACATGATGCTTAATTTTCTCAGTAACAAAAAAGAAGTGCCCTTTTGTACACCTAATGAAATTGGTAGGCTCCATTCTCTTGATAATTCCTTCATAACCGATACGAACGAATACTGGAGCAAATGTCATAATACACATAAGTCACGGATAGCTCACAAATTAGGGATATGCAAATATGACTGGTGCAATAGGTAAGCTGCACCAACGGCGCGACGCTAACAACGACCCTTTTCCTCGTTTTCACACTCGTTCAATGTCGGTATTGATACAGCCGAGTACAGAGCAGGATCATTGAATTCAGTATAAGATGCTTTTAGCGCAAAATTAATTTTTATTGAACTAATTGTAAGAATAATTTTATATATCAAATAAATTATACGCTTTGCTTAAATAAAACCTAATGTGTATATTATCAAAATCAGAAGACCGCTCTTGTTGCACAACACTCTAACGTTAGTATTGGAACGACAGTATCATGTATATTATACGAATATAACCTATTTTGAAGTTTAGCTTACCTACATTTACTTAGACTAAATTGTTTGAGTGACATGGAAACGCATCCAAATACTAACAATTGAGTAGGAGAGAGTTGGCTAATACGGCATAGCTATCGTCATTTGACTCGAAACTCTCTAGCCATGCTACTGACACCTACTCTTTGTTTAGCTGTTAGTTTGTCGTTTCTTTCCAAGTTTGATTGTAGTTGTTTCGGAATACTTTCAGGATCACACAGAAAAAAGCATAGATGCAAGCAAATGTGAAGTATCTTGTTTTGCCCGCCGGATTGGATAAAGTGGGATAGTGTTTGCGTATCAATAAAAACATACTAAAGAAAAATATATTTATCTAACTTGAAAACAGAAAATATTATGCGACTCATATTTTTGTCCATATTAAAATGTTTTTATCATAACATTTCGCACGAGCACCGCTCACCAGGGCCGTAGCTAGCCGTTGACCATGAAGGGGGTTCATGGTGACCTTAGGGGGGGTTCATGTATAAAAGAATATGTAATGTCTTAATTTGCTTAAAATCTGTATAGATTGTATCGCTGCTGATGCGTCATGAGTCCAAGCTTGTATACGACCCCCGCTTATATACGGCCCTGCCGCTCATCCGTCATGTTACACAGATAATGAAGTCATCCTACTCTAAGCTTAAACATCTCTATAGCTATAAACTAATACTGTCAACTGAAACTAAACTGAAGCTGATTGAATCCTTAGTTATGTCAGCAGTGCAATATGGAGATGTTGTTTTTGGTCCTTGCTTAAATACCATCGAGATGAATAAGCTACAAAAACTACATAATTCATGTATAAGATTTGCTACGAACACACCGCGTAGACAGCATATAACCCCGATTTACGAGCATCACAAAATTTTGAAGTTTAAATTACTGTGGATATTACACCTTATCTGCTTGGTACATCGTATCATAGTGAAACAATTACCGTCATATCTTAATAGCCGATTAGTTTTTAGAAACTCCTTGCATCAAACTTCGTTGCGCTTTGTTCAAAACACCTTGGATATACCACAACACAGAACAGAAATGTATAAAAATTCGTTTACTTATAATGCTGCTCATTATTACAATAAAATACCACCTGTCTTAAAAACATACAGTCCACAAGTCTTCAAAGATAAGGTAAAACAACTGTTTCTGTCAAATGAAATCAACCTAAGCTAGGTCATATATTATTTGTTTTAATTTACCTTCTTGTTTATGTAATTTGTTTTTTCTTTTGTATACTTCACTGGTTGGGATTAATACCTGCCTGTCAGACACCCCGCCAGGATAAACAATGTTATTATTATGTTAAAAACAAAAAAGTGCAGCTCGGGCTCCGACACACGGAGCTGCTGTTCCATTACCCAATGACTACTCCTCACACCGTGAGGTGAGCAATCACTGGGTCCGCGAATCGTGCGCCCTAAGTAGACGAAGGGACCCAAGGATGACTGCCTTCTGCATTCTGGCGGCTAAGATGTGCGCCGCCGCACGGCACACCGGTATTTTGCGCAGTGCAGAGAGCAGCGTATTCCTCATTCCACCTAGGGATCCAATGACCATAACCAGCAGACTTACAGTGTAGTCTGGCCAGAGCCTGCGAAGTTGTCCGAGCAACTCCTGATATTTGGTCCGCTTTTCCTCCTCCTTAGAGACGATGTTCACTTCGGCAGGCGCCGAAAACTCAATAACGAACATCGTCTTCTGTTGGTGGTCGAGAAGGACTATGTCGGGCTTGTTTGCCTGTACAAGCTCGAGCGTGGGGAACGAGTAGTTCCAGTAAATCCGGCGTCTCTCGTTCTCCACAACGGACTCTATATCCCCTGGAGCGTATGGCAGCACCGGTGTCTCATCGATACCGTATGAGTGCCTTAAATGATAGTAGAGCACTCGTAGAGCCGCGTTGTGCCGATGGACGTAAGCCGTCCCAGCGTACGTCTTACACGCCGACAAGAGATGCATAAGCGTCTCTGGCGCCTGTCGGCAAGCTCTACAATGGGTATCGGGTACATCTACACCCATAACCCTTTTACGGTATACCAAGGTGTTGAAGACACCGTCTTGGCAAGCCATTATAAAGCCCTCAGTCTCCGACTTCAACCCACTAGACCTTAGGAAAGAGAAGGTCAACTGCTCAGACAAGCCATGCTCTTCTAGATGTCTGTAGAAGATTCCATGCATTGGCTTATCTTTATGAAGTCTTAAGAGGAAGTCGACTTCGGCAGTTTTAATGTGGGCTTTTAATTCTGCGGGAGCAAGTTCCGTAATGGACTGCTGACACCTTCGCTTGAAGTCGAGTGTGAGGCTGAGCTCCTCGGCTGCTCGTTTCGCTGCGCTAAAAAGAAAGGCTCCTTTTCCCGCATTCTCGTGCTCTCGCACGAAGCGGATCAGGGGTTCGGTGCTGTTCGTTACATAGCAGGCAGTGGCCAGTACTACTCTGTTGTGCAGACGCTCCAAACTCAATAGTCCACGCCCTCCCAGGTGTCGTGGGAGGTATATTCGCGGGACAGAGGACTTAGGATGCAGGCTTCTCTCCATATTCATCCTTTTGCGGGTCTGCGTGTCGATTTCCTTCAGCTCGTTCACTTTCCAGTGTATAGCACCAAAGGTGTATAATAACAATGGGACCGCAAGCATGTTTGTGGCAGCGACTTTGTTCTTGCCGGACAGTTCTGACGACCAGATCTGCCGGAGTCGGTGCAAATACTTGCGGCGGAGACACTCTTTAACCAATGTTGCCTCTTGGACATGACGCTGCGCCACTCCAAGGTAGGTATAAGTATCTCCGGCATGCAGTTGTCGCAAGATGCTCCCATCAACGAGCTGTTCCTCATCTCCACTATCTCCGCTTCGTCCTTTCTTGAGATGAACCAATGCACATTTGTCTGTCCCGAACTCCATTCCGATAGCATGACTGTACTCCGGCACCACCCTCAGCGATTGTTGTAGTTCGCGTTGGCCGGAGGCATAAAGTTTTAGGTCATCCATATAAAACAGATGGGTGACCTTGTGCCTCCGGTTATTGGGCGTGCCACAGCTGTATCCTTTAGTATTTCTCAGCGCTATGGACAGAGGCAAAAATGAGATGCAAAAGAGCAAGGGACTCAAGGAGTCTCCTTGGAAGACACCTCTTTTCAATGACACCAACTCTGTCTGAACCCGAGTTTCACCTGATGTTATGGTGAACCGGGTCTTCCAGAGTGGCATCAGTTGTTTGATGCACCCCACTATCTGATTATCCACCGAAAGACATTCCAACAGCCGCACAATGAGCTCATGAGACGTGCTGTCGAATGCCTTGCGATAGTCAATCCAGGCCATAGAAAGGTTTCGCTTGTACTGCACAGAGTCCTGCGTGACACCTCGGTCAATCAACAGGTTCTCCTTGCAGCCAGCTACTCCTTTCTTTGACCCGCTCTGTTCATACACGTCGAGAAATACAGGATTCACAGCTTGAAGGATACGCATGTACAAGATTCTGGTGAAGAGCTTGTAACACGCGTTCAGACATGTTATTGGCCTGTAGTTTTGGGATCAGACAAATCTCCGGTCTTCGGGAGAAGCACGGTTCGACCCTCGACAAACCAAGCCGGAATTGGCTGCTCCTGATTTAGCCACGAGTTAAAAACTCTAGCCAAATGCCGGTGGCAACTGGGGAATTTTTTCCACCAGTAGGTGTTTATGCCATCCGGGCCAGGAGCTGCGAAATTCTTTGCGCCTCGTAAGGCGTCAAGAATTTCTTCCGTGTTTATCGGGTGACGCAGTACATTCAAGTTAGGAGTCCTCCTACAAACGGACTCAAACTGCGCCAAGGCCGGAGTGTCTGCTGAGAGAGGTTTGGGTTGTTCGTAAACGTCCCTCCAAAAGGCCTCCACGCGATCAGCAGTTGGCGGCTGCTCTATGGCTGGAGGCGGCTGTTGGAAAAGGCGAGAAGGTCTTTCGTAGAACATTCTGTTCTGCTCCAGACCTCTCGCCCGCGCCACCAGCGATCGCTTAGCAGCGATTAGCATCCGTATCCTGTCAAGACAGTGTTGCTTGACAACAACCAGTACCGCTTGACTGAGTGTATGATGGTCGCGCCTCAACCCGTAGGCTATCTGGCGCACTCGGCGCGTAAAAGGCTTCCCAGCCGCTCTATATTCCATCACACACTGGATACGGGATGCTTCCTGGCGAGTCAACTGGATTTTCGCTTCCATTTGGCGCACCCGTCTCTGTGCTCTCTCAACAGGAGAGTCTCTCACTCTCCCCTGTCTAGCTAGCCTCAGAGCCGCAGCGTAAATTTCGCAATTGATGCTCCAAATGTCAGAGGCCTCCGATAGACGTTCACTCACAACTTCATCCTCTCTCTTCAAATCTGCCAGCTTCAAGGACCTTCCGTTGTTATGCAAGGCCCTTCGGTCTCTGAAATCCCCAGGTGAGACGACTTGGTCTATTTCCCTCTCAGCGGGCCTTACCGGTGAACTTTCAGCCTGGTTAACAGGCCTTCCGTCCGCCGAAGGGGCAGGCTGAGCTGGAGCACGAACATATCCCTGCCTCCGGAGGTACGATACATAATCTCGCAAATTCTGAGAGGTAAGCGTGCTATGCTCTGGGTGCATTTCACACCACCTCTCATACATGCGGGACATGTATCCCCTACGGCGCGGGCTACTGCTCTCGTAGCAGCTCAGTAGGTCATCCTTGAGCTCCGTCGTCCACCTAAAACGGTCCATGTCATTGCGGGGGTCGTCAACAGGGCAATTCGAAGCACCGCCACCTTGCCCAACGCCGGCTTCCGAAACCGGCTCGGTGTGGGTGCTTTTCTTCCGGGGTGGTCGAACCCGAAGATAGGGCCCGTCAGGTGGTTGGCCTTAGGGCCCCCAGACGACATTTCCGGAGGCAGCCGTCCAAATTGCCTCCTGAGGATGCACCTGCGAAGGTTGCCGGCTGGATTACATCCTTGGGCTTCGGTATACCCTGCGGTGTCGCCACGCACCGGATAGCCTACTGATGTTGGGTGGCTTCCTGCGGGTGTATTATCAGCCGCCCCTAACATGGAGTCAGACGCTGTCGGAGTACCGCTCCTCACATGGAGATCCGTCGTGTCCGAATTGTTGAGGAATAGCCGATCCTCTGGATGCAGACGCTATTCCACCGTGCTAGTTTTGGTCCACCCCGGGTATTTGATTTCCCCGGTACCACCCATATCTGGGAGGCGTTCCCCTATCCGCCACCTTGGGGAGGCGCCACTGAGGGGATCTAGCAACCCCTCGGGGTTGCTAGATCCCCCCTTATTATTATTATTATGATTTTCCAAGTTTTTCTCGCATGACTGCGGTAGCAACAAATGTTGACGGGCTGTGCCAAGTCAACACCTGAACTATTACTGATCTGAATTTAGGAAGGATCGTACGATGTTACAGGTCTTCAGAATTACAGACTTTTGGAACGTTTTGTGTAACCGTTCGTCCAGGCCTAACTGTTGTAGGTGTGGTGTAAATGTGTTTGGTGTAAGGCCTGAGACTGACATAATGAGGGGAACAATAGTAACTTTGTCCTGCTTCCAAAGGCGTTTTATTTCCATGGCTAGGTCCGTGTACTTAGATATTTTCCCAGCGTAGGTGCTTTGTATATTCACATCATTGGGAATAGCAATGTCTATCAGGTATGTAACTTTATCGAGCTTTGACTGGAAAACTATGTCTGGTCTATTGGCTGGGATAGTCTTGTCTGTATGTATTTCAACGTCCCAGTATAGTTTGTATTTATCGTTTTCAAGTACTGATGTCGGTGTGTAATTGTAATATGGATCTGTGTTTTCTACTAGCTTGTTTGTTGTGGCTAGTGCTTGGTGAATGACTTTGGCTGCAGAGTTATGTCTAGCTGTGTACTCGGTTCCAGCTAGAGTTTTGCATGCGCTTGTTATGTGGTCTATTGTTTCTTTTTGTTGGTGGCACTTTCTGCAATTGTCGTCGGTTATGGATGTATCTTTAATTATGTATTTCATGTAGTTTCTTGTCGCAATCACTTGGTCCTGGATAGCAAGCATAAAACCCTCGGTTTCTGGAAAGAGTTGGCCATCCTGCAGCCAGGTGTATGATTGTCTTTCATTAATGTGGTCTTGTGTAACGCGGTATCTGTGCTTGCCATGGAGTGCTTTTTGTGACCAGGTGTTTATTTTTTCTTGTTGTAATTCTATGTGATTGTGTGCGTCTGCTGGGTGATCTGCGCGGGATAGGATGAGTGGAGTATAGTTTTTGTCTGCTTTTACTATTGATCTATGTAAGTTTGTCTCTTTGCTTTGAAAAAAGTTTCTGAGTGTTTTTATTTGTCTTGTGTGAAGTGACTGTATGTCTATAATTCCTCTGCCCCCATGTTTCCTGACTATGGTAAGCCTTTCCTTGCACGCTTTCGGATGTGACATTCTGTGCTTTGTGAGTTCCGTTCGTATGAGTATGTTGATGTTTTCAATATCAGTGTGCGACCACTTGATGATACCAAAGGAGTATGTGAGAACCGGTATCGCAAATGTGTTAATTGCTTTTGTAAGATTTTTGGAGTTCAATTTTGTTTTCAGAAGTGTAATGAGACGGTCTTTAAACTCTTGTGTTAGTCGAGCCTTAACCTCTGAGTGGTCAATCTTAATGTTCTGATTGAAGCCTAGGTACTTGTACGTTTCGTCCTTCTCCATGTTATCCAGAGTCTGGCCAGTTAATATTTCCTGTTCGGAATGGTTCTTCCATTGGCCCTTATGGATGTGGAGCACCTTGCATTTGCTCATTCCGAATTCCATCCGGACGTCTGACGTACATACTTCTGTTATTTTGAGTAATTCCTTCAGTTGCACCTCAGTGGCTGCGTACAGTTTTATATGATCCATGTAGAGAAGATGACTGATTCTGTGTTGATTAACTTTCTGGTGTCTGATGTTGAAACCATAATTTGTGTTGTTAAGTGCGTTGGAGAGTGGATTTAAACAAAGGCAGAACCACAGTGAACTGAGTGAATCACCCTGGAATATACCGCGTCTTATGTATAGCTCCTCCGTTTGGATATGCCCGTCCTGAGTTTTAAGATGTATGTTGGTTCTCCATGTCTCCATGGTTCTTGTAAGGAACTGACGAAGGGTTGGATTAATTTTATATATTTGAAGAGTTTTCGTTAGCCAGCTGTGGGGTACAGAGTCAAAAGCTTTTTTATAATCGATCAAACAGGTATGGAGGTTCCTGTGTTCTTTTCTAGTTTGCTCCATGATCACGCTATCAATTATTAGTTGTTCTTTGCAACCTTGGCTTTGTTTTCTACATCCTTTCTGTTCTTCGGTCAGGATGTTGTTTTGAGTAAGGTGTTGTTCGATCCTTTTGCCTATTGTTGCGGTGATGATCTTGTACAAGGTGGGGAGACAAGTGATCGGGCGGTAATTGGCAGGGTTCTTGGTGTCTGCGTTTTTTGGTTTTATATATGTTACTCCTTGTGTGAGGAATTTGGGGAGCCTGTTGGGTTGGAGTATGGCTTTATTGATTTGGTCTGTGAGCATTTCATATGTTGCACTGAATTGTTTGTACCAGAAATTTTGCACGTTGTCTACGCCCGGGCACTTCCAATTGTGGGTGTGTTTTATTGTTTCGGCTATTTCCTGTGGTGTGAGAATTACGTCTCCCTGTTCCGGTATGTGTTGTTGTTTTTCCTCTTCTTGTCTAATCCATGGAGCGTTTTCATTATGGGTTTTGGGCTCTGACCATAAGCTTCCCCAGAAGTCGGTTAGCTCTTTTCTACTTGGAGGTTCTATTGTTGTTATCTGATTATTTGATGTGATCTTTTGGTAGAACTGCCTCTCACTTTTCTGAAAAAGGTTGTTAGTATCCTTTCTGTCGTTGGACTCATTATATCTGCGGAGTCTAGCTGCGTATACTGCAAGTTTCTGTTTAAGCGTATCGTATATTTCGGATATTGTTTGTTGAGGTGATCTAGATTTGAGCCTACTTATTGTTGTTTGTATGCGTTTCGAGAGGTTGTTCTTGTGGATATATTGAGTGACGTGTGCGAGATCTTTTCTGATTGTGCTAATTTTATTTTCGATTCTAATTTGCCATTTAGGTTTAGATCTTTTGCTTGTGTGGTCTTTCGATCGTTTTGGAAGTTTTTGGCCATTAACTATGAGTGTGGTTGCTGCAGCAGCATAGATAACTGTATGAATGTCTTCTAGGTTACTGTCCTTTGTTAAGAATTGTGGTATTATATTGGAATTTACTTTATTATTATTATTATTTTCAACACCGAGGCATGTTTCTTGAGTTCAAAATCAACAGTCCTGACACATCACTCAACCGTCGTTCGTCATATAGGTATGCAATTCGTTATTGTTTCGAAGTCTGAGAACTTCTTCGATGGCCTTTCGCATACTTTCTAATCCTCACGGGATACTATCCGGCTTTATTCGCCCGCTCAGTGTCCCATTTTACCCGACTGCACATCTTCAACCGTTTTTTTCACAAAATGGAAATTGATGCCGTATCCACAGATATCATAAAACATAGTCAATTATTTACAAACGCGTAAAAAATACCCACCTTGATTTTTAACTTCCATGTTCAAACAAAAATTGCGTAACTAATATCCACAAAACTAAATAACATACACCTTTTTGAAATCGTCGCTTGTAACTCACCACATATTAATAATCAATCAGAATAACCACCTGTCACATCTGAACATACTTTATTTACATCGATTATGACCAGTAATTGTCACTTTACGCTCCTTATTTAGAAATAATTGCCGGTATCCCGTTTTACCAGACTATGTAGTCCGGGATCCCAGGCCCATTTTTACTACTTACTACTAACAAGGTAATTTTGCGTGAGTAGCTTCATTTTGATTAGACGCCCAACTTTTCCCTCTACAAAAATTCTCGATTGTGGTAGTTAACAGGGGTAGCAGGGATGAAATATGTCAATTTGACGAGTGTCAAAAATTAATTGCTAACAGTTAGCTTTTCAACTAAATCTTAAGAATATGATCAACCTTATTAGAAAAAATGATTGTCCTACAAAATCTATGGTTTGATCACATTGTCCCCCTCCATCCAACATGTACCAATAAACAGGTCATACAAATGTATTACTAACAGCCTGATTTTTTCACTATTGCTTCGTTAATATTAATACAATTTTACAGCAACATTGTCCTACAAATCACGTGGTATGTTATCCCGGTCCTACTGCCACAAGACCATTTTTTTCATTACTAACTGTAGGACAAAATATCACATAATAGGTTACTGTGTTCTCTGACAAAACGAAATAATGTCCTACAAGAAAACAGGTATGTATCATTAGTCCGACAAGAATTGTCATTTTGCTACTTGTATTATAAAATGTAATCTTTGCCGAAATCTATAATAAATAACTACTATTGCTAAGCTAATTTTGCGTGAGTAGCTTCCTTTAGATGACACGCCCATCTTTTTCCTTTATCAAAATTCTAGACTGTGGTAGCTAACAGGGATAAAATATGTCAATTTGACGAGCTTCAAAAATTAATTACTAACTGTTAGTTTTTTAGTTTAATTTTAAGAATGTAATCAACACTATTAGAAAAAATATTTGTCCTACAAAATCTATGGTTTGATCACATTGTCCCCCTCCATCCAACATGTCTCAATAACAAGGTCATACAAATTTATGACTAACAGCCTGATTTGTTCACTATTGCTTCGTTGATATTTATAAGATTTGACAGCGACACTGTTCTATAAATCACGTGGTATGTTATCCCGGTCCTACGCTCAGAAGTTGTCAATACCACATTACTAACTGTAAGACAAAATTTACATAATAGGTTAACTGTGTTCTCTGTCCAAAGGAATTCCCAGAAGAAAACAGGTACGTACCGTTAGTCAGACAAGAATTGTCATTTTTCTACTTCTATTATAATTATAAAGTGTAATCTTTGCCGAAATCTATAAGAAATAACTTCATTATCTACTGTATTAAGTTCAAAATTTTATTTTAATATATGCAAAAATTAATTTAATCAGCATCAGACTCACCTGACAAATCTTCATCTCCGCTACTGAATTCACTATCGTCTTCATCTCTTTCATCTCCCTCATTTTCATTATTCGTGATATCTGGCTCTGTAATAATATAAACAATATAAATTGCCGAATAATCAATTTATAAATAACGATAGTATCATTGGGTTACCTTGTGAGTTGTGTAGAATGACGTAGAATGACGTATGTAAAAATAATAGAATAGACTAATAAAAGATACAATAAAATTCCAGCGTAACACCCTGTACCATAAAATTTGTTTTACGAGGGTGATACGAAAAGAACTCTGATACTCTCGAATAGTCAGGAATTGAAAGGACCACTTACTTGATACAAAGACGACAGGAAAGATCTGCTGGACAAGAGGTGACGGAAACAGTCGGAGACGGGCCTGTATTTTGAAAACGCTCATGAGTAACTTCCACATTCAACCGCTACATTACATGCACAAAATTACTGTTATGTTAGTCTGCTCTGATACTGATATTATCTCCCAATCAGTGCTGAGAGGCCCAGGATGCTTTCGAACTACATCAGAGGCTTCGAACATAGCTTGAGGATGATCTCAGTATTTTCTAAGATATAAGGCGCAATCCCTCAGTACCGCCACTTTGGTACTCGTCCGTTATATGTGCACACCAGAGGAGAGCGCAAACCCAAAGGTGCCACACGGACGGCTAAAAAGTGTGTCTTGGCTTCACAACTGACCACACCCGCCACATCGATTTACGGCACCTTACCTACGAATGTGACTCGCAACTCATATCTGCTTAGCGATAGATCTATCTAGGTACGCACCTCTATAAATAAGTGAAGACTTTGACCTGAGAACATGCCCTACAACTGACACAGGTAGAATTAGTGCGATCCACCTCCCATATCAAGGAGAACGGTAGCTTCCTACCGCATGGAAGACCTCCAAGATATGAATCCATGAGTGCAATGGGCGGACAGCATCCTACCCTCACGAATTGTCTAATATATCTTGTTCCCAGGCCGGACAAGTACGCCAGCTAGTGATTACTGCGGACATGATGAGGTGTTTATATTACTAACCACCTTCACCGTGCTCCTCAGGAATCGTCTGATTGTACCCAACTGTTTCAACTTTATCCCAGGTCATATTAGGGGGGTTGAGACAGTACCCCAGGTCATATTAGGGGGTCCTTAATTCATTAATTGAGCTGGAGCCAGACAGGTACGCTAATGTCAATGATTACTGCAGAGACGATGAGGTGTATTTCATCATGCTCCCCAGCAATCCCATGATCATACCTAACTGTTACTAAGTCCCAGGTCATATTAGGGACTTAAACAGTACCCCAGGTCATATTAGAGGGTCCTCCAAGTCAATTAAAATAGTGGGCTGGAGATAGACAGGTACGCTACTGACACTGATTACTTCGGAGACGGTAAGGTACCCTGCTCCCAGTAACCTCACAATCATACCTAACTGTTTCAACTTTATCCCAGGTCATATTAGGGAGTTGAGACAGTGCCCCAGGTCCTATTAGGGGGTCCTCCGCAGAGATTCTATGTTAGCTACCTTGTATCTCAATATTTCAATCAATAATGGCTTCAAAGTAATGGTTAAAACATGCATGCAATGATATACGGACAAATGCAGAAATATACTCAGTGAACAACTCACCAAATTGCAACAACAAGTAAAACTCACTGAACCACGCGTCACGAAGATTAGACGGACACTGTGTTTTCTTTTTTTCATATTTTTCTCACAGGCGTAAGGCATCAAGACCTTACCATAAACTCTCGACCCTATCTTTATGAGGTGTGTTAGAAAAATAAACATATGGCGTCCAACAAACTCTTCGTATACATAGGCGGGTATTTACAGGGTGAGTTTCATGCAGCAACGAGGTTAAAATAAAGTATGCTTACATTCGGCCATCCGACATTCACCTCGCCCCGAGGTGGTTAGTCGCTATCCCGCGACTCCGGAAGAGGAACTCCGTCGTCACCACTGTCACTGTCTGAATCGTCAGAAATACCTCCTGGTGTGCACCAAGGTTTCATCCTGTCTACCGCGACAGTCCTTTCATAATTCGTCCTCTTTTCGGCTCGGTACGATCCCGTCATATCCGTAACAATATAACGATCATTTGGTAAAGCCACCTTTACCGCCAGCGGACCACTATAAGGGTTTTGCAACTTTCGACTCGCCCCCGTAGCTGGATGTTGTTTTTCAACAAGGACTAAATCGCCTGGCCTATATTTTCGCGCGACCTTACGCTTCTTGTCGAAACCGCGTTTCTGATTTTGTTGCGCTGCCTCTATTTTCCTAGCTGCTTGCTCTCTTGCAGTAACTAGGTTTTCGAGGAGCGTGGGAATTTGACCAACCTCGTCATTTAGTGACATGTCAATTCCTCTTCGAGGGCCATACCCTCTAATTACTCCAAACGTTGCTGACAATGATTTTAAATGATCTATCACGAACCTAGTTTTTGTTGATTTCACAGCCTTTGACGCAACAAATCTCGTGAAACCATCAATCACTACCAACACATTTGCATTTCCTTTCTTGCCTTTCGGAAATGATCCTAGGTGATACATTACCATCCCAGGAAACCAATAATGTCCGGCCAGTTAACGCAGTGTTTATGCACTGCGAAGTGACCCAAAGTCATCATGAGCAGCCTTCGCAACTTGATGACTCGTTACGTGTGGTACCATCCACTGTACTTCGAACCAAGATTCGATAGACTCGACCATCCCTCAAAGCATAGTTCCTATAAACTTGCTTTCCCGTATCTGTCGATGATCCTCTGAACAAGATCTCATGAATTTTTCTGATCCTGACATCAGTAACTTGACCAGGTAACACCCTCTTCAGACTGGTCAGCACCATCGACTGGATTTTTGCTGAGGCAATCTACAAGTGCCATTCAAGCTCCAGGTATATACCTCACTTCAAAAGTAAACACCTGAAGCTGTAACCACCACCTCGCAATTCTAGGTATTACCTGCTTCTTTACACTGGTAGCTATCAAGGCATTACAATCAGTTACCACCATAAAGTTAATACCTAGCGAATATACCCGGAACTTTTTCAAACTCTCGACCACTGCCAGAGTCTCTAACTCATAAGAGTGATATTTTTGCTCACCCTTAGTAGTTTGTCTGCTAAAGTACGCCACTGGATGTAATCGTTCATCGAGTTGAACTTGTGATAGTATGCCACCTAAAATCCCAGCATACTTGCATCAGTGTATACTTTAGTCACTGCAGTCAGACTGTACAATGCTAAAACCGGTCGACTGACTAAGTTGTCCTGCAACTTCTTGAACGACCCTTCCTTTTTCTCTTTCCATCTCCAGGACACACTCTTTTTGAGGAGATTCGTGAGAGGTTTAGCAATTAAAGCATAATCCTTCACAAAGTGCCGAAAGCACCCAGTCAAACCTACAAATTGTCGAACCTGTTCAACTGTCCTTGGTGGCTGAAAGTTAGCCACCGCTTAGGTCTTCTCCTCACCAGGTTTTACCTTCCCTTATTCAATTTGACATCCAAGAAATGTGGCTGACTTCATCAGAAAAGCCCACTTCCTGGGATTGAAGGAGAAACCTTGTATCCCAAATATTTCCAACAACTTATGATTAAAAAGACACACTTCATACAGATCTCGTGTGCCTCACTTGATGTTGTTTAGCTACTGGTTTACAAATCTAACATACTTACGATTAGAAACCATTACTCGAGAACCAAGATACCAAGAACCCTGCTAACAACCAACAATGACTTGATCTCCCACAGTCAGAGTACAGGACTGTTCGATTTGAGATTGTCCAATACATACGAGCATATTTCGAACATAGATCGTAAGCATAAGTGCATTAAATTTACACCTGCTCTTACACCATCAACAACAATGTTGAATGGACAAGACCCCAACGACTTTGTCAGAGTATTACCATACCCCATCAGAGTGGCCATCTCTGAAGAGCCATAAACAATATCCAACCCTTTTCACCTCATTTAAAGTGATAGTCCTGTAGGCCCTGTCTAAATCCAAACAAGGTGTTAATGTGTAACGATTTTTCCAGACAGACTCATAAAATATAACCGGCGCCAGGTCATGCCTTAAGCTGGCACATTTTGACCTGAAATTCATAAGTGTGTAAACGATGTTTATAGACCACACTGAATTGCATGCGGCTACCCTACTTCGCAGTTGAAACAGCATGGTATTACGCACATCTGTTTCCACTCTTCGAGATTTACCAAGAACTCTACCTGCATCCCTTAACGCAAATTGCATCTTGCGCTTTCGTTTACCCAGCAAATGGTTTTCTGTTTTCGATGTTTTAAATACCATCGACAGTTATAAGTACAATGCCTTAGGTGTACTATAATCACCTGCTTTTGTACTCATTTCCTCAACCAATACCTGAGGAACTTAACAATAACATTCTCTCATAGATATTGAGGATGTTGACTTTCCATTCTTTCGATGTAAATCAAAATGTCGGCACCCCTTTTATTTACTAAATGGCTGCTAGCCCTTCTAATTTAGAAAAGGCGAAGTGTATCGTGGCATCTTCGGGCCAACCGAAGATGTCACGTAATTCGTCAATTTTATGACACCACCTCACAGACGACTGCCCTCCATCATCTGTGTTAAAACCAGGGACGGCGTCACCCTTTTGTGCTATGGATGGCTTTGACGCGATCTTTACCAAATTTTCCATAACCGAAGCTAGTTTATTGAAGGTGTGACCTTCATTATGGGAGGTCGTGAGAGAGAGGATCGCATCATCTGAGGAGTTCAAAGAATCAGGAACCTTTAAAACATAACGTCCAGGTTGATGAGACATTTTCGATGAAACCCTATTCTACCACAGTTGGTGAAAAGAAAATGGCAATGATTCTCGGAATATTCAACAAGACACACAGGTGTCACATCTCAAAATATGTAGCAGGACACATAGATGTCAGATATCGAAGTAAGGGGAAAGGACACATAAGCTCGGATCTCAAAGTAGGGGAGAAGGACACACAAGTTTCAGATCCCACTTCTGATATGTAGAATGACGTAGAATGACGTATGTAAAAATAATAGAATAGACTAATAAAAGATACAATAAAATTCCAGCGTAACACCCTGTACCATAAAATTTGTTTTACGAGGGTGATACGAAAAGAACTCTGATACTCTCGAATAGTCAGGAATTGAAAGGACCACTTACTTGATACAAAGACGACAGGAAAGATCTGCTGGACAAGAGGTGACGGAAACAGTCGGAGACGGGCCTGTATTTTGAAAACGCTCATGAGTAACTTCCACATTCAACCGCTACATTACATGCACAAAATTACTGTTATGTTAGTCTGCTCTGATACTGATATTATCTCCCAATCAGTGCTGAGAGGCCCAGGATGCTTTCGAACTACATCAGAGGCTTCGAACATAGCTTGAGGATGATCTCAGTATTTTCTAAGATATAAGGCGCAATCCCTCAGTACCGCCACTTTGGTACTCGTCCGTTATATGTGCACACCAGAGGAGAGCGCAAACCCAAAGGTGCCACACGGACGGCTAAAAAGTGTGTCTTGGCTTCACAACTGACCACACCCGCCACATCGATTTACGGCACCTTACCTACGAATGTGACTCGCAACTCATATCTGCTTAGCGATAGATCTATCTAGGTACGCACCTCTATAAATAAGTGAAGACTTTGACCTGAGAACATGCCCTACAACTGACACAGGTAGAATTAGTGCGATCCACCTCCCATATCAAGGAGAACGGTAGCTTCCTACCGCATGGAAGACCTCCAAGATATGAATCCATGAGTGCAATGGGCGGACAGCATCCTACCCTCACGAATTGTCTAATATATCTTGTTCCCAGGCCGGACAAGTACGCCAGCTAGTGATTACTGCGGACATGATGAGGTGTTTATATTACTAACCACCTTCACCGTGCTCCTCAGGAATCGTCTGATTGTACCCAACTGTTTCAACTTTATCCCAGGTCATATTAGGGGGGTTGAGACAGTACCCCAGGTCATATTAGGGGGTCCTTAATTCATTAATTGAGCTGGAGCCAGACAGGTACGCTAATGTCAATGATTACTGCAGAGACGATGAGGTGTATTTCATCATGCTCCCCAGCAATCCCATGATCATACCTAACTGTTACTAAGTCCCAGGTCATATTAGGGACTTAAACAGTACCCCAGGTCATATTAGAGGGTCCTCCAAGTCAATTAAAATAGTGGGCTGGAGATAGACAGGTACGCTACTGACACTGATTACTTCGGAGAGGGTAAGGTACCCTGCTCCCAGTAACCTCACAATCATACCTAACTGTTTCAACTTTATCCCAGGTCATATTAGGGAGTTGAGACAGTGCCCCAGGTCCTATTAGGGGGTCCTCCGCAGAGATTCTATGTTAGCTACCTTGTATCTCAATATTTCAATCAATAATGGCTTCAAAGTAATGGTTAAAACATGCATGCAATGATATACGGACAAATGCAGAAATATACTCAGTGAACAACTCACCAAATTGCAACAACAAGTAAAACTCACTGAACCACGCGTCACGAAGATTAGACGGACACTGTGTTTTCTTTTTTTCATATTTTTCTCACAGGCGTAAGGCATCAAGACCTTACCATAAACTCTCGACCCTATCTTTATGAGGTGTGTTAGAAAAATAAACATATGGCGTCCAACAAACTCTTCGTATACATAGGCGGGTATTTACAGGGTGAGTTTCATGCAGCAACGAGGTTAAAATAAAGTATGCTTACAGTTGGAAGATAATTCGTCAAAAGATGGACTTTGGGGGCCATCAAACCAATAGTACTGGTACCTGCCGTCAATAATTGTCCATCCATAGTTTTCTGGTAATTTATCTGTGGGGCACCGCATGTGTGCATTACACCAGATATTGGAGATGAATACCGTTGATAGTAATTATTTTTACACCCGGGATTTGCACTATAACTTCTGAGCGTAGGACCAGGATAACATACCACGTGATTTGTAGGACAATGTTGCTGTCACATTGTATAAATATTAACGAAGCAATAGTGAAAAAATCAGGCTGTTAGTAATAAATTTGTATGACCTTGTTATTGGTACATGTTGGATGGAGGGGGACAATGTGATCAAACCCATGATCAAACCATAGTTTTTTGTAGGACGAACATTTTTTCTAATAAGGTTGATCACATTCTTAAGATTTAGTTGAAAAACTAACTGTTAGTAATTAATTTTTGACACTCGTCAAATTGACATATATTTCATCCCTGCTACCCCTGTTAGCTACCACAATCGAGATTTTTGTAGAGGAAAAAGTTGGGCGTCTCATCAAAATGAAGCCACTCACGCAGAATTAGCTTGTTAGTAGTAAGTAGTGAAAATTGGCCTGGGATCCCGGACTAATGCTGTTTTGGCCAACCTTCCCATAATTGAAAACAGAACAACATATTTTCTGTGTGGAGATGTCTACATTAACTGATATATTAGTATATCTACAAACGATCATAGCGCTTCAACAAAGCACTCTTTTAGCTTCAGCAGATAGCTTTGAGAAATTGGTAATTCAGCAGAACCAATAGATGCCGAAACGTGAGAAATGAAACGAACTTCATTATACTAGAGGCTTTCGAAATGAACTAGCGATTTAAATCTCAAACGCTGTATCTTTCCACCTTCTACTTAATTGCACAAATCTGATTATATTGAAAAGTGCGTCCCTTTTTCCTTTCTTTTTGAAATTGCACGTTTGCATCCTTTCGTTAATCATTGAAGAAAAAGCGTGCCCTTTAAGAACTTTAATCGTATTATAATCTCTTTGTACAGGGTGGCCAAATAAGAATGGACGCCGGCAATATCTCGGCAACCGTTAATCATATAACTTCGAGCAAAAAATATTATCAGGTAAATCGACTAAGAGAAATCGCTGGAAATTATTTTCAATTTCCACAAGTCGCCGCTAGGTGGCGCAACTGTTATGGCCAATCAGCTTTTACTTATGTCGCTAGGTCTTCCTTCACAGGTCAGCGGACAGTCTATTACGAAAGCAACAAATTTATCAATTTTACAACCCCCCACCCCCCAACCACCTCAAATTTCACCCCTCAAAAAAATAGAAAATGATCAGGGACACCTAAAACGCCTAAAAACGAAGTTTGAGGAATATTTGAAATTTATTGTGTTTTGCTAATTACTCCGCCGCCCATGGAACGATTTTCAAAATTATAGCAGCGTTGTCTACTACGACCCCACAGCATATTGCTGCCCAAATGTCATTACAATCCATGCAGCGTTTACTGAGATTACGTGGCTAGAAAAACGCGTACAGACAGACCGATAGACAAGCAGGCAGACCGACAGACAGACAGAGTGACGGAAATGAGTGACGTGGATTTTCGTTATGTAGACATCATAAAACGTCCAAGAAGCGTATTATCTCAAAATCTAAAATTTTCGCGATAACAATACTCCCCTCACCTATCGGTGTGGGAAGTAAAAGTAGATAATTATAAGGGACCTGATGCTTTGAAACATCTAAAAACGGAGTTGGAGAGGTTTTAAAATTTTGTAGAGTATTTAATAAATACAGTAAATGTTTGAGTTTTCAAACCCCTCACCCGCTCTACCACCCCGATTTCAGCCTCTCCCCCCCCCCCAAAAAAAATTGAGTCAAGTTGAATGACTTGAATGAGTGTAGTAAGTTATAGTCTGAGATTCCGTTGCATCTAAAGCATCGCCTACCCGCTAGAACTAACACAAAAACTCTCGTAAATTATTTCTAACATCTCTCTCCGTAGAAACTAGGACGACACAGTTTTTATTCTACAATCTTAAACTCTTGTCTTAATCGCATGGCATGCCGGGTTTTTTTATATTTAAAAACAGATCATATTACCATTGTCAATCGAGGGGAACAATGAAATGTGTTTCGGGGCTTCTCAACTACCCTACACGAGACCCCATCCTATCTCAGCCCATTTTAAATAGGTACTCCAAAAAAAAAAAAGCAGAAAACGATCAGAGATCCCTAAAGTAACCAAAAACATAGTTTGAGCGGCCTTTATATTATACTGTTTTTGTCTAGGGTAGGGCAGGAATACAACACATTTTTCAGTTTCGCAACTCCTTAACCCCAACCCACCCTAATTTTGCCCCTCTCTAAAAAAATGTGGCAAACGCTCAGGAACCCCTAAATCGCCTAAAAGCGACGTTTGAACAGTATTTATATTTTCAATTTTTTTATTGCTGCGCCGCCACTGACACGATTTCTAAAAACTATACGCGTTTTCCACCCTCACCACGGTAGTAATACTGAGTCTAAATTTCACTAAAACAATTCAACAATTTCCAATTTACATAATATCAAACGATCTTAAGCGATACTCGTATGCAAACATAAGAAATTTCCAGTCCATTAGTTTCTGAAATAGACAAAGTTTGGGTGGACCTAAAATAGTGTATTATGGCGCTAGGTCTTTCTTTCACAGGTCATTAGATAGCCCATTATGAATACAACAAATTTTTCAATCCCCCCCCCCCAACAACCACCCCAATTTCACCTCACCCAAAAAAAGGAGAAAACGATCAGCAACCCCTAAAACGTCTAAAAACGAAGTTTGGGCTGTTTTTAGATTTTTAGTTTTTTCATTATCTCTGCGCCGCCACTAACACGATTTAAAGAAACCATACGCATTTTTCATCCACGCCATGGTAATAATACTGCCTCAAAATTTCATTGAAATCAATTCAATAGTTTTCGCGTCAAACAATATAGAACGATCTAAATCAATACTCGTGTGTATATATCAGAAAATTCTAAGTCCTTTGGTTTCTGTAATAGGAAAGGCAATGTTCGGATGGACCTAAAGAAGTGATTTATGCTGCTAGATCTTCCTTCACAGGTCACTAGATTGCCTATTATGAATACAGCAAATTTTGCACTTTTACAACTCCCCACCTCCACCAAAAAAAAGTAGAAAATGATCAGGAGCCCCTAAAACGCCTAAAAACGAAGTTTGAGGAATATTTAAATTTTTTCGTTTTTTGCTAATTACTCCGCATCCTTTACACCGACAGACTGACAGACACAGACAGACTGACAGACACAGACAGACTGACAGACACAGACAGACTGACAGACACAGACAGACTGACAGACACAGAGCAGACTGACAGACACAGACAGATTGACAGACACAGACAGACTGACAGACACGGACAGACTGACAGACACGGACAGACACAGACAGACCCACAGTCACAGACAGACCGACAGACACAGACAGACGGACAGGCACAGACAGGCCGACAAGCACAGACAGACCGGCAGACATAGACGGACCGACAGAGACAGAGAGACCGACAGGCACAGACAGACCGACAGACACAAAAGACCGACATACATAGCCGACAGACACAGACAGACCGACAGGTACAGACAGACCGACAGACACAGACAGACCCGACCGACACCGACAGATCGACGGAAATGAGTGACGAGGATTTTCGTTATAATGATATCATAAAACGCCCAAAAACGTCTTCAAAATCGAAAATTTTCGCGATCACAGTACTCCCCTCGCCTACCGGTCTGGGAAGTAAAAAAAGTGGATATAGTTTCACAGCTCCTTGTACACTTTAAGCCATAGTCATAAAGCCGACGGTCCCTGGGACCAGATAAAAGGCAAGCGAGAAGAGGTTCCGTAATAGAGGGTAGATTTATCCCGGATTATATCTTGGATATATATGTGATTGCATCCCGGTTTTTCTAAGGTTGTTACAGCTTCCGATTTTTCTTTTATGGTCGTCGGAAAGCAAAATGGACCTCAAGTTAGAAGACGGCTACATTCTCCAGTGTTTCTTTCTAATATTGCTCTATATTCCGAAAAAAAAATCTAAATGAACCATACCTGGCGACACGAACATAATACGGAAAATTCGCGCATATTTAATAATCTGAAGATCTTTCCGGTCGATCGACATTATTTCTGGATTTAAAATCTTCACAGCTGCTACCCAGCCAGCACAATATATACTAGGGACATTCTAAAAATCACCATTTTGGAACATTGTATCAATCCATGAAAAATCCATAAATATATAGGTTATCTGATGAACGTTCCAGGAATGTGAAAATGGGAATCCAAAAAACGTGCAGAGGTTATTCCTTCAGAATTAAGAAGAAGAATTAGTGAGATTCGTGGTATATCTTTGAAGAAACATACGTAGGTTATTCCTTCAGAATATTTTACGATTGTTATTGAGATGTATCGAATGTTGTAGGAAAATTCCTGGTATATCTTTGAAGAATATACGTTGGAAAGAATATTATTGAATATTCTAAAAATAATCTAATATAAATGAATAAATGTTCTGTAGATGTTGATAAAAACATTGCATGAATATTTGGAAATGGTTCAATGAGTATCATGGTATATCCCTCTGGTTAAAAAAATTCCAATATAACCAAATTAACACCGTTATATCAAAAGAAGCCTTTCTTAAAACAGTAGTAGTTTATGTTCAGAAAAAATTATATGGATATAAAAATATAGATAGTATATATTTACTGTATTATTTTTTATATTTTAAATTTTTTTTAATATTGTAACATCCTGTATATAGCATTGCTTTTTTGTATTGTTGTTGATGCTCCTTTCAAAATTTTAGGTTAGATTTTTGATGTGTAAACGTCATCGAATCGTCTAGAATTTTCGGGACTGACGGATGGGCGTTCTAGATGTCAACTGAATGTCTCGATTTTTCTAGATGGTTCGATGAAGTATATAAGGCGCCACGAGTAGCGTAGCAGTAGTTCAGTTCAGTTGAGTTGAGTTCTAGTTGAGATAAGGTTTAGAGATAGTGTATTGAGTTGTGAAGTAAAACGGTGAAAGTTACGTCCAGTTTGTTTCCCTGGGTGAAGAAAAAGAGGCCGTCGTGACAATTGGTGTCAGAAGTGTGGGATTATCCATCGAATCAAGCCAGGAAAAGGAATCAAGAAGTGAATACAGCGTCAGTCAATGCCAGTAACCAGAGCTATGACGTCCGAAATGAATGCGTTGATGACTATGCTACAAGAAATGGGAAACCGATTAGAACAGAGTGCAGTGGAAACGAGAACCAGCTTAGAACGAAGTGCAGCCGAAACGAGAACAAATATGCAACGCTTTGAGGAAAAGCCGAAGCACCACTAAGACGAGGCAGTCGTGAACCTTGAAGAAAAGCTAAAGCACCACCAGGACGAGGCAGTCGTGAACCTCGAAGAAAAGCTAAAGCACCACCAAGATGAGGCAGTCGCAGGTTTGAAGAGTGACTTGAAAAGTGGACAGGAACTGGTGATGACTAGACTCGAGGAGCAGAAGCAAGCCGTAAGTCAGGCATTAGAAAGTCAAGATCAGCGTATCAGTGCAATAGAGACACACGTTGAGGAGCAGCTACAGCAAGTGAAAGATCAGGCCAAAGAAATGGTCAGAGAGGAGCTGCGAGAGTTTAGTGCAGGTGAGCGTAGTTTAACAGCTGCAGCACCCGCTTTTACTGATAGACACAGTGGCGTAGTAGCCTATCCTATCAATGGAAAAACGTCATGGGACATTTATCATATGCAATTTGAAAACATCGCACGTATGAATAACTGGTCGAATGAGGAAAATGCGTGTGTGCTGACATCAGTGCTCGGAGATTCTGCAGCAGCTATTTTGGAAAATCTCTGCTCGTCACATTTACGTGACTATGATAAGATACCATTTGCACTAAAGTTACGTTTTGGAGATGCACGCTTAACAGAACTGTTGCATGGCCAGTTGCATAACCGAACACAACAACCCAAGGAAGATTTGACCACATTTGCATACGAAGTCCAAAGCTTAGCATTCGTCAGCAGTCCCATCAAGACACAGGAAGACGTCGCAGCTCGTCAGTTTGTCGAAGGCATTGCGGACCTGGACGTTCAGCGAATCGTAAGACTATTCAGTCCCAGAACCTTACAAGATGCTTTGATCAAGGCTCGAGAAATTGAAGCTGCCACGAAAGCCACGCGAATGACACGGATGGTGAGCTCTGTAGAACAAGATGATGAAGCAGAAGTCAGGGCGACAGCGTTCGTTCCAAGTAGAAGAGGTGGTACCTTTCAAAGACACCCAGCACAAATCTAGAAGGACCTGAGAGGTTTACGTGCTGGAGATGTGGGCAGAAGGGGCACCTTAGAGTAGGCTGTCGCATGCAGGTGACAGAGAAGTGAAGAGAGGCTAGTACTAATACTGATGAGTCGGAGAACTAAAGCCGGCCAGTTTTAGGGGGCAAAAACTGACTGGCCATCATGACGAAAGCCCCATGGTCATCGAAATTGAGGTTAATAAAATTGAGAAGAGTCCAGTAGTTAAAGGTTACATAGAAAATATACCACGCAAGATGTTAGTCGATACGGGAGCAAATGTGAGTATAATAAGCCCTAACATATATCAAGAAATTCGAAGGAAGTCGCCAAGCAGAACCAAACAAACAGATAGAATGTTGCTGAAGACCGCTAATGGAGACCGCTAATGGAGACCGTATACCAGTACTTTCGGTAAGAAGCATCCCATTTTAGTCGCTTCAGTCACAAATGATTGCATCCTTGGTGCTGAGTTTCTGCAGAGCTCTGGCTACGTAATAAACTTCACCGGTAATACCTTAAGCATTGGGGATTCAGAAGAGATTTCATTTAGCTGCCGAACTGTTCAGCTAGAGGAAATGAACGTTGTGTCACCAAGGAATTTCACAATACCATCGCAAAAAAGGATTGTTATACCTATATATGCACATAAGGCCCTTGAACATAACATTACCCTATGCATTCTTGAACCAGAGCCTACGCTAGCTTGAAATAAACCTATTTTATTAGCCAGAATAATAACGGATTCTTCAAATATGTTAATAAGGGCCGTGAATGTATCCAAGAATTCAGTACAAATCAAGAAAGGTACGCCACTGGGTATACTGGAACCAGTAGCATGGATCCGAAGGTTAGATGGCACGGACGAAGAAGATGATGATGACTTCACCGAAATCTCGCATAGTCTTCGAGATTTGTATGATAGAAGCTGTGAAAATTTGCGACCCGAGCCCAAGCAGCAACGAAAGGTCCTGAAGCTACTAAGAGAATTTCATCCGATTTTTGCTAGAAATAATGATGACCTAGGGCGAACCCTTATAAAATTAATGTAGGAGATGCCCAGCCAGTCAAGCAGCCCCCAAGAAGAATTCCATTACCTAATTACCTAGGATTGATGAAGTACAAAACATGGTGAAAGGTATGCAGAAACGAGGAGTGATCGAACCATCGTCTAGCCCTCGGGCCTCTTCGATAGTTCTTGTTAGAAAGAACGACGGATTAGAGGGGTTTTGTGTGGATTACAGGCGGCTCAACGATTTGACTAAAAAGGATTCATACCCTTTACCAAGAATTGACGACACATTGGATGCAGTTGGAAATTTTTCATGGTTCTCCACCTTGGACCTGCAAAGTGGATACTGGCAGGTTGAAATGAACGAAAAAGATAAGGAGAAAACGGCATTTACATCGAGTGCTGGGCTATGGCAGTTTACAGTAATGCCCAGTACCTTCGAAAGGCTAATGAATGTTGTACTACAAGGTTTACCTTGGAAGACAGCACTGATATATCTCGATGACGTCTTTGTGTTTGGAAAGGATTTTGAAGAAGAGCTATTCCGACTAAGACAAGTTTTCCAGTGGCTTAAGGAAGCGAAATTGAAGCTAAATCCTAAGAAATGCCACCTATTCAAAAGGGAAGTCAAATATCTTGGACATCTGCTGACCAAAGACGGAATCCGGACGGATCCAGAAAAGGTGCAGGCTGTGAAGGAATGGAAAGTACCGTCCAACACTCATGAGGTACGAAGCTTTTTGGGACTGTGCAGTTATTATCGGAGATTTGTAAAAGATTTCTCCAGCATCGCCAAACCACTATTTGCCTTATCTGAAAATGGTAATAAATTTTATTGGGACTCCATCTGCCAAGAAGCCTTTGTTGCATTGAAAACAGCTTTGACCTCCTCACAGATACTAGCTCATCCAACAGGGGATGGAACTTTCTACTTGGACACAGAAGCCAGCCATTATGCTATTGGAGCTGTCTTATCTCAAGAACAAGATACTACAGTACACAGTAAAACTTTGCGCAGAGCCCAGAAAAACTGGTGTGTGACACAAAAAGAATTGTACAGTGTGGTAAAAGGGATCGGAAATTTCCACAACTTATTGTGCGGAAGAAGATTTGTCGTGGGAACCGATCATTCAGCTTTGCAGTGGTCAATGAAGTTCAAGAATCCAGAAGGCCAGCTTGTTCGATGGATTGAATACCTCCAAAGCTATGACTTTGAAATTCGTCATTGTCCAGGAAAGCAACACGGAAATGCCGATTCTATGTCACGCAGGCCCTGTGATGAAGACGTAAACACTGCTCGAAAGAAGAACAACATCGAGAATTCGACATAAACACATTAAGAATAGAAGAATTTGAATTGGAAGGAACCAAGATTTCACTAGAAACCTTCAAGCAAGCTTAGTCACAAGACGCTGAGTTAGGGTTGGTTATTCATTCGCTATTGAATGGAAAC
Source organism: Callosobruchus maculatus (assembly GCA_951848785.1). Classification (NCBI taxonomy): domain Eukaryota; kingdom Metazoa; phylum Arthropoda; class Insecta; order Coleoptera; family Chrysomelidae; genus Callosobruchus; species Callosobruchus maculatus. Next base: position 9,777,622 of record CATOUR010000139.1, read on the forward strand.
AAGCCTAATCAGCAGGAAATAAGTGCTATGAGTCCCATCACTAAAGCCTACCTAGCACAATGGGACTCTCTAAAGGTGAGGGGTAACCTTTTGTATCGAATCTGGGAGGACACTGATGGCAGACATACTAAATAAAAGCTTGTAGTACCAAAGAAATTACGGAAATCAATTGTGGAACAACTACATAATAGTAGCAGTGGGGGTCACTTTGGAATCAGGAAGACCCTGGAGAGAATCAAGGAGAGATTTTACTGGGTTGGCTGTCGAGAACATGTGGAAAATTACTGTTCCACATGCGATGTCTGCAACTCAATAAAAGATCCAAGTACTCGTCAACGATCACATATGCAGCAGTACAATGTCGGATCGTCCTTTGAGAGGATCGCCATAGGCATTTTGGATCCTTTGCCGGAAACCAGCGTTGGGAACAGGTATCTGCTTGTTCTAATGGATTATTTCTCTAAATGGCCAGAAGCAATTCCTGTGCCCAATCAAGAAGCAGGCACAGTGGCACAGGCTCTTTTAGAACACGTTGTGTCCAGATTCGGAGTCCCTAATGAACTACATTCAGAATAAGAAGTCTTGATACAGCTGACGAGAAGACTAGAACAACTGCTCTTCATCCTCAGTCGACGGTATGGTGGAACGCTTCAACAAGACAATACTGGATTACCTGTCAAAATTTGTCAACGAACATCAGTCTGATTGGGATACGAAAATTCCTCTGGGAATGTTGGCCTACAGATCAGCGGTGAACGAGTCAACTCGGTTGAGCCCAGCGAAGATAATTTTTGGTCGAGAACTGCGGCTGCCTCTGGACTTAGTTCTTGGTCCACCCCCAGAAGCGGAACGCCGTCTTCCATGCGAATAGGTGAGCGAGCTTCAGGAAACGCTCTGGGATATCCATGAGTCTGCTAGAGGGAACATCCAGTCTGCCAGCGACAGAATGAAAGCCAGATACGATCTGAAAGAAAATAGCCCAAAGTTTGTCGAAGGTGATCTGGTGTGGTTCTACAATCCACGACGGAGAAGGGATAGAAGCTACAACTCTATTGGGAGGGACCCTATGTGGTGATGAAGCGCCTCAACGACGTCGCCTACAGGATACGTATGGGTAGTGGAAAACCGAAGGTCGTCCGTAGCGATCGAAGCGAATTGTTCGTCGAGGACGCCGAACGCTAAGGGGGAAGAGTGTAACATCCTGTATATAGCATTGCTTATTTGTATTGTTGTTGATGTTCCTTTCAAAATGTTAGGTTAGATTTTTGATTTGTAAACTTCATCGAATCGTCTAGAATTTTCGGGACTGACGGATGGGCGTTCTAGATGTCACCTGAATGTCTTGATTTTTATAGATGGTTCGATAAAGTATATAACGCGCCACGAGTAGCGTGGCAGTAGTTCAGTTCAGTTGAGTTGACTAGTAGATGAGATAAGGTTAAGAGATATTGTATTGAGTTGTGCAGTAAAACGGTAAAATTTACGTCCAGTTTGATTCCCTGGGTGAAGAAAAAGAGGCCGTCGTGACAATATTATGTTTTTTCATGCTTCTCTCACATGACTGCGGTAGCGACAAATGTAGACGGGCTGTGCCAAGTCAGGTCTTAAGGATTACAGACTTTTGGAATATTTTGTGTAACCTTTCGTCCAGGCCTAACTGTTGTAGGTGTTGTGTAAATGTGTTCGGTGTGAGGCCTGAGACCGACATAATGAGTGGGACAATAATAACTTTATCTTATTTCCAGAGTCGCTTAAGGTCAGTGTATTTAAATATTCTCCCAGCGTAGGTGTTTTGAACATTCACATCATTGTAAATAGCAATATCTGTTAATTAGGTAACTTTGTGTGCCTTTGCCTGAAACACTATTTCTAGTCTGATCGCATTGATAGTTTTGTCTGTGTGTATTTCAACGTCCCAGTATAGTTTGTATTGATTGTTGTCGAGTACTGATGTTGGTGTATACTTATAATATGGGTCTGAGTTTTCGATTGGCTTGTTTTTTGTGGCTAATGCTTGATGTATGATTATGGCTACCGAGTTATGTCTAGCCGTGTACTCAGTTCTAGCGAGAGTTTTGCATGGGCTTGTTATGTGGTCTAGTGTTTCCTTCTGTTGGTGAAATTTTCTGCAATTATCGTTGGTTATGAATGGATCTTTAATTACGTATTTCTTGTAGTTTCTCGTCGAAATAACTTGGTTCTGGATGGCAAGCATAAATCCCTCAGTTTCTGGAAAAAGTTGGCCATCCTGCAGCCAGGTGTATGACCGTTTTTCATTTATGTGGTCTTGCGTAATACGGTATCTATGTTTGCCATGGAGTGGTTTCTACGACCAGGTGTTTATTTTTTCATGTTGTGATTGTATGGGATTGTATGTGTGTGTGTCTGTGTTGTTGCGAGGCTCAAGGTACGCCCCCGCACCCTCCCGCCGAACCTCCAACGCCGTCATTCCCCTCAGGAAATCCCAGCGTCCACAGACGAAGCCCCCAGAAACGTGCAGCAGGGCCTTTGTCCAGGCGCCACCTGGCACTACTACACGCCCGAGATTATTCGCCGGCTGATGGAACAGCCCTATAAACTGGCTATGCCGGACGGGTTCCTGTACTAACCGGCGGCCCAGGAGTGCCAACCCTGGTTTCTTTCGTCGCTACCACTCCGGGAAGATCCCAGCCGGGGCAACAGTGGGGGAGTCGACGCGCGAGACAGAGACCGCACCCCAAGCCACGCGAGGTGATCCACTCAGACTGACGCGCAACAGAGGAGGTCATAGAGGAATAGGCAAAGGGCGCCTATTATAAGCTGGGGTCTCAAAGGGTTGCTACATCCAACATTTTACTATATCCCGTTCCGTGGAAAGTGAAAAGGTAAAGATGCCCTGGAGTTCCACATGATCCGCGGGACAATATTTGCATATTGCATTCCCAGGGGAAGAGGAAGGCTCCGCTCATATCTCACCATGTCATTGATTAAGTCTTTATTTCGAGCGTATCGAGCTGTGAACTTTTCTGTTCTATTAATTTTTCTCAGACAAATGTTTATACTAGATAAACAAGCTCTTTCTAATTTTTGTTTAGCCATATACAGAAGTCTTGCTGGCCTTTTCTTCTAGCTTTAGACTTGCATCTTTCGGAATACGAAATCTTGTAGTCTTTCAGATCAAATCCATCATCCATCTCCATATATCCATCTATCATTTTGTTCTGGTGTCGCTATTATGCTTTTTTGCCTCCTTCCATTTCTGAAGAGCAGAAAAAAATTCCCCTTCTTTACGATGTGTGCAACGGGAAACGGGAGAATTAAAAAATCCGTTGATCTACGGCAAAATCCTAGAACTGGCATCATTGTATCGTGACGCTATCTTACAGCCTAAAAATGACACTTGGACACTTCACACCTGATTTTTAACAGTACTATTCATGGAATAAATTTACAGCGACAATAACAGATGGATAACACTGCTCCCACTTCTGTTCTCATTGTAGGTGCTTTGTCTTTGAAGGAGGAAAATTTTCGAAAATGTGGTCTATTTTTTAATGTCCTGAAATTGTGCGACAGCCCTTGAAATTATGCTAAAATCGCATAATTATGCCAGAAACGGCAATACTGATCCATCCATCTCTTTTTTCCTGTCCATAACCAAAACTTCATCATCTGGCACCTTTTCACCATCGCTTTCAACATCGGACGTAGGCTTTGCATCATCCTCGATGTCTGATGGGGTATCAATCTCTGCTAAAGCTCTTTCAAGCTCACTGTCATCTTGAATGCCCCCCCCCACACTACCCCAAATTCACCCCCACCCAAAAAAAGTACAAAATAATCAGAAACCCCTACAACGCCTAAAAACGAAGTTTGAAGAATATTTGAAAATTTTTGTTTTTTGATAATTACTCCGCTCGCAGTGCAATAGTTTCCAAAATTATACAGGGTTATTCACGTTATTCGACACGAAGTATTGTGGCTAAAGTATTTGATAAAAAATGAAGTCAAGTTGATTGACATAGTACTTCCCTCACATTACGGTGATACCGGTTTATTATTTTCCCATAGAATGAAGCTTGTCTGAGATCCCCTTGCAACCAAATAATCGCCAGCGCCCCCCTCCCCCTCTAAAATTGTCCTATGCCGCTAGATCTTTCTCTCTCAGGTCAATGGGCAGCCAATTATCAATACTACAAACTTTTCAGTTTTTTAACCCCCCACCCCCTAACCACCCCAATTTCACCCCCACCCAAAAAAACCCAGAAAACGATCAGGAACCTCTAAAATGCTCAAAAATGAAGATTGAGCTGTTTTTATACTTTTAGTTTTATTATTTCTGCGCCGCCACTGGCACGATTTATAAAAACCATTCGCATTTTTGATCCTCGCCACGGTAGTAATACTGTGTCAAAATTTTATTAAAATCAATTCAACAGTTTCCTCGTTATACAATATAGAACGATCTAAAGCAACACTCGTATGTTTACGCCAGAAAAAATTCCTTTGGTTTCTGTAATAGGCAAGGCAATCTTCGGATGGACCTAAAAAAGTTATATATGTCGCTGGGTCTTTCTTCACAGGTCAGTTGACGGTCTATCATGAAACCAAGAAATTTTTCAATTTTACAACTCCAAACCACCCCAAATTCACCCCCACCCAAAAGAAAGTAGAAAATGGTCAGGAACCCCTAAAACGCCTAAAAACGAAGTTTGAGAAATATTTATTTTTTTTTTGTTTTTTGCTAATTACTCCGCCGCACATGCACGACCCCACAGCGTATCGCTGCCCAAATTTCATTACATTCCATGCAGCGGTTGCTGATATTACGAGGCTAGAAAAAAGCGACAGACAGACAGACAGACAGTCCCCCAACCGCCCCGATTTCACCCCACCCAAACAAAAATTGAAAATGATCAGGAACCCGTAAAACGCCTAAAAACAATGTTTTAGCTGTTTTCATATTTTTAGTTTTTTATTATTGCTGCGCCGCCACTGATACTATTTTTCCAAAACATACGCGTTTTGCATCCTCGCTGCGGTAGTAATACTGTGTCAAAATTTCATTAAAACCAATTCAATAATTTTCGTGTTACGCAATATAGAACGATCTAAAACAATACTCGTATGTATACTTCACAAATTCTAAGTCCCTTGGTTTTTATAATAAGCAAGGCAATGTTCGGATGTACGTAAAAAGTGTATTATGCTGCTAGGTTTTTCATTCAAAGATCAATGGAGAACCCATTATGAGTACAACAAATTTTTCAGTTTTATAACCCCCCATCTTCCAACGACCCCAAATTCACCCTCACCCAAAAAAACGGAGAAAATGATCAGAAACCCCTAAAACGCCCAAAAACGTTTGAGCTGTTTTTATATTTTTAGTTTCTTATTATTGCCGCGCCGCCACTGACCCGATATTTCCAAAACATACGCGTTTTCCATCCTCGCCTTGGGAGTAATACTATGTCAAAATTTCATTGAAATCAACTGAACAATTTACGCGATATCGAACGATCTAAAACAATACTGGTATGTATACATCACAAATTCTAAGTCCCGTGGTTTCTATAATAAGCATGCAACTTTCGGATGGACCTAAAAAAGTGTATCATGCCGCTAGCTTTTTCATTCACATATCAATGGACAGCCCATTACGAATACAACGAATTTTTTAGTATTACAACCCCCCACCCCACAACCACCCCAAATTCACCCCCACCCAAGAAAAAGTAGAAAATGACCAGGAACCCCTAAAACGCTTAAAAACGAAGTTTGAGGCATATTTGAAATTTTTCGTTTTTTGCTAATTACACCGCCCCCCGTACAGCGATTTTCAAAATTATAGGAGCATTACCTACTACGACCCCACAGCATAGAGCTGCCCAAATTTCATCACAATCCATGCAGCGGTTAGTGAGATCACGAGGGTAGAAAAACGCGACAGACAGACAGACCGACAGACAGACCGACAGACAGACCGACAGACAGACCGACAGACAGACCGACAGACAGACCGACAGACAGACCGACAGACAGACCGACAGACAGACCGACAGACAGACCGACAGACAGACCGACAGACAGACCGACAGACAGACCGACAGACAGACCGACAGACAGACCGACAGACAGACCGACAGACAGACCGACAGACAGACCGACAGACAGACCGACAGACAGACCGACAGACAGACCGACAGACAGACCGACAGACAGACCGACAGACAGACCGACAGACAGACCGACAGACAGACCGACAGACAGACCGACAGACAGACCGACAGACAGACCGACAGACAGACCGACAGACAGACCGACAGACAGACCGACAGACAGACCGACAGACAGACCGACAGACAGACCGACAGACAGACCGACAGACAGACCGACAGACAGACCGACAGACAGACCGACAGACAGACCGACAGACAGACCGACAGACAGACCGACAGACAGACCGACAGACAGACCGACAGACAGACCGACAGACAGACCGACAGACAGACCGACAGACAGACCGACAGACAGACCGACAGACAGACCGACAGACAGACCGACAGACAGACCGACAGACAGACCGACAGACAGACCGACAGACAGACCGACAGACAGACCGACAGACAGACCGACAGACAGACCGACAGACAGACCGACAGACAGACCGACAGACAGACCGACAGACAGACCGACAGACAGACCGACAGACAGACCGACAGACAGACCGACAGACAGACCGACAGACAGACCGACAGACAGACCGACAGACAGACCGACAGACAGACCGACAGACAGACCGACAGACAGACCGACAGACAGACCGACAGACAGACCGACAGACAGACCGACAGACAGACCGACAGACAGACCGACAGACAGACCGACAGACAGACCGACAGACAGACCGACAGACAGACCGACAGACAGACCGACAGACAGACCGACAGACAGACCGACAGACAGACCGACAGACAGACCGACAGACAGACCGACAGACAGACCGACAGACAGACCGACAGACAGACCGACAGACAGACCGACAGACAGACCGACAGACAGACCGACAGACAGACCGACAGACAGACCGACAGACAGACCGACAGACAGACCGACAGACAGACCGACAGACAGACCGACAGACAGACCGACAGACAGACCGACAGACAGACCGACAGACAGACCGACAGACAGACCGACAGACAGACCGACAGACAGACCGACAGACAGACCGACAGACAGACCGACAGACAGACCGACAGACAGACCGACAGACAGACCGACAGACAGACCGACAGACAGACCGACAGACAGACCGACAGACAGACCGACAGACAGACCGACAGACAGACCGACAGACAGACCGACAGACAGACCGACAGACAGACCGACAGACAGACCGACAGACAGACCGACAGACAGACCGACAGACAGACCGACAGACAGACCGACAGACAGACCGACAGACAGACCGACAGACAGACCGACAGACAGACCGACAGACAGACCGACAGACAGACCGACAGACAGACCGACAGACAGACCGACAGACAGACCGACAGACAGACCGACAGACAGACCGACAGACAGACCGACAGACAGACCGACAGACAGACCGACAGACAGACCGACAGACAGACCGACAGACAGACCGACAGACAGACCGACAGACAGACCGACAGACAGACCGACAGACAGACCGACAGACAGACCGACAGACAGACCGACAGACAGACCGACAGACAGACCGACAGACAGACCGACAGACAGACCGACAGACAGACCGACAGACAGACCGACAGACAGACCGACAGACAGACCGACAGACAGACCGACAGACAGACCGACAGACAGACCGACAGACAGACCGACAGACAGACCGACAGACAGACCGACAGACAGACCGACAGACAGACCGACAGACAGACCGACAGACAGACCGACAGACAGACCGACAGACAGACCGACAGACAGACCGACAGACAGACCGACAGACCGACAGACCGACAGACTGACCGACAGACAGACCGACAGACAGACCGACAGACAGACCGACGGAAATGAGTGACGTAGATTTTTGTTATGTACACAACATAAAACGCCCAAAAAGTGTATTATCTCAAAATCGAAAATTTTTGCGATCACAATACTCCCCTCACCTATCGGTGTGGGAAGTAAAAAGAAAATAGTAATTTCGGATGGATAGAGACCCATAAAGGCTACATTTTAAAAATATTTTCATGTTATACAGGGTGTCCCAAAAACATGAAATGTATCAAAGTTGTGTTTTTTTAAATGGAATAATATTGTCACGACGGCCTCTTTTTCTTCACCAACGAATCAAACTGGACGTAACTTTCACCGTTTTACTTCACAATTCAATACAATATCTCTTAACCTTATCTCAACTAGAACTCAACTCAACTGAACTACTGCCACGCTACTCGTGGCGCCTTATATACTTCATCGAACCATCTAGAAGATTCGAGACATCCAGATGACATTCTAGAATGCCGATCTGACAGTCCAGAAAATTCCAGATGATTCGATGACGTTTACACATCAAGAAAATCTAACTTAACATCAACAAACATCAATAAGCAATGCTATATACAGGATGTTACACTCTTCCCCTCTTAGCGTTCGGCGTCCTCGACGAACAATTCGCTTCGATCCTTGTATGGCCACAGGCGATCGCTATGGACGACCTTCGGTTTTCCACTACCCATACGTATCCTATAGACTACGTCGTTGAGGCGCTTCATCACCACGTAGGGTCCCTCCCAATGGCGTTGTAGCTTCGGACATCTGCCCCTTCTCCGTCGTGGATTGTAGAATCATACCAGATCACCTTCGACGAACTTTGGGCTATTTGCTTTCAGATCGTATCTGGCTTTCATTCTGTCGCTGGCAGACTGGATGTTCCCTCTAGCAGACTCATGGATATCCCAGAGCGTTTCCTGAAGCTCGATCACCCATTCGCATAGAAGACGGCGTTCCGTCTCTGGGTGTGGACCAAGAGCTAAGTCCAGAGGCAGCCGCAGTTCTCGACCAAAAATTGTCTTCGCTGGGCTCAACCGAGTTGACTCGTTCACCGCTGATCTGTAGGCCAACATTCCCAGAGCAATTTTCGTATCCCAATCAGACTGATGTTCGTTCACGAATTTTGACAGGTAATCCAGGATTGTCTTGTTGAAGCGTTCCACCATACCGTCGGACTGAGGATGAAGAGCAGTTTTTCTAGTCTTCCGAATTTAGAGTTTTCTCATCAGCTGAATGAAGACTTCTGATTCAAAGCTGCGTCCCTGGTCTGAATGTAGTTCATTAGGAACTCCTAATCTGGAAACGACGTGTTCTAAAAGAGCCTGTGCCACTGTGTCTGCTTCTTGATTGGGCACAGGAATTGCTTCTGGCCATTTAGAGAAATAATCCATTAGAACAAGCAGATACCTGTTCCCAACGCTGGTTTCCGGCAAAGGACCCAAAATGTCAATGGCGATCCTCTCAAACGGCGATCCGACATTGTACTGCTGCATATGTGATCGTTGACGAGTACTTGGACCTTTCCTTGAGTTGCAGACATCGCATGTGGAGCAGTAATTTTCCACATCTTCTCGATAGCCAACCCAGTAAAATCTCTCCCTGATTCTCTCCAGGGTTTTCCCAATTCCAAAGTGCCCCCACTGCTACTATCATGTAGTTGTTCCATAATTGCTTTCCGTAATTTCCTTGGTACTACAAGTTTTTCTTTAGCATGTCTGCCATCAGTATCCTCCCAGATTCGATACAAGAGGTTACCCCTCACCTTTAGTGAGTCCCATTGTGCTAGGTAGGCTTTAGTGATGGGACTCATAGCACTTATTTCCTATTGATTAGGCTTGTTTCCATTTAATAGCGAATGAATAACTAACCCTAACTCAGCGTCTTGTGACTGAGCTTGCTTGAAGGTTTCTAGTGAAATCGTGGTTCCTTCCAAATCAAATTCTTCTATTCTTAATGTGTTTATGTCGAATTCTCGTTGTTGTTCTTCTTTCGAGCAGTGTTTGCAGTCTTCATCACAGGGCCTGCGTGACATAGAATCGGCATTTCCGTGTTGCTTTCCTGGACGATGACGAATTTCAAAGTCATAGCTTTGGAGGTATTCAATCCATCGAGCAAGCTGGCCTTCTGGATTCTTGAACTTCATTAACCACTGCAAAGCTGAATGATCGGTTCTCACGACAAATCTTCTTCCGTACAACAAGTTGTGGAAATTTCCGATCCCTTTTACCACACTGTACAACTCTTGTCGTGTCACACACCAGTTTTTCTGGGCTTTGTGCAAAGTTTTACTGTAGTATCCAATTACTTTTTCGATGCCATCTCGTTCTTGAGATAAGACAGCTCCAATAGCATAATGGCTGGCATCTGTGTCCAAGTAGAAAATTCCATCCCCTGTTGGATGTGCTAGAATCGGCGAGGAGGTCAAAGCTGTTTTCAATGCGTCGAAGGCTTCTTGGCAGATGGAGTCCCAATAAAACTTATTACCATTTTCAGTTAAGGCAAATAGTGGTTTGGCGATGCTGGAGAAATCTTTCACAAATCTGCGACAATAACTGCACAGTCCCAAAAAGCTTCGAATCTCATGAGTGTTGGACGGTACTTTCCATTCCTTCATAGCATGCACCTTTTCTGGATCAGTCCGGATTCCGTCTTTGGTCAACAGATGTCCAAGATATTTGACTTCCCTTCTGAGAAGGTGGCATTTCTTAGGACTTAGCTTCAACTTCGCTTCCTTAAGCCGCTGGAAAACTTATCTTAGTCGGAATAACTCTTCTTCAAAATCCTTTCCAAACACAATGACGTCATCGAGATATATCAGTGCTGTCTTCCAAGGTAAACCTTGTAGTACAAAATCCATTAGTCCTTCGAGGGTACTGGGTGCATTGCACAGACCAAAAGGCATTACTGTAAACTGTCATAGCCCAGCACACGATGTAAATGCCGTTTTCTCCTTATCTTTTTCATCCATTTCAACCTGCCACTATCCACTTTGCAGGTCCAAGGGGGAGAACCATGAAGAATTTCCAACTGCATCCAAAGTGTCGTCAATTCTTGGTAAAGGGTATGAATCCTTTTTAGTCAAATCGTTGAGCCGCCTGTAATCCACACAAAACCTCGTTGATCCGTCCTTCTTTTTAACAAGAACTATCGGAGAGGCCCAAGGGCTAGATGATGGCTCGATCACTCCGCGTTTCTGCATATCTTTTACTATTTCGAAAACGCTAACTACTACTAACTAGAAATTTCCACTGGGCGTGTCTGAACAACTACATGTATAATATAGAAGTATTATAAGCAGAGACCATCGGAAAGGAAAACCAGCTCTGCTGCCTGTCTGCGATCGTAAAGGGAAGGAGAACATCGAGCCTAGTAGGATTTTGCAGCCATTTAATATTTTCTTGACAATCGCTTGGCACATACGTCCACTTACGTCAAGCCTTTTGATTTTTTACTGTATGTTCAATGATAGGCTGCAATGAGTAAAAAGAAAAAACCGAAAGCCACTGATGAATCACTCACAAGCTGTTTAGGATTCACCCAGATTTGTAGCCTAGAAAATAACTCTAAATCAATAGCGGAATTACTAAAAGAAAATGAAGAACTAAAAGAAATTATTCAGCAAAACCAGGTAATTATATCAGAAAAAGAAAAATTAATAAACCAGCTTTTGAAGGAAAATGACCATCTACAAAGCCACTATAACCTCATTACTAGCAACATAATAGTTGAAACTATCGATAAGATTGCTAAAAGACTAGAAAATTTAGAAAAACAACCAAGCCCAATATCATATGCATCAGCAGCAAGCAAACAACTAAGAACACACCAAAAATCATTAAAAAAAATAATAATAAAACCAAAAGGTAAACAAAACTGCTTTGAAACAAAAAAAGATCTGAACAAAAATATAAATTTATCAAAACTGCAAATAAAAATAGAAACCGTTAACGATGCAAGAGATGGAGGTGTTGAACTAAAATTACAAGATAAATATGTAAATATATTGAAGAATGAGATGGACCAAGTTCTACTGAGAAAATATGAAGTTATGGAAGAAAAGAAGATCCTACCAAAAATTGAAATTGTTGGTTATAAAACCAGGGAAAAGCCCACAATGGAAGAAATAAAGGAAAAGCTCATCCGAGAAAACTATTTTCTTCATGAAGAAGATATTAGAGTTACTTACCTAAATTATATAGTACAACATGATTATTATACCATTCACGCAGAAGTATCCGGAAATGTATTTAAAATTTTAATGAATGATGATGAAGGTAGGCTTTTGATAGACTGGCAATCTCTAAAAGTTTATGATAACAATTTTGTTTCTCAATGCAAGAACTGCTTTAGGTTTAACCACAGTACCAGTAAATGCAGAAATCCCAAAATTTGTTGTAAATGTGGAAAAAACCATGAGAGCGGCTCTTGCAGTACAGAATTGCTATCATGTTCTAACTGTTATTATTCAAATATAAAACATAATCATTCACACAACACAAATCACCATGCTTTCGATAAAGAATGTCCCACACTCAAATATTATCAACATCAATTTATGTCGAAAATAGATATCTAAATTATGAAAATATATTTAACAAAAATACTATTACAATACAATGCATTACAATTAAAACATACATCAGTTCGTATATTTTACTATATAAAATAATATCATTCCTCGCATCAGCTCATCATGCAAGCATATGTGAAAGAGTTTATCATTAAATCAGTCAAGACCAATTCGGTTCACAGCACTTCGCAACTTTCTAATATTTAACTCACCGCCCGCACTAACTTCAAGATATTTCATACAAATATTAGGAGCGTAAGTAAAAACCTTGACTATTCGCATATATTTCTTCAGCAAATACAACAAGAAATGGATATAATAATATTGACGGAATGCTGGAAAATAGAAAATCCGTCTTTGTTTGGCATCAAAGATTATAGTATTGTATATAATTATGGGACAGTCAATCAAAATGATGGGGTGCTATTGTACGTTAAAAAGGGAATTCCATATACTTATAAAATGATAGATATGTCTGGCATAAAAGTGATAGAAGTTTCAGTTGGGTTCTTGAATTCCCATATAATAATTACGGCAATATACAGGCCACCTTCAACTTGTGTGAGGACATACATTAATGACTTATGCGATTACCTGAACACGGAAAAAAATTTTCCGCATATCCTAATTGGAGACGTCAACATAGACATATTAGGGAATTCAGATATTTCACATCATTATCTAAATACACTAGGAGTTTACGGCTTCGAATCATATATAAATAAATATACACGCATCCAAGGCGAAGCAAAAAGCTGTATCGATCATATTTTTGTCAGGGAATCTAAACAGTTATTTCAATATAACCCTATATTAGTAGAAGAAAACATTTCTGATCACTATCCTACAGTCCTACAAATTTTGTCACGTGAAAATATAAAAGCAACTAAGAGCGAGAGACTAAAACAGTTCGTGGATAATAATAAATTACTCAAAAATAATGCAAATGAAAGCTGGTCTGGTGTTTACATGGCTGATAACTTAGAAACAGCAACAAATATATTTATACACAAGTTCAAAGCAATTATAGAGAATAGCACAAATACAATTAAATTGAAGCGATACGAGATAAAACGTAATCCGTGGGTAACAAAAAAGGATTCAAAACTAATTAATGAAAAAAATGATATGCATAAACTTTCAAAAAAGTATCCTACCGAAGAAAATATCGCGAAATACAAAGATCAGAAAAATAAAGTAGAAACTGCGATAAAAACAGCAAAAAAAGAGTACTGCCAAAATAAAATTAGAAGCGCTAACGGGGATATCTCAGTACTATAGAAAACCGTCAAGGAATTTACAGATATCAGAAATGCGGGTAACATCAAGGAAATAAGGGCTGTTGACGGGAATGTGATAAATGATCCTCAAAAAATCGCAAACTGTTTCGTAGAGCATTTTAACAGCGTTGGAAAAACACTAGCTGGTAGAATGGGAAAACAGCAACAAATTAATATTAACTTCAAAAAGACAACTACATGTAAATCGATATTTTTGGAAGAAACTTGTAAAACCGAAATAATTCATGCAATAAGATCATTAAAAAATAAAAAATCTCCCGGTAGTGACGGAATTCGTTCGGAATACCTAAAAACTGTAGCCTACGATATTTCAAAGCCACTATGCTTTCTAATTAACTGGTCATTCGAATTAGGTCAGTATCCGTCTGTTCTCAAAACAAGTACTATGTCAGCGGTATATAAAGGAGGAGATAATCTGGATATGTCCAGTTACAGGCCGATTTCCCTTATATCGTCGATCTCTGAAATTTTTGAAAAAATAATAAAAAATCGAATTGTGAATTATTTGAATAAAAATGGCATCTTATCTAGCTCGCAATATGGTTTTATTCAGGGAAAATCAACTCAAGATGCTATAGAACATGTTATCAGTGAGATAACAAAACATGTTGATGAAGGTTCGCCAAGCTTATGTACATTTATTGACTTAGCAAAGGCCTTCGATACTGTTAGCCACACAATTCTGTTAGGTGTGTTGGAGGGTATTGGATTTAGAGGACATACTCTTGAGTTAATGAAAAATTATTTAATCAATAGATATCACTGCGTTAAAATAGGAAAGAATATAAGCGACTACAAGAGAATAGAGTATGAAATTCCTCAGAGGTCGGTTCTTGGTCCAATACTCTTCAACATATACCTGGCAGATTTATACCGACAAGCAACCGTTGGAAAAATCATAAGTTTCGCTGATGATACTATTGTAATATATAAATCAAATACTTGGGAAGATCTAAAAGCAATAGCTGAGAACGATTTTACACTAATAAAAGCATAGTTTGATCACAGACTTCTAACAATAAATTTTAAGAAAACATTTTTTTTTACCATTTTCAGCCAACAGCAGCTCATTACCGAAATACCAACAGATAAATATAAATACACATAAGAACCAAACACTTAATATATCGATAACCGACTCAGTTAAATACCTGGGCGTATATATAGACAAACACTTAAGATGGGATATGCATATCAGCTATACAGTCAAAAAAATAAGAACCGTGTCATACAAATTCAGACGTCTTAAGACGCTACTAAGTAAACAATACTTGGAGATTATATATCAGGCCTTAGTACAAAGTCACATAGTGTACGCAATCAGTGTTTGGGGAAGAGCAAATGAAAAACACATGAAAGTTTTGGAGATAGCACAAACATTAAGCTTGAAAATAATTTACAATAAACCTTCGGCTTTACGCTGCTTGCGTCAAAATCCGTGCCTCTAGTGGCAAAAGCGAACGAACCTTGTCGTTCCACCAAGGAGTTTACTGCTGCCAGTAGCGTTTCTCTTTGGTTGCCGTTACCTCCGGGTACTAGATGGCGCACCGGCAAAATTCCTTCTGTCTGCTCGCACATCTAGCTGAACTGTTCGGCAGCTAAATGAAATCTCTTCTGAATCTCCAATGCTTAAGGTACTACCGGTGAAGTTTATTACGCAGCCAGAACTCTGCAGAAACTCAGCACCAAGGATGCAATCATTTGTGACTGAAGCGACTAAAATAGGATCCTTCTTACCAAAACTGCCGATGCGAATCTCTAATTCTTCAACACCCAGTACTGGTATACGGTCTCCATTAGCGGTCTTCAGCAACATCCTATCTGTTTGTTTGGTTCTGCTTGGCGACTTCCTTCGAATTTCTTGGTATATGTTAGGGCTTATTATAGTCACATTTGCTCCGGTATCGACTAACATCTTGCATGGTATATTCTCTATGTAACCTTCAACTACTGGACTCTTCTCAATTTTATTAACCTCAATTTCGATGACCATGGGGCTTTCGTCATGATGGCCAGCCAGTTTTTGCCCCCTAAAACTGGCCGGCTTTAGTTTTCCGACTCATCAGTATAAGTACTAGCCTCTCTTGACTTCTCTGTCACCTGCATGCGACAGCCTACCTAAGGTGCCCCTTCTGCCCACATCTCCAGCACGTAAACTTCTCAGATCCTTCTAGATTTGTGCGAGCTGGGTTTCTTTGGAAGGTACCACCTCTTCTTCTTGGAACGAACGCTGTCGCCCTGACTTCTGCTTCACCATCTTGTTCTACAGAGCGCACCCTCCGTGTCATTCGCGTGGCTTTCGTGGCAGCTTCAATTTTTAGAGCCTTAACCAAAGCGTCTTGTAAGGTTCTGGGACTGGATAGCCTTACGATTCGCTGAACGTCCAGATCCGCAATGCCTTCGACAAACTGACGAGCAGCGACGTATTCCTGTGTCTCGATGGGACTGCTGACGAATGCTCGTTTAGCTAAGCTTTGGACTTCGTATGCAAATGTGGTTAAATCTTCCTTGGGTTGTTGTGTCCGGTTATGCAACTGGCCATGCAGCAGCTCTGTTAAGTATGCATCTCCAAAACGTAACTTTAGTGCAGACGTTATCTTATCATAGTCACGTAAATCTGACGAGCAGAGATTTTCCAAAATAGCTGCTGCAGAGTCTCTGAGCATGGATGTCAGCACACAAGCTTTTTCCTCATTCGACCAGTTATTCATACGTGCGATGTTTTCAAACTGCATATGATAAATGTCCCAAGATGTTTTTCCGTAGTATGGATAGGGTTTTGCAACTACACCACTGTGTCTACCAGGTAAAGCGGGTGCTACTGCAGTTAAACTACTGTTACCTGCACTAAGCTCTCTCAGCTTCTCTGTAACGATTTCTTTGACACGATCTTCCACTTGCTGCAGCTGTTCCTCAACGTTCTGTTGCGACGTCACTACTGTCACTATTTGAGTCTCTATTGTACTAATACGTTGGTCTTGGTCTTCTAATGCCTGGCTTACCGCTTGCTTCTGTTCTGTTCCTAGCCATCACAAGTTCCTGCCCACTTTTCAAGTCACTCTTCAAACCTGCGACTGCCTCGTCCTGGTGTTGCTTTAGCTTCTCTTCTAGGTTCACGACGGTTGCTTGCATAACGGCTGCCTGATTGTCTTGACTACTTTGAAGATTTGCTGCAGTTTTTCTAAACTTTGTTCGAAGCTGGCTCTCATTTCGGCTGTTTGTTCTACGCTGTTTCTCATATCTGCCTTCATTTCTTGTATCATAGCCATCAATGCACTTATTTCGGACGCCATAGCTCTTGTAACTGGCATTAACTGACGCTGTACTCACTTCTTCTTTCCTTTTCCTGGCTTGATTCGATGGATAATCCCACACTTCCGACACCAATTGTCAAACCATTCTTATAAATCTATATTCCCTGTTACTAAATTTAAAGAAGTAGGCTTCGGATGATAAAAAATTGAAATTTTTGTATACGTATTGTTAGCGGTTATCTGTCACTTTTCAGACAATAAGAACGCGCTGTTCATTTGAGTCCAGTTTTTTGAATCATTGTGTCAAATGACATTTGGAAAATGAGATATCTAGAAAGAAAATAACTTTCTAATAGTAGGTTTGCGAGTAAACCGCAATTCCAAAATTATGATTACATATGATATGCGAAACATGAAAGATCACAAAAGGTTTTTTATGATTTTTAAAATATCTATGAACGATAAGTTGTAGTCACCTCAGAAAAATTAATATATATTTTGCAGTGTTAATATACTCGTGAAAGTGTTTTACGTCTCGTGTTATTTTTATGAATCTTTGCGCGAACGGTTTCTACCGATGCTCATTTCAAAGGGCTTTCCATTTCTTTCAAAAAAAGTTAATTTGCATTTTCCTTGGATTTCGCTGGGCAAACCGTAAACTTCAACACCTCGATTGAAGTTTGATCTACGCCAATAACAAAAATGCAATAGATTTATTATAGGTTCAATTGTTTAGTGACCTACTGTATACTATCCAGGAAACAGATGGTTGGGTTTAGGTCAAGGAAAAACAGGGAGTTAAAGATAATTGTTAAAGGTCTAGCTAAAATTCGGGCACAATCATTTACCAGGAACGATGGGATGCCATCTGGACCCGATGTTAATTTGTGTTTCATTTTTTTCATACAGCTATACAGGGTTGGGATAAAGTATGGAACCAAGCAAACAACTTTGGAACGGAAAGAGTGATATTGCTGAAAATTTGCAGGCAAGTGTAGTGACGTCTAGTGCATCCGAAGACATTATGTTAGCTATTAATGTAGTTCCGGTTTAACCGGAAGTACCGTCAACTTTTTTAATTTAAATGGGACACCCTGTATATTTTTGCAGATTTCAATTCATCTTTCACTTCCCATACCGATAGGTGAAGGGAGTATTGTGATCGCGAAAATTTTAGATTTTGAGATAATACACTTTTTGGGCGTTTTATGATGCCTACATCACGAAAATCCACGTCACTCATTTCCGTCGGTCTGTCTGTCTGCCTGTCTGTCGGTCTGTCTGTCTGTCTGTTGGCGTTTTTCTAGCCTCCTAATCTCAGTAACCGCTGCATAGATTTTGATGAAATTTGGGTAGTGATATGGTGTAGGGTCGTAGTAGGTAATGTTGCTACAATTTTGAAAATCGGTGCATAGGCGGCGGAGTAATTAGCAAAAAACAAAAAATTTCAAATATGCCTCAAACTTCGTTTTTAGGTGTTTTAGGGGTTCCTGATCATTTTCTACTTTTTTTTTGGTGGGGGTGAAATTGGGGTGGTTGGGGGTGGTGGGGGGTTGTAAATCTGAAAAATTTGTTGTACTCATGATGGGCTGTCTACTGACCTGAGAGAGAAAGACCTAGCGGTATAATACACTTTTTTAGGTCCATCCGAACATTGCCTTGTGTATTACAGGAACCAAGGGACTTGGAGAATTTTCCGATGTATACATACGAGTATTGCTTTAGATCGTTCTGTATTTTATAATGTTGAAATTACTGAATTGATGTTAATGAAATTTCGGCACAGTATTACTACTTTGGCGAGGATGGAAAACGCGTCTGATTTTTAGAAATCGTCCCAGTGGCGGCGCAGCAATATTAAAAAAAACTAAAAGTATGAAAACAGCTCAAACTTCGTTTTTAGGCGTTTTAGTGGTTCCTGATCATTTTCTACTTTTTTTGGGGTGGGGGTGAAATTAGGGTGGTTAGGGGGGTTGTAAATCTGAAAAATTTGTTGTACTCATAATGGGCGGTCTACTGACCTGAGAGAGAAAGACCTAGCGGCATAAAACACTTTTTTAGGTCCATCCGAACATTGCCTTGCCGATGACAGAAACCAAGGGACTTGAACTTTCTGATGCATACAATATACATACGAGCATTACTTTGGATCGTTTTGTATTGTGTTACGTGGAAACTTCTGAATTGACTTTAATGACATTTTGAGACAGATTTATTACCGCGACGAGTATGGAAAGCGCGTATGTTTTTTAGAAATCATTTCAGTGGCGGCGCGGCAATAATAAAAAAACGAACAATATAAGAAACACCTCAAACCTTGTTTTAGACGATTTAGGGGTTGCTGATCACTTTAAGAATTCTTTTGGTTGGGGGTGAAATTGGGGTGGTTCGGGGGTGGGGGTTTGTGAAACTCAAAAATTTGTTGTATTCATGATATATTGTCCATTGACCTGTGAAAGAAGCACCTAGTAGAATAAAACACTTTTTTGCGGTCGGGCGAGCGATGATTTGATTGCAGGGGCAGCATCTAGACTATAGTTTCATGCTGTGGGAAAATAATAAAACTAGTATCATCGAATGTGTGGGAAGTACTGAGTCAATCAACTTGACTACATTTTTTTTACTTCCCACACCGATAGGTGAGGGGAGTATTGTGATCGCGAAAATTTTCGATTTTGAGATAATACGCTTTTTGGGCGTTTTATATGTCTACATAACGAAAATCCACGTCACTCATTTCCGTCGGTCTGTCTGTCTGTCTGTCTGTCGGTCTGTCTGTCGGTCTGTCTGTCTGTCTGTCTGTCGGTCTGTCTGTCTGTCTGTCCGTCGCTTTTCTAGCCTCGTAATATCAGCAACAGCTGCATGGATTGTGATGAAATTTGGGCAGCGATATGCTGTGGGGTCGTAGTAGGTAATGCTCCTATAATTTTGAAAATCGGTCCATGGGCGGCGGAGTAATTAGCAAAAAACCAAAAAAATAAATATTGCTTAAACTTCGTTTTTAAGCGTTTTAGGGGTTCCTGATCATTTTCTACTTTTTTTTGGGTGGGGGTGAAATTAGGGTGGTTGGGGGGTGGGGGGTTGAAAAATTGAAAAATTTGTTGCTTTCATTATAGACTGTCCACTGAACCATGAAGGAAGACCTAGCAACATAAATAACTTTTTTAGGTCCATCCGAACATTGCCTTGCCTATTACAGAAACCAAAGGAAGAATTTTTCTGGTGTAAACATACGAGAGTATTGCTTTAGATCCTTCTGTATTGTGTTACGAGGAAACTGTTGAATTGATTTTAATGAAATTTAGACACAGCATTACTACCGTAGCGAGGATGGAAAACGCGTATGGTTTTTACAAATCGTGCCAGTGGCGGCGCAGAAATAATAAAAAAATTAAAAATAGAAAAACAGCTCAAACTTCGTTTTTAAGCGTTTTAGAAGTTCCTGATCATTTTCTGCGTTTTTTTGGGTGAGGGTGAAATTGGGGTGGTTGGGGGATGGGGGGTTGAAAAACTGAGAAATTTCTTGTATTTATAATAGGCTGTCCACCAACCTGTGAAGGAAGGCCTAGCGACATAAATCAACTTTTTAGGTCCATCCGAACATTGCCTAGCCTATTACGGAAGCTAAGGACTTCGAATTTTCTGTATACATACGAGTATTTATTGCTTTAGATCGTATGTTTGTTAAAAATCGTGTCAGTGGCAGCGTAGCAATAATCAATAAATTTCCTACCCTTTTTTTGGGTGGGGATGAAATTGGGGTGGTTGGGCGGTGGGGCGTTGTAAAAGCGAAAAGTTTGTAGTATTGGTAAAATAGACTGTCCATTGCCCTGTGAAGGAAAGACCTAGTGGCATAAGACAATTTTATTGGGGGGGGGGGAGGCTGCCGATGATTTGGTTGCAAGGGGATCTCAGACTAAAGCTTCATGCTATGGGAAAATAATAAACTGGTATCACAGTAATGTGTGGGAAGTACTGAGTCAATCAACTTGACTCCATTTTTTCCGAATACGTCCATAGTGGGTTTAGCATTAGTTTCTATAAAAACGGGAAGGATAAAGCCTCTTTATCATTTCAGGTGTTTAAAATGCCGGTCATTCAAAGTCGGTTTTGGCGATCGCGTGAGAACTCACAAAGACGTGTGTCAATTTTAATAATTTACGTCGCGACAGGGGTCCTATAACACGTTTGACGGTGACTAAAAAAAAATACAAAAAAAAATTACCTCAAACGGAAAGACCGCAGACCGCCACGGACGAATTTGTGAGACAAATTTTTTAGGAAACAAATACTAAACCCACTATGGACGTATTCGGAAAAAAAAGATGAATTAAAATCTGCAAAAATATACAGGGTGTCCCATTTAAATTAAAAAAGTTGACGGTACTTCCGGTTAAACCGGAAGTACATTAATAGCTAACATAATGTCTTCGCATGCATTAGACGTCACTTCACTTGCCTGCAAATGTTCAGCAATATCACTCTTTCCGTTCCAAAGTTATTTGCTTGGTTCCATACTTTATCCCAACCCTGTATACATCATCTTCAGCTATTTTTGGTAAGGTAATATTTAACACATTATTGTTGATATTGGTGGTAGCATCCGTAGAAGAGTTTACGAAAACGCTCTCGAAAAAGACACCAAACGAATTTACAATCCTTTGTGGGTCGTCAGAATGAACGTTTTGTAGAAACATATTACAAGGAATTCCAGGCGAGCCTCTTTAATTCCTTATAAATGTTCAAAAGTATTTAGCATCACCCTGTATAGAACACTGTACATCATCTACGTACTTTTTGTAGGCATCAGAAATTTGTGATTTTATGAGTGACCTTAACCTGTTATATTTCTCCAGAAAAACAGGTCGTTTGGTTCTTTCGTAATTACTGTGACACCTAGCCTTGGCCTTTATATTCTTTAAAATTTCATGAATGTACCATTTTGGAAAGGATCTTTGATGCTGTTTCAATATTGGAACATGTTCTATGAAAGTGGAGTTAAGTAAATCATAAAGTGCATCAACAGTCATCAACATTTGTTATATTGCACAAAAACGACCAATCCACATTCAAAAGAGATTCATAAAGACTTGGGAAATCAGCGCGCTTAAAGTTGAACCTGTACAATTCCGAATTATATTTGAACTTAGGTTGAGATTTAGAAATGTTTAAAGTCAGAGTTAATGTGGGATGATAAGGACCTTCCTCCACAAGAGGCTCAGAGTCATGCGAAACACTCAGGTCTCCAGTGCTAGATATAACTAAGTCAAGCAACCTATTCATGTGATTTTTGACATCATTAAATTGTTTGTAACTGGTGGATTTCCAAAAAACTTTCAAATATTGGTACCTTACTGTCAGCAGTAGACAGAAAAGACCTGGGATGTTAAAGTCGCCCACAAAAATCACGCCATTTCCATGCATAAACCCATGTTGATCCAACGAGTCAAAGAAAAGCTCAAATGAGTTCAAGTCAATATCTGATGGTATATAGACTCCAACTATAGGTATATAATAATTTATAAGAGCTTATCCTGCTCTACAGGGTGGTTCAATAAGCGTGCGATGCTCTCTAGCGGCCATACCGTTTAAATCAGACGAAAATGTTTTAAATAAAAAAACGTTTCTTTTGAAATGCTCTATATTTAGAAAACAATATCAAAGATGGCGGACTTCCGGATATACCGGAAGTAGGCATCAACTTTCTTATTTTAAATGAAACACCCTGTATATTATTACGTTTTTGAATTCAGCATCGATTTTTAGATCCAGCTTGTTAACCATTGTTTATGTCTACGAAGCCTATTTTCGGAGTTATTCAGCATTCAGCAATTTTTATAAAATTTTACGTTTGTAGTACTTTACAATAAGCGTTAATATCTCGGAAACTAAACGCGATAGAAAGATGCGGTTTTCGGTTTTGAAACAAGCAAGAAACGTACTTGTACTTCAGTAAGGTCATTGTTTCAAAAGAATATTAAATCAATAGACTAGCAATTTGAAAAGTTAGAAACGTTAAAAAAAATTGTTGAAAATAGCTAGTCTATTGATTTAATGTTCTTTAGAAGTTTATGCCTACTTCGTTTACGTCTTTTAAAACATTTTCATCTAGGAAGTTCGCCATCTTTGAAATTATTTTCTAAATGTAGAGCTTTAAAAACGAAACGTTTTTTAAAACATTTTCATCTAATTTGAACGGTGTATGGCCGCTAGAGAGCACCGCGCGCTTGTTGGACCACCCTGTATAGTGTCTGCTAAGAAGACTATCAAAAGAAAAACTGAGAGCTGAAATGACTCTGCTGAGAAGATTAGAGGCCTAAGCGAAGGAAAAACTGATAGATCAGATGAGGATCTTGACAGTCGCGCGCCTGTGTATATTCTAGATATTGATAAGGTATCGTCATAGGAGCATTTTAAATAATATGCAATACTATGTTTTCTTGACATCTTTTAGTATTACTATTTTTAGTATCATTAAAACCAACAAGTATGCTTTCAAGATCTGCATAATACCAAAAGGAACTGTTTGTTTGTACTTGTACAAAAACAAATACCTCATTGGGTAACATAATAAAAAAAAAAGATACAACATATGCTCTAATTTACACCCCCAAAATTATAATACTCTACTACTATCCTATATAGGGTGTCTCATTTAAAAAAAAAACATGTTTGCATCACCACGTAGTTATGGATCACCCCATATAAATTAAAATATTTTCTGAGAAAGGAGCATATCCTTGGCTACGACTTTCATATACCTACAATTTTTTTCTGTAGTAGTGAAGTTATCGGCCGATCCGGTGCTGAAAACTCACCCTGTATTTACCTCTAGTTTTATTAGTGTATTACATAAGCAGATAGTAAACAGCCAGCACAATAACTCAGGTTGGCGAAAATTACACGCGCATCCCCACTTTTGGATGATTTTTTGTAGGGACGCTAACAATACTTCGATACTTCTGCACAATATCGAGTATTTTTGTCATCGATACTTTTTGAGGCATTCCAGGCTGGTATCGATACGTTTGTATCGGTATTGAAACTGATTATATAATTATTGAGGGGTGTTAGTCTAAGATCCGAATATAAGACGACCTTCACCGAACTGGTTAATGGATGAAAACCATTTTATATTAATTTTAATATGTTAAAAAACATATCGAGAGTGGGTTTGCTGAAAAATTTCAGTCCAGGATATGATTAATTAAATATTGAAAAATTAATTTTTTTTAAACATTTCACTGGTTTGGTTAATAGACAAATCACATACCAATCGAAAGTATGAAGCCCATAGAATATGCAAACGTTAGGTTGACTACGTTTTTCCCGTCCCAACTATAGGGTAGCAAGCAAGTATAAACAGGTATATCAGTAATAGTAATTTGCACCAGTGTGGTTAATGCCTGAAACTTATATCAAAATAAAGATAGTTTTATTGCATAGTATTTACTGTATAGTAGTAGAAGCACGCTTTTTCAATTCAGAAGAATAAGGCAAACTGTTCCAATACATCCTTTTCAATTTCACGGACACATGACATGCGCACTCAATTTCATTCAATGGCCGAGCTACACGCAGCTGCTATGCTGCGTCCTGTGTTAATACACGGGATAGTTCGCTCGGACCTCTCTGGCGCACGTATTCACTGGCAGCAATATTTTGATCTTTAAAATTCGACAACCGGAATTCCAGACTGATTTTTTGCAGACAACCCTATATCGACGTGTTTGCAATAAAACTATCTTGATTTTGATATAAGTTTCATGCATTAACCACACCGGTGCAAATTACTATTATTGATGTACCTGTTTATACCTGCCTACTCTATAGTTGGGACATGAAAAACGTAGCTAACCTAACGTTTACATATTCTATGGGCTTCATGCGTTACATTGGTATATGATTTGTCTATTAACCAAACCAGTGAAATGTTTAAAAAAAAAATAATTTTTCAATATTTAATTAATCATATCTTGGACTGAAATTTTTCAGCCAACCCACTCGCGATATGTTTTTTAACATATTAAATTTAATATCAAATGGTTTTCATCCATTAACCAGTTCGGTGAAGGTCGTCTTATATTCGGATCTTCTACTATGACATACATTGTAATCAATTGCAGAAAATGCTCTGTACGAACCAAACGTGCCTATTTGGCTAAAAAATATCGAGTTGGTACCGGTATCGATATTTTCATTTTCGCATCTCTACCCAAACTTCACAGCCGTAAAATCATCCATAAATCCTCCCAAGGTCAAATTTTGTGGGAACTATTTTTATATGTATAGGAAATCCTCAGAGATATTATGCTGGTTTTTATTATGCTGTGCTTCCAGGTCCAACAGAGGACAGTAGATACAGGGTGAGTTTTTAGTGTGAGAACGATCGATAACTGCCTTCCTATGAAATATGTCACAAATAACCAGCAAAAATTACATAAATAGTTAGCAGGCACAACTCTACCCTATTTTTAAATATACAGGGTGTTCCTTAATTACGGGACGAATCAAAAGTATGCCTGATCAAATCGGCATCACTATGTTTTATTCCAGAATCCGACAGCCTACGTCTTCTTTATTCTTTTCATATTTAGTTGACTATATTATACAGAAGATTCAGCAGGTATGGATATTTTCATGTCAGAATCGTGTTTCCAACTCTCTGTAATCCAACGCGCTGTCCAAATAGAAGGTAAAAATATGAGTTTATAATAAATTATGTTCTCGTATTTGCGCCTTCCATTAGGAATACAAAGTACCTTGTATACAGGGTGATCGAAACCAAGAGCGTTAATTTTCTTCCTCATCTCACATATAAATCTCTGTATTTTATATCAAATGTATATACAGGGTGTTTTCAGTACCGGCTCGGTCGATAACTCCACTACTGTAGAAGATAGCGAAAAAAGTTGTACATAATAGTTGTAGCCATGGATATGCTCCTTGCTCAGAAAATATTATGATTTATACAGGGTGATCCATAACTACGTGGTGATGCAAACATATATTTTTTTAAACGAGATACCCTATATATTATCCCATTTTTAGATTCTAGTAATAATTTCTCTTCTCACAATGTAAGGTATTATAACATTGTACAGAGTATTTCAAACGTTATGACCATTCTTATATCCACATCGCTGTCAAACGAACGTACCGTATATCAAAAGGTAATGGATCAAAAATTACTTTTTTATATGTAAAAATTAAAAATATCCTCTAGTTTTTAAATCCGCTATAAAAAAGCCCACGACGCATATTCGTATACAGGGTGATGCAGAATGCAAAATATAGATTTTTTCTTTTTTTTTTCAAATGTAACTCCCAATATTTTATTATACCAACGAATTGCTTTTAATATGCATCATCTTTGTGTAGCACTTCTTATGGCTGGATTCATTAGTTTTTGAGATATTTCGATTTCTCTACAAATGTTAAATATACCTTCTATTTCTTACTAAAATTTATTTGTTTTGAGAAAATACTATCAAATGTTATTTTTGCTTAACAAACAACTAAAATATAAGGCGATAATAGGACTTGATCAAGACAAAACACTGAATTAACGAGATAATGTAGGTCAAGTGTGCTGAGGAAACAAATTTATAGACGTCATGCATAATTATCAAGCAGATCTATCAGGTAGGATATGAAATATTAAAGGACATAGTCCAAATAAAACGATTCTTCAACATTTAAAACGCATTTGACAATGATTTGGATATAAAAATGGTCATAACTTTTGAAATGACCTGTATAATGTAACAATACCCTATATTTGCAGAACGGAAAGCATTAGTAGAATTTGAATAAGGAATAATATATAGGGCGTCTCATTTAAAAAAATGCATGTTTACATCACCAAGTAGTTATGGATCACCCTGTATAAATCTAAATATTTTCTTAGTAAGGAGCATATCCGTGGCTACAAGTTTTATATACAACTTTTTTCGCTATCTTCTGCAGTAGTGGAAATATCCACCGAGCCGGTACTAAAAACTCACCCTATACATATCCTCTATAACTCAGTAGTTTTAGAGATATTTGGAGATAATTAATAACATTTCAACTTTTAAAGACGCTTATTTTTGATGTTTTCGATTAAACTGTGAGTAGCTTGAAAGGTAGCTGTTTAGCACCGATTAGGATTACACATATTTTGAAATAGTTCTTGTTGCCCCCTGGCTTGCTACTCGATTTTTGTTTCACTTGTGTCATCATTCAGATTTGCGTCCATAATAATGTTTTTATAAAATTAATTAATAAGATACCTTGGAGTAGGATTTTCTAAGTCTGCATAAGGGTTTGTTGATCCCCCATATGCAAGCATTCTTTATGAATTTTTCTGATAACGTGAGGTTAGGTATCAGAGATAATTCGGAAAGCTCACGTTCTAATAACAGAATCATCATGAGTAGAATAGGAATAAAGCTTATAATATAATAAATCTATCCAGGAAACAGATGGTTGGATTTAGGTCAAGGAAAAAGAGGGAGTCTCTTTTACTGTTTTGCCGACGTTTCGGCACTTGCACTTAGATCTTTAACGTTTCCATCGACCTGGAAAAGAGCAAAAATTTGTTCCATTCACAAGAGTGGCAATGTCAGTGACATTGAGAGCTATCGGCCCATAGCTATCTTGTCAAATTTTTCAATTGAGATGGTACTATATCAGCATATCTATCCTCACGTTTACAATAAAATTTCTCCTTCCCAACATGACTTTGTCAAAAACAGATCTACCGTTCCCAATTTAGTTGCATTCACACAATTTATTACAGATGTATTGGACAGTCACAGTCAGGTAGATGTGATTTTTACAGATTTGTGCAAGGCGTTTGATAAGATAGATCATGGTATTTTGCTAAGCAAGTTAGCTCAGTAGTTAATTTCGTACAAGAAACCTGATGGTCGCACTTCTTGTACCCGGTCACCAATTTCACACTGACCTCCCCGGAATAGGAACAGCGCCGATTGCCAGTCGGACCGCGAGGCATCACATCCGAGGCCTCGCTGATTCTCACGTTACTCATTTTACGAGTTTCTCTTGCGATATCTTAGAGAACTTTAATGCAGTAGTTTCCCATTTGCTTTCTGCATCCTCATGTCGTTGACCAGATGTGTCTACTGGTTCATCCGCCTTTAGGGACAATTTCTCACCCCAAGGACAAGAAGGTGTCCCGACTCTTGTCAACTCTTCCACCCAAAGCTGTTGGTTGAGAAGAGGTTACTGCTGATACCGACAATAGTTCGGTTCCTTTTAGTCGCCTTTTACGACACGCGATATACGATGGGAGATATTCTAACCCGCTCCCACACGGGGCGGGTTAGAAATGTTAGAATACTAAACCAAATATTCCATCCGGTTATTGCACTAGCTGAATAAGCGATCCAATGAATAGAAAAGTGTATCAGCAAATCGGAATTCATCGTCTATGAAAATACATATCAATATTATTACCTTACACCTAATTATGTAACCTAACAGAAGTGACCAACCCTAACTTGGTGTCGGAACCTAAATATTGGTTGCTTCTCTAATTACTCTATGAATATAGAGGCCTACCAATATAAGCTACCTGAGAATCAACCAAACCTATACCAAAATTATTCCATGCACACAAAGTGCATTAAAATTGCCTAAGTGCATTAACTCTCCACACTAAGTAGTTTAAAACATTCTCTAATAACTTTTTTAAATACCTAAATGAGATCTCAACATTTATTAATCACTTAAAATCAACACGCCTAAAATTTTACCAGACAACAACTTTTAATAATAAAAAAATATATCAAAATATTTCAAAACACGACCTGTAACCTAAGTTAACCTCCCTCCAAAATAACATAGAAACTGTTTTTCACTGATACATAAACTCAGCACTGTTCAAATAAACTATAAGTCAAAACAGATGTTACAAACCATAAAATTTCATACAGTGCTAGCTTCAATAATAACATATTCCAAATCTTAATCCAAAAAGAAAACCGAGAACCGAAACAAAATATCTAACTGTGCAGCATTAAGTAAATCACGTTGGAGCGCCAAAACTGTGTAACACAACTCTGAAAGGTGGGCAAAGCCTTTTCACTAAACCACAGCCCATGGATAAGTTTTAGGAGTTTGCGCAGCTAACACACAGGTTTTACCGATATATTGCTTATCTTAATCGTCGTGGGGCACCCTGTATGTTGTGACAGTTGTGCTTTGAGCATAGTCTTATCGCATTCTATATTTTTTGACAGGAGCCATAGACATCTGCTTTTTCCCAATTAGAAGTCGGAAGAGCTTCTATACGCCGACTATAGTAGGACGCGTTATCTAATACAATAACCGAACCAGGTTCTAATTTTATCAATATGGATTTAAACCAAGATTCAAAAACTATAGCGTCCATATCCTCATGGTAACCACCAGCTTTCCAAGATTCAAAGACGTTCAATCCCTCATCCACAAACCCAGATTCGCTGCGAATATGCGTTATTATTAGCCGACGGTCTTTGCCTGAAGGAC
Source organism: Callosobruchus maculatus (assembly GCA_951848785.1). NCBI lineage: Eukaryota > Metazoa > Arthropoda > Insecta > Coleoptera > Chrysomelidae > Callosobruchus > Callosobruchus maculatus. The sequence goes on from CATOUR010000139.1 coordinate 9,807,285, forward strand.
ATTTTAATCCCGTACCTAGGGCTTCAAGATGGGCTTGTCTACGACTCGTTATATTCAAAATCTGCTAACACTTAGTAACCGTGTGACCTTCATTCAACCAAGTTTCGTCCAAGTAATAAATTTGTATTCCCCTGGCGTTCCGGATACTACGTTATTTTTCTTAAATATTCTCTACGCCATAATACTATATCGTCCCTTTCCATCAATGCGCTGTTCTGCTTTCTTTTTACATATCTGATATTTATTTGGCGTAATGTTCCCAATAAAACCCGACGTGATATCTTTGGCAGACTTTCATCATTTTGTAATTCCTGTTGGGAGTTTTTTTATCGTTGGGAGTTCATTACGGAGATAACATTAATGGGTTTTTCGTCGAATCGCATTTTACGCGTCATCTAAAACAATAAACTCCTCTTTTTTGTTTAAGTGATTTTACCACAAATACTACGTCGCGCTTTTTTTCTTTCAAAATTCTGAAAATTGTTGCAACCGAGACTTTAGTCAGATCGCTGCAAAGTTTAACGATTTCCTTCACCAGCCTTTCAGGAAATCGTGTACGTACACCATCGTAAACATTCTTCACTATATTGCGTTCACCGGTTGATGAAACATGTCGTTTGGATGTTGTATTGGTAACCGATGTGCCTTGCTGCATTGTTATTAATTTTATCGTCTAATTTCTCGCGCAAACTTCAAGAATAACTTACCACAGCCGTTACGCACCTGGCCGAGACGACCGTTAAAACTATAGACGTGAAGCGACGAAGCCAACGCTCTTGCGGCGCTGTCAAACCGTGCGTAATTGCTGCGAAACTGCTGTGATTTCACGGCCTCTCAAGCGACTTGAGTTCGCACAGATATGCGACAGTACAAGTCTGCGATGAACGTTCTGAGCGCGAATATATTGAGTACACTCGCACATCTATAGCTTTCCACAGTATGCGTGTGCATGCCTGTATTGCCTGTACCGATCTTTAGGCTGTGACTAAAGGACCCTCACAAAGGGGCAACGCGGCGAGCTCGCATGCCGGCATTTCAAGCACTGTTGTCAGGTGTGCGTATGTTTCAGCAGTTGTGCTACCGTTGCGTTGGTATGATTGGAAGTGGATTGTGGATTAGGCATATTAAAAATTAAGGATTGCAATTAATGTTTGATTCCACATAGGAAATTGAGAAACATTGCTGTATATTTGCTCACAGATTATGCATACAATAATACCTTTTCGTTATCTGAGCTCCTAAGGGATTTTACGATTTTGTTATACAAGCGCGTGACAACATTGCTTGCGCTGATTTGCCGCTAAGCGTTGGTATAATCGAATGTGAAATTTAACTATACCGTGGCGAGGATAGAAAATGCGTACCTATGGTTTTTCGAAATCGTGCCATGGCGGCGCAGCAATAATAAAAAAACTAAAAATATAAAAACAGCCCAAACTTCATTTTTAGGCGTTTTAGGGATTCCTGCTCATTTTCTGCTTTTTTGGTGAGATGAAATTGGGGTGGATGTGGGATGGGGGTTGTAAAATTGAAAAATTTGTTGTATTCATAACGGGCTCTCTATTGACCTGTGAAGGAAAGATTTGATGGCATAGTACACTTTTTTAAGTCCATCTGAATCTTTCCTTGATTACTACAGAAGCCAAGAGACTTTTGGATGTAAACATAGGAGTATTGCTTTACATCAATCTGTATTGTGTGACATGGGAAATATTAAATTGATTTCAATGAAATTTTGACACAGTGTCATTGCCGTGGCGAGGATGGAAAACGCTTATGGGTTTTCGAAATTATGTCAGTGGCGGCGTAGCGATAATCAAAAAAAATAAAAATATGAAAACAGCTCTTTGATTTTAGGCGTTTTGGGGTTCCTGATCATTTTCTAATTTTTTTGGATGGAGTCGAATTGTGATCATTGGGGGTGGCAAATTGTAAATCTGAGAAATTTTTTGTATTTATAATCGGCTGTCCGCTGATAGGTGAAACAAAGACCTAACGGCATAACACACTTTTTTGAGGGCGGGCGGGCGATGATTTAGTTGCAAGTGGATCTCAAACTATAGCTTCATGCTATGTGAGATTAATAAACTAGTATCACCGTAATGTGTGGGAAGTACTAAGTCAATCAACTTGACTTAATTTTTTTTGTAAGAACGATAACAGAAAACCTTTCTATCGATATGATTGAATAACTGGCCGTTTTTCATCCTAATATAAACAAATATATTTTTAGGAATTCGTTATCATAAATTCAATAATACTGGGTGTCCTGGCTCCTGCGTCACTTAGTATAACACAATTTGATTTCGATACCACATTATTTTGAAGCCATGCCTGATTTAGAGCTGCGCCAGAATTATAAACATATCTTCTAAGTGGTTTATTGTCTATAGTATCTTTTTTTTTTTGCTTGCATACAGTTATTATCGTTGGTTCGTATTTTACTACTTTCTGCGTCATTCACTATCTGTGTAATTGATTTTGTGATTATAATGTGCTAGTAGCTCTAGTATCCCTACTTAGTATGTTTCGTCTAGAATAGGTTAAATGTAAGAGTAACCATGTGGCTAAACTTTGCCTTTTGTGGATTTGAAAATAAAGACGATTTTTTATTATTATTAACTGAAAAATGTTTACTTACATTCTCTAGTATATTGCCAATGCCAGTTAGGTTAACAGAATACCGAGAAGTTCTTTATTTTCAGCTATACCGAAAGAACCTCCAAAACTGGAGGGTTTGAGTGCATTCTACACCGAAGGCGACACTTTGACTGCCAGATGCACCTCCGACCGTTCAGATCCACCAGCTACCTTATCTTGGTTCATCAACGATAAACCGGTGAGTATTGTAATAATTCATGTGTACCGGGAGAATTGAATGCAAGACAGTTCTTTGTGGGTGGGCAATTTAGATCCGTATTCATAGTTATTTCTCAAGTATCCCTTAAGAACTACTCAAGGGATACTTGAGGGTTACTCAAAGGACGCTCAAGTGTAGCTTTCCTTGTTTATCTGTTTCCTAGACATCTTCTATCATACGGCGAAGTTCATTCAGCGACGTTGTCATATTTCAAATATAAGTCAATTTGTTATGTCTATTCCTACGCATTTTGATGTTTTCTGTTATCATTTTTCGCTTTGTGTCAGTATTTCGTACTTTGTGCCGGACATATTTGCAGATGTGACAGAAACTGACAACACCGTACTCCAAAATGAACCTACAAAATCGCCTTGACTGCAACGAAATGGCATGTTGACATTTTACGCCAATCAAGTTAGGATTTTTTCTGGAATTAATTCCCAGCAGGCTGGAAATCATCTTAGTACCTTTATTGGGTCCTAGCTACGTGTGATCTGAGTTTGCACCGTCGGCGTCGCAGGTGGTGTGGTGATCCGGAATGTGCTCCTGGCTTCCAGACATTAGAACGCACCTTTAGCGGTCACGCGACCGAAGTTTGACATTGATGTCATCGACGGATGATTTATAAAAGAATGTAATATATGAGTATGAGTGTAACTGCCGGAGTCGGTGCAAATACTTGCGGCGGAGACACTCTTTGACCAATTCTGCATCTTGGACATAACGCTGCGCCACTCCAAGGTAGGTATAGGTATCTCCGGCATGCAGCTGTCGCAACGATCTGTTCCTCATCTCCACTATCACCGCTTCGTCCTTCCTTGAGATTTGCACATTTGTCTGTCCGGAACTCCATTCCGATAGCATGACTGTAATCCTGCACCACCCTCAGCGATTGTTGTAGTTCGCGTTGACCGGAGGCGTAAAGTTTTAGCTCATCCATATAAAACAGATGAGTAACCTTGTGCCTCCGGTTATTGGGCGTGCCACAGCTGTATCCTTTAGTATTTCTCAGCGCTATGGACAGATGCAAAAGTGAGATGCAAAAGAGCAAGGGACTCAAGGAGCCTCATTGGAAAACACCACTTTTGAATGACACCAACTCTGTCTAAGCCGGAGTTTGACCTGATATTATAGTGAACCGGGTCTTCCAGAGTGGCATCAGTTGTTTGATGTATCCCACTATCTGATTATCCACCGAAAGACATTCCAACAGCCGCACAATGAGCTCATGAGACGTGCTGTCGAATACCTTGCGATAGTGAATCCAGGCCATAGAAAGGTTTCGCTTGTACTGCACGGAGTCCGAGTCCTGCGTGACACATCGGTCAATCAACAGGTTCTCCTTGCAGCCAGCTACTCCTTTCTTTGACCCTCTCTGTTCATACACGTCGAGAAATACAGGATTCACAGCTCGAAGGATACGCATGTACAAGATTCTGGTGAAGAGCTTGCAACATGCGTTCAGACATGTTATTGGCCTGTAGTTTTTGGGATCAGACAAATCTCCGGTCTTCGGGAGAAGCACGGTTCGACCCTCGACAAACCAAGCCGGAATTGGCTGCTCCTGATTCAGCCACGAGTTAAAAACTCTAGCTAAATGCCGGTGGCAACTGGACAATTTTTTCCACCAGTAGGTGTTTCTGCCATCCGGGCCAGGAGCTGCGAAATTCTTTGTGCCTCGTAAGGCGTCAAGAATTTCTTCCGTGTTTATCGGATGACGCAGTATATTCAAGTTAGGAGTCCTCCTACAAACCGACTCGAACTGCGCCAAGGCCGGAGTGTCTGCTGAGAGAGGTTTGGGTTGTTCGTAAATGTCCCTCCAAAAGGCCTCCACGCGATCAGCAGTTGGCGGCTGCTCTATGGCTGGTGGCGGCTATTGGAAAAGGCGAGAAGGTCTTTCGTAGAACATTCTGTTCTTCTCCAGACCTCTCGCCCGCGCCACCAACGATCGCTTAGCAGTGATTAGCATCCGTATCCTGTCAAGACAGTGTTGCTTGACAACAACCAGTACCGCTTGACTAAGTGTATGATGGTCGCGCCTCAACCCGTAGGCTATCTGGCGCACTCGGCCCGTAAAAGACTTCCAGCCGCTCTATGTTCCATCAAACACTGGATACGGGATGCTTCCTGGCGAGCCAACTGGATTTCTGCTTCCATTTGGCGCACCCGTCTTTGTGCTCTCTCAACAAGAGAGTCTCTCACTCTCCCCCGTCTAGCTAGCCTCAGAGCCGCAGCGTAAATTTCGCAATTGATGCTCCAAATGTCAGAGTCCTCTGATAGACGTTCACCCACAACCTCATCCTCTCTCTTCAAATCTGCCAGCTTTAAGGACCTTCCGTTGTTATGCAAGGCCCTTCGGTCTCTGAAATCCCCAGGTGTGACGACTTGATCGATTTCCCTCTCAGCGGGCCTTATCGGCGAACTTTCAGCCTGGTTAACAGGCCTTCCGTCCGCCGAAGGGGCAGGCTGAGCTGGAGCACGAATATATCCCTGCCTCCGGAGGTATGATACATAATCTCGCAAATTCTGAGAGGTAAGCGTACTATGCTCAGGGTGCATTTCACACCACCTCTCATACATGCGGGACATGTATCCCCTACGGCGCGGGCTACTCCTCTCGTAGCAGCTCAGCAGGTCATCCCTGTGCTCCGTCGTCCACCTAAAACGGTCCATTTCATTGCGGGGGTCGTCAACAGGGCAAGCACCGGCGCCTTGCCCAACGCCGGCTTCCGAAACCGGCTCCGTGTGGGTGCTTTTCCTTCAAGGTGGTCGAACCCGAAGATAGGGCCCGTCAGGTGGTTGGCCTTAGGGCCCCCAGACGACATTTCCGGAGGCAGGCGTCCAAATTAACTTCTGAGGATGGACCTGTGAAGGTTGCCGGCCGGCTTACATCCTTTGGCTTCGGTATACCCTGCGGTGTCGCCACGCACCGGATAGCCTACTGATGTTGGTTGGCTTCCTGCGGGTGTCTGATATCAGCCGCCCCTAACGTGGAGTCAGACGCTGTCGGAGTACCGCTACTCACATGGAGATCCGACGTATCCTATTCATTGTGGGATAGCCGATCCTCTGGATGCAGACGCTATTCCACCGTGCTACTTTTGGTCAGCCCCGGGTATTTCATTTCCCCGGTACCACCCATATCTGGGAGCCATTCCCCTATCCGCCACCTTGGGGAGGCGCCACTGAGAGGATCTAGCAACCCGTCGGGGATTATTATTATAAAAAAAAGCAAAAAAGGTGCAGCCCGGGCTCCGACACACCGAGCTGCTGTTCCATTACCCAGTGACTACTCCTCACACCGTGAGGTGAGCAATCACTGGGTCCGCGAATCGTGCGCCCTAAGTAGACGAAGGGACCCAAGGACGACTGCCTTCTGCATTCTGGCGGCTAATATGTGCGCCGCCGCACGGCACACGGGTATTTTGCGCAGTGCAGAGGAGCGTATTCCTCATTCCGCCTAGGGATCTAATGACCATAACCAGTAGACCCACAGCATATCTTGGCCAGAGCCTGCGAAGTTGTCCGAGCAACTCCTGATAGTTACTCCGCTTTTCCTCCACCTTAGAGACGATGTTCACCTCGGCAGGCGCCGAAAACTCTATAGCGAACATCGTCTTCTGTTGGTGGTCGAGAAGGACTATGTCGGGCTTGTTTGCCTGTACAAGCTCGAACGGGGGAACGAGTAGTTCCAGTACATCCGGCATCTCTCGTTCTCCACAACGGACTCTATATCCCCTGGAGCGTATGGCAGCATCGGTGTCTCATCGATACCGTATGATTGCCTTAAATGATAGTAGAGTACTCGTAGAGCCGCGGTGTGCCGATGGACGTAAGCCGTCCGGGCGTACGTCTTACACACCGACAAGAGATGCATAAGCATCTCTGGCGCCTGTCGCCAAGCTCTACAATGGGTGTCGGGTACATCTACACCCATAACTCTTTTACGGTACACCAAGGTGTTGAAGACACCGTCCTGGCAAGCCATTGTGGAGCCCTCAGTCTCCGACTTCAACCCACTAGACCTTAGGATATTATTATTATTATTATGGTCAAAACAAAAAAGTGCAGCCCGGGCTCCGACACACCGGGCTGCTGTTCCATTACCCAATGACTACTCCTCACACCGTGAGGTGAGCAATCACTGGGTCCGCGAATCGTGCGCCCTAAGTAGACGAAGGGACCCAAGGATGACTGCCTTCTGCATTCTGGCGGCTAAGATGTGCGCCGCCGCACGGCACACCGGTATTTTGCGCAGTGCAGAGAGCAGCGTATTCCTCATTCCACCTAGGGATCCAATGACCATAACCAGCAGACTTACACTGTAGTCTGGCCAGAGCCTGCGAAGTTGTCCGAGCAACTCCTGATATTTGGTCCGCTTTTCCTCCTCCTTAGAGACGATGTTCACTTCGGCAGGCGCCGAAAACTCAATAACGAACATCGTCTTCTGTTGGTGGTCGAGAAGGACTATGTCGGGCTTGTTTGCCTGTACAAGCTCGAGCGTGGGGAACGAGTAGTTCCAGTAAATCCAGCATCTCTCGTTCTCCACAACGGACTCTATATCCCCTGGAGCGTATGGCAGCACCGGTGTCTCATCGATACCGTATGAGTGCCTTAAATGATAGTAGAGCACTCGTAGAGCCGCGTTGTGCCGATGGACGTAAGCCGTCCCAGCGTACGTCTTACACGCCGACAAGAGATGCATAAGCGTCTCTGGCGCCTGTCGGCAAGCTCTACAAAGAGTGTCGGATACATCTACACCCATAACCCTTTTACGGTACACCAAGGTGTTGAAGACACCGTCTTGGCAAGCCATTATAAAGCCCTCAGTCTCCGACTTCAACCCACTAGACCTTAGGAAAGAGAAGGTCAACTGCTCAGACAAGCCATGCTCTTCCAGATGTTTGTAGAAGATTCCACGCATTGGCTTATCTTTATGAAGTCTTAAAAGGAAGTCGACTTCGGCAGTTTTAAGGTGGGATTTTAATTCTGCGGGAGCAAGTTCCGTAATGGACTGCTGACACCTCCGCTTGAAGTCGAGTGTGAGGCTGAGCTCCTCGGCTGCTCGTTTCGCTGCGCTAAAAAGAAAGGCTCCTTTTCCCGCATTCTCGTGCTCTCGCACAAAGCGGATCAGGGGATCGGTGCTGTTCGTTACATAGCAGGCAGTGGCCAGTACTACTCTGTTGTGCAGACGCTCCAAACTCAATAGTCCACGCCCTCCCAGGTGTCGCGGGAGGTATATTCGCGGGACAGAGGACTTAGGATGCAGGCTTCTCTCCATATTCATCCTTTTGCGGGTCTTCGTGTCGATTTCCTTCAGTTCGTTCACTGTCCAGTGTATAGCACCAAAGGTGTATAATAACAATGGGACCGCAAGCATGTTTGTGGCAGCGACTTTGTTCTTGCCGGACAGTTCTGACGACCAGATCTGCCGGAGTCGGTGCAAATACTTGCGGCGGAGAAACTCTTTAACCAATGCTGCCTCTTGGACATGACGCTGCGCCACTCCAAGGTAGGTATAAGTATCTCCGGCATGCAGTTGTCGCAAGATGCTCCCATCAACGAGCTGTGCCTCATCTCCACTATCTCCGCTCCGTCCTTTCTTGAGATGAACCAATGCACATTTGTCTGTCCCGAACTCCATTCCGATAGCATGACTGTACTCCTGCACCACCCTCAGCGATTGTTGTAGTTCGCGTTGGCCGGAGGTATAAAGTTTTAAGTCATCCATATAAAACAGATGGGTGACCTTGTGCCTCCGGTTATTGGGCGTGCCACAGCTGTATCCTTTAGTATTTCTCAGCGCTATGGACAGAGGCAAAAGTGAGATGCAAAAGAGCAAGGGACTCAAGGAGTCTCCTTGGAAGACACCTCTTTTCAATGACACCAACTCTGTCTGAACCCGAGTTTCACCTGATGTTATGGTAAACCGGGTCTTCCAGAGTGGCATCAGTTGTTTGATGCATCCCACTATCTGATTATCCACCGAAAGACATTCCAACAGCCGCACAATGAGGTCATGAGACGTGCTGTCGAATGCCTTGCGATAGTCAATCCAGGCCATAGAAAGGTTTCGCTTGTACTGCACAGAGTCCTGCGTGACACATCGGTCAATCAACAGGTTCTCCTTGCAGCCAGCTACTCCTTTCTTTGACCCTCTCTGTTCATACATGTCGAGAAATACAGGATTCACAGTTTGAAGGATACGCATGTACAAGATTCTGGTGAAGAGCTTGTAACACGCGTTCAGACATGTTATTGGCCTGTAGTTTTTGGGATCAGACAAATCTCCGGTCTTCGGGAGAAGCACGGTTCGACCCTCGACAAACCAAGCCGGAATTGGCTGCTCCTGATTTAGCCACGAGTTAAAAACTCTAGCTAAATGCCGGTGGCAACTGGGGAATTTTTTCCACCAGTAGGTGTTTATGCCATCCGGGCCAGGAGCTGCGAAATTCTTTGCGCCTCGTAAGGCGTCAAGAATTTCTTCCGTGTTTATCGGGTGACGCAGTACATTCAAGTTAGGAGTCCTCCTACAAACGGACTCGAACTGCGCCAAGGCCGAAGTGTCTGCTGAGAGAGGTTTGGGTTGTTCGTAAATGTCCCTCCAAAAGGCCTCCACGCGATCAGTAGTTGGCGGCTGCTCTATGGCTGGAGGCGGCTGTTGGAAAAGGCGAGAAGGTCTTTCGTAGAACATTCTGTTCTGCTCCAGACCTCTCGCCCGCGCCACCAACGATCGCTTAGCAGCGATTAGCATCCGTATCCTGTCAAGACAGTGTTGCTTGACAACAACCAGTACCGCTTGACTGAGTGTATGATGGTCGCGCCTCAGCCCGTAGGCTATCTGGCGCACACGGCGCGTAAAAGGCTTCCCAGCCGCTCTATGTTCCATCACACACTGGATACGGGATGCTTCCTGGCGAGCCAACTGGATTTTCGCTTCCATTTGGCGCACCCGTCTCTGTGCTCTCTCAGCAGGAGAGTCTCTCACCCTCCCCTGTCTAGCTAGTCTCAGAGCCGCAGCGTAAATTTCGCAATTGATGCTCCAAATGTCAGAGGCCTCCGATAGACGTTCACCAACAACCTCATCCTCTCTCTTCAAATCTGCCAGCTTCAAGGACCTTCCGTTGTTATGCAAGGCCCTTCGGTCCCTGAAATCCCCAGGTGAGACGACTTGGTCGATTTCCCTCTCAGCGGGCCTTACCGGCGAACTTTCAGCCTGGTTAACAGGCCTTCCGTCCGCCGAAGGGGCAGGCTGAGCTGGGGCACGAACATATCCCTGCCTCCGGAGGTACGATACATAAATCTCGCAAATTCTGAGAGGTAAGCGTGCTATGCTCTGGGTGCATTTCACACCCCCTCTCATACATGCGGGACATGTATCCCCTACGGCGCGGGCTACTGCTCTCGTAGCAGCTCAGCAGGTCATCCCTGAGCTCCGTCGTCCACCTAAAACGGTCCATATCATTGCGGGGGTCGTCATCAGGGCGATTCGACGCACCGCCACCTTGCCCAACGCCGGCTTCCGAAACCGGCTCGGTGTGGTGCTTTTCCTTCGAGGTGGTCGAACCCGAAGATAGGGCCCGTCAGGTGGTTAGCCTTAGGGCCCGCAGCCGACATTTCCGGAGGCAGCCGTCCAAATTGCCAGAGGATGGACCTGTGAAGGTTGCCGACGGACTTACATCCTTTGGCTTCGGTATACCCCTCGGTGTCGCCACGCACCGAATAGCCTCTTGATGTTGGGCGGCTTCCTGGGGGTTTATGAAAACAGCCACTTCTAACATGAAGAACAGACGCTGTCGGAGTACCGCTCCTCACATGGAGATCCGTCGTGTGGAATAGCCGATCCTCTGGATGCAGACGCTATTCCACTGAGCTAGTTTTGGTCCGCCCCGGGTATTTGATTTCCCCGGTACCACCCATATCTGGGAGGCGTTCCCCTATCCGCCACCTTGGGGAGGCGCCACTGAGGGGATCTAGCAACCCCTCGCGGGACCTTAGGGTATTATTATTATTATTAGGATATTATTATTATTATTATTATCCTGATTTTCCAAGTTTATCTCGCATGCGGTAGCAACAAATGTTGCCGGGCTGTGCCAAGTCAACACCTGAACTATTATTGATCGAAGTTTAGGAAGGATCTTACAATACTACAGGTCGTCAGGATTACAGACTTTTGAAATATTTTGTGCAACTTTTCGTCCAGGCCTAACTGTTGTAGGTGTGGTGTAAAATTGTTTGGTGTAAGGCCTGAAACAGACATAATGAGGGGGACAATTGTGTCTTTATTTTGTTTCCAAGATCGTTTTATTTCCATGGCAAGGTTCGTGTATTTGGATATCTTCCCAGTGTAGGTGTTTTGGATATTCACGTCGTTGGGAATGGCAATATCTATCAAATAGGTACTTTTGTCGGCCTTTGACTGGAAAACTATATCTGGTCTATTGGCTGGGATAGTCTTGTCTGTATGTATTTCAACGTCCCAGTATAGTTTGTAACGATCGTTTTCGAGTACTGATGTCGGAGTGTAATTGTAGTATGGATCTGTGTTTTCTATTAGTTTGTTTGGGCTATGGCTAGTGCTTGGCCGCAGAGTTATGTCTGGCTGTGTATTCGGTACCGGCAAGAACTCTGCATCCGCTTGTTATGTGATCTATTGTTTCTTTTTGTTGGTGACATTTTCTGCAGATATCTTCTGTTATGGATGGATCTTTAATTATGTATTTCTTGTAGTTTTTTGTCGCAATAACTTGGTCCTGGATAGCAAGCATAAATCCTTCAGTTTCTGGAAAGAGCTGGCCATCCTGCAGCCAGGTGTACGACTGTTTTTCGTGTATGTGGTCTTGCGTAATACGGTATCTATGCTTGCCATGGAGTGGTTTCTGCGACCAGGTGTCTATTTTTTCTTCTTGCGATTGTGCGGGATTGTGTGTGTCTGCGACGTGGTCTGGACATGATAGGTTGAGTGGTGTATAGTTTTTGTCTGCTTTTACGATTGCTCGATGTGAATTTGTTTGTTTGTTTTGGAAGAAATGACTGAGTGTCTTTATCTGCCTTGTGCGAAGCGACTGTATATCTATAATCCCTCTGCCTCCTTGTTTCCTGTCTACGGTGAGCCTTTCTTTGCATGCGTTTGGATGTGACATTCGGTGTTTCGTGAGTTCTGTCCGTATGAGGATGTGGATGTTTTCTATGTCAGTGTGTGACTACTTGATGATGCAGAAGGAGTATGTGAGAACTGGTATCGCAAACGTGTTAATGGCTTTTGTAAGGTTTCCAGAATTCAATTTGGTTTCTAGTAGCTTAACAAGGCGATCTCTCAAATCTTGGGTTAGTTGTGCCTTGACTTTTGTGTGGTCTATTTTAACGTTCTGATTGTAGCCCAGGTACCTGTATGTTTCGTCCTTGTTCATGTTGTTTAGTGTTTGGCCAGTTACTGCTTCCTGTTCGGGGTGGTCCTTCCATTGGCCTTTGTTGATGTGGAGGACCTTGCATTTACTCATTCCGAATTCCATTCTGACGTCTGACGAGCACACTTCTGTTGTTCTGATTAACTCTCTCAGTTGTACTTCATTGGCGGCATATAGTTTTATATCATCCATGTAGAGGAGATGATTGATTTTGTGTTGATTTAATCTCTCGTGTCTAATGTTGAAACCGCAGTTTGTGTTGTTAAGTGCGTTGGAGAGTGGATTCAGACAGAGACAGAACCACAGCGAACTGAGAGAGTCACCCTGGATGATGCCGCGTCTTATGTGTAGCTCATCTGTCTTGATATGGCCGTCCTGGGTTTTGAGATGTATGTTGGTTCGCCATGTCTCCATGGTTCTTGTAAGAAACTGACGTAGCCCCGGGTTGATTTTATATATTTGAATAGTTTTCGCTAGCCAGCTATGTGGTACAGAGTCGGAAGCTTTTTTATAGTCGATCAAACAGGTATGAAGGTTCCTATGTTATTTTCTGGTTTGCTCCATGATCACGCTATCAATTATAAGTTGTTTCTTGCAACCTTGGCTTTGCTTTCGACATCCTTTTTGTTATTCAGTCAGGATGTTGTTTTGCGTGAGGTGTTGTTCAATTCTCCTGCATATTGTTGCGGTGATGATCTTGTACAAGGTGGGAAGGGAAGTGATTGGGCGATAGTTGGCAGGGTTCTTGGTGTCTGCGTTTTTGGGTTTTATATACGTTATTCCTTGTGTGAGGAATTTGGGAAGCCCATTCGGTTGGTGTATGGCTTTATTGATTTGGTCCGTAAGCATTTCGTATGCTGCACTGAATTGCTTGTACCATAAATTTTGCACATCATCTACGCCTGGGCACTTCCAGTTATGATTATGCTTTATGGTTTCAGCTATTTCCTCTGGTGTCAGGATAACGTCTCCCTGGTCTGCTATATGTTTATGTTTTTCCTCTTCTTGTCTGATCCATGGAGCGTTTTCATTATGTGTTTTGGGCTCTGACCATAGGCTTCCCCAAAACTCAGTTAACTCTTGTTTACTAGGAGGTTCTATTGATGTTATCTGGTTGTCGGCTGTTATCTTTTGGTAGAACTGTTTTTCATTTTTATTAAAAAGATTGTTAGCATCCTTTCTGGCATCGGACTCGTTATATCTGCGGAGTCTAGCTGCATAGACTGCAAGCTTCTGTTTTAGGGTATCAGCTGTTTCTGGTATTGTCTGTTGTGGTGACTTGGATTTGAGTATATTAATTGTTGCCTGCACGCGCTTCGAGTGGTTTTTATTCTTGGTGTATTCCGCGAGGTGTGCCAGATCCTTTCTGATTGTGCTAATTTTATTTTTAATTCTTATTTGCCATTTAGGCTTAGATCTTTCAGTTGTGCGGGCTATAATAGATCGTTTTGGGAGTTTTTGGAGTGTTGTTACTGCGGCAGCATATATAACAGTGTGGATGTCTTCTAGGTCACTGTCTTTGGTTAAAAATTGTGGTATTATGTTGACATTTATTGTGTGTAATATTTGTCGAGTGTTTTTTAAAATCAGTCTGGGCAGGGGATCTCGCAATGTAGAATTGGTGCCACACCATTTGATGTGCTGTATGTTCATCACTTGTTCGGCAGATTGTGTGATGACAGGTGGTATAGTAACGTTTTGGCTCCGTGTGGCTGTGGAAGGTAAGTTAGAGCATGTTGTTTCTGGTGTACCTGGTGTATGATCAAGTTCTGGATCCAATTCTAATTCAATATATACTGCATGAGTCAAGTGCGCTACCTGGTTGACCGGTCTCTACTAATGACCTACTATTATGCCTGTTATTATTATTATTATTCTGCGTTTCTTATTTTGTCTCGCATGGTTGCGGTAGTAACAAGTATTGACGGGCTGTGCCAAGTCAACACCTGACCTATTATTATTCTGATTTCAGGAAGGACCGTACAATGCTGCAGGTCTTGAGGATTACAGACTTTTGGAAGGTTTTATGTAACTTTTCATCCAGGCCCAATTGTTGCAGATGTGGTGTAAATGTATTTGGAGTAAGGCCTGAGACCGACATAATGAGGGGGACAATGACAACTTTGTTTTGTTTCCATAGTCGTTTTATTTCTATGGCGAAATCGGTGTATTTAGATATCTTCCCAGCGTAGGTGTTTTGGATGTTCATATCATTGGGAATCGCAATATCTATTAAGTAGGTCACTTTGTCTGTCTTTGACTGGAAAACTATATCTGGCCTATTTGCTGGGATGGTTTTGTCTGTATGTATTTCAACGTCCCAGTATAGTTTGAATTGATTGTTCTCGAGTACTGAGGTCGGTGTGTAGTTATAATATGGATCTGTGTTTCCAATTAGCTTGTTTGTTGTGGCTAGTGCTTGGTGTATGACTTTGGCTGCAGAGTTATGTCTGGCTGTATACTCAGATACTCAGTTCCAGCGAGAGTTTTGCATGCACTAGTTATGTGTTCTATTGTTTCCTTCTGTTGGTGGCATTTTCTGCAATTATCATCAGAGATGGATGGATCTTTAATTATGTACTTCTTGTAATTTCGTGTCGCAATCACTTGGTCCTGGATAGCAAGCATAAAACCTTCCGTTTCCGGAAAGAGCTGGCCATCCTGCAGCCAGGTGTATGACTGCTTTTCATTAATGTGGTCTTGTGTAACACGGTATCTATGTTTGCGATGGAGTGCCTTCTGTGACCAGGTGTTTATTTTTTCTTGTTGTGCTTGTATGTGGTTGTGTGCGTCTGCTGCGTGGTCTGGAGAAGCAAGGGCGAGTGGTGTGTAGTTTTTGTCTGCTTTTACTATTGCTTTATGCAAGTTTGCTTGTTTACTGTGGAAAAAATGTCTGCGTGATTTTATTTGTTTTGTATGAAGTGACTGTATACGCGTATACTGTATACGATCTTTACGTTTTTATTGACACCCAGGTACTTGTACCTTTCGTCCTTGTCCATGTTGTCGAGCGCTTGGCCAGTTACTACTTCCTGTTCGGGATGGTTTTTCCATTGGCCTTTATTGATGTGAAGCACCTTGCATTTACTCATGCCAAATTCCATCTTGATATCTGTCGTACAAACTTCTGTTATTCTGAGTAATTCTGTCAGTTGCACTTCTGTGGCGGCATATAGTTTTATATCGTCCATGTAGAGGAGATGATTGATTTTGTGTTGATTTGCTTTCTGGTGCCTGATGGTGAAACCACAGTTTGTGCTGTTAAGTGTGTTGGAAAGCGGATTGAGACAGAGACAGAACCATAGTGAACTGAGAGAGTCACCCTGAAAGATACCGCGACGTATATGTAGCTCATCCGTTTGGATATGGCCGTCCTGAGTTTGAAGGTGTATATTTGTTCGCCATGTCTCCATCGTGCTTGTAAGAAACTGACGAAGCCCTGGGTTGATTTTATGTATTTAAAGTGTTTTCGTTAGCCAGCTATCGGGTAGAGAGTCGAAAGCCTTTTTATAGTCGAAGAAACAGGTATGAAGGTTCCGGTGTTCTTTTCTGGTTTGCTCTATGATCACACTATCAATTATAAGTTGTTCCTTGCATCCTTGGCTTTGTTTCCTACATCCTTTTTGTTCTTCAGTCAGGATGTTGTTTTCCGCGAGGTGTTGTTCAATTCTTCTGCATATTGTTTCGGTGATGATCTTGTACAAGGTGGGAAGACAAGTGATTGGACGATAGTTGGCAGGGTTCCTGGTGTCTGCGTTTTTGGGTTTTATATACGTTATTCCTTGCTTGAGGAATTTGGGAAGCCTGTTCGGTTGGAGTATGGCTTTATTGATTTGGTCTGTGAGCACTTCGTATACTGAGCTGAACTGCTTGTACCAAAAATTTTGTATATTATCCACGCCTGGACACTTCCAGTTGTGAGTATGTTTTATTGTTTCAGCTATTTCCTCTGGCGTAAGAACAACGTTTCCCTGTTCCGCTATATTTTGATGTTTTTCCTCTTCCCGTCTGATCCATGGAGGGTCTTTATTATGTATTTTGGGTTCCGACCATAAGTTACTCCAAAACTCAGTTAACTCTTGCCTACTTGGATGTTCTATGGTTGTTATCTGGTTGTTTGAAGTAATTTTCTGGTAGAACTGTTTTTCACTTTTCTGAAAAAGGTTATTAGCGTCCTTTCTGTCGTTTGATTCATTGTATCTGCGTAGTCGAGCTGCGTAAACTGCAAGTTTTTGTTTGAGTGTATCAGATATTTGTGGTATTGATTTTTGGGGTGACTTGGATTTGAGTATATCTATTGTTGTCTGTATGCGTTTTGAACGGTTGTTGTTGTTGTTGGTGTATTGTGCGAGGTGTGCCAGTTCCTTTCTGATTGTGGTAATTTTGTTTTCGATTCGTATTTGCCATTTAGGTTTTGACTTTTTGCTTGTGTGGTTATTAGACCGTTTTGGAAGTTTTTGGCCGTTAACTATTAGTGCGGCTGCTGCGGCAGCATATTTGACCGTGTGGATGTCCTCTAGGTTACAGTCGTGTGTTAAGAATTGTGGTATTACGTTGGTATTTATTGTGTGTAATATTTTTTTTGGTGTTGCTGTTGAAAATTTGTCTGGGCAGGGGATCTCGCAGAGCAGGGTTAGTGCCACACCACTTGTTAAATTGTGCGTTCATCACCTGTTCGGCAGATTGTGTGAAGGAAGGTGTTTGAGTAACGTTTTGGTTTCGTGTGGTTGTATTCTGTTGTATACTTCTTCTTGACTTGAGAAGTTTGGTAACCTCTTTCGATGTACATTATTACCTCTGTAATTGTATTTAAAATTTACACAGCTATATTCTCTGAGGAATTATTGAAAGACAAGAATATATGATTCAGAGTATCATGCTTACCTATTGTCAGAGTCCATGACCAAGTTATGGTTTCATCAAAATTTAGTTTGTTTTTCTGGAAACGTAAATCAAAAAATAGCCGTAAAACTAAACGAGATTTCAAGTGAAATTAGCGCAATAGTATTTCCAAAAGTGACGTTATGATGACTAATTGTGACATATATCACCATTACAAAGGCCAAAATACCACCTAACAACAAAATTAGACAAATATCGCCAAACTTACAACACACAATTTAATAGAATGGTGATCCCCAGTGTAGCCAAAGTTTACGGATGTATTCCGTAAACTTTGGTGTAGCCAGCATTACGTAATCAAAAATTAGCAAATTATCAATTTATGTGTGCTATGAAAAACACTTCTGGAGTTCAATTGGTAATTAAGACGTAATTCGTAATTTCATGATTCGAGATTAATTAATAGTTAATTACAGTTTGAAAAACCGGCCCTTAGTCCCTTGGTTTCTATAATTAGCAAGGCAATGTCCGGATGGACCTAAAAATGCTTTTTATGACGCTAGGTCATCCTTCACAGGTCAGTGGACAGTCTATTACGAATACAACAAATTTTTCAATTTTACAACCCCCCACCCCCCAACCACCCCAAATTTTACCCCCACCAGAAAAAAGCAGAAAATGATCAGGAACACCTAAAACGCCTAAAAACGAAGTTTGAGCTGTTTTTAAATTTTTTGTTTTTTTATTATTGCTGCGCCGCCACTGACGCGAATTTTCCAAAAACGTACGCGTTTTCCATCCTCTCCGCGGTAGTAATACTGTGCCAAAATTTCATTAAAATCAATTCGATAATTTTCGCTTTACGCGTTATAGAACGATCTAAAACAATACTCGTATGTATACATCACAAATTCTAAGTCCCCTGGTTTCTATAATTAGCAAGGCAATGTCCGGATGGACCTAAAGATGCTATTTATGACGCTAGGTCTTCCTTCACATGTCAGTGGACAGTCTATTACGAATACGACAAATTTTTCAATTTTGCAACCCCCACCCCCCAACCACCCCAAATTTTACCCCCACCAAAAAAGCAGAAAATGATCAGGAACACCTAAAACGCCTAAAAACAAAGTTTGGGGAATATTTGAATTTTTTGGTTTTTTGCCTATTACTCCGCCGCCCATGCACCGATTTTCAAAATTATAACAGCATTAAGTACTACGACCACACAGCATATAGCTGCCCAAATTTCATCAAAATCCATGTAGCGGTTGCTGAGATTACGAGGCTAGAAGGACGCCAACAGACCGACAGACAGACAGACAGACCGACGGAATTGTAAAAAATGGAGTCAAGTTGATTGACTCAGTACTTCCCACACATAACAATGATACCATTTTATTATTTCCCATTGCATGAAGGCCATGAAGCTATAGCCTGAAATCTCCTTGCAACTAAATCATCGCCCACCCGCCCGCCAAAAAAAACCATCCAACACAACAACCCTCGTAAATAGTTTCTTGCGTCTCCCTCTTCAGGAAATATGCATTAAAAATCAATTGAACAATTTTCACGTTACGCAATCTAGAACGATCTAAAACAATACTTGTATGTGTACATCACAAATACTGGTGGTCCCGTGGGTTCTATAATAAGCATGCAACGTTCGGATGGACCTAAAAAGTGTATCACGCCGCTAGGTTTTTCATTCGCATATCAATGAACAGCCCATTACGAATACAACAAAATTTCCAGTTTTACAACCCCCCAACCACCCTAAATTCACCCCCACCCAAAAAAGTATAAAGTGATCAGGACCCCTAAAACGTCTATAAACGAAGTTTGAGCTGTTTTCATATTTTTAGTTTTTTTAATATTGTTGCGCCGCCACTGAGACGATTTCTAAAAATCGTACGCGTTTTCCATCCTTGCCAAGGTAGTAATACTGTCACGAAATTTCATTAACATCAATTCAGTGGTTTCCACATTATAAAATACAGAACGATCTAAAGCAATACTCGTATGTATACATCACAAATACTAAGTCCCGTGGTTTCTATAATAAGCATGCAGCGTTCGGATGGACCTAAAAAGTGTATCATGCCGCTAGGTTTTCTATTCGCATATCAATGGACACCCCATTACGAATACAACAAATTTTCCAGTTTCACAACCCCCCACCCCCCAACCACCCTAAATTCACCCCCACCCAACAAACAGTATAAAATGATCAGGAACCCCTAAAACGTCTAAAAACGAAGTTTGAGCTGTTTTCATATTTTTAGTTTTTTAATATTGCTGCGCCGCCACTAAGACGATTTCTAAAAATCATACGCGTTTTCCATCCTTGCCAAAGTAGTAATACTGTACCGGAATTTCATTAACACCAATTCAGTAGTTTCTACATTATAAAATACACAACGATCTAAAGCAATACTCGTATGTCATACATCGGAAAATTCTCTAAGTCCCTTGGTTCCTGTAATACAAAAGGCAATGTTCGGATGGACCTAAAAAAGTGTATTATACCGCTAGGTCTTTCTCTCTCAGGTCAGTAGACAGCCCATTATAAGTACAACATTTTTTTTAGATTTACAACCCCCCACCCCCCAACCACCCCAATTTCACCCCCACCCAAAAAAAAAGTAGAAAATGATCAGGAACCCCTAAAACACCTAAAAACGAAGTTTGAGGCATATTTGAAATTTTTCGTTTTTTGCTAATTACTCCGCCGCCTATACACCGATTTTCAAAATTGTAGCAACATTACCTACTACGACCCTATCACTACCTAAATTTCATCAAAATCTATGCAGCGGTTACTGAGACTAGGAGGCTAGAAAAACGCCAACAGACAGACCGACCGAGAGACAGACAGACAGACCGACAGACAGACCGACAGACAGACCGACAGACAGACCGACAGACAGACCGACAGACCGACAGACCGACAGACCGACAGACCGACAGACCGACAGACCGACAGACCGACAGACCGACAGACCGACAGACCGACAGACCGACAGACCGACAGACCGACAGACCGACAGACCGACAGACCGACAGACCGACAGACCGACAGACCGACAGACCGACAGACCGACAGACCGACAGACCGACAGACCGACAGACCGACAGACCGACAGACCGACAGACCGACAGACCGACAGACCGACAGACCGACAGACCGACAGACCGACAGACCGACAGACCGACAGACCGACAGACCGACAGACCGACAGACCGACAGACCGACAGACCGACAGACCGACAGACCGACAGACCGACAGACCGACAGACCGACAGACCGACAGACCGACAGACCGACAGACCGACAGACCGACAGACCGACAGACCGACAGACCGACAGACCGACAGACCGACAGACCGACAGACCGACAGACCGACAGACCGACAGACCGACAGACCGACAGACCGACAGACCGACAGACCGACAGACCGACAGACCGACAGACCGACAGACCGACAGACCGACAGACAGACCGACAGACAGACCGACGGAAATGAGTGACGTGGATTTTCGTTATGTAGGCATCATAAAACGCCCAAAAAGCGTATTATCTCAAAATCGAAAATTTTCGCGATCACAATACTCCCCTCACCTATCGGTGTGGCAAGTAAAAACGTCTTATCTCAAAATCGAAACTTTTCGCGATCACAATACTCCCCTCACCTATCGGTGTGGGAAGTAATAAAATAAAAAAATTGGAAATGAAAAAGTGCAATGGATAACATAATGCACAAAACATAATAGTAGCCTAGCATATTTCATCCTGCTCATCTGATCAATAGATTCGACTATATTTGTTGCATCTGTGTGATTTTACTAGTGTTGTGACCGCTTCTGTCACTTTTTTAAATAACATACTTGTATATAGAGAAAAAATGAATATTTGAAATGAGATTTACAATAACACTAATTGATCCTTGTATACAGGATAAGAGTTTGATTTTGGTAGCTACTACTCACAATACCTAGATTTAAAACATTCTGAATGTGGGAATTGACAATGAACTTCGTGCTTTACATACTGGGCATTTAAAAACAGGAGTTCATAAACTAAATTCATATAGTGTACTTCAAAACTTTTAAGAAGCAATTCAAAAGATATCTGGTGATTTGTTAAATTCAAGTTTCTTAGACAAAGCCAATACTACGTTAGTATTTTTTGTGTGTTTTATAGCTATTTCTTGCTGCATATTTATGAATATTATTTATATGCTATGGTATATATGTAGGTATATTGTGTTATGTGTAAAATAGATTTATTTATATAACTCCATTTTTTGGCTCAAAGATCTGATATTGCCATTTTCGTAACTATTTTATGTTATGAATTACTATTAGTTTTTTACTTAGTTTTGTGATGAATCATTTGAAGCTTTTGTCGATCTCACCAAAACGGCGTTATTTTTGAGAAGAGTTTTCATCCCCCCACCCCTCGAACGGCAACCCTTCGAGTTCGTAAACTTAGGTGTAGGTTCAGGGGACCAATGTCTACCATCCCACCAAATTTCATTTCTTTCCGACCTTTTGCTGTCAAAAAACCCTTACCGCCTGGACTAAAGCGTGTGCTCATTATATCACATTTATTTCTATAGCAAATTCGATTAACCTTAGTGCAGGGGTTCCAAACTTATGCGCCGCGGCGCCCTGGTGCGCCGTAGAAAGTAAAGAGGGGCGCCGTGAGTCGATGCTCTAAGTCTAGAGCACAAATATTTGTGGGTGCCTGAAAAGCAACAATACCTGTTCTGACGCTCGCCACATATTGAAACTACTGGAGAAGATTACAACGTTCAGGAAGAAACTACAAACTTGGAAAAGAAAGGCGAATGAAGGCGGCGGTCAAGATTGCTTTCCACAATTGTATAAATATGCAGGATCCAATGAACTAGTTGTCTCATAAGATCTGATGGCCGTTTCCACGGAACAGTTATAGAAGCTCACTGAAGGGTTTTCGAAATACTTTGCAGATGATGTCGAAACATTCGCGTGGATCCAAGATCCCTTTCATACGCAAGCTCCGCCAGAATTCTCCAAATCCGATTTGGTGAAGTTTTGGTTATCGATTCAAATTGAATATCCAAACCTAACTTTAAAAGCTTTAAGAATGTTTATTCCGTTCGCAACGTCATATTTATATGAAGCTGGATTTTCAGCCGTAGCTGTAATCAAGAACAAATATCGCTCAAGGATCAATGAAGAGCAAGAAATGAGAGTCGAAGTGTCGAATTTTATTCCCCGTTTTGAAAAACTATGCGGAGATCACCAAGCTCAATCGTCACATTCATTTGACTGTCGTAATTTATTTTTGTTTTTCTTGAGTCTTTCTTTTTGTATTCTGTTTCAATTCTGAATTCTTATAAATATAATAAAATAAATTTCATTCCCTATCGAGGAAGTTTTTATTTTTGTGTCTACTATTATTATACATACCTACTTGTTTCGACAGTATCTATTAAAAATAGGTGTCTAAGGTAGGGCGTCGTGACAAAATGCCAAACTTGAAAGTGCGCCGCGGGTTGAAAAAGATTGGGAACCCCTGCCTCAGTGCATTTTCTTTTGATTCATTGTATTCACTCTGCCCTCCTGTTATTTTTTGTATATGTCTTCTTTACCTACTTTTGCATTTGTATAGTCAATTTAAATCATTATATCTATTCTTGGTATATTGTCCATTTCACTTTCGATCTCTTCGTAGTAAATGTCTTTCGTTTCTTCATCTTTCTCCTCTTTTGGTGCACGGATATTTAGAATTGACATGTTTTATTTACTCCTTTTATCCTTATGCTACATAATCTGTCTGACCTCTATTAGAAAACCTGTCCCGCAGTCCTAGAACGACTTCCACCTTTGGAGCAGATGTAATTATCTATTTCTTGTATTCCGTTTCCAGGTGCTGCATTTCCTGTAGTGCCACTATGTCCATTTTATAGACATCTTTAATGAGAATTTTGATCGCTCCTTCCTCCTCTTAGATTCCATGTTCCTAGATTCATTTGTATTTTCCTTATTCTTCCTTATTGAATGTGTTTGTGAATGTGAACATAAAAATGTTCATTGACCTCGTCCGTTGCCATATTCATTTTATCTTTTATTTCAGATTCCCCTGTTTCTATTATTAGTTTTTTGGAATAAAAACTGACTGTATTTCTGTATCTGATTTGCTTCTTCACCTCCACGTATAATTTCCTGTAATCTATGTTTACCCGCTTTCTCTTTTGTTTTTCTTTTTTTGCTTTAACCCTTATTTGCTTCTGGCGGCGTTTTATTAGTATCTGTATTTGACAGATCATATACCAATATTAGTGTAAAAACTAAAAATTTTTCAAAAAGGTGAGGACTGAACTACCTCTTACGTTGGAAGATAGTATATCTATCGAATCTACGAATGTATCATCAACCTTCTCTGATAGAACGTCATGTCAAGTGATCTGATTTAAGGCATCAACATATTTTGAAGTGATGTCATTGAATTTGTCCGGAACCGTATGATGGTTAAGATTCGTATGTTTTGTTTTTAGGTCCCACACACCGCAGTATCTCCAACGGAAACTGATGAACCAGATCTTGACGGATTAGTTGCTCGGACTATCACACTGACACTTGTTTTGGACCGACAAATGTCTGCTGCAGATACACTAGACATACGCTGCGAAAGCAGGTTACCTGGAGTGCCACTACCCCATCAGGCCACAGTTCATAAAGCTCAGATCAAGTCTAGAGAAGACGCTCAGTTCATCAGCAATCAAAAACTGCACTGGTAAGTATTCTACTACATATATGAGCATACTTACGTTCGTATCTGAAATTCAGTGCAGCTTGTTAGATCTTATAATTAACTTATTCTAAGAAGTATCAGTATAAATTGGGCTTGTAGGATTTGCCCTGAGATTAAGGCGACTGTTTTTTATAAAACGTTTCAAATATTTTGATATATGCTTTTGCGATAGATTTTTTCATCATAGAAATATTATTGTGACACTAGCTGCAAAAACTAGAAACGCCTTATTTAGTATTTTGATTGGATTCGGAAACCGTTCAGATAATATATTAACCATTAATTAAGTAGATTGTTCCAAAGTTTTTCTTATATTCCAAACTGTAATGGTATTTAATAAACCATCGCAAGAAATCAGTGCTACGATTTAAATAAATACCTTTAAAATTGTTGTAGGTATAGTCTCAACACAGGAGTTCCATGCAGCCATTTCCATATCATCTGGTTGACAATAATGGCTGCTGTTATACAGTGACAAGTTTGGGTAACATAAATAGTGCGCAGTGATCAAAAAATTTATATTATAGGATTAAGTTAATAGTACTTATCATATTAGACACAAAATGTAATAATTCATTGTATGTTCTATGTAATTTAACTTTCTCTCTATTCAGAGTAATGGCCCTATCGACTAAAAATATGTTAATTTTTGAGTTTACTTCGGATGAGAGAGTTGCCTGTAAATGCTTTGCTTTCTAGAAATACTAGACACAAATTGAATGAGCTCCAGTAAATAGCATTCATGAACTAAAAAAGTAAAAAACAAGGACGTTACATTCCTCCGACGAGCTAATTCTCTCACTCATTTGCTATGTCGCCAAACTGAACGTGAACTATGCGTGCGACATATACAACATAATATCATAACATGACTTTGTTATGATATCCGAAGTATTTTCTCTCGCTGTTCACGAAGCCGTTGTCAGAATCACCCTTCAGCCTACGATATCACATGTCGCACGTATGATTCTTTCTTTTGTGTCAAGTGTCAATGTATCACTGAAACTTCTCCTGTCCACCTTTTGTAGCTCATAAGTTCTAGGATGGTATATAGCACAGTCAACAACGGCGTTATATGGAAGGCTTTGCGTGCAAATTCGGAAGTGCCCGTTGAAGTGCACATAAAAATATATTATGAGAATAACGAATCCAGTGTGAAGAAATTGATTGATACGTCTTAATACACAAGCTCAGATTTAATTTTTTTTTTGATTGTGTACCTAGTCTGTTTATGTTTGGCTTTTACTTAGATTTTTATCTTATCGATCAGTGATTTTACCTGTCAATTAGTGCATTAGCCATTTTCAGTTTATCGTAGTTAATTTTAAATTGGTAAATACTAAAAGTTGTTTTCAAATAATGTGCCACTTTTAAGATTTATCAATTTAAACGTAACAACGATAAACAGAAAGTGCCTACTGCACTATCTGGCAGGAACAATGCCTAATCGATAAGACAAAATAAGACAAGCATCCAAGCAAAAACTGAACACAAACAAGACTAGGGGTCGTATTCATAGTCGATACTTAAGGGTCCCTTAATACTTGAGGGTCCCTTACGTAACGTTTTGTGTTTCGACAGATACTTTATGGTACCCTTTTGTAAAGCTCCTCAAAGAACGAAATATCAACATGACATTTCCTTGCAGTCAATCCGTTTTTGTAGGTTAATTTTGGAGTACAGTGTTGTAAGTTTCTGTCACATCCGGAAAAATGTCTGGCAAAAACCACGAAATACTGGCACAAAACGAAAAGAGATAACAGAAAACATCAAAATGCTTATGCATATGCATAACAATTTGGCTTATATTTGAAGTATGACAACGTCGCCAAATAAATCCTGCCGTCTCGTAAATGTTATCTAGGAAACAGATACAAAAGGAAGGCCACACTTGAGGATCCTTTAAGTACCCTTGAGCATAATTTAAAGGTATCTTAAGTATTACTCAAGAGATGAATACGGCCCTAGTTATTATTATTATTTGAGAAAGTTGTTTACTTTATCGACTTCTATATACAGTTGAAATAAAATTATCAGCTTAGGAATGACCGTGTATATCATTGATGTCTTTACTTAAAGGGATACCGATACGTTATAGATCCACATTAATTACCGTTAAGCTTTTATTAAATCTTTTCGGCTGTTATTCTGTTGCCTCCAAAAAATGTATGTTACCGGGTCTTATTTATTTTGCAGTATGGTTCCTAAATTTCTCAAATATAGAAAAACGTGAGCTTCTTGTCCTATTGACCAGAGTAGAGTAGAAGTACTGAGTGTTGAAGGGAGCGGTATTTTCACCTTCATTGTCTTTTGCTCACGACATTTTATATGTTGCACTTCTAAACTACCTTGTCGCTATCCATCACGGATGGTTTCCTAACAATCTCGTATTTCTTGTCCATAGCCATAGTCTTCATTAGTTGGTGTGAGATGTCCGATTATTATCTGTAACAAAGAACATCGGAACACATTGGGTTGAGGTACGACAAAATAGAAAGATAATGTAAATTATATTATATTTGTTCTTTCTAAAGGCGTGATAGTTCTCAAGAAACTTCCAGAAAATTTATGGCATGACCTTAAATAGTCTGTAAATATGACATTTCTTGGAAAAAACGTTTTCTAACATTTGAGCTACCTATCTCTATATCCTTTCTCAAAGTAGGTAACGATAATTTTTATTAACTTTGTTCTTTGGAAAAGCATTCAGATTTAGGCGAAACGTTAGTAACAAGTTAGTAACAGCAAGGAATGAAAAAGACAAACACAGGGTAAGTTTCAAAAATATGAGACCCATGCTGATATGAAAGGCACTGAAAGCCAATCCTAGTAGCACAAATGTATTTCTAAAGATGTTTATTCGGCAAACACAACGGAGGCCAATTACCGAGTCATTCTACTTGTACGCATTTTAGAACCACACTGAATATACAGGTTTCCCTAAGCCTCATTAGGCGCGATGTCAGTGAGTATTATGCACTTGAAAATGAAGTGTGCTATCTGTACCAATTCACTAAAGCTCTGAGGTATGTTATTTAATAAATCTAATCAAGCATGGAGTTCTGTATAACTGGAATTTATTTTAAATTTGTCGAATTCGTATACTGTAAATATATGTATGGTGCTTCGGTAATAGTGTACTATTTAGATTTTGTGTATGTGTGTGTGTGCATGTCTTTTTGGGTGCATATGATAACTCTGAAATTTGATAATTATAACCTATGATTTTTCTCATTAATTAAAGTGAATAAATAAGAACGTCACATCAAAATAATCCATCCAAAATCGTCAGTGAAAAAGGCTACAAAGAGAACAATTTTAGATATTATGGACTGCTTGGACGTTCTACGTACCCTACTGCAGATATAAAACAGAGTAGCTCAAACACCAGTGGCAGATGACATATGAGGCATAGTGGCAGCATATAGGTTAGGGGCACAAATTACTGTTATACATAAATTATTTCAGCCAATACTCTACACAAGATCCTTCAGAGTGACATTATTTTTATCAAGTACGAATAAAGTAATAAGGATAGAGACAGTTAAGCTAAAAGCACTCGCAAACTTGGCAGAATTTTCGGTACAGAAAGTGCAGCTAATGTATCGACAATTAACAATTTTTTAGAAAGAACTATACCTTAATCCGTACAAGATTTAGCTTACTCAAACTAGCAGACCATATTAAGCGTTGACAATTCGTTCACTAGATAATAGAGTAAGGTGAAGCAAACGATGATTATAAGTAAGTCGTAGCCGATGATTCCATGTGAATTATTGTGTGAATAAACAAAAATGTGGAGGTTGGGGCTTATAAAATCCCCGCGCTATTCACAAGAAACAATTGCACCCACAACAAACAACTGTCTAGTGCGTATTTTGGTCAGGCAGTATGATTGGGTCTTACATTGTTTTAAATCAGGTCAGCATCAGCATTCATTCTGAGCTGAACTCGATGAGTTTATTGCGCCAACGTTTTCCCGACTACATTATTCCACATAACTCAGATCTCAACTGAGCACCAATATCATGCCATTTAAAGCCGTTCGAGAGTTTTTTTTGTGTATGGATAGCAATTCCAAGGCCAAGATTCGTCGCGTTATCAGTGGTATAAAGCCACATATTTGTCAACAAGTCGTCCAATAGTCATTAATTGAGCATTGACCTGTCATAAGGACCCTAGACGCCTCTTGCTGGCTACTTTATTCCATACATAATTGGATAAATATTACAATGAAAGATAAATATTACAATGAAAGATAAATATGAAAATGTACTCAAAAATACGTGTTTTTTACGAAAAAGTGCACTCTTATTGAAGCATCCATTATATGTACGCATTCTGAATCAAGGAGGCTTAATTATGTTAGTTTGATAATCCAAATACTCTGGTGTGTACCAATTGTGATAAAACCAAAAACATACTTTATGCTTATGTACTGTTTTACAATAAAATTAGTATTTGATTGAATAAGCTCATTACACTATGAAGATTCATTTAATTTTTTGAATATGCAATGATATCTCATGTTGTATTTATTATAGAAACCTTAATATATCATAGTATTTGTCACTGTATTATAAGTTTTCAGTGGATTTGATTAGTAACCTAATATATATTCCTAAATAGGCAATACAAATGAATCGCAGTGGCTATGGATTCTTATTCTTCAATAGTTGCTAGACATTTTATTCACAGGTGATGTTTTGATTACGGCTTATATGAAACTCTAAATGCACTCTGTCAGTAACGGGAAATCTGACTTTTCATTTATACTGAATCTAGCTAGAGGAAGTGGTTGCCCATCATTTCTAATTAACTTTTCCAACCTATCAGACTGATACAGCTCAGGCAACCGCCCTTTTAGATATTTGTCAATTGAATTATGGCCTCCCAGCCTGTGAGGAATGCAGGCATATTTAGAGATACACAAAACCTCTGATAAAATGCATTTCACCTGACACTTGAAAGGATGTAAACCACAGAGTGAACATCTCTAAAGGGAATGTAAAACAACAAAATGTACAGGTTGCTGACCAGCCAACATGTAACGGAAAGTTTGACTTATTAGTAAACAGCTTGAGCGTATTACAAACAAAAACCAGTGGCGTACGACTTTATAGTAAAATTGGGTGTTCATTAATAGTTTCAATTATTACTGTGATGTTACAAACTGATACAATAATTTGTACTAGTATTTAGCTATACGGACGTTGGTCTTATTATAATTTAATTGTAACAGTTGATAATCGTATTACCATGAAGTGTTTTTCGAAACGTATCTAACAGAGCTTTGAAAGGTAGCCTGTTGGAATGGCTGCATCGTGTTTTTACTTTAGGAATAAAATATAATAGTTTCATTAGGTAATATCCAGTTCTATAAAACTCGCATAAATAGATTTTGTGCAAGTAAATGTGGCATACATTTTTGCATTTCATGTCTTCAAATAGTTTAAGAAATGGGATTTGAAAAATTCATGTTGATTGACATGATGTAATGTGTGTATTCACAACATGGTAAAGAAACTGTATTAGGGCGATAGGTAAAAACAATAAATAGTATTCAATACAGATATGTATGTATTTATTCACGTACAGTAATAACTCATTCCTTACAAAAAGCTCAATAATACAAAGAACATAACCCGTAATATGCTAAATGAAGAACGGACAACAATTGATTTGAAGTAAATTGTACTGTAACAGGTACAATAATATTTAAGCAACATGGAAGTTAATGAAAACTAAACAGTTTACTTTTATTATATTTTTTGAAACCACAACGACATAGCCGCAGTATCCGATACGTATCAAAAGGTATCAAAAAGAGTGGAAGATTCATAAGTAAAACATCTAGCAAACAAGGTAGTATAGTGAAGCGACATCGTTAACCTGAAGGTATTACTTATACATCTATCATGAATGATATAACGAAAAATTAATTTCTTGGTTTTCCTGTGGTAAGCGGCCGATGTACAGAAAGTCATAGAAATTGATCAAAATAGGAAACTTCAGGCACTGAATGACACGGAAATGATTTAAATATGATCGTATTTCTAAGGCCAAAATAATAATCGTATAAATATATATGATACTCAAACATCGTTTCCGGATTTGAAGTCACTGGTGGCTAAACAAAATTGTTTTTGTTAATTCTGGTGCAAGTCACTTTGTCTAGATAGCTCATGACGTATATTTTTAAAGTGACATATTTTTTCAAAATGAACTTTGTTAGGATTACAAAATGGTTATAAAGAGGGTCTTCGTCATACATATGGTCAGCAAATACCATAGAAATATTTTGTGGAAGACACTGCATGGTGCGATTTATGATTATATACTGGGCTTTACTGATATCACTTGTGAAAATATTCTTGAAACTGGAGTGAAGTTACTGTTGTTCCCAGTTATCCCCATATTTTACGCTACTGAAAACCAATATATAAAATAAATCAATACAAATTATCTTCACGTAAATCAGTTACATTGCAAGTATATTGGAATGTATAGTTAAATACTTTGAGGAACATTCTGCGGAAACTACCAGATTTTGAAGAAACTGGAAGGTCCTTCAGCTGACAAAGAAGAGATTGGCAATAGCGCTATAGATGCTGGCTGGCCAATATTCAAATTAGACTCCCTCTAGAGATGTTTACTCTGAGATGTAAACGCTATAATACAACTGTACACCAAGGCGGTCGGGCGGTATTACCTTGTATAGCTGGTTAGATTAATATTTCAATTTGCTAGGTTCGTGTGAGGAGAACGTAAGTTGTTCTGATAATATTTCTGATAAAATGGAAGTCATCACCCTACTCAAAGAATATAATGATTCCAAGTGGAAGATCAAGAAATCTACCTGCCTGGGTTAAATCAGTTCCTTGGTTAGTACGGTATGCTTCAAGGAAGAATATAATCCGAGATATAACCACTCTTCTCCAAACATACAACTGCTCAATAGGCATCTTCCAGGTCTGCATAAGGTTGGTTGGGATACCGGGGACAGATAATTATAATCAGAAAAGAAGAATTTTATTTTATACCCAATGAAGCTTCGGATGGGCAACCACAGTATTAGTTTTAGAAGATAATATTAGTTTTAGAACATATGTACATTAATGTAACAGTAGCCATGTTTAAAGAACTAGCCATGCAGAGTGATATGGCGACGGCGCATCTTCTAGTTTTAATAGTCCGGTTGTACGGAAATTAATTTTGGAGAAATAATATCTCTAGGCATTGGCGCGAGGTTGAATCTTGGATAAGGTGTGAAATTAAATCTATAACACACACGCTAATGTAATCAAATAACAGTATTAACAGAAAAAATCCCCAAATAAAGATTTATCTCAGCAACGAAATCAAAATTAATTCATTACCGAGTTCAGCTTTATGCGATCAAAATTTTGTTTCGCGACTTCCAGCTATCAATAAATTTAGTTTGTGATAAAATAGATCGACTAGTTCTGAATGAATGTCTCCGACATGCTCACTTTGTTAATCCATATAAAGTAAGAGTAAATTTATTAAATCCGAGCATCTGTAAAATTTAAGGTCATAAGGCAAAACCCATTTCTATGTAGTCGTTTGGTGAAAGTAAGGAATACGTTCTTTACAAACATTTATATCTGAGCATTTGCGTCTATATGAGGTGATATATCATAACACTTTCCAGAATTTACTAAAAAGTAGACACTATTTTGAAATATTTTGAACTTCCATCCTCACAAGTCATCTCATAGAAAGCATGCTTCATCAGAAATTTCTGTAGTCTATTTCTAAATTGATTTATTGCAATGTTCTCAAATTTTCTGGCAAATTTATTAAAAAATATTACCAAACAAAATTTTTTTCATCTATCGAGCCTTCTATGTGGCATAGATAGTAAGTCCCTGTTCCTAGTGCTCTGCTGATGATAAAAACCGGTTTTTATGAGTACTTGAACTTTTGTTGATATACCTACATATGTCAAATTTTCTGAAATATATATGCTCGGAAATATTGATATCTAGGTCATTGAACTTTGCTTCACTGTATAGTGTATATGTGCATCCCATCTCAGAATGATGTCAAGGTGAACAATTAAAAATGTATTTGAATTATTTGTGCTTGGACTTCTGCAGTTCTGATATGAAAAGGTGACATGTTAGTGCTGATTAGAATTATCACTGGATTTAGAAGATGAAACTATAAAAATGTCTTTGAAATATTATAATTACCTAATGTATGCCTATACCCCACCACAAGGCTTAGCCTTCTAGGGGTGGCATTATTTGTAATTTTATTGCAAATAAATGAATGAAGACAAATTCCTCTGACACCAGTTTGTGTGTCGATAATTTTTCCTTTTAAAGTCTCTAATGTTTCACTTTTTGCTGATATTGTTCAGTCATCAGCAACAATAACAAAGTGCTCTTCAATTTCAAGTTAGTTATTTTTGTATTTGTAAGGCCCCTGTATATTTTCTAGCATTTCCAGATATGCTTATGTCTGTATATCTTTACAAGTGGATAGCCATAAAACAGTTTCACACGCAGACTTTTAAGAAATTGAAACGTGTTTATATTAGCAAAAGGGCCTGCCAGATACGCGACGGTGAAAGCTTAACTAGGGGATAATGTGGTTTATTTATGTTATGGTCACACTTGCACTATCCCTTTTGAAATAGTATCTTAGTTTTATGTAGTGTCGAGCTACAAGATAGGGTGAGTTTTCTCACAAGCTGTACTTGTTACTGCATACTTGGTACTGTTATTGTGACTGCTATTAATATTGAGATAACCTGATTTAAGGGATTTAAAAATAATTATTGACTGTTGCAATTATTATTGATTGTTGCGTTGTCAGCCCGAGGTTTGTTGTTGGCATGTTTTGTTGCTTGGAGATATACCTATACCTCAAGGCTCAATGACCTGGGGTAGGGGGTGAGCACCTCGCGTGTTGGTGTCCATTGCACGCCTCAGCATTGGCGCCTTTTTGTTATTATAGAGGGTTTGAGAAATCGGCTTGATCGCAAGGACAGAAGCACTCGCACACCCAGAAGTGTGAGAGAGAGTCTG
This sequence comes from Callosobruchus maculatus, assembly GCA_951848785.1. Lineage (NCBI taxonomy): Eukaryota > Metazoa > Arthropoda > Insecta > Coleoptera > Chrysomelidae > Callosobruchus > Callosobruchus maculatus. The sequence continues at coordinate 9,840,259 of CATOUR010000139.1, forward strand.
CCCGCCCGACGTTGAACCAGCTTGAGTCCTCTGATGTCATGTTCAATGGACGCAAATGCGTCCATTCGACATGTCACCACGGCCCGACCGGCTAAAACCTGCTCCCTCTTTTCTTACCTCTGCTCAATCTCCATCTGCACCGTGCAAGATGAGTTAAGTATGCTTTTATTCTCCTTCTTACTACATGTCCCTATGTTCCTCTGCCTCTTTCGATTTTAAAATTCTTTGGACCATCTCATGGTACGATCTTCCAGCGTTATTCGCTCGATATCATTATGGGCATCATGCTCTCCGGGGCCAGGTCCTCAGCCAGGTTCGCTCTCGCTTCCTGCTTGTAACAGGACCATCCGCCACACTCAAATAGGGTGTGCTCGACTGTGTCGCTCTGGCCGCAATATCGACAACGATCGTCTGTCGCTCGCCCTATCTTGTTCCTATATACCCGAAAGGGACCATGGCCCGACAACGCCTGTATTAGATGCTAGCAGGTTGCCCTGTGTCTACACTCTGCCCACTCTCGTATATTTGGAATCAGGCGCTTGATCCACTGCACCACCTCCGTTATACTGGACCAGATCTCCTGCCACTCGTCCATTGTTTTCTGCCTGGCGGTGCTCCGCCGCTCTGGCAAAGCACCCTCCACGATATACATACATCTTCTCTCCTTGGCCAACAAATTCAGTGCGGTATCGCTGTTATAACCTGCATAGCTTTGGTACAGACAGTATGGTACGCACTGGCCACCCTCAGCAGCGACTTCCTTTGCACCCTGTCTACGGTTTGCTGGTGTGTTTCCTCTCGTATACCTATACCATACTGGAGCTCCGTATAACATAACTGAGTGTTTAACTCCGTTCAAGATCTGCCTCTTCCTCACACTTGGGCCGCCAACGTTTTGCATTATACGTGACAGTAATGCCACCTGTCTTTCTGCTTTCGCGCAGTTTTCTTATATGTTCGTTGAAACGTCGTTCGTTGTCTACGGTAATCCCCAAGTACACTATCGATTTGCTGGGTACTATTTGCACCCCCAAAGGCAGAATCTCACTTGGTTTCTAGTGATCCTGGAACCCCGGAGAATGACCGCCTCAGTTTTGCTTGGTGCGAACTGGACATCCACTCATCTATCCTTCTCAGCGCCTCGTTTGTCGTTTGCATCAAAGTTTTTTCGCCTTCGTGGATGCTACAAGAGCAAGGTTATCCGCGAACGCCACAGTCTTTGTGTTTCGAGGAAGAGCTACCCTTAAAACCCCATCATACAAGACATTCCATAGAAGAGGACCCAACGACGATCCCTGTGGAACGCCGGTAGACATCTCCAGCTCTACGTTTGCTATTTTTATAGCACTTTCACTAAAATAGCTGCCGATCAGGTTTCGTAAATACCTCGGTATGCCACGTTTATTCAGCTCCTACATTATGATGCTCCACGATGCCGTGTTAAAGGCATTTTCCACATCAAGTGTCACCAGTGCTCCCCATTTATTGGAGGCTCCCTCTACGGAGCATAGAACTGCCTCCAAAGCATTGTTCGTGGACTTCCACTGCGGAAGCCAAACTGGTTTGGCGACAAGCCTCCCGTCTCTTCGAGTGCCGCCTCTAACATTTGCTGGATGAGTACTTCGTACAGTTTTCCCACTGTGTCCATAAGACAAATGGGTCTGTAAGACGCAGCAAGCTCCGGGGGTTTACCACCCTTAGCGATCAGCACTACTCTAGCTTTTTTCCAGGTGGTCGGGAAAGTTTGTGTTTTCAAGAGACGGTTCAGTAGTCCTAGTAGTAGGTCCAGGGCAGTGGCAATCAATTCCTTAATGACCTCTGGGGGAACTCTGTCTGGACCCGGTGCTTTCCTGGACTTAATCTTTTCTCCCGCTGCGCGTAGTTCATCCGTTGTGAACGGTTCCACATACTCGTCCAAGCTGTCATGTTGCCAGACATCCTGCCGGACTGGGAAAGGTTCCCCCACTATCTCGACCTTCCTTTCGATTTTCTTTGCTGCTATTCGGTAGCCTTCACCCCAAATGTTGTTCTCAAGAGAAGAACATAGCTCCTTCTTGGCTGCAAGGATGAGGTTTTGCAACCTCTTCCTCTTTTCCTTGTACAGGTCGTGGAGGAATTTGAGGTTCGGCTCTGAGTCATTTGTTCACGCCGGGTGCGTCAGGTCGCGTCTTGCTGAATTGCAGATTACTCGTGCCGATTCAATTTCCGATTTCCACCAATAAATAGGGAACCATGGCAGTCCTTGTTTCTCTTTTAATCGTGCAGCTTTCCGTCATTTCTCTTATTAGTGATGTATACTGGTCTACTGTTTACTCCACAGGGTCTGGGATATCTTCCAAGCGTGGTTTCAAAACTTCTCGAAACTTGACCATGTCGACAAAAGGTGTATGGTACTCATAAGTGGTCTTGCGTACCTTGCCTGCGGTCCGAATCTCGAAGTATATGAATATATGATCGCTCATTGATTCTGTATCTAAAACGTGCCAACCTCCTATATTCCTGGTTATGTTCTCCGAAGCAATGGTGACGTCGAGGTGTGATAGTTAGTCTCTCCTGAAGGAGGTAGGTGTTCCATCATTCAGTACTACCGTATTTAAAGCTGCAAGCCATTCGCACAGCAGCCGACCTCTCTTATCTGTATTTGGAAACCCCGATCTGTCGCTTTTGCGTTTAGATCTACAAGGACTATGGTTTTGCCTTCTGACGCCTCCACGTCAGTCCAAAGTGCTTCCATGTACTTCTCGTATTCTTCATACGGAATATTTGGAGAACAATAACAACAGTACACAGTTAGTTTGTTGAGATAGATACAGACATATCCCTTTCTCCTTGTAATAGACTTGACCACGATGTTCTGGTTACGGGAGTAGACCGCAACATCGTGATTTAAGTCGGTATGCCATTTGGGATGCATGGACGCCTTTCTATTCGGCTCAGATGTTATAATGATGTCGATATCCTTTTCTAAGGCTACCGCATGAGCCATGTCATGCGCCGTGCGGGATCTATTCAAGTTGATTTGTAAGACCTTAATCATAATCGAGGAGTTCCTACTTGTCTGAGACCTCCTTGGCCACTGCTATCTGCTGGCGCGTTACTGCCAAGTAGTCTAGACACGAGAAAAAGAGAAAGAGATTTATGTAGCCTAGGGGCTACTGTGCGAGTTTATTCAGCACCATGGTTTAACAGTACTCGGAACGAAAAACCGACATACTGGCATGGTCAGTGCGTAGTCGTCACTGGGGCAACATAACAATCTAGCAAGAATGTTCTGGTTAATTGTTGGCATAATTATTACTATAAATGCTTGCTGTATTTATTTTGTCAAGTTTGTGGAGCAAGTATGCTTAGTGGGTTTATTAACTTCCTTTCAAGTGCGCCACAGACCGTCCTGATATGAGAGTCGCCCTACGCCCATATGCCCAGAAAAGGTTTTGCCTATTTTTTATTGTTTTACTTTTGATAGTTCATTATAAAATAATGAAATATTTCATCCCTGGTATTTTATTAATTATATATTACTGTTCAACTCCAACTATGTTAATTTGACATCGAAGTCTTACATATCAGCAATCATATGTGACCTATTATAAACCCCTATGATAGGTTCTCCTATTTCGATGCTCATATCTTTAATATTTTTTCATTACGATTTACTTTTTCAAGTTTATTTTCTAAGTATGATTTTATTAGATGTACGCTATTGTGGTAATTATCATAAGACAGCTTTCTGATAAGTAGCGTTTGTGACTCACAGTCCAAAGCGCTCACTGAGATCACAGAACATTTCGAATCCTTCTAATGCATAGTGAACTAGATCCAGGATGGCTTCTGCAGTATTCCTTCGCTGGCGAACACCATACTGATAGTTATTTAACGTCGAGTTGCTTTCTAGCTACTCAGTCATTTGAAACACCATGCATTTTCTACAATTTTGCACACGATTAGATTTTTGATTTTAGTTACTGGTGTAACTACCAAATAACAAATAAATTTTATTAACTTCACATTCAATCCAAACACATGTCTTACTTCCTAGCTTTTCAGATTTCTAATAACACCTTGGACTTGATTAAAGGTATCTTTTTGAAAGCACATTTTTTTATCTGAGACATTTGGTTTGAAACGTGCATCAGTTGTTTGATAATTACCCATTTTTAGCATATCTATAGCAATATTTATAAAAAAAATTGTTAAATTCATCAGCTGTTTTTTGTTTGTAAACATGTTTGCTTCACAATTTTGATTTCTATTGTTGTTGATTATTTTTCATATGTTCTTCTACTTGTTTCTTCATTTTTCTATACATTTGTTGTGGTAAGCCTTCTTTGCTTCTGTATTCTTTTTCACTTTTTTGGCTTGCAGCAATTCAGCCGATGATGGATATTAAAAATAAAGATCACTAAGGAAATAAAGGCGTCGGCGCATGTTTTGCAGTGCATTTTTGTACCACGAAAGTGATTCGTTTGACTACTTATTTACGGTGTAGGTATGTTTTTTTCAGGGAGCAAATGTTCCTAAGATTCCTGGATCATAGCACAAAAGACATCGTATTTCTTATTTGAAGCTATATTTTTGGCCGATACACATGCCCAGTCACACACTCAGAAACCATATTATAAAAGCTAAATTCACCTTGCCTCTTCAGTCTATTGCCCTTTTGTAAGGGTGTCATTTTTTGTGGAGCTTGATACTAATGGGACTTCAATTTCAATGCCACAGTGGTCTGACACGTCACGGTCTATTACGTTTATACTCGAGACGATGTTTATCAAAGTACTGAATAGTGTTTCCTGGTACAAAACTGAACAGTAAAATCACCCGCAGTATTCTTTCCTTATGTCCAATGCATTCAATAGCTCGGCTGAAAAGAAGTATAGCGTAGTAGTATAGTAAAGTTTTTAGTCTGAGAGCCAGTGATCAGCAGACTTACGGTATTTTAGCAAACTTTATATTGATGCTAGGTATACTATTACACATGCCGTAGGCGAAATAGGGATTCACTCCTCCCGGCGGCGGCGACGATTCCTTTTGGCGTGAGCCTTTTCTCATACAAAAATCCAATAGCAGACACCTAGGTGGGTTCCAACATACTGGCAGACGCTATAATGTCTCTTAGCTAATTAAACAGCGTCAAAAATAGCTTCTAAAACGCGATATCAGCAGTCTGCCGTTTTAATGTGCATATTGTAGTATATAGCTTTTTTTATACAAAAACCCAGTAGCAGACACCTATTCCGATTCCTAATGATTTAATTTGCTGACATAAAGACATTATAGCATCTGTCAGTATGTTGGAACCCATCTAGGTGTCTGCCATTGGGTCTTTATATGTATAAGACATATTAAAAAAGTAGGAAAGAATTTACTTGAGTGTGAACCTGAAGCGATATTGACAAAACCGAATATTCCCGGATTAGTTTTTTCATGCTGATTCCGAATCTGTATTTAGTTTTTCTCTAGCACCTGTAGTTTTGGCTATTTTTTGTATACGGACAGATGGACGGACGGGCAGACAGAAGCTCTGCATAAGCTCTCTTCAGTGAGAGCTAAAAGGCAGGCTTGCTAAAACGACGCAACTGCACTTACGTTTTGGCGCTTTTGAACTCCCGCTCACACCCAAAGGAACCGTCGCCTGGGATAGTGAATCGGGTGAATCTCCATTTGACCTAGCATTAATATCATCAGCATAGTCACAATGTCTTGACACACGTGTTGTGAACTGGTAAATTGCATTAAGTCGGAGCTGGAGTACTGCCGACACGGATATTATCAATAGTTTTGAGAACTGTAGCTCGCCATCGTTCGTGATTTACTGGCAGTTCAGTGGCGCTCCTGGTACTCATACCCAGCAGCTGTTTCGTCGTATCCACCCAGCGTGTAGGGGAACGGCCACGGCGCCGTCCACTCGGAGCACGACCCTGAACTACAAGTTACTCCATATTATCGCTTCTGTGTATATGTCCGAAGAATGTAAAGCCACAGTTACACATTCGCACGACCTGCGAGCCAAATCCCGAAGCGAGAATGTGTATATGTAATCGCCTCGTGGAACTTTATCACGGAGAAAGTGCTATTTGGAATCCCAAGAATCCATTACATAGAAACAAGAAAAAAGTTCACGACGCGACGCGTGGACACGAATATCGTCGTAACTTCCAGGTCATCCATAGCAACGCGAAGCGCGACCGCGAATGCGAAAATACGTTGTTCGCTTTCCAAGTCAGATGTGCGAATGCATTCGCGAGTGACGAGGCGAAACGAGAGTGCGAACGTGTAAATGCAGTGTAAGCATTCTCGTCGACACAATGGAGAATAGCCTCTTTGGATTACCGAGCTCAACCAGTATGGAAACCTCAGCTCGATGGGCGGCGGTATAAGGAACTCTCAGCATTCTTCTCCACGTCCACATTTCAAAAGCAACTATACAAGCTCGATCTGCCTTTTTAACAGTCCAAGCATACAAAAATATGGAGAACACAAGAAACTGAACCAGCGACATTTTGGTAGCTTTAGTGATGTTATGGTCACGCCATATTTTAGTAAGGTTTGTCATGGCCACACGTTCCTGTTGAATGCACCGTCGAATCTCATTTTCACAGCTACCCGAATTGTCGATCAAAGCGAGGTACACAAAACTTTGAACTACTTCACAACGGGCTACTGACTGTATGTCTCGATGATTATCGTGCTCTCTATCTAAGATCATAACCTTGGTCTTGCTGTATTTAATACCAAGGCCATATGCTGCGCTGTGTTGTTTTAAGATGTTTAATAGAGCTACTAGTTCTTCCTGTGAAGCAGCAATGAGGGTTGTATCGTCAACAAATCTTAAGTTAGATATTTTGCTTGCCAATTATTATACAACCATTCCAGTTATCCAATACCTGTCTCATCACAAATTCGGAGTAAATGTTAAATAATAACATCGGAGATAATACACATCCCTGGCGAACTCCTTTTCTGGTTGCAGTTTGACCAGACAGGTTACCATCAATTCTTACACGAGCCGAATTAGACTCATAGAGTTGCTATATTAGAAACACCAGGTGATAAGAAACTCCCATAGAGATAAGGATTTTCCACATTTTAGGCCACTTTACGTTGTCAAACGCCTTATAATAGTCCACAAAGTAGATAAAAACTGGAAAATAAATTTCTCTGGCTTTTTCAATAATATGACTTAAGTTTAAGTTCTGTTCACGCGTAACGCGTCCTTTCACGAAACCTGCTAGCCTAGTATCAATATGAAATTTGCTACAGTACCGTACGTCTACCGATTACTGGCTCTCAGTCTATTTATCAAATAAGTCTGTAGATTTGGAAATGGTACAGCGTCTTTTTTCAGCGAAATATGCTTAGAAGTTATTTGCAATTTTGATCACGTTGAAGATATTTATCGTGTAAAATAATATCTTTAATGTCAAAATGTACTTTGCAAACCCTTCAGACTTTACCCGTGGATGCTTTCTTCCATAATTTTTGGGAAACTTAGACATGCTCAATTCTCACTTCTTTTCAGGGACGAGTCATAACTATATACTATGACCTATATTAATACGACCGCTTAATGTGTCGATTATTTAGTGTGGTCGCGTTACCTGCAGCGTATGTTGCACAGTCCATGTTATACACAACGTTGCCGGCGGGTACTTCCTGAGTTCAGAGTATTGACTGCATAGTTGAGCCTCATCCTCAACATATTTTATACAGAATTATTTTATTCATGCTATTAGCAGCAAATCAGCCGGTTTCAGCTCTTTTTTTATCGAATAAAAGTTTTTGTCGTTCCACTCTTAGTCACTCTAACACATGTGACACTCAAATGTATAACTTATTTTACTATGTATGTATATTCACTTCACAGACTAAAAAACACCTGTGAAGCAACACGAAAATGTCAACACCTAGCCGTTCAAACAGACAGAGAGTAGTGGTGAACATAAATTTGAACATATTTAGCTCTACACGGTTAGAACTCTTAAACCACGGCTACTTTATAACTATATGTGATCTTCAAAAGCGTATTGTACTTATTCAGCCTTCTAAACCTCGGAAAATTGAACACACCTTTGGTTTCCTTCTTCATTCCCTGTGATTGAACCGTTTCATATCCAGATGTATTCACTAATTGTTTAAGTCAAAGTAACTTTTTAGTCAATTTTTTATCATAAATGTATACCTAAATATAAAATTTATGTATGCCACAGACATAGTCATTTTGTTATAATATTGTATTTAATATCAAATTCAATACCTCTAGTATATCTTGCAATTTAACGTGTTTAACGGTAAAATAAGTAGAGTCTAGCTGCTGTTGTTCATTTTTGTTGTATATTGAAAGAGTAGCGATAGGAAAAGCTGTAGTTCCATCCTCAACGTACATTTTAAGCACTAAATGTAACAAATATTATATTACATGGGTATATTTAATTGAAACGCACCTATAGATTGACTGTTATTTTTGTGATATAATAAAATAAGGCACAATAAAGATGTTATTTCTATGTACTGCTGTATTTATCTTCAGTCTTCCATACCGTAATAGTATCTATACGATTATATTCTTTTTCACTTGTTCTTTCTCTACACAGAAGATAGAGATATCATTATATAAAATGAATAAAGGAATAATTTTAGATCATACATAATATGTTTCTTGGATGCGCTATGCAAAAACTATTTTACTCATTCAGAGTATTAGTTTGTTTCAGAAATGATCTTGCAGCAAATTTTATCTCATTCACGCATGAATGGAGATTAAACGACGACTCCATTGGTTGACTTGCATATTGTTGGGAGGTTGTCACTCTTGCTCCGCTGCCACCATATTGAGAAAAGGGGCGCAAATGTCTTTTTAGCTATATCTCCGAAACTATCAATATTACAAAGGATTTTAAAAACATAAATTGAAACAAATCGAATTGTCTACAATTTTATTTTATGTTTACATAATTTATAACCATAAAATTGGAAAATAAAAATATTATTAACAAAAATAGGAGAAAATTTCTCAACAAATATGATTTTTTGTTGCATAACTTTTTATTTTATTATTTTACAATAAAATGACCTCAGATATTGTGATCTTGTAGATGGTTTTTCAACAAACTTTTTCAGCTATTTTTCTGGATTTCTTGCCTTTATGGCGGGTTTATAAGTTGACCGGATTATTCTTGCTCGTAAGAGACTCAAAGATTGGTACTCGAAATATTCTGGGATGCGCAGGAAACCCACAGGAATCGATGGTGCACAGCGCATCACTCCAAATCTGGGGTATATAAGTGCTCAACACCGCGACGCAGTCTCACTTTCTTGGAACACGCCCAATAAATAACATCAGCTTCTGAGAATTCCAATCACTTGTGTTGGCGAAACATCAAGCAGCGAAGCGTGCCGACACCAAGTCGGCGGAATGAGTTTACATTGGCCGAACAGCCCAAGAACCAACAGTTCATCGGATTATGGCCGCGAAAGTCTTACACAATACATGTACAAAAACTTATTTGACATTCCCCCACTACTACATCTTACAAGATAGAGCAAAAAACTATTAACAAAGAAAATCAGAAATTGTCCTGTCTACATGACAGTAGAATTTATAATATACTTTTACTTGCATATTTTTTGAGAAAAAGCTGTTTTTCTGATTAATCGTAACAGTTGCGCGCCCTAGCGGCCACTTGCGAAATTTGAAAATAATTTTCAGCGATTTCTCTTAGCCGATTTACATAATAATATTTTTTGCTCGAAGTTATATGATTAACGGTTACCGAGATATTGCTCTTATTAGGTCACTCTGTACATAACGAAAATCCACGTCATTCATTTCTGTCGGTCTGTCTGTCTATCTGTCTGTCTGTCGGTCTATCTGCCTCTCTGTCGGTCTGTCTGTCTGTCGGTCTGTCTGTCGCGTTCTTCTACCCTCGTAATCTCAGTAACCGCTGCATGGATTGTGATGAAATTTGGGCAGCTTTATGCTGTGGGGTCATAGTCTAGGTAATGTTCCTATAATTTTGAAAATCGTTATACGGGGGGCAGAGTAATTAGCAAAAAACGAAAAATTTAAAATATGCCTCAAACTTCGTTTTTAGGCGTTTTAGGCGTTCCTGATCATCTTCTACTTTTTCTTGGGTGGGGATTAATTTGGGATGGTTGGGGGTGGGGGGTTGTAATACTGAAAAATTTGTTGTATTCGTAATTGATATGTGAATGAAAAACCTAGCGGTATGATACACTTTTTAGGTCCATCCGAACATTGCATGCATATTATAGAAACCACGGGACTTAGAATTTGTCATGTATGTATACGAGTATTGTTTTAGATCGTTCGATATCGCGTAACGCGAAAATTGTTCAATTGATTTTAATGAAATTTTGACATAGTATTACTCCCAAGGCGAGGATGGAAAACGCGTATGTTTTGGAAAAATCGGTTCAGTGGCGGCGCGGCAATAATAAAAAAACTAAAAATATAAATACAGCTCAAACTTTGTTTTTAGGCGTTTTAAGGGTTTCTGATTATTTTCTACGTTTTTTTGGGTGAGGGTGAATTTGGGGTGGTTGGAGGGCGGGGAGTTGTAAAACTGAAAAATTTGTTGTACTCATAATGGGTTGTCCATTGATCTTTGAATGAAAAACCTAGCAGTATGGCATAGCATTTTACGTACATCCGAACATTGCCTTGCTTATTATAAAAACCAAGGGACTTAGAATGTGTGATGTATACATACGAGTGTTGTTTTATATCGTTCTATATTGCGCAACGCGAAAATTATTGAATTGATTTTAATGAAATTTTGACACAGTATTACTCACACAGCGAGGATGGAAAACGCGTATGTTTTGGAAAAATAGTGTCAGTGGCGGCGCAGCAATAATAAAAACTAAAAATATAAAAACAGCTCAAACTTTGTTTTTAGGCGTTTTACGGGTTCCTGATCATTTTTTTTTGTGGAGTGAAATCGGGGCGGTTGGGAGGTGGGGGGTAGTAAAACTGAAAAATTTGTTGTAGTCCGTCGATTGACCTGTAGAAGAGATACCTAGCAAAATATTAAACTTTTTTAGGTCCATCTGAACATTGTCTTGCCTATTACAGAAACCAATTTTGTGATCTGTACATACGAGTTTACTTTATTTCGTTCTATGTAATGCGTAAAGCGAAAATTATTGAATTGATGTTAATAAAATTTTGACACAGAATTTATTACCGCTGCGAGAATGGAAAACGACTCTGTTTTTGAAAAACCGTGTCAGTGGCGGCGCAGCAATAATCAAAAAACCAAAAACATAAAATCAGCTCAAACTTCGTTTTTAGACGGGTTGGAGGCTCTTGATCGTTTCGCATCGTCCAGTTCAAGCATGCAGAAAAAAACTTTGGCACCCTAGTTCCTAAGGAGGGAGACGCAAGAAACTATTTACGGAGGTTTTTGTGTTGGATGTTGTTTTTGCGGGCGGATGGGCGATAATTTAGTTGCAAGGGGATTTTAGACTATAGCTTCATGCAATGGGAAATAATAAAATGGTATCATCGTTATGTGTGGGAAGTACTGAATCAATCAACTTGACTCCATTTTTGTTAAGGCACTGCATGTTTCCGGATGCCCCAGTAAACTTTTTAAAGTGTAGCTCAAATGGACTTGGCTTAGAAATCCGTGCGCTCCAAAAATGAAATACAAAATTCAGGTTGGATCGGCTTATTATACCTCTGAAAATTACCGACGAATTTTAATGATTGTTTTTACTTCCCACGTCGATAGGTGTGGGGAGTACTGTGATCGCGAAAATTTGTATTGCGACGAAATTAGTGAAGCGATATGCTGTGGGGTCGTAACAGGTAATGCTAATATAATTTTGAAAATCACTGCATGGGTGGCGGAGTAATAATTAGCAAAAGAACAAAAATAGTCAAATGTTTCTCAAACATCGTTTTTATTCGTTTTAGGAGTTCCTGATCATTTCCTATTTTTTTGGGGTAGGGGTGAAGTTGGGGTGGGGGTGCAAAACTCGGAAATGTGACGTATTCATAATAAGCCCTCCATTGACCTGTGAAAGAAAGACCTAGCGGTATAATACACTTTATTAGGTCCATCCGAACATTGCCTTGCCCATTACAGGAACCAAGGGACTTACGTGCGTCTTGTTTTTAGATCTTAAAGTATAATTTCGTAAGTCGGAACAGAAGAAGCCTACTAACTGCTGTTTCGTCATTAGATAGAGTCAAACGGGTATAATCGGTTATACCTAGTACCAGTTATAAGTTGTTATAAATGGGACAAGAAATGAGCAAGTGGTTGACAGTTAAGCGTTCATTACATTGTTGGCACAATGGCTTGATCCACCTCTGGGTATGTACAAATGTGTAAGATTTGTGTGACCTATTCGTATTCGTAAGCTGCATAATATCACTTGTTGTCTCCGGGTAATATTCTTTGGGTAATACCATTTGGTCGACTTTCTTCTTTATATGCTTCAAGTGACCACCATATTGATCCCATTCAGTTTGCCAAACTTTTTCCACTGACGTTTTCAAGTTTTTGATGATGTCAGATACTGGAACAGGTATACCGTCATCTATCCTATCAATTGCTGCTGCTTCTCGGGCTGCCGCATCTGCCTTGTCATTTCCACTAATACCTACATAATTTGCTCGATTATTTTTATAATAGATGCATCCTTGGGAAAGGGGCTTTGTATAGCTTGCCGCACACTTAAGGAATCAGGCGCTATCACGCAGCTGCTTTTAGAGGAATGTGCTAAGTATAGCAGTGCTTGCCAAATATAGCGAATGATTCTGCAGAATATATGCTCAATAGGCTATTCGAGAGTTCATGAAAAGGATTCCTCGTTCACTACGATTGCTGCGGCGGTACCGCTACAAATTTTTGAGCCATCTTTATATATTACCAGGTCATTTGGGAGGTTCGATATTTTTCGAACAAATGCGGTAACATACATTGGATTAGGCGTCTTGTGTCTTGGATACGCTGTTAGGTGTAGATTTATGCTTAAAGATGGCCTTATTCATGACATATTTGCGAACTCGATACTTCTAATTCTAGCTGGTCAGATTGTGGATATAGTCGTTTTGGTCGTTGAAAAGGTGTGAATTTAGATGGTGTGGCAGCGATTTTATATTAGCTGCGTACTTTATGGTTTGAATGCCAAGTTTGAGGTGTATTGGCATTATAGAAGGATCACATAATACAGATGTGGCATGGCTAGTCCGAAATGCTCCAGTGGCTAATATTATTGCTCTTAGTTGCAATGACTCTAGACGTTTGATTTTACTAGGTCGTACGGAGCTGAATACTGCACCGGCGCACATTAAGCGCGACTCAATAAGAGAACGATATATATGCCAATTAGTATTTCACGGTCAGCTCCCCAGATGGACATCGAATTAGGTTGATACATTTCTTGCAGCGTGTTATCAAATATGCAATATGATCGTTCCAAGATGTCAAACATGATGCCCAATAATTTGACTCGTTGTTTCGTGGTTATGGTCTCACCTTTGAGGGTGAGAGGTGGAAGGGAGTGGACTGTTCGAAGTCGACAAAAGTGAATACAACCAGTCTTTGTTGTTGAAAAACTGAAACCTCGCGATTCTGCCAAATTATTTATTCTATCTTGCAAACTCTCATCGTCTTCATCCAGCGATGAACGGTATAGGATAGTAGGATCGTCCACGTACAGCACCCCGTGGATGGTAGGTGGAATGTCCGCAACCAAGAAATTTATTGAAATTGCAAATAATATTGCACTAAGGACCGAGCCTTGAGAAACTTCGTTCTGCAAAGGTCTGATAGAAGATTCTACATTCTTTATTTTTACCTCAAAATATCGATCACGTAAAAAACTTTGTATAATAACTGGCAAGTTGCCCCTAAAGCCCCATTCGTATAATTGATTCAGAATGCCGAACCTCCATGCCATGTCAAAGGCCTTTTCAATTTCAAACATTACCGCCGTTGTGTGTTCTCGTTTAAAGAAAGCATTCTCAACAATGTTCTCTATGTACACTAAAGCATCTTGAGTGAAGTGTTTTTGACGAAAGGCAACATGACATTTTGAAATGAGGTTGAAGTGTTCGATGCAACAAATAAGTCGGAAACTAATCATCCTCTCAATCAGTTTTCCTAGACAGCACGTAAGAGGAATTGGACGGTAACTGCTCGGAATTGAGGTTTTGAATTAAGAAAAAAAATAATTTTTTTGTGATAAGTGGAAAGATCATATATAAGTTCTATAACAAAACTGTTTTTATTTTCTTTTTTTTTCGCAATGATTCAAAAGCTATATCAAAATAAAGATGGGTTTTGGAATCCAGTACCGAAAACATGCCGACGGCGCCGGCTCCCGAACCCGTGTGACGTCATCAGGGTGGTCAGGATGCTCCTTTGGCCAACGACGTCCTAATTCTAGATTCCCAGGCAATCGTGAAAATACTTACTGGTAACTAGTGTATATTTGCTGCAACATAGACGATGAATGAAGTTTGCAGCTCGAGAGACGAAGTCTACGATCCAGATAAATATGTTTTTGAATGTTTGAAGTCAGATTACAGATTCCAGTAAGTAAGTTACCTAATCAAATATGTTTCGTTGAAAAGATTTCCTCAATCGCGGGATGGCCTAGTGGTTATAGTGCCCTATATTGCATCTGCGGCTCTTTGGATCGAAGCCCAGGCCCTTTTATTTTTTTGTCAAAAAATTTATTGATGTGCTTTTTGCACTTGAACTATTGCGAAAAAAAAGAAAACAAAAATAGTTTTGTTATAAAACTTATATATGACCTTTCCATTTATCACAAAAAATGTTTATTCAAAACCTCAATTAAGGGGTCTTTATTTTCTTTTAGAATAGGTATAATAGTGGCTTTTTCTATACGTCAGTCCATGCTTTACTGATCAATACCAACAATCTATGCTTAACTTCAGCAGGAAGGTGTTGAATCATACTGCTTGGTATATTGTCTGGCCCTGAAGCGGTATCCTTACAGGTATTATAGGAAAAGTGATCTTAAGTCCTGAAATACACAGCCCGACAAGAGTAACAAGAGCCGTGAGAAATATGAAATAGACAAGGATGACAAGAGACGAGAGGATATGAAATAACGTGTGCGTGTGAGACAGCGGCAAAATTCCCAAGTCTCTTGCGACACTTGTCAGGTGGGCTGTACCTCTACCTCTTCTTTCTGATTCCTCCTTTGTAACTAGAAATGTAAGACGATAGTTGATGTCATTACTTGTCATTTGAAAATGATCAGCAAGTGCATTGAATATGTCAACGGGATCATCTATCTGACAGTCATACAACTTTAATGCGGTAATTGGTTTGAAAGGGTTTCATCCAGAAATTATATTAACTTTCCTCCAAACATCTTTGAAAGAGAGTTATGCGTCAATGATGTTATGTATTTTTGCCAAAATTTCCTTTGTGCTTCGTTTACCATGTTTCGAGATTTAGCTCTCAGTTGTTGAAGGTAATCATATTAGGCGTAGTAGAATTTCGTCGAATGAAATTGAAAGATGTTCTGTTTTCTTTTATAGATGTATCAATCCTATAGTTCCACCAGGAAAGCGCTTTATTCGAAAATGATCCTGATGTTTGCGGAATGGAAATAGTTGCAGTTGTACATACAGGGTGAGTTTTTAGTACCGGATCGTTCGATAACTCCACTACTGTAAAATATAGTATATAAATTTTGTAGCTAAGGATAAGCTCCTTGGTCAGAAAATATTTTCAATTATACAGGGTGATCCATAACTACGTGGTGATGCAAACATACATTTTTTCAAATGAGACACCCTATATATTATCCCATACACAGATTATAATAATATAAATAATAATCCCCCTTCTTACAATTTAATATATTGTAACAGTATACAGGGTACCTATTTCAAAAGTTGTGACCATTTTTATATCCAAATCGCTGTCAAATGAACGTACTGTATATCAAAACGTAATGAATCAAAGATAATTTTTTTTACATGAAAAGATAAAAAATATCCTCTAATTTTAAAATCGGCTACAAAAAAGCCGACGCCGCATATTCATATACAGGGTGATGTAGAATGCAAAATCTGGATTTTCCCTTTTATTTTAAAGTAACCCACAATATTTTATTATACCAAAGAATTGCTTTTAATATGCTCTTTTATCTTTGTATAGCACTTGTTATACCTACATACGGCATATTTCGATTTTTATGTAAATTCAAAATATGCCTTTTATTTGTGTACTGAAATTTATTTATTTTGAGAAAGTAGTGTTGAAATTGTTTTTTAATTACCGAACAACTAAGACATAAGGCTATAATAGTATTTGATGAAGTAAAAACCCTGAATTAACGAGATAATAAAGTCAAGTATGCCGACGAAACAATTTTATAGTGTTGTAATGCATAATTATCCAGCAGATTTATCACGTAGGCTTTGAAATATTGGCAGTTTTAGTAACCTGCTCAATAATTTCATACTGTGTGAAAAACGAGCAGCTTTAGACATGAATTTTTCCATTGAAGAAGAAATAGAGGATATTTAGGAGAATCTTTGAGAAACTGCCTACTTAACTCTAGAATACATCAACTAACAACAGCAATATCCAGAACGGAGGCAGCCTAAAACTGATGCATTTGAAAGATTGAAGAATCGTTTTATTCGGACCGTGTTGGTTAATATTTCATAACCTACCTGGTCGATCTGCTTGATAATATTATGCATGACATCTGTTTTCTCGGCATACTTGACTTATTATTATCCCGTTAATTCAGTGTTTTTACTTGATAAAATACTATTGTGGCCTTATATTCATAGGCGTAGTTAAGTCCCTGAATCTGGGGGGGCTTAAGTCCCTGGATCTGGAGACTGCCCAAGATACAAAACTTAACAAAACGAATTATTCTTGGATTTTTGGGGGGCTAATTTCATTCTTGGGAGGCTTGGCCCCCAAGCCCCCACCTAACTACGCCTATACTTATATTTTAGTTGTTCGTTAAGTACAAATAAAATTCGATAGTATTTTCTCAACATAAATGTATTTCAGTACCTACGTAAATAGAAGGTATATTTTGAATTTACATAAAAATCGAAATATCTCGGAAACTGATAGATGTAGGTATGTAGGTGTAACAAATGCTATACAAAGATGAAAGAGCATATTGGATGGATACGACGAAACAGTTGCTGGATATGAGCGACACTGAACTGACAGTAAATCGCGAACGATGGCGAGCTACAGTTCTCAAAACTGTTGACAATATTCGTGTCGGCAATAACCAGCTCCGACTTAATGAATTTTACGAGTTCACAATATGTCTGTTAAGACATTGTGACTATGATGATGATATTTCAGAAAAGAGAAAATCTAGATTTTGCATTCTACATCACCCTGTATATGAATATACGTCGTCGGCCTTTTTTGTAGCCCATTTCAAAACTAGAGGATAATTTTTATCTTTTCGTGTAAAAAATAATCATTGATTCATTATTTTTCGTTATACAGTACGTTCATTTGACAGCGATTTAGATATAAATAATGGAGTCAAGTTGATTGACTCAATACTTCCACATATAACGGTGATGTCACTTTATTATTTTCCCTTTGCATGAAGCTATAGTCTGAGATCCCTTGCATTCCAACCAAATCATCGTTCACCTGTCCCCAAAAAAGATCCAACACAAAAACTAGTAAATAGTTTCCTAAGTCTCTCCGTAGGAACTAAAATGACACAATCTTTATTCTAGAGCTTCAACTGGACGAAACAAAACAATCAGCAACCCCCAAATTGCTTATGAACGAAGTTTGAGTAATTTTTATGTGTCGCCACTGACACGATTTTTGAAAACCATACGCATTTTTCATCCTGGCCACGGTAATAATACTGTGTCTAAATTTTATTAAAATCAATTCCATAATTTACATGTTACTAAATTCAGAATAATCTAAAGCAATACTCGTATGTATACATCAGAAATTCCATTGATTTCTGTAATAGCCAAGGCAATATTCGGATGGACCTAAAAAACGTTTATTATGCCGCTAGGTCTTTCTTCCACAGGTCAATGGATAGCCCATTATGAATAAAACGAATTTTTGAGTTTTACATCCCCCCACCCCCTAACCACCCCAATTTCACCCCCACCCAAAAAAAAGTAACAAATGATCAGGAACCCCTAAAACGCCTAAAAACGAAGTCTGAGGAATATTTAACTTTTTTTGTTTTTTGCTAATTACTCCGCCGCCCCTGCACCGATTTTCAAAATTATAGCAGCATTACCTACTAGGACCTTACAGCATATATGTAGGTACCCAAACGTCATCACAATCCATGCAGCGATTGCTAAGATTACGAGGGTAGAAGGCGCGAACAGACGGACCGACAGACAGACCGACAGACAAACAGGCCGACGGAAATGAGTGACATGGATTTTCGTTATGTAGACGTCATAAAACGCCCAAAAAACGTATTATTTCAAAATCTAAAATTTTCGCGATCACAATACTCCCCTCACCTATTGGCGTGGGAAGTAAGAAGTAGAAGGACGCTGGAAACTAAGCGATGACCATTGTCAATGAACAAATCCAAACGAAAAACAGCAGTTCATTTGGAAATTGTAAATGGCACTATTTTGCCAAGCTATTCATCCATCCTTTATTACATTATCACATTAATAACCTTTCCTGTAAGTCTATGTAATAACTCTTATTTAAATTGCAAGACTACGAATTCTAAATAATATAGTTTCGATAAAATTTGCGTTAAATGTGTTATTAGGTACCGATGTAATTGTAGTTTAGTTATAATATACATATGTGTTATATTACTTATATACGTATTATTATAATCTTAATTTTGTACCTTACAAATATATACAATGTGTACATATTATTCTGTATTTTCTGTATGTATTCTGCATTACTAGTATTTAAGGTGGAATATCGTAAAGAATTTTGAACAACTGTTTAGTTACTATTTAAAAAATGAAGTCAAGTTGATTGACTCAGCACTTCCCACACATTACGGTGATACCAGTTTATTATTTTCCCATAGCATAAAGCTTTAGTCTGAGATCATCGCCCCCCCCCCCCCCCCCCAATTGTCTTATACCGGCGCTAGGTCTTTCCTTTACAGGTCAGTGGACAGCCTTATTATTAATACTACAAACTTTTCAGTTTTATAACCCCCCACCCCCCAACCACCCCAACTTAACCCCACTCAAAAAAATGGAGTCAAGTTGATTGACTCAGTACTTCCCACACATAACAGTTGCAACCAAATCATCGCCCGCCTGTCGTCAAAAAAAATCCAACACAAAAACTAGTAAACAGTTTCCTAAATCTCTCCGTAGGAATTGAACCGCACAATTCAGCTTCAACTGGACGAAACGAAACAATCAGGAATCCCCAAATCGCTTAAAAACGAAGTTTGAGCAATCTTTATATTTTTAGTTTTTTATTATTGCTGCGCCGCCACTGATACGATTTTTGAAAACCATACGCATTTTCCATCCTTGCCGCGGTAATAATACGATCTAAATCAATACCTACCCCTACCAATACCAAATCCCTTGATTTCTGTAATAGCCAAGGCAATGTTCGGATGGACCTAACAAACGTCTATTATGCCGCTAGGTCTTTCTTTCACAGGTCAATGGACACTATTATAAATGGAATAAGTTTTTGAGTTTTACAACCCCCCACCTCCTAACCACCCCAATTTCACTCCCACACAAAAAAAAGTAAAAAATGATCAGAAACCCCTAAAACGCCTAAAAACAAAGTTTGAGCTATTTTTACATTTTTAGGTTTTTTATTGCTGCACCGCCACTGTCACGATTTTTCCAAAACAGACGCGTTTTTCATCCTCGCCGTGGCAGTAATACTGTGGCAAAATTTCATTAAAATCCATTCGATAATTTTGGCGTTACGCAATAAAGAACGATCTAAAACAACACTCGGATGTATACATCACAAATTATTCTAAGTCCCTTGGTATTATAGCAAGGCAATGTTCGGATGGACCTAAAAAATTGTATTATGCCGCTAGGTCTTTCATTCACAGGTCATTAGATAGCCCATTATGAATACAACAAATTTTTCAGTATTACAACCCCCCACCCCCCAACCACCCCAAATTCACCCCCACCCAAGAAAAAGTAGAAAACGATCAGGAACGCCTAAAAACGAAGTTTGAGGCATATTTGAAATTTTTCGTTTTTTGCTAATTACTCCGCCCCCCGTAAAACGATTTTCAAAATTATAGAAACATTACCTACTACGACCTCACAGCATAACGCTGCCCAAATTTCATCACAATCCATGCAGCGGTTACTGAGATTACGAGGGTAGAAAAACGCGACAGACAGACAGACAGACCGACAGACCGACAGACCGACAGACCGACAGACCGACAGACCGACAGACCGACAGACCGACAGACCGACAGACCGACAGACCGACAGACCGACAGACCGACAGACCGACAGACCGACAGACAGACAGACCGACAGACAGACAGACAGACAGACAGACAGACAGACCGACAGACAGACAGACCGACAGACAGACAGACCGACAGACAGACAGACCGACAGACAGACAGACCGACAGACAGACAGACCGACAGACAGACAGACCGACGGAAATGAGAGACGTGGATTTTCGTTATGTACACATCATAAAACGCCCAAAAAGCGTATTATCTCAAAATCGAAAATCTTCGCGATCACAATACTCCCCTCACCTATCGGTGTGGGAAGTAAAAAGGTATAAAATAATCAGGAACCCCCAAAACACTTAAAAACGATGTATGAGCTATTTTTTAGTTTTTTTATTATTGCTACTCTGCCACTTACATGATTTTTAACAGCCATACGCGTTTTCCATCCTCACCACGGTAATAATACTGTGTCAAAATTTCATTAGAATCAATTTAATAGTTTCCACGTTACAAAATACAAAACGATCTAAAGCAATTAATGCTCGTATGTACATATACAGAAAATTCTAAGTCGCTTAGTTTCGGTAATAGGCAAGGCAATGTTCGGATAGACCTAAAAGGTGATTTATGCAGCTAGGTCTTCCTTCACAGGTCAGTGGATAGCCTATTATGAATACAACAATTTTTTTAGTTTTTCAACCCCCCTTCCCCCAACCACCCCAATTTCACCCCCACCCAAAAAAACGCAGAAAATGATCATGAACCTCTAAAACGCTTAAAAACAAAGTTTGAGCTGTTTTTATATTTTTAGTTTTATTTATTATGTCTGCGCCGCCACTGGCACGATTTGTAAAAGTCATACGCATTTTGCATCCTCGCCATGATTGTAATACTGTGTCAAAATTTCATTCAAATCAACAGTTTCCTCGAAACAAAATATAGAACTATATAAAGCAACACTCGTATCTCGGCGTAGGGTTGTGGCGACCCCATCGCCCAGAGGTGATGGTACACCTTGCACCGACGACGGTGTATCATGTACTATTAGCTCTGCAATCAGCCACAGGGGGGAGAAGTGGAGTCACTTAGCTTCGCCCGCGGTGCAATCCCCCGCACATCGGAATATTTCCGGGAAACTAGAGATAGGTTTCCGGAAATAGGCGGCGCCAAATGGCCTCACGGCTCATGTTCCGTCGCTGAGCCGATGTTTCCGGTTTCTCATAAGTGACAAATTGGATTCATTAATGGCTCTTCCAGGATCAAAAGATTCCGGAGGTAAAATAGCTGGCCGTTTGGATCTCCGGGTGCCAGGTGGTCCGGGGGGAACATTAAGCGAAGTTTGTTTAAAGAATTGTGCTGCCGCTCCTCGTCAGGCTAACAACAGAAGCCGTCCTTCGCAGCAACTTCGCACTGACGACAGGCCCGAAGGCCAGAGAAACTTGTTCAGAGCCGACTTATATACGAGGTCTTGCCTCCAACATAAACTCTGTCCATCAACATCTACAGGCATAGAAGCCACATATTCTGGCTCCTCCGGAAACTCAAGTCGGCTCTTGAACAATGGATAACTGCTTCAGATATTCCGGATATGACTTACACACCCGATTTAGACGTAGGTTTGGCGTATCGTGTACGTTAAATCTGGGCTTTCTTGTCATCGAGAAGAAGAGCTCGAACTGGAAGGATTTGACCTCATATGGCTAAAAATATCCTTCCTTCATTTATACGCGACCAAAGCAAAGAGCTCTTCGAGAAGCTTTCAGCCACTATGAACGCGCTGCAATCAGATCACCCTCATTCAGATATAGTTTTTCTGGGTGACTTCAACGTTCACAACTCGTACTGGCTCAAACACTCAAACAGAACGGACGACGAGGGACGTGAAGCTAAAGCCTTCGCTATTAGCTGCGGCTTGGAGCAGATAGTCAAAGAACCAACAAGGATCCCCAGCCGCCACGGAGATTTTACTAGCCTGTTGGACCTATATCTCACAACTACTCCAACAATCTACACAGTGAAAGTAACCGCCCCACTGGGAACGTCTGACCATAACACCGTCTCAACGCTATGCAGAATGCATGCTCCAGATCTCCACCATACACAGTATCGCCGGGTCTGGCATTACGGATCAGCAAAGTGGGACGACCTAAGGGAATACTACAAGTCCTTTCCCTGGAACGACGTCTGCTTGAAGTTACGAGACCCATCAGCTTGCGCGCAAGAAATGACAGAGGTATTAATATCCGGCATGGAAGCCTATATTCCTCATGTGGTCAAGCATCCCTCCAAGAACAAGCCATGGTTCAATCAGCGTTGTAGAGATGCAGTTACCTCTAAAAACCAACATTACAAAGAATGGAGGAGAAATCCAAATGCCGAGAACCACCGCAGTTTTATCGACGCCAGAAATCATTGTAAACGCGTGATTGACAGCAGCAAGGAGGAACACAACCAAAAAAAATAAGCACAAGCTCCTCTCATGTCCTAGTTCATCCAGAACATTCTGGTCTGTAGCTGAGGCTATTAGTCAGAACTTTTCCTATTCGTCAATACCACCCTTGACCAGAGAGGACGTCCATCGCTTCTGCTTCTAAAGAAAAAGCAGACATCTTGGGGAAGCTCTTCGCAGCCAATTCTACTGTAGACTTTCAAGGTAGTACTCCGACCACCACCATAAGCGTAAACTCGAGAATGGCAGAGGTCAAATTTCAACATCGAGATCTTAAAAACATCCTCCAAAATCTGAACACGAATAAAGCTACTGGTCCTGACCAAATTCCAGCCATTGTCCTTAAACACTGTGCCGCTGAGCTTGCACCTATTCTTTTGCAAGCTCTTAAAACTTTCGTATCAACGAAGGCAAGAAAGGCAAAAAAATCTGTTCCCACCAATTATAGACCTGTGGCTCTTCTCAGCCTCATGTCTAAGGTTATGGAGACTGTCATTAACACACAGCTCCTGAAATACCTGGACAACAATAACATCACAGATGATCGCCATCTGATGTCTGGTTCATCGTAGTCCAACACTACAAAATAACAATAAACGCAACCTGTTTCCTGCTGCCACTTCCACTTCCACTTAAATGAACACTCAATTTACTTTGTAAATTGTCACTTGAGCTAGAAAAATTCACTATTAAGTCACTGTGAAGCCATTCTTGCTGGTCTTGATTCCCTTTCACTATCAAATCTTTTCGTAGGTATGTCCAGATACATGCCCAGCTGAGTTCTATTAACTGTATTTCTGTGATATTTGGGAGGTCCAGAAAATATTGTAGGTACCACATTGTGCTTTTAAATAGGTCTTATCCTTTGAAATGTTTGTAAAGTATTGTCTTTATTCTTATAAATATAACCAGCCCATACGAGGAATACCATTCACCCACTTCTGTTTATGTCCTTTTCGGAAGCACAATTGCTAATGAACACTCAATTTCCTTTGTAAATTGTCACTTGAGCTAGAAAAATTCACTATTAGGTCACTGTGAAGCCATTCTTGCTGGTCTTGATTCCCTTTCACTATCAAATCTTTTCGTAGGTATGCCCAAATGCATGCCCAGATGAGTTCTATTAACTGTATTTTTCTGTGATATTTGGGAGGTCCAGAAAACGTTGTAGGTACCACATTGTGCTTTAAAATAGATCTTATCCTTTGAAATGTTTGTAAAGTATTGTCTTTATTCTTATAAATATAACCAGCCCATACGAGGAATACCGTTCACCCACTTCTGTTTATGTCCTTTATTGGAAGCACAATTACTAATGAACACTCAATTTACTTTGTAAATTGTCACTTGAGCTAGAAAAACTCACTATTAGGTCACTGTGAAGCCATTCTTGCTGGTCTTGATTCCCTTTCACTATCAAATCTTTTCGTAGGTATGCCCAAATGCATGCCCAGATGAGTTCTATTAACTGTATTTTTCTGTGATATTTGGGAGGTCCAGAAAACGTTGTAGGTACCACATTGTGCTTTAAAATAGATCTTATCCTTTGAAATGTTTGTAAAGTATTGTCTTTATTCTTATAAATATAACCAGCCCATACGAGGAATACCGTTCACCCACTTCTGTTTATGTCCTTTATTGGAAGCACAATTACTAATGAACACTCAATTTACTTTGTAAATTGTCACTTGAGCTAGAAAAATTCACTATTAGGTCACTGTGAAGCCATTCTTGCTGGTCTTGATTCCCTTTCACTATCAAATCTTTTCGTAGATATGCCCAGATGGATGCCCAGATGAGTTCTATTAACTGTATTTTTCTGTGATATTTGGGAGGTCCAGAAAACATTGTAGATACCACATTGTGCTTTAAAATAGGTCTTATCCTTTGAAATGCTTGTAAATCATTGTCTTTATTCTTATAAATATAACCAACCCTTCCGAGGAATACCTTTCACCCACTTCTGTTTATGTCCTTTATTGGAAGCACAATTGCTAGTGCAACCTGGTACTACACACTTTGCAGGCATCTTTTTATCTTTATAGTTCCGTTTGTGCAGGTAAATAATTAGAAACACATTAAAAATCACCTTCCATTCTTCTTGTTTACTCTGGAAGGTTATGTTTGGTCGAAGCACAATTGCTAGGGCAACCTGGTACTACACACTTTGCAGGCATCTTGTTATCTTTATAGTTTCGTTTGTGCAGGTAATTAATTAGAAACACATTAAAAATCACCTTCCAATCTCCTTTTTTGCTTTGGAAGATTACACTAATGTCTTAACAACAAATAAAAGCTCGGCCCGATATTCAGTGTTGCCATATTTCAATGCTCCGGCCTAGTGAGTAGAGGCGGCCATGGTAGATCAGATGATAAGTATAGGAGAGAATGTTCCAATTCAAACTAAAAACGATGTTTTTCAACCTGGTGAAGGACCAGTAAATCCACATTGTTCTGTGTCTATGGATAAGTATTCAAAAAGTGAGACTGCAAATGCAGATTCAAATATTGGGAAACAAGGGAGTAACTTTAAAAGTAATGAACTGCATAACCCTGTAATAGAATCTTCAAGCACTACCGACGACCAACCTTCTAGCAGCTCCACAGCTATTATTAATCCTACAAATGACATTTCTGGACTGAGGAGATCTAAAAGTATAATCAAAGCTCCTCAGAGACTAGATTTATAACAATGTGTGTGTATTATATAATTCCTTATACCATGGCCGTCTCTACCCACTAGGCCGGAGCATTGAAATATGGCAACGTTGGAGATCGAGCCGTGTTTTATTATAGCATGGCCGACATTATTACCTGCACTCCTACATAAACGAAATTGTGAAAAGATGCCTCCAAAGTACGTAGTACCAGTAAAGAAGAATATATTACGGTGTTCAGGTTTCCGCGAGACGACCATTTGAAACAGAAATGGGTGAAAAGTATTCCTCGTAAAGACTGGTTACCATCTCAAAATTCAGTAGTGTGTATTAAACATTTCCATGACGGTGATATATCTTTCAGTGATGTGTATACGGATAAAGACAATAATTTGAAAACAGTTCCCAGGATAAGACCCATTTTAAAGGACAATTTCGTACCTACAATATTTCCTGGACTTCCAAAATATCTTTCGTCACAAAAAAATTCAGTTAGAAGAAATCCAGACATACGAAAAGATTTCATAGTGAAAAGGCAGGAAGACCAACAAGAAGAATGGCTTGAGAGTGACCTGATACTAAATTTTTCAAGCTTATGTGAAGATTTCAAGAGTAAACTGAGTATGCATTTAAAGAAGTGGAAGTGGCAGCAGGAAACAGGTTGTATTTATTTTTATTTGGTAGTGTTTGATCATGATGAACCAGATATCAGGTGTAGTATCAAAATATTAGAATCAATGAAGGTAGAGGTTCGCATTAATCATAATTTGTTGGTGAAAGATGATTTGAGTGGGATTTTACCACTGTCATTACAAATATCCCGTTGGTCACAAATAGAAAATATTTTGGCACGCTACTCAGAGGATCATAGTGAAAGTCTTAGTTTGAATGCAACACTAAACAATTTTAATTCTATTGTACAAATACTAAAAAATAAACTTATGCAGAATGATGAGAATGAAAAAGTAGAACAGGTTGACTTCTTGGCAGAACAATTCAATATACTATTTTCAAATCATAATAGGTTTTCTGCCGATTTAATATTAAAGTATTTTCTTTTATATGTTCATTCAAAAAAAGTTTACAGTACTGTGAGGGAGAATAAATTGCTAACTTTGCCACATCCCAAATATTTAACAAAACTTTGCGGTTCTCTAAAAATTGCACCTGACAGTACATCAGAAAACAAGCATTACATTAAAACTATTTCAGAGGGTTTAACAGACTTGGAGAAATACATTGTTTTGCAAATTGATGAAATATACATTAAAGAAACGTTGGACTACAAGAATGGTAATTTAGTTGGTTTTGCTGAAAATGATATATTATCCCAAGCTAAAACGGTACAAGCATTTTTGATATCCTCTGTATTTGGTAGTATGAAAGAAGTTGTTTCACTTCACCCTGTAAGAAATATTAGTGGGGATCAGTTACATGAAATGGTTTTATCTATTTTGAAAGTTCTGCTTGGCTGTGGTTTTATTGTAGTTGCTGTAGTTACCGATAATGTTAGAGTGAATCAAAATATGTTAATGAAACTTACAGAGGGTTCAGCTGATAAACATTACTTTCATTTAAGTCCAGACTATCCAACGTTTGTAGTGTTTGATACAGTTCATCTTCTGAAGAATATTCGAAATAATTGGCTAAATTTGAAAAATATTACGAAAACCTTCATATTTCCTGATTTTGATAACAACAAGCTGGTAAGGAAAGCAAATTTTGTAGATATCAGAAACTTCTATAAACTTGAAGCGAATTTGTTGATTAAAGCAGCTCCTAAGTTAAATTATAAAACAACTTCAAGTATTGAAAGGCAGAATGTTTCCTTAGTGTGTAATATTTTTGATGAAAAGACACATGCTGCCTTATTGAATTAAAGTGAAAGTACTGTTGACTTTTTAAATATCATTATAAAATGGTGGTCTATAGTTAACACAAAAAACCCAATTTTATATAAACTGAAGAGAAATGACTTCTTAAAACCTTTCCAGGACATAACAGATGATCGAATAGAATTTTTAGAAAAAATTTTTAATTTGGCTTGATAAATGGAAAGCTTTGGGATACCCTGACTCTTCTTTATCTGCTGATACACACAATGCACTGCATCATTCAACAACTGCCATTATTATGTTAATTAAACACTGTGTATCAAAAACTCCTTGCAAATATTTGCTTACAGGAAAATTTCAAACTGACAATTTAGAATCTCGTTTTGGATATTACAGGATCTGGTGGCAATTATCGTGTAAGCTTAAGGCAAATTTATGAATCTGAAAAAAAGATTAGAATCAAGGGTGTCTTCGACTTACATTCTGCTCAATATGGACAAGTTAAATTTAATGTCTCCAATTTAGCAAAATTACACACTTGTACAGTAGATCATGGAGAAATAGGTACTGACAGTTTTAGAGATATTTTAGGCAATAATTTAATGAATCAACCTCAACAAATTTCAGATTCAGCAATTCAATATATAGCAGGTTACGTTAGTTTTAATGTTTCAGCCAAACTGCAATGTACAGCCTGTATAAATGTTCTTGTCAATTCAGAAATAATAGAACATAAGGAACAAAATTACTTTGATATATTAAACAGAGACGGCTTAACCCTTCCATCAGAGTTTACAGTTCAAATAACAGTCCTTATGCACAATATAATTAAAATGTTGATTTCAGACCAATATGAAAGCAAGTTTTTAGGATGTAAATGCCACAAATCAGTTTTAGTTAAAATTGCAAAGGAATACATCAATATGCCATAGAGATGAGTTTAGTTTTAGACGAGGTTTTAGAGACACTTGTTCATGTAATCAACCCCAAACTGAAATGCTGCTTGAATTAATGTTGCCTGTTTTTGCAAATATTTTTATTAATAATTACACAAAAACAGTTCAAGATAAAATACAGACTGACAAAAATAAAAAGAGCAAGTCTAAGGAAAATGAGAAATGTCCAACAGCAACGAAAATGTGCGAGTAAGACAGAAGGAATTCTGCCGGTGCGCCATCTAGTACCCGAAGGTGACGGCAACCAAAGAGAGAGACGCCACTGGCAGCAGTGGCTTTACGCTGCTGCGTCAAAATCCGCGCCTCTAGTGGCAAAAAGCGAACGAGCCTTGTCGTTACACCAAGGAGAGTTTACTGCTGCCAGTGGCGTCTCTCTCTTTGGTTGCCGTCACCTTCGGGTACTAGATGGCGCACCGGCAGAATTCCTTCTGTCTTACTCGCACATCTTTCACATGTTTATTAAACGTGGAAAAATTGATGCTCTCTACTTTCGTCAATCGACCTATGGCGCACTGATGATCGCTAATAAGCGTGAAACAGCTGTCTGCGTACTGGTGGATTGACGGAGGTATAGAGCAACCCTCGTATAGCAACGAAAATCTCTAAATTAAGCTCCTAGTCCCAATACATGTTACATTTTTGTACTAATACCACTGGCCTTTTTCACCATTCTTATTTTTTCAAAAAGTATTTTGCTTAATTTATTAACCGAGATGAACACATAATACATAAATAAAATGTAATAATTATTCTGAAACTATGAAACAATTTAAATTTTCCGCGGAATGCCCGCCGTTCGGTCCACGGTAGCCGGCCCACTATTTGACAGCTAAGCGACGTTGCCACATCTAAGGCTCCGGCCTAGTGTAGAGTCGGCCATGCTTATACATGTATTACATTCCCTAGGTAGGGAAAGAGATGTTACATATTCGATATTATGTTTGACGTATCGACTAAGTTAAAATATCGATTAAGGATTGTGCATCTCTCTCTCTCAATCAGCAGCATCACAAAACATATACGCTGAAAGAAGGCAAATTCCTTGCAATTCCGACAGCAACACGAATGACAGTGCCACATGTCAGCGGCCATTTTATTTTGTTGGAAACGTACTTCGTAGCTATTTCGGATTTTATCTCAAAGAATACGCGATGATCAAACACATACCCTGTCAGAATGCGAATGTCATTTCTTTGTCAAGCGTCAAAATACTGCCATGAATCAGCTCATATGCTTTGACATTTGTTTGGTTATAATTTATAATATTTAAAATAGAATCAAGTTTATTGTAGTCGAAATGTTTCTCCCAATAGCAAAAATCCAAATTGTTTTTGCGATTGGGAGAACCAATTTCAACTGTACAATAAACGTGACTATCGAGCTGAAAATGTTTAACAGTGGGAAATCAAACAAGTGGAGATGTTTAATACCTTTTATTGTTAAAACTAGATAATAAAGATGGTGCATTTGCTATATATTGAATAAAAATCGTAAACAAACAGTGAACAGACCAAGGAAACTAGAAAAAACTTGTGATACTACCTCAAACATAAAATTATTCAAAAAACGATAACTAAAACATATGTGCATATATATGAGAAATCTGTATGTATAGGGTACAGATTTCTGAAAAAAACAAAAAATGACATCATATTACAAAATATTGAATAACAATTATAACAAATAAAAATAACTTAAATGTCTTTAAATACAAACTAAAACACAATTCTATCACTATCAGGAAAAACATTTTGTCATATCAGGTACCTACTTAAGTCACAGCCGGGTTACTGATGATCCATCCATGGAGGTCCATATGGAAAAAAAAGAAAATAAAGGGCAGTCATTATTCCATTAAAAACAAATTATAATGCCTTGAACTTTTTTATTTTCCTCTGGTGACCATCAGAAGGTCTTTTCAGTGAATTCTTGTCACAGACATATTTAAAAGTTGTCAGTCTTATATACTTACCAATGATATCCTGAAGAATATCATGGTCCTTGCAAGGCTGAGACAATTTTATATGTCTGTTCAAGCTGGTCTTAAAGTTAGTTTCAACATAAGGCAAGTGACCAAACTTATCCAAGAAACTATAAAGTTTCACATGGATATCATCAACATTTTGGACTCTCTTTCTGACAACTCACTTTTTGAAATCCCTAATCTATTTAGGCAAGAGCTGGATTGTTCTTATAAAAATGAAAATCTATCATTAGAATGTGTTTGCACAGCAGAACCCAATTAGGAGAAGTATGAGTGATCATGTAATACAGCAGCAGTAATACCTGGTAACTGGCCTAATACTTCTGTGGACTCAAAAACCCGACTACTTGCTGAAGATGTTGAAGGTGAATCTCATACTTGCTGAGGAACCAGCAGAGCATTTCTTCAAGGAGGGTGCAAGATTCAAATTATTTGTTATATCTTGTGGAGTAGAAACAATGACTTTTGGAACTGCTCTGCAGTTCAATCGTGAATTGGGGTCTTGTGGACACATATAATCTGACCGAAGGAAATGGTCTTCACAAACAAATAAATATGTACTATTTGAATCTGAACTAATTCCACAAGCACGAAGCCATAGCTGCCTCACTTCGGGGTTTTTGGGGAAGTAATGGAATTTTTTATGTTGAGGTTCAGAATGGCTGCCGCCCCAGTAGTACTTGTTTTCGCACAAGGGAAATTGGCATTTCCGTGTGCTGTATCTGTACTGAGAAATCGAAGTAACAGAAGAGCTAGCCATGGTAAATACTATGTATTGAAAGATATCAACAACACCTCAGAAAAAGTATGATAATAAAAAAGGGTCTATTTATGTATCTTGATATTCGTGATCAATAAACTCACCCTTTTACCATGCTTCCACGTCTTCGGAATATGTGAAAATTGAAATACCACATGGTTGAATATGGCGGGATAATTTGTTTTGATTATTGTATCAGAAATAGTTACATGTACACTTAAAAACATTCTATGCTATGAGTGTTGGTGTTTCAGGCCTCAGAAAGACACGAAAATACGATAACTTACCTTCAAATGAGAAATATCAGGAAAAAGAATAAATCAGCCCCACGCCCACGCCGCCACCCCAAACCAAACCAAAATGAAATAACAAAATTAACAAATGAGGTTAGAATCTTGTCATATTGACAGTGACATATATCAGCAATGTCACTTTTATTTTCAACAAAATATCCAGACGGCGCTGACATCGTGTTGCGGGTTCACACGACACAGTTTACCACACATGGCAGCAGCATGGCAGCGTGGTACAGTTTATACTCTAATAGTTAATTAAAGTGTTTAATTGCAATTAGTAGTCTCCGTTACTTTCATTACATTACACATCTGTAGGGTAAACCACTCGGACGTTTAAAGTCACGACAAATAACTATTTCAATGAAAAAGTATAAAATCAAGCAAGACAATAGACGAATATCCATCACAATATCCATCGTAACTCGTAACGTAAACAAAAATCACAAAACAAATGAATACGTTAGCGGGTTAGCGCCACCACAAAACATACCACAAATACAAAATACCACAATAGTCACTTGTCTCAGAACGTTTGTGGTTCATATATTATATATAAAATATGACTCAAAGCATGGCCGACTCTACACTAGGCCGGAGCCTTAGATGTGGCAACGTGGCTTAGCTGTCAAATAGTGGCCCTATAGTTTCAGAATAATTATTACATTTTATATGTATTAGAGTTCATCTCGGTTTTTTTTTCCAGGAGCCGTCCGATATTGCTGTCCCCGTCAATACTTAAGCCTTAAGGCCTCTTGTATTATTGCTCCTCTCTTTTACAGTATCCACTCCAGCAATCTGGATCCCTGCATAAGTTTATGCAGTTTACCTACTGGTCCTGGGGCTGAGCCGTACTCCATTGGTTCTAGCTTGGTCTTCCCAAAGAGCTGTTGTCTCTTGTGATCTAGCGCTTCGCACTCACAGAGCACATGTAGGGCTGACTCGGTTCCTCTTCCACACAATCTGCAGTTGAGGTCTCCATTGTAGAGTCCCATTTTATTCAGGTGTTCCTTCAGGCCACAATGTCCTGTGAGGAGACCCGTCGTTATTCGGAGCTGATTTCTACTCAAGGAGAGCAGTGTTTCAGCTATCTTCTTGCATGGAGCTTTAATGAATGTTTTTCCATGAACACATCCTGGCAACAAGTTCCACTGCTCCTTGTGCTGATGTTTCACCCATTCTCCCACCTGGTGTCTGATTGTGCTTTTAGTCACCCCCAGGGCGGGTTCTGCTCCAATGTATAGGGCAGACGAGCCTAGTCTTGCTAGCTCATCCGCTCTTTCATTGCCTCTTATACCTGAGTGTCCAGGCACCCACTCCAAAGTTACTTTGTTGTATTCTGCCAGTCTTCCCAGTTCCTGTAGGCATTTCCAGATTAGAGCAGACGTAACTTTGGGCGCTTCTAGTGCCCTAAGTGTAGCCTGACTGTCTGTAAGTATTGCGATCCTCTTGTTTCTGTAGGATCGTTCATTATTGATCCTTGCACATTGCAGGATGGCGTACACCTCTGACTGAAATACCGAGGCGTATTTTCCTAGCGGAATGCTCTGTCTAGTTCCTCTTCCAAAGATTTCCGCTCCTGTGCCTTGCTCGGTCTTTGATCCATCTGTGTACCAGACTATTTCCCGATGCAGGTTGTTTACTTCACAGAGTTCTCGATCTCTTATTATAGTTTCGAATTTCTTGTTGAAAATGTATTTCGGAGTTATGTGGTCCTTTCTAGCATCCATTATGGTGTGCCCACATATTCTGCGATTTGGTTGTGTCCAAGATCCTTGTAAATTCCTCTTGGTAGGGTTTGTAGTCTAGAGTAGCCCATTCTCGCCTCGCCCATTATTACAATTTGCAACGGAGGGAGGTCCAGGATGGTCTCTAAGACTGCAGTGGGTGCGCTTTTCATTGCCCCTGTTATGGAGAGACAAGCAAGTCTTTGCACCTTGCTTAGTTCTGCTATAGCAGCTCGCTGTTTCATCTTGGGCCACCAGACCAAAGACGCATATGTAATCATGGGTCTCACCACCATTGTGTATGTCCAATTCACCATGGCTGGACTTAGACCCCATGTCTTACTATGCGAGCGCCTCGATAGCACTAATGCCATCTCGGCTCTTCTTTTAACTCTTTTGAGCTGAGGGTTCCAGGTTAGCTTAGAGTCTAGTACTACTCCTAAGTATTTAACCTCCCCTGACAGCTGTATTTGGCTACCCAGAAGTTGTAGAGGTCCTAGTCCCTCGACTTTCTTCCTTCTGGTGAAGGCAATTATGGACGTTTTGGAGGGGCTGACGTTCAGTCCCTCCTTATGGGTCCAGCTTGTAACAGCATTTAGAGCCCTTTGCATTTTGTCTCTAACCGTGCTGTTGAATTTTCCTTGCTCTAGAATTACCAGATCGTCCGCATATCCTAGAGTCCTTTGTCCATCCTTGTCTAGAAGACTGATTAGCTCGTCAACAACGAGGTTCCAGAGTAATGGCGATAGTACGCCGCCTTGAGGGCATCCCCTCGTGACTCGAGCCATCATAGTCTCTTCCATGATAGTTGTGTATACCAGTCTCCCTTTTAGCATGCAGTCAATCCACCTGCATATAGTGTCTTCGAGGCCTATTCTCCTCGACGCTCTGGAGGTGGAGTTTAGGGCCGTATTGTCAAAGGCTCCTTGTATATCTAAGAAGGTGCAGAGTAGCACCTCTTTGTTTTCCAGTGCATATTCAGCCGCTTGTACTAGCTGATGTAGCGCTGTTTCTGTTGATTTTCCTGCTATGTATGCATACTGGTCTAAATGTAGTGGTCTGTCAACCAGAACATTATCCCTAATATGTCTGTCTAGCAGTTTTTCTAAGGTCTTCAGTACGAAGGACATCAGACTTATTGGTCGAAGTGACTTTGCATCACCCTGTCCAATTCTTCCAGGTTTGGGTACAAATATCACCTTTATGAGTCTCCATGGCTTCGGCACATGACCTAGCGCTAAGCTGGCTCTTAAAATTGTGCTGAGTCTTCTTACAAGGAGGTCTGAGGCCTCCTGCAGAAGAACCGGATATATGCCGTCTGGTCCTGGAGATTTGTATGGGTCAAAAGAATTTATGGCCCATTTTGTTTTCTCCAGATCAACCACGGATTTCGCTAGCCTCCAATCATCCCTCCCCGCCCTCCTTAGAGGGTCAAGTGGTTCTGTCATGTAGTCCTCAGGTTTTAAATCCGTTATTGTTGACTCTGGAAAGTGTACCTTAAGCAGCTCTTTGAGTGTTTCTTCTGCGGTTGTTGTAAATACACCAGTATCTGTTCTTAGTGTACTTATTGAGCTGTGCGGTTCCCTCGAGAGTATTCTTTGAAGCCTGGCACATTCCGAGGTGTTCTCTATGTCCTCGCAGTACCTTCTCCAAGAATCTCTTTTGGCCTTACGCAAAGATTTGTTATATTTATCCTGGGCCTTCTTGTAGTCGTCCCAGCGTCCTGTATTTCTAGCACGATTGAACTTTCGCCTTGCCTTGTCCCTCAGTTTCGCAAGGGTCTTGGTCCACCACGGAACATTCCTGTTGGATCCCTTGCTCATTATAGGACAGTTTTCGTGGAAGGCTGTGATTACGGCGTCCTGCAATTGTTCCGCCGCAATTTCGAGTTCTACCGTGTTTTTAATCACTATATTCGTCCTTTCCAGACTAGCGTGCAAGAAGGTCCTGTACGCTTCCCAGTATGTCTTTCTAGGATTGCGATATGTACCTTTTATGGGTTCTAGTTCCCCTATTTCGAAGTTAATGTGCCTATGATCTGAGCAGCTCATCTCATCAGACACATGCCAGTTCATTACGTTGCCTGCTATAAATGGTGTTGCCAAGGTAATGTCTATAACCTCTTTACGTTGAGAATTTACGAAAGTGAGATCGTTACCTAAGTTCAGTATGTCTAAGTTACATTCCATAATAAACTGAACTAGTGACTCACCTCTGTGGTTGGTGTCGGTGCTTCCCCAGGTCCTGTGGTGTGCGTTAGCGTCACAGCCGATGATCAGTTGCGATCCACTACCTCTGCAGCTTCTCACCAGCTCTTCCACTTCCCTGGTTGGTGGGGGGCTAGGGCTGTCGAATGGGAAGTATGCCGATCTAAGCGTTAGCGTCCTCGATGAACTACCATTTCCAGCCCTAATTTTAACTGCCGCTAGATCTCTGGAACAGAAGTCATTTAACGGCAGTATTTGTATACCTTGTTTGACAAGGATGCATGCTCGCGGGGTCTGAGACGTTCTACTATAAATTAGTTCCCCTCTCACCCCCCCCCCCCCGAATCCCATTACCCTGGTTCCATTTACCCAGGGTTCTTGGATGAGGGCCACATCAAATTCCCTCATCGCCACAGTAAGTGCCGCCGAGGCAGCTTTACTGTGTTGGAGGTTGGCCTGAAGAACCCTGATCCTCCCCATCGAGACCCCTCAGGACCCTGAAGATTAACCTCCCCAGCCCGTAAAAGGCTCGGAGGTGGCTCTTCGACAGGCCCCTAAAGGAGACGTCGACGGAGAACGACAGGGTCACTCCTTTCCCAGCCTGTTCTTTTTTGCTAAGGAGGTGCCAACATGCCACTCTAAGGTCTGGGTTCTGTTTCCCCAGCCGGGCCAAGATTGGCCCCTCCTTTTGCTTTTCCAGGTCTTTCTCCGGGACGAACACCAGCACCCTGGGTCTTTTTGGGAGGTCCTTGGATTCAACTACTGTTAAATCCGCGCCTTCCCAAAGGCTGCCCATGGACGCAACCGTTCCCCGAAGCCAGACACTAGTGGCCTCATTAGCGCAGGTTATCCATAGAGCCCCTCCGCTATAGGTTGAGTTAATGAATTGTATTGGACTAGTGCTTGAATCCTCGTCCAATACCTTCAGTAACCTTTCTGAGACAAGGTCCGCTTGCCCTTTCTCCAGTATGATATCCGGATGTAGTCTATGGACAACTGCCATCCGGTTTGATGCAACCTCGCTGTAGGTCAAGGAAGGCCCTTTGTCCTGCCTTGGCTTCTTGGAGGTTTGTGGGGGAGTTTTGGAGTCGTCTCGGGGCCTTTTGTCCCCTACACGACCTTTACCCTTCGGTCCCGCCTTGTTCGGGTCCTTGACGGCCCCAGAAGGCTTAGCCGGAGGTCTTCTCTCCCCTTTTTTATGGCCGGGTGCCTTCTTGTGCGTATTGTTTTCCGTCCAAGTACCCTCGGCCATTTTCCTCACTTTCACGAGCCTCCTTCTTTGGGCTCCCGAAAGTTTGGGTCTCATCTGCAGTCCCATCCCTTGGACGCCTGCAGAAATAGATTTAGCGGTTCCATGCGTCCCGCTTGATTTTACACTGTCGTGGTCTGAAGATACCTCCACGACGGTGATTTGTTCAGGAGTCCCTGCCGAGGAGTCTGTGTCACTCTTCGGCTCCCTCCCTTCTTGATTTGGTTTATCCTCTGTGTTATCCATTTGAGTCCCACGAGTCTGGGGGAAAGAAAGGTCCACGTCTGCGGCGCCCCCTGCACAGACGCAAGACTGATTACTCTGGGAAATCGTCCTGTTTCCCAGAGGCTCCGTTATCGACGGTGCTCCCCCACCGCCACGCACCCTTCATCACGGGTCGCATAACACCTTGGGTTGGGGCTTGGGTCGTCAGATGTCCTAGAGGACGTTCAGTACGATTCCCTGGGAACCACCGCACAACCACTTCAACGCGGGGGTACGGTCCCTCCCAGGACCTGGTACTGATACTGGCAATGCTGTTGCCCATTGCCAGGGAGCCTTTCGGGGCTCCAGCCTAGATCCGCCAGGACTAGCTTCGTCAAATTTGACGAAGACAGGGGCCACTACGAGAAAGGTGCATTTCTGCACGGGGTAGGTGACACATTTGTCTCCTACCCACTCCTGGACGGTCTTGGGGGCCTTGCGACCCCCCTGAGAGTGAAGAGGCTCGAGTACCTGTAAAAATCTGGTGATCTCGAGCCTCCGCACTTCCTTGGCCCCCGTTCATCTCGGTTAATAAATTAAGAAAAATACTTTTTAGAACTACTACTACTAGTACCACTTACATCTGATGTCTGTTTCATCACAGTCAGACACTACAAAATAAAAATAAACGCAACCTGTTTCCTGCCGCCACTTCCATTTCCACTTAAATGAACACTCAATTTACTTTGTAAATTGTCACTTGAGCTAGAAAAATTCACTATTAGGTCACTGCGAAGGCATTCTTGCTGGACTTGATTTCCCTTTCACTATCAAATGCTTTCGTAGGTATGCCCAGATGAGTTCTATTAACTGTATTTTTCTGTGATACTTGGGATGTCCAGAAAACATTATAGGTACCACATTGTGCTTTAAAATAGGTCTTATCCTTTGAAATGTTTGTCAATTATTGTCTTTATCCTTATAAATATAACCAGTCCTTCCGAGGAATAGCTTTCACCCACTTCTGTTTATGTCCCTTATCGGACGCACAATTGCTAGTGCAACCTGGTACTACATACTTTGCAGGCATCTTTTTATCTTTATAGTTTCATTTGTGCAGGTAAATAAGTAGAAACCCATTCTAAATCACCTTGCAACGTTCTTTTTAATCTGGAATAAGGTTATGTTCGGCCATGGTTTGGTAGTCCTCTACTCATGCCTCTACTGGGCTGCAACCTGGTACTACACGCTTTGCAGGCATCTTTTTATCTTTATAGTTTCGTTTGTGCAGGTAAATAAGTAGAAACCCATTAAAAATCACCTTGCAACGTTGTTTTTAATCTGGAATAAGGTGATGTTGGGCCATGGTTTGGTAGTCCTCTACTGGGCTGCAACCTGGTACTACACGCTTTACAGGCATCTTGTTATCTTTGTAGTTTCGTTTGTGCAGGTAAATAATTAGAAACAAATTAATAATCACCTTCCAACCATATTTTCTGCACCTGGAAGAATACACATGACATGACAACAAATGAAAACACGGCCTGATCTCCAACGTTGCCATATTTCAATGCTTCGGCCTAGTGAGTAGAGACGGCCATGTCGCAGCTCTTCCACTTTCCAGTGGATAGCACCAAAGCTGTATAATAACAATGAAACCGCAAGCATTTTTGTGGCAGCGACTTTGTTCTTGCCGGAATGCCGGACAGTTGTGATGACCAGATCTGCCGGAGTCGGTGCAGCTAAAAACCTTGGGGTAACATTGGACACGGAATTACGATTTTCTAGCAATGTCAGTAAGTGCGTTGGCAGAGCGTTTGCGAAGTTGAAGGTAATTTATGCTCAACGAAAAATATTAGAACAGAGCACTAAAAAGCTTTTATGCGATTCTCTCGTACTCTCTAATTTCAATCACTGTCACGTGCTATATAATTCATGTATTACCAAGAGAGATGCTGGCAGAATTCAAAGAATTCAGAATTCTTGCCTTAGACTGATCTGTGGTATTAAGAGAAGGCAACGAATCTCAAGCAAATATAAAGAAATAAATTGGTTGACTATATGTCCGAACGTAGAACATTGCACTCTTTAGTATTATTTCATAAAATTGTAAAAAATAAAATTTCTTGCTACTTACATAATAAAATATGATATCGCTCTGACATTCACAGTGTAAGCGTCCGGTATAGAAATCAGATATATCTTCCTCAATATAAGAGAGCCATTTTTACAAGGTGCTTCACATATGTTATTTGGAAGCTTTATAACAACTTACCTTGCGAAATGAAATATTTGTCTCTGCATACCTTCAAATACAAATGTAGAATATTAATAACGTATCGCGCAAATTCATAATTCTGTATTGTAAACATTAATTATTTATAGCTCTTTCTGTTCTATTCCGTTGGTTTATTTTGCTTACCTTAGATTAATTTAGTGTAATTAGTTCTAGGAAAGGTTGAGTGGAAGATCAGTTGATCATTGTATGATCTCTACTGAACTCCGCCTTTTGATATGTATTTACATGTCAATAAAGACTGTTATTACTATTATTAAATACTTGCGGCGGAGACACTTTTTGACCAATCCTGCCGCTTGGACGTGACGCTGCGCCACTCCAAGGTAGGTATAAGTATCTCCGGCATGAAGTTGTCGCAATATGCTCCCATCAACGAGCTACTACTTTTCTTCACTAACTCCGCAACGTCCTCTTTTGAGATGAACCATGGCACATTTGTCTGTCCCCAACTCCATACCATTAGCTTGACTGTAATCCTGGACTACCCTCAGCGACTGCTCTAAATCGCATTGTCCGGAGGCATAGAGTTTCAGGTCATCCACGTAAAACAAGGGGGTGACCTTGTGCCTCTGGTAATTGGGCGTGCCACAGCTGTATACCTTAGTATTTTTCAGCGCTATGGACAAAGGCAGTAGCGAAATGCAAAAGAGCAAGGGTCTCAAGGAGTCTCCTTGGAAGACGCCTCTTTTAAATGATACCAACTCCGTCCGAACCCTGGCTTCACCCAATGTTATAGTGAACCGGGTCTTCCAGAGCGGCATCAGTAGTTTGATGCATCCCACTATTTGATCATCTATCGAAAGACATTCCAACAGCCGCACAATCAGTTCATGAGACGAATGCCTTCCGATAGTCGATCCAGGCCATAGAAAGGTTTCGCAGGTACTGCACGGAGTCCTGTGTGACACAGCGGTCAATCAACAGGTTCTCCTTGCTGCCAGCTACTCCTTTCTTAGACCCTCTTTGTTCATATACGCTGAGAAATACGGGAATTACAACTTGAAGGATACGCATGTACAAGATTCGGGTGAAGAGCTTGTAACATGCGTTCAGACATGTTATAGGCCTGTAGTTTTTAGAATCAGACAATTCTCGGTCTTCGGGAGAAGCACGGTTCGACCCTCGGCAAACCAAGCAGGAATTGGCTGCTCCTGATTTAGCCCCGAGTTAATAACTCTAGCTAAATGCCGGTGGCAACTGGGAAACTTTTTCAACCAGTAGGTGTTTATGCCGTCCGGGCCAGGAGCTGCGAAATTCTTTGCGTCTTGTAAGGCACCAAGAATGTCTTCCGGGTAACGCAGTACATTCAAGTTTGGAGTCCTACAAACGGACTCGAACTGCGCCAAGGCCGGAGTGTCTACTTGGAGAGGTTTGGGCTGTTCGTAAATGCCCCTCCAGAAAGCCTCTACGCGATCAGCAATTGGCGACTGCTCTATGGCTGGTGGTCGCTGTTGGAAGAGACGAGCAAGCTTTTCGGGAAACATTCTGTTTTCCTCCAAACCTCTCGCCCGCGTCACCAGTGATCGTTTAGGAGCGATTAGCATCCGTATCCTATCAAGACAATGCTGCTTGACAACAACCAATACCGCTTGACTGAGGGTGTGATGGTCGCGCCTTAACTCTCGAGCTATCTGGCGCACGCGGCGCGTAAAAGGCCTACCAGCCGCTCTATTTTCCATCACACACTGAATATGGGATGCTTCTTGGCGAGCCAACTGGATTTTCGCTTCCAATTGGCGCACCCGCCTCTGTGCTTTCTCAACAGGAGAGTCTCTCACCCTCCCCTGTCCAGTCATCCTCAGAGTCGCAGCGTAAATTTCGCAATTGATGCTCCAAATGTCAGAGACCTCCGATAGACGTTCACTGACCGCCTCATCCTGTCTCTTTGAATCTGTCAGCTAGAAAGACCTCTTGTTGTTATGCAAGGCCCTTCGGTCACTGAAATCGCCAGGTGAGACATGTATCCCCTGCCGTCGTCAGGACGATCCGAGGCACCGCCACCTTGCCCTGAGCGGGCTTCTGGTACCGGCGCCTGGTGTGAGTGCTCTTCTTCTGGGGCGGTCGAACCAGAAGGTAGGGCCCGTCCGGTGGTTAGCCTTAGGGCCCCCAACCGACATTTCGGAGGCAGCCGACCAAACTGCCTCCTAGGGATGTACCTGTACAGGTTGCCGGCCGGCTTGCATTCCTGGCTTGGTTTAACACCGCGGTGTCGCCACTCACCGAAGAGCCGTATGATGTTGGGCGGCTTCCTGGGGGTGAATTTGCTACCTGCTTCCAGGTCTGTCATCAGCCGCCCCTAACATGGAGTCAGGCGCTGTCGGGAAACCGTCCTTGATATAGGTTCAGCCGTTTCCTCACAATGGAGGTTCATACGCCTTCTTTCACAGCCGGTGACCATCATAGGCCCTTTTAAGGCAAGGACTACCAATCTTTTAGTCACCGCTTACGACAGGCAGATTAAACCCTGGGACCATTCTAACCCGAGACCCAGACGGGATTAAGATGGCCGAAAAAATGTGTTAATGACAATATACTGCATATGCATAGAATATTTCTAACGCTTTCAACTGCTACAATGAGGAGATATTTGTCGATGTACGGT
This sequence comes from Callosobruchus maculatus, assembly GCA_951848785.1. NCBI lineage: Eukaryota > Metazoa > Arthropoda > Insecta > Coleoptera > Chrysomelidae > Callosobruchus > Callosobruchus maculatus. The sequence goes on from CATOUR010000139.1 coordinate 9,881,929, forward strand.
ATCACAAAAACTTTCTTAATGAACTTGCTCTCTTATATAATCCTTACCTACCATGCCAAGCGAAAGGGATGGGCACTGGGAGTCAGTCCTGAATAAATTAAATGCAAAACAAAACTTTTTTCAATAGATTTTATTGAAATGCTCCAAAAAGGAGAATATAAATTTTGCGAAAGTACCTACAAGTATTTAATTGAACTGAAATTAAAAAAATAAACTTAGCAGATTAAAAGTCACTCAATTAAATAGGTACTAGTTTATGTACACAAGTAAATCGCGCGACAAGCTATTATGGTTATTCAATTGTGTATAATGAGGCTATAAGTTGATAGTTAAAATATTAAAGAAAAATTTTAATTTGTTCTTTTTAGAGGATTTAAATAAAAGCTTTTTTTAGAAAAGGTTTTTACTTTCTATTTGTTTTTTAATTTTTAGTTATCGCTGACTAGGTTCATCTCATTCATCATCATTGCAAGGTCGTTTGCCGGTTAATTTCGAACAATCTTGCTCTCCAATAAGGCACCTTCTAATGATTTTATCTTACTTGTCGCCACCTATGCTTGACCAAGTCAAGGTTAATTAACCGATGTTACAGGCTCAAAAAATTCTACCTCAAGAATAATCGAGGTCTCTGCACCAAAATTTCAGGTGAATTAGAGTAACGAAACTTATACCCACCACCTTATCTTTAACCTGCATTTTTATTCTCACCGAACCCTTTCATTTAATACTCATACTAGGTACAGGAAAGCATAAACATCTTCAAAGGCCGCCATATTGGATTAAGTGTTATGTCAGAATATTTTTCTAATTATTATTCTCGGCAAGGCCTTTCATTTGATACTCGTATTGCAGAAGGATTTGTTTGTTGAGCCGTGGCAGAAGTGAATAAAAAATAACTATTCCGATGTCTTGGATGGTCCGCCATATTGGATTTAATATGACGTCACATTATTATTTCAAGATACTCTCAACAAACCCTTTCATTTGATACACATATTGTAGAAATGCATTAAAAATAACTATTTCGCCATATTGGACTTAGAATGACGCAGGTTATCGTGTATTGTCATCCAAACTAAACGTGTATACAAAATTTCCGCTTCAATCAAAGTAGTAAGATTCCACCCGAACAAGCATACATACATATATTGAGAGTTAAATAAAAGCTTTTCAAAGTGTGCGCAATATTTGCCAGTATTCTACTTAATAACCACTCCAAAGTTAAAAATAAGTCTCTTTTTCTGTAAGAAACAACAAAAATGATGAGGATTCTATACCATCTAATAAGAAAACACAATAGTGATAAGCTATCCAGTACTTATTCTCTCGAAAGCTCATTTATACTTTTGTTTCCATTTTGTATTAATTTGTGATTTGTATATTTGTTCCTATATTTTGTAATACTCAAAAAATTATTTTTCTGTTATTGTAGTTTCTTATTTTTGTTATATGACCTGCTCAATAAAATAGTTTTGAAGCAGAATCGGCAATGCTTTATTTTCTCTGTTGTATAATAGCCAATTAACATTTATGGGTATGTATTTTTATAGTCTTTTATACTCTACACTATGACACAAATTCTGAAGACTAAATATTATACGCAAGTATGTCAAAAAACCGACTTACGTCAAGCTCATAATAAAATAAAAATACAGCGTATCCTATATAAACGCTTAGACAAACCCGTCGGTTTTTGTGACGTCACGCAAGCTGCCTGCCATGCCGGCCTGTCTTACTGTGCGGCCTAGTCTTGATCCTTTTTGCGATAGAAATAGCAAAATCATCTAAGATACCAAGCAACAAATATGCAAACTCCAAAGCAAAGCAGTGTAAACGGAAAAAAAGTAATTTTTGAGAGATGTTACTTGTTTCATTGACAATCTTGACGGACTTAAAAGAAAATACGGCAGCGAACATATGTGTGGCCAGGCACAGCAGGCCGCATATCCAGAATAGGTATTGATCTTAAGATACTGATATGTTACTTGCAGGAGTTAGGAAGTTAATTAGCAAAAAACAAAAGCTTGTTTCTTGGCACAGCTGTCAAACAATGACTCTTAATTCAAAAATAATTTTTTGTGCTTTAATGAAGGTAAATTTGTGGTATGCCGCTTCCAAACTACCAGACATACTTGGCCGGCACAATGATGACAAAACTAGTAACACCTAAATATCTAATAATAGCTTTTCAGACAAGATAAGAACAAATTAAATTCAATACGTATAAAGTACGAATAAAACCATAGCAAACTAAACAATGCTCGGATGTTTCTCAAGTCAGCTACCATTGACCGGTTTCTGGACACTGCTGATTAAAACATGCCAGCTTTGTACATGTAAACATGTTTAAAAAGTTTCATCATTCTAAATATGAAACCGTAGGTGAATATTCCTGGTACATATTAATTGTTGTAAGCAGAAGAAAAGCATTCAATTGAGGACCGAAAATGGCAGAAAACCACTCGGCATATTGTCATATTCTCCTTGACCGTTTATTGTCACAATCCTCCAAGCAAAATTGTTGAGCAGTCTTAGCTGATTCAGCTGATTACGATCTATAAAACAATTACAACAGTCCAAGTCCTATCATTTGGTATAAACACGAGAATCATCTATGTAAAATATCTGGCAAGGGGTGGCCGATCACCGCACAGACTCGCGTCTGGGACCTCGGCAACATCGCCAAATTATATGCAATCCTGCCTCGTGCTTCCACGGACACACGCAATATTTAGGCTTATTTCACATATATCCGATATGCTGGTTGAACGACACCTTGCCGGCACCGACAAGATTTGAGCATCGATTCACATATACCCACCACCACAAGCACAAAGCACTTGGCACCTGGTGGTTGTGGTCAATTAATTGTGGGCATGCTTTGTTATAGTTGGAGATTGACCGTACGTAATTATTAGACATTACAGACGTATAAAGAAGAGAAGATGAAACAGATATACACAATTCAATCAATTAATAGTAAAAGAGACGGAGTCGGGGCAGCGGCGGCGCGTCGGGGGTGCACGGGGGGGGGCAGGCCCCCCCACTTTTTATAGGGAGTTAAAAATTAATAAGAAATTATTTTTTTACGTATCCGCCCCTACTTTCGTTTTTCAAATAGCACCAAATAGTTTTTTCTATGTAAATTAAGTCCTTATATTATTTAAAATCTTGAAGTACCTTTGAATTCATACGCAAACTTATTTTTTTTTCGTAAAATCGCAAGCATACCATGAATAAAACAAGAACTTGCTTGACACAAAAAACGGATTAAAATAAAGCTAATTGCGTTTTTAAGGGTACTGTGTAATCTATAAAACATGCTTTCGAAAACCAATGTCTTTTTTATGCTTTTTAATAAGAAAATATTACGCCTCAAACAAATGCTCATTTTATTTATCTTAGGTTAAAAAAATTGATTTGTATATGAAGTGAAAGACACTACAAAATATTAAATAAAAGAATGACCTCATTAATGTAGGAAAAGATGTGGGGTGCTATTTGGAAAAAAGTATACGGGGTAAGCTTTAGGGGTAGAAGTAAAAAAAATGTTCCGAAAGCATGGTGTGGGAGGTCATTCGGTACCCTTGGAAGGCTCACTTAGTTTTCTTTTTTATCTTTTTTTCTTAAGAAAAAATTACGCCTCAAACAAATCCTTATTTTATTTATTTTGTTTATTTTATGCTTATGGATTTAAAAAAGTTTTTGTTTAAAATCAAAGGTACCACAAGATTTTGACTAAAATAACGACTTAATTTGTGTAGGAAAATTGATTAGGTGCTATTTGAAAAAACAAAGTTAGGGGTGAGTTTTAAGGATTGAAGTACAAACAAAATTTTTTAAACGCACGGTATGATAGACCCTATAGTATTTTCAAACACTCCACTCAATTTTCGTTTGGACATTTTTTGTTACGAAAATATCACGTGTCACGAGTGTCAAGGAAATTCAGGGACACCCTGTATATTTGTAGTTTTTGGCCCCTCCACTTTTTCGAGGCACGCGCCGCCCCTGAGTCGGGGCATTTTGTACACTTTTTCAGGATCTGGCAATGATAAATTATTCAATTACTTTAGAATGCCCATTCAAAGTTTTGTGTTTATTACACTACACAACCATACATAAATAGGACAAAAATCAATTTATTATTATTGAAAATATAATGACTGCACGCAGCTCCGCTATCACAAAGGAGGGAAATGCCACTACTTGTAGGACTACACCGACAGTCGGGCCTCTGCTACAGGGACGACAGTCGGGCGTAGTTTACACAAGCACGACATTTCTCGGACAAATATAAAAAGCTAGATATAACCTCCACCCTCACAGTAAGTTTTCTATTCATGCCAATATATTTTTTTAAATTATGGTATTTTATTTTTGTGTTGAATATGCTAGTTTCAAAAATTAAAAATGTAATTTTCTGCACCATTTATTATAGCGAACCTCACCTTTCTAAAGGGTGGGGTAAATTGGGGGTTCCTTCCAGATCAAGTTGCGCCTGGGGCATTACAGACGTAATACGAAACTACTATTAAGGTATATGTAAGAACGTACAGCTTTATTGTAAAAACTTTTCCTTTTTAAAAATATGACTATCGTTTTAGATGTACAGAGATTAAAGTTTGAACACCTTGTGAGAGAGCTGGCTAGCAAGTCATCTACTTGGGGTATCTTTTACAACAAATCAATGCTTTAAAACTATGTATATTTATTTAAAAATGAACTACTGTACGTCGCGCAGGTACGAGTGAGAAAATCAAGCATCCGGAATGGCATCCAGCCCCTGAAAAATTTAAAAAAAGGTTATATCTAATTATTAAATATGTACCTTGTAAAATAATTCATAGAGACATGAACTTATTTATACATATACGTGTAGTAGGGCGGCCGCATCGGACAGACGGAACCAACATTATTACAAACATTTGCTCAACTTCAAAAAAAAAATTACGCATCAGAAACATCTTGTTTAACTACATTATCTGATTAAAAGATACATTCCGATTCGTCTACCGCTTACGCTAGGTATAACAGGCGGAGAAATATTTGACAAACACTTTTCTGGATCCTTCTACATTCTAACCAACTGTTTTTTCATATCCTTCCATGCTAATATTCATAGGTGAGCGGAATTTGTAACCCAAATTTAATTTCACTTGTTATAACTGTAGTATATTTGTATAGACTTTTCAATTGTAGAGCAGTAATGCACAATTTTTTTAAAATACGACATAGTATATTACATCGCCAAAGAGCAGCAAATTTATCAGAAAAGAAAAACAAAAATTATTATCGGTTGTCTTGTTATTCAGAAATTATTTAGATCTCCTGAATTTTGTTTGTTCTAAGTGGAATTTGCTACTACTAAACACTAATACAGAAGAGAAGAGAATGACAAAACAGAGTTGGTTAGATTCCCTTGCTTTTTAAACACTAAAGGCCTCTGGATTCATTCAATAGATCAGTTAGAGATTGCATAACAGATGTAATTGTATTTTTTCTAAGTCTTTAGTTTTTTACAAATCGCGTCTAATTAACTTCGTAACTGGTGCTTCGAAATATATAAAAATTGTGTCAAATTCATAGAAGAGCCAAAGACATTGAGCTTGGCTGTTGTTAAAAATTGTTAATCTGTTGCAACACCAACATTTTATAAACAAACAACAAAGAAAACTAATTAATTCTGACAGCTTTTAAGAAGTAAAGTCACGAGTGAATACCAACAGCTTAAAAATAACCTATAGTCTGATGGTGGATGTGAAAACGGATGAATCACTAAAACTGGGGGACATGAAAGGAGCCTCCCCGAAGAGTATAATTCTACTACAGTGATTGGAGTTGAATCACTTATACTCAGGCGTCCCTTGGGCAACAGTTTTGCTGGCTGATCCTTTCAACCCAGATGCATCCAAAAGCATTTGCAAACATAATGCAACAAGCAAAAGTATCCTCTTCAGGACCAATTTTGACTGCTATCTCCATAAACATTGAAGGTCTCTCCACATACAAGGCAGATTTACTGAGTGACCTATGTCACAAACATAACTGTGTGTGTATGTGTGTAAACATGGCTAATGTATTAATCTGAATAAAGGAATTCAATTGAAATAAATATTAAATTCATAAACAAATTAGATATTTGTAACATACACAAAGAGCACATACAAATTAAAAAAAGTACATAAAAATTCGTCTACAATTTCCAGAGATACAATAAACTGATCCAATCCGAATCTTATATTTCATACTTTGAGCACACAGATTTCTAAGGCAGGTCCATATGAGCTTCACTATGGAAGCTGGATGTTTTAGTGGAGCAAAGATTTTTAGAAACTTTACAATTATATTTATTCTTTAAATGGCGTAAATTGGGTTCTTTAACTGTTATAAACAAAGGATCTGTAAATTTTAGAAGAAAAATGGCTAATTTGACCCACATCCAGGCACGTATTTAGAGGGGGGTCCAGACCCCCCCCCCTGAAACTTTATATAATGCTGACTAAAAAATGGAATCCACAAATTTTTGCACCCCCCCTCCCCCCCACCAGGACCAGAGCAAATTTAAGGTGGCCACTCTAATCTGGACCCCCCCCCCCCCGAAAGGTCAAGCAAGTGACACCTATAATCTGGACCCCCCAAAACCAAATATACCAAATATACAAATATATATGCTAGCCTTTCAAATAAGAAAAAAAACAACTCAGTAAGCTCAATGTTTATGTCCTAGAAAGCCCCTTTTTGTTGAAGCTAGCACACCTTTCAGTATGTCTGACCATCTCACCAATTATAGTGACTCCTCCCCAAATTCCCTTGTGCAGAATATCTGGGGGGAGGTTACGATAAAAAGCATATTATCACCCAGGAACTGAAACACTGTTTCATCCTCCTCTAGCATCTGGAGTCCCCTACCAGTCTCAAGAGTGACAAATATGTTCCGCAGGCAAAGACCTGTGAGAACCCCTACCAAAAGGGAATATTGCCCAAACTATTTAATGAACTGTACTTAAATTTTGAACGGTATGCCTTAAAGCACTCACAATTCAACACTGTGTGAATGTATAGTATATGTAAGGTGTTTGAGATTTGATACCATAATGATCAAATTAAACTCACCACAACTTTATATGGATTACCATTTCCTAACCGCCTATCCCTCAGGTACCCAATTGTTTCTTCTCTAGTCAGAAGTTGTCTTCGGTACATCTAAAAGTTGCAAGTTAGTATCAATCCAATATTACATAAGTTATTGATATTACATTCCCTAGTGTTAAGTTATTAATAACATATGCAGAGACGTGAGGAAAGGCCATTGCAACAAATATAATTCCAGCACTAGGTAAAATCTCAAACCACATTTTATTTTGTGTTTACTAAAATGAACAATGAACTAAACTTTCCTTTGGAGGACCACAATGTAGGACAATCTACTTATTAAGAAGCCCCCAAGCACCACAAAACAGGTACGGTTAAGAAGCACCACAGAAGCACTTAAGGAGTTAAGAAGTTAGTGTTTTAGTTATACCATGGCCGACTCTACTCACTAGGCCGGAGCATTGAAATATGGCAACACTGAATCGGGGTCCGAGCTTTTATTTGTTGTTAAGTCATTAGTGTAATCTTCCAGAGCAAAAAATAACATTGGAAGGTGATTTTTAATGTGTTTCTAATTATTTACCTGCACAAACGAAACTATAAAGATAACAAGATGCCTGCAAAGTGTGTAGTACCAGCTTGCACTAGCAATTGTGCTTCAACCAAACACAACCTTCCAGAGTAAACAAGAAGAATGGAAGGTGATTTTTAATGTGTTTCTAATTATTTACCTGCACAAACGAAACTATAAAAATAAAAAGATGCCTGCAAAGTGTGTAGTACCAGGTTGCACTAGCAATTGGGCTTCCAATAAAGGACATGAACAGAAGTGGGTGAAAGGTATTCCTCGGAAGGGCTGGTTATATTTATAAGAATAAAGACAATAATTTACTAACATTTCGAAGGATAAGACCTATTTTAAAGCACACTCTGTGGTACCTACAATGTTTTCTGGACCTCCCAAATATCACAGAAAAATACAGTTAATAGAACTGAGCTGGGCATGCATCTCGGCATACCTACGAAAAGATTTGATAGTGAAAGGGAATCAAGACCAGCAAGAATGGCTTCATAGTGACCTAAAAGGGGTGATACACGTACGAACTTCAAGTACACGGTTTTTAAGTTCGCGAACTTACTCGGCTCGACGTGGTGACACACCTGAAGCTGAAATCACCCATTTTGATAATTTTCCTAAATAAACAAAACTTTTAATAAAGTGGCAGCAGGAAACAGGTTTCGTTTATTTGTATTTTGTAGTGTTTGACTCCGATGAACCAGACATCAGATGTAAGTGGTATTAGTAGTAGTAGTTCTAAAAAGTATTTTTCTTAATTTACTAACCGAGATGAACTCTAATACATATAAAATGTAATAATTATTCTGAAACTATAGGCCCACTATTTGACTGCTAAGCCACGTTGCCACATCTAAGGCTCCGCCCTAGTGTAGAGTCAGCCATGGTTATACAAAACCGTCAGCGTTGCCAGGTCGAATTTTAAAAAAGCAGTAGGTTAAAGACAAAAAAAGCAGTAATTTTTATTGTAAACAAACAGTGTAACGTTGAACCTCAAACAAAAAACTTTTTTTATTACAAAACCACAAAAAACGTAATTGCGCGAGTAGAATATAATCCTAATAAAACTACAGCACGGAATATGGCTTACCTAATAAAACTAAAAAATAATAAACAACAATACACGCCTTACGCCTTCATTGATCTAGATCTGAATCTGACAAGTCTACATTTCTTTGGTACACATAGGCGTACTTAGGTGTGGGGGCTCGGGATGCTTAGCCCCCCCAAAAATCCTAAAATAATTCATTCTGTTAAATCTTTGTATCTAGGGCGGGAACTTGAGCCCGCCAGATCCAGGGACTTAAGCCCCCCCCCCAGATTTAGGGACTTAACTACGCCTGTGTTGGTACATGGTACATATTATATTGTCATGTAGTTTAATGCAATTATTTAAATCCACATCAAAGCAACTTTGGCTTCTCGTTTTAATTTTGTATGCAAAATGCCACATCAGATATACAGGGTTATTCACGTTATTCGACACGGAGCATTATGGCTAAAGTATTTTTTTATCAAATACTTTAGTCATAATGCTCCGTGTCGAATAACGTGAATAACCCTGTACTTGACGTGGATAGACGATAGCGTATAATGCATTTGTTTTTTGAAGATTAGCATCTGAGAAAATTCTTTCCACGTTTGCGGATGAATGTGGCAAAACATAATAATAATACAAAAAACATGGCACTACATCTCCAAAAGAGACGTGTTTTTTATTTTTATCCAAAACTCAGTCACACTTTCGCTTTGATTCCACGTGAGGTCACTATTTCGTAGAAGTCGCCACTCATTATCGAGCTATTGAAGTTGATAAGGATTGACTGAATTTGGAAAATGTTTGGCAAGTGGCATTTCAGTGAAGGATACTGACCGTCCAAAGCTGCTGAGGGCTTAACCAATGATACATTTTTCAGAACATCGCTTTGGAAATCAAACCTGTTATATCTTATACATTTTATTTAAATATAAAAACACTAATATTCATTACTTCTCGAAAACCGAAAAAATATCAGTAGATTCCGCCGAAAAAACAGTATTCAGTAGACAGACCCAAAAGCAGTAGATCTACTGAAAAACCAGTAGACCTGGCAACACTGAAAACTGTGGCTGACGTAAAAAAAAACGCTAGGCGCGTCAAAATCACGGGATCAAACATGGCCGACTCAACACTAGGCCGGAGCCTTAGATGTGGCAACGTCGCTTAGCTGTCAAATAGTGGGCCGGCTACCGTGGGCCGAACGGCGGGCATTCCGCGGAAAATTTAAATTGTTTCATAGTTTCAGAATAATTATTACATTTTATTTATGTATTATGTGTTCATCTCGGTTGATAAATTAAAAAAAATAAGAATGGTGAAAAAGGCCAGTGGTATCAGTACAAAAATGTAACATGTATTGGGACTAGGACTTAATTTAGAGATTTTCCTTGCTGTTGGACATTTCTCATTTTCCTTAGACTGGCTCTTTTTATTTTTGTCAGTCTGTATTTTATCTTCAACTGTTTCTGTGTAATTATTAATAAAAATATTTGCAAAAACAGGCAACATTAATTCAAGCAGCATTTCAGTTTGGGGTTGATTACATGAACAAGTGTCTCTAAAACTAAACTCATCTCTATACATATTGATGTATTCCTTTGCAATTTTAATTAAAACTGATTTGTGGAATTTACATCCTAAAAACTTGCTTTCATATTGGTCTGAAATCAACATTTTAATTGTATTGTGCATAAGGACTGTTATTTGAACTGTAAACTCTGATGGAAGGGTTAAGCCGTCTCTGTTTAATATATTAAAGTAATTTTGTTCCTCATGTTCTATTATTTCTGTATTGACAAGAACATTTATACAGGCTGTACATTGCAGTTTGGCTGAAACTTTAAAACTAACGTAACCTGCTATATATTGAATTGCTGAATCTGAAATTTGTTGAGGTTGATTCATTAAATTATTGCCTAAAATATCTCTAAAACTGTCGATACCTATTTCTCCATGATCTACTGTACAAGTGTGTAATTTTGCTAAATTCGAGACATTAAATTTAACTTGTCCATATTGAGCAGAATGTAAGTCGAAGACACCCTTGATTTTAATCTTTTTTTCAGATTCATAAATTTGCCTTAAGCTTACATGATAATTGCCACCAGATAACTGCCTGTAACATCCAAAACGAGATTCTAAATTGTCAGTTTGAAATTTTCCTGTAAGCAAATATTTGCAAGGAGTTTTTGATACGCAGTGTTTAATTAACATAATAATGGCAGTTGTTGAATGATGCAGTGCATTGTGTGTATCAGCAGATAAAGAAGAGTCAGGGTATCCCAAAGCTTTCCATTTATCAAGCCAAATTAAAAATTTTTCTAAAAATTCTATTCGATCATCTGTTATGTCCTGGAAAGGTTTTAAGAAGTCATTTCTCTTCAGTTTATATAAAATTTTATAATGATATTTAAAAAGTCAGCAGTACTTTCACTGTAATTCAATAAGGCAGCACGTGTCTTTTCATCAAAAATATTACACACTAAGGAAACATTCTGCCTTTCAATACTTGAAGGGTACACGGTTTTATAATTTAACTTAGGAGCTACTTTAACCAACAAATTCGCTTCAAGTTTATAGAAGTTTCTGATATCTACAAAATTTGCTTTCCTTACCAACTTGTTGTTATCAAAATCAGGAAATATGAAGGTTTTTGTAATATTTCTCAAATTTAGCCAATTATTTTGAATATTCTTCAGAAGATGAACTGTATTAAACATTACAAACGTTGGATAGTCTGGACTTAAATGAAAGTAATGTTTATCAGCTGAACCCTATGTAAGTTTCATTAACATATTTTGATTCACTCTAACATTATTGGTAACTACAGCAACTACAATAAAACCATAGCCAAGCAAAACTTTCAAAATAGATAAAACCATTTCATGTAATTGATCCCCACTAATATTTCTTACAGGTTGAAGTGAAACAACTTCCTTCATACTACCAAATACAGAGGATATCAAAAATGCTTGTACCGTTTTAGCTTGGGATAATATATCATTTTCAGCAAAACCAACTAAATTACCATTCTTGTAGTCCAACGTTTCTTTAATGTATATTTCATCAATTTGCAAAACAATGTATTTCTCCAAGTCTGATAAATCCTCTGAAATAGTTTTAATGTAATGCTTGTTTTCTGATGTACTGTCAGGTGCAATTTTTAGAGAACCGCAAAGTTTTGTTAAATACTTGGGATGTGGCAAAGTTACCAATTTATTCTCCCTCACAATACTGTAAACTTTTTTTGAGTGAACATATAAAAGAAAAGACTTTAATATTAAATCGGCAGAAAACCTATTATTATTTGAAAATAGTATATTGTATTGTTCTGCCAAGAAGTCAATTTGTTCTACTTTTTCATTCTCATCATTCTGCATAAGCTTATTTTTTAGTATTTGTACAATAGAATTCAAATTGTTTAGTGTTGCATTCAAACTAAGACTTTCACTATGATCCTCTGAGTAGCGTGCCAAAATATTTTCTATTTGTGACCAACAGGATATTTGTATTGACAGTGGTAAAATCCAACTCAAATCATCTTTCACCAACAAATTATGATTAATGCGAACCTCTACCTTCATTGATTCCAATATTTTGATACTACACCTGATATCTGGTTCATCATGATCAAACACTACCAAATAAAAATAAATACAACCTGTTTCCTGCTGCCACTCCTGGAAATTTTCACATAAGCTTGAAAAATTTAGTATCAGGTCACTCTCAAGCCATTCTTCTTGTTGGTCTTCCTGCCTTTTCACTATACACTATACACCGTATACACATCACTGAAAGATATATCACCGTCATGGAAATGTTTAATACACACTACTGATTTTTGAGATGGTAACCAGTCTTCACGAGGAATACTTTTCACCCACTTCTGTTTCAAATGGTCGTCTCGCGGAAACCTGAACACCGTAATATATCCTTCTTGATTAGAAGCATAATTGCTAGTGCAACCTGGTACTACGCACTTTGGAGGCATTTTTTCACAATTTCGTTTATGTAGAAGTGCAGGTAATAGGTAAAAGATCTATTAATAAGCTACATGTTTATGTTTAATGTCGGCCATGCTATAATGAAACACGGCCTGATCTCCAACGTTGCCATATTTCAATGTTCCGGCCTTGTGAGTAGAGACGGCCATGGATCAAATGACGCCCAACCGTGGCTAAGTGTTGCCAACTGGATTTTACCGTTTTCAGTAGATGACGCTAACGAAAATCAGTAGAAATCAGTAGAATTCTCATGATTAAGAAATCAACGCTTTTTCACAGCGCTTCAGCGCCAACCAACATGACTGATGACTTCCGCTTTTGTGTTAACTAGTTATTCATTGGTGTTTTCAGCGAAGAAGTGTTTTTCAAGCGTCACTCAAACCCCTTTGGACACCATATTCCTATTTTGCCTGGTTTTAGACTATCTTAGGACCTTTTAAAGTAAAGATAACAAGAACAACTAACAACCCCTGTGTACAAACGTAATGTTAAAATACGAAACATGCGATAGCGTTACCGTATCTGTTACTACGTTCCAAAATCCCATCAAAGACCTCGATTTGCTCTGTAGCGTTTCAGAATTCACTCAACATCAAACTGTCAACAAAAATCTGTGTTCCGTTATTGCATTTCCGAGGCCATGGATGTCATCGTTTTGCACGGAAATCAAATTGAGATTTTAGCGACCTTTGTGTCAAGACTGTCAAGAGATATTTTTCACTTGACGGCTAACAACTTAACATACAGACATACAGACATAGATTAAAGCCAGATTTTCAAGAGATCACTCGAATTTAGACGAGTGATAATCACAACAAATTTGTATCCAGGTATTTATTTCCTTTAATTGAATTTTCCAAGATTGTATATTATCTCTCGGCGATTAATGGGCAGAGTAAAAAACATTGGAATGTCAAGAATTTCCAACGCTGATAGGAAATAAATACCAAGCAGCAAAATATTTTGGCAAAATTTTATAGTCCAGGACACCTGGATAATGCATTGTTATACGAGATGTCTGACACAGGTGACCAAATAAGTTATCATTCATGAAAGAATACAAACTGGACAGAGCCGTACTCAGACGCAGATAAATTCAATTTTAACTAAGCACAATAACATGTCTTCGAAATTTAAATGCTGCATCAAAAAGGATGCACTATACTATGTTTGTGTATGCTGTTTTGGAGTGTATCATCACAGTTGTGCGAAGAGGCTGAAAGGTATAACAAGGATAACTGATAATAAAATTTTCTGTAGCCCAAGTTGCGAAGAAAAAACTATTGATGAGTCAAATTTGAAATTTCTTGAGGAAATTAGTAGTTTGAAAACCGAGGCACTTGAAAAAGAGAAACACATATCAAGACTACAAAAAACAGCTAAGGCATTTGAGAACGATGTGATTGAAATCGAGCAGAAGTTTGTTGAAGAACAAAACCACCTCAAGGAACAGCTGAAGGTTCAAAAGGAACAAATGTACACGATGCATAGTGAAATGTTAAAAGCTGAAGATAAAAATAGAAACTTATCTGAAATGATTGCTGCACATCAAAAGCAAATAAAGGAACTGCAAACTGAAATCAAAGAACTAAGATCAATAGAAATAGAAATGTTAACAAGCCTCAGTGTTCTAGAAGAATCGAACGATACATATGCGAAACAAATTGGCATGCTTCAGAAGGAAGTTGATGTTGCGACTCTGACGGAAAACCTCCGTTATAGACCAGAAAAGGCCATTATCGTTCAAGATAGCCTACCTACAAATGCTGAAGCGGCAGAAGGAGACGACCCTGTTGAAGCAGAGCAGAGTACTAGTGAAAAGACAGATGTTATGGAAAGTGGGAAAGAAGAGACATGTGACGAACCAGATGTGAGAAAAATTCTAGTCGTTGGTGACGAGCTGGCACGAAATATAGCAAAGTGGTTATCTTCAGCTGTAAGTAAAGCGGACTTTAGAACATCAGGCATTGTGATGCCCAAAGCAGAACTGTGTGATATTAGTAGTATAGTATTCAATAACACCACCAATTTTGGACAATCAGATGCAATAATTGTAGTATTTAAGTCAAGTAATGTATCAAACTACAACTTGTTAAAGAATGCGCTGAAAAAGCTGCTTCCATGTAGTAAGTATACAAACTTGCTAATTCTAGTACAGTATAACTTGAGGGATGATAATCAAATGCATAACTTCATCAATAAGAAAATTGAATCTTTCAAAGGCAGGAACCTCAACTGTGCGATAGATTTTGAAACTCTGTTTGGGATGTATGGTAAGAATATAGCGCAATATATAAAACATCATTATATTCCAAAACTTTTAAATGCCTATTCAAAAGTAGCTCTCAAAACTCTATACAGAACATCCGAGGTTAAGAACAAACAGCTTGATAGGTTTTTTCGTTCCTCATAGTTGTGAACCGATAACTGACAGCCACAGTATCACTGTGATTCATCAAAACGTTCAGTGTATTTCTAACAAGTTGCTAGAATTAGATATATTTCTAAATGAATGTAAATGTGATATCTTTTGTGTGTCTGAACATTGGGCAAAACATGAACAATTGGAATCCTTGCATCTTTCTAATTATAAGTTAGCAAATTTTTATTGTAGAAGTAGTTTTCGACATGGTGGTGTAGGAATCTATGTAAAAAATGGTATTCTTTATGACAATATCTCTACTTGTTCGGTTGAGAAAATATTTGAATCTGTGATAACCTATTTTAAGGATTTTAAATTGGTTGTCTTATGTTTGTATAGAAGTCCAGATGCTGACTATAATCTATTTATAGAACATTTGAACACGACCTTAAGTACAATAAGTAATAGGTTTAGAGGCTACAGACTAATTATTTGCGGAGATTTTAACATAAATTTTTTGAAACCTAGTGGTAAATTAGATATTTTATTAGATTTATTGGGAACATGGGCTATTGAAGCAACAATTGATCAACCTACAAGGGGAGAAAACTGCTTAGATAACATTTGTGTGAATTTTGATAAGGAATATTATCAAAGTACGGTAATTAATGGAAATATCAGTGACCATCTTTGTCAAGCATTAACTGTTCGCTGTAGCATCAGAAACTCTCAAAATGATAAAAAATTTTCTGTATTCAGGCAGCTGAATAACACCGATAATATCAATCAATTTAATCACTATTTGCAACAGGAAAATTGGTCAAAGTTATACCTGGCTAATGGTGACATCAACGAAAAGTACGGTATATTCACAAGTATTCTTAGGTACTACTTTGAAATAGCTTTTCCACTAAGAAAAAAAGTATATTCTAACGTCAGAACAAGTAGAAAACCTTGGTTAACTAAAGGCTTACTTATTTCCGGACAAAAACTGAAAAATCTCTATTTCCTAATTACTGACAACGAAACTAAAAGATATTATGATAATTACAAAAAAATATATAGAAAGTTGTTAAGAGAGGCAAAAAAGTTATACAATAGAGATGTGATTATGAATGCCAACAATAGATCCCGAGCTGTTTGGAATATAATCAAACCTGAGAAGAAACATAAGAATATTATCCAACTACAAATAAATGATGAAACCATCTACGATGATGTAGTAATTGCCAATAAGTTCAATGAACACTTTGTAGATACTCCAAAGCAACTCAAAAAAAGTACAGAATCAGCACTTGTTACTCTAGATATTAATAATAACCCAAAGAGTTTTTTCCTTCGCCCAGCTTCCGAGTCCGATGTTGCTGATATAATAAAAAATCTAAAAAACTCAGATTCCACGGGAGATGATGGCTTTAGTACCAACTTGCTGAAAAAATGCAGTAAATATATTGTCAAACCGTTTACTTATTTGTTGAATTCATCTCTGGAATCTGGAGAATTTCCAGATGCTCTGAAAATTGCAAAGATAATACCTGTGCATAAATCTGGGAGTCTTAGCGATACAAAAAATTATAGGCCAATATCTCTTTTGAGCCCTTTCGCAAAAGTTATAGAAAAACACGTGGCAAGCTGTTTGGCAGAATTCTTTTTAAAAAACAAGTTATTTAACATTAATCAGTTTGGTTTTCTTAAGGGTCTGTCCACAACAAAAGCTATAATCGCATTTCTCAACATGGTTTATGAGAAAATTGATGAAGGTAGCAAGTTAGTTGGAGTATTCATAGATCTAAGTAAAGCATTTGACCTAGTAGATCATGACTTACTACTAAAGAAATTGGACCTCTATGGTATTAGAGGATTGCCGCTTCAGTGGTTTAGAAGTTATCTGTACAATAGACACCATTACGTACAAGTAAGCAACAGTCAATCCAGAATGCTTGGTTGCGAAATAGGAGTACCACAAGGTTCGATATTGGGTCCATTGCTTTACATAATTTTTGTGAATGATTTCAACAGCAGAAGTTATGTAATGTATGCAGATGATACATCTCTCCTCATCAGTTCCCCAACTATCTATGAATTAACAAGATCTGCAAGTAATGAATTTACAAGAACATATGAATGGTTCATGAAAAATGGTCTTGTTCTAAATAAAGAAAAAACATCTTTCCTTCGGTTCTCTTGTTCAGCAGAATACAACAACAGCCTTCTTATTAAATCGCAAGAGGGCTCTATCAAACAATCGAATGATGTTAAATTTCTTGGCATATATCTGACGAATAACTGCAAATGGGACTTACATATAAACAGCATATGCAAGAAGCTATTACCTCTAGCCTACTGTATAAACCAGCTGAGGTTTGTTGTGGATAGATCTGTGGTCTTGAGTTACTATCACTCTTATTTCCACCCCACCATCTCTTATGGAATAATTGCTTGGGGAGCATCTTACAGTGTCCACAGAATCTTTGTAATACAGAAGAGAGTTTTAAGGATGATAGCTTCAGTTAATAGCAGAGCTCACTGCAAAAATATTTTCATCAATTACAATATACTGACACTGCATTGCGTCTATATGTACCAGTTATTACTTTATGTCAAGGAAAATTGCAGTTCCTTTGAGGTACTTAATTCACACAGGTGTTATAATACAAGAAATTCGTCTATTTTGCAGGTCCCTGCACATAGACTGTCAATGACTGAAAACAGTCCCAAATACATGGGGATCAAATTGTTCAACAAGCTACCAAGCCATATGAAACAGGGGAGTATTTATGAGTTTAAAAGAAATATCAAATCGTTATTCCTAAAAAAAGCCTATTACTCCATTAACGAGTTCCTCTATGATGAAAATATCTAGTTTTAACCTACTTTTTTAGATTCTAACTGTTATACATAAGTGTTTTTGTTACTTTATTGTTCTATTAGTGTGGTGTTTAAATGTTGTTGGTTGCTGTTCTGTTTTTTATGTATTTTTATTTTTTATTTGTATCTATACATTTATACACAATGTTTACTTTGACGCATTCTATATCATCGTTGATGATCGCTGAATAAAGATTATTATTATTATTATTATTATTATAACCTATTCTGCTTTATTTGTATGCATTGACATTCTAACGGGTACGACTACTCTGACACTCTGACTCTGGAAAACAGCACAGGTATGTCAAAATCGTTAAAAAAAGATCTTTGCCGTTTCATAAATACTACGTTCCAAAATCCCATCAAATGCCTCGATTTGCTCTGTAGCGTTTCAGTATTCACTCAACATCAAACTGTCAATAAAAATGTGTGTTCCCTTATTGCATTTCCGAGGCCATGGATGTCATCGTTTTGCTCGGAAATCAAATTGAGATTTTAGCGACCTTTGTGTCAATACTGTCAAGAGATATTTTTCACTTGACAGCTAACAACTTAACATAACCTATTCTGCTTTATTTGTCTAACGCTTAGACAAGGAAATTCCTTATCCAAGGTCTAACGGGTACGACTATTTCTGACACTCTGACTCTGAGAAAACAGCACAGGTTATGTGATATGTCAAAATTGTCAAAAAAAGATCTTTGCCGTTTCATAAATATTCCAACATCCCTAACATCTGGAATCACGTGACTATCCTCGAAAATTCATCTGCTCACTGGATAGATGGGATTTTGGAACGTAGTATGTGTGTGGCCGAACCGAACCCTGTTCCCTGTATTCTGTACACTACCAAGTCAAGTGTTGCAGTGACTCGCTACTTGATGGCGCTGCCTGCCATTATAGTAGATGGGTCGAATAGAGGCGTCAGAACAATTACATACAGATTTCAGTAGATTTATCATGATTTATAAAAGAAACCAGTGAAAAAATCAGTAATGATGCGGTTTTTCAGTGAATTTGAAAATGGTGTTCCATATATCAGTAGATTTCCAACACAAATCAGTAAATCAGTAGACTAAGGGTGAATTCAGTAGATCTACTGATTTTTCAGTAGGGTTGGCATCACTGCGGCGTGGCTCTCGTTAGCCACGGGTAGGTGATGTGCTGGTTATGTGTGTACAGTTTAGACATGGAAAGAGGGGGACGGAACGCGCGACTGACATTTTGTTACCAAATGGTACCAAAAAACTACCAAAATTTACTTATGATAAGTGATTTCTGGCTCCTTCCTGCTGCTGTGGCTTTTACCGCCGTAAGCTACACACCCTACCATTATTCACACCACAATATTTTACAAGTTTACTTTTTTGTACATATATTTCCAAATTAATTGAAATTTTTAGCAAAACATCGATGCAAATTTTTCATAACATCGATGTTTTCACCGATGGTTCAAGTTAACAACATCGATGGTAGAAACATCGATCATCGAACGTGAAATATCGATGTTTACCAAACATCGATAATTATTGCCCATCCCTACTTTTTTGAGATTTTGTCGATTTTGAATCTAATCGAATCTAATCAGTGATCTAATCCATAGATAAAAGATTTTTGGGTTGGGTTAGGTTAATCTAATCTCAGAGCAACATTCAGTTGTTACTCTGAGGATCTAATCCACTAATGTGTTTGTTTTTGCTGTGGGTTTACGTTTATTCCTGGTCTATTATTTTTGATAATCGGCTATAAAAATGCCCGTTATATGTTTAACATGTAAAAAACAGTTCAGCACTCAGTTTAATTTGAATAAACATTGCAGATTAAAACATAACGTGAACAGACAACATTATAGTTATGATGGAAATAAATTCAACTTTTTGTGTCTTAGAGTGCAAAGATTGAAAGATTCTTCGTTTAGAAATTGCGACGATCTGATTTTTCATCGATCAAAACACTCTACATATTGAAGATGGAGAAAAAGAATTTAGCACTATTGAAGGTATTTTTATAGCCAATAATTTCAGACGAAAGACTAACATTTGCTTTTTTTAAAGTGACCGTTTTTTTCTGACGCCAATGCGGGACGGCGCGGCGCGTAGCCTAACAAGAGATAGCCCGGACACTGCTTGTGTGACGTCACAGCGTCACAGCTGAAGGTAGATACACCGCCGCCGACGAGTTATTGTGACGTCACATGTCAAAATTTATATGACGTCAAAACGACATGTCGGCGTCGGCGCCGTCGGCGGCGGTGTTTCCATATTCCGCTATGACGTCAGCCGTGAAGTAGAGATGAAATTGGGCAGTAGTAGCGAATTGTAATTTTGGGGCTTTAAATTAGAGCAAATATAGTATCTTTTCTCATTACTGTGTTACCCAACGAGGTATTTGTTTTTGATCACGTGACGTCCGATTCCAAATTTTTAATGGGACATACATTTGTGACTTTTTGTATTCCTCCCGATGAAGCAATTCCAACAAACTAGCACACTTGGGGTCTAAAGTGATTAATTCAAGAGGTACAGGTACTTGAAAGATGGTAGCACTACCATTGTTTATAATATTTACCCCTACAGCTAAACTACTTTGGTAGTGTTTCATAATGTTAGTGGTACAGTCCTTTACGCACCTGTAGGTCTTGAATTAATCACTTTCGACCACAAGTGTGCTAGTTTGTTGGAATTGTTTTATCTGGAGGAATACAAAATGTCACAAATATATAAGGTGTCCCATTAAAAATTTTGTACCAGCCGTCACGTGACCAAAATCAAATACCTCATTGGGTGACACAATAATAAGAAAAGATACTATATTTGCTCTAATTTACACCCCCAAAATTATAATTCGCTACTACTGCCCAGTTCCGATATATTGCTTGTCTTAATCGTCGTGGGACACCCTGTATATAAGAAAGAAATATATAAAATCCGGGACATTTTCCGGGACAGTGTAAATGCGGGATGGCTCGTCTGAAAACGGGACAATCCCGCAAAATCCGGGACGAATGGTCACCTTAGCTTTTTTAGAGCTCAAGTCCTGGAAGACTGATATGGAAAATAGAGAAAAATGCAGTTATGTCATATATGGTGGAAAGAATAAGTTGGCATCTGGACATGTAATACAGTTTTCCGTTGTTGTAGAAGTGGGGGTATGTATCTATACCTAATTGTATAATATTTTTAATATGGAATTTTTCGATTTTTAATATTGTTTTTCTTCTTTTATAGGCACTCAAAAAGGCAGACTGTGGTCCAACAACTGTTGCTAATCAACAACGAAATCAAAAAAACCCAGGGATGTGCCAAACTGGGCTATGCTTGGATTATCAAAATCACATTGAAAATCAGTCTTGTGTGAGAAGAATTATAATACATTATGGTCATTTAAACGAAATTGAACATTTAAGAATCAACCAGCTAAATAAGAAGCATTTAGCAGCAATATTAGTAGATGATGTGCCAAGTTCAAAGTAATTACCTACAGAAAATTATAATATATCTAGTAAACAATTAGAAATAGTTTTAGACCATTATTTGAAAGCTATATTAATTCTGTGTGGTCTGTTGTACCATAAATGTATTACTAATGTAGTCATGTTACAAAGTTAAAAAATGCTATAATGTTAGCGACACTTTGCCTTTTTGTACTGAGGTATAAAATAAAGTCGAATTATTATTATAATATTAATTCTGGGCCAATAGCCTTATACAAGGTATAACCTTCAACAGTGGCCACTGTTTGTTATCTACTACAAATAACAAATAAATAAACCAATTTTCAGTAATTTCTAAATCATACCTGATTATCTTTAAAGTTTTTTCCAGCTTGAGGCTTAATAAGTTACTTCTGTATCATCTGCAAGGCAGTGTATCACTGATATTATAGGTAAAGAACAACATATTAATAATTGTTTTTTCTGAACAGGAAAAAAATTAAAAAGAATGAGCTTAATTTTAAACATTTTTATTTCTAAAAACATACAAAGTTATACGAGTTTCCAAAATGCACATACATGACTATACTACCTACTGATTCTTGAAATGTATAGTTTTTGTTAGCTTTTATCTAATTCTGTCAGTTATTTGGCTTTTGATGGCATTTATATGGTGAAGCCTTATTGTAAAGTAATTTTTCATTACAAGTCTTAACTTACAAAAACTTCACATATATTCAAACTTCGCATTGCTACAAAGACTAACCTTAACATTATATTTGGGATAGAAAAGTCTTTTTCAGCCTTAATAACGCTTTCTGCAACCATTCAAATTTTTACATCTTTCGTAGCTTTGGTTAGACCTCCTCTATTTTTTCTATTCAACAGCGTGCAGCTAGAATTAGTAGTTGTCAAAAAATGAGCACATTCATTGCAATTTAGGGTTTGAACAAGCTTTTTGCTCACAAAACCTGCAATACTACATCACAAATGTACATGCAATTTAAAATTTTATCATGGTTTACAGTGTATTGCTCCTGCAAATCAGCTTCAAATTCATACAATAAATCTAAAGTAGGGTTTTTTACATTTATGGAGGTGACATTCAAAATAGACGTATTGTCTTGAGCTAGGCAATTTGCACTGTCGGGTGAAGTTATTTCACTGTGAATCAGCAGCCTCTGATATGCCTGTTCAAAATGCCATGCTGTTGGCTTATTTGAAAACCCTCCTCTCCTACGTATCGCAGCAAAAAACATTTCTAAATGATCCTGGCTTAATTTGTAAGTTAATAAAAAATGTAAAACTTCACCCTTTACCAGATCTTCAAGCACATTCTGCACGCTAATCAAGCAAATTATTAACCCCAAAAATCCCGTTTTTCTGCTAGTTTCTAAAATATTTACATTTTCATAATTTGTTATTGAACTTAAATAATTGAATTATCTACAAAGCTTCTTAAAAAGGTTGCACTACCCTTATATAGAGGTTTTTTGAACTGTGTGTTGCCTAAGAAGTTTCTTATGTTCAATAAATCAAATATACAATTGATATTTCTGCAAAACTTGGCAGTGGCTTCTCCATATTGGAAAGAAGGTATATTCATATTGTAATTGATTTTCCTTCTATCATCTGACACTGCCGTCAATGTCAAACTTTGGTAGCCTGACAGCTAAAGGTGCGTTCAAACGTATGGCAGCCAGGAGCGCGTTCCGAATCACCACAATACATATATAATAGTCATAATTGAACACTAAAGAGCTAATTAAAGGCTAATTAAATGCCCTAATAAGAATTTTAATGCACCACTTTTTTTTAGGAAATATCGCATGTTAAACTTGAGAAAAAGTTAGCAGAGCAACCCTGTATATAAGGATTATAATTAAAAAATGATGATGTCATACTGAAGACCTAAATAAAGGCTAATTAAATGCCCTAATAAGAATTTTTGTGCTCCATTTTTTTTAGTAAAAATTGCATGTTCTGCTAACTTTAGATAAAGGCGGAGGGTGATTCCAATTCGCCAAGCGAGGGTCGCTTGAGGCGACCCTTGACTAAATTAACAATTGCCGTCGGTTCCACCAATGGGAGCTAAGTATTTTCGTGCAACATTAATGCCATGGCGAGGGTCGTCTCATTTTTGACATACGACGAAAACTGCAAATGGCGCGCAACACCGAGCAAATGTAAGGTTATGAATGAAATCGGTGTTCATGTTTTGATCATAGTAAAAGTAAGATCTTTTGATATGCGTACGTGTTGATTTCTTGATCTTGTGTTCATTATTCATTTGTGAGATACCCCTGTTTTGTGGAGATACCTATTAGTGATTTTGCAAGTATGGCATTGCCTTTTATACATTTGCAAATTGTTGATGAGTTGCAAAGGGCGGAAGAACGGGATCGATCTCGATAACTTCGGAGGATGATCAGAGATGCTCAAGATCCACTTTCCATCCCGGATTGAGCATTTAAAGACAATTTTCCCCCAATTTTCGCCTATCTAAAGATGCTTGTCGGTATTTGGTGGATACATTCATGAGAAGGAGAACTTATGAAAACCGAATTCCTGTAGCATTCAAGGTAAATGGTAGATTTAACAACCTTGTACAGTTTGCTGATTATAATTTTGTAGGTGCTTGGAGCGTTACATTTTTTTAGTTTTGGTAGCTATCAAGGAAGTATAGCTGGTAATAGCATGTCCTGCATGAGCCAGACAATGAGTAGATCAATAAAGGAGGTCTGTGATACAATACTCAGGCATGTTATGAAAACTTGGGTACCTTATCCTAGGCATGACCAAGAAAAGAAAGCCAATAAGCAACAGTAATACCCACATTAAATAATGTAAAATAAATGATATTACAAAAGGCTTAATTTCAGATTTACCAATCGTCATCATAAGATGCCCAAAGTTATAGGAATTGTAGATGGGACACAAGTAGCTATAATGATGACAGAAAAGGTTACCATAGTCTGAATTGCCAAATTGTGAGTCAAAATCATTAATATTTGATAGAATCCACAAATAGAATCATTAAATTTCCTGTTTTCAGATATGTGATGCAAATATGAAAATATTGAATGTTGTTGCTAAATGGCCAGGCAGCAGGTATGATGCATATTTATATATGTGGCACCAAAGCAATATTGGAAGAATAATGGCTACAATGCAGAACAGAATAGTAAGATTATGGGTAAGTGAAATAAACAAAAAAATTATAATAATAATTATTATTATTATTAAAATTGTGATTAGTATTGTTGTCAGGCATCTGGATAAAGCCAGACATAGGTAGGGTTTTTGATTGTGTGTTTAACCAAAATAAACAGTGCCTGGCTTTTGTTAGGCTTTTTACATTTCACATTTGATTAATAATAAAATACCTATACCTAAGACTAATATGCCATTCGATTTAATTTATTTTTTCACTAGAATTTAATAAGATTTATGATAATAATGAAAAAAGCTAGATTACATTTTTTTTTGTTGTACCTATTAGTACTGAGACAAAATCTAGAATGTCCAGCTTTTCTAACCAAACTCACTGGTCTGTCTGGCGATTAGGTTTGGCGATCTGACAACCCTAGTGAAAAGAGCAGTTGGTGGCTAAAACTGCTCCAGGTTTGTCCTTCTTTTGCATGTTACACACTATTGCTACAGTTAAAATGTCACACTGTTGAAATATACAGTTTGTGCCAAATTATCACAGTGGTGCGATGGATGATGAATGCTAACTTGAAATGGTGGACCATTCTGTTGCCGATAGAAGCCAATTCATTATCAACCTTGTTTTTATTTGTTTATTGAAGGTGTAGTGACTATAACTTTGCAAGCTATTCCATAAATATACAGAGAGTTTGCCTAAAAAGTTTTCCTTGGTAGGGTTAAACTACTTTCTTGGGCAAGTGTTATAGCCTGACCCCTAAGAGTTGCATTATTACTAATGGGTAATATTTCCAAAGAGTGGAGTAGTGGTGACTCATGTTTTAGTATATAACAATAAGATCCCCTCTTTGTCCTCTCTCCATAAGGGACGTGAGATTGATATGCCTGCAGATTTGGCAAGTCTTGTTTCCATCAGAATTTTTCATTATTCTTTTTTTTTCTTTAGGTGATTCTGGGTATCCCTGCCTACCTTGGCTGATGACGTCTATCAAAAATCCAGCATCTCATGAGGAGCAGGCTTACAACACAAGCTTTGTAAGATGTAGGGTACAGTAGAGCAATGTATCGGCTTGTTGAAAGGGCGATTCTGGTGCCTCTTGAAGCATAGAACCGTGCATTACATGTCACTAACTGCAGTAAAAATCATAGTGGCATGTGCTGTAATACACAACATTGCACTGCAGTATAATGTTGAAACTCCACCAGAGATTCTGGATAATATAGATTTGGAACCAGTGCCACCACAGCAGAGATCTGCTTCCTAGTGCTGATATAATGTTGAGGTAGCAAGGACAACAGGCAAGACTGCAGTATGTTCAAAGATACTTTTGAACATATTAAAGATATTGCCAATTATTGTAATTTATTTTGTTGTTGTCTCTTACTAATCAACACCATTGCTCTGGCTAATAAAAAACCACATTCACCGATATTATAAGAAGCAGTTAATGTATTATCATTTGATAGGTATTAATTTTTTAAAGTACCAAGAAAAGCATGTCAGGTAATACATAATTTGGCTAAAGCCAGTTTGAAGAGTTTTTAAAAAAAATAATTTAGTAACCTTAGCTAAATTTTCAACATCTGGACAGCTTCAAAAATTATACCAAAAATCAAAAATATAACTCTAGAGCTCTACCATGTTAACATATTCATAAATTGTCAGGATTTGATTACTTGAGTACTTATCTGATATCTTTTTTTAGATCAAATTTAATTATTTGTAATACAGTATAATTTTTCTGTGGCAAAGGCTTCCACAAAATTACTAACCTTTTTAATTCCAATGAATGTGGTTTGATTTGATGGTGAGTTACAAATGATATTTCAAAACTATTTATTACATTTCCTACATTATAGCAATAGCCTGTGTAGTTATATACTGATAGAAACACAGTGATGATATATCTAAAAAATTGGTTTAGCAAGATCCTTGGGCATAGTCCTTGCAAGGATATTTCTGTGGTTTAAAGAAGGAATTTATTTATTTATTGGTAGATCTTACAAACACAAATTTCACAGTAGTTACAAGTAAGAGTGCTTATCACTATATACTTTAAAAACATTCAATGACGGTTATTTGATCAAATTTCCGAAATTTTTAGTTTTAACAGCACAATTACTTATGAAAACATTACTGGTATTATCTGCTACCAATCTTTGGTTGCCTCAAGTAAACCAGTTCGCAAAAAGTCCAATGAAGCATAGGGAAAGACAACTATCGCAAGATATCAATCGTCACGATCCAGTTCTGGTATGAAACGATGAGATGCTAATGCTGTTGGATAACCACTGGCTTTAGAAAATGGTACCGCAAAATATTTTGTGACGTATTATAATTATCTTACTATGCCTATACCCCGCCACAAGGCTCAGCCTTCTAGGGGTGGCATTATTTGTACTTTTCTTGCAAATTAAAACTACTTAAAACATCTTACTAAACAAAACCATTAAACTAGTTACTAAATCACAGACAAAAACTGACTACCTTTGGAATATCATCTCAAGGTGTGGTTTATCATATAATATTCCTTTGCACTGGAGTTAAAGAAGTCCAAATAACTAAGTTTTAATAATAGTGTTACAGTGAGAGCAAGAACAGCAGGCATGATGCCAGTATGTTCAAAGATACTCTTGATCTATTGAAGATATTGCCGATTAATATAATTTATTTTGTGCTTGTCTGTCACTAATCCACACAATTGCTTTGGCTAAGAAGAAAAACCACATTCACTGATATTATAAGAAGTGTTAAATGTGTCATCAATTGATAGATATTAAAATTTTCAAAGTACAAGGAAAAGCATGTCAGATAATACATACCTTGCTATAGCCAAACTTGGAAAGGAGTTTTTAAAGAAAATAGTTTGCAAACTTTATCTGGATTTTCAACATACAGACAGTTTCAAATATTATACCAAAAATCAGAAATATAACTCTAGAACTCCACTGTGTTATAATTAACCAAATCATAAATTGTCAGGCATTGATTACTCGAGTACTTATGTGATATTTTTTTTAGATCAAATTTAATGATTTGTAATACAGTGTAATTTTTACTGTGGCAAAGACTGCCTCAAAATTACTAACCGTTTTAATTTCAATGAATGTGGTTGGATTTAATGAGTTACGAATGATTGTTGCAGTTCCTACATTATAGTAATAGCATTGATTAACCCTATACAATATGTTAATCAATGGTAATAGTCTGATGTGTATATTATATGCTGATAGAAACACAGTGATGCTACATCGAAAAAATTGGTTTAGCAAGGTCCTTGGACATAGTTCTACATGGATATATCTGTAGGAATTTATTCATTTATTGGTAGATCTTACAGCCACAAATTTCACGGTAGTTACTAGTTGCTTATCACTATATACTACATTAAAAACATCTTAGTCACTAAAACAGTAAACTAGTTCTTCAATCACAGACAAAAACTGACTACCTTATGGGATATCGTCTCAAGGTGTGGTTGATCATAATATATTCCTTTGCTCTGGAGTTAAAGAAGTCCAGATTACTAATGCTACTATAAAGTCTATAGGAGACATATTAGAAGGCCTAGAAAAATTTGGTCACAGCTGTTCAGTGTACTATAGATAAAATTGCATAGGGACAATATACAAACGCAATGCATACTTCACCTATGAGATAAGGTCTGCATATTGAAAATATTATTGGTTATTGTTGTTTTAGTAGGCATTGGGTAAGAATATAAAATATTCTTTTAAGATATAATTATGAAACCTTATATTATTATGATTTTCCAAGTTTCTCTCGCATGACTGTGGTAGTAACAAATGTTGACGGGCTGTGTCAAGTCAACACCTGAACTATTACTGATCTGAATATATTATTATTATCACTATTATATTATAAATATTATTATAATAGGTTTTCTTTTTACTCAACAACTTCTTTAATTTGCGTGAATAATTTATAATGAAATTTCTGACAATGTAAAAACCAAAAGTTCAATATCAGGTTTTAAAAGAGCCTCAAAGTATGAGATCCTGTCGAGTATGTAACTCAGTTTTCACTCGCTTATTCATAGTCAATTTAGGACATTCAACTGATTTGTATTTTGTATTATGTAGAGTATTATTTATGGGCACGAGTAAACTAGTTATAAGGATTTGATCATTTTGTAACTATGAAATTGCAAATATTATGTATGTTAAGTAGAGGAGTGATGAATGGACTTCACCGATGATAACTAAAATAAAGCGGTTTTAGTGTTATTATTAAATGATACATTATTTATACTTTTCTATTATTCATGACCATGGAAATCACTAAGACTGTTTATAATATTGAAAAGTTTTAAGTCATCCGCATTATATTAAACAATGTGAATATACCTAGAATATACCACATACTAATAAATGATTCAATGTAATACATTTACTTCTTCTAATAGTGGCATTTATATAATAATGATGTTAAGATGGCATTAAACGGAAATTAATATATATATATATATACTAAAACATAATATGGTATATTGAGCTAAATTCTAAATTTCACTTTTGAACAAACACAAGAAATATAGTATTGCGTCAAATGCAAACTATGCAACCTATGCCTAAGAAAAAGACAAACATACAACAGTAAACTAAACAGAATTTGTGTATTTTATTAATATGTGCCATATTATGTGACTCATTTGTTCAATATAGACTATATATGTCTCAGGAGATAAAATTATTGAAGTCTATGTATATGACCATAATGCATATTTGAAGATAATGAAAGAAATATAGTTTCAACACTATACCGATTAATAAATCTCAATGATCTCTGAAAAATATTATATACAGTTATGAAACCAAACCATTCTGAGCGAAAGAATAAAAAACCGGTAGGTACATACAAAATTCAGTTTGATCTAATGTTACAGTTACATATATCACAGCCATTTTCAATTTATCTTAAATATGCTCTGGGTACCTAGATGTTATTGTCCATTTTGTAAATTAGATTTTTTATAAGAAGTAATAATCATATTCAGGTGATAATATGGATACAATAACAATGAACACATTTCAGACCCAACTGAGTGAAAGTAGACCACATTTTATCAACAAAAACTGCTTCTTTATTTTTATATTCACATTTTGAGTTTTTCTGGCGACTTTTATTTGAATTATTATAACTAGAAACAGTAGGGATTTATAACCATATAAATTTGTAATAAAGTATTGGTGCATTCCACGGTGACGGTCGGGACAATTTTACTATGTTTCATTAGTACTTAAACATATTTTTACATTTATAGTGAATGGAATCCAATTGATATTAACAGTGATACAAAACTAGATAAGTAAACTTTAATTTACCTCAAGTAACATATAAAGAACACCTCTTTTAATGACAAAAAATAGTATTCAAAATTGTGACGGTCGGGACTCTTACTTTTGAGTACTCCAGATTTACGACTTACTTTTTGAAATTTGTAAGAACATATCCAAAATAATACTACAAATAATTCTGAGGGTTTATTTTAAGAATCAAACTTTTGTTTCATGAAGATCTTATTTCAAAATAAATTAGAATTTTCATCAAATTCTGATTTGAAGATTGTGACGGTCGGGACATGCCGATGTGACGGTCGGGACAAGTAAGAAATAAATAAAAATACGCATATTTTTCATAGCTTTACTAACGATTTTTTCCTTTGTTATAAGTGATATGTGACAAAGAAACTGGTTAGGTACTATCCTGCCTCGAAAACGTCAACATTTTCATTAAATTCATAATAGATTCTGTTACCAATGGTGTTGACAGTTGGCTCTGGCAGCACCTCAATTATTTCTGACATCGCTACATATGACACGTCATTGGGAGTTGTTACAAATTGCTTTGCTTCATTACCTTTGGAAATGTTTTTCATGTACATAACTTTTACCTCATTATCCTCTTCTGGAGGCTCCTGGCAGATAGCGAGGTATCTATAATAAGCTACTTTGTGGTTTCTTGTCTCATTTCTAACGCTGACTAGGATAAAAGCACCATGCTGAATTTTAGTATTTTCCTTATTTTCATGTGTGACGCTTGGACCTGGTGTGCCAGGTAATGGTCGATCGTCCCTTTTACTCAACAAAGGTGGCAAACTATCGCCAGACTCATCGGAAGAATATATATCGGCATACTTTAATTTGGCACCAAAAACCAAACGTTTGTTTGAAGTATTACATGATGTTTCACTGTAAAGCAGCATGTTTGAATTTATGGCTTGAAATTTGTGGTGCTTTTGTATAAGTGGAATAGCAGGAAATTCTGACCATCTTTTTTGGAGAGCTTCTTTGTGCTGATCAATGTCCCCACTAGTTAAAAAATATGTTTACTCCGCTAAGGTCTTTGGATTTGAGGTAGGCATAGCAGTCGTAGCTTTGAACTATATCTGCACGTCTGGTCATGATGGCTGACCACAATTGCCTCTTGGCTGTCGCACCAATTCCATCAACAGCACCTTTTCCATGGCTGGACGCAAAGAAATTCCAATCCACTTCTACACCCCAGTCGGATTTACTGTAGCAAAGATTGAGCAATGTGTACCTGTTTTTAAATTGTGCAGCACAGCCATCAGAAAAAACAGACACCTTCTTCATTTCTGGATATTTTTGTTTGAGGTCATCAATTATTTTCCGCATAAATGCCCAAACTGCATATTTGTCGTGGTTCAATTCATTGCTCATGATAATATACGAATGTTTAGCATTTCCGGCATCGCTCCAAGCGCACCCGGTGAATATGGTTACCTGAGGGTGAGACCAATGTGCACTTTGAATTTCGTCTTGGCACAAAATTGAAAAATTCTCGGCAAAATCAACCTGCAGTACAACTTCCAAGGCAGTACTGTTTTTCTTCTTGTTTTCAAAATGGAGGGACTGTTGTCTCTTTACGAAAACATGTCTTTTGAAAATCGGCGTTTGTTTCTTAATCTCCTGAATCAAATCATTTAATGTACCTTGCCGAGATACCGGGATATACTGGGATTCGGACTTCTCCCATTTCTTCCAGACAACTGCTATGTCTGTGACCAGATTGACCGGCAATATATCAGTGATGTCAAAGCAGCCTGAGCAGTCGTCTTCCAGCATACATTTTTCGCTGTTTATATCACATGTTATTGCGGTTAACAAGTCAGCAGTTGGCAATCTTTCAACACATTTCTTTAAAGTTTCCAACATAAAATTGAAATTGGCATGTTGTGGACAGACACAGACATTATGAGGCATATCATTCATTGTTCTTACGTGAGGGGGCCGAAATTCAAAAAATTTGGACTTCCCTACCTTTATATCGGGGTAGTCTTTTTTGAAAAGCTGATATGCTTCTGCCACTGACATTGTCATATGTGTTTTTGCAACATGATCGCGTTTTCCAGTAACTGTGTCTTTAATCGAAATTGTATCTTTTCTTCCAGGAGCAGCCCGACTGATTTCGTCTAGTTCATAAAATTTGCGCACCACTTCTACATTTTCTTTGCTAATAGTGTCTGACCTTGGATCTTTGCAATTTTTTATTTCTAACGAGAGTGACGGTAGAATATTCCTAGCGAGTTGTCTAACAACAGCCTCTTTTTTTGTTGGGCTCACTGGCATAGCCTCCATGACTTTATTGACAGCTTTTTTCAGCGTTCTCTTAGTTTTATAGGAACCAATTGGGGAACTGGTACTTTCATTAACCTTCAAGTCAGTTTTGGCTGCTTTCAGTTTGTTCCTATATATTTGTTTTCTAAGCCTTTCTTTTTCCCTACACAAAGACTTCGTTTCTTCGTCTTGGCTTCTCTTAGCTTCCATTCTTCTTTTCATACTTCGTTCCTTCTCTTTCTCTAACAAAAGCTTTCTCTTATCCGGATCTTCTCTTTGTCTGACCCTAGACCGACGTTTTCGCTCTGCTGCGTCCATTGGCATTTAAAAAAATAACACCACAATCACTTCATGCCATGCAAAATGAAAACAGAAACCAGAAAACCCAGCAAAATAAATAAAAGCACATCTGGGATATAGCGATAGATACCTATTTAAGATACATGCAATCGATATGTGAACAAAAACAAGTGTTTTGGTACTACTATTTGTGATTGTGATGGTTGAAAATGTGATGGTCGAGACTGTGACGGTCGGGACTGTGACGGTCGGGACACAACTTAATATTGATGTATAAAAAGCGCAACAGCCCATAACTACATTAAAATATGTGAAGTCACTCAGTTTGTCTTTATTTTTCACTTTCCAATCACACATTAAGGCCCGGTTGTACAATGCGAGCTTAAGCTTCGGCTTAAGGTAAGCCGACGTTAAACCACGTCAGTTGCAAAATGTCCGTTGTACCATACTGGCTTAGCCCCCCACTCCAAGCTTAACACGAGCTTACGTAAGCCGAAGCTTAACGCGAGCTTAGCTGAGGTTTAAACCTAACCTCATAAAAGTAACATGATATGTCAAGGAGGAACCTTCAAATTCTTAGATAAGGAAAGAGAGGGGATACCGCACGCCCATTTGATGCTATATGGATTAGCTGATACCGAAAATGAATAGCTGTCAAAATGCTGGTGGAAAACTGACGGTAGTGTCAAGGTGGTGTTTTTTGCGATATTTAACGTTTTTAAGACCAATAATTGTGAAATATTGTGGTGAGCGTAATGGTGGGGTGTGCAGCTTACCGTTGTAAAAGCCACAGCAGCAGGAAGGAGCCAGGAATTACTTTTCACAGGTAAATTTATGATCTTATTTTTTTGGTGTATCCGAAATTCATGCAAATATCTCGATATCTAGTTCAAAGATATATGTGTATCCGAAATATAATTTGGAATGTACCACTAACATGCGAATCATAATGTTTTTGAGCACGTAAAGTCTAAAAATTATGTTTTTAAGGGATTTTTTGGTTCAAATACAATCAGTTTTCCAGTGGCGTATCTATTATAGCTTACATTTTGAATAGAAATATTATGACTTTGCATTGTAATATATAATATACCAATACCCTTATACAAGGTGTGCATTTCAAGGGTGGCCTTTATTTGTAGTTGTATGAATAATAAAATTAATTTTCTTTCTTCCTCGACAGGTTTCCTAAAGATCTTCCTAGACATGATTTATGGATCAAAAATATGAGGATCGAAGGTTGGAAGCCTACAAGCAACGATAGGCTTTGTTCTAAGCATTTTAAACAGAATTTCCTTCATCAAACAAATCAAAAAGTATATCTTCTGAAAGGAGCAGTCCCCACCATATTTGACGAGCTTCCGGAGTACTTACGTCCAAAAATTGTAAGTTATAATTCCTAGCTTACATTGTCTACGCTTAATCAATATTAAAATAATAAACATCCTAGGACTATGATAGATGGATAGATGGATAGATGGATAGATGGATAGATGGATAGATGGATAGATGGATAGATGGATAGATGGATAGATGGATAGATGGATAGATGGATAGATGGATACATGGATAGTTGGATGGATGGATAGATGGATAGATAGATAGATAGATAGATATACTTTATAGTCTAAGAATTTACAAGATTCTTATTGACAAAGCTATATAATGACAAACAAAACTTTTGGGATATTCACTAAAACCTGTGAGGAGGAAGTTTGTTATAAATCTTCACTCCATTGTATATAATTGGATCATTAATGAGTTATGATTTGGGTGTGATATTAATTTAAAATCATTCTTATGCCTTATGCCTATATTCTATATTTATGGTCTCAAATTTCGTTTTATATTTGAGTATTAGTGATGACGTTTCCAAAATAAACAGTGCAATAAAGTAAGGAGAAATACGATTACGAATGGCTGAATAACCATTTAAAAATTGATAGCTATGAAAATCAAAAGGCAGCTAACCTCAAAGATGTAATAATTTCTTGTGTTACAGTTACATTATTAAACAACTATATTTAGGTGTGTTTACTCGATACGAAATCAAAACAAAATGTTACTGTCACTTTTCCTATAAGATTCAGTCACTCATTCACATCTACTTAAATCATAAATTAATTTGTTGTGTCTTTCTTTCGGAAATAATGTTTCAAACATTGTCTAATATACAGCTCTGTTATTTTAGGCAAAAGAAAGAAAAAGACCCCGTGAACGTGATGTTCAACCAGAACCATCGCCATCAACCTCAGCTCTGGCTGCACAGGACGACTCTCCCCGGAAAAAGAAACTTAGAAGAGAACTGCTGCTGCAAAAAGATAAGAATAAGGAAAAAACGAAAAAAATCCGTGCCCTTGGTCAGTCACTGAAAAGAGCACACAAAAAAGTAGCCTCTTTGAAAATAATTGCTGAGGAATTAGAGCGACAAAATTTACTATCTCAAGAAAATTTAGTTTTAGTTCAAAATATGAGCAAGGTTAATATAGAAATATTGAACAGAAAAATGGGGAGAAATGTTCAATATTCACCTGAACTTAGGAAATTTGCCCTGACATTAAATTTTTTTTCACCAAAGGCATACAACTATGTGAGAGATGTTTTTGACACTTGTCTCCCGCATAGCAAAACTATTGCTAAATGGTTTCAGAATGTGGATGCTGAGCCTGGTTTTACCAAGGAATCAATAAATACCTTAATAAATAAGGTTCAATCATCTGACAGACCAATAATTTGTTCATTAATTATCGATGAAATAGCCATACGGAAACATTTAGAATGGGATGGAAAAAAATTCCATGGTTATGTGAACTATGGTACAAATTTAAACGATGACTCTAATGCTTTAGCCAACGAAGCTTTTGTTATAATGTTGGTTTGCATCAATGGAACTTGGAAATTACCTGTCGGTTACTTTCTTACAGATTCTTTGAATGGCAGTCAAAAACATTCAATTGTATCTCAATGCATCCATCTGATTGAAGATACGGGAGCCAAAGTTATGTCAATCACATTCGATGGTGCTCCATCTAATACCGCTATGTGTCATAACTTTGGATTCCTATTTAACATTTCAAGTATACAGACAAGTTTCAGAGTTACAGATCACAATGTATATATTTTTTATGATCCATGTCATATGATAAAACTTGTTCGCAATGCATTTGGTGAAAAGAAAATCCTAATTGATTGTGATAACAATTTTATTCAATGGAAATACATAGCGCTTCTAGAGAAGCTGCAAACTAGCGAGGGCTTACATTTAGGGAATAAGTTACGTCGCGCTCATATTATTTTTGTCAAACAAAAAATGAAGGTTCGGCTTGCAGTTCAGTTACTTAGTGCATCAGTAGCCGATGCTATTGAGTATTGCGAAAAAAAGCTGAATCTTGAGGATTTTAAAGGTAGTCAGGCAACAGTTAAATTTATTAGAATTGTAAATAGCATTTTCGATATTTTAAACAGCAGAAACCTAGTAGCACCAGGTTATAAAAAAGCATTATGTCAAAAAAATATAGATCGATCTGCGGAATTTATCAATAGTGCAATTTTTTATCTTTCAAAGTTGAAATTATCTAATAATGAGCAAGTAATCATGTCTAACAGAAAAACTGGGTTTATTGGATTAATAATTTCATTATCAAGTTCTTTAGGATTGTACAAAGAACTTGTTTCTGAGAGAAAAACATTACTGTACCTTCCGTCGTATAAGATTAGTCAAGATCATTTAGAATTATTCTTTTCGTCAATTAGATCAAGAGGTGGCTGGAATAATAACCCAACCGCTCGACAGTTTCTAGCTGCTTACAAAAGGCTTCTGGTTCGAGCAGAAATTAGAGAGGGCGGTATGGGTAACTGTATTCCATTAGATCAAATCCCTATTCTAAGTAGTTCTACAAAAAATGTAAGGTCTGAAGATGATGATGATGATGAAGATAATAGTAGTTTATCGAACCATAGTTTAATAGACATAAATGAGCCTTCTGATGATCTAGAAACTATTTGGAAGGATCATGACTACATCATGAATGCACCTGTGATAAGTGAATGTTCATCCCAAATTGTGCAATATATTGCTGGTTATGTTTCGCACCAATTACAAAAAACAATAAAATGTGAAACATGTGTCACAGCATTGATTGGTACTAGAGATCGGTTTCTCAATTCCCTAATTGAATTTAAAAGCCACGGCGGTCTGATTTACCCATCAAATGATGTTATCAAGATATGTTTGAAATCGGAACATTTTCTGAGAGTTAATGAAAATTGTATTCACACCAAACATTTTGTACCTTTGCTGATAAGCAAAATAATATCAAGTTTTCTAGGCACCCCTATTTTCAGCTGCTTAGAACGTCACGTATTAGAAAATGATGTAAATCATATATATTTTTTAATAAAAGCTGTATGCACAAAATACTTAAAATATCAGAATCCATTTTATTGTAAAATCTCGATCACAACAGGACAATCCAGTTCGGAGCCAATTAACAAAAATGATTCTGTTTAAAGGGCAGTAAAATATTGGTAGTTTTTGACCTTCATGACTGTAATATTGACTGCCATCAATTGTAGGAGCAAGCGAAATGCCACGTTCCTACAAAAAATTTATTTTTGTTGAAGCACACAATACTGAGTTTCACCCAAACTTCCCCATAAGTAAATACATAACTGCAATAAATTAGAACTTACTGGAAGCAAGGGGTTAAGTGATAAAATAGAGTTGTAATTTCTATGTAAGTTATAGGACCTCACCTATATTGAATGAATTGTTCGTTTTTATTTACTACTAGCTAATCTAGGGGTCATTTTCTAATTTTGTAAATGTTTTGATTTTGGATAAGATTAAAGGACCTTTGTATTTCTAGCCCGAAACTTACTTTATTTCATGTCTGAGATAATTTTTATGTTTAACCCTCCAGCTTTTTCATTAATTATTGCCACCGTCGCAAAAAGAAGTTAAGTATAAAAAAGCCTCGTTGGAGTAATTAAAAATACTGCTCTTCAGTACAAGCTACAAACAGCAAGTAACAGCGTAACAGCAAGTAGATTTTTTCACTGCATATGGGGACTTCGAGATTGAAGGCATCAAATTCCTCAATCTCGTAAGCTAATCTATAATAATAAAAATGTTTTATTGCTGCTTCTGTTTACAGTATGTAATAGACAGTATTTTATATATAAACATAATGTCAATAAATATAAATATACTATAGGTATTATGTGTTCTTTAATAATAAAAAATTGATTTACTACAAACTACAAGCAGTTTTTTTCTTTCTGGGTAGAAGTATAATCGTGTCTTTCATCAGTCATATACTGCAAATGAACATAACATGTTCATGACTGAATAAAATATATACATTATCAATTTTTATATATTATTGGCCACAAAACAGCAGTCGAATGAAAATCACGGTTACGGTAATGTTAGTCACTTAAATTTTAATTGTGGATGGCGAAATTGGCCATATAGAAACCCTGAATAACAATATTTCATTAAATTTTATTTGAAAAAGATTATTTCTACAAATAGCTCGACCATAACGTTAATCCCATTAGTTACGCCACTGGGAATAGCGCTTTGGTGCCATTTGGTATCAGAAATGTCAGTCGCGGGTTCCGTCCTCTCTCTTTCCTTGTCTAAGTTCAAATTGCTTTCACTTTAGTAGGTCATATTTTTTGAAAGATTTGTGTCTAATTTAACAAAGAGAGCAAATGAAAGAACAGAGACAGAAACGGTCGTTGCCGAAATTTGACACAAACCGTCATAAGTGCCTAACCAAAAAAGGTAATTTTTCAGATGATTATGTCAGTATGTGTTGCTTCATTGGTGCCAACTGTAGTGAATTTCATTATCAACCAGGTTTAACCAAGCCGACGATTGTACAACGGGTGTCGACTTTAAGCCTGAGTTCAGCTAAGCTTAGGCTTAACAAAGCTCGTGTTAAGCCCGCATTTGTACAACCGGCCCTTAGTCTCAGATAGTAGTTTTTTAGGTTAGAATTAACAAAATCGAATCCAGATGTGACGGTCGGGACGTAATCCCGGCACCCAATTGTTCCATAATATCATAGAAAGTAACTTACCGTTTAATTTCGTATTTTGTACAGTAAATCTTTATTAATGGTTCAAATTAATCACGTTCACTGCACATCGATTCGCGGGCAAAATGGCTGAACTGTTTACTTTTGAAACCATTGACATTCAGTGTTGCCAACTCAATTTTTTGGAATCCACCAAAGCCTTAGATAAGGAAAGAGAGGGGATACCGCACGCCCATTTGATGCTATATGGATTAGCTGATACCGAAAATGAATAGCTGTCAAAATGCTGGTGGAAAACTGACGGTAGTGTCAAGGTGGTGTTTTTTGCGATATTTAACGTTTTTAAGACCAATAATTGTGAAATATTGTGGTGAGCGTAATGGTGGGGTGTGCAGCTTACCGTTGTAAAAGCCACAGCAGCAGGAAGGAGCCAGGAATCACTTTTCACAGGTAAATTTATGATCTTATTTTTTTGGTGTATCCGAAATTCATGCAAATATCTCGATATCTAGTTCAAAGATATATGTGTATCCGAAATATAATTTGGAATGTACCACTAACATGCGAATCATAATGTTTTTGAGCACGTAAAGTCTAAAAATTATGTTTTTAAGGGATTTTTTGGTTCAAATACAATCAGTTTTCCAGTGGCGTATCTATTATAGCTTACATTTTGAATAGAAATATTATGACTTTGCATTGTAATATATAATATACCAATACCCTTATACAAGGTGTGCATTTCAAGGGTGGCCTTTATTTGTAGTCGTATGGGCTAGAGTTCGTTTTAGCGAAACCCGAAACGGGCGTTGAGATTGGTGTCAATCGACGCGGATTGACGCCCTGAGTCGAACGACATCACTCCTAGACTGAGGAAACGCCCCGGTAAAATTCTATAACACTTTAAAGTTTCAGTACCTAACCTCACTTCTGCCAAACAGTCAACTTATCGAGGTCAAATTCGGTTTAGTCGGTCGTCAAGTAAGTGTTAATCGATTCTTCTTGATGTCCTGAGTCGAATTAGGCCTCTCCAAGGCTGAGGAAACGCTCCGATGAAAATCTGCGCACCTTTAAAATCTCAAACCTAACCTCAAAATTACTTCGATATTTCGATGATTTTCCATGAAATATGTGGTCAAACTATATATCGTGTGAAAGCACTAGATGAGTACAACACAACGCCACCAGTCGCAACATCCTAAAATGGAAAATAAAAAAGTTATGATACTTTAAATGTTTAATGTGAAAGCTATTGAGGAAATATGAATAACCGAAAACCAGGTTAGTTTATGTTAAATTAGGTTTGTGGAAACGTATAACGGGGGGCCTGGGGGGGCTGGCCCCCCCAGACGTCACTGTCTGCATATTTTGAATAGTCTAAGCAACACAAGTTTCCCAAGTAGGATTCTCACCTGTTCGGTTTTTTCCATAGCATGCGGGGGTAGGACCCAGAGGAACTTATTTTGATTAATTTCCAATTGAG
Source organism: Callosobruchus maculatus (assembly GCA_951848785.1). Lineage (NCBI taxonomy): Eukaryota > Metazoa > Arthropoda > Insecta > Coleoptera > Chrysomelidae > Callosobruchus > Callosobruchus maculatus. The sequence goes on from CATOUR010000139.1 coordinate 9,921,910, forward strand.
AATCAAAATAAACGGTTGTACAGTCTAGATTTGGTACAATTTAAGTCAAGATATCAGGTTGAGTCGCTAGACACACCTTTTTACCTCAACCAATTTGCTTACTTTATATTAGGTAAGCTATTGGAATTTGTGAATTTCAAAGTAGCATAGACTTTCACCAAAACGTTTTCTTGCGCTGTTAATGGTCTAGTTCGTCTCAGGACTTCAATCCCAGTCAATTAGAACCCATTTCAGCTTCAATAATTGAACTAGTTTGGCTAAGTTAGGTTAGGTTTGGAATCTTTAAAGTGCTGTAGTTTTTCACCGGAGCGTTTCCTCACTCTGGGAGTGGTCTCGTTCGACTCAGGGCGTCAATTCGCGTCGATTGACACCAATTTCAACGCCCGTTTCGGGTTTCGCTAAAACGAACCCTTACCGTTGTATGAATAATAAAATTCATTTTCTTTCTTCCTCGACAGGTTTCCTAAAGATCTTCCTAGACATGATTTATGGATCAAAAATATGAGGATCGAAGGTTGGAAGCCTACAAGCAACGATAGGCTTTGTTCTAAGCATTTTGAACAGAATTTCCTTCATCAAACAAATCAAAAAGTATATCTTCTGAAAGGAGCAGTCCCCACCATATTTGACGAGCTTCCGGAATACTTACGTCCAAAAATTGTAAGTTATAATTCCTAGCTTACATTGTCTACGCTTAATCAATATTAAAATAATAAACATTCTAGGATTATGATAGATGGATAGATGGATAGATGGATAGATGGATAGATGGATAGATGGATAGTTGGATAGATGGATAGATAGATAGATCGATATACTTTATAGTCTAAGAATTTACAAGATTCTTATTGACAAAGCTATATAATAACAAACAAAACTTTTGGGATATTCACTAAAACCTGTGAGGAGGAAGTTTGTTATAAATCTTCACTCCATTGTATATAATTGGATCATTAATGAGTTATGATTTGGGTGTGATATTAATTTAAAATCATTCTTATGCCTTATGCCTATATTCTATATTTATGGTCTCAAATTTGGTTTTATATTTGAGTATTAGTGATGACGTTTCCAAAATAAACAGTGCAATAAAGTAAGGAGAAATACGATTACGAATGGCTGAATAACCATTTAAAAATTGATAGCTATGAAAATCAAAAGGCAGCTAACCTCAAAAATGTAATAATTTCTTGTGTTACAGTTACATTATTAAACAACTATATTTAGGTGTGTTTACTCGATACGAAATCAAAACAAAATGTTACTGTCACTTTTCCTATAAGATTCCGTCACTCATTCACATCTACTTAAATCATAAATTAATTTGTTCTGTCTTTCTTTCGGAAATAATGTTTCAAACATTGTCTAATATACAGCTCTGTTATTTTAGGCAAAAGAAAGAAAAAGACCCCGTGAACGTGATGTTCATCCAGAACCATCGCCATCAACCTCAGCTCTGGCTGCACAGGACGACTCTCCCCGGAAAATGAAACTTAGAAGAGAACTGCTGCTGCAAAAAGATAAGAATAAGGAAAAAACGAAAAAAATCCGTGCCCTTGGTCAATCACTGAAAAGAGCACACAAAAAAGTAGCCTCTTTAAAAATAATTGCTGAGGAATTAGAGCGACAAAATTTACTATCTCAAGAAAATTTAGTTTTAGTTCAAAATATGAGCAAGGTTAACATAGAAATATTGAACAGAAAAATGGGGAGAAATGTTCAATATTCACCTGAACTTAGGAAATTTGCCCTGACATTAAATTTTTTTTCACCAAAGGCATACAACTATGTGAGAGATGTTTTTGACACTTGTCTCCCGCATAGCAAAACTATTGCTAAATGGTTTCAGAATGTGGATGCTGAGCCTGGTTTTACCAAGGAATCAATAAATACCTTAAGAAATAAGGTTCAATCATCTGACAGACCAATAATTTGTTCATTAATTATCGATGAAATAGCCATACGGAAACATTTAGAATGGGATGGAAAAAAATTCCATGGTTATGTGAACTGTGGTACAAATTTAAACGATGACTCTAATGCTTTAGCCAAAGAAGCTTTTGTTATAATGTTGGTTTGCATCAATGGAACTTGGAAATTACCTGTCGGTTACTTACTTACAGATTCTTTGAATGGCAGTCAAAAACATTCAATTGTATCTCAATGCATCCATCTGATTGAAGATACGGGAGCCAAAGTTATGTCAATCACATTCGATGGTGCTCCATCTAATACCGCTATGTGTCATAACTTTGGATTCTTATTTAACATTTCAAATATACAGACAAGTTTCAGAGTTACAGATCACAATGTATATATTTTTTATGATCCATGTCATATGATAAAACTTGTTCGCAATGCATTTGGTGAAAAGAAAATCCTAATTGATTGTGATAACAATTTTATTCAATGGAAATACATAGCGCTTCTAGAGAAGCTGCAAACTAGCGAGGGCTTACATTTAGGGAATAAGTTACGTCGCGCTCATATTATTTTTTTCAAACAAAAAATGAAGGTTCGGCTTGCAGTTCAGTTACTTAGTGCATCAGTAGCCGATGCTATTGAGTATTGCGAAAAAAAGCTGAATCTTGAGGATTTTAAAGGTAGTCAGGCAACAGTTAAATTTATTAGAATTGTAAATAGCATTTTCGATATTTTAAACAGCAGAACCCTAGTAGCACCAGGTTATAAAAAAGCATTATGTCAATAAAATATAGATCGATCTGCGGAATTTATCAATAGTGCAATTTTTTATCTTTCAAAGTTGAAATTATCTAATAATGAGCAAGTAATCATGTCTAACAGAAAAACTGGGTTTATTGGATTAATAATTTCATTATCAAGTTCTTTAGGATTGTACAAAGAACTTGTTTCTGAGAGAAAAACATTACTGTACCTTCCGTTGTATAAGATTAGTCAAGATCATTTAGAATTATTCTTTTCGTCAATTAGATCAAGAGGTGGCTGGAATAATAACCCAACCGCTCGACAGTTTCTAGCTGCTTACAAAAGGCTTCTGGTTCGAGCAGAAATTAGAGAGGGCGGTATGGGTAACTGTATTCCATTAGATCAAATCCCTATTCTAAGTAGTTCTACAAAAAATGTAAGGTCTGAAGATGTAATTAATAGTAGTTTATCTAACCATAGTTTAATAGACATAAATGAGCCTTCTGATGATCTAGAAACTATTTGGAAGGATCATGACTACATCATGAATGCACCTGTGATAAGTGAATGTTCATCCCAAATTGTGCAATATATTGCTGGTTATGTTTCGCACCAATTACAAAAAACAATAAAATGTGAAACATGTGTCACAGCATTGATTGGTACTAGAGATCGGTTTCTCAATTCCCTAATTGAATTTAAAAGCCACGGCGGTCTGACTTACCCATCAAATGATGTTATCAAGATATGTTTGAAATCGGAACATTTTCTGAGAGTTAATGAAAATTGTATTCACACCAAACATTTTGTACCTTTGCTGATAAGCAAAATAATATCAAGTTTTCTAGGCACCCCTATTTTCAGCTGCTTAGAACGTCACGTATTAGAAAATGATGTAAATCATATATATTTTTTAATAAAAGCTGTATGCACAAAATACTTAAATATCAGAATCCATTTTATTGTAAAATCTCGATCACAACAGGACAATCCAGTTCGGAGCCAATTAACAAAAATGATTCTGTTTAAAGGGCAGTAAAATATTGGTAGTTTTTGACCTTCGTGACTGTAATATTGACTGCCATCAATTGTAGGAGCAAGCGAAATGCCACGTTCCTACAAAAAAATTATTTTTGTTGAAGCACACAATACTGAGTTTCACCCAAACTTCCCCATAAGTAAATACGTAACTGCAATAAATTAGAACTTACTGGAAGCAAGGGGTTAAGTGATAAAATAGAGTTGTAATTTCTATGTAAGTTATAGGACCTCACCTATATTGAATGAATTGTTCGTTTTTATTTACTACTAGCTAATCTAGGAGTCATTTTCTAATTTTGTAAATGTTTTGATTTTGGATAAGATTAAAGGACCTTTGTATTTCTAGCCCAAAACTTACTTTATTTCATGTCTGAGATAATTTTTATGTTTAACCCCCCAGCTTTTTCATTGATTATTGCCACCGTCGCAAAAAGAAGTTATGTATAAAAAAGCCTCGTTGGAGTAATTAAAAATACTGCTCTTCATTACACACTACAAACAGCAAGTAACAGCGTAACAGCAAGTAGATTTTTTTACTGCATATGGGGACTCCGAGATTGAAGGCATCAAATTCCTCAATCTCGTAAGCTAATCTATAATAACAAAAATGTTTTATTGCTGCTTCTGTTTACAGTATGTAATAGACAGTATTTTATATATAAACATAATGTCAATAAATATAAATATACTATAGGTATTATGTGTTCTTTAATAATAAAAAATTGATTTACTACAAACTACAAGCAGTTTTTTTCTTTCTGGGTAGAAGTATAATCGTGTCTTCCATCAGTCATATACTGCAAATGAACATAACATGTTCATGACTGAATAAAATATATACATTATCAATTTTTATATATTATTGGCCACAAAACAGCAGTCGAATGAAAATCACGGTTACGGTAATGTTAGTCACTTAAGTTTTAATTGTGGATGGCGAAATTGGCCATATAGAAACCCTGAATAACAATATTTCATTAAATTTTATTTGAAAAAGATTATTTCTACAAATAGCTCAACCAGAACGTTAATCCCATTAGTTACGCCACTGGGAATAGCGCTTTGGTGCCATTTGGTATCAGAAATGTCAGTCGCGGGTTCCGTCCTCTCTCTTTCCTTGTCTAAGACCAAAGCGATATAGATTTTCTACTAAAAATTCTACTAGATTTTTTCTGTTCTACCAAAAAATCTACTAAAACTTTTACGTTTAATCTAAACTAATTTTCTTTTTCACGTCTAATTAGGACGGTACAAGGACGTTAAAACAATAGGGGGACGCAGCATGTCACAGTCTATCCTGTATTAATGGCGAAGCCAAAATATTTACGTCTGCGCTTTCTTTTGTTTTCTGTGAAATTGTTGAAGTTGTCAAAATGCAGTGCAGTGCATTTTTCTGGGGTATCACAACAAAAAATAATAAATCACCATAAGTGGAATTGTAGGCCTTTACGGAAACACTGATCTGGATCCGGATAGATCAGTTATACGTCAAACAGCTGTTGAGGGCTGTTCCAAATTACGGTTCTATCGCCGTCCCAGAACTGATTTCATCATGCCCCGCCCATTTTACGGTTCTAAAAACACACAAAATGGGCGGAGGATGATGAAAACGGTTCTGGGACGGTGATAGTACTGTAATTTGGAACAGCCCTCAACAGTTGTTTGACGTATAACTGATCTATCCGGATCCAGATCAGTGTTTCCGTAAAGGCCTTGTATCTGTATACCGGGTGTCCCAGAATTTCCTTGACACGTGATATTTTCGCTTAATCCATGAAATCGTAAACATAAATTAATTAAAACACATGTGTGGAAAATATTTTTTTTATTTTCATGAATCAACTAATAAAAAAAATGTGACAACAAAACTAAGTGCAAAAACGTGGAAAAGTTTTATGGCTATATCGGGCCGCGCCAACCCCGTGTGCAGGGTGTGCCCCGCACACGGGCGCCAAAATTAACGATAAATTGCAGTAGGGGCATAAAAAGTAAGGCACTACGATAATTAAATTCAAGTAAAGAATTTATTTTTCCAGGCAAAATTGTGGATTGAAATTTGAAAAAACAAGCTAGGGGTGGATTCCAGGGGTTTAAGTAAGAAAAAAATGGTTCATAAGCAAGGAATGATAGGTCATTCACTACCATTGAAACACCCACTTACTTTTCTTTTTTATCCGTTTTTGTTACAAAAATATCAGGCGTCAAACAAATCATCATTTCGTTTGTCTTATACTTATGATTTTACGGAAAAAATAAGTTTGCATATAAAATTAAAGGTACCACAATATTTTAAATAAAATGGGGATATCATTTAGGTAGGAAAACCTATGGGGTGCTATTTGAAAAAAAAATTTGGGGGTGAGTTTTAGGGGTTGATGTACAAAAAAAAATGTTTTGAATGCAAGGTATGATAGACCCTATAGTACCTTCAAAAGTACCACTCAGTACAGTTTTGTACTTATACCTTCGAATATTTACTTATGACATCAGGAGTATACTGTTTTGGTATTTTTTGAGGTTATAAAGACATCAGAAATCAAATTTATCATTGTAATTCGAAAAAGAATAATTTAATAAGTCACACAACCATTAGTAGCATCCGAAATATGTTAGCTAGGTACGCTTGAGTCGTACTTCCATTTAAAATAATAAAAAAATATATAGTACTAAATCACGTTTACAGATAAAAGTTTTATAAAGCCATACTCTGTCATGCTCAAAAGTAAAGACTATCATGAAGTAATTTTTATTGTAACAAACTGTATTGATAGAAATACATAAGTACCTAAGCACTGCATGTGCTCCGTTTGCAGTGGTTTAACCATTATTTTTGGCAAAGAAAATGATTACAACTTATTTCAAAGAAAAATATTAGTGGCTCGAAAATCAGTAGGTAAATTGGAAGTTACTACCCCACCTTATTAAATCATGTCAAATTAAGTGTATACATTTTTAAAGTAGCAGACAGGCAGTGAACAATTACGTGTTTTTCCTATAAACTTTAAAATTTTCATTAATATCAGTCTTCCCAATCATCGATATATCGACAGCCTTCACATAAAAAAATAGTAACTGTGGCAACAATTATTTTATTCATATTTGTACACAAATTAATATTCGTTTACACACATGTCATGTAACCAATAGTAATAAAAAATGTTTCTCTTATTTAAAAACAACTATTTAAGTATTTTTAATGTACATGTATATTTTAAATTTCATTTTAATTTTCGCAACATATAACGTATGTATATTAATTTAAATTACATAATGAGCTTGTGCCCCATTCTTTGTCATCCTGCCATTATTTATTCAACAAAGCATATATTCTTCTAGTAGTCACAGTCACAGTAGGATTTATGTTGGGAAGCGTATAGCTTACATAGCTCTTACACTCGACTGCTTGGATCACTAAAAACAAAACAAAAAAGAAATATAAAAATTCAACATCAAATACATCATACGTCGATGTACTGCAAAAAGTGATAGGCCAAAAATTGACGATTTGACGTTTTTGGTACTAAACGACGATAAATGATTTTGTCCAAGTCAATACTCGAAAATTTTGCCAGTTTGGTTAACAGCTCGTTTTGACTAAGTCTAATATGTCCAATAAAGTAGCAGGTAAAATGATCAACTTCACTACATTGTGAGACATATCACGTAAAAGTAACCATCTTGACTATCACAGCTGGAATAAATCCCTCCCTGTAGATAAGAACAAGAAAAGCAATGCCCTGGAACCAAAATAGATCTGATTCAGTATTCTAGATTTAAATGTGATTGATTATGTTTATGTTTCTTATTTCAAGAAAATTGAAGTTTATTTGGACCAAGTCAGTATTAATATATTTTCCAACATCAAGTGTGACCAAGTCAGAAATATAGTCTAATTTCTTCAAGCTCTCTTTATAACTCGCAGTGAACATTTTTATGAGTTCTATGTTTTCTAAAAAACACGTTGAGTGATTTGTTACTTAAATTATGATTACTTTCAACAGCCATTTACGAGGAACTAGTTTTCTGACTTGGTCACCTTTTTGCAGTATACCACCATTATCAACGATTATTATAAACAATGGTACAGTATTATGGGAATAATTAGAAATATCAGTATAAATCATCGAATCTATTAAGTGTTGTTGAACGGCGAAAAATTGCAAATGTGCCGGATATGATGATTTACTAAATAAAACTGCTTCTACTGGTAGTACTGGTACTACTTAGTTCACATAGCTTTTACACTCAACCCCTTGGATTCCTAGAAGCACAGCAAAAAATTAAACATGAAATACGGGACATAAATAATGGCACACTATAGTAATAATACAGGTAGGTCATCAGAATTTGAAATAAAATTTTAGATTATTAATATTTTTAAAAAACACGAATTTGATATATTCTGGGATTTATCCCATAATGAATGAACGTATAATTTCATAAACTTTATATTTGTTAAAGAAGTTTTTTGACAGCTGCCACAGCATGACAGAAAACTGACTCAGTGGATGTAGAACTTTTATATTTCTTATCTAACTCAATGAATATATAGCAAATAAGTGATTGTAAAGTCAAATTGTATCTGTATATGACTATTATATTGAGCGTCTCTGTAAGGATTTTTGAAAAATTTCAGCATGGATGCCTTCAGTTGTGAAAGTCTTTCAACATTAATTTTTTTGTATGATCTTATGTTTTTACAAAAAAATACCCCAGCCCAATATTACATGTTCTGAAAAACTCTTTATGCTCAGTAGTATTTATTATCATATAATAATCATGGACTTCAGAGATAATGAACCTCGTTATTTTTTTATCACATTATTAAGCCAAAAATCAGAATGAATAAAAGCACACAAAAAGACAAAGTAACGGAAAATGGACTTTCCTGTTGTATACAATGTAACACCAAAAAACCCTCAAAAAGCCATATTGTGCTGACAAATTATATGTTTAATACAACTATAATTAAAAAAAAATACCTCTTAGGAGCTGGTTCACCACAGATCGCTTCTTGAGAAGCACCAATAGCAGATAAGAAAGCTTCCTTCAAGGGGTAGTGGTACCTAAAAATTTAAAGCATAATAAAATTATAATATTAACTACATAATTATAACTTGATAAAACAATTATAGATAAAACATTCTATTTGTGATAGTAACCATTTTGACCATGGAGACGAGACAGAAGAATTTAAAAGTAAAAATATTTCCAAAAATAAAGATACTAGTGGTGAACAACAAAATACTGTTTAGCAATATGTTCAAAAAACAATTTTAGATAAAATATTCTATTTGTGATAGTATCCATTTGACCATGGAGACAGAAGAATTTGAAAGTAAAAATATTTCCAAAAATAAAGATATCAGTGATGAACAACAAAACAATATGTTCAAAAAATACTACACAGTAAAGTAATTTAGTGATAAAAATTAGAACATTATCATAAATAGACAGTGTAAGGCGCTATTAATTGTATGTAACTGCCTTTGTACATTTTTTCACATTGTTTTCAAAATATAATGGCATACTTTATGCTCCGAAAAAATGTATCTCTGCAAGCTGTTTACTGAGCAAATCTATGAATGACATGCAAGTATATATATCTCTAATAAAAAATATATTGTATGTATATTAAATATATAAATAACAGTTAAAAATCAGATCAAATACAGGCACACAGCAAAGAATCCTTGGAAAAGCAGTATATTTCATATATTTTTACTAAATAAAAAAGGTACCTCTTTGCAGCTGGTTCATTACCACTACCTTCTTGAGAAGCACCAGTATTACATTTGTGTGCTACCTTCAAAGGATGGTCTCTATATAAGAATTGGAATTATGATTATCATTATGACTATATAATTATAACATTATAAAACAATAGATAAAACAGTCTATTTGTGATATTGCCCATTTAGACAGTGGTCAGAATAATTTACGAGCAACGAAGTTTCAAAAAATTGAGATAGGTACAAGTGATGAAACACAAAATACTGTTCTGGGAAATGATTAAAAAACTATACACATTAAAATAATTTTGTGATGAAAATTTAGAACAAAATAAATGATATTACTGTTAAACAGTAAAAAATTATTAATTGTATGTAATTATTTTTGTACATTTTTTTATTTATTTATTTTATTATATTCAAAAAATAAATTGCTCACTTTATGCTCTGAAAAAAATTATCTGAAAGCTGTTTCCTGAGCAAAAACTGTTGAGGATTGAGAACATTGAAGTATTTATATGTAACACAAAATATATTGCATATATATATTTCCCTTGAAAATAAAACAGCCTATAATTTATACTTAGTATATGATACTAAAAACTAAAGATCACCTTAAAATAACTAGTAAGAGTAACAGTTAAGGTCTTTCAACAGTTTGTCAATTTAGGGTTACTATTACTTTTTACTAAACACTTGTACCTATTTTATCTTTTGCTCTAAAATAATTACACCTCATTATTCAATTCACCAACTAGATTTTTTACTCACTATTCCTTCAAACCTCAAAGAAAAATTACATTACAAGTTTTACAACTTGTCTCAGCAAAAGTATACCCTTGACACTAAAAAAAGTTTCACATGCACCTAGATGGCATATCGTAGCATTTCATAACTGCAATTAATGTTCCTGCATTAGAACCATAAAGTCTACAGTTCAGCAGCCTATCCACTTTGACACCATTATTTAGAATAATCAGACTAAAGACTATGCTCACAGATATAATGGATTTTCTTGGATTATTTCCAACATAACAAAGATGTAGGAAAAACATGCTTCTTAGAATGTAATGTTGATTAAATTATATTTTTTGTTACTATATCAGATTCTAAATCCTACCTATAATGTTAAAGTCTAATTATTTATACATAGCTACTTACACTTTAAGCTGTTTTCTATCTTCTTCCTTGGTATACAAAGTAGGCACCACATTCTTTTTCAAACGCTTCTTTCCAGATAGTGTGGTTTCAAAGTCATCGTTAGTAAAATGTTCTGAGCAGACTTCTTTAATTGTGGTAGGTCTGTGTCAGTCACTCCCATTACATCAAACCACTTCCTCCTCAGAACAATATCTTTGGTAATACTGAAAAATATGATTAATTATAGAAAAGCTGAAAAAATGATACTTTAATTTATTTTATTTTGTTAAATATGAAAGTAACACTCAAGCTAGGTTTATTTATATGTAAGTATATATACAGATATGTAGGTAAAATAATATGACATAAATATATATAAAGCAGTACCAGTCCAATAAATTTAAACATGCATAGATTAAAAATATTCTATACCTATGGCAACAGTAGCAAACTGGATGAGGTGTTTAAGAATACGAAAGTAACACTCATCAGGCTAGGTGTGTTTATATCGTCCCCTTAAAACCAGAAGGTCGTATGTCAATTTCTTCAACAATTGAGAAATCAGGGGGAAAAGAATTGGAAATGATTTTTTTATGTTGAGAATGAAATCTTGCAAGGTGAATATATGTTTTTGTATTTATTTCATCGGCCATATTTTGCTCTACAAAACCCAGATTACAGAACATAGCTAGTTTAGAGCTTATGTCAGAAAATAATAATTTTTTAAAGCTGATTGTCACATACGACCATCTAACGGTTAATGTAGTTGACTATGGGATTGCACATAGACCCACTAATATTATAACTGTGAAATTGAGTTTATTTGTTAGGCTTTCACGCAGAAACTAATCAACTGATCAACACGAAACGTCGTAGACATGTTCTTAAAGGTATTGGGAAGGATACAAGATACCCTTAAAAATATTTTATGGAGGGCAAAAACATCTATATTGGTAGATATAGTTGTCTGCTCCGGGTAATAGCTAGAAAATGATAAATATCGTAATACTCAAACATTAGTATATTTGTTTAACAAATGAAACAGTAATTCTTAATTAAAAAAAACAAAATAAATTTCCTCTTGGTCAGGTTCGGGTAGCCGGTCTACTAAGCCAGGGGTGCATGGTAAGGAGCAATAAAAACTATGATAAATTGCAGGCATAATGTCCACTTTACAAAGACTTATCAAACTTTTCTTCTGGAACAGTGATTGGCACAAGCTCTTATGTGAACATTTTGATACATACGACTATGCGCCATACATCGTTAGAGTATATGAATTGCATAAATCAAAAATTAGTACAAGGTCCTATGTAAAATTTTTACGACATACGACTGTTTGGTTTAGAATCGAAGTTTACGTTTCAGATTTATGTCACAAAGTGAACAAATGAAGCTGCATTTTTGTACATGCGCCATAAGGCAACCTGTGATTTCACTAGTATAGATTTTTTTATTACATAAACCCTTTTGTCAATTGGTAGTTCGCGTTATTCTTGTCACATAGATATAAAAATCTCATTTTCGTAAAGAGTGTTACATACGACCTTCTGGTTTTAGCGGGACGATATGTAGGTACAGTTGTGTATAATATGTGATATCGATATCACTTTCAAATTATCTAGGTAAAATAATATGACATTATAATTATATAATGCAGTACCAGCCCAATAAATGTAAACATACCAAAGTATTCCTACATGACAATAGGAGCAAACTGGAGGTGTTTAAAATAATTTCTAAAAATATGAAGCCCAACTTTACTGTTTATAGACACCTTATTTGAAAGATCCCATGTGTACTGTATACTGTTATTTTCAAATGTACCCCAGCAGGTAGCACATAGGAATGAAATTAGAGGTTTTACAATACCATCAATTTTACTGCAGATGAATGTACGAATACACTTACCTGTAAAAGGTCAAGTTAGGGTGCCGATAATCCCATTTTTTGCATATGTAGCAGCGTCTACCCATGACTATTTTCGGATCGTCAGCCTGTTTTTGGGGCCTATCAGGTAAATAAGCACTGAAACACACTCAACACTACTCGAACACAAAACAGATACCTACGGATGTACCGTCTGTGTTACGATTATCTAGAATTTGAAATGTTGGAATTCACAACAGAACAATTTATACTCGAACACAAAATAGATTCGAATAAGGTTTAACGGTTCTCAGGAATTTCAAATATAATTGAAATTTCACACCCGTTGACGTTCCCTCCTGCGCCGCCCCGTCGCTAATGCGCAGTACAGGGTTGCCGGTGGAATAGCAAGAATTTCTCGCACCTTTGTCGAGTGGGTGGATCAACGTAACCTCTTCGTTTAATGACGCGATGTTTGGGGCGAATTTGACCGTAAATCTACTTAGAAATTTGCCCAGATTGGCAACCGTAGAAATCCCATGGCAACTAGCAATGAGAGCCAAGCGGCGTTGCCGGGTTGACATATGAAAATTTCTTCATACTATCAAATATTGCAAAAGAGCGAAATTAGACTCTGATCCTAACGTTTTGCATATATAAAAATCATTAAATCAATTCACTGTTCATAAATATATTATATTATTATATTAAATATGATATTTTGTGTTCATAAGCTTGCTTGTTTCGCTGATGTTTTGTGTTCATAAGCTTGCTTGTTTTCTTAGTTTTACTTAGAAAAATGCCTAGTTTGGCAACTTTGCAATGCGCTTAGAATGTGACTATGCGGCTTCAACGCGAAAAGTAAGTAGCTGCGTCCCCCTATTGTTTTAACGTCCTTGGGACGGTATATAACGAGTGTTCAATAATTGTTATGGTAGCAGGTGGCTGTGGTTTTCTTTTTCTATCATGAACATACGGCAGTTCATCTCTAAAGGGGAGGATTACTCGCTGTCACCTGCCATTCTTTTGTAATGTTTGCCAAGACATACGTTTTTTGTGACAATTGACATTCATAGCTGATCTGACCATAAAAGTGATTACTTATTTAACATTTTGTTATAGGTAGATATATAGGTAGATAATTATAATTCCGAGATATTTTTGCACAGAAACATCAGTAGACTCATCTAACAATAAGCTATATTTACCATTCCCCACGTCGTTTCTAAGATCTTCAATGAAATGTGGACTTAAAACATTTTTTATGACATTATTAGAACATTTTGTTCTATGCATTTGTATGTTTTCGGCGGATTTTGGAAAACTCGATTTACAGACATCAACTAAATGATCACATAGATTAACTGATGTATGCTGTGAAATAAATAATGCTATTTTTCCTTCGGCCCTCTTTACCTCCGAGAAATCAGTTCTTGTAGGAAATGATATTGTCTGCTGACGGGATGAACCTAAAAACGTGTTCTCATTTTTTCTATGTTTCTGGGAATTCCCATGATTTTTCAAATCTGCATAGCGGCTTGTCAACTGCTCCACAAAATTTACATTTAGCAATTGTCCCTGCTGTACTTTCTACACAAGTTAACCAATTTTTTGAAGCCGGATCCTTCAACCATGCATTTCTAAATTTCTGTTCATATTGCTTGGACATGATGTCCAAGGCCGTAAGGGCCGGCTCTACCACGTAGGCGAACTAGGCGACCGCCTAGGGCGCCAACGCCCGAGGGGCGCAAAGCAGGGAAGCCTGGGCGCCCGGGCGCCGGGGCGCCGCCTAGGCTGCCGCAAAAAAGTTTAATTCGGAAAAATCTGTTTTGATTTCGAATAGCTAATTTATTCGTCTTAGAACTAGACTTTAATTCTAGGTCTGATACAATAATTTTGCGTTGTTATAATATAATTATTTTTAGCAAAGCTTAAACTAACACAACTTGAAGTTTTCTGCCGTCCGCGGTCCAGGACATCTATAATAATGATAATAAAAACACTATAGTCTAAAACATTCTCTGAATTGCGGAAAAACTTACCTTAGCAATGACCTTAGGTAAAAAATGTAACTGTAGAAATTTGATTGTCGTACCTCTGTTATTCCCCCAAAATGCAAATTAAAATCAATCCTCTTCTTTTTCTGACTCGTGTTAAGTCGTCATCACTCGTGATTAGCTGCTGTCGACTGGCGAGTGGCGGACTTCCCAGCATACAAAAATATACCCCTTCCCAGTTCCCTCATTAGTCATTCCTCGAATCATGATAAAATGGGACCGTCCACTCATTAGAACTGTGTTGTATTATCGACATTTTTGCGTCGATACATCGATTCAGTAAAAATGTATAAATAAAAACGGTTAAAATCTTCATTTATTCACTCATCTAAACCAGAAAATCGCGCTTCGTAATTTAAAAATTTCTACTAGAAAATCCACTAGCCACCAGACAAGATTTTTTTCCGCTAGACATATATCAAATTCTACTAAATCTAGTAGAATTTCTACTAAGTTGGCAACACTGTTGACATTTCTCAGCATGTTAACCTTGACTACGTGCGGTGTTGCTACATTGACTAAAAAAAGAAATATCGCAGATTTAACAAAAAATATATAAATAAGTTATAAATTTTAGAGTATGTACTGTTATTTTAAATACATATTAAGGCTTATCTTTGACTTTTATTTTATTTTTGTCTAGTGTCACTTACCGTGGAATGCCCCTATTGTATCTACATAGGTAACTGAATACCTATGTGTGTACTGTGTAAAACTAGAGTATAAAGGAACTGAGTATTGCAAGTTAAATTCTAAAAGAAGGTGGGACCTAAAGAACGGCCATTAAAAGCAATAAGAAAATTAAATTAAAATTAAATAATTAGGTAACAAATTATATGTTTTGGATGTAAGTAAAAAAACCTAATTTTTTTATTTATAGGCATTAGGAATTTCTAGAAGTTTTGTTAATATTAATTCTACTTTGCTGTGGATGGCTTATATATAAAACTGACTGATTTTTGAACAATTATGCAGGGATCCAGTCATCAAAAATATCTTTTGAATAGAAAAGGGTGGTAATGACATTTGTCTCATCTTACAAAACTATCAAATCAATATAATATGTCTCCAATTTCAAAAATTATACCAATTATCTTGTTCATAAATTGTCTTGTACACTATGCACAGAGAAAGAACCTTTATATTCTAGTATGATGAGATAAATAGATAATTATTTGTTATTGAATCATATGCAGTGTATGACTGTTAAGTTTAGTTACTTCTTCTTCATATCTTCTTCCTTGATTTACTTAAAATTTGTATTTATTATCTTTAAAACAAAAAAGTGCAGCCCGGGCTCCGACACACCGGGCTGCTGTTCCATTACCCAATGACTACTCCTCACACCGTGAGGTGAGCAATCACTGGGTCCGCGAATCGTGCGCCCTAAGTAGACGAAGGGACCCAAGGATGACTGCCTTCTGCATTCTGGCGGCTAAGATGTGCGCCACCGCACGGCACACCGGTATTTTGCGCAGTGCAGAGAGCAGCGTATTCCTCATTCCACCTAGGGATCCAATGACCATAACCAGCAGACTTACAGTGTAGTCTGGCCAGAGCCTGCGAAGTTGTCCGAGCAACTCCTGATATTTGGTCCGCTTTTCCTCCTCCTTAGAGACGATGTTCACCTCGGCAGGCGCCGAAAACTCAATAACGAACATCGTCTTCTGTTGGTGGTCGAGAAGGACTATGTCGGGCTTGTTTGCCTGTACAAGCTCGAGCGTGGGGAACGAGTAGTTCCAGTAAATCCGGCATCTCTCGTTCTCCACAACGGACTCTATATCCCCTGGAGCGTATGGCAGCACCGGTGTCTCATCGATACCGTATGAGTGCCTCAAATGATAGTAGAGCACTCGTAGAGCCGCGTTGTGCCGATGGACGTAAGCCGTCCCAGCGTACGTCTTACACGCCGACAAGAGATGCATAAGCGTCTCTGGCGCCTGTCGGCAAGCTCTACAAAGGGTGTCGGGTACATCTACACCCATAACCCTTTTACGGTACACCAAGGTGTTGAAGACACCGTCTTGGCAAGCCATTATAAAGCCCTCAGTCTCCGACTTCAACCCACTAGACCTTAGGAAAGAGAAGGTCAACTGCTCAGACAAGCCATGCTCTTCCAGATGTTTGTAGAAGATTCCATGCATTGGCTTATCTTTATGAAGTCTTAAAAGGAAGTCGACTTCGGCAGTTTTAAGGTGGGATTTTAATTCTGCGGGAGCAAGTTCCGTAATGGACTGCTGACACCTCCGCTTGAAGTCGAGTGTGAGGCTGAGCTCCTCGGCTGCTCGTTTCGCTGCGCTAAAAAGAAAGGCTCCTTTTCCCGCATTCTCGTGCTCTCGCACAAAGCGGATCAGGGGATCGGTGCTGTTCGTTACATAGCAGGCAGTGGCCAGCACTACTCTGTTGTGCAGACGCTCCAAACTCAATAGTCCACGCCCTCCCAGGTGTCGCGGGAGGTATATTCGCGGGACAGAGGACTTAGGATGCAGGCTTCTCTCCATATTCATCCTTTTGCGGGTCTTCGTGTCGATTTCCTTCAGCTCGTTCACTTTCCAGTGTATAGCACCAAAGGTGTATAATAACAATGGGACCGCAAGCATGTTTGTGGCAGCGACTTTGTTCTTGCCGGACAGTTCTGACGACCAGATCTGCCGGAGTCGGTGCAAATACTTGCGGCGGAGACACTCTTTAACCAATGCTGCCTCTTGGACATGACGCTGCGCCACTCCAAGGTAGGTATAAGTATCTCCGGCATGCAGTTGTCGCAAGATGCTCCCATCAACGAGCTGTTCCTCATCTCCACTATCTCCGCTTCGTCCTTTCTTGAGATGAACCAATGCACATTTGTCTGTCCCGAACTCCATTCCGATAGCATGGCTGTACTCCTGCACCACCCTCAGCGATTGTTGTAGTTCGCGTTGGCCGGAGGCATAAAGTTTTAGGTCATCCATATAAAACAGATGGGTGACCTTGTGCCTCCGGTTATTGGGCGTGCCACAGCTGTATCCTTTAGTATTTCTCAGCGCTATGGACAGAGGCAAAAGTGAGATGCAAAAGAGCAAGGGACTCAAGGAGTCTCCTTGGAAGACACCTCTTTTCAATGACACCAACTCTGTCTGAACCCGAGTTTCACCTGATGTTATGGTAAACCGGGTCTTCCAGAGCGGCATCAGTTGTTTGATGCATCCCACTATGTGATTATCCACCGAAAGACATTCCAACAGCCGCACAATGAGGTCATGAGACGTGCTGTCGAATGCCTTGCGATAGTCAATCCAGGCCATAGAAAGGTTTCGCTTGTACTGCACAGAGTCCTGCGTGACACATCGGTCAATCAACAGGTTCTCCTTGCAGCCAGCTACTCCTTTCTTTGACCCTCTCTGTTCATACACGTCGAGAAATACAGGATTCACAGCTTGAAGGATACGCATGTACAAGATTCTGGTGAAGAGCTTGTAACACGCGTTCAGACATGTTATTGGCCTGTAGTTTTTGGGATCAGACAAATCTCCGGTCTTCGGGAGAAGCACGGTTCGACCCTCGACAAACCAAGCCGGAATTGGCTGCTCCTGATTTAGCCACGAGTTAAAAACTCTAGCTAAATGCCGGTGGCAACTGGGGAATTTTTTCCACCAGTAGGTGTTTATGCCATCCGGGCCAGGAGCTGCGAAATTCTTTGCGCCTCGTAAGGCGTCAAGAATTTCTTCCGTGTTTATCGGGTGACGCAGTACATTCAAGTTAGGAGTCCTCCTACAAACGGACTCGAACTGCGCCAAGGCCGGAGTGTCTGCTGAGAGAGGTTTGGGTTGTTCGTAAATGTCCCTCCAAAAGGCCTCCACGCGATCAGCAGTTGGCGGCTGCTCTATGGCTGGAGGCGGCTGTTGGAAAAGGCGAGAAGGTCTTTCGTAGAACATTCTGTTCTGCTCCAGACCTCTCGCCCGCGCCACCAACGATCGCTTAGCAGCAATTAGCATCCGTATCCTGTCAAGACAGTGTTGCTTGACAACAACCAGTACCGCTTGACTGAGTGTATGATGGTCGCGCCTCAACCCGTAGGCTATCTGGCGCACTCGGCGCGTAAAAGGCTTCCCAGCCGCTCTATATTCCATCACACACTGGATACGGGATGCTTCCTGGCGAGCCAACTGGATTTTCGCTTCCATTTGGCGCACCCGTCTCTGTGCTCTCTCAACAGGAGAGTCTCTCACTCTCCCCTGTCTAGCTAGCCTCAGAGCCGCAGCGTAAATTTCGCAATTGATGCTCCAAATGTCAGAGGCCTCCGATAGACGTTCACCAACAACCTCATCCTCTCTCTTTAAATCTGCCAGCTTCAAGGACCTTCCGTTGTTATGCAAGGCCCTTCGGTCCCTGAAATCCCCAGGTGAGACGACTTGGTCGATTTCCCTCTCAGCGGGCCTTACCGGCGAACTTTCAGCCTGGTTAACAGGCCTTCCGTCCGCCGAAGGGGCAGGCTGAGCTGGAGCACGAACATATCCCTGCCTCCGGAGGTACGATACATAATCTCGCAAATTCTGAGAGGTAAGCGTGCTATGCTCTGGGTGCATTTCACACCACCTCTCATACATGCGGGACATGTATCCCCTACGGCGCGGGCTACTGCTCTCGTAGCAGCTCAGCAGGTCATCCTTGAGCTCCGTCGTCCACCTAAAACGTTCTATGTCATTGCGGGGGTCGTCAACAGGGCAAAATTATTATTCTGAAATAAATCGATATTTCTATCCAATGGTCTTGCTGTCTTTACAGTGAAAAAAAAATTAACTGCTAAAAAAGATGAATTTGATATGACAGTAATAGATTGGCATTCTGGAAACTTTCTTGATGATTATAAATTCTGGAATATATACTTGTTGGTAAATGAATCTAATCTACTAATCCAAAATAAGAAGGAGCAATGCATTGGGAAAACATATTTTATTGCTGAAGTACTGATGCGGTTTTCTTACAGATTAATACATTATTTTTACTTTTCAAATCAAATGCAAGAATAACTAACTGCAGGAAGTTTTTATGGTGATACTTGCCCATGTGAAGAGTACAAACAAATTAAAAAAAAGATACATCATCTAATACATCAAAAATTTTCAGAGCTGCAATGTACCAATTGCCTGCCACCTACCCTAAGCAATGTCCATTTCAGCTTTACCTTAGAAGCGTTATTATATGTGTTACGGTTGAAATGCTTACATGGTTACTTTATAAACTAGCTGGATATTATACAAACTATCCAAATGCCTGGTTATTTTAGTGGAAAGTAATCTTTCAATTAAAATATCAATGAATGTTGGTTAATTTGTATTATATCCAGACAGTTTGTAAACTAGCCACAAATTGTAAAGTACAAACCACAAAAGGATTCCACAAATTAACCAGGGGTTTTGGGTAGTTTACAGACTAACCACAGTATTTTGATAAAGTGTGAACTATATTCCTGGTAATTATGTAATAACTAACTCGTTGGTTACCATGCAAAATAAGCCATTACCTTTGGTTAATTTAATTTAAATAATCCCTAGCAAAAAATAGGGTCCCCTAACGAGTTGGTAGTTATACATAACTAGAAATTTCAGTTCACACAATATCCAAATACTATACAGTTTGTAGACTAGCCAAAAACCCCAGCCAATTTGTGGCTTGTACTTTAATGGAATTCTTGGCTAGTTTACAAACTGCTGGATAGTATAGAAACTAACTAAAATTTATTGCTATTTTAATCAAAACGTAACTTTTCACTAAATTAATCAAGTATTTGGATAATTTAGATGCTATCCAGCTAATTTACAAACTATCCATGTAAGATACTTTAACTGTAACATATATAATTAGGTATGCAGAAATGTTGTGCAAACTCAAAGGCAAAAAAAGTTATTTGATTCATCCATAGGCTAAGGATTAGGGCATTATTGTTAAATCATATTGCACAGATTTATTTCTTGTCTGTAGAATTATTGCATCTTCATTATTTTCTGTGGTATAGCATTGCAATGCCATTTTCATATATGTATGTACAACGAAAAGCTGATAATGGTAAATGTAGATTCATTTTCGCTATGAAGTATGTAATCTGTTTAGCTGCATTTATGTTATTAAAACAAAGTTTAATTTATTTAAGATAAAGTTTAAAATTGTACCTATCACAAGTAATATATACCTATTCCATCAACTCGTCTAAACTCATGAGGATTTATTTTGATGGCGAACCTATATAATAATGCACTGATTCTTGCATCACTGATTTATTTATGTTTGAAAGAAAGACGAACACATAATTTGTTTAATTTCTCCTTCATTTCTTCTAGCTTCTTACTCAAAAAAATAACACAGTATTTACAGAAGCTTGTTGATGCTAAGCAAGCCTCATCAATTTGTCTTTCAACTATGACCTATGACTGTTTCATGAAGCTTGTTTCCTGTAAATAATGAGATTTAAAAGAAAACAGTTTATAAATGGTTTTTATTTTTACAAGATACACATAATTTGCAACCAGTTTACTTTGGTTTCTCCATTTGTAAATTATCATACATAGACCTTAACATACCCAATATTTCCACACTATCTGCTTAGATGATAAACTTTCTTTCTACCAACTGGCAAATAAAGTAATCACTTCAATTTGTTAGGTTTTGTAGAGCCCCTGCTTGAGGCTTTATCATAGTATTATGATTTATTATTTTCAACAATGGTGGTCCATTTTTGTATGCCCATGCTTGAAGTAAAAAGAACACACCAGACGATGCATCGACAGCTCTCTACTTTTTCTTCTGAAAAAAAAGAGATGATTTTGTTATTAAATTGTTACATGTCAAATGTAGATACACAGACAGATAATAACCTATTTTTATCTCTTTCAATTAGAAGTGATGTGAGGGAAATACAAGGCAATACAACCAAGTCTCTTTAATATTGGATCACCTACCGCAGTAAACAAAAAATGCATTCTTGTTTTTCGTTGTAATCAACAAATTCGTTGGTTTAATGCTTGCGATCGGGAGCTGGAGCATACATACACTATTGATTCGCTTATTTCCACGTATTTCAACTTTTAAAAGTAGTAGTAAAAGCATAAAAATAAAGTGATCCTTAACCAGTGGCCTGGCCTAGGCCCCAGTCGGGACTAACCGTACCTAGGCCCCAGTGCCCCAAAAAAACAGGTGACGGTGACGACTGACGTCTGACGTCTACTCTACTCTATTGTCAAAATCAGTGATTTAGGGTTTTCAGTAATGCCAACCTCGAACGTATATGCTACCAACCTAAGGCTATCAAGGTCCTAAACGTCTCCCAACAATCACGTGCAACGCGTGCAACCTTAGACAAGGAAAGAGAGAGGACGGAACCCGCGACTGACATTTCTGATACCAAATGGCACCAAAGCGCTATTCCCAGTGGCGTAACTAATGGGATTAACGTTCTGGTTGAGCTATTTGTTTTTCAAATAAAATTTAATGAAATATTGTTATTCAGGGTTTCTATATGGCCAATTTCGCCATCCACAATTAAAACTTAAGTGACTAACATTACCGTAACCGTGATTTTCATTCGACTGCTGTTTTGTGGCCAATAATATATAAAAATTGATAATGTATATATTTTATTCAGTCATGAACATGTTATGTTCATTTGCAGTATATGACTGATGGAAGACACGATTATACTTCTACCCAGAAAGAAAAAAACTGCTTGTAGTTTGTAGTAAATCAATTTTTTATTATTAAAGAACACATAATACCTATAGTATATTTATATTTATTGACATTATGTTTATATATAAAATACTGTCTATTACATACTGTAAACAGAAGCAGCAATAAAACATTTTTGTTATTATAGATTAGCTTACGAGATTGAGGAATTTGATGCCTTCAATCTCGGAGTCCCCATATGCAGTAAAAAAATCTACTTGCTGTTACGCTGTTACTTGCTGTTTGTAGTGTGTAATGAAGAGCAGTATTTTTAATTACTCCAACGAGGCTTTTTTATACATAACTTCTTTTTGCGACGGTGGCAATAATTAATGAAAAAGCTGGGGGGTTAAACATAAAAATTATCTCAGACATGAAATAAAGTAAGTTTTGGGCTAGAAATACAAAGGTCCTTTAATCTTATCCAAAATCAAAACATTTACAAAATTAGAAAATGACTCCTAGATTAGCTAGTAGTAAATAAAAACGAACAATTCATTCAATATAGGTGAGGTCCTATAACTTACATAGAAATTACAACTCTATTTTATCACTTAACCCCTTGCTTCCAGTAAGTTCTAATTTATTGCAGTTACGTATTTACTTATGGGGAAGTTTGGGTGAAACTCAGTATTGTGTGCTTCAACAAAAATAATTTTTTTGTAGGAACGTGGCATTTCGCTTGCTCCTACAATTGATGGCAGTCAATATTACAGTCACGAAGGTCAAAAACTACCAATATTTTACTGCCCTTTAAACAGAATCATTTTTGTTAATTGGCTCCGAACTGGATTGTTCTGTTGTGATCGAGATTTTACAATAAAATGGATTCTGATATTTAAGTATTTTGTGCATACAGCTTTTATTAAAAAATATATATGATTTACATCATTTTCTAATACGTGACGTTCTAAGCAGCTGAAAATAGGGGTGCCTAGAAAACTTGATATTATTTTGCTTATCAGCAAAGGTACAAAATGTTTGGTGTGAATACAATTTTCATTAACTCTCAGAAAATGTTCCGATTTCAAACATATCTTGATAACATCATTTGATGGGTAAGTCAGACCGCCGTGGCTTTTAAATTCAATTAGGGAATTGAGAAACCGATCTCTAGTACCAATCAATGCTGTGACACATGTTTCACATTTTATTGTTTTTTGTAATTGGTGCGAAACATAACCAGCAATATATTGCACAATTTGGGATGAACATTCACTTATCACAGGTGCATTCATGATGTAGTCATGATCCTTCCAAATAGTTTCTAGATCATCAGAAGGCTCATTTATGTCTATTAAACTATGGTTAGATAAACTACTATTAATTACATCTTCAGACCTTACATTTTTTGTAGAACTACTTAGAATAGGGATTTGATCTAATGGAATACAGTTACCCATACCGCCCTCTCTAATTTCTGCTCGAACCAGAAGCCTTTTGTAAGCAGCTAGAAACTGTCGAGCGGTTGGGTTATTATTCCAGCCACCTCTTGATCTAATTGACGAAAAGAATAATTCTAAATGATCTTGACTAATCTTATACAACGGAAGGTACAGTAATGTTTTTCTCTCAGAAACAAGTTCTTTGTACAATCCTAAAGAACTTGATAATGAAATTATTAATCCAATAAACCCAGTTTTTCTGTTAGACATGATTACTTGCTCATTATTAGATAATTTCAACTTTGAAAGATAAAAAATTGCACTATTGATAAATTCCGCAGATCGATCTATATTTTTTTGACATAATGCTTTTTTATAACCTGGTGCTACTAGGGTTCTGCTGTTTAAAATATCGAAAATGCTATTTACAATTCTAATAAATTTAACTGTTGCCTGACTACCTTTAAAATCCTCAAGATTCAGCTTTTTTTCGCAATACTCAATAGCATCGGCTACTGATGCACTAAGTAACTGAACTGCAAGCCGAACCTTCATTTTTTGTTTGAAAAAAATAATATGAGCGCGACGTAACTTATTCCCTAAATGTAAGCCCTCGCTAGTTTGCAGCTTCTCTAGAAGCGCTACGTATTTCCATTGAATAAAATTGTTATCACAATCAATTAGGATTTTCTTTTCACCAAATGCATTGCGAACAAGTTTTATCATATGACATGGATCATAAAAAATATATACATTGTGATCTGTAACTCTGAAACTTGTCTGTATATTTGAAATGTTAAATAAGAATCCAAAGTTATGACACATAGCGGTATTAGATGGAGCACCATCGAATGTGATTGACATAACTTTGGCTCCCGTATCTTCAATCAGATGGATGCATTGAGATACAATTGAATGTTTTTGACTGCCATTCAAAGAATCTGTAAGAAAGTAACCGACAGGTAATTTCCAAGTTCCATTGATGCAAACCAACATTATAACAAAAGCTTCTTTGGCTAAAGCATTAGAGTCATCGTTTAAATTTGTACCACAGTTCACATAACCATGGAATTTTTTTCCATCCCATTCTAAATGTTTCCGTATGGCTATTTCATCGATAATTAATGAACAAATTATTGGTCTGTCAGATGATTGAACCTTATTTCTTAAGGTATTTATTGATTCCTTGGTAAAACCAGGCTCAGCATCCACATTCTGAAACCATTTAGCAATAGTTTTGCTATGCGGGAGACAAGTGTCAAAAACATCTCTCACATAGTTGTATGCCTTTGGTGAAAAAAAATTTAATGTCAGGGCAAATTTCCTAAGTTCAGGTGAATATTGAACATTTCTCCCCATTTTTCTGTTCAATATTTCTATGTTAACCTTGCTCATATTTTGAACTAAAACTAAATTTTCTTGAGATAGTAAATTTTGTCGCTCTAATTCCTCAGCAATTATGTTTAAAGAGGCTACTTTTTTGTGTGCTCTTTTCAGTGATTGACCAAGGGCACGGATTTTTTTCGTTTTTTCCTTATTCTTATCTTTTTGCAGCAGCAGTTCTCTTCTAAGTTTCTTTTTCCGGGGAGAGTCGTCCTGTGCAGCCAGAGCTGAGGTTGATGGCGATGGTTCTGGATGAACATCACGTTCACGGGGTCTTTTTCTTTCTTTTGCCTAAAATAACAGAGCTGTATATTAGACAATGTTTGAAACATTATTTCCGAAAGAAAGACAGAACAAATTAATTTATGATTTAAGTAGATGTGAATGAGTGACTGAATCTTATAGGAAAAGTGACAGTAACATTTTGTTTTGATTTCGTATCGAGTAAACACACCTAAATATAGTTGTTTAATAATGTAACTGTAACACAAGAAATTATTACATTTTTGAGGTTAGCTGCCTTTTGATTTCCATAGCTATCAATTTTTAAATGGTTATTCAGCCATTCGTAATCGTATTTCTCCTTACTTTATTGCACTGTTTATTTTGGAAACGTCATCACTAATACTCAAATATAAAACCAAATTTGAGACCATAAATATAGAATATAGGCATAAGGCATAAGAATGATTTTAAATTAATATCACACCCAAATCATAACTCATTAATGATCCAATTATATACAATGGAGTGAAGATTTATAACAAACTTCCTCCTCACAGGTTTTAGTGAATATCCCAAAAGTTTTGTTTGTTATTATATAGCTTTGTCAATAAGAATCTTGTAAATTCTTAGACTATAAAGTATATCGATCTATCTATCTATCCATCTATCCATCTATCCAACTATCCATCTATCCATCTAGCCATCTATCCATCTATCCATCTATCCATCTATCCATCTATCCATCTATCCATCTATCCATCTATCCATCTATCCATCTATCCATCTATCCATCTATCCATCTATCCATCTATCCATCTATCCATCTATCCATCTATCCATCTATCATAATCCTAGAATGTTTATTATTTTAATATTGATTAAGCGTAGACAATGTAAGCTAGGAATTATAACTTACAATTTTTGGACGTAAGTATTCCGGAAGCTCGTCAAATATGGTGGGGACTGCTCCTTTCAGAAGATATACTTTTTGATTTGTTTGATGAAGGAAATTCTGTTCAAAATGCTTAGAACAAAGCCTATCGTTGCTTGTAGGCTTCCAACCTTCGATCCTCATATTTTTGATCCATAAATCATGTCTAGGAAGATCTTTAGGAAACCTGTCGAGGAAGAAAGAAAATTAATTTTATTATTCATACAACTACAAATAAAGGCCACCCTTGAAATGCACACCTTGTATAAGGGTATTGGTATATTATATATTACAATGCAAAGTCATAATATTTCTATTCAAAATGTAAGCTATAATAGATACGCCACTGGAAAACTGATTGTATTTGAACCAAAAAATCCCTTAAAAACATAATTTTTAGACTTTACGTGCTCAAAAACATTATGATTCGCATGTTAGTGGTACATTCCAAATTATATTTCGGATACACATATATCTTTGAACTAGATATCGAGATATTTGCATGAATTTCGGATACACCAAAAAAATAAGATCATAAATTTACCTGTGAAAAGTGATTCCTGGCTCCTTCCTGCTGCTGTGGCTTTTACAACGGTAAGCTGCACACCCCACCATTACGCTCACCACAATATTTCACAATTATTGGTCTTAAAAACGTTAAATATCGCAAAAAACACCACCTTGACACTACCGTCAGTTTTCCACCAGCATTTTGACAGCTATTCATTTTCGGTATCAGCTAATCCATATAGCATCAAATGGGCGTGCGGTATCCCCTCTCTTTCCTTGTCTAAGCGTGCAACAATCCCAACATCGAAGTAGGCGGCCAAGCGAGGGTCGAGTCACGAAGCGAGGGTCGCTTGAATTAGAATCAAGGCCCAGGTACGGTTTACGGTTAATGTTCGTTACAATTTACAATGACAAGAGTGACATGAGGATGAGCACAGAATCATTGTTGACACAGAACATGGAGCACTGAACACTGAACACCTTCCCCTTTAAGACTAGCTACAATACATACATGGCCGACTTTACTCACTAGGCCGGAGCATGAAATATGGCAACACTGAATCAGCGGGCCGAGTTTTCATTTGTTGTTATGTCATGTGTATTCTTCCAGGAGCAGAAAATATGGTTGTAAGGTGATTATTAATGTGTTTCTAATTATTTACCTGCACGAACGAAACTATAAAGATAACAAGATGCCTGCAAAGCGTGTAGTACCAGGTTGCAGCCCAGTAGAGGACTACCAAACCATGGCCCAACATAACCTTATTCCAGATTAAAAAGAACGTTGCAAGGTGATTTCTAATGTGTTTCTACTTATTTACCTGCACAAACGAAACTATAAAGATAACAAGATGCCTGCAAAGCGTGTAGTACCAGGTTGCAGCCCAGTAGAGGACTACCAAACCATGGCCCAACATAACCTTATTCCAGATTAAAAAGAACGTTGCAAGGTGATTTCTAATGTGTTTCTACTTATTTACCTGCACAAATGAAACTATAAAGATAAAAAGATGCCTGCAAAGTGTGTAGTACCAGGTTGCACTAGCAATTGTGCGTCCAATAAGGGACATAAACAGAAGTGGGTGAAAGGTATTCCTCGGAAGGGCTGGTTATATTTATAAGGATAAAGACAATAATTTACAAACATCTCAAAGAATAAGACCTATTTTAAAGCATAATCTGCACAATGTGGTACCTATAATGCTTTCTGGACTTCCCAAATATCACAGAAAAATACAGTTAATAGAACTCATCTGGGCATGGCCTGGGGCATACCTACGAAAGGATTTGATAGTGAAAGGGAAATCAAGACCAGCAAGAATGGCTTCACAGTGACCTAATAGTGAATTTTTCTAGCTCAAGTGACAATTTACAAAGTAAATTGAGTGTTCATTTAAGTGGAAGTGGAAGTGGCAGCAGGAAACAGGTTGCGTTTATTTTTATTTTGTAGTGTCTGACTGTGATGAAACAGACATCAGATGTAAGTGGTATAAGTAGTAGTAGTTCTAAAAAGTATTTTTCTTAATTTATTAACCGAGATGAACTCTAATGCATATAAAATGTAATAATGGGCTAGTATCATGAATTTTTTTTATGATTGCATATGATAGAGTATGGCATAAGAACCTTCTCAAATTTTTCCGCGATTTTTTTGAGCACGGGAAAATCGAGAAAATGAGGAAAATATTTGAATTTCGCTAGGGCCGTGACGTCACGGCCCTATAGGGGAACAGCCAATCGGAAGACGGATACGTGTGCTGTGTTGTCGATCTACCTGATCTAAGCGAACATACGGCTGACGTTTATCGCCTTGTGTTCCGTGATCCAGCGGCCATGACCTGGGTAGTAGAGTCGGCCATGATCTAGGTAGGAGTGTCGGCCATGATCTAGGTTAAGGCTCGTGTGCTCGTGATCCATTATTG
The DNA here is from genome assembly GCA_951848785.1 of Callosobruchus maculatus. NCBI lineage: Eukaryota > Metazoa > Arthropoda > Insecta > Coleoptera > Chrysomelidae > Callosobruchus > Callosobruchus maculatus. The sequence goes on from CATOUR010000139.1 coordinate 9,950,473, forward strand.
ACAGCTGACATGTCATCCTATCTATGTTGTGCATCTGCGTTATGTGTCGTAGACTGTATTATTTGTCGTGTGTATTGTTTTTTCGCTTTTTGTTTATAATCGGTTCGTGTTTCACAGGTAAAGGTAAGGCACACTAATGCTGAAATGTAACAACTTCTTAAAAACATTCACTGCACAATAACTAAAGACAAAAGTGGACGCGTCGATGACAGGCAATTCATAAAACTATAGGGTTAGGTTTCATTTCATTTGACAACCTTCTTTCACGTGGCACAGCCAAAAGGTGAAACGGATGAAACCTATAGGGCACCCCCTTACGAAACTGACGCCAGACAGAGCATAAAACAGTAGTTTGTTCCGTGAAAATTGGGTCAGTACCGCGATTTGGTAATTTATCGTGGCAACAATGCACTGCTAACGTATGGCGCCTTTCGCTGTCATTGGCTAAATTTAAATTCTTTCTTTTAAACTTTAAAACGAAATTACTAGTGAACAAAATGATGCAGGGGGTAACGAAATGCATCAATACACCTATTTTTGTATACACTAAGGGGTTACAATGATTTAATCATTGTTTTCAGACCCATGATACTAGTCCATTATTCTGAAACTATAGGGCCACTATTTGACAGCTAAGCCACGTTGCCACATCTAAGGCTCCGGCCTAGTGTAGAGTCGGCCATGATACATATCAAGATATCTAGGGGATTTTACCTGACGTCCATAACGTGAGCGTACAACATATTCAGGTCAATTCTGTTTGGATATAGCAAGGTTGCTACTTGCTGTTATAAAGAGAACTTGTTATCAGATAGCAATGTTCACGATTTCACTATTCTGATAAAAATATTTCGGCAAGGTGGTCTGTCATTCTAAAGAGATCTTGTTTTTGAACCTTGCTATCTGGGCAATCAGGATTTGAGTACTTGCTAACTACGAAACAACTGCTTATCATGGAAGAATGGCAGTGAATCGTATTTCCATTAAATTTGATGTAACTTTCGTCAAATATTGAAAATGTTTTGGCTGGGTAAGTGCGTTTTTGGATTTGTGTGTGTTTAAATTACACATTTAAAACCAAATTGCAGTTGAAGCTTGCGCCTACATTTTCGACACATCAGGGATTCCAGCTATCCATTTGAGCAATGAGCTCTCTGATGACAAATTCTGTAGATTATTTCGCCTAAATAAAGAAGCTGCAGGTTGCAGCTCAACTGATCGTTTAATTGCAAGAATCTATAGAGCCTACTATTATGTATTATATATACTATTTTTTTTTGAGTGTGACCGTTTCCACAATGCTAGTGTGCATGCATTCGGAAATAAAGATTATTATTATAGTACCCTTTCCTTATTTATGACTTTTATGGGGAGCAGAAAATTGACTATTTACACAGAACTAAAACCTATGATCATAGAACATCAATACATAAACAAACCGCCGGCGTTGCCAAGAATACTTTTAATTCAAATGCCCACGTGATCTCTTAATCACAACAATATTGGCGACAGGGGTGTGAAACTCAAATGAGGACCCTGTGTAGCGGCGTTAGCGCTAGCCACCTAGCACACCTAGCGGGGTTGCGTGAACTATTGATCAGGCAACGCTGTTTCAAACAGATTTCTAGATGCATCAATAGAAGTGGCCCAATTACGCCTAACGTCATTTTGACAGCCATTGTCGTAACTGACATTGTCGTTGCTCGCTTTTGTCGATTGGCGTCTTTTTGCAATTTTGCACTACTTTTGAGATTTTTGTCTGCCTATTGTTGTCTATATGTATTTAGGAATGGGTTCTAAATATTTACGCCGTTGTCTTGCGCCAAATTGCAAGAATGTGGATGCGCGAAGGTAAGTGATTTGCCTGATTTATTCCGCGCACCTCATTTTTGTATTGTGAATGTTGATGCAAAATTAATAAAAGATTGATCATTTCTACATGAAATATACATATATCATTTGAATGCATTACTAAACACTACTACTCATACTCATATAACTTGTATTACTGTTCACAATCACATACGCTGCCATAAAGGTGTGCAGCATTCCCTCTCTTTGGCAAACCATAGCATTGAAGGTGAGGTCCGATGGTCTAAAAATACATTTTTTTATTTCAGACATTAAATTCCATCTGATCAGCGTATACGGAGACGCTAGTTAGGACGGATTGGCAACCCAAATCTACAAATATACAAACATCTTGCCTGCATCAATATGAATAGTTAAGGAATATTACCTCACTCTTCAAATTATATGCCATCAAAGGATTGTAATTATTATGAAATAGTGATTCTAGTGAATAAATCATGCTTTACTTTTATATGAATTGTTTTTGTACCTTGTGTAGCTGATTTTATTTAAGCAATTGTCGTATTGAAATAAATTACAAAAGGTTTTGTTTTGTTTTATTACAGTAATGCATATCTAATATATTCCCATTCTTACATAATCAGTTGAATGTTCTATACAACGTGGTAGCTTGTCACAAAAATTTACCTAACTCGTTAATTACCTGTTTTGAAAATTGCACCGATTAGAAAAGTTAAAACACTAATTAAAAAAAAATTGGAGTACGTGTCGTGAACAAGATTAGTTTTATTTATTATTACACCACTTATCAATTCCATTTTTTTTAAATTAATGCTTTAATTTTTTTTAATCAGGTCCATTTTGAAAACAGATAATGAATGCGTAAGGTAAATTGGTATGACAAGTTACCACGTTGTCTGGAGGCTAAATAAGCTTATATGGTATTTCAAAAAGCCCGCTCTTTTCGTAACCTACCCCACCTATCGTCGGTCACCTACACCAAACTTTTTACATTGACCTAGGTCGTGAATATCTACAGTTTCCTGTAATCGATTCGTGAATGCATTGTAGTGACACACGCAACCCGAATAGATGACGCGGATGTCAGTCAAAAATGCCATGCCAATTTTTCATACACAGAGTGTCCAGTCTTTCAGTGGATCTATAGATTTGTCCCAATCAAGCTGAGTACCGTAATCGGACGGTAACAGAACCGTCTAAGCCCCGCCCACTCCAATGCTAACTATATGGAAATCAGTTCTCAATCGATCCTCAAAGTGTCCCAACCCATCAGTTCTAGAACCGGTTCTAGGATCGTTTTATTACGGCAAATGCGATACTAGCTTGGAAGCGAGAATCAAGTGAGAACTGCGAGGAAAACGAAGGCGGCTGTGCCGAGGACTGGCGAGCAGGAAATCTGGCGGTTGGACGGTTCAAACCTAACCTATTGTGCTAACCTATAAATATTTATGTTTTGTGTTTACCTCGTTTGGCTCGTTTACAAATTTTACAATCGATGGCATAATACTTCGTGATTGCACTTATCTAAACATCCTTTTTTTGGCTAAACTTAAAATCCGTGGTAAAAACGTTAGAATATCCTGGGAAGATTTATCTTTTTTTATATACTAGGAGAAGTTGGAGTTGCTATTTTGCTGGCAGATTTGGATGATTTGAAACTGAAATATGCTTAATTGCTTATGTATCTTCGACACTTTATAACAGGTCAGTATATATATACATAGATATATATCGTCCAACTTTATTTTCAAACGGCATAATAAAAGTATTATGTTTAGGTCATATGTTTACTTGTCCACAAAACTATACAGTATTACCATCAGTTATTAAAGAAATTGGAAGGTTAAGCTATTTCAAAAAACAATTAAAAAAATGGATTCAAGAACTTCCCCGCTTCCAAATACATAAATCTATAGAGATTATATAGTACCAATACTAGTGTACTAGTACTAATATTCTACGATTCATCTGATAAGACCTAAATTACCTGGCTATACAAAACACCCTAATTAGACTCAAAATTACAATTATGATCCTTTACCTAGTTATACAAAACATCCTAAGTTGACTCAAAATTATGACACTTAACCCTTCACCTGGATATTATATTTATTATTACATTTAATATTATATATTCCTTTTGTACACCACGTATAAGTGATGCACTTTTGTGGTAATTCGTTGTTTATGTCCTCGTATTGCTGTTGTTTTATTTGTTTATGTTAATCAAGTATTCTTGTAATGTATAGATATTTTCTTGAGGAATAAACACTATTATGAATATTATTATTACACATAACCACTAATAAACTGATATTTTAGGCGAATCTGCGATACTTAACAGATCAGTTGAATCCTGACTGAATACCTTCTCTTTTGGGTTTGCACAGGTAAAATAATATTTAGCTTTATTGATTTCAAAACAATGGGCTTAAAAACTTTTAGCCGTAGAATGAACCCAGTACAAGTCAGAATAGGAAACAACAGCAGTGTAAATGTTGGGGACACTTGTAACCTTTGAGAGGAAAAGAAAACCATTAAAGTTGTGCAAACTGAGATGACCTGCAATAACATCACAAAACTTTATTTGGAGCATATGGGGTACTTCAAACATCAGAGACAATTTGGAAAGACGTGTTCATGCAAACTTCTCAAATATGATCAGATTCACCTAAAATGTTATATGGGGTTTCCAGCAAAAATGTTTAAGAGACTATCATCAGTCTTGTAGAACCCTACATTTCTCTAAAGTCAGACTGCTGCCAATAGAGAAGCATATTCAGTTGACTCCTATGAAGTTACGTTTAAATATTGATTTTAAGGATTTGGATTTCTGATTTGGGATAAGTCCAACTACTGTGTCAACTTATTCTTAAAATATAAACATAAAATGTCATGCAGATGAAGAATTTTGTATTTTGGCCATCTAAAGAGCATCTCAAAAAAATAATGCGATCTTGGTTCAAAGAAACTTTCCAGGAAAAAACGACTGTTATTATAGACTGTTTTGAGATAAAAATAAAAAAACCCTTCACTTGTATTGGCACAGTCTTACTCACATTATAAACATGGGCAAATAAACAAATATTTAATTTGAATTACACTGATCAATATGTTTTACCTGTAAAGGATGGGGTGGGCCAGTTTCAGATAAGTGTGTGATAGAGAATTCAGAATTTCTCAAAAAATTTATTCCAAATGTTGTGGTTGAGAGAAGTTTTCTAATGAGGGAGTTTGTACAGCTCTATAGGGCAACTGTTGAAATACCTGCATTTACCTGTGGCCATATATAACTGCATAGAACTTTAGAAAACACGAGCCCTGGCACACTGCAGATCCATGCAGAACATGTTATTGGAATACTGACAAAAGTATAATATCCTTAATGATGTCTTATCTACAGTTTTGCTTAGTACACGTTGAGGAGACCTTATCCTATCATTGACAAAAATTGTATATTTATGATGGGCTCTTATAAATTTATGCTCAGCAGTTGCACCTCTATGAATACAAGTCATCTGTTTTTTTTATGTGAGTATATGTTATATATTTATAAGAAAGGACTTTATTGTAATAAAGTAAATGAATTCTAGATTAAAGATCCCAAGTAACACAAAATAAAGTTAATACACAATACCCAATAGAGCAACAATAATATATTTATATAAAATACAATACAGTACAATATACAAATACAACAATAATTTTTATATTTTAAAAGCAGGACTTGAGAGGCAGCCAAAATGTTAATAAACAGTTTTCATATCAAAGAATGTAGTTTTATTCACAAGTCATTAAAAAGAGATGGTTTAGCAAAAAATTTAACACCTGCAAAAAATACCTACATGGTTTGTAATAATTTAATTCTTACATATATACAACTAATGATGTGATATGAATTTTGATTTTATTGATACTGATGTGATATTTGATTATCTTGATAAAAAATGTACTGCTGTAATGAATGATTATGGAAATAAACTTTGAGACTGATAATGTTCCTTCCTATGATAGTCAAATTAGGGAATTAGCCTTAAAGCTTGATAGCAGGGCATATAGATATTTTATTAACTATAGTAATGGTAGTAATATATTGATATGGAATAATTATAAAATCAAGCAAAACTTAGTTGTAATTTGTTAATGCAAAATAGAAAGAATAATATGAAAGCATGACTGATAATAATAAATATCACTCTAAAGAAATATGGAAATGTCTGAAAAAAATGTTAAATGACTCTGATGAATCTGGAAATTATACAAAATACAAATTTTAGAACGAACAAGACCAACATTTTTGTAGGGACTGAAAATGAAACCGCATGTAAGTTTAATTCATACTTCACAAAAACTATTGAGGATATAATAATCTAGTGTTCATTAAAATTGTGATTGGTCTGATAGTGATTTACTTGTACTTTGACTGCAGAATTGATTAATTTCAGCCCATAATAATAATAATAATAATAATAATAACCTTCACACTTGTTTTATAGATTATAAAAAAGCCTTTGACTCTGTACCCCACAGCTGGCTAAAGAAAACATTACAAATATATAAAATCAACTCAGGACTTCGTCAGTTTCTTACAAGAATCATGGAAACATGGCGCACCAACATACACCTCAAAACTCAGCACGGTCATATCCAGACGGATGAACTACACATAAGACGCGGTATCTTCCAGGGAGACTCTCTCAGTTCACTGTGGTTCTGCCTCTGTTTAAATCCGCTCTCCAATGCACTCAACAACACAAACTGCGGTTTCAACATTAGACACGAGAAAGTTAATCAACATAAAATCAATCATCTCCTCTACATGGATGATATAAAACTATATGCAGCAACTGAAGTACAACTGAGAGAATTGCTCAGAATAACGGAAGTTTGCACATCAGACGTAAGGATGGAATTCGGAATGAGTAAGTGCAAGGTGCTCCACATCAACAAAGGTCAGTGGAAGAGCCATCAAGAGCGGGAAACATTAACTGGCCAAACACTGGACAACATGGACAAGGGCGAAACATACAAGTACCTGGGTTTCAATCAAAGTGTTAAGATAGACCACTCACAAGTCAAAGAACAACTAATACAAGAGTTCAGAGACCGCCTTATTAAGCTACTAAAAACAAAACTAAATTCCAGAAATCTTACAAAAGCCATTAACACATTCGCGATACCGGTCATCACATACTCCTTCGGCATCATCAAGTGGTCGCACACTGACATAGAAAACATCCAAATCCTCATAAGGACAGAGCTCACGAGGCACAGAATGTCACATCCGAACGCATGCAAAGAAAGGCTTACCATAGATAGAAAACAAGGGGGCAGAGGAATTATAGATATACAGTCACTCCGCACAAAACAAATAAAAACACTCAGACATTTCTTTCAGAGCAAACAAACGAATTTGCATAGAGCAATAGTCAAAGCAGACAAGAACTATACACCACTCACCCTCTCCAGTCCAAACCACGCAGCAGACACACACAATCCCATAGAATTACAACAAGAAAAAATAAACACATGGTCGCAGAAAGCACTTCACGGGAAACATAGATACCGAATTACACAAGATCACATAAATGAAAAACAGTCATACACTTGGCTGCAGGATGGCCAGCTCTTTCCAGAAACGGAGGGTTTTATGCTTGCTATTCAGGACCAAGTAATTGCGACGAGGAACTACAAAAAATACATAATTAAAGATCCATCCGTGACCAACGATAATTGCAGAAAGTGCCACCAACAGAAGGAAACAATAGATCATATAACAAGTGCATGCAAAACCCTCGCTGGAACCGAGTACACGGCCAGACATAACTCTGCAGCCAAAATCATACACCAAGCCCTAGCCACAACTAACAAACTAATCGAAAACACAGCTCCATATTATAATTATACACCGACCTCAGTACTTGACAACAATCAATACAAACTATACTGGGACGTCGAAATACACACAGACAAAACTATCCCAGCCAATAGACCAGATATAGTTTTTCAGTCGAAGGCAGACAAAGTCACCTATTTAATAGATATTGCTATCCCTAATGATACAAATGTTCAAACCGCCTACGTTGGGAAGATATCTAAATACACAGACCTTGCCATAGAAGTAAAACGACTCTGGAAACAAAACAAAGTTGTTATTGTACCCCTAATTATGTCGGTCTCAGGCCTTACACCTAACACATTCACACCACACCTGCAGCAACTAGGCCTGGACGAAAAGCTACACAAAATATTCCAAAAGTCTGTAATTCTTAAGACCTGTAATATAGTACGATCCTTCTTAAATTCCGATCAGTAATAGATCAGGTGTTGACTTGGCACGACCCGTCAGCATCTGTTGCTACCGCAGTCATGCGAGAGAAGCTTGAAAAAAACATAATAATAATAATAATAATAATAACAACCGCCTGACACCCGAAGAACTACAAGCTATAAAGATTCTTGTATCCAATGAAGTAAATACTCCCAATCAGAATGACCCGCAGACCTCAAACACAGCCACAAGCGACAACACTACCATAGCCACAGAGATACATCCAGCACATGAGCATACACAGGATAGACCAGACAACGCTGTCCAACCTAATGATTCGTTAGCTATCGAATCAATCACAGAAGGACATACCATTCATACTCGAAATAACCAACCTCCAAACAAAGACACAACCAATAACACCAGCATACACTTCGAAATAGATCCAGAACATAATCATGCACCACATACACCGGAAACAACATGCACAAACTTAACTTCCACAGCCACACAACGCCAAAACATCACACAATCGGCCAAACAAGTGATGAACACACAATACAACAAATGGTGTGGCACCAATCCTGTACTGCGAGATCCCCTACCGAGACTAATTTTTAAAAACAACACCCGACAAATATTACACACCATAAATACCAACATAATACCACAATTCTTAACCAACGACAGTGACCTAGAGGACATCCACACTGTTATATATGCTGCTGCAGCAACCACACTCATAGTTAATGGCCAAAAACTTCCACAGCGATCTAAAACCCACACAAGCAAAAGATCTAAACCTAAATGGCAAATTAGAATCGAAAATAAAATTAGCACACTCAGAAAGGATCTCGCGCACCTCACACAATACATCAACAATAACAACCTCTCAAAACGCATACAGACAACAATAAACAGACTCAAATCTAAATCACCACAACAAACAATACCCGAAATAGCCGATACACTGAAACAGAAACTTGCCGTCTATGCAGCTCGACTCCGCAGATACAACGAATCCAACGACAGAAAAGATACCAACAATCTTTTTCAGAAAAGTGAAAAACAGTTTTACCAAAAGATGACATCAAATAATCAGATAACAACAACAGAACCTCCAAGTAGACAAGAGTTAACCGAGTTCTGGGGAAGCCTATGGTCAGAACCAAAAACACATAACGAAAACGCTGCATGGATCAGACAAGAAGAGGAAAAACATCAACACATAGCGGAGCAGGGAGACATTGTTCTTACACCAGAGGAAATAGCCGAGGCAATAAAACACACTCACAACTGGAAGTGCCCAGGCGTAGATAACGTGCAAAACTTCTGGTACAAGCAGTTCAGTGCAACGTATGAAATGCTAACAGAGCAAATCAATAAAGCCATCCTACAACCTAATAGGCTTCCCAAATTCCTCACACAAGGAATAACTTATATAAAACCAAAAAACGCAGATACCAGAAACCCTGCCAATTACCGCCTGATCACTTGTCTCCCAACCTTGTACAAGATCATCACCGCAACAATAGGCAAAAGGATTGAACAACACCACACCCAAAACAACATCCTGACTGAAGAGCAAAAAGGATGTAGAAAACAAAGCCAAGGTTGCAAGGAACAACTCATAATCGATAGTGTCATCATGGAGCAAACCAGAAAAGAACACAGAAATCTTCATACCTGCTTCATCGATTATAAAAAAGCTTTTGACTCTGTACCCCATAGCTGGCTAAAGAAAACTCTTCAAATATACAAAATTAACCCAGTCCTTTGCCAGTTCCTTACAAGAGCCATGGAGACATGGCGAACCAACATATATCTTAAAACTCAGGACGGCCATATCCAAACAGAGGAGCTACTCATACGACGCGGTATCTTCCAGGGTGATTCGCTTAGTTCACTGTGGTTCTGCCTTTGCTTAAATCCACTCTCTAACGCACTTAACAACACAAATTATGGTTTCAACATCAGACACCAGAAAGTCAATCAGCACAGAATAAATCATCTTCTCTACATGGATGATATAAAACTATATGCAGCCACTGAAGTGCAACTAAAAGAGTTACTCAGAATAACAGAAGTTTGTACATCAGACGTCCGGATGGAATTCGGTATGAGCAAATGCAAGGTGCTCCACATCAATAAAGGCCAATGGAAGAACCAATCCGAACAGGAAATATTAACTGGCCAAACGCTGGATAACATGGACAAGGACGAAACGTACAAGTATCTGGGCTTCAATCAGAACATTAAGATCGACCACACACAAGTCAAAGCTCAACTAACACAAGAGTTCAGAGACCGCCTCGTTAAGCTTCTAAAATCAAAATTGAATTCCAAAAATCTTACAAAAGCAATTAACACATTTGCGATACCGGTCCTCACATACTCCTTCGGCATCATCAAGTGGTCACACACTGATATAGAAAACATCCATATCCTCATACGGACAGAACTTACGAAACACCGAATGTCACATCCAAACGCATGCAAAGAAAGGCTCACCATAGACAGGAAACAGGGAGGCAGAGGGATCATAGATATACAGTCACTCCGCGTAAGACAGATAAAAACACTCAGGCATTTCTTCCAAAGCAAACAAACAAATTTACATCGAGCAATAGTAAAAGCAGACAAAAACTATACACCACTTAACCTATCATGTCCACACCACGTCGCAAACACACACAATCCCACACAATCGCAACAAGAAAAAATAAACACCTGGTCGCAGAAACCACTCCATGGCAAACATAGATACCGTATTACGCAAGACCACATAAACGAAGAACAGTCATACACCTGGCTGCAGGATGGCCAGCTCTTTCCAGAGACTGAGGGATTTATGCTTGCTATCCAGGACCAAGTTATTGCGACGAGAAACTACAAGAAATACGTAATTAAAGATCCATCCATAACCAACGATAATTGCAGGAAGTGTCACCAACAGAAGGAAACAATAGACCACATAACAAGCGCATGCAAAACTCTCGCTGGAACTGAGTACACGTCTAGACATAACTCGGCAGCCAAAATCATACATCAAGCATTAGCCACAAAAAACAAACTAATCGAAAACTCAGATCCATATTACAAGTATACACCAACATCAGTACTCGATAACGATCACTACAAACTATACTGGGACGTTGAAATACACACAGACAAAACCATCAATGCAAACAGACCAGATATAGTATTTCAGACAAAGGCAGACAAAGTTACCTACTTAACAGATATTGCTATTCCCAATGATGTGAATGTTCAAAACACCTACACTGGGAAAATATCCAAATACACTGACCTTGCCATAGAAGTGAAGCGACTTTGGAAACAAGATAAAGTTATTATTGTCCCCCTCATTATGTCGGTCTCAGGCCTCACACCGAACACATTTACACAACACCTACAACAGTTAGGCCTGGACGAAAGTTTACACAAAATATTCCAAAAGTCTGTAATCCTTAAGACCTGTAATATAGTACGATCTTTCCTAAATTCCGATCAGTAATAGTTCAGGTGTTGACTTGGCCTAGCCCGTCAACATTTGTCGTCACCGCAGTCATGCGAGAGAAGCTTGAAAAAATAATAATAATAATAATAATAATATACCCACACCTCGCAGAGCGTGTAACTGAACAGCGACTCATTGACCAAAAACGAGTCATAACAAAAAACAACCGCCTTACACCCGAAGAACTACAAGCTATAAAGATTCTTGTATCCAATGAAATAAATGCCCATCCGAATCACCCGCAGACCTCAAACAAAACCACAATCGACAACAGTAGCATACACTCAGAGACAAATCCAGAACATGAGCACACACAACATATACCAGATACCGCTGCCCAACCTAATGATTCGTTAGCTACTGAATCAATCACAGAACGGCATGCCATTCGTACCCGAAATAATCAACCTCCAAACACAGGCACGATCAATAACACCAGCATACACTTAGAATTGGATCTAGAAGATGATCATACACCAGATACACCAGAAACAACATGCACTAACTTACCTTCCACAGCCACACAAAGCCAAAACATTAATTTACCACCTGCCATCACACAATCTGCCGAACATGTGATGAACACACAGTACAACAAATGGTGTGGCACTAATCCTACATTGCGAGATCCCCTGCCCAGACTAATTTTTAAAAACAACACTCTACAAATACTACACACAATAAATGTCAACATAATACCACAATTTTTAACCAAAGACAGTGACCTAGAGGACATCCATACTGTTATATATGCTGCCGCAGCAACCACACTCACACTCAACGGTCAAAAACTCCCAAAACGATCTATAGCCCGCACAACTGAAAGATCTAAACCTAAATGGCAAATAAGAATTGAAAATAAAATCAGCACAATCAGAAAGGATCTGGCACACCTCGCGCAATACACCAACAATAACAACCGCTCAAAGCGCGTACAGACAACAATTAATATACTCAAATCCAAGTCACCACAATAGACAATACCAGAAATAGCTGATACCCTTAAACAGAAGCTCGCAGTCTATGCTGCTAGACTCCGCAGGTACAACGAGTCTAATGCCAGAAAGGATGCCAACAATCTTTTTCGGAAAAGTGAAAAACAGTTTTACCAAAAAATAACAGCCGACAACCAGATAACAGCAATAGAACCTCCTAGTAAACAAGAGTTAACTGAGTTTTGGGGAAGCCTATGGTCAGAACCCAAAACACATAATGAAAACGCTCCATGGATCAGACAAGAAGAGGAAAAACATCAACATATAGTGGAGCAGGGAGACGTTATCCTTACACCAGAGGAAATAGCTGAGACCATAAAGCATACCCATAATTGGAAGTGTCCAGGCGTGGATAATGTGCAAAACTTTTGGTACAAGCAATTCAGTGCAACATACGAAATGCTTACGGACGAAATCAATAAAGCCATACTCCATCCGAATAGGCTTCCCAAATTCCTCACGCAAGGAATAACGTACATAAAACCCAAAAACGCAGACACCAAGAACCCTGCCAACTATCGCCCAATCACTTGCCTGCCCACCTTGTACAAGATCATCACCGCAACAATATGTAGGAGAATTGAGCAACACCTCACGCAAAACAACATCCTGACTGAAGAACAAAAAGGATGTCGAAAGCAAAGCCAAGGTTGCAAGGAACAACTTATAATTGATAGTGTGATCATGGAGCAAACCAGAAAAGAACATAGGAACCTTCATACCTGTTTTATCGACTATAAAAAAGCTTTCGACTCTGTACCCCATAGCTGGCTAGCGAAAACTCTTCAAATATATAAAATCAACCCGGGGCTACGTCAGTTTCTTACAAGAACCATGGAGACATGGCGAACCAACATACATCTCAAAACCCAGGACGGCCATATCAAGACAGATGAGCTACACATAAGACGCGGCATCTTCCAGGGTGACTCCCTCAGTGCACTGTGGTTCTGTCTTTGTCTGAATCCACTCTCCAACGCACTTAACAACACAAACTGCAGTTTCAACATAAGACATGAGAGACTAAATCAACAGAAAATCAATCATCTCCTCTACATGGATGATATAAAACTATATGCCGCCAATAAAGTACAACTGAGGGAGTTAAACAGAATAACAGAAGTTTGCTCGTCAGATGTCAAAATGGAATTCGGAATGAGTAAATGCAAGGTCCTCCACATCAACAAAGGCCAATGGAAGGACCACCCCGAACAGGAAACAGTTACTGGCCAAACACTAAATAACATGAACAAGGACGAAACATACAAGTACCTGGGCTTCAATCAGAACAAAAGTCAAGGCACAACTAACCCAAGAGTTCAGAGATCGCCTTATTAAGCTACTAAAAACCAAATTGAATTCTAGAAACCTTACAAAAGCCATTAACACATTTGCGATACCAGTTCTCACATACTCCTTCGGCATCATCAAGTGGTCACACACTGATATAGAAAACATCCACATCCTCATACGGACAGAACTCACGAAACACCGAATGTCACATCCAAACGCGTGCAAAGAAAGGCTCACCATAGACAGAAAACAAGGAGGCAGAGGGATTATAGATATACAGTCGCTTCGTACAAGACAGATAGAGATACTCAGACATTTCTTCCAAAACAAACAAACAAATTTACATCGAGCAATAGTAAAAGCAGACAAAAAATATACACCACTCAACCTATCATGTCCTGACCACGCCGCAGACACACACAATCCTACACAATCGCAACAAGAAAAAATAAACACCTGGTCGCAGAAACCACTCCATGGCAAGCATAGATACCGTATTACGCAAGACCACATAAACGAAAAACAGTCATACACCTGGCTGCAGGATGGCCAGCTCTTTCCAGAAACTGAAGGATTTATGCTTGCTATCCAGGACCAAGTTATTGCGACAAGAAACTACAAGAAATACATAATTAAAGATCCATCCATAACAGAAGATAACTGCAGAAAATGTCACCAACAGAAAGAAACAATAGATCACATAACAAGCGGGTGCAAAACTCTTGCCGGTACCGAATACACAGCCAGACATAACTCTGCGGCCAAGGTCATACACCAAGCACTAGCCACAGTAAACAAAATGATAGAAAACACAGATCCATACTACAATTACACTCCGACATCAGTACTCGAAAACGATCGGTACAAACTATACTGGGACGTCGAAATACACACAGATAAAACTATCCCAGCCAATAGACCAGATATAGTTTTTCAGTCGAAGGCAGACAAAGTTACCTATTTAATAGATATTGCTATCCCTAATGATACGAATGTTCAAACCACCTACGCTGGGAAGATATCTAAATACACAGACCTTGCCATAGAAGTAAAACGTCTCTGGAAACAAGACAAAGTCGTTATTGTCCCCCTAATTATGTCGGTATCAGGCCTTACACCTAACACATTCACACCACACCTGCACCAGCTAGGCCTGGACGAAAAGTTACACAAAACATTCCAAAAGTCTGTAATCCTTAAGACCTGTAATATAGTACGATCTTTCTTAAATTCCGATCAGTAATAGTTCAGGTGTTGACTTGGCACAGCCCGTCAACATTTGTTGCTACCGCAGTCATGCGAGAGAAACTTGAAAATCAGAATAATAATAATAATAATAATAATGTGTCAGTGTTGACTTGGCACAGCCCGTCAACACTTGTTGCTACCGCAATTATGCGAGAGGAACTTAGAAAGTCAGATAATAATAATAATAATATATTTCCATGAAAAACATGCAAGACGTAGATAATATGCTAAAAACTCAATTTCTTAAAAGAACTTTTGATACAACAGGATATGCAGCTCTCAATTTTATAAATTCGTTTAAAAGGGGTAGTCTTCTAAATAAATTATAGACTACCATTATTCCTGTTGCAAAATGTCAAGACAAATCCGATGTGTCTACATATGGACTAATAATTAACACACTGCCTTGTATTGAAAAACTGTTGGAAAAAATAATTTATAAATAAATAAATAGTCTTATATTTGATAAACATGATCTCCTTGAAAACCATTCTGGTTTTCGAAAATGTCACTCCTACGAAACAGCAATTCAACTCACAATCTCAAAATGGAAACAAACGGTAGACAAGAATGAATTTGTAGTTGTAATTTTTTTAGACTTGAGAAAAGCCATTGGAACAAAATTAAGTAATAAAATGGTTTAGGGAATATTTAACCAACAGATTTCAGGATTCCCTAGTGGGTGAGAGTAAATCTTTAAACAAAGAAAGCAAATATGGGGCACCACAAGGTAGTATACTTCGAGCATTATTGTTTATAACGTTTATGAATTATATTGAAGGGCTGGAATTTATCAACTCATTTGCAGATGACACATTAATTGCATGCACTGATGTTAATTTTTTGAACTAATAGAGAGGATACAATGGTTGCTTAATAAAAAAGAAGGTATTATAGATACTAACAAATTAAAACAACAGAAACTCACAAATTGAAACTGAGCAACAAAAGCAATGTAGATTTCTACTCTTCAGAAAATAAAGACTATAAGTATTAAAAATTTTAAATTGAACTTGCATAATGAGGATATAGAATGAGTAAGTCAAATAAAATATTTTGGATTAATCATGAATCAAACACTTTCTCTGAAGCTTGATTTTGAATATATTCATAAGAAAATTAAAAAAAATTTTTCACTAGAACTACATGAACATGGCTTTTTATTTATTTAAGCCTTTGTAAGATTATTGTAATACCTCAAATTGATGTTTTTCAGTTAGTAATTGGTTATCATTTGACTACTCATTAACTATATGATAAGATTATGAATAGTTTTAGGTTAAAAAATTGTATTATTCTATTCTATCAGTCTATGTATTATTGTAATTCGTTGATTGTAACTATATTGTAATAGGATTATCTTACATGAATAAACAGTATCTACTCTATCTATCTCTCTACAACCCCTACATGTCCATATTTCACTGGGAACTTCAGACAGTCCAACACATTGTAAATGATACCAAGATATCATGCAAAGTTCTCCGTTACAGCAAATGATTGGTCTACCATCATCAATCAGGACCATTATAAGAGCACCATGTACCATGTAGTAATGGATGGTGTTGACTGTGTGAAAAGTCTACCCAATAGCTCTGGCATGATAACCTTCTGATGAAATAGGAGAGCTTTTTCCCTGTGGTAGAGCCAAAAAGCTTCATTAAATCTGAGTCTCTCAACAAAAGTCCCTTCAGTTGACCATACAATGAAATTGCAGAACTTCATCTCTGTCATGGCCATTTGCTGTTGAACCTGAAGATAATAACGTATATAAAAAATATATTAATAGAACTGCATTTATCTGTAAAAAGTCTCAGGATGCCAGTTTGGTTTCCGTGAAGGCAAGAACTTAGTCATGGGTATTCTTAATCTGAATTCTCAGATAATGGATGTATTTTACAAGAAACAATATTCAGCAGCACTGTGAAAGCTTTCGATTGTGTTAGTCACAAAATTGAGTTATAAAAACTGAAAGCCTATAACTTTTCTGATGAGAGTGTCACATTAATAGAAACATCTATCAAATCGATCACAGATAGTAAGAGTTGGAAGTCTATTGCCTTCAGAAGAACTGTTTAAAACAAGGAGTTCCCCAAGGCCAAGGCTCAATTTTAGGACCCATATTATTTCTACTATATATAAGACAAAACAAAAACAAAAAAGGTGCAACCCGGGCTCCGACACACCGGGCTACTGTTCCATTCCCCAGCGACTACTCCTCACACCGTGAGGTGAGCAATCACTGGGTCCGCGTATCGTGCGTCCTAAGCAGACGAAGGGACCCATGGATGACTGCCTTCTGCATTCTGGCGGCTAAGATGTGCGCCGCCGCACGGCACACCGGCATTTTGCGCAGCGCAGAGAGCAGCGTATCCCTCATACCACCTAGGGATCCAATGACCATTACTAGCAGACTCACAGTGTAGTCCGGCCAGAGCCTGCGAAGTTGTCCGAGGAGCTCCTGATACTTGGTCCGCTTTTCCTCCTCCTTAGAGACGATGTTCCCCTCGGCAGGTGCCGAGAACTCGATAACGAACATCGCCTTTTGTTGGTAGTCGAGGAGGACTATGTCGGGCTTATTTGCATGTATAAGCTCGAGCGTGGAGAATGAGTAGTTCCAGTAAATTCGGCACCTCTCGTTCTCCACAACGGACTCAATGTCCCCTGGAGCGTATGGCAGCACCGGTGTCTCATCTATACCGTATGAGTGCCTTAAATGGTAGTATAGCACTCGTAGAGCCGCGTTGTGCCGATAGACGTAGGCTGTGCCAGCGTACACCTTACACGCCGACAAGAGGTGCGTAAGGGTCTCTGGCGCCTGCAGGCAGGCTCTACAGCGGATATCGGGCACATCCATACCCATAATCCGGCTACGGTATACTAAGGTGTTGAAGACACCGTCTTGGCAAGCCATTATAGAGCTCTCAGTCTCCGACTTCAACCCATTAGACCTTAGGAAGGAGAAGGTCAACTGCTCAGATAAACCATGCTCTTCTAGATGTTTGTAGAAGATTCCGTGCATTGGTTTATCTTTGTGAAGTCTTAAAAGCAATTGGACTTCAGCAGTTTTAATCCGGGTTTTTAATTGTGCGGGAGCAAGTTCCGTAACGGACTGCTGACACCTCCGCGTGAAGTCGAGCGTGAGACTAAGTTCTTCGGCTGCCCGTGTTGCTGCTTTAAAAAGGATATATATATATATATATATATATATATATATATATATATATAAACGAAACAAAAACAAATAAGGTGCAACCCGGGCTCCGACACACCGGGCTGCTGTTCCATTTCCCAGCGACTACTCCTCACACCGTGAGGTGAGCAATCACTGGGTCCGCGAATCGTGCGTCCTAAGCAGACGAAGGGACCCATGGATGACTGCCTTCTGCATTCTGGCGGCTAAGATGTGCGCCGCCGCACGGCACACCGGCATTTTGCGCAGTGCAGAGAGCATCGTATCCCTCATACCACCTAGGGATCCAATGACCATTACTAGCAGACTCACAGTGTAGTCCGGCCAGAGCCTGCGAAGTTGTCCGAGGAGCTCCTGATACTTGGTCCGCTTTTCCTCCTCCTTAGAGACGATGTTCCCCTCGGCAGGCGCCGAGAACTCGATAACGAACATCGTCTTTTGTTGGTAGTCGAGGAGGACTATGTCGGGCTTATTTGCATGTATAAGCTCGAGCGTGGAGAATGAGTAGTTCCAGTAAATTCGGCACCTCTCGTTCTCCACAACGGACTCAATGTCCCCTGGAGCATACGGCAGCACCGGTGTCTCATCTATACCGTATGAGTGCCTTAAATGGTAGTATAGCACTCGTAGAGCCGCGTTGTGCCGATAGACGTAGGCTGTGCCAGCGTACACCTTACACGCCGACAAGAGGTGCGTAAGGGTCTCTGGCGCCTGCAGGCAGGCTCTACAGCGGATATCGGGCACATCCATACCCATAATCCGGCTACGGTATACTAAGGTGTTGAAGACACCGTCTTGGCAAGCCATTATAGAGCTCTCAGTCTCCGACTTCAACCCATTAGACCTTAGGAAGGAGAAGGTCAACTGCTCAGATAAACCATGCTCTTCTAGATGTTTGTAGAAGATTCCGTGCATTGGTTTATCTTTGTGAAGTCTTAAAAGCAATTGGACTTCAGCAGTTTTAATCCGGGTTTTTAATTGTGCGGGAGCAAGTTCCGTAACGGACTGCTGACACCTCCGCGTGAAGTCGAGCGTGAGACTAAGTTCTTCGGCTGCCCGTGTTGCTGCTCTAAAAAGGAAGGCTCCTTTACCCGCAATCTCGTGCTCTCGCACAAAGCGGATCAGGGGATCGGTGCTCGTCGTAACATAGCAGGCAGTGGCCAGTACTACTCTGTTGTGCAGACGCTCCAAACTCAATAGTCCACGCCCTCCCAGGTGTCGCGGGAGGTATATTCGCGGGACAGAGGATCTAGGATGTAGACTTCCCTCCATATTCATCCTTTTGCGGGTCTTTATGTCGATTTGTCGCAGCTCTTCCACTTTCCAGTGGATAGCACCAAAGCTGTATAACAACAATGGGACCGCAAGCATGTTTGTGGCAGCGACTTTGTTTTTGCCGGACAGTTCTGACGACCAGATCTGCCGGAGTCGGTGCAAATACTTGCGGCGGAGACACTCTTTGACCAATTCTGCCTCTTGGATGTGACGCTGCGCCACTCCAAGGTAGGTATAAGTATCTCCGGCATGCAGTTGTCGCAAGATGCTCCCATCAACGAGCTGCTCCTCATCTTCACTATCTCCGCAACGTCCTCTTTTGAGATGAACCATGGCACATTTGTCTATCCCGAACTCCATACCAATAGCCTGACTGTAATCCTGCACTACCCTCAGCGACTGCTCTAAATCGCGTTGTCCGGAGGCATAGAGTTTCAGGTCATCCATGTAAAATAAGTGGGTGACCTTGTGCCTCCGGTAATTGGGCTTGCCACAGCTGTATCCCTTAGTATTTTTCAGCGCTATGGACAAAGGCAGTAGCGAGATGCAGAAGAGCAAGGGACTCAAGGAGTCTCCTTGGAAGACCCCTCTTTTAAATGATACCAACTCTGTCCGAACCCTGGTTTCACCCGATGTTATAGTGAACCGAGTCTTCCAGAGCGGCATCAGTTGTTTGATGCATCCCACTATTTGATCATCTACCGAAAGACATTCCAACAGCCGCACAATCAGTTCATGAGACGTAGTGTCGAATGCCTTCCGATAGTCGATCCAGGCCATAGAAAGGTTTCGCAGGTACTGCACGGAGTCCTGTGTGACACAGCGGTCAATCAACAGGTTATCCCTGCAGCCAGCTACTCCTTTCTTAGACCCTCTTTGTTCATATACGCTGAGAAATACGGAATTTACAGCTTGAAGGATACGCATGTACAAGATTCTGGTGAAGAGCTTGTAACATGCGTTCAGACATGTTATTGGCCTGTAGTTTTTAGGATCAGACAAATCTCCGGTCTTCGGGAGAAGCACGGTTCGACCCTCGACAAACCAAGCCGGAATTGGCTGCTCCTGATTTAGCCACGAGTTAAAAACTCTAGCTAAATGCCGGTGGCAACTGGGAAACTTTTTCAACCAGTAGGTGTTTATGCCATCCGGGCCAGGAGCTGCGAAATTCTTTGCGCCTCGTAAGGCACCAAGAATTTCTTCCGTGTTTATCGGGTGACGCAGTACATTCAAGTTTGGAGTCCTCCTACAAACGGACTCGAACTGCGCCAAGGCCGGAGTGTCTGCTTGGAGAGGTTTGGGCTGTTCGTAAATGCCCCTCCAGAAAGTCTCCACGCGATCAGCAGTTGGCGGCTGCTCTATAACTGGTGGTCGCTGTTGGAAGAGATGAGCAGGCTTTTCGGAAAACATTCTGTTTTCCTCCAAACCTCTCGCCCGCGTCACCAGTGATCGTTTAGCAGCGATTAGCGTCCGTATCCTGTCAAGACAATGCTGCTTGACAACAACCAGTACCGCTTGACTGAGCGTGTGATGGTCGCGCCTTAGCTCTCGGGCTATCTGGCGCACGCGGCGCGTAAAAGGCCTACCGGCCGCTCTATATTCCATCACACACTGGATACGGGATGCTTCTTGGCGAGCCAACTGGATTTTCGCTTCCATCTGGCGCACCCGCCTCTGTGCTCTCTCGACAGGAGAGTCTCTCACTCTCCCCTGTCCAGCCAGCCTCAGAGCCGCAGCGTAAATTTCGCAATTGATGCTCCAAATGTCAGAGACCTCCGATAGACGTTCACTCAACGCCTCATCCTCTCTCTTTAAATCTGCCAGCTTGAAGGACCTCTTGTTGTTATGCAAGGCCCTTCGGTCACTGAAATCTCCAGGTGAGACGGCTTCGTCGATTTCCCTCTCAGCGGGCCTCATCGGCGACCTTTCAGCCTGGTTAACAGGCCTTTCAGTCGCCGGAGGGGCAGGCTGAGCTGGAGCACGAACGTATCCCTGCCCCCGAAGGTAAAATACCTGGTTCCGCAAGCTCTGGGAGGTAATTGTGCTATGCTCTGGATGCATTTCACACCACCTCCCATGCATGCGGGCCATGTATCCCCTACGGCGCGGGCTACTGCTCTCGTAGCAGCTCAGCAGGTCATCCTTCAGTTCCGTCGTCCACCTAAAACAGTCCATGTCGTTGCGTGTGTCGTCGTCAGGGCGATCCGGTGTGTCGGAGCCCGGGTTGCACCCTTTTTGTTTTTGTCTCACACTATATATATATATATATATATATATATATATATATTTACCTGCCACCAACAGAAATGTGCATTATACTTTTTTTGCGGTTGATACAACTATATCTCTTTCTGAAGATAGTCTAAAATTAGCATAATTAAGATCTAAGGCAGCTCTGACAGAAGTATGGTTTCACACTAATGCTCTACTACTATATAAAAACAAAACACACAATGTGATATTTACATTGTGCTCAACCATTACAAAAATGGGGGATGAAACAGGCTCAATTGCTTGGGGTGACCCTCGACAGTGGACTCCAATGGGGGTCACATACAGCAAAAGTAGGAAAGACGATGCCAGAGGTATATATGCTATCAGGGGTCTTTCATCACATATTTCAGTATATGTTTACTGCTTATTTTGCACTCATACACACTCACATTTCATATACAATTTTGGCCTGGGGTTATTTCTTAGGGGCTCATAGGTTGTTTGCATTACAGAGGAAGGCTGTAAGAATACTGGCTAGACTAGGATATACTGAGGATTGCAAAGATGCCTTCAAGGAATACTACATTTTAACTATACCCTCTTCCCTCTTGATAATTGAAAATTTATTATATATAAAAAAAAGTAATGGTCATATAACTCGGATATACATGATCATGGCACCAGAAAAAAAAAAGTTGGAGCTTGGCAAAGTGTCAAGATGGTCCTGGCTACCGGACAATCAGGCTATATAATAAATTTCCAAATTATATTAAGGGGCTACCTTTAAAACAATTTATAATAAAGGTAAAATGTTAATAAAAAATTAAATTTTAATAGAAAACTGTTTTTTTATTTTTTGGAGGAATTTAGTGTATAATTTTAGTGTTGTATTCCACAAAGTTTTAGATGTTTTTATTTTATAATGCACTATGACCTATGTAAACAAACCAAGTTTGTATTAACATCAACAAAGGACTGATGATGATGATGTGAGTAGGCCAGTGTAAGAAAAAACTCATTAGGTATCAAATTTTTATATATATGATTTCAATACCATGCACGCCTAAATGATGACCTTTAGAAAATGTAAACTATCTTATGGGGTTTAGGTTTACAGTCAATGTTTATTGTATAAACAAAAAAGAAAATATGAAAAAGTTAGCCACTAGTTTTATTAAACTACCTAGGAAATAGTAAATTCTTGAGACCATCACTGAACCAATGATGAATAAAAATCTGTTGAGTTTTATGATTTAAAGGTGAGAATTTGTTTGATAACCCTGATATGGTTTTAAGTGATATTGCTTATGTTTGTGTTATATTAATTAATAATCCAGACATACATACATTGACCAGTGATGCTGCCTACAACACATGGTGTTACCAAATACTGAGAGAAGACAAATAACATTGCTTGCCTACCTGGAAATAATACTATGAGTTTTAGTTTTATCCAAACATATCTCATTGTTTATCAATACTGAACAAGTAATCTGCCTCTCAGCAAATTGTTTGAGTATAGATACTTCATTTCTAGACAGCCACTTCCACAGCACGTACATGGCACAAGAGCATCAGGTCATCAGGTGATGCTTTTAGCTAGGCCCATTTTGGTTGAATAACAAGGCCTACCCATTTCATTACGAGATCCTAGTGGTAATGTCTTAACCCTCATGCTGCATCTTTTGTTTGGAAAAAGAATTCCAGTGGATAACATCTACATTTTACTAATCACAATGGTTTTTCTACAGATATTTAACAAACTTGCTTCAATTTAGATGCTATTATCATATCAGCATGCTGATTAAACTAATCACTACCAATTTGGACATATTGTTCTGCAATAGCTGTTGCAAATGAAATGTTTCATATTTCTCATTGTGCAAATTTTGGTAAGGGTTTAATGTTTCAACATTTGGCACTTAAAATTCACTTGAAGATGGCTCCACTAGATGCATCAATACTGATGACGTGTTTGCTTTTTTGAGGCTTTGTAGTAGGTTGACCTAGTCTTCATGAGATGCTGCTGGTACATCTAGATCATGATGATGCAGTCACAGTTGTACCAAAATTCATTTTCTTTAATGGCTCACAGCATACCTACAACCAATAAGAACATATTGATATTTTTATCCACATATACATAGGTGGAACATGTCAAACATAAGTATATTATGTCCCGTAACTTAAACCTTTGTTGGGTATTAAATCTAAATGTGTACATTTATAAAATGTATAGCAAAAGCTTACAATACATTTTAAAGTACCTGAGACATCCTTGGTACATTCCACAATGAACGAACGCCTGTACATGATGTGGTGTTCCAGCTGGTCATCATTCTGCAGCATACAAGAACGCACCAACATGACTATAATACATCTTCTACTTCTTCTGTACCAGCCATGCAAGTGCAATGAGCACACTCAATGCTTCCATCCTCATTTGCAGTAACCCATGTGTGTAATGGTAGCACAGTCATGTGTTGTGAATGTTTGACCTTAAATTCCACACATTATGCAGACAAAATAAATAAATTAAATGATGATCTTACCATTGGTAATAAAACGTTGTACCTAGCTCTTAATTTTAATCCCTCCACAGCTACTAAAACAACAGCTTCAAATAACTTTTAGCCATTCCAACTTTTGTATGCCTTCATTTGAGCATTTGTAGGTATAAAAACTGGTAGTCAATAAAAAGATATTTCAGTAAACCCTTATTTGTAACTGGTGGGAAATCGCTCCTGTCATAGCTAATGGTGCCACGATCCACAGAAAATTTATCCAAACCCAAAATGCTATCCTTTTTAAGGTAACTTTCAGCTATATCAATATATTCCGCAATTAATGTTCAAAATATGCATTGTTGGCTATCGTCTCCATCATTTTGTCGGACTACAAATCTCACCACAAATCTGTATATGCTTTGATCTTTATGAAAAGGTGAAATTTCAAATATAGGTCATTAGGTCACTACTCACAACCGATAAAACCCTGTTTTTCATGCTGACGCCATATTGGTATATTTCAGCCATTTCCACCGCTCCACGGGTCATTTCAGTATTTTTGAGGTTAGGTCAGGTTAGGTAATGGAGGGGGCTTACACCGATTCCATCCAATCAGACGGTGTTATTTCATGACGATTCTGTTACGGTGATCAAAATGCTGATTGGGACAAAGCTAACACCGTCTGATTGGATGGAATCGGTATAAGCCCCGACCATTACCTAACCTGACCTAGCCTCAAATAATATACTGAAATGACCGGTGGAGCGGTGGAAATGACTGAAATATACCAATATGGCGTCAGCATGAAAAACAGGGTTTTATAGGTTGTGAGTAGCGACCTAATGACCTATATTTGAAATTTCACCTTTTTATAAAGATCAAAGTATATACAGATTTGTGGTGAGATTTGTAGTCCTACAAAATGATGGAGACGATCAACAACAGTGCATATTTTGAACAATTAATTGCGAAATATCTTCATGTAGCTGAAAGTTGCCTTCAAAGAAGCATTTTGGGTTTGGTTTGGATCCATTTTCTGTGGATCGTGGCACCATTAGCTATGACCGGAGCGATTTCCCACCAGTTACAAATAAGGGTTTACTGACATATCTTTTTATTGACTACCAGTTTTTATACCTACAAGTGCCATGGTTAATCAATTATGAATGATAAGCATCTAAGCAGTTATCACTCTGCAAGAGACTTCCTACTCAAATTCTTAAATTCGAAAAGACAGAATCAAAATACCTTTTTTTAAAAAAATAATAATGTTAATGACGATTGTGTTATTATTATGTTAAAAACAAAAAAGTGCAGCTCGGGCTCCGACACACCGAGCTGCTGTTCCATTACCCAATGACTACTCCTCACATCGTGAGGTGAGCAATCACTGGGTCCGCGAATCGTGCGCCCTAAGTAGACGAAGGGACCCAAGGATGACTGCCTTCTGCATTCTGGCGGCTAAGATGTGCGCCGCCGCACGGCACACCGGTATTTTGCGCAGTGCAGAGAGCAGGGTATTCCTCATTCCACCTAGGGATCCGATGACCATAACCAGCAGACTTACAGTGTAGTCTGGCCAGAGCCTGCGAAGTTGTCCGAGCAACTCCTGATATTTGGTCCGCTTTTCCTCCTCCTTAGAGACGATGTTCACTTCGGCAGGCGCCGAAAACTCAATAACGAACATCGTCTTCTGCTGGTGGTCGAGAAGGACTATGTCGGGCTTGTTTGCCTGTACAAGCTCGAGCGTGGGGAACGAGTAGTTCCAGTAAATCCGGCATCTCTCGTTCTCCACAACGGACTCTACATCCCCTGGAGCGTATGGCAGCACCGGTGTCTCATCGATTATAATATTGAGTAGATTATTATTATTAATTAAAAGATAAGAGTTGAGCCCGAAGGCTATAAACTCAGAACAGGAAGAAAACATAAAATAAGAGTACAGAAGTATAAAAGTTGAATTAAAGTATCACTTCAAGGAACTTGTCCAAATTGTTTTTAAAACTGTTCACACTCGGAGAGTTCACAACATATCCCGGTAAGCTGTTCCAACGGTCAAAAATTCTGTTGGGAAGAAAATGCTCCCGTACTGTTGTCCTGAAGGCTTCCTTCTTCAATTTGAACTGGTGCCCTCGAAGATTGCTGGTACTTCGTTGAAATAGCTTCGACAGATCAACCCCGAAAATGTTTTGAAGCGCACGATATGTAATTGTTAGGTCCCCTCGAAGACGACGATCACAAAAAGGAGTGATATCAAAGATCCTAAGCCGCTCCATGTAGTCGGGTCGTACCGTGCCATAGGGAATACGCGTAGTTCTCCTTTGCAGTGATTCCAATGCTTCTTGGTCACGAACAAGTATGGGACACCATACCGGCCCAGCAAACTCCATCAGGGGTCTTACATAGGTTTTGCAAAGAAGGCAGCACGTTGAGCTATCACAACCCTTAAATGACTTCTCGAGAAGGTAGATAAACCTTTTGGTCTTCGAGCACAGAACGTTGATATGATCAGACCAGGTGAGACTGCTGTTGACGATTACTCCAAGATCGCAATGGCTGCTTACAGTAGGGATTGTTTTATTTAACAGTGTATAGTCCAACATCGGGTTGTTCTTACCGATGTGGAGAACACAGCACTTGGATATGTTCAAGGGTAGCTTCCACATCCTTGACCAGTTTCCAATTTCGTCTAGGTCCTGTTGCAACAAACACGCGCTAGTTAGCGGGTTATGAAATATTTTGGTGTCATCACCAAAAGAGGAGTAGATTGATTTGATGTGGCTGGGTAGATCACAGGTGTACAGGATAAACAAAATCGGTCCGAGGACGGAGCCCTGTGGCACACCACTAACAACTGGTCTTTTAGAAGATAGGCTGCTACCAACCTTCACCGCGAAATCTCTGTTGGACAAGAAGGCTTCTATCCATCTCAAGAGATTACCCCGGAGTCCCAGATGTTCCAGTTTATTGAGTAGCAGGGTATGAGGTACTTTATCGAAGGCGGCGGAAAAATCCAGGTAGATAACGTAAACAGGATTATTGAGGTCCACAGATTTAGTCCAGCTATCTACGCACAGTAGTAAATTGGTGATTATAGAACGGCCTGCCAGAAACCCATGTTGATTTGCAGGGATAACATTATTTTCAAGGGCAAACTCTATTATTCTTCTCAGGATTATCCGCTCAGCGATTTTGGCCACGATGGAGGTTAGACTAATTGGTCGGTAGTTTTTAGCATTGTATTTGTCTCCCTTCTTGAATATTGGAGTAACTAGTGCTGACAGCCAGGAACAAGGTAGTGTATGAGACAGGAATGAGGACTTAAAAATAGCAGCTAATGGGGCAGCAATAGAGGAGGCACAGTGTTTGAGAATCGCGGCTGATACGCCATCTTCTCCAGGTGATGAGGACGTTTTTAAGTTGCACAAAAATTCATGGACATCATCAGTAGCGAACACAATATCACAGAGGGAGGTACTGTTGCGGGGTAAATTCGTATCACAAGAAGGTAATGTTTGTGAAGTCGAGAAGTTCTCGATAAATACATCTGCGAATAGATTAGCTGAAGCTGAAGAATCGCTACATAATTCACCATCGGCGGTACGAATAATTGGTGCAGACACTTTTGAGTTTAACGAGTTCCTAAGGTGTCTGTAGAGCTTCTTTCTGTTACTGGAGGTAGCAAGTGTACGTTCATAAGAAGACTTAGCTTGCCTCAACGTTTTAGATACCTCAATTGAAAAAGATCTGTGAATGTCGTAGTTTGTCCGAGTTTTATGTCGTGTGTAGCGCTGTCACAAGGACTTCTTATGACGTAACAAGCGAAGGATGTTATCATTAATCCAGGGCTTAGAAGGATTGAAAGAGATAGTTTTCGATGTAGAATATAGAAAGGTTAAGGGGTTTAGACGACTCAAGAAAATATTTCACATGCTTTGAGTGTCTCTGTTTTGGAATAATGTTGACCAATCAACTTCAGAAAGAGCGTTGTTCAACTGAATATAGTTGACACACTTAATAGTTTCACAAACCTTTGTGACATGAGATGGAATGGTAAGTTGCAATTTAGATACAATGGTGCAATGATCGGATTTTCCAAAAGGAGAAAGGTAGGAGATATCAGACACCAGATCATCATCATTCACGAAGATTAGGTCGAGACAACGGGGTACTTGATCATTTTTAAACCTAGTGGGACGATCAACTAACTGTTTTAGGCACGTACGGTTTAGCAGATCAAGATAAGGTGCAGAAGGAGAACTACATAGGAGCGTGGATGAAATCGGCCACGAAATATCCCTAAGATTAAAATCACCGGTAACATATAAGCTATTAGTGCGGGTCAGGAGAAGCTCTAGATAGGTACATAGATTAATATCAGAAGTTGATGGGCGGGGTCTATATATGCAACCAATTATGATATTGAATGTGTTTAGTTTCAATTCCAGGAATAAATTGTCAATTCCCGTAAATTGAGATGAGAACGGCGTAACAGTAAAGGCAGCGGCAACAGAGTCCTTGACATAAATGCATACGCCATCATGTCCTGGTGTAAGGGTAGAATCATTTCGGAATAGTGTATAGCCTGGTATAGCGACGATATGGTCAGGGATCTGGGGACTAAGCCAAGTCTCAGTTAAACAAATGAATGTAGGGGATGTGGATTCGGTAAAAGCGAGTAACTCGAGTAATTTAGAATTGAGGGATTGCGTATTGGTATAACAAATAGACCATTCTGGGGAACAATTTGTCGGGATGTTTAGTTTTTTGGTGTGTTAGACATAGGAGAGGGTACAATTTTCGGAACGCCTTTGATGTACTTGATTGTGAGTTCAGTTTCTCCATCGTTTTGCCTCCGTCTCAACTCAGCACGGAGATTGTTGAGTTCGTTCATCTGTAGTGGGGTCTTGTCGTCATAAATAGAGATACTTTTGAAAACATCATGATTAAGAAGTTTCTTTTTATTCCGCAAAATGGATTTGACGATGTAGAGGCTGGAGAAATTTACTTTGATGGGGCGAGGTGCTGAGCTGCGAGCGCCAATTCTGGTAAAAGCAACACGTTGAGAATTAGCAAGAGGATCGACAACGTTTGACACATCCGAGATGAACGTGGTTTCATTAGGGTTGCAATCTTCAGGGACACCTCTCATTATAACATTGTGTGCCCTATCGAAACGCTCGAAAATCTCTGCTTGAGACTGAATATCCGATATTGGGGAAATGGTTGTAGAACTATTAGCAATTGTGTTAAGCTTCAGTTCAAGGTCACTTAATCTGCCGACGACAGTCCCAATGTTATCAGAAATATTATCTTGCGCAAGCTGAAGGGATGCCATATTTGATTCACACTTTTTCATCTCACTGTCTAGGCGGGAAATGGATTCAGCACGTTCGCTTAAAAGATTTTTACAGTGGGCCATGTCATCCGCCAAACGAGGTTGGTTGCCTTTAATATCCTTAATATCTCTAGCAATTGACGATAGAGTATCCATGATACGTGACATATGAACAGCCGTAATGGGCAGATTTGCGTCCACCGCAGTATCGACTTTAGCGGAAGATGCAGAAGATGTTGAGGAACTGCGTGTGGTGCGTCCTTGCTTGCTACATATGCAGCAAGACCACTTTTCGCTATTATCGTTGAGGAAGCTTACATCAACCGAAGTCAGGTTAACGCAAGTAGCGTGATAAGGTTTGCAGCAATTGGAACAACAAACAGATAGCTGAGAGCTGCTTATACTTTTAGAGCAGATGGAGCAGGACGGGGCCATTCTTTAAAAAGTGTATATAAAAATTATGTTACACGATACTGCTACAGGAAGGTAAAGGAAGACACGCTTCACTCCACTTGGGTCTGTAAGGGAGACTTAAATACAGAAAGGTCGACCACGGAAAGGATCAAGGATGATGACGAGGAAGGATAGAGCAGTCGTGTAAACCGCGCCTTAGCAGAAGAACGGAGATCCGTCACTGCTTCGGAGCGACGACAAAACTGTGAACAGCCGCGGCCGTCGAGTGCTCAGTGATCGTTGGAAAAATAATGTACTGTAACGCGCTAGGTATACAGCAAATAGCTAATAGCGGGCACGTTTGCGTATAAAAACCAAGCGACCCGATAGCACAATATAAATAATGGGAAAAAATGGAAAAACGAATAGAGCACTCGCAAAAAAAAGGATTAGCACACTTCTTACCAAAATACAATTATTGCATTATTGCACGACACTAATAGGAAACAATAATAGTTGATTTTTATAGCGAAAGAGGCACAAAAATTATGAAAATTATAAAAATTAAAACTGTTGAAACACGTCCGACCGTTACGAGATCTACTACTGTACTGTGATCTTCTACTGTACTGTGTACTGAATGGTGGGCTATGACTCATCTATTAAAAACAAAATACAAATCTGTCAAAAATTTGCGAGACTCAGTTTTTATTTATATTTTTATTAAGTATAGCTTTGTTCTTTCTGTGTTTTTATTTTAATTATTGTCAATTTTCTATAATAAGGGCAGCTTAGATACCCATAGAGACAGCAACCGTTTCCAGATATATTTGCTCGTCTAAAAATAACGTCTAAAAATAAATATAAATGCTAAAACTTATTTCAAGGAGAATAGGTAGCAAAGGGAAACAAACGTATTAGGTTACATAGAAGGAACGCCTTCATCATTTTGTAAGCACATAGAAGAAGCTGTATCAACTGAAGAAAGAATTCTAAAAAAATTCAATTACCATCCATACCGGTTTAAGGTAGGTACCTCAACATTTGCACAGGATCCAAGTTTGGGAATATTTAATCGCCATAACATGAAGGAGACCAATAATTCTTTTAAATGCCATTAAAAGAATAGGAAATTGTGCCAGATTTGCATTCAAGAAAATAGTCTCCAACTTGAACCAACGTCTCTAATAGCTCCTCGACGTTTTTAGTTTTTATTTTGATATTCTTCAGATATAATATCGTTTGGTTTTAAGTAATGTAATAATGGACTAAGTAATATTTATTGAACATTATCGCAAATAGTAGTTAAGCGCATATGAAATACAATTACATAAATGACTTTATACAACTGTATCTGTGATAACAGTGCAACAAAATAGTCGGTGATCTATATGGTACTTGGTTTTGGTATTACAATAATTACATAATATTCAGGGTTCAGGATCAGGGTCCATGGAAACCAAATCAATGCGTTGTTACACTCTCGAAGGTTCAAATTTACAATACATCGAGAAATGTCATTAGATAAGTAAGATTAGGTTACTGACCTTATGATTCCAGAAATTATAGTACTGCATGAATTTTAGGGTCTTCATCGTTCACAAGGACAATGACAATATGATTAAGTACTCTGTAAATCTGTAACTCATATGTAATTTGTTACCAATCTAGAAAATAGTTCTTAGGCATAAGTTATAAGTATGTCTCGGTGACACCTGTAGAACATCTTCACAGTAGTCGCACAGTCCTTCTTGCACTCCCTGAAACAGAAAAGTTCATTAGAAGTTGTTTTGGTTTTAATGATGGTAGATTTACATCATATTTTACACGGCATCCCTTTATTTATATCATCCCTTGAATGATATGTTTTGTTTACATTTTCAATCTGGTTGAAAGTAAGGTTGTATTTTTCGGCCATAGGACACTAGCGCGCCGCGGTCACATTGGTCCTAATCCCACCGGTCAGAAGGGCGCAAAATATTTCGATCACGCCATAGGATACTAGCGCGCCGCGGTCAGATTTGTCCTAATCCCAACGGTCAGAGACCTCCAAAATATTTTGGATAATAGGCAGGTATGTGGATACAAGCGCGCGGGGCGGTTCTCGTTTACTTATGTGTAATATTGTTGACTGAAATAAACTGTAATGCGTAATATAGATTAGCAGCATTTTCTGTCAGCTTTATTTGCATCACGTGGTTCTTTTCTAACTTGTCGAATACTGGTAATATTCATTTCGAATTAAGCGAAAAGTTAATTTAAACCTATATTCCTTGAAACGTTGAAAATTTAATTAAACTCGATGTATTTAAATAAAACATAGATGTTTTGAATCCAGCGAATTGATTGATTCATTTGTTATTAAAAAATCAAGTAATCTACAAATTAAAGAATTTATTTCTTATAATAGTTACAGTTTACAATTTTATCAAGCTCATATCAGACAAGAGCTCCATTTTTATACATCTCAATCAAATTGGCAACATACTTCATGCGCTTAGATGACTCGCAATTGGTAAATTTACGTAGAATATTTATGCTGTTGATCGTGATATATGTTCGCAATTGCATATCTTTTAACACAGAAAGAAATTTGTATATATCTGGATGAGAATGGTAGAAACTTGAACTGAAATGGCTATGAAAACCCTCACAACAGTTGGTCGTTTGATCCACCGTAGCCGTAAAAGATGCCAACAAATGTGGTGGAAATAACGGGTCGTCATTTAAATAATCTAAGAAGTAACTGTAAGGTAGTCGTAAAAAAACAGATGAAAGTTCGCAAGAATAAAAGGGTTGTGGTCATTAGGAATATCCAAGCTTAATTTTCTTCCGGCGCGCAAGTGACCGGTGCCGATGAAGGCACCCTTTTTGTAAACAGGTAAAAATCAAACCGCGCGCGCTCGTGACGGATCACCGATTTACCTTGGCAGACACTATTGGAACTTTATATAGTTCATAGTCCTAAGATCTTAGCACTCCATGACATAGACTTCGCAAAAATAGGTTCCATTCGTTGGCATACCAAGTTTTACTAAAATAGATGATCAAAAAAAATTGTACACGGTAAATATACTTAATTGAACCTTACACGATCTATTTATGTCAAAAATGCAGGTGTATCACCAGTTATTTCGAGATAGTGGGTGCTTTTGTAATACCTCTCGGTCTAAATTTCGCGCTAATTCTGCAGTATTTCACGTAATATCCTCACTTCTCTGCTGACAAGCATCTAATGGCGAGAGAACACTTTTATAGAAATTATACCAATACTCCCATATACATATATGGTGAGGATATTATGTGAAATACTGCAGAATTAGCGCGAAATTTAGACCGAGAGGTATTACAAAAGCACCCACTATCTCGAAATAACTGGTGATACACCTGCATTTTTGACATAAATAGATCGTGTAAGGTTCAATTAAGTATATTTACCGTGTACAATTTTTTTTGATCATCTATTTTAGTAAAACTTGGTATGCCAACGAATGGAACCTATTTTTGCGAAGTCTATGTCATGGAGTGCTAAGATCTTAGGACTATGAACTATATAAAGTTCCAATAGTGTCTGCCAAGGTAAATCGGTGATCCGTCACGAGCGCGCGCGGTTTGATTTTTACCTGTTTACAAAAAGGGTGCCTTCATCGGCACCGGTCACTTGCGCGCCGGAAGAAAATTAAGCTTGGATATTCCTAATGACCACAACCCTTTTATTCTTGCGAACTTTCATCTGTTTTTTTACGACTACCCTACAGTTACTTCTTAGATTATTTAAATGACGACCCGTTATTTCCACCACATTTGTTGGCATCTTTTACGGCTACGGTGGATCAAACGACCAACTGTTGTGAGGGTTTTCATAGCCATTTCAGTTCAAGTTTCTACCATTCTCATCCAGATATATACAAATTTCTTTCTGTGTTAAAAGATATGCAATTGCGAACATATATCACGATCAACAGCATAAATATTCTACGTAAATTTACCAATTGCGAGTCATCTAAGCGCATGAAGTATGTTGCCAATTTGATTGAGATGTATAAAAATGGAGCTCTTGTCTGATATGAGCTTGATAAAATTGTAAACTGTAACTATTATAAGAAATAAATTCTTTAATTTGTAGATTACTTGATTTTTTAATAACAAATGAATCAATCAATTCGCTGGATTCAAAACATCTATGTTTTATTTAAATACATCGAGTTTAATTAAATTTTCAACGTTTCAAGGAATATAGGTTTAAATTAACTTTTCGCTTAATTCGAAATGAATATTACCAGTATTCGACAAGTTAGAAAAGAACCACGTGATGCAAATAAAGCTGACAGAAAATGCTGCTAATCTATATTACGCATTACAGTTTATTTCAGTCAACAATATTACACGTAAGTAAACGAGAACCGCCCCGCGCGCTTGTATCCACATACCTGCCCATTATCCAAAATATTTTGGAGGTCTCTGACCGTTGGGATTAGGACAAATCTGACCGCGGCGCGCTAGTATCCTATGGCGTGATCGAAATATTTTGCGCCCTTCTGACCGGTGGGATTAGGACCAATGTGACCGCGGCGCGCTAGTGTCCTATGGCCGGTAAATACAACCTTACTTTCAACCAGATTGAAAATGTAAACAAAACATATCATTCAAGGGATGATATAAATAAAGGGATGCCGTGTAAAATATGATGTAAATCTACCATCATTAAAACCAAAACAACTTCTAATGAACTTTTCTGTTTCAGGGAGTGCAAGAAGGACTGTGCGACTACTGTGAAGATGTTCTACAGGTGTCACCGAGACATACTTATAACTTATGCCTAAGAACTATTTTCTAGATTGGTAACAAATTACATATGAGTTACAGATTTACAGAGTACTTAATCATATTGTCATTGTCCTTGTGAACGATGAAGACCCTAAAATTCATGCAGTACTATAATTTCTGGAATCATAAGGTCAGTAACCTAATCTTACTTATCTAATGACATTTCTCGATGTATTGTAAATTTGAACCTTCGAGAGTGTAACAACGCATTGATTTGGTTTCCATGGACCCTGATCCTGAACCCTGAATATTATGTAATTATTGTAATACCAAAACCAAGTACCATATAGATCACCGACTATTTTGTTGCACTGTTATCACAGATACAGTGGTATAACGTCATTTATGTAATTGTATTTTATATGCGCTTAACTACTATTTGCGATAATGTTCAATAAATATTACTTAGTCCATTATTACATTACTTAAAACCAAACGATATTATATCTGAAGAATATCAAAATAAAAACTAAAAACGTCGAGGAGCTTTTAGAGACGTTGGTTCAAGTTGGAGACTATTTTCTTGAATGCAAATCTGGCACAATTTCCTATTCTTTTAATGGCATTTAAAAGAATTATTGGTCTCCTTCATGTTATGGCGATTAAATATTCCCAAACTTGGATCCTGTGCAAATGTTGAGGTACCTACCTTAAACCGGTATGGATGGTAATTAAGGATTAAGCGACTTACCTGTAAGGAAGTTCAATCCGAATTATACGAGATTGGTCACATCCAAATAGAACCACCATGTAGTATACCTCTTAGCACCGCTGAGTACGCCAGTGTTTAGATAAAACGTAATCTCCCTCCCTAGTCCCCCGGTCCTCACGCCTGCCCCTGTATGGTCATTATACTTCGAAGCTGGTTATGATCGCAAAGGGTTTGGGGATGTACTTTGAATTGAGTTGCGGTAAGGCATCTTAAAAGTAGAATACACAGTGGGAGGGAGTTTGGTTCTATTTGGATGTGACCAATCTCGTATAATTCGGATTGAACTTCCTTACAGGTAAGTCGCTTAATCCTTAATTATACTTCGATTGGTCACATCCAAATAGGACCACCATGTAGATGTTTAGAGATAGTAGCGATCATAATCAAACACCAGTTACCAAACATTACTTTTAATTTCATTCAATACGCAATATGTAGTCGTTATCATTATATATATAATTTTATGTATATATATATTTTGTTTTCGAAAACATATTATAACGTAATGCTTAACTCTAATAAGTAGTACAACTATGAGAGCTTCTCAGAGTTAATTCTTACCAGCTAATTTACCTAATATTAACAGTGACACATTCATTGTGCAATCTCTTTAATATAATTGGCAAAGTATTCGCCTCTTGGTCTATTGTAAAATTTTGCGAATGTTTCAGACTTCTCTGACCACCCCGCTGCACTTTTTATGTTGTCAATATGTATCCCAGATTGTAATGCCGCTGTAGATGCTGCGTGCCGTGTGCTATGACTTTTGAATTTTTTTGTGTCAATGCCACTTAACTTGAGAGCATTCTTGATCCATCGGCTTATAGTCTGTGGTGTAGCGGGGTGGTAAGGTTCCTTATGTGTCAGAATCAGCTGATCGTAGTTACCCCTCAGCTCGCGAGTGACATTTATATAGTGTTGCAATGTGGTTGCCGTACAAAGATTTGGCTTTTCCTTAAAAGCTGGGAAAACTAGTTTGGGTTGACACCTCTGGGGCGCAGAAGTTTTGATTATGTCAGTTATGTGGATCACTAGTCCGTTTTCCTGTGTACTTATATTACTTATCTTTATTTTAGCCAATGTTTGGGCCCTTTGAGCAGAGCTCATGGCTAGTAATATAACCAATTTGAGTGTAAGTTCTTTCAAGGTGAGTTTTTGCAGTGGAGACAGGTTTTCTGCGAATGCTAGTACAGGAAGAGGGTCCCATATTTCATCGTACCTTGGAAACGTTGGTTTGATTTTAAACACCCCTTTCATGAACCTCTCTACTAGTTCACATTTCCCTACATCACATATGAAGTTTAATGCTGATCGGTGAGTATTTAGTGTATTGTAATTAGCTCCTCTCTTAAATTCTTTTTCTAAAAAAGCCAAAACCTGAGATGTATCTGGTGAGAATATGTGTTCAATATTTCCGCTGCAAAAACTCCACCACTTACTAAATGTACAGTTATATTGCTTCCAAGTGCTCGCGCTCAAAGAAGCCAGCAGTACATCTAGAGTGTCTCCTGTTATGTCCTTTCTTGTGTAAATCTGCCTGACAAAACTGCTGCACCCAGGGTAATTTGCTGCCATAGCGGGTGTGGTTTCCTAGATGGGGATAATAATAAATTAGGTCGAGGTTCGAGAATTATTGTGTTGGAAATTAACATTGATTCTAACTTAGGGAACCAGGGTTGTGATTTCCATATTGGAAGTACCACTATTCCTGTTGCTTCATCGTCCTCGATTTTTTTTAACACTTTCGGAATAAGTGAGAAGGGAGGAAAAATATATGGTCTTAGCTGTGACCAGCAAAGAGAAAATGCATCCACTTCTATGCTTTGTGGATCGGGATGCCAAGACACGAATTTTTCGCACTTATTGTTAATATGTGAAGCGAATAAATCTATGTCTGGAAGACCAAGGCAGTTTGTAATTTCTTCGTAGGCATTCCTACCTAAGCTATATTCAGTGTCAATGTTTTTTATCCTTGACCAACTGTCTGCTACATGGTTGTCTTTGGAGTTAATATAGCTAGCAAAGACGAATATATTTCTCCCCTCGCACCATTTCCATATTATTGTGGACAATTCATTTAGCTTTTTATATTTTACTCCGCCCATGCGATTTATATATGAAACAGCAGTTGTATTATCAATCCTTAGTAGGATATGGCAATTAGTTTGCCCTTTCGCAAATGACTGTAGACCAAAAAAGGCTGCCTTCAGCTCTAGGACATTTATATGTTCTTCACATTCTGCAGCTTGCCAGAATCCATTGGTTGCTTGATTATTGCAGTAAGCGCCCCACCCTAGCTTTGAGGCATCTGTGAATATATGCATGTGAAATGTCACTGATTTGAAGGATTTTCCGGCCCTGTCGATATTATTCAGCCATCCATGAAAAATCTTCTTTCAGATGATGAGATAATTTCATGGTACTGTTGTAATTATCATTAGTGTGCCTCAGAGCTAGGTATTTTTCGCGTTCCATATTTTTTGTATATAGCCAGCCGTACGTCATCGCCGGGCAAATTGATATTAAGTAACCTATGATTCTCGAAAACTGTCTAACTTTTATTGTTGTTTTTCTGCTAATGTGTGACATAAGCTGTTTGACTTTCAATTTTTTCCGGTTTGGAATGCCCATTTCCATTGTTCTTGTGCTGAATGTAAACCCAAGGAATTCTATACTTTGTGTTGGTTGAAGGCAGCTTTTTTTGTAATTTATGATCAGACCTAAGCTTTCCAGTAGCTCGCAGGTTTTTTGGATGTTAGTGAGGCATTGCTGTTTGGTCTTACTTATTAATAGTATATCATCTAGGTATGCAACCGACGTCAGTCCATTGCTACGTAAAATCGTGAGTACTGGTTTAAGAATTTTTGTAAAAATATAAGGAGCCACTGAAAGGCCGAAAGGTAAGCATTGAAATTCATACGTCTGTCCTAGAAATTCAAATCTTAAGTATTTTCTGTGACTTTTATGAATAGGTATTAGGAAGTAAGCATCTTTGAGGTCTATGGTAGCAAGAAAATTACTTTCTGAAATTAAATTTCTCACAGTTCTGGAATCTTCTAGCTTAAAGTGTGGCGCAATAATGAACCTGTTTAATTGTTTTAAATTAAGTATGAATCTGTATCCACCACTAGTTTTTTCCCTTAAAAAATAAGAGGACAGAAATTGATTTTTTGACTTCCTGACCTCCTTTACAGCTCCAATTTTTTGTAGCTCCCCTATGCATTTAGAATATAAATATGTTTTCTGTTTGGATTTGATTTTTACATTTGGCTTGCTACACTGGTAGGGTGATTTGCAAAAAGGTATTTTGACTCCCCGAACCCATTGTAAGGTTTTTTTATTTTTTGTGAGTTGAGACCATGTTGCAGTAAAGTGGGCTATACGACCTGCATATTTTACCTCTAGCGGAGACTCCTTGTTTTGTTCTCTCTCCTGTAGTCCTTGGTGCCTTTCTTCGAGCGATACTCGTTGGTCCGAGGATGTTTCGCCCCCCCCCTTGCTTGCTCGACCAAGTCGTTTTCCACCGTTTCTTGATCGCACCGCCCCTCCAGTTTTTTGAAGTGGAAGGTTGGGCTGCACGTATATCTTTGATGGTATTTTCCAGTGCTTTAACCATCTTGCTGTTTTCACCAAAATCTTCCCCGAACAGTAATGTATCAATTTTTTGGCTGGATGCGATTTTTTGAATTTTGCTGTTAAAATCGCGGTTTGAATTCAGTCTTCTATGTCTGGAAACCTCGTAATGGACTGAGCAAAGCAACTGGCCGGCCTCAACTAACTTTGTTAAGTGAGGGGGGGTTTCGTCCTTCGACTTTTTGGCCATCATATCGGTTATTATGGTACCGAGAATTCCAATACCTTTCCCCAGGTTACCTTGGAGATCATGAAGAAATGAATCTTTCTTCAGTTCAACAGGAGAAAGCATTGCTTGGACCTCACAATTGAGCATCGGACCCTGCAGCATTGTGCAATTGCCAGGAATAGGGGATGACTCTAGAAGCTTCTTCCACGTTTCCTTGTCTACGCCTTGAGACAAGTAGCTGTTCCAACGCACAGCTAGCTCTTCAGAGATGTCTGGACCCGTATTTTTTGGTAAGGTTGGATCATCCCCCAGTATACCGGCAATATTGGTATCCTTCTTAGCTTCATCTACATCTGATGAGGTTTGTGAAGACGAAGACGCGGTGTCTGAATGGCTAGTCTCTGTATCGGAGTCCGAGCCTGCGAGAGAACAATATGTGTATAACTCAACTATGTAATCGTTCACGATGTGAGCGTAATCAGAGCCTTTCTACCACGATACATTCAGTTTGCACGAGTCGAAGACTGTGCGGGATTATATTACTACTGTTGTCCTTCAATACTGATAAAAGTAAGTAAATATGGCCCACGAATTGGGTAAATCCCTGCTGATATGTAAAACGTACACGATATGAACGTAGTCAGAACCTTCATGTTATCTTTCCACTAAGAGACACTCAGCTTGCATGAGTCGAAGACTATGCAGGATTATATTGACTACGATCCTATATGAATATAAGTAAATTCAATGAATGAATCTACGTGTGGCCCACGAAGTGGGCAAATCCCTGCTGAAAAATATCAATCGGAGATTGAAATTTGTCTCTATCATAGTGGGAGTCCCTAGAATAACTAAAACCTAATGCACTTACTTGAAGAATTCCACTTCATTTTACGTTCCAGTTTCCTCATCTTCTTTTTTAATTTATCGAACTCATCCTTCTGAATTTTTCGTTTTCGACCCATTGTGCGTTGGAACAGCTACTTGTCTCAAGGCGTAGACAAGGAAACGTGGAAGAAGCTTCTAGAGTCATCCCCTATTCCTGGCAATTGCACAATGCTGCAGGGTCCGATGCTCAATTGTGAGGTCCAAGCAATGCTTTCTCCTGTTGAACTGAAGAAAGATTCATTTCTTCATGATCTCCAAGGTAACCTGGGGAAAGGTATTGGAATTCTCGGTACCATAATAACCGATATGATGGCCAAAAAGTCGAAGGACGAAACCCCCCCTCACTTAACAAAGTTAGTTGAGGCCGGCCAGTTGCTTTGCTCAGTCCATTACGAGGTTTCCAGACATAGAAGACTGAATTCAAACCGCGATTTTAACAGCAAAATTCAAAAAATCGCATCCAGCCAAAAAATTGATACATTACTGTTCGGGGAAGATTTTGGTGAAAACAGCAAGATGGTTAAAGCACTGGAAAATACCATCAAAGATATACGTGCAGCCCAACCTTCCACTTCAAAAAACTGGAGGGGCGGTGCGATCAAGAAACGGTGGAAAACGACTTGGTCGAGCAAGCAAGGGGGGGGGCGAAACATCCTCGGACCAACGAGTATCGCTCGAAGAAAGGCACCAAGGACTACAGGAGAGAGAACAAAACAAGGAGTCTCCGCTAGAGGTAAAATATGCAGGTCGTATAGCCCACTTTACTGCAACATGGTCTCAACTCACAAAAAATAAAAAAACCTTACAATGGGTTCGGGGAGTCAAAATACCTTTTTGCAAATCACCCTACCAGTGTAGCAAGCCAAATGTAAAAATCAAATCCAAACAGAAAACATATTTATATTCTAAATGCATAGGGGAGCTACAAAAAATTGGAGCTGTAAAGGAGGTCAGGAAGTCAAAAAATCAATTTCTGTCCTCTTATTTTTTAAGGGAAAAAACTAGTGGTGGATACAGATTCATACTTAATTTAAAACAATTAAACAGGTTCATTATTGCGCCACACTTTAAGCTAGAAGATTCCAGAACTGTGAGAAATTTAATTTCAGAAAGTAATTTTCTTGCTACCATAGACCTCAAAGATGCTTACTTCCTAATACCTATTCATAAAAGTCACAGAAAATACTTAAGATTTGAATTTCTAGGACAGACGTATGAATTTCAATGCTTACCTTTCGGCCTTTCAGTGGCTCCTTATATTTTTACAAAAATTCTTAAACCAGTACTCACGATTTTACGTAGCAATGGACTGACGTCGGTTGCATACCTAGATGATATACTATTAATAAGTAAGACCAAACAGCAATGCCTCACTAACATCCAAAAAACCTGCGAGCTACTGGAAAGCTTAGGTCTGATCATAAATTACAAAAAAAGCTGCCTTCAACCAACACAAAGTATAGAATTCCTTGGGTTTACATTCAGCACAAGAACAATGGAAATGGGCATTCCAAACCGGAAAAAATTGAAAGTCAAACAGCTTATGTCACACATTAGCAGAAAAACAACAATAAAAGTTAGACAGTTTTCGAGAATCATAGGTTACTTAATATCAATTTGCCCGGCGATGACGTACGGCTGGCTATATACAAAAAATATGGAACGCGAAAAATACCTAGCTCTGAGGCACACTAATGATAATTACAACAGTACCATGAAATTATCTCATCATCTGAAAGAAGATTTTTCATGGATGGCTGAATAATATCGACAGGGCCGGAAAATCCTTCAAATCAGTGACATTTCACATGCATATATTCACAGATGCCTCAAAGCTAGGGTGGGGCGCTTACTGCAATAATCAAGCAACCAATGGATTCTGGCAAGCTGCAGAATGTGAAGAACATATAAATGTCCTAGAGCTGAAGGCAGCCTTTTTTGGTCTACAGTCATTTGCGAAAGGGCAAACTAATTGCCATATCCTACTAAGGATTGATAATACAACTGCTGTTTCATATATAAATCGCATGGGCGGAGTAAAATATAAAAAGCTAAATGAATTGTCCACAATAATATGGAAATGGTGCGAGGGGAGAAATATATTCGTCTTTGCTAGCTATATTAACTCCAAAGACAACCATGTAGCAGACAGTTGGTCAAGGATAAAAAACATTGACACTGAATATAGCTTAGGTAGGAATGCCTACGAAGAAATTACAAACTGCCTTGGTCTTCCAGACATAGATTTATTCGCTTCACATATTAACAATAAGTGCGAAAAATTCGTGTCTTGGCATCCCGATCCACAAAGCATAGAAGTGGATGCATTTTCTCTTTGCTGGTCACAGCTAAGACCATATATTTTTCCTCCCTTCTCACTTATTCCGAAAGTGTTAAAAAAAATCGAGGACGATGAAGCAACAGGAATAGTGGTACTTCCAATATGGAAATCACAACCCTGGTTCCCTAAGTTAGAATCAATGTTAATTTCCAACACAATAATTCTCGAACCTCGACCTAATTTATTATTATCCCCATCTAGGAAACCACACCCGCTATGGCAGCAAATTACCCTGGGTGCAGCAGTTTTGTCAGGCAGATTTACACAAGAAAGGGCATAACAGGAGACACTATAGATGTACTGCTGGCTTCTTTGAGCCCGAGCACTTGGAAGCAGTATAACTGTACATTTAGTAAGTGGTGGAGTTTTTGCAGCGGAAATAGGGAGCACATATTCTCACCAGATACATCCCAGGTTTTGGCCTTTTTAGAAAAAGAATTTAAGAGAGGAGCTAACTACAATACACTAAATACTCACCGATCGGCATTAAACTTCATATGTGATGTAGGGAAATGTGAACTAGTAGAGAGGTTCATGAAAGGGGTGTTTAAAATCAAACCAACCTTTCCAAGGTATGATGAAATATGGGACCCTCTTCCTGTACTAACATTCGCAGAAAACCTGTCTCCACTGCAAAAACTCACCTTGAAAAAACTTACACTCAAATTGGTTATACTGCTAGCCATGAGCTCTGCTCAAAGGGCCCAAACATTGGCTAAAATAAAGATAAGTAATATAAGTACACAGGAAAACGGACTAGTGATCCACATAACTGACATTATCAAAACTTCTGCGCCCCAGAGGTGTCAACCCAAACTAGTTTTCCCAGCTTTTAAGGAAAAGCCAAATCTTTGTACGGCAACCACATTGCAACACTATATAAATGTCACTCGTGAGCTGAGGGGTAACTACGATCAGCTGATTCTGACACATAAGAAACCTTACCACCCCGCTACACCACAGACCATAAGCCGATGGATCAAGAACGCTCTCAAGTTAAGTGGCATTGACACAAAAAAATTCAAAAGTCATAGCACACGGCACGCAGCATCTACAGCAGCATTACAATCTGGGATACATATTGACAATATAAAAAGTGCAGCGGGGTGGTCAGAGAAGTCTGAAACATTCGCAAAATTTTACAATAGACCTAGAGGCGAATACTTTGCCAATTATATTAAAGAGATTGCACAATGAATGTGTCACTGTTAATATAGTATTAGATAAATTACCTCGTAAGAATTAACTCTGAGAAGCTCTCATAGTTGTACTACTTATTATAGTTAAGCATTACGTTACAATATCTTTTCGAAAACAAAATATACAAAAAATATATAGGAGGTATAGGTATAGCTGTATAAAATTATATATATAATAATAACGATTACATATTGCGTGTAGAATGAAATTAAAAGTAATGTTTGTTAACTGGTGTTTGATTATGATCGCTACTATCTCTAAACATCTACATGGTGGTTCTATTTGGATGTGACCAATCGAAGTATAATTAAGGATTAAGCGACTTACC
This sequence comes from Callosobruchus maculatus, assembly GCA_951848785.1. NCBI lineage: Eukaryota > Metazoa > Arthropoda > Insecta > Coleoptera > Chrysomelidae > Callosobruchus > Callosobruchus maculatus. Next base: position 9,994,652 of record CATOUR010000139.1, read on the forward strand.
TGTAAGGAAGTTCAATCCGAATTATACGAGATTGGTCACATCCAAATAGAACCAAACTCCCTCCCACTCTGTATTCTACTTTTGAGATGCCTTACCACAGCTCAATTCAATGTACATCCCCAACCCCTTTGCGATCATAACCAGCTTCGAAGTATAATGACCATACAGGGGCAGGCGTGAGGACCGGGGGACTAGGGAGGGAGATTACGTTTTATCTAAACACTGGCGTACTCAGCGGTGCTAAGAGGTATACTACATGGTGGTTCTATTTGGATGTGACCAATCTCGTATAATTCGGATTGAACTTCCTTACAGGTAAGTCGCTTAATCCTTAACTCTACGTGTTTGTTGGTGCGGGTTTTTTTTCCGCGCGTGAGAAAACAGTGCAAAAACAAAATCAAATCAAATCAAATCATTTATTGGTCCAAAGATCTAAATACACAGACATAGGACAAGTCAATAAAAAAGAACAAACAAATTTACACCAAAACAAATATGGTACAAACATACGGTTAAAATTAAAATTAAAACTGCACAGGGAACATTTTTTTTTCGTTTTCACAGTTAACAGAATTTCCTATTATAAGTCAATAAATTCGGAAGTAGAGTAAAAGCACTTATCGATAAGAAAACTCTTCAGATGCTTACTAAATAAGTGGTCTGCAGAAATATTCTTTATCTCTGCAGGCAAAGAATTGAGGAGCCTATAACCCATATAAAAAGGACTATTTTCGTAAGTTGTTGTATTGTGTTTAATAGATCTAAGAGAAGTGGACGCCCGCGTAGGGTAAGAATGTAGATCAGAGTTTTTTTCGTAGGTACTTGAATATCGTCTAGCAAAAAGTATACATTTGTAGATATAAATTGAAGGTAACGTTAGTAGGTTGTATTTCCTAAAATAGGTTCTTCATTCTACACGCAATATGTAATCGTTATTATTATATATATAATTTTATACAGCTATACCTATACCTCCTATATATTTTTTGTATATTTTGTTTTCGAAAAGATATTGTAACGTAATGCTTAACTATAATAAGTAGTACAACTATGAGAGCTTCTCAGAGTTAATTCTTACGAGGTAATTTATCTAATACTATATTAACAGTGACACATTCATTGTGCAATCTCTTTAATATAATTGGCAAAGTATTCGCCTCTAGGTCTATTGTAAAATTTTGCGAATGTTTCAGACTTCTCTGACCACCCCGCTGCACTTTTTATATTGTCAATATGTATCCCAGATTGTAATGCTGCTGTAGATGCTGCGTGCCGTGTGCTATGACTTTTGAATTTTTTTGTGTCAATGCCACTTAACTTGAGAGCGTTCTTGATCCATCGGCTTATGGTCTGTGGTGTAGCGGGGTGGTAAGGTTTCTTATGTGTCAGAATCAGCTGATCGTAGTTACCCCTCAGCTCACGAGTGACATTTATATAGTGTTGCAATGTGGTTGCCGTACAAAGATTTGGCTTTTCCTTAAAAGCTGGGAAAACTAGTTTGGGTTGACACCTCTGGGGCGCAGAAGTTTTGATAATGTCAGTTATGTGGATCACTAGTCCGTTTTCCTGTGTACTTATATTACTTATCTTTATTTTAGCCAATGTTTGGGCCCTTTGAGCAGAGCTCATGGCTAGCAGTATAACCAATTTGAGTGTAAGTTTTTTCAAGGTGAGTTTTTGCAGTGGAGACAGGTTTTCTGCGAATGTTAGTACAGGAAGAGGGTCCCATATTTCATCATACCTTGGAAAGGTTGGTTTGATTTTAAACACCCCTTTCATGAACCTCTCTACTAGTTCACATTTCCCTACATCACATATGAAGTTTAATGCCGATCGGTGAGTATTTAGTGTATTGTAGTTAGCTCCTCTCTTAAATTCTTTTTCTAAAAAGGCCAAAACCTGGGATGTATCTGGTGAGAATATGTGCTCCCTATTTCCGCTGCAAAAACTCCACCACTTACTAAATGTACAGTTATACTGCTTCCAAGTGCTCGGGCTCAAAGAAGCCAGCAGTACATCTATAGTGTCTCCTGTTATGCCCTTTCTTGTGTAAATCTGCCTGACAAAACTGCTGCACCCAGGGTAATTTGCTGCCATAGCGGGTGTGGTTTCCTAGATGGGGATAATAATAAATTAGGTCGAGGTTCGAGAATTACTGTGTTGGAAATTAACATTGATTCTAACTTAGGGAACCAGGGCTGTGATTTCCATATTGGAAATACCACTATTCCTGTTGCTTCATCGTCCTCGATTTTTTTTAACACTTTCGGAATAAGTGAGAAGGGAGGGAAAATATATGGTCTTAGCTGTGACCAGCAAAGAGAAAATGCATCCACTTCTATGCTTTGTGGATCAGGATGCCAAGCGCCCCACCCTAGCTTTGAGGCATCTGTGAATATATGCATGTGAAATGTCACTGATTTGAAGGATTTTCCGGCCCTGTCGATATTATTCAGCCATCCATGAAAAATCTTCTTTCAGATGATGAGATAATTTCATGGTACTGTTGTAATTATCATTAGTGTGCCTCAGAGCTAGGTATTTTTCGCGTTCCATATTTTTTGTATATAGCCAGCCGTACGTCATCGCCGGGCAAATCGATATTAAGCAACCTATGATTCTCGAAAACTGTCTAACTTTTATTGCTGTTTTTCTGCTAATGTGTAACATAAGCTGTTTGACTTTCAATTTTTTCCGGTTTGGGATGCCCATTTCCATTGTTCTTGTGTTGAATGTAAACCCAAGGAATTCTATATTTTGTGTTGGCTGAAGGCAGCTTTTTTGTAATTTATGATCAGACCTAGGCTTTCCAGTAATTCGCAGGTTTTTTGGATGTTAGTGAGGCATTGCTGTTTGGTCTTACTTATTAATAGTATGTCATCCAGGTATGCAACCGACGTCAGTCCGTTGCTACGTAAAATCGTGAGAACTGGTTTAAGAATTTTTGTAAAAATATAAGGAGCCACTGAAAGGCCGAAAGGTAAGCATTGAAATTCGTACGTCTGTCCTAGAAATTCAAATCTTAAGTATTTTCTGTGATTTTTATGAATAGGTATCAGGAAATAAGCATCTTTGAGGTCTATGGTAGCAAGAAAATTACTTTCTGAAATTAAATTTCTCACAGTTCTGGAATCTTCTAGCTTAAAGTGTGGCGCAATAATGAACCTGTTTAATTGTTTTAAATTAAGTATAAATCTGTATCCACCACTAGTTTTTTCCCTTAAAAAATAAGAGGACAGAAATTGATTTTTTGATTTCCTGACCTCCTTTACAGCTCCAATTTTTTGTAGCTCCCCTATGCAATTGGAATATAAATATATTTTCTGTTTGGATTTGATTTTTACATTTGGCTTGCTATACTGGTAGGGTGATTTGCATAAAGGTATTTTGACTCCGCGAACCCACTGTAAGGTTTTTTTATTTTTTGTTAGTTGAGACCATGTTGGAGTAAAGTGGGCTATACGACCTGCATATTTTACCTCTAGCGGAGACTCCGTGTTTTGTTCTCTCTCCTGTAGTCCCTGGTGCCTTTTCTCGAGCGATACTCGTTGGTCCGAGTATGTTTCGCCCCCCCTTGCTTGCTTGACCAAGTCGTCTTCCACCGTTTCTTGGTTGTACCGCCCCTCCAGTTTTTTGAAGTGGAAGGTTGCGCTGCACGTATATCTTTGATGGTATTTTCCAGTGCTTTAACCATCTTGCTGTTTTCACCAAAATCTTCCCCGAACAGTAATGTATCAATTTTTTTGGCTGGATGCGATTTTTTGAACTTTGCTGTTAAAATGGCGGTTTGAATTCAGTCTTCTATGTCTGGAAACCTCGTAATGGACTGAGCAAAGCAACTGGCCCGCCTCAACTAACTTTGTTAAGTGAGGGGGGTTTCGTCTTTCGTCTTTTTGGCCATCATATCGGTTATTATGGTACCGAGAATTCCAATACCTTTCCCCAGGTTACCTTGGAGATCATGAAGAAATGAATCTTTCTTCAGCTCAACAGGAGAAAGCATTGCTTGGACCTCACAATTGAGCATGGGACCCTGCAGCATTGTGCAATTGCCAGGAATAGGGGATGATTCCAGCAGCTTCTTCCACGTTTCCTTGTCTACGCCTTGAGACAAGTAGCTGCTCCAACGCACAGCTAGCTCTTCAGAGATATCTGGACCCGTATCTTTTTGTAAGGTTGGATCATCCCCCAATATACCAGCAATATTGGTATCCTTCTTAGATTCCTCTGCATCTGATGAGGGTTGTGAAGACGAAGACGTGGCGTCTGAATCGCTAGTCTCTGTATCGGAGTCCGAGCCTGCGAGAGAACAATATGCGTATAACTCAACTATGTAATCGTTCACGATGTGAGCGTAATCAGAGCCTTTGCACCACGATACATTCAGTTTGCACGAGTCGAAGACTGTGCGGAATTATATTACTACTGTTGTGCATAAAAACTGATAAAAGTAAGTAAATATGGCCCACGAAGTGGGCAAATCCCTGCTGATATGTAAAAACGTACACAATATGAACGTAGTTATGTTTTCTTTCCACTAAGAGACACTCAGCTTGCATGAGTCGAAGACTATGCAGGATTATATTTACTACGGTTCTATTTGAATATAAGTAAATTCAATGAATCTACGTGTGGCCCACGAAGTGGGCAAATCCCTGCTGAAAAATATCAATCGGAGATTGAAATTTGTCTCTATCATAGTGGGAGTCCCTAGAATAACCAAACCTAATGCACTTACTTGAATTATTCCACTTCATTTTACGTTCCAGTTTCCTCATCTTCTTTTTTAATTTGTCGAACACTTCTTTTTGAATTTTTCGTTTGCGACCCATTGTTTTTTCACTACTTTCTCACGCGCGAAAAAACCCGCACCAAAACAAACACGTAGAGTACTCTTACAGCGCCAGAAGTATAATGACCATACAGGGGCAGGCGTGAGGACCGGGGGACTAGGGAGGGAGATTACGTTTTATCTAAACACTGGCGTACTCAGCGGTGCTAAGAGGTATACTACATGGTGGTTCTATTTGGATGTGACCAATCGAAGTATAATACTCTTACAGCGCCAGAAGTATAATGACCATACAGGGGCAGGCGTGAGGACCGGGGGACTAGGGAGGGAGATTACGTTTTATCTAAACACTGGCGTACTCAGCGGTGCTAAGAGGTATACTACATGGTGGTTCTATTTGGATGTGACCAATCGAAGTATAATTGAATTTTTTTAGAATTCTTTCTTCAGTTGATACAGCTTCTTCTATGTGCTTACAAAATGATGAAGGCGTTCCTTCTATGTAACCTAATACGTTTGTTTCCCTTTGCTACCTATTCTCCTTGAAATAAGTTTTA